>SJYO01026388.1:66688540-68125141 GCA_006410555.1 Capra ibex | reverse complement strand
TGTAGGTATGTACTGATGCCCTTTTTGGTATCGGAACTGATCTACCTGGAATCGACCGTTTCATTACAGAGACGAAAACTTATATGATAGATCCAACCAGTATTGAAAAGAAGGTTCCTTATTCGCAGAAAATTAAAGTTACCGACGTCAGTGGTAGACGTCACTAAAACCTCGGGGGTTTTTATTTCAGACTGTGACAAAGACGACAAAGGGGTAGTTAAACTACCCTGACCTACGGTACTAGAAACAAAAGACTTACAACTCGAAATTCGGTTGAAAAAGTGAGAGGAGAAAGTGAAAGTAGTTCTCCGAAAAATCAAGGAGAAGTGAAAGACGGTATTCCCACCACAGTAGACGTATCGATTTCAATAACTATAAAGAAGACCGTTAGAACTAAGGTCGAACACAAAGAAGGTCAGGTCGCAAAGAGTACTACATGAGACGTATATTCAATTTATTCGTCCCACTGTTAAATGTCGGAACTACCTGAGGAAAGGGTTAAACCTTGGTCAGACAACAAGGTACAGGTCAAGATTGACAACGAAGCACTGGACGTATGTCTAAAGAGTTCTCCGTCCAGTCCACCAGACCATGAGGGTAGANTCAAATAACACTAGGTGTGTCAGTTTCCGAAACCGTATCAGTTACTTCTTCTTTATATACAAAAAGACCTTGAGAGAACGAAAAAGGTACTAGGTCGTCTACAACCGTTAAACTAGAACTTAGCTACAAACAGGTGAAGCCCTGGTTCCAGAAACAGAAAAACAACTGACCGAGTAAAAGTGACTCTGTGACTCAGGGCCACAGAATTCCTGGGTTTCTGTTTCTGGCACAGGACCGCTTGGTGACCTCTTCTGGAAACCTGCCTATACAGAGTGAACGGACCTAGGATATCCCACCTGGGAGCAGCCAGAGCTGGAACAGCTGGTCTTGAAGCAACCACCCCAAAAAGAGTCAAAGCTGGTATCCCCAAGCCTGGAAGAGCCAGACTTGGGACAATCAGTTCAACAAACATATCGAGGAATTCCTGCCGCCCCAGATCCAGGGCCAGCAAAACTGTCCTGTCAGTGATTTGGAAGTCACTTTGGAGACTGCTGGAGAAAGCTATAATGTAACATAGCAAACTGCTAAGCGTTTGAGTTTCCAGCAGCAAATCATGGATTTATCCCCAAATTACTCTATAAATGCAGAGTCAGGATTTTTATAGATAGCTATATTATTCTGTCTTTAATATGAGCAGTGACTGTATTCTCTAGAACTTTTCTTCTTTTAGAATTTTGTACCTTTCTACCTTGGAGCTTCCCAGGTGACTCAGTGGTAAAGGACCCATCTGCCAGTGCAGGAGACTCCAGTTCAAGCCCTCGGTTGGGAAGATCCCCTGAAGAGAGAAATGGCAACCCACTCCAGTATTCTTGCCTGGAAAATCCCATGGACAGAGGAGCCTGGCAGACTACAGTCCACACAGTTGCAAAAGAGTTGGACAGGACTCAATAATTAGCATACACAAGAGACAACTCTACACATGGACATCACCAGATGGTCAACACCAAAATCAGATTGATTATATTCTTTGCAGCTGAAAATGGAGAAGCTCTATACAATCAGCAAAAACAACACCAGGAGGTGATCATGGCTCAGATCAAGAACTTCTTACTGCAAAATTCAGACTGAAACTGAAGAAAGTAGGGAAAATCATTAGACCATTCAAGTATGACTTAAATCAAATCTCTTATGATCATACAGTGGAAGTGACAAATAGATACAAGGGATTAGGTCTGATAGACAGAGTGCCTGAAGAACTATGGACGAAAGTTCATGACATTGTATAGGAGGCAGGGATCAAATCCATCCCCAAGAAGAAGAAATCCAAAAAGGCAAAATACTTGTCTGAGGAGGCCTTACAAAAAGGTGAGAAAAGAAATGAAAGGCAAAGAAGAAAAGAAAAGATATATCCACCTGAATGCAGAGTTCCAAAAAATAGCAAAGAGCGATAGGAAAGCCTTCATAACTGATCAATGTGAAGAAATAGAGGAAAACAATAGAATGGGAAAGACCAGATATCTCTTCAAGAAAATTAGAGATACCAAGGAAATATTTCATGTAAAGATGGGCACAATAAAGTACAGAAATGGTATGGACCTAACAGAAGCAGAGATATTAAGAAGAGGTGGCAAGAACACACAGAAGAACAATAAAAAAAAGATCTTCATGACCCAGATAACCATGATGGTATGATCACTCACCTAGAGCCAGACATCCTGGAATGTGAAGTCAAGTGGTCCTTAGGAAGCATCGCTTACAAACAAAGCTAGTGGAGGTGACAGAATTCCAGATGAGCTATTTCAAATCTAAAAGATGATGTTGTCAAAGTCAGTTCAGTTCAGTTCAGTTCAGTCACGCAGTCGTGTCCAACTCTTTGCAACCCCATGGACCACAGCACGCCAGGCCTCCATCACCAACTCCCGGAGTTTACTCAAACTCATGTCCATTGAGTCAGTGATGCCATTCAACCATCTCATCCTCTGTCATCCCCTTCTCGTCCTGCCTTCAATCTTTCCCAGCATCAGGGTCTTTTCCAATGAGTCAGCTCTTTGCATCAGGTGGCCAAATTATTGGAGTTGTCAAGGTATTGAACTCAATATGCCAGCAAATTTGGAAAACTCAGCCATGGCCACAGGAAGCCAGGCTTCAATGTTATGTGAACTGTGAACTCCCAGATGTTCAAACTGGATTTAGAAAAGGCAGAGGAACCAGAGATTAAATTGCCAACATCTGCTAGATCATAGAAAAATGAAGAGAATTCCAGAAAAACATCACTTCTGCTTCATTGACTATGCGAAAGCCTTTGACTGTGTGGATCACAATAAACTGTGGAAAATTTTTAAACAGATGGGAATACCAGACCACTTGACCTGCCTCCTGAGAAATCTGTATGTAGGTCAAGAGGAAACAGTTAGAACCAGACATGGAACACAGACTGGTTCCAAATTGGGAAAGGAGAACGTCAAGGATGTATATTGTCACCCTGTTTATTTAACTTATTGCAGAGTACATCATGCAAAATGCTGGGTTCAGTGAACCACAAGCTGGAATCAAGATTACCAGGAAAAATAACAATAACCTCAGATATGCAGATGACACCACCCTTATGGCAGAAAGTGAAGAAGAACTAAAAAGCCTCTTGATGAAAGTGAAAGATGAGAGTGAAAAAGCTGTCTTAAAACTAAGCATTCAGAAAACCAAGATCATGGCATCTGGTCCCATCACTTCTTGGGAAATAGATGGGGAAACAGTGGAAACAGTGTCAGACTTTATCTTTTAGGGCTCCAAAATCACTGCAGATGGTGATTGCAGCCATGAAGTTAAAAGACTCTTGTTCCTTGGAAGAAAAGCTATAACCAACCTAGACAGCATACTAAAATGGAGAGACATTACTTTGCCAACGAAGGTCCATCTAGTCAAAGCTATGGCTTTTCCAGTAGTCATGTATGGATGTAAGAGTTCGGCCATAAAGAAAGCTTTTCCAGTAGTCATATATGGATGTGAGAGTGGGACTATAAAGAAAGCTGAGCACGGAAGAATTGATGCTTTTGAACTGTGGTGTTGGAGAAGACTCTTGAGAGTCCCTTGGAATGCAAGGAGATCCAACAAGCCCACCCTAAAGGAGATCAGTCCTGGGTATTCATTGGAAGGACTGATGTTGAAGCTGAAACTCCAATACTTTGGCTACCTGATGTGAAGAGCTGACTCATTTGAAAAGACCCTGATGTTGGGAAAGATTGAGGGCAGGAGAAGAGGACAACAGAGGATTAGATGGTTAGATGGCATCACTGACTCAATGGACATGGGTTTGGGTGGACTCCAGGAGTTGGTGATGGACAGGGAGGCCTGGCGTGCTGCGGTTCATGGGGTCGCAAAGAGTTGGACATGACTGAGAGACTGAACTGAACTGAGGCATTCTGCTAAGTGAAATAAGACAGTCACAAAAAGACAAATATTATATTTTTCCACATATACAAGATTCTTAAAGTAGACAAAATAGGACAGAAAGTAGAATGGTGGTTTTCATGGGTCAAGGAGAAGGTGAAATGGGGAGTTAATGGTTGAATGGTACTGAGTTACAGTTTTGCAGTGATAAGGTCTATGGAGGAAGATAGTGGTGATGAATACACAACAATGTGAATGTATTTAATTCACTGGACTGTACACTTAAAAATATTTAATTGCGAAGATGGGATTTCCCTGTTGGTACAGTGGATAAGAATCCACCTGCAAATGCAGGGGACATGGGTTCTGTCCCCGGTCCAGGAAGATTCCATGTGCTGTGGAGGAACTAAGCCCATGCACCACAACTATTGAGGCTGCATGCCACAACTGCTGAAGCTGGCATGCTTTAAAGCCCTTACACGGCAACTACTGAAGCCTGTGTGCCTAGAGCCTGTTTTCCACAACAAAAGAAGCCACTTCAATGAGAAGCCTGTAGCCCGCGCACTGCAACAAATGTTCACCACATCTAGAGAAAGCCGGTGTGCAGCAACCAAGACCCAGTATAGCCAAAAATAAATTAATTCNAAGACCCAGTATAGCCAAAAATAAATTAATTCATTAACTTAAAAAATTAGCTAAGATGGTAGATTCTGCTATGTGTATTTTATCACACACACAAAACAGTTAAGGGTGCACAATTCTGGCTTATCATTGGTCCTAATTTCCTGGCAGCAGGCCTCAACCCTAACCCTTCCTGCACCTGATTTCTGCTCTGAGTCAACTGGTTTACAGCAGGAGCAGCCGCAGAGAGAGGCCACACCCAGGCAATGATGACGTGGGCATTTGCCACTGGGCTGGTAGGGTAGGGAAGGATGGGGGCAGCTCTAAGTGCCAACAACGAGGATCTGAAAACGTGGACCTGGGACATTGCCTAAAGCTGGAAGACCCCTCATCCTGGTGTGGGTTGCCCAATAGGTCGCCCTGCTCTCCAGAGCCTGAGAAAGGGTAGAAGCTTGTGTGCTGACACTTTACCAGAACTCCCCAGAACTTTCGGCAGGGACTGGAATTAACTCTTGATGGAATGGAAGAGATGGTACAAGCCAGTGAACAGAAAGGTGATGGGAAAACAAAAGAAGCAACCCTCTCCACAGAGAGGTGAAGAGTCCAACTCTGGGCTGAAAACCTGTGTGACCTTTCTGGCCAGCCTCACGTGGAGAGCTGCCCTCCTCACCCCAGACTGCTGATGGCTGGGCACTGCAGTCTCTCTCAGGGCCCGGACCTGAGAGATGTTCACACTCCTCACACTTCCTTCCTTCCTAGTCTTGTTTTCTGAGGCCCTGAGCCAAGGTTCTCTTGTGGTACCTCTGCTAAGGCCTCCATACAAGAAGAGAATGGAGAAAGCTTGAAGACCCCTGTCCCCACTCGGACTCAGGCCCAGGTCTCTTTACACTGAGTTCTTCCCCTACCCCCACCTCAGGGTCCATAAAGCTGCTGGAGCCTTTTGCTCTGGGCTCTCTGATCAGGGAGGCGGGCTCTACGCAGGCCATCCCATTGGGGAAAGTGAATGAGAGCTGCACTTCCTCTGGGTTCAGACTCTGGCCTGTGTTCTCAGAGTAAGGGTGTTAATTTAGGTGTCTCTCAGCTCTGCTGAGCTCCTTATAAGGAGTGGTGGGTGTGGTCAGGGATCAGGAGAGCCTGGGGACTGAGCTAATCTTGGTCAGATCCTTGTTGCCTCAGCTTTGACCGATGCCAACAGGAGACATCAAGTAAGGCGGTATGGGTCACTGTGTGGATTGCCTCAGCTTCAAGACATCAGGAAGCAACATGTGGCCTGGTATGAGCCACATGTGCCCCAATAGCTGAGGGTTTTGCCTGCAGTCACTGCTCTCTCCCTCACCCTCACCCTGGACCAAGAGGAAGTGCACACCCCAAGCCTGTGACAGAGGGCGCCATCAGCCAGGCTGCCACTGGGCTGTCATAGCTGCTCCGCTGGGCTCACCCACAGCTTCCGGGGTGTGCAGACAGATTTCTCCCTGAACTACCCCCAACTTCACTCTTTCTCTGCGGACGCTCCTCCACACTCATCTGCAGCAGTGACTCCACTTCCTACTGTCCTAAGTGTCATGTTGTCTTACAGAGGCGCAAAGCATGGAGGTGAAACAAAACTCAAGCCACAGCCAGAGCTGCCCACCCCTCCCCTCATGACTCCTTTCCGACTGGTGAGCTGGGTGAGTGGGCAGCCTCACTTCACCTCAGTTTCTTCCTCAGTCGCTCAGGGAGAGAAGCAGGACCCCTCTCACCAAGGAGTGAGGAAAAAGTGAGGTCACATTTGCCAAGCCTTGGGTGTCCAAGAGCAGGCTCCCCTGATAGCTCAGTTGGTAGAGAATCTGCCTGCAATGCAGGAGATCCCGGTTCAATTCCTGGGTCGGGAAGATCCACTGGAGAAGAGATAGGCTACCCACTCCAGTATTCTCAGGCTTCCCTTGTGGCTCAGCTGGTGAAGAATTCGCCTGCAATGCAGGAGACCTGGGTTCAATCCCTGGGTTGCCAAGATCCAGGAGAAGGGAAAGACTACCCACTCCAGTATTCTGGCCTGGAGAATTCCATGGACTGTATAGTCCACGGGGTTGCAAAGAGTCGGACACGACTTTTGGTTTCACTCGGTGCCCAAGAGATGCTCAACAAATATCAGCTCTCCTCATTGACTGAAGAAGCTTCAGTTATTTTTAAACTCTCCAGGATCCTCCAGAGAGAAGCCCTCTACTCCCTTTTGACTAGAGAACCCCAAATCTCTCCCTTTGCAGAAATGCTGACTTCCCTTTCTTAAGCATTTTTTTTCTTTATTCACCTCGGCCCTTTTTCTTCTTGATGGACTCAAAATACTTTATTATAAACACATATTTACAAACACTAAATATGCACATGGTAATACAATGCACTGTTTGTGCTAATAGTAGCTTATATTTTATTCTATTTTTAATTTAAAAATGTTACTGAAGTATGGTTGATTTATAATCTTTTGTTAGTTTCAGGTATACAGCAAAGTGATTCAGTTATATATTATACATACACATATATACCATATAGATTATTACAAAATATCAGGCATAGTTCCCTGTGCTATATAGTAAGCCCTTGTTGTTTATCTATTTTATATATAGTAGTGTGCATATGTAGTAGCTTATATTTTAAATGCAAACTCTGAGCTCCACATGAAGAAGACAAGGAAATTTTTTTTTCTTTTTTTCGTTGCGCCTTGTGGTTTGTGGGATCTCAGATACCTAACCACGGTTTGAACCCAAGCCATGGCAGGGAAAGCCTGGGATCCTAACTACTAGGTCAGCTGGAAACTCTGGAAATATATATATATATACTTTTTAGCTAGACTCAGATTTAATAAATTAATAAATTATTTACTCAAAAAAAGAATAAGTTGGTGACAAATTCACACTCAAGTAGTTTTGACTGTTGAGGGAAGTAAGTAGTCTATCATTTGAAACCTTAGCAGCAAACATAGCATACACATAGGTTACACACATTTTGCTATTTGTTAAATATATAGGCATATAGATAAATATGTTTACATCCTTCAGTAAGCTGTAAAAGCACAAAACTAGAGAACAAATCTTTCCTATATTCAACTTATTTGACCTGAAAATAATATACTTTCCATCTTTCAACATATATTCTAATTTCTTACCTTGCCTTAGAAAGTAAATCTACACAGTTCAACCTGTATTATTTCCATGCTAAATACTAGTTGCATGCATTTATTAAACAGAGCATCCTTATGAGGGGATTTATGAATTTGTTCTGGGACAGAAAATGAGAACCAGATAGTGATTTCATCACCTTAAACTGAATTCCTTAGCATCCCCTCATGATAACGTATGGCAAATCTTTAACCATAAAGTACATTCTGGGCCTTGTGTAGTTCAAGGTGCTAGGACAAAATCATACCATTCTCACCACCTTTGAAAATAAACAGAATTCTTATACTTACCTTAGATCTTGTTTGAAGATCCCATTCAATTTATTGGAATTTTTTAAAATGCTGCATTACAAATGTAATATCAATTAAGAAAACAGGTTAAATCTTATTGAAAGCAATTATCAGTCTAATAGCATCAGTGAAAAACCAAAATGGTACTTTTAGTCAAGGCATGAAATACACATAAAATCTAGCTATTTTCCTATTATTCTTTGAGCACTTTCAAGTTGGAAAATACATTACAAAAAACTGAAAGATTTTGCTAAGTTTACTCATTGAGTACTTTTGACACTGAAAATAAGAGAAAGATTAATACCACAGTTTTAACCACCGGGACAGAAGAATCATTAAATGATAGGATGGAGGACTTCTCTGGTGGCGCAGTGGTTAAAATCCGCCTGCCAATGCAGGGGACAGGGGTTTGATCCCTGGTCCAGGAAGATCCCACATGCAGTGGGGCAACTAAACCTGTATGCCACAACTACTGAAGCCCTGTCTCCTAGATCCCATGCTCTGCAACAAGATAAATCACCACAGTGAGAAGCCAGCACACAGCTAGAGGGTAGCCACTGCTTCTCACAACTAAAGAAAGCTGGCACACAACAGTAACGATCCAGTGTAGCCATAAATAAATAAATAAAATGAAATTTTTTTAAGGAATTTCTTTTTAATTTGGATTTTTTATTTTATTATTTAATTATTTATTTATTTTTAATTGGAGGCTATATACTTTACAATATTGTGGTGTTTTTTTTTTGCCATATATTGACCTGAATCAGCCATGGGTGTACATGTGTTCCCCATCCTGACCCTCCCTCCCACCTCCCTCCCCATCCCATCCCTCAGGGTCATCCCAGTGTACCAGCCCTGAGCACCCTATCTCATGCATCAAACCTGGACTGGCGATCTATTTCACATATGATAATATACATGTTTCAATGCTACTCTCTCAAATCATCCCACCCTCACCTTCGCCCACAGAGTCCAAAAGTCTGTCCTTTACATCTGTGTCTCTTTTGCTGCCTCGCATATAGGGTCAGCATTACCATCTTTCTAAATTCATTCTTGTACCTCAAGACCTCTGCACCTCAGTAACGGCACCTGGGCACCCAGGACCCAGCTGGACCCTAACAGTTTCTCCTGACCCACAGTCCATGGGCTCAGTTTCTGTGCATTGCGGGAAGTTAAGTTGCGGTAACTGCAGGCTTTGTACATGGAGGGAAGAAAACATCAGACATTGAGAGAAACAGGAATTCTGTGTTCAGAGGGGTGGAGATGCAAGACCACCTGGCCTGGAAGGAAAGTAGCCTCTGGGGACCAACTGCCCTGAGCTGAGGGTCTCCGCCCTTGGATCCCGGCCCTCTTTCTGGCCCTGGCGATGCTTCCTGCCCTGCCCATAAGTGACATATCTCACATGCCAAAGCTCCCTGGTGCTTTCCCGCAGGCCACTGTGAAGTAGGCTTCTGTTGTTTGCAACTCAGAGACTCTGATTTTTTTTTTTTTCCTGGCTGCGCTGGGTCTTCACCGATGTGTGTGAGCTTTCTCTATGTGCAGTGAGTGGGGGCTACTCTCTGATTTGGGCTTCTCATGTTGGCGGCTTCTCTTGTTGCAGAGCACCATTTCTACTGTGCTCAGGCTTCAGTAGTTGTGGCGAATGGCCTTAGCTGCTCTGTGGCAAGTGGGATCTTCCCAGACCAGGAATTGAACCCATGTCCCCTGCAATGGCAGGTGGATTCTTAACCATTGGACCGCCAGGGAAGTCCAATCCACAGAGATTTTACCATGACAAATCCCATCACTAAGTGACGATATATACAAGTCTGTGCAGAGAATCCAAGGAGGAGGCCAAGGAGGTGCCCAAGGAAGCTGCTGGGATGAGAAAGTTGTCAGGCAGCCCCTGCTTTCACTCTTTCGGGACTGCATGTCCCCCATGCTCTACAGGTGCCCCCTGAACCCTCTCAGCTGAGCAGCTTCTCTGCTCCATCACCCCACACAGGACTATGTGCACACACACAGCCCACTCGCCCAACTGGCCTCCCAGCTTCACTTCCCTCACTGATTCCATTGTTCCTAGATTTTCTGTCCTTGGGAGACAGTGCTGATTGCTGGGCTCAGGCCAGGAATTCATTATGGTTCCATCAGCACTGGACGAGGTGGGTCACCTGGGAGCTGGGGCTCCAGGCAGGTGGACAGAGCAGATGCTGTGAAGGGGGTGAGGATGGGGACGACCTTAAGAACATGACTGCTGGGCCGGCAGGTTGTAGGGGATTCAGGCTTCAGCTAGTTGCACATCTTCTAATCTTGGGGAAGCTCCCTTATTTCTCTGGGACCTGTTTTTTTCCTGTAAACTTAAAAGGTAGAACAAGAAATCATAATAATTATTATTTATTGAGCATCTTCCATGTGCCAGGTGCCCTTGTAAAGATTTTACATGCACTAGTTTCACTTGTTTATTGCCTGTAAAGCATTTAAGACAGTCACTAGAATGACAACCTCATTCCAACCTTCAATAAACTGATGGATAATGTGCAACTCTCAATTTGCTGGACTTTTACCTTTAATGATCTTATAAAACAGAGAAACATCTCCATCTATTCAGATCACTGTCCTGACATTTGTATCCTCACATAAAATTTCTTCTGTCCATTCATAAAGTTTTGATGTTTAGGCTTTCAAATCAAAGCTATCTTATTTCCAAAATAATGGAAATGAGTTTATTTTACAAATTATAATTTATAAATATATTTATAACTGATAAATAAATTACTTCCTTTATTATAGTTCAGTCACTCAGTCATGTCCAACTCTTTGCAACCCCAAGGACTGCAGCATGCCAGGTCTCCCTGTCCAGCACCAACTCCCAGAGTTTACTCAGACTCAGGTCCATTGAGTCGGTGATGCCATCCAACCATCTCATCCTCTGTTGTCGCCTTTTCCTCCTACCTTCAGTCTTGCCCAGCATTAGAATCTTTTCAAATGAGTCAGTTCTTTGATTCAGGTGGCCAAAGTATTGGAGTTTCAGCTTCAGCATCAGTCCTTCCAATGACTATTCAGGACTGATTTCCTTTATTACAAGTCATAGCAAAAAATTCAATCAATACAAAACCTTATAAAGTAAGAAAGTGAACACTTGCTTCACTTACTTCTCTTTTTGACTTACTTCACTCCTCTTTTTGACTTATTTCACTCTGTCTGACAGACTCTAGGTCCATCCACATCTCAAAAATGATCCAATTTTGTTCCTTTAAATGGCTAAACAATATTCCCTTATATATATGTACCACATCTTCAAATCCATCTGTCAATGGACACTTAGGTTGTTTCCACATACTGACATATAGCTGATTCACTTTGCTGTGTATCATAAACTAACACAATATTGTAAAGCAATTATACTTCAAGAATAAAAAAGGTAAAACATAAAATAAAATCATGTCTTCTCCCTGCTACTAGAAAAAAAAAAACAAACTAATGATTTAAAAGAATTCCTTTGTTTATCTCCAAGGGTGTACTGAAGAGTGCACCTGGAGTCAAAAGGCAATAAATTATTAACTGACAAAAAGATTTTTTTAATTAAAAAATAATAATAATAAGCCCAGCTTGCTTGGACCAGAATGCCCACCCAGAAGTGAAGGCTGGTGAGGGAGGCGCTAGGCCCCTCTGGGGTACCGCCTTCTTCCCACAGCTACCTTCAGTTCAGTTCAGTCACTTAGTGGAGTCTGATTCTTTGCGACCTCATGAACCGAAGCACGCCAGGCCTCCCTGTCCATCACCAACTCCTGGAGTCCACCCAAACCCATGTCCATTGAGTCAGTGATGCCATCCAGCCATCTCATCCTCTGTCGTCCCCTTTTCCTTCTGCCCCCAATCCCTCCCAGCATCAGAGTCTTTTCCAATGAGTCAGCTCTTCCTATCAGGTGGCCAAAGGATTGGAGTTTCAGCTTCAACATCAGTCCTTCCAATGAACACCCAGGACTGATCTCCTTTAGGGTGGACTGGTTGGATCTCCTTGAAATCCAAGGGACTCTCAAGTCTTCTCCAACACTACAGTTCAAAAGCATCAATTTTTCCGTGCTCAGCTTTCTTTATAGTCCAACTCTCACATCCATACATGATCACTGGAAAAACCATAGCCTTGACTAGACGGACTTCTGTTGGCAAAGTAATATCTTTGCTCTTGAATATGCTGTCTAGGTTGGTCATAACTTTCCTTCGAAGGAGTAAGCGTCTTTGAATTTCATGGCTGCAATCACCATCTGCAGCGATTTTGGAGTCCAGAAAGATAAAGTCAGCCATTGTTTCCACTGTTTCCCCATCTATTTCCCATGAAGTGATGGGACCAGATGCCATGATCTTAGTTTTCTGAATGTTGAGCTTTAAACCAACTTTTTCACACTCTTCTTTCACTTTCATCAAGAGGCATTTTAGTTCACTTTCTGCCATAAGGGTGGTGTCATCTGCATATCTGACAGCTACCTTCCCTGCCCACACACACACACACACACACACACACACACACACACACACACACACACACACACACAACAAACAAACAGAAGGGAATATGGGCGGGGCCCGAGCTTGCGGGGTGCGGGCCGGGAGGGGCGGTGCTGGGCGGGGCTTGACATGCCCCACTTCCCGCGGCCGCTGTTCACCTCCGGGTGCTGATCCGGTAGACGCACCCTCCTTCTCGCCGATCTGCCCCCGGCTCCTGGCAGAGAGTCGCCGTCTCGCTCGGGCTTCCAGGAAGGGACGANGTGATGCCATCCAACCATCTCATCCTCTGTTGTCCCCTTTTCCTCCTGCCTTCAGTCTTGCCCAGCATTAGAATCTTTTCAAATGAGTCAGTTCTTTGATTCAGGTAGCCAAAGTACTGGAGTTTCAGCTTCAGCATCAGTCCTTCCAATGACTATTCAGGACTGATTTCCTTTGTTACAAGTCATAGCAAAAAATTCAGTCAATACAAAGCCTTATAAAGTAAGAAAGTGAACACTGGCTTCACTCACTCCTCCTTTAGACTTACTTCACTCACTCCTCTTTTTGACTTATTTCACTCTGTCTGACAGACTCTAGGTCCATCCACATCTCAAAAATGATCCAGTTTTGTTCCTTTAAATGGCTAAACAATATTCCCTTATATATATGTACCACATCTTCAAATTCATCTGTCAATGGACACTTAGGTTGTTTCCACATACTGACATACAGCTGATTCACTTTGCTGTGTATCAGAAACTAACACAATATTGCAAAGCAATTATACTTCAAGAAAAAAAAAGATAAAACATAAAATAAAATCATGTCTTCTCCCTGCTACTAGAAAAATAAAATAATGATTTAAAAGAAGTCCTTTGTTTACCTTCAAGGGTGTACTAAAGACTGCACCTGGAGTCAAAAGGCAATAAATTATTAACTGACAAAAAGACTTTTTTAATTAAAAAAAAAAAAAATAAGCCCAGCATGCTTGGACCAGAATGCCCACCCAGAAGTGAAAGCCAGTGGGGGAGGCGCTAGGCCCCTCTGGGGCAGCGCCTTCTTCCCACAGCTACCTTCAGTTCAGTTCAGTCACTCAGTCGTGCTTGATTCTTTGCGACCTCATGAACCACAGCAGGCCAGGCCTCCCTGTCCATCACCAACTCCTGGAGTCCACCCAAACCCATGTCCATTGAGTCGGTGATGCCATCCAGCTATCTCATCCTCTGTTGTCCCCTTTTCCTTCTGCCCCCAATCCCTCCCAGCATCAGAGTCTTTTCCAATGAGTCATCTCTTCCTATCAGGTGGCCAAAGGATTGGAGTTTCAGCTTCAACATCAGTCCTTCCAGTGAACACCCAGGACTGATCTCCTTTAGGAAGGACTGGTTGGATCTCCTTGAAGTCCAAGGGACTCTCAAGAGTCTTCTCCAACACCACAGTTCAAAAGCATCAATTCTTCGGTGCTCAGCCTTCTTCACAGTCCAACTCTCACATCCATACCTGATCTCTGGAAAAACCATAGCCTTGACTAGACGGACTTCTGTTGGCAAAGTAATATCTTTGCTCTTGAATATGCTGTCTAGGTTGGTCATAACTTTCCTTCCAAGGAGTAAGCGTCTTTGAATTTCATGGCTGCAATCACCATCTGCAGTGATTTTGGAACCCCCAAAAATAAAGTCTGACAGTGTTTCCACTGTTTCCCCATCTATTTCCCATGAAGTGATGGAACCGGATGCCATGATCTTAGTTTTCTGAATGTTGAGCTTTAAACCAACTTTTTCACTCTCTTCTTTCACTTTCATCAAGAGGCGTTTTAGTTCTTCTTCACTTTCTGCCATAAGGGTGGTGTCATCTGCATATCTGACAGCTACGTTCCCTGTCCCCACACACACACACACACACACACACACACACAAACAAAAGCGAATATGGGCGGGCCCGAGCTTGCGGGGTGCGGGCCCGGAGGGGCGGTGCTGGGCGGGGCTTGACATGCCCCGCTTCCCGCGGCCGCTGTTCACCTCCAGGTGCTGATCCGGTAGACGCGCCCTCCTTCTCGCTGATCTGCCCCCGGCTCCTGGCAGAGAGTCGCCGTCTCGCCCGGGCTTCCAGGAAGGGACGAGGAGTGGTGCCAAGGCGGCGGGCCGGCTATGCCTCCAGCCGCTACGATTCCCGCCGGCGACTGAGCGCCTGCAGCCTCGGGGACTCAGCGGGGCCCCGGGGAGGCCGCGCTTTGAGGTCCCCGGGGCCTAGCGCCCGCCGCGATCGCGCCGTAGAACCCCGGGGCCGGCGCTCTCCCGTCTTCCGTCTCCCTCGCACTCTGACGGCCAGCGTCGCCTCACTTCCTCCGCCGCCGCCCGCCATGGCCTCCGCCGCCCGGGAGGGCGCGGGCTCGGGGCGCAGGCGCCCGCCGCCGCGTTGGGCACTGCCCGGCCTGTTGCTGCTGTGCTTGTGGCTGCCCGGTGGTCGCGCGGCCGGCTCGCCCTCCGCGCCGCTGTCCGAGCTGCATGCGCAGCTCTCGGGGGTGGAGCAGCTGCTGGAGGAGTTCCGCCGACAGCTGCAGCAGGAAAGGCCTCAGGAGGAGCTGGAACTCGAGCTGCGCGCGGGCGGCGACCCCCAGGAAGGCTGCCCGGGCCCCGGGGGCGGCGGCTACAGGGCCAGGCCCGACGCCATCATCCGCACCAAGGACTCGATCGCGGCCGGCGCCAGCTTCTTGAGCGCGCCGGCGGCCGTGAGGGACTGGCGGCAGTGCCTGCAGGCTTGCTGCCTCGAGCCACACTGCTCCGTGGCCGTGGTGGAGCTGCCCCGGCGGCCCGCGCCCCCAGCCGCCGCGCTCGGCTGCTACCTCTTTAACTGCACCTGGCGCGGCCGCAGCGTCTGCAAGTTTGCGCTGCACCGAGGTTACAGCAGCTACAGCCTCAGCCGCGCCCCAGAGGGCGAGCAGGAAGGCCTGGAAGCCAGTGCCCCGGCCCTCGCCCGGGCCTCACCTCGCCTGGGTAAGCACGCCATCCGAGGCCCCGGCCTGGTCGCTTGGGCCCTGCTATCGCTTTCCTTGTACCTACTGGTGGCTGTGTCTGGGAGACCTGCCTAGGCAGGACCCCTGGGCCCTCCTCAGTCAAGTCAGAAATAAAACATCTGGCTTTGATGTCTCAGTCCTAGGGATGGTTTTTGAGAAACCCCCAGTAGATTGGGTGGAAGCGGACATGGTGGACTGCTTCTGGAATTCTTCTAAGCTTAGGGAGGAATGCTGATCTGAAAGGATTCACAGAAATTCGATTTAATGGAAGACAAAAGTTCAGGGGGGGAAGTCTATTTTAGTCTCAGATTCTTACAAGATATGGTCTGTGTCCAGTAATTACAGGAGCAAAATCTAATTAGATGCCAGATTGCTCATAGCACACCCGTATCTCTTAGGTTGGCTCTCAGTATCCATGATTCCACCTAAAGTTGCTTTCATCAGACAAAATTCGGAAGGGAATAGGTAAGGTTATTTTGAAGTGGGTCTAACTATTTCCTATGAACTATGGTTCTCTTTTTTGAGGAGTGGGGAGAAAAGGAACTTGATTAATTGAAAATGAAGTTTAAAGCACCTCTCTTTTGAAGAGGAGCTAAAAAGGATGCTTTTCGTTTGATGGTTTTTATTCTGGGGATGATCAGAATGAGAATTAAGACCCAAACAGGAGGCAAAAAAGAAAAAAAAGTGGCAGTTGGAGATAAGATCTCAGGAACTAAAACCTTGATTGGGCCTGCTTGTGTTCAGCTGAGTGTGTTTGATTGCACTCTGTTGCTGTTTGGTTTATGATGACGCAAGAGTGAAACCATAACAAGACTAGAGGGGCGTAGCCTCAGCCACTTTGGAAATCTGGAGTCTCCATGACCTTTAGGTCCAAAGAGAATGGTCTGGAAATCTGTGTCCACAATGGCCCATCTCCCTTCCCACCTCCAGTGGAATAAACATCCAAGGTCACCCGAGATTTCTAGGCCTTGAGGCACACACTGCAAAGGACCCCAAAGTTTTCTCCCTGAAGTGGAGGCAGGAGGCACTTTCACATGCATCCCTCAGCCTACTCATGGCTGTTAGACACACATCTTTCCTCTGCCCAAGCAGGGACTCAAAAATAAATCCCAGCACCAATGAAATAAAATCCCTTTCCCTTCTCACTGCACAACTGGAGGAAACCAGCATTGCCAGATGGAGCTTTCTTATAAGCCAGTGGAAACAGAAAGGAAAGTGGAAACAAGGAAAGAATATATCCGCCATGGGGGGTGGCGGGGAGGGAGTTTAGTTTATTGTAGAAGTTTCTGGATCATTTTTTCTTCTCCCTTTTTTGACCTTCCTTTCTCTGGGCGGGGGGTGGGAGGGAGTTTGTCTAGTAATTCACTTTGGAGATGCTCAAGGGTACACCCAGATGACCACTGGGCTTGGTCCTTATTCAGGAAAAGAGCTGCCCTGCTCACAAGTTCTTTGGATCCCAGGAATATGGACGCATGGAAGGGTGCTGCTTGGCCCAAATGCCCTCATTCTGTCTGCAGAGAGGGCAAAGGTCACTCTACCCGAGTGTCTTGTGTTTTTCCTACCTAGATCCTTAACCTCCTGAAGTTCCCTGTGCTTCTGAGACTAAGTGGTTCCTTCATGAATGTTTTTTGTTTTTCTGAAGCTGTGAGCAAAAGTAGTTTAAGGCTAAAGAAGCATAAAAATGGTTTAGAGTTTTACAGAAAATGTTTTAGGGTCCATTTGAGGTGAATACAAGGATCATGAAAAAAGGGCAGGGGGCCAGGTGGAATTGCACAGTACACATTTTTAGCGGACCCCATCAGCCCTGTTTGTTGTTATAGCAGACCCCATCAGCCCTGTTCTTTGTGGACATTTATTGAGTTTGATAAGTGGTACTGCTATAAGCTCCTTAGACACGTGAACTCACTCTGTCCTCACAAATCTGTCCTTTCCAAATCTAGGTTTTCTCATAATCCCCAGGGTACTCGAAGGCTTGGTGAGAGAAAGTAACCTGCCCAAAGGTCCCATAGCACCTGCTTTGTGGAGCTGTGCATTGTAAGTTGTGAGCTGTGCTGTGTGAGTTGTTAGCTGTGTTATGTGAGTTGTGAACTGTGTTGTGTGAGTTGTGACCTGTGTTGTGTGAGTTGTGACCTATGTTGTGTGAGTTGTGACCTGTGTTTTGTGGAGCTGTGAGCTGTGTTATGTGAGCTGTGAGCTGTGTTATATGAGTCATGAGCTGTGCTCTGTGAGTTGTGGAGCTGTATTCCGGGGCAACTTGAATGCTTTCTCCAACAGCATCAGGACACCTGGAAGCAGAGATGCCCTCAGTACAGTTTCCAGGGTGAGACTGACTAAGCAGCTACCTGGGATGATGGGAGAAGGTAGGAAGGAGTGGAGTATGCTGGAGAGAGAGGTGTGCTGAACTGACGCAATCTGCCTGCAGTCATGTGCAAAGGGCTGGGCAGGGGGCTTGCGGTCCTGAGTCCTGAATTTGAGAGCCGGCTCTTCTCCATGAGGTTCCCTGCTCATCCTCTTAGGACTTGAGTGCTGGCCTTGCCTTCCAGCTGGGCTGTCATGAGGATCAGGGGTGGACATGCTTTGTGAATTTAGAAAGGCGGTTCCCACGTACCTGATGTCACTATGAGAGCTTGGCTGTATTGTGTGGCTGACTGGAGGACCTGGGGGGTCTATGTTTTCTGATGAAAGTGAGGCGCAGCAGGAAGGAGGGAGTGGAGCAGTTAGGACCTCAGAGGACCCGGAGAATACAGTCTCCAAGAGCTCAAGGGCCAGCACCCTTATGCTCTTTCCACTGGATACTCAGCCTGAAAACCAGGATCTCTGGGCAAACACTGGGTAATCTGAGAAGTCAGGCTTGCATCTGTATTAGGGAAAGTCAGTGTTGGACAGCACTCTGCCATCCCCTCTGTAAACCCATGTGTAGCCACCCCAGGCCTCTCTCTCATCTACTCCAAGAGCAAAGGAAAGAACGGACCTGGGAAGGTTCAAAGCTCATCCCTCCGTGAGTGCCTGACCTATTGCATGCTTCTCACATTTTCAACCTCTCCCTTTTGTGTTACAAATAAATATCACAAAAGAGTTGCAAATAATCATGTAATACTATTGAGATAACCAGTGGGAATACATTGAGACCTGCAACTCAGATCACACAGAAATTCCAAATGGGTTAAAGAATTAAATAATTTTTTAAAAAATTAGGCCATAGGTTACTCCATACATAGAAGATTTGAAGAAAATAAATCCACAATTACACATCTGGGGGGAAGATAACTTTCTAATCGATTAAAGAGATCACGAAGAGAAAGGATGTAGTATACACATGTTTTGAAAAACTTCATTATGTCAAGAAACAAAAGAAATTGCAAATAGAAGTCTGGGAAGATATGAGACCAGTGTATTTATTATATTAATAGTAAGCTTATGTGAATCAGGAGCTTCTCTGGTAGCTCAGCTGATAAAGAATCCGTCTGCAATGCAGGAGATCTGGTTATGTGAATTAATAGGAAAAACAAAAAGAAGTAGGCAAAGGATATGAACAGTTTCCAGAAGAGGATATTTAATTGATAAACATGGAAAAATGTTCAACCTTAGAAGTAAGCAGAGAAATGCAGATAATACCAGCTTACTGTTCCCAGGTGGCACTAGTGGTAAAGAACCCGCCTGCCAATGCAGGAGACCTTAGAGACTCTTCCAGTCCCTGGGTCAGGAGGATCCCCTGGAGGAGGGCTCGGCAACCCACTGCAGTATTCTTGCCTGGAGGATCCCACGGACAGAGGAGCCTGGCAGAGTACAAGTCCAGAGGGTCACAAAGAGTCGGACACAACTAAAGCGACTTAGCACACACACATGCACTGTTATTACACTGGCAATAATATGTTTACTGAAGACTTACGTTGGTGTGCATGTGGAGAACTTTTAATCATACATGGTCACTGAAAGTGTACATTGAAATGTCTCTTTTGGAAATCAATCAAGAAAGATATCAGAGAACATTAAAATGTTCATTCTCCTGAGATATGTTTTAAGGAAAATGATCCATGCTAAAGAAAAGTATGAGCAAAAAAATTATTGTGGCATTATGTATGATGTTGAGAAAATTCGTAACAAAGTAATGTCCAGTGGTAGAGGCTAGGGACTTAAAATGACAACTGTGAAATTTATACAGTGATGTAAGCAATGGTAGGATGTATGAATAAATATCAATAAGTAAGAATACATCAATAAGTTAGGTTAAATTCAGGATGTAACTTTATATTTACTGTAACTAGAATACATGTGAGTGCTCCCAAAATACAGTGGGTTACGTGGAGCCTTTCAGTTAGACAGATCTGAGCTGACATCTCAACTGACAAATTTATCACTTGTGTGGTCTTAGGCAACTAAGTTAGCCAATCTGACCTAGTTTCCTCAGAGACTTGTGAAAATTGGGTGAATTTATGGCTCAAAAATGCTTCATGTGATGCCTGGTACAAAGAAATCACCCAATTAACAGTAGTTGTTACTTATTATTGGGTTTCCCTGGTGACTCAGTGGTAAAGAATCTGCCTGCAATGCAGAAGACCCGGGTTCAGTCCCTAGGTGGGGAAGGTACTCTGGAGAATGGAATGGCTGCCCACTCTAGTATTCCTGCCTGGGAAATCCCACGGACAGAGGAGCCCGGAGGGCTATGGTCCACAGGGTGGTAAAGAGTTGGACGCAACCGACTAGCTAAACACCAGCATCACCAACATTAATTGCTATTATTGGCAGCTCAGATGGGGAAAGACCAACAATACATGCCAAAAATGAAGACAATCATATTGCGGTTGTAAATAACTTTTTCCTGACATGTTGCAATTAAGAAAAATGCACTATGAAGAAAAAAGGTCACAAAAGCAAACAAACATAAAAATCAAGATGGACTTTGACCTTTAATATCTAAGCCTCTTCTCTTAGTCTGGCTGGCCCCACTTCCATATCCTCAGCCTTGGCTATTGGTGCCCACGCAATAAGACCCAGATTCCTCTTTCTTGTCAATAAGGCATTGTTCAGAGCAACATACAGAAAATCAGAGTAGTTAATATACCTCTCTGCGTAAAGTGCCGCCTTGATATGCTCCATCAAGATGGATATGAGTTTTATTTCATCTCTGTGGATCATACCAAATATGCTTAATCTTCAAAAGAAATCAGTGTTTCCAGAGTACTTCACGTTGGCTTATTACATTTTTATAACAAAAACTCAAAGTGACATTTAAGCTTGTTCTTCATCAAGTCAAATTTTTTTTGAATGACGGCACACTCCTTTCCTCTTTTTGTTGTCATTTGTTTATTTTTAAGACCTGTTTCTGGCTTAAGTCGCCTAAGCCAAATCGCTCTGGGTTGTTTTATTTTTAAGATTTTATTTACTTGTGTGTTTATTTATGGTCGTATCAGTTCTTCACTGCTGCATGTGGGCTTTCTCTGGTTTCAGTGCGCGGGCCTCTCATTGTGGCGGCTTCTCTTGTTGCAGAGCTCGGGCTTTCGGGCTCTAGGGCTCAGTAGTTGTGGTGTATGAGCTTAGTTGCCCCACTGCTTGTGGGATCTTAGTTTCCAGACTAGGGATCGAACCTGTGTCCCCTTCCATGGCAAGCGGATTTTTTAACCACTGGACCACCAGGGAAGTCCCAGCTCTGACTTATTTTTAAATACATTATACAGTGTAATTTGCCTGGACTTAAACTGAGGAGGAAATACAGTTCTATTATTTCTGATACAAGGACCAATTTAGAGGATATGAAGATTTTACTGTGTTCATAAACCATATCTTTACGCTTCCCTAAAGAAAAGTGAGTGACTACAGTGATTTTTTTTTTTCTTCCAGGAGGGCCAGGATTAGGTTTATAATATGTGCAGTATTTCCGAGCTTATCTGATTTTTCCATCTTAAATATTTTTGGTTAAATCTTTGAGGGCCTAGGACTTCCCTGGCAGTCTGGGGGTTAGGATTCCGCTCTTCTTCCACTTCCACAATGGGCGAGTGTTCAATCCCGGTTGGGGAACTACGATCCCACAAGCTTTGCAGCAAGGCACAAAAGATTCCAGAATTGTAATGTAGTAAACCATTGTGTGGAAAGTGATGAACCTTCCAGAAGCAAAGGAAAGTTTTCTGTAGAACTAAAAGAGGGCCTATTAGTAAAGCAGTTGTCATCTCTCTGCTTCCCTGGGAGAAGCAGAATAAAATTATCAGGCACTGGCTCTTTGCTCAAGGGGTAAAAACCAGACCAATTGTCTTCTAAGGCAGGGGTTGCATAATTTGATTACTAGTCCTCATTGTTTTAAATGACTGTAAAAATGGGACTCATTTTCTCAATAGGAATATGTACCCTTTGGCAACAGCAAGTGTGCTGATTCCTTGTGTTAGTCGCCGAGTCGTGTTCAGCTCTTTGTGATCCCGTGAATTGCCGCACGCCATCCAAGCGTGCGATGGTGGGATGTCCTCCACTGTCTCCTGGAGTTTGCTCAAACTAATGTCCATTGAGTCAGTGTTACTATCTAACCATTTCATCCTCTGCTGTCCCCTTCTCCTCCTGCCCTCAACCTTTCCTAGCATCAGGGTCTTTGTCAGTGAGTCAGCTCTTTGCATCAGGTGGCCAAAGTATTGGAGCTTCAGCTTCTGCATCAGTCCTTCCAATGAACATTCAAGGTTGATTTCCTTTCGGGTTTACTGGTTTGATCTCCTTGCAGTCTGAGAAAATAATAGGATTACTGCTAGCTTCAAATGTCAGGCTGTTGCAGAAACCAGTACTTGAGAAACCAAGCACCACACTTGGAGAGCTGGAGAAGTCAGGTTTATTACACCAGCGGGCCCAGAGGAGTTAGCACTCTACGCTCTGAGCCCGGAACAAAGGGATTACAGAGTTTTTATAGACAGACTGTAGTGGGCAACACTAGCTATTAATAGGCTGGTTTAAACTAAGGGATTTCTCATGTGGGGGAACAGTGGTCAAGATGGGGAGGGGGATGCCTGACCTGGACAGGCATGGTTAAGCAGGTTTACAGGGGCTGAGTGATTGCAAAGAGCAGAATAAGGGTGAGCGAGATAAGCTCCAGTTCCTAATATTGCAAGTCCCCATTTTCTGAGACTATGTAACCTACGTGATCTAGACTTTGCAAGGGGCAAGCTGAGTTACAGAGGCAGGAGAAGGAGGTTATGTAAAACTTTAACTTTTCCTCTTCAAGGCAGTGGGTATCTGGATTGGCCCTTAGAACTTTGCTTGGGGGGCAACTTCAGCTGTGCAGAAAGAGAGCACTGTCTTAGCAACATCATTCAAAATAAGTTAAGGAAGTCCAGCCCAAAATTCAGATCAAGTTTTGGTGCTAGAGGAGGAAGGAGATAGTGGAATAGTGGATGCCAAGAAGGATGTATTACAAAAGCCTGCAGAGTTGTTTCTCCCCAGCTAAATTACTAAGTTTTGGGGACTTCCCTGGTGGCCCAGTGGTTAGGACTTCACCTTCCAGTGCTTGGGAGGTGGAGGGGGGGCGGTGTGCAGGTTTGATCCTTGGTGGGGGTGCCAAGTCCCACATACCTCATGGCTAAAAAACCAAAACATGAAATGGAAGAAATACTGTAATAAATTCAATGAAGACTTTAACAATGGTCCACATTAAAAAAGAAATTACTAAGCTTCATCAAAATATATGTGCATTTGCAGAAGTTCTAATAAGATGCTTAAATCAAGCAAAATATCCACAATTCTGCTCTTAATGTGTTCCGTATCTGATGGCTTCTGTCAACCATCCCTGGAGCAGCTGTCCATCATGTTTAATATTTAGTAGACACAGTGAGAATTACCATGAAGGAGAAAAGCTAAATATCAATACACACTTGTTTGCTATTAATATTTTAGGATATCTCAAATTCTGTGTCAGCTTCCCTTATAAAAACTAGTAAGAAGCTGTGAACCTCTTCTGTTTTCCTAGATGAAAATTGGATTCCAAGAATTTCTATGTGAATTTTATGTGAATCCAAGAACTTGCCTTAACTTTCCAGATTTAATTTATTGCAATGAAAATAAGAAAATAACTTTCAGTTGCTATACATCCTCTTGGCAAAAATACCTCTCATAATAAATGAGAAAAAATAGGGAATCATTTCTCCTATGAATTATTTCTTTTCTTTCACAGAAAAGGATGAGCCTCCACTCAGCAAGGCTAGGCAGGATGTGGTTTTGCATCTGCCCACAGATGGCGTGATTCTGGACGGCTGAGAAAGCACAGATGACCACGCCATCGTCCAGTATGAGTGGACACTGCTGCAAGGTGACCCGACAGTGGACATGAAGGTAATTCATGTTGTAATTGTAAAGAAAACTAATGTTTCAGCAAAGTGAACTTTCTACTTACGTTCCCTGAATGTCTGTAAATTGGCAGAAGTGTAAAATGGAGAAAGCATAAAAATGATTGTTGAAAAAGTGTCTTATTATATCAATTTACTTTTCTTCTGAGTAAAGAGTGATCCTGACCATGTGTTTTGTTCTTATTTCATTTTTTTGGCCACACCGTTCAGCTTGTAGGATCTTAGCTTCCCAACCAGGGATAGAACCCAGGCCCTTGGCAGTGAGTGCATGGAGTCCTCAGCCCTGGACCACCAGGGAGGACGCTGGCCATGTGTTTTAAAGCTTACCTTCATTCTTGCTTTTTTGTCAACTTCTCCAGAGCACATAAAAGCTTCAAGGGGGAAGACTCATGCTTTGTTTTGTTGACTCGGATTAAAAAATGTTTTTAAAACATTTAAGAAATGTTAAAAGCATTATATATTTTCCTTTCTTCTTTGTTTCAGTTCAGAGCCCAAGTAGAAAATATGAAAAATACAAAAGTGCATAGAGAGGAAAATAACAACAAATGAACTTACTGTTTACATGATCCAGAAAGCAAGCATCTCACTTAGCATTAGGCCTGCCTGAGTTAGTTGAGTTAATTAAGTGAGGAGAGTTTGACATCAAGGCCTCCTATCAAGTGCTCCTCACTGATTTTCATAAGGCTTACCTGGGCTGGAATTGCAGCCGATGGGAATGAGCCTCTTGTCCAGTGCCTACCTTCACTCAATTAAGATGTAACTGACATGCAACATTATATCAGTTTCAGATGTAGGACCTCATGACTTGATATACCTATATATTGTGCAATGATCATCACAGTAAGTCTAGTTGACATCTGTCACCACACAAAGTTACAATTTTTTTTTCTTGTGGTAACAACTGTTATGATTTACTCTCTTCAGTTCAGTTCAGTTCAGTCACTCAGTCATGTCTGACTCTTTGCGACCCCATGAATAGCAGCACACCAGGCCTCCCTGTCCATCACCAACTCCCAGAGTTCACTCAAACTCACATCCATCGAGTCCGTGATGCCATCCAGCCATCTCATCCTCTGTCGTCCCCTTCTCCTCTTGCCCCCAATCCCTCCCAGCATCAGAGCCTTTTCCAATGAGTCAACTCTTTGCATGAGGTGGCCAAAGAACCGGAGTTTCAGCTTTAGCATCATTCCTTCCAAAGAAATCCCAGGGGTGATCTCCTTCAGAATAGACTAGTTGGCTCTCCTTGCAGTCCAAGGGACTCTCAAGAGTCTTCTCCAACACCACAGTTCAAAAGCATCAATTCTTCGGCACTCAGCTTTCTTCACAGTCCAAGTCTCACATCCATACATGACTATGGGAAAAACCATAGCCTTGACTAGACAGACCTTTGTCAGCAACTTTCAAATAAGAGACAGTGTTATTGACTAAAATCACCATGCTGTACATTACATCCCATGGCTTTTTTATTTTATGACTGGAAATTTGTACCTTTTGACTCCTTTCACCTAGCCCTGCCCCCTGCCTCTGGCAACCCCCAGTCTATTCACTGTATCTCTGAGCTTGGTTTGGGGGTTTTTGTTCATTTGTTTGTTTTAGATTCCATGTAAGTGTGAGATCATACAGTATTTAATTTTTCTGTCTGGTTTGTTTCACTTACCATAATGACTTCAAGGACCATCCATGTTGTTGCAAATGGCAAGACTTCCTTCTTTTTGTACACCATATTTTCATTTTGCTCTTATCAGTTGATGGACGTTTAGGCTGTTTCCATATCTTGGCTATCGTAATAACACGGCAGTGAACATGGGGTGCATATATCTTTTAAAATTTTTATTTATTTTATTTTTGGCTGCTCTGGGTCTTCCTTGCTGTGCACAGGCTTTCTATAGTTGTGGCGAGCAGGGGCTACTCTCTAGTTTCAGCGCAAGGGTGCTCACTGCAGGGGCTTCTCTTGTTGTGGAGCACAAGCTCTAGAGTACTCGGCTCGGCTTCAGTAGTTGCGGTGTGGGCTCAGTTTGTGGCCACATGGCACATGGAATCTTCCTGGACTGAGGATTGAACCCGTGTCCCCTGCATGGCAGGCAGATTCTTAACCACTGGACCACCAGGGAAGTCCTATATGTCTTTTCAAGTTAGTGTTTCTGTTTCCTTCAGATAAATACCCAGACGTTGAATTGCTGTATCAACAGTCTTCAGTCCTTAGGAAAGTGGCTTTTTATTAACCCTGCTGGGCCTCTTTGTAGATAAGAGTATTTCCTGGCTTAGCCGATAAACTTCATCCAAATCACTCGAGTCAGAGAAGGTGGAGACAAATCTGGGTTGGTTTGCCAGGGCTACCATAGCAGAGTATCACAGGCTGGATGGCTTAAACAATGCATTTCTCAAGTCCTGGAGGCTGGAAGTCCAAAGTCAAGGTGTCAGCAGGTCTGCCATCTTCTAGGGCCTCTCTCCTTGGCTTGCAGGTGGCTGTCTCCTCCTTCCTTCATCTTCACAGGCTCTTCCCACTGTGAGGAAATACTGATTTCTCTTCTCTTGGGATGAAAACAAGAACAGTAATCAGCTAGTCCCTTAAGACTGATTTAGGCACGTTGATTTATCCAAAGACTATACAGTCTTAGAACTGGACCAGACCTTCGACCAGCATCTTACCCAGTCTCCTATCCATACAAGAGACTCTGCTTTCACCTCCCTTCTAGTGGTCATGCAACCTGCCTAGTATTTCCAGAGATGAAAGCTCACTAGTTCGCATCATGTCCTGTGACATCTGGAATCAGCTCTCATTACTGGGCCAATAGGATGTGCCTCCCTGTTACTTCTGTGCATCTATGTTGGGTCTTCCTTTTGCAAAAGCACTGAACACATCTTTTTATTCTATGCAGCAGCAATTACAGTTTTTTTTTTTTTTAATGAATGTCACCGCTGAAAATGGTCTTCTCAGAACTCAACACTCCCAGTTCTTATGATGTTCCTCATTTGAATTGGCTCTTAGACTGTCCACCATCCAGCCTTTTTTAGATTTTCTCAGGTTCATCCTTGCCCTTCTTAAGATCTGAACCCCCTAGTTGAAACCCATACTTAAACTGTGGTTCTTCCTGACAGACTATTACCTCCTGTGATCCAGACATTGTCTCACTTCTATTAATGAAGATTCATTTACATAAACCATTTTAGTATCTGCTTCTCACTATAGGTTCATGTTGAGCTTTCCATCAAAAACTATAAATATGCATGCTGAGTCACGTCCAGCTCTTTGTGACACCACAGACTGTTACCCGCCAGGCTCCTCTGTCCATGGGGTTTTCCAAGCAAATGCTGGAGTGGGTTGCCATTTCCTTCTCCAGGGTAGGTTCATGTTGAGCTTTCTGTTAGAAGGAACACCCAAAGCCTGCTTCATCTTTCCACACAAATTGCCATCTTGAGGTCTCCCCCATTCTGTGTTTGTGTAATTGATTTATTGAACCTGACTGCAAGGCCATATGTTTATCCTTTTTATACTTAAGTGTAGTTTTCAGCTACAACAAATAATTTTTGAACTTTGAGTATCATCCATTATATTGGGCTTGGCAAAAAAGTTTGTTCATGTCTGGCTGAGTCCCTTCACTGTTCACCTGAAACCAGCACATTGTTAACTGGCTATATATCCAAATAAAAAACTTAAAGTTTAAAAAAATTTTTTTTGTTTGGGTTTTTCTATAAGATGTTAAACCTGATGAAAAACTCAAATGAACATTTTGCCAACCCAATGTTTATTATTCCTCTGTGCATTGTGTCAGCTGCAAAATTAATACATTTTTACTGAAATTTCTGAGAATTAAGATTGATCAATGTTAATTTATTTAAGATTGATAAATCTTAAGCCTTAAAGAGGGCTTCCCTGGTAGCTCAGACAATAAAGAATCTGCCTGCAGTGCAGGAGACCCACGTTCAATCCCTGGGTCAGGAAGATCCCCTGGAGAAGGGAAGGACAACCCACTCCCACATTCTTGCCTGGAGAATTCCATGGACAGACCATGGGGTCGCAGAATCGTACACAACTGAGTGACTAACACTTTCACTTTTACTTTCAAGATTGATCAGAAAAGGAGCATGAACAAGCCACTGATCAGACCTCTATGAGAGTTCCCTTGAGGTGGATGCTGACTATTAACTGGCACTCATGGATATATTTGTTCAAGCAATTGCAAATCTGTCTCTATGATCACCTAGATTTTCATAGTTGATATGAAAAGCTTTATTCTGTAGATTATGAATTGTGTGTATGAATGCCAAGTAAAAATAATGCTTATGATTCAGTATTAAATTTACTGAAGGTGTTTATAAAGAAGTAACAAAATTAGGCATTTGAGGCTGACTAAAGAGGAGAACGTGTGGGGCTTCCCTGGCAGTCCAGTGGTTAAGACTCTGCACTTCCACTGCAGGAGGTGGGGATTCCATCTCTGGTCAGAAGAACTAAGGAAAGAAAAAAGAGGGAATTGTGGACAATTCCCCAGCCAAGTTATAACAGTGATAGCACATAGACCTAAAACTCTAAAGCCACCATCTAATAACAAAGCCTGCAAGAGAGGAGCTATTTGCTCTCAAACTGCAACTGTCTTATAGTGGTTATTTATAATTATTTATAAATAATTATATATATTATATATACAAATATATATTGTATATATTATATATTTTATACATTATATTAACATGTAAATGTCGTTGGGGTATCTGACGTCGGAAGGTCCGAGGAGGTAGGTACCCTAAAAGGTCCGCTCTCATGACCTCACCCCACGGTAACGGAAGAGACTGATAATTGTCGATGTAATGGATATAATATAAAATATTCTAACAACAGAGAGTCTTACATATTGGTCCGAAGGTTGTTTGTATTGGTACTGAATTTTGTTAATTAGTTTATAAATCAAGACATACACTAGTTATTAATATTATCACACTGAGATCCATATCCTTTTCTTTTCTTCCCTTGATAGAGGACCTAGTGTTATCCAATTTTCTGTCTCCTGGGTCTTTTAGAAAGTAAGAGATAGTTACCCAGATTAGGTCTTTGATTGTGAACCTCTCTATATAGTTGCTTTTGGAAGTGGACTGGACCCTACTCGGAGGGTCGTGGCACCCTGGTTTTAACCAGTGCTTTACAGAGGGTTTATAGCCAGATTAAAGACTGGTTCCCTTTCCTGACCTTTTACCTTATAAAGGACAATACAGTCATTTCCTACAGTGTCAGTAGTCGCTAAGGTCGGGAGGTCTCGTGAGTCCACCCTTTTCTTGTGGACACACTATACCGTCCTTAGTCCGACGTCGGTGAACGATGACCCTCGGGACTCCTTGAGCCTTCCACTTCTGTGTCTGTTCACCGGAGTCTCTCGACTCTACGTATACTTTCCTCACTAAGGTCACTCGGGTCTGAGAACGTAGAAGGGTGTATATCCTTTCGTGATTTAAGGGATTGAACTCTATAGACCAAAAGAAATTAAGTGTTTTTATGAAAACTACAAGTCTGATGGACGGGACACAACGTTTGAAGATGTAGTGGACTCAGGAGGAGCGACGAAAGAACCTTCATAAGAGAGTTCCGATGAACTCTACGATGGAGACCCTAAATACAGACTTTTTATAGGTGGTTTATTTTGTGTCGAGAGTTGAAAATCCAACACTGATAAAAAATTCAGCTGTTACCAGTTAACTAAAAGTTCAGTACACGTTTCTTCTCACAAAAGTCGTTTTCCACGACCCCGTCGACCTCTCAATGTACGTTTTCTCACTCCAACTGGACGGGGGAATGTGGTATATGTTTTGATTGAGTTTAACCTAGTATCTGTATGTAACTTCTCTATTTTGATACTTTCAGAATCTTCTTTTCTACTCACTTAGAACGGAAACGTAAACTGTTTTGAGAAGAATTTATGTTATGATCGGTGTTTTCTGTTGTCTTTTTTTTTTTTTTGAAAAAGTTTTAATTTTTTCTTTTAAGGAAAAATTTCCTATGGTACTTCTTTCACTTTTTTACTCTCTTCTACAAACGTTCAGTACACAGACCATCCCGAAGGTCCACCGAGTAACCATTTCTTAGGCGGACGGTTGTGTCCTCTGTGTTCAAACTAGGACCTAGTCCTTCTAAGGGACCTCCTCCTGTATCGTTGAGTGAGGTCATAAGAACGGACCGTTTAGGGTACCTATCTCCTCGGACTGTCAGATGTCAGGTATCCCACCGTTTCTTCGTTTGTGTTGGCTCACCGACTTGTGTTCTTGCTCGTGTGTATATAGACCATTCACTGTCTGTAGACCTTATCTATTTCTTGAGTGAGGTATTACCCACACAGAGGTCTGTTCGAGGGTCCCTCCTGGGTACCGTCTACTAGATTTTTCACGACTCCTTGGTGTTGCCTACTTTCCTGTGAGACAGTGTAGAATGTAGTAAGATCAGAGTTTTATTGAAATGGTACTTTTTGATTGAAAAAACAAAAACAATATTTGTTCACCTGATCTTGTAAAGTAAATTCAGTATTTGTTCATCATGTTGAAGTAAATTCAGTTTTCGTTCACCTAAACTTTAGTCTAGTTTGGTTATGTGTTGTCTGTAAGGCACACCCTCCGTCACACTTCACTCCCCACGACCCCTTCTGGCACAGGGAGCCTGGGACCTCCAAGTTCCACTTGCACCTTGGTGACACCCCCTCCTCGTCTCTCCCTGACAGGGATCCTCACCCCACCACGGGACGTGGGAGATTGAACAGGGTCTGAACTAGTGTCTGGTGGATCTTTCCGCCACCCTCACTGTCTTGTCAGCCTTCTTATTTGTCGGACGACGGTACATAAAATAAATCGAGTAGATAAATAAAGTCAAGTCAAATCAGTGAGTCAGCACAGGCTGAGAAACGCTGGGGTACTTGGTGTCGTACGGTCCGGAGGGACAGGTAGCGGTTGAGGGTCTCAGGTGGGTTTGGTACAGATAACTCAGCCACTACGGTAGGTTGGTAGAGTAGGAGACAGCAGGAGAAGAGGAGGACGGGAGTTAGAAAGGGTCGAAGTCCCAGAAAAGTTTACTCAGTCGAGAAGTGTAGTCCACCGGTTTTATAACCTCAAAGTCGAAGTTGTAGTCAGGATGGTTACTTATGGGTCCTGACTTGAGGAAATCCTACCTGACCAACCTAAGGGAACGACAAGTTCCCTAAAAGTTCTGAGAAGAGGTTGTGGTGTCAAGTTTTCGTTGTTAAGAAGACGTGAGTGGAAAGAAAGATCAGGTTGAGAGTGTAGGTATGTCCTGGTGTCCTTTTTGGCATCGGAACTGAACTGACTGGAGACAACCCTTTCATTACAGAGACGAAAAATTATACGACAGATCCAACCAGTATTGAAAGGAAGGTTCCTCATTCGCAGAAAATTAAAGTACAGACGTTAGTGGTAGACGTCACTAAAACCTCGGGTCTTTTTATTTCAGACTGTGACGAAGGTGACAAAGGGGTAGATAAACGGTACTTCAATGCCCTGGCCTACGGTTCTAGAATCAAAAGACTTACAGTTCGGTTGAAAAAGTGAGAGGAGAAAGTGAAAGTAGTTCTCCGAGAAATCAAGAAGAAGTCAAAGACGGTATTCCCACCACAGTAGACGTATAGACTCCAATAACTATAAAGAGGGCCGTTAGAACTAAGGTTGAACCCGAAGGAAGGTCGGGTCGCAAAGAGTACTACATGAGATGTATACTCAATTTATTCGTCCCACTGTTATATGTCGGAACTGCGTGAGGAAAAGGATAAACCTTGGTCAGACGACCAACAAGGTACAGGTCAAGATTGACTCGACGGGAATATTCCTGACGGGAGCTACTTCCCGACTGAACCCCGTCGACCAGTCCACCGGCCCTTTGTGTCCTATCCGACTCTCTTCTCTCCCTGCCTCGGACTCGCGGACCTTTGAGCAGGCCCGTCCTGGCGCTTCAGCGGGCACCGAGCAACCGGCCGGGTGCAGGGTCCAGGACCTAGGGGCTTCAGTGGCGCCGCCGCGGGTCTGACTGTTGGCCTTTCTCGGACCAGTAGTGGGGGTCGGGACCCGTGAAGGAATGTCTCTGAGTCAGTGGCCGGCCCGCCCGGAGGGCCCCGCGGCAGGGGGCTCTCGTCGTGGAGCCGGGCCCCGGGGAGAAGGCGCGGGCGGGCCCCAGGGGCGAGGTCGCTTCGGAGAGGCTTGCGGTGGCCGGCTCGAAGGGGGCTCGGCCCCGGTGCCCCGCAGCCCGACTCTAAGCTTTCTCGCTAAGTTTGGCTTTTGGGGTTCCTCTTTAAAGCCTTGAAGAGAACAGCAACACTTGAGTCAGAGTTGGACGCGCTTTCGCTGGAACCGACCTGGCACGTCCGCTCCTGGCGCGGGGCGGCTAGCGTCCTCGGCCCACGCCTCTTCCTCACCCGCCACTCATGTTAGGTCCTGCCCGGGGGCGTTTACAAGACAGAAGAGAGCGGTGGGGCTTCGGTGGTCGGGCCTCTGGCGCCCCAACTCGGTGGACGCGCCGCCTACAGCACGACCTCTGCCCATCGCGTCCCCTCCCTCGACCCTTTCCGCCCTCCCCCGGCGACGACGACGAACTGAGCCCTTCTAGGCAGTTACAAAACGGTACTCGAACGAAGAGGCCCAGGAATCCTCCTGAAGCGGCGAACGCCCACTCGTTTGCTATTATTTAAGGGCCGACAAGACCTCGAGCCGAGGTTGTCCTGATAGCCTGGGACAACATGTGGGAGGAGGCTATACCGTCTGGACCACCCCAGCCGGCGACGATCAAACTAATTGTCTTCCCTTACTGTTGGGTGAGGTCATAAGAACGGACCTCTTAGGGTACCTGTCTCATCGGACTGTCCGATATGTCAGGTACCCCAGCGTTTCTCAGCCTGTGCTGACTCACTGATGGTACATCCCTTAGCATTAGTAATGTCTCTTTCAAACTCTCCAATCCTACCCTTCACCTACATCCTCTTTTCTTCCCTATTGACTCGTCCTCTACCGTCGCCGTCACCGTCACCCCACATCCATTGACTCCTTCACTCAAGTTTCTAGTCTCGTCCTTCACCAAGTCCCTTACTCGTCTTCTCGGTTGTTTTGCACCCGAAACGAACGAGTGTGGTCCTTCCCCGAAAAAACCTCCCTCCTATCAATAAGTTTCACTTAAACCGAAACATTACAGTAATGATAAAAAAAAATTACTCATTAATGTAAACTTTGAATTCTTTATGAAGGACCCATATTCACAATAAAAAGAACAAAAAGTTGTCCCGAAGGAGTCAGACCCTGACTTCTGAAACCCGCCACGGTCCTCTGTCTCCATATCTGTGTCGGGTCCGATGGAAAACGACCAGTGAGAGGATTTTGACGTCCCTCCTTACAGTCACCAAGTGTGGCGTCCAGTAGAAAACGACTGTGACGACGACTGTCTTCAGCCCTTCTGAGACCCGTCACTCACAGGACCTAGACCCCGAGACCACCCCTTTTCCCCCTGTACTCTTTTACCCCTCCCTTCCCCGAGGTGGGACCACCCATGGACAGGTGGACGAGAAGCCTGTCCCACACCAAATCGACCTGGCCGACGGGTCCTCCACTGTGGGACGGAAGACCCTGGGGTGGGTTCCGGACCACGGACCCGGACACGAGGACATCGTCGAAAGGTAGAGGACCGTTCGGGGTGGAGGATGAGGTCATTCTGAAAGGACTACTGGTCCCCGGGTAGCACTTACACCGTACACGGGATACCGTAGGACGAGGGGTAAGACAACTTTCAGAACAGACAAGTCTATCTAAAATTCAGAGATCTTTGATCTGTGACAGAAGACAAAAACGACGCAGTGTTCGACCGTACACGTATGAATCAGTGAACGACGACGACGACGACGACGACGACGACGACGACGACGACGATTCAGCGAAGTCAGCACAGGTTGAGTCGCTGGGGTATCTACCGTCGGGTGGTCCGAGGGGGTAGGGACCCTAAGAGATCCGTTCTTATGACCTCACCCAACGGTAAAGGAAGAGGTTACGTACTTTCATTTTTCAGTTTCACTTCAGCGAGTCAGTACAGACTGGGAGTCACTGGGGTACCTGACGTCGGGTGGTCCGAGGAGGCAGGTACCCACACAGGTTGACAAACGGTCGGATGCGCGAGACATCCGAGGAGACAGGTAAGAGGTCCGTTCTTGTGACCTCACCTAACGGTAAAGGAAGAGGTCCCTAGCTTGGACCCAGAGGACGTAACGTCCGTCTAAGAAATGACGGACTCGGTGGTATATAGTCTATTTAGAAGGATGATTATCATATACCTACCTTTTCTAGGTACCACCGTAGTTTCACAAATTGATTTCGAGTCTGTCAATTTCCTCTCCCTCCTGACTTCTACGTCGTCTCCTCCCCCAGACCCTATCTCTGGGGAGGGAGACGTTGGTCGGGGACCTCCTCCTTTGAGGGTCTGTGTGGACACCAAAAGAGAGTGTCTACGGGTGAGAGACACGGAACTGGAGTGATAGTTTAGAGTTAGGTTTAGACCGGTCGGGACCACAGTTCAGGCCCCGAGACACCTGCGTTTCGGAAAGGAAGTCATACTGTCACTGTCGTTGTTCCAGTTTGGAAACCCAAACGACCCTTTCCTCCATTTGCTGTGCTTTCACACCCGACTTAACTCGGTTTGTGACCGTCTTCGTCCTTTTCTCGAGTTCTACCAGGACGGAAAGTAGTTTGACCTGTTTTTCCTCTACTCCCCATTCATACCCTTCCCCCACCCCTCGACCTCTGTCGTTCTCTTTCTCACGTGTGTTCCTCTCCTAAGGACACTTTCCTGACTTGTACTAGGTCGAAATCTCTGGACCACCTGGACTACCCATTCTCCCCCTCCAGTACCAGCCTTCTAGTGTCCGGGGATCTACACGTCTGTGTAAACTCACTGACCCCTCCTCCCTGACACCTCTCAGGTCTTTCTAAGTAACACACACCCCCCATGTCCAGGAGGGTGGGACGTCCAGTTTTACACGACAGTCGCACTTCGACTCGTTACGAGACCACGTAGGAACGTGAAGTCGGAGTTACCTGCCTGTCGAGAGGAGGAACTGTGGTACTCGTATTGGACCTGTCAGTAGCTAGGACCTCGGTGTCCGTAGTTCCTCCTCACCCTCTTGTTGGTCCTTGACCGTTTCATAAAGTCCTTCTAGAGTTGCCCTCTGACGTCAATAACCGAATCCCTTAAGGACTTTGTGACCCTCTTGTATGACGAGGGTCTCGGGTGTCCATTGACTCGCCCCACACTCCCTCCACCATAGAGAGAAGTTTCCAGATCTCGGAAGTACACACCTACACTCGTGTATACAAACACGTTAACTTTTACACCATCTACCTACCTCACTGACTAGAGAACCACCTGAAGGACAGACCTTTCAGTCACTACCCGTATCTTGTCTTGAACGGTTGTAGGAGGACAGGGTCGGGTGGAGGGAGTCGTGTCCTCGGGGGAAGGGGTAATTGGTTACTGGGTCTGGGGTCCGTGACGTGCTACCAGGGGTTTAGATATGTACGTAAGACAAACGTCCGGAAGAGAGGGAGGACAGTATGACCAGGAAATTGGTCGAGGTCACAGTGAATTACTTCGGGAATAGGGAAGGGTCTGTCTTAATTCACGGGGGTCAACACAGGAGGAGTTTTTCCTGAGGAGTGTCATTTGTACAGGTGGACTTTCTATTAGTCTACCTGTGAACGACAGAGTCACTGAGTCTGCCATTTCTTAGACGGACGTTCCGTCCTCTGGGCCGAAGCTAGGGACCCAACCCTTCTAGGGGACCTCATCCTTTACCATTGGGTGAGGTCATAAGAACGGGTCTCTTAGGGTACCTGTCTCCTCGGACCAACCGATGTCAGGTACTCGAGAGTTTTCTCAGCCTATACTGACTCGCTGATTGTGTTGAGTCCTCTTTATAATCGAGGTGCTTCTGGCTCGTGTTCGGGTAACTAGAAAGGTATGGGCCTGGACTTCGCACGGAAGTGTACTCAGTCAATGATATACCCCTTGTCCACGATTCCTGTCGTCCACGACTCCTTCCACATAAGAATCTAAACTGTTCCGAAAACGAAAAAGCAAAATCTTGGTGATTATTACCGGGGTCTATAGTCGGTCAGACGTAGGTAGGCTAACCAGCGAACGTAATAGGATAACTAGTAGTGGGTCAATCAAGATTAACGAAGTAGCAGTACTTAGAATACTTCTTTAGTCCCTGGTGTCGTCCACTCTTCGTTCGGCCGGAGACCGAGGATCCGTCCAAACAAGACCAGTCCTGAACCCTCTCCACTCGGAGTCCAGAGTGGTTCGGGGACAGGTGACCAATGGTTCTACTACAAGGCAGAAACAGAACCCGGGGGTGTGAAGGGACATCCCAACCCTTGGTGGGACAGTAACCCCATCTTCTCCGACCACACCCGTCGTCCTGTCACGTCACCCCCACCCCTACTTCTGTTCACAGAAGAGGAAACCCCCGGGGCCCAAACTCTACATCTGTACCACCCCACCCCTCAACAGGACTCTAGAATGAGTCCGAAAGGGTCGGGAAACTACTTTTTTTGAAAAACAAGAGACTACTATCGTAATAGATCGACTTTAAAGGGGGTCACAAGATTGTCGATAAGGTAGTAAACCTACAAAGAGGGACCTGATACTCTTCCATGTTACAATTTGGTTGAGACGCACCGTTTGTGACTGGGAACTACCGTCAGACCGACAACTAGATTATATGATGGAAGATGAGTCTCACCCCAAATTGTTCTTCGATTTCTTCGAATACGAATTCTTAAGGAAGTGAAAGGTGCTGACGACTACCCGGGAATTCTACATAACTGAACCAGTAAAACTCCTAAACGTTTTCAGTTTATAAACGAGTGTTAGTCAATTCTGAAGGTTAAGACAAGAAAGGTAGTCTGAAGGGAAGTACACCCCACCTTAACCCTACCCCCCGTCCCAACCGTAAAAATTTTTAAGACAATTCTTCTATTACGTAATCCCTATATGAAGACACTAAATTACTCTGTATTAAATACACAAGTGTGAGTGAAAGTACATATCAATTCAATTGTGTACGAAAATACCCGACTTACAAGAATTAAGTACACTATTTTAGGAGTGGAGGTCCTTCTGAACAACTTTGGTGAGTCAGCCACCACACACCAATATCAGACACAACACTATGTTATCCTTCACATGCAAACCAACCTCAGGACCAAGGACCTCGTCTCAAAGATTTTGGGTGTAAAACCATCATATAAACCACAAGACTCATATCTTTTGGTCGAAAAGAAATCTCTGGATCGTCCAATTATGTATACGTCTTTGGTGTCAGTTCACGATTGACGGATCTACAGTACTGTGTTTTCATACTCCGATGGTCAACTTAATAGGACATCTAATTATATACATAATTGTATGATTGTACAATTACGCATTTTTACATAGGTCCTGTCTTCTTTCCTATTTCACACTATATCGGTCTTTACCCTGTGATATTGCGTTAGTTATTTCTTACTTAATGACGTCATTTTTGTATCTACGGAGTATTTTTCCTAAACTCTCCGTTCACGACCTGTGTTTTCTTATCTGTGTGACACCATGAGGATAAACAACACAATGTACTAACACGTCAAATTGACTTAATAAAAAAATTCTACATAAATAAAAACCAGCACGACCCAGAAGTGACGACACACACCCGAAAGAGATGAACGACGAGAGATCAATACCACGTTCTCGTCGAGTGACACTACTGAAAAGGACATCGTCTCACGTCCGAGATCCGACGCCCGAAGTCATCAACCCCGTGTGTCCGAGTCATCAACTCCGAGGGTCCGAGATCTCGTGTCGGAGTCATAAACACCGGGTACTCGAACCAACAAAACGTCGTACACCCTAGAAGGACCTGTCCCAAACTTGAGTACAGAGGACGTAACCGTCCGTCTAAGTAATGGTTACTCGGTGGTCCCTTCGGGGATTAGTTTAATAATTTTTCAGTAAGATTCGAACGAAGATTTAGTGTAGAGTTATTAAATACCTACTTCTAATCTACAAGGTACTGAACGTTGGTCCTTTAATACGTATGACCTTTTCTATAATAAATTTCCTGATAGGTGTTGGATCTACCTGGGAATACTCCACGAGATTTGGTCGAGTACGTGTTGTTTTGACATCTCTTAATCGAGAACCTATTTATAAAAGGTGAATCTTTCCCGCTGACGTGACTTGACCGATTGTATCTTGTGACGACTGGAGTCTTTGTGGATTTTTGTTACGAGTTTGTGTCCTACAAACTCGAGTATGTAAGTATGGTCCTACTCTTCTGTTGTAGTCTTTTTTAAAATTGGAAAGTCAAAAGTGATTACAGATCTGTTTGAACTTCAAAAGAGGACAGTCCTTATATAAGTCACTACGTCTCTTAAGTTAATATGTGACATGGAAAAAACGGGTTACTCTTAGTGTACTTACAAATAACTTTGAGGAAATAAAATCCCCGGGTTTACACCACTTCAGGATGGTAATCCACTTCCTCTGGAGTGGACCTTTATCCCACACACGTCCACATTAGGTTGGTTCCACTCCAGTCGCATCTAATCCAACCCGAGATTAGGTTTCTGACCACGGAAATGGTCCTCCGTGCGGAAATTTCTTTACATCTGTACGTTTCTTCTCTACATGACCCTCGGTTTGATAAAATATGGAGATCAATGGGTAACACAAAATTAGGTAGCGTTTGCAGCCCAGACTCTTTCTATACATCATTTTGTATACAAAAGGTCTCAGGTGATTTACATTATCTTCTGGCCAAGAGGCTTGATAACACCTTTTGNCAAGAGGCTTGTTAACACTTTTTGGCTCTCTTCCTTAATGAATGTTAATTTTGTTTCCCCTGAAGTGTTTTTCTTTAATCTGCATCTCCTTAAAGCATTAAAGTTACATCTCTATAGAACAAAGGTGCAGTGGGTTATAACAAAGAAGGTACTTAACTCAAAGATCTAATGTTGCTAATACCAGGTCTACTACTCGTTTTTCTATATACCAACTATATCTAAAAATAAAGGATATGAAAATTTTGAGACACTGGTGTACCTGACATCGGCCGGTCCGAGGAGACAGATACCCTAAGAGTCCGTTCTTCTGACCCCATCCAACGGTAAGGGAAGAGGTCCCCTAGGAGGGTTGAGTCCTTAGCTTGGACCCGGAGGACGTAGCGTCCGTCTAAGAAATGGCCTTATTCCAGTAAAGAGTGTATTACTGCAATACGTAGTTTTGGGTTCTCCGTTGTGTGGGCCAAAAGCGAGTCCATCTCCGAGCGCGACTGGAGGGAGGGGGACGGGGAAGGGGGTTGGTGGAGGGGTCTGGGGCCGACGACCACCGTCCCGCACCCCTCAACCTCCCCGCCTGCGCCACGCCCCGCAGCGCCCCGACCGCGCTCGCGTCGTCTCGGTCGTTGTCGTCGTGACCGCCGTCTCCGTCGGGCGTCCTACTCGCCGGGGTCCTCTTCCGGCGCGTCTAGGCAGGTCGACCCCTGGCGCGGAGGCGGCGGGTCCTCTTAGACCCGGCGCCCGTCAGCGGTGGCGACGGGACTCGGGAAGTTTCTGGGCATGTAACAGACCCGTCGCCCGTCAGCGGTGGCGACGGGACTCGGGAAGTTTCTGGGCATGTAACCGGCGCCGGGTCGAGGAGAACAGGATCGTGCACCGTCGGTCGGGGTCGGGAAGTGTCTGGACTCGCGCCGGCGGTGAAGGCGCGAGAGTTCGAGCCGGGACGGAAGAGACGTCGGGGCTCGTAAGACGTCCACTTTAAATAGTGTGTCGCGACCAGAAAGTTCCTGTCTAGACTTCCCAAACACACTCGTCTACCCCACCCCCCTCCCGCACGAAAAGCTCCTCTATAGATCCAGAGAAAAGGACCCCTGCCGGTGGACAGGGTTTGGGGGACCAAGGTCCCGAGGGTGAACCGTTCCCGTCCGGCTCCAGAACTCGCGTCGTAAAGGACGACGAAAGAACGGTGGAAAAGATGGTTGAAGAGGAACCTTTGAGGGCCGTGGTGATAAAGTGGTTTAAGTGGAGAAAAGACCGGGTCTCCCACCCATTGGTCGGGTCCCTTCGGGGGGTGGGGTCCTCGTTTCCCCGGTCCCCTTCCCTGTCTCCTCCTGCTCCCAGTGTGTCGTGTTTCAAAGGGATTGGGGGATCATATGAGGGTAGGGGAAGGGCCCAATTCAGTAAGGGAGGTGGGGGAGGTGGGTGTTGGCTCTTCCAAGTAGGGACTTGAGTGACTGACCGTAGTGCGACTTGTCCATTTTGTCTTCATCTTTGTTTTTCGTTTCTACCCCGAACCTTGGGGGGGTAGATCCGGTAACAGTGGGGTAGGGTTAAGGTGTCCTTACGCTCCAACGGACAGGCTTCACCCCTAATAGACTCTGGATCGACCGAGACCAACGAAAGAAAAGACGGACGAGGAAAGGTCGACGTAGGGAGACCCCGGGTGGGGAACACGACCCAGTTTGGTCGAACCGGTCCGAACAGGATTTTCTGGGCGACCGAGGACTAACGGTCAACGACACGGGGTCGGGAAGGGAGGTCTTAGTACCCGAGTATCGATCTTAGAAACGTCAGTCTATCGTAAGTGAGTTCTATGGAGGTGTCACGTTGTCTTGGTCTTAAAGATTAAAGTCTTCCGTCTTGCCGGTGGTGAATAGTATTGTGTCTTGTGTTCGATATGTGAATCCGGGTCGGTGGGATTAACCAACGGGGAAATTTACTTTCCGAAGTCAGAAAGGCTTTTGGAGGATGTCTCTGGGTCTTGAAGTCGAGGTTCATGACTCATTTGACTTTATCGAGTCCAGAACTTTACAACGTTTCCCTCCTTTCCTCCGGTCCAACTTTCTTCTCCCCTTCCTCCCCCCTGATTGCCCCCAGAACACCTGTAGTGGACGGTGGTCCGTAACGTCCTGAAAAGGGAACCGAAGGTCCGTCCCTCCTGACCTTGAGTCGGGAGGTCTTTGGTCTGTCGTCTGGTCTTAAGTTCAAGAGACGAGTAACCTCTACTAGTCCGAGGCTGGGAGTCAAGTCCGACTCCGGGAAGTTGATCTGAGGACGTAAGCCCTGGACCTGTCTTCTTTTTCATGTGTTTTCCTCCCTAACTTTTCTTCTTTCCCCTTTTTCCAGTCATTTAAGAGAACAAAGAATGGGTCAGCCCCGTGATCGGTCAACAGAAACAGTCCTCCTTTTGTCCCTGTTTTCTCAGGGACAAAGATGGTGACCCTGACTAACCAGTCGTCTGCTCTACCAGGGACTCATGGACTCTCCAGTCGACATAACTTCTTTAGGGTGGTCTCAACGGGAAACAACGTCCTTCCCCCTCGGGAAGGGTCCTTGCTCTCACCCGAGAACAGATTGTAAACCTTTACTTAAAAGGCTCGTCCATCTCCGTGACTGTTTCGTTGTCCGAAGTACCCCTCCCCGCGGGCCCACCTCTCTTTGTCACATTCCCTTGGGTCCTCTTGACGAGACGGTGCACCGAGTGCCAGAGCCCAAAATACCACTACCCCAATAAAAGGTCCGGAGACCTTTAACAGAGACTGGTCAGTAGAACGAACTAGGTAGAAACCAGAATCCTAGGAAAGACCTCCACGTCCGTAGAGAGTCGGTTCTACCTAAGGTCCCTCCTAAGACCGTTCGACCATCCTGTATACCTGACAGCATAGGAGAGGGGAAACCTGGAAGGGGGTTAAGAAGACCAACTACCATAGAACATTCACGACGTAAGGAGTGGTCCTGAAGGCCAACATTCGGTTAAGTACGTTTACCAGACATAGTCCGGTCCGATCCCGGGCACCAAAACCAGTCACCAAGGGTATTGTCTCGGAAACACCTCCTAAAAGGGGGGAGTGCAAACAGAGTAAGTCAGTCAGAAAACGCGACGGAGATTGGTTCTAAAGTCGTAGAGACTTAAGTGAAGAAACCCGAAAGATAGGCCACTACTTCTCACTCGAGTAGTGGACAACCCTGACTGTTCGGGAGAACTAAGAAACTTTCACCCAGGAACAGAAACCTGTAATAAAAAGTGAGGTCCTCTGACGGTCACTGTAGTTGCAGACACTGTCTCCCGAGGTAGAGACAATAGTACCCCCGGGACCGGAAACGACCGAAGTCCCCACTGACTCGGGACTTGATCCTCCCCGTACACCTCAGAAGTCGTGCCCGTCACGGGGTAAGTACAGAACAGTGACTCACTCCGACCCAAAGGATAAATATCTACGTTCTTCCTAAAATTCCTTCATCCGTCTTGTTAGTCCAAGAACCTTCATACGGGACAACGTCTGTGGGTAATTTTAGTGGAGGGTCAACTAAAGTGAGGGTATACCCCAGACGTTAAACAGGCCCACGGTCCTCGTACGTGCTCCATCCCAACCGGTCCCGACAGGTCCACAGTCCTCTCCGAACAGAAGGGGGTGGGCCGACAGGAATGGTCCTGAGATTGTGACAGGAAGACAGAAAGAGGACGAGAGGGTCAGTGAACGGAGAAGTGGTAGGAGGAGGTGACTCCGATGGTCCAGGGGGTACAACCGAGAAAGGTTCCTAATTTGGGTCCGGGAACAAGGGGTCTGGATACGTGCTCCGGGACTGTGTAGCTAGTGGACTTGGGTGGTTCGACAACTGGGTGGGTTCGGACGTACGACAGAAAGAGGGTCGCGGGGACACAGGGGTTTGGTATGTCCGGGGGAGGACTTATCTCTAAGTTCACTTAGTCACTGCTCTTTCACTTTCAACGAGTCAGTACAGGCTGAGAAACACTGGGGTACCTAATATGTCAGGTACCTTAAGAGGTCCGGTCTTATGACCTCACCCATCGGAAAGGGAAGAGGTCCACTACAAGGGTTAGGTCCCTAGTTTGGATCAAGTGGATGTAACGTCCACCTAAGAAATGATCGACTCGGTGTCCCCTTCGGGTTCTTATGACCTTCTCATCACGGAAAAGAAATATTAACCATTAAATATTTTGGACGACAGGGTACCGGGACGTGGTCCCGTCTCTGTCTAGGACACAGGACCATGTCCAAGAAGACGGAGGGGTGTCGTCGTCGTGTCATCTTAAATAACCGTTATCTACGGAACGGGTAGTCAACTACTTACACATCTCATCCTCCCGACACTGAGGATAACAAACCACTCTTTTACCGAGTCCACAATCCTAACCCGGGTGTGTCGAGTTTGTGGATTACTCCCTTCGTATCCAGTATATAGGTCAGTGAGGACGACACTACCTTTTACTCACAGAGTATTCCTTCCGTCATCTCACAAAGGTCTTCGACCGTACAGTCTACCATACTTCCATAAGACCTTTATCTTGTTCACTCTACTCTTTGTTTTCTAAGACCTTTCTCCCTTGTTATTCTTCATTTAGAGATCTTAGTTTTACTAAGGTATCAACTCAGTAAAACTAATCACTTATAAGGTTTCCGGACACTACACTCCTTCTCTACAGTCTTCCACCCTTCTCTTTCCCTCATACTGTCTCGTAGGGGTCCACGGTCCCAGGTCGGGGTCACCTAGGTCCCTTAAGATTCCCCTCTGCCTCAGCTGTTAACTAAATCTCTCTCTATCTATTTCTTTCTTACAACATCTATACTTTTCTCTCCTCTCTTCTTTTCTCCGACTACAAGGAACCAAATATGTCTTTTAGTTATTTCAGAGTTCTGTTCTCTGAACGTGAGAGATGCATTCCGGTGTTCACGGGAGGGCCAGAGGGCTCCCTCACTTCTGCGTCCCGTGGAAGGACAAGTCCAGAATCTTTGGGTCCGTTTATTTGTCTGTACCGTCTGGAGACAGGTCTACCCTGATCGGACTTTCTCTCTCATTCTCCCCCTCTCTCTTTTACTAACTGTGCCCCTCTGGTTCGACGAAGCCACTCGCTCCGGGTTATTGAAATAAAAGTTTTCCTGATAATATGGAAAGGGTGTTTAATACAACACATGTAATAGAAGACCGGAACCTCCGGACACTTTGTAAAATTCTGGGAGAAAACTGTTTCGGACGAATTGGTCTTTTGAATAAAAGAGAACTTCACAAAAAAGAAATATAAAAATTAGATACAGTCGGAGTCTTTCATAGTTTGTTTCAATGTAAAAGTACTTCGTTTCCACGTCATTCAATGTTAGTTCTTTCTTGGTTAATCGAGTTTTCAGACTACGTCAATCAAAGTTCCGATGATAAAACAAAAAGAATGTAAGATTGATACAATTGTTTACATGAGGGTCCACGTGTCACTTATTCTCTGTACCCTTGAATCGTTGTTCATAACCGAGTTGTCACTTTAGAATGTCGTCGTGATGAGAATTATTGAAAAATTGAGAAACTTTCCGAGATACAAAATCCGAAGGGTACGGAGAGTGTCAACCCCCGACATTTGTTAGTGTACGTATCAACATTTTCAGGCCCATTCCGTTCAATCTCTCGGTAGTCTCCCCAAACTCGACTTTGTGAGGAAAATATACGTCCTCTGACAATTGACCTCGAGATTCAATTGAAAAAGGTCTCTTTCCACCAGCCCCAATCGGGGGGACATTACAGTCTTCTTATCCACCTTACGTATCACGTCATTCCGTCCGTCTGAGACCGAAACCCCCATCTACGAGTTCTTTTATATCGCTCCGAGGGAATTCCGGTCTGACCGGAAACGGACAGTCTGGGGAATTGGATAACTGGAAACGGTACCCGCCCTGAGGAGCACGACCGAGGGCCGTGGGTCCCGTTAAGAGGTGGGTCCTGGTTCAGTACCGTGTACCTGGTGAAAGGGTTTGTGTGTCTGTGTGTCTGTGTGTGTCTGTGTGTGTGTGTGTCTGTGTGTGTGTGCGTGTGTGTGTGTGTGTCACCCTATCCAGATAGAATGAAGTTCTCTTAATGGTGAGGTAGAACTCGTAGAGTTAATGGATAACAGAAACCGTAAAATAGGGTTACTTACTTTTGAACGAGTTCGGTCGGGAATGTCAGAGGTAAACCCTAAGAGTACTCCTTGAGTCAGTGCCGAGAGACTAACAGGTCACAGACGGAGGTTCTACTTGGTGACAAGTTAAAGACAAGAGACTCAGTTTTCTTCTCCTAAATAGGAACCTTCGGTTTGACGGTCTTAGACGACCTCCTAAGTAACGAAACGGGACTGTGTAGTGGGAGACACGTCCCACCCTTCAGGATGGGGGTCGTCCACTCCAGTCACAGACCAGATCTGTTGGACAGGGTTACGGGGTAGTGAGGAGACGAAGAGAAGGTTAGAGGACCAGGACGAGATAGGAGAGACAAAGACACCCTGGTTGAAGGTCAGACATACGACGACGACGACGACGACGATTCAACGAGGTCATTACAGGTTGAGACACACTGGGGTATCTGCTATCGGGTGGTCCGAGACGACAGGGACCCTAGGAGGTCCGGTCTTGTGACCTCACCCAACGGTAAAGGAAGAGGTTACGTACTTTCACTTTTCACTTTCACTTTAGTAACTCAAGTCGCTGGGGTACCTGATATCGGATGGTCCGAGGAGGCAGGTACCCTAAAAGGTCCGTTCTCATGACCTCACTCCACGGTAACGGAAGAGGTAGGTCAGACATACGTTTGTGTATTAAGACATTGGGATGATACTAAGAAGACGGAGACGGGACCCGGAAGGGCGGCCAACACTGTCAAAGGTCGAAGTACAGTTCGACCACAAAAAACAAAACAAAAAAAACTCAAGAGGAGGTCTAAAAAGTCTCAGAGACGGACAGAAGGGTCCGGAAAGTGGAACTACAGGACCTCCTGGTTTCTTAAATTGGAAGAGTAATTTGTGTCTATCATTTGTTTTCAGAATAACTGGACCGGACCTGGTGTGGGATACCAACAGGATCAAACCCGAGTTCTAACCACCCCTTCAGTAGCGTTTCTCTCGTTCTCAGACACTGTCTCTTTACGTCCACTACCAACCCCAACCCTCACAATCCATCAATCTTATCCTTTGTCCTCATGTCTTACCGCCACCGATTTTCTGTTCCTTCCCCTTTCGGGCACTTTTCTCTTGTTTCCTTCCAGGCTCCTGGTCTCACTCCCGGAGTCCATCTTGTTTGTCGTCAGGACCGATCGGGTTGAATGTTTCCCGACCGGGTCCCCCCTCCTTTTTTGTATTTTTCTCTCGGTTTCCTACCCCTCAGCGAGGTTGTATGGACGAGTGTGAGGTGTGTACGCACGAGGAAAAGAGAGAGAGAAAAGAAGCGCAGAAACCCAGCCGTACGGGAGTGCGGAACGCGTACATAAAAGGATAATAAAAAATTTATTTTAACTCGACATTGTGTCTCGACATTGTGACTAGATAGATTCTCGATATTGTACCAGTCAAGCTCTGGACTCTCGATATTGTGCCAGACAGACTCTCGATACTGTACGGCTCCCGAGATTACAGACAGCGAAGTTTAAAAACAACTCTGCTCTGTCTTGCCTCCTCTTATGTGAGCGGACTGTAGATACCGCAGCACTGAGCCCAAATTGGACCGACTTTGTTGGAGACGTACCAGGGCGTTCTTCCTCTGGTTCGTGTCGTCCTTGCCTGAGTCGCTTTCGAGGGTACCATCTTCGGTTTACGCTTCTTTTGGGTCACGTCCCCTTCACTGTTCTTCGGGTAGTACGACCTTTGACCCTGTCATTCTTTCCTTGAGTCGTCTTTCGAGTACGTCGAGTCAGAGTCTAAGGTCTTCTGGAGACCAATTCCATCCTCCAGGAGCGAAGATGACGACCTCCCTGTATACGGATTACTTTATAATTAAGGAAATGTTAGAGAGCAAAGAATAAAGGAACTTGGGGGGTCCTTGTCCGCCCACCGTCACCCACGTTAACTCCCCCTGAGACCTCTCCAACGAGGAGTCATACGGGGTTTCCGTGATAGACGACTCGGGGTCATCGACAATGGGTTCGGCCACCCCCAGGAAGACAGGAATTAGAAGAAACACGGTTCCTCGTCCGGTAACTTTTGACACTCGTGTCCAGTCCATAAATCGTCTAAAGGACCGTCCGATACTTCCCCTAAAAGGGTGTAAAAAGGGTGACGAAAAAGGAGGACAGGAAGTCGAGAGAGAGGACTCTGACCTCGGGTCGGTTTTGGATACTTCGAGTCCGAGACTACAGAGGAACGTTTTTAAGTCACTCTCTTTTTCCCTATCCATTCTCCACCTAAACAATCCTAAGTCTCTCTTCGTGTGAGATGTCCCACACCCGATAACGTCTCCCGAGACCGGAACCTTACACCGGACCGATCCAAAACACTCGGTCTACTTAAGTATACGATTACTCACCTTCCTGGTAGGGTTGGAACCCCTTGGTAGAAAACTGTCACGGAGGTCAAGTCTCGAAGGGACCACCGAGTCTACCATTTCGCAGACGGACGTTACGTCCTCTGGGTCCAAACTAGGGACCTATCCTTTCTAGAGGACCTCTTCCTTTACCGTTGGGTGAGGTCATGAGTACGGACCTCTTAGGGTACCTGCCTCCTCGGACCATCTGATGTCAGGTACCCCAGTGTTTCTCAGCCCGTGTTGACTCACCGAAGTGAACAGGTCAAGTCGAGTGACATTGACTTGACTTGACCTCGACAGGACGGTGGTGACCCACACAGTAAATTGAATGTCTAACCCCTAATTCCAAATGAACTTAAACTGAAAAGTATAACCTGGGCTAACTAAAATTAACCAAATGCAATACGGGAACCCGATACAGTGCGAAAGTTTTCAACACGGGATGGGGGAAGGGAGGACAAAGTACGAGAAAAGGACTTGGGACAGGTCCGGGTGTTGCAACGGAGATGTTAGAAGACCTCCCTGTTGGTCTTTTAGTGACCGGGAACCCTCCCTTTATGACATATTATAGGTTGGGGAGATCTATGAGTCCGGAAGTAGAAGGTACAGAGGATGTTGTACACGTTGTGGTCGTAGAGAGTCACTTGGGCGACCCCGCCCGTTGTCCGTGTGTTACGGACGATCTTCAGGTAGACAACCGTAGGGAAGTTTCTACTGACCCGAAGGTCCCTATTACAAACTGTGAAACCCTCAATCGGGACGTCCGACAAACCCGGGTTTGGGAATGGTTGGAAGAGGATTTCAATGTTTGTATAGGGACCTAGTTTAGAGGTAAGGTGAAAATACCTTGTAGACCAAACAACGGAGAATTGTTTAAACAAGAATACGGTTAATGATTGAGGATGTCAGTCCTGGGACGGGGAACATCCGTTACAACGAGGTGGGTCTGAATAATTGTATGGAATTACGGGGATTGTCCCGGTCTATTGGGTAAGGAAACAGTAATGAAGACAATAATGGATTTCACCCAGATACTGTTGTTTTACAAATGGACACCTATGTGAGATTGGACGAGAATACCTCCTGATCCCCTTCTTTAGTCACTGAATGTTAGTAAATCTCGTCATTCTCCTATTTCGAATACTGGCAAAGTGGTCCAAGGATCAGAGTCCCGTGTCCGAACCTAACGAAATGTAATACCAAAGATACCTCTTCCGTCACCGTTGGGTGAGGTCATGAGAACGGACCTTTTAGGGTACCTGTCTCCCTCGGAGCATCCAACGTCAGGTACCCCAGCGATTCTCAGCCCGTGTTGACTCGCTGAAGTGTAAGTGAAAAGTAAAAGTACGTAACCTCTTCCTTTACCGTTGGGTAAGGTCATAAGAACGGACCTCTTAGGGTCCCTACCCCCTCGGACCACCCGGCGGTAGATACCTCAGTGTGTCTCAGCCTGTACTGACTTCGCTGAATGGTCGTCGTCCCAAAGATAAGGGTAGACGTCAGTTGTTTGACCGTTACTCCATTTTAATATTGGGGAAATAGGATGGGTCGTGTCCAGTACGACCTCTAGAACCCCTACGGGTTGCGGTCAGGCCCCCCAGGGTCCTCCAGTAGGGCGGAACTGGACGGGTTCCTGGGTTAAGGGCCCTCCGGTAGTACGGAGCTGGACGGGTACCTAAGTCAGAGATCCTCCGACAGTACGGAGTCGGACGGACCCCTAGACGTTGGACTGGGTCCCTACGGACCGAGAGCCCACCCGGTCGACGACCTTGAGGTGGAGAAGAGACCTAGCTTCCGGGTCATGTTCGGTAGTGTCTTTTATCAAGTAGTCCTGTCAACTATCAGACCCGATCAACCATTGGGAGAAACTCAATACGTCGGTGCAGTTTGCCATCTGCAGGTGAATCCCGTAAACCGGTCTCATTATTTGTGCACCCGAGAAAATCATCGTCGTACGACTGACGAATCAACACCGCACGTCCTAGGTCAAGGGGGTGGTCCCTAGTTTGGGTCCCGGGACATAACCTTCACACCTCAGAATCGGTGACCTAGTGGTCCCTTCCGACCTCTTGAGTAATAATTGGTCCGAAAGTTTTCGGTAGGTAATTAGGGCACAAAAACAACAAGGGGTCTGTCACTCTCAGGTACCCCTTGTTCTGAACCTCTCCCTAACCGAAACGAGAATTGAACTTCAACAGTAGTTACTATCTCGAGGAACGACGGTCCAGAAACACCTACTGAAGAAAGACTGGTCCATCGAGTAAGGTGTCCGTTAGACTCGTCGGTACACTTGATCCAAAACAACTCTTCAAAGGACGACTGATAACCGGAGATATTAAAACGTGACAGTATTTTTCTTGAATTCTATGGGGGTCAATTACATTCCGTTAGGTGGTACCCGAAAAGGGGAAGAAGACAAGTGTGTACCTATTATCCTTATAAAGACATCGAGTGTTGGGTCAATAACAAAGGTCACGGGCAAGTCCACCGTTTGAATTAACTATTTACAAAAGTTACAAGACTGAGAAGGTGACTGGACGGGAAGAGAGTAGGGAGACGGAGAGAAGACCGAAGGACTCAGGGTCTCTGTGTCGTCATAATTTTAATCCGGTCGAGTAGTGAGACGTTCAAACGAAACCAGAGTAAACAAATAAAGAGGAAGTGTTAAAGTTACGGTTACGTAAAACTTCTTCCTAAGACACACTAAGATGTCCAACGAACGGGGAGGAAAAATCAAAAACAAAAAAAAAAGACATATTAACATGTTGGAAACTTTTAATATATTCAATATTTTGTCTTTTGTCTTTCTACTCCTTTTCGTTATTTCTTTATCCAGGAGTAGTTTGAATATATGAAAACGTGTCGTTTCCTTTGGTATCTGTTTTGTTTTTTCCGTTTGATGTCTGACCCTCTTTTCTAAACGTTTACTACGTTGACTTTTCCCGAATTAAAGGTTTTATATACTTTTCGACAATGTTGAGTTATTATTTCTGTCCCTTGGGTTAGTTTCTTACAGGTCTTCTAGATTTATCTGTAAAGAGGTTCCTTCCGAATGTGTACCGGGTATCCGTGTACTCTTCTACGAGTTATAGTTATAAATAATAAAATTAATTAATGTTCAAAAATAACATATAATCTCATATATCAACTACTTGCCTCTTCCATTACCGTGAGGTGAGGTCATGAGGACGGACCTTTTAGGGTACCTATCTCCTCGGACCTTCCGACGTCAGGTACCTCAGCGACTTCCAGCCTGTGCTGACTCGCTGAAGTGAAAGGTAAAAGTGAAAGTACGTAACCTCTTCCTTTACCGTTGGGTGAGGTCACAAGAACGGACCTCTTAGGGTCCCTACCCCCTCGGACCACCCGACGGCAGATACCCCAGTGTTCTCAGCCTGTGCTGACTTCTCTGAATCGTCGTCGTCAACTACTTTTTACACACAATCAAAGTCCACATGTCGTTTCACTAAGGCAATATTTATATGGGCATTGATAAAAAAAATGTTTAAGAAAAGGGTAAATACGATAATGTCTTATACCTCGTCTGAAGGGATACGGTGTGTTCAGGAACGACCAATAGATAACATTCATGTCATCACACATATACAGTTAGGATTGGAGGGTCAAATAGAGAGAGGTAGTGGAAAGTGGAGACCTATATACGGGTCCTCCCCCTGACGACTTAGTATACCATCGAGACTTGGACGGACGTTACGTCCTTCGGACCCAAATTAGGGATGTAGTCCTTCTAGGGGACCTCTTCCTTTACCGTTGGGTGAAGTCATAAGAACGGACCTCTCAAGGTACCTACCTCCTCGGACCGCCCGTTGTCAGGGAACCCACCGTTTTTCAACCTGTGCTGAATCGTTGATTTAGTAGTGGTGTACCATCGAGACAAAAATCAAAACTTTCCTTAGAGGTATGGTAAGAGGTATCAGGCACATAGTCAAACGTAAGGGTGGTTGTCACACCCTCCCAAGGGAAAAGAGGTATCAGAGAAGTCGTAAATAGCAAACAAATCAAGTCAAGTCAGCGAGTCAATACAGGCTTAAAAACACTGGGGTACCTGACGTCGTGCGGTCCGAATCGACGGGTAGTGGTTCAGGACCTCGGATGAGTTTGAGTATCTGAAAAGTCATACCGGTAAGACTAGTCACACTCCAAGGGACTTCCCCCTTCCTCTTATTTACAGTTTCTTACTCGTCATTTTCGATTTCGCAGAGTCGGGGTCCTAGGTCCCGTGGATGACCCGTTGTTCCTGTTTGAAATCCTCTGTCTCGTCCCAACCAACGTATCCGGAGAGTAACGTCACCGAAGAGAACAACGTTTCGTGACCAAGATGAAACGAACCCGAAGGTTTCGTGTACCCAAATCACCAGGGCACCGTACACCCTAGAAGGGACTGGGCCCTAGTTTGGACACAGGGGACGTAACCGTCTACTTAAGGATAGTGACCGAGTGGTCTTTCGGGGACGGTGTAGAAGAAATAGGTAAGTAAACAGCTAACAGTAAATTCAACGAAGACACCTCAGATTTATCGAGTCTGACATTTCTTAGACGGACGATACGCCCTCTGGACCCAAGTTAGGGACACAATCCTTCTAGGGGACCTCTTCCCGTCCCGTTGGGTGAGGTCATGAGCACGGACCTATTAGGGTACCTATCTCCTCGGACCACCCGGTGTCAGGTACCCCAGCGTTTCTCGACTTGTGCTGACTCGATGATTCGTGTGTGTGTAAGAGGAAGGGGACTACCACAGATCCGGGACCAAGGGTGGAGAATGGGACCCGGGTGTTAAGAGGTCGACTTGTCGCAGTCCAAGACTCAGGAACGGAGTACAGAAGGGGTCCCAGACCCAGACAAGACTCGTCCCGAAGTTCCACAATTAAGAGGAGGTTCTCTTCGTTCCCAAACCCGGACAATGATAGTATTACTTCCTTTCAGACAAAGAGGCTACGGGGGCACCTCGGAGGTGGAGTGTAGTCCCGACCTCACTGTTACTTCATCGGTTCAATTCCCAGACACTCCTTTGAGTCCACGATCGACCGTACCCCTCACGACTGAGTGAGAAGTACACGGGGTGTTATAAGCAGACAACGTTGAAACCGGGACTTACACTACCATAGCCTTCTACCCACACACCCTTCACTAACCACCCAAGTCAAGTCGAGTCAAGTCAGAGAGTCAGTACAGACTGAGAAACACTGGAGCACCTGACGTCGTTGGGTCCGAAGGGAAAGGTAGTGGTTAAGGACCTCGGACCAGTTTAAGTACAGGTAACTCAACCACTACGAAAAATTGGTAGAGTAGGAGACAGTAGGGGAAGAGGAGGACGGAAGTTAGAAAGGGTCGTAGTCTCAGAAAAGGTTACTCAGTCAAGAAGTGTAGTTCACCGGTTTCATAATTTTGAAGTCGAAGTCGTAGTAAGAAAGGTTACTTATTAGTCCTGATTAAAGAAAATCCTAACTGACCAACCTAGAAGAACGTCAGGTTCGCTGAAAGTTCTGAGAAGAGGTTGTGGTGTCAAGTCTTCGTAATTAAGAAGCCGTGAGTCGAAAGACATACCAGGTTGAGAGTGTGGATATGCACTGATGACCTTTTTGGTATCGAAACTGATCTTCTTGTAAACAGTGGTTTATTACAGAAACGACAAATTATACGACAGATCCAACCAGTATCGAAAAGAAGGTTCCTCGTTCGTATAAAATTAAAGTTCCGATGTCAGTGGTAAACGTCACTCAAACCTCCGGTTCCTTTATCAGACAGTGACAAAGGTAACAAAGGGGTAGATAAACGGTACTTCACTACCCTGGTCTACGGTACTAGAAATAAAAGACTTACAACCCAAATTCGGTCGAAAAAGTGAGAAGAGAAAGTGAAAGTAGTTCTCCGAGAAAACAAGGAGAACGAAAGATGACATTATCACCACGATAGACACATAGACTCCAATAACTATAAAGAGGACTGTCAGAACTAAGGTCGAATACGAAGTAGGTCGGGTCGTACATCACACTACATGAGACGTATATTCAATCTATTCGTCCCACTGTCATATGTCGAAACTACATGAGGAAAGGGTTAAACCTTGGTCAGACAACAAGGTACAGACCAAGATTGACGACGAAGAACTGGACGTATGTCTAAAGAGTCCTCCGTCCATTCCACCAGACCATAAGGGTAGAGAAATTCTTAAATCGGCTCAAACAACACTAGGTGTGCCAGTTTTATTACCCACTCTTGGTAATATCTTTTACTGGGACACAAGGGAGGTGGGAAGGTGTTCCACTCACGTGGTACTCTTCTGTCGGGAGACACTTGGTCTGTAGAAGGTCACGGAACTAGAACCTGAACGGTCTAAGGTCTTGGTACCCCTTTTGAAAGGACAGCAAACATTCGGTGTGTCACATACCAATGAACGATATCGTTAGGGTACCCTGATTCTGTCCCTCCTTCCCTCGAGAATTTTCGGACCACAGATTCTGTNAGTAAACAGCTAACAGTAAATTCAACGAAGACACCTCAGATTTATCGAGTCTGACATTTCTTAGACGGACGATACGCCCTCTGGACCCAAGTCAGGGACACAATCCTTCTAGGGGACCTCCTCCCGTACCGTTGGGAAAGGTCATAAGGTCGGACCTATTAGGGTACCTGTCTCCTCGGACCACCCGGTGTCAGGTACCCCAGCGTTTCTCGACTTGTGCTGACTCGATGATTCGTGTGTGTGTAAGAGGAAGGGGACTACCACAGATCCGGGACCAAGGGTGGAGAATGGGACCCGGGTGTTAAGAGGTCGACTTACGGGAGTCCAAGACTCGGGAACGGAGTACAGATAGGGTCCCAGACCCAGACAAGACTCGTCCGGAAGTTCCGTAATTAAGAGGAGGTTCTCTTCGTTCCCAAACCCGGACAATGACAATATTACTTCCTTTCAGACAAAGAGGCTACGGGGGTACCTCGGAGGTGGAGTGTAGTCCCGACCTCACTGTTACTTCAACATCGGTTCAATTCCCAGACACTCCTTTAAGTCCACGGTCGACCGTACCCCTCACGACTGAGTGAGAAGTACACGGGGTGTTTTAAGCAGACAACGTTGAAACCGGGACTTACACTACCATAGCCTTCTACCCACACACCCTTCACTAACCACCCAAGTCAAGTCGAGTCAAGTCAGAGAGTCAGTACAGACTGAGAAACACTGGAGCACCTGACGTCGTGCGGTGCGAAGGGAAAGGTAGTGGTCGAGAACCTCGAACCAGTTTGAGTACAGGTAACTCAACCACTACGAAAAACTGGTAGAGTAGGAGACAGCAGGCGAAGAGGAGGACGGAAGTTAGAAAGGGTCGTAGTCTCAGAAAAGGTCACTCAGTCAAGAAGTGTAGTCCACCGGTTTCGTAATTTTGAAGTCAAAATCGTAGTAAGAAAGGTTACTTATTAGTCCTGATTAAAGAAAATCCTAACTGACCAACATAGAAGAACGTCAGGTTCCCTGAAAGTTCTGACAAGAGGTTGTGGTGTCAAGTTTTCGTAGTTAAGAAACCGTGAGTCGAAAGAAATACCAGGTTGAGAGTGTGGATATGTACTGATGACCTTTTTGGTATCGGAACTGATCTACTTGTAAACAGTGGTTTATTACAGAAACGACAAATTATACGACAGATCCAACCAGTATCGAAAAGAAGGTTCCTCGTTCGTAGAAAATTAAAGTTCCGATGTCAGTGGTAAACGTCACTCAAACCTCCGGGTCCTTTATCAGACAGTGACAAAAGTAACAAAGGGGTAGATAAACGGTACTTCAATACCCTGGTCTATGGTACTAGAAATAAAAGACTTACAACCCAAATTCGGTCGAAAAAATGAGAAGAGAAAGTGAAAGTAGTTCTCCGAGAAAACAAGGAGAAACGAAAGATGATATTATCACCACGATAGACACATAGACTCCAATATAAAGAGGACTGTCAGAACTAAGGTCGAATAAGAAGTAGGTCGGGTCGTGCGTCGTACTACATGAGACGTACATTCAATTTATTCGTCCCACTGTTATATGTCGAAACTACATGAGGAAAGGGTTAAACCTTGGTCAGACAACAAGGTACAGACCAAGATTGACGACGAAGAACTGGACGTATGTCTAAAGAGTCCTCCGTCCATTCCACCAGACCATAAGGGTAGAGAAATTCTTAAATCGTCTCAAACAACACTAGGTGTGTCAGTTTTATTACCCACTCTTGGTAATATCTTTTACTGGGACACAAGGGAGGTGGGAAGGTGTTCCACTCACGTGGTACTCTTCTGTCGGGAGACACTTGGTCTGTAGAAGGTCACGGAACTAGAACCTGAACGGTCTAAGGTCTTGGTACCCCTTTTGAAAGGACAGCAAACATTCGGTGTGTCACATACCAATGAACGATATCGTTAGGGTACCCTGATTCTGTCCCTCCTTCCCTCGAGAATTTTCGGACCACAGATTCTGTGGTCCAAGTTCAGGGGACTTTCCGTCCTGTTCGTCTCCCCTAGGGTCTGTATCACAGAAAGGTGGGAAGGGTGTAGGAGTGACCACACAGGTAAATTGGGGACTACAAGACATCTGTGACACCGACTCCTGAAGGAGTCCCATGTACACATACGGTCATGTCATCGGGATTGTGTGTGACCCCTCTCCTTAGTCGATGTACCTTTCCTCTCACGGTTCCCGTCCTGTACACTTTTTTTTTTACACTGGGACAAACATAGGGCGTCAATTGTTGGATCGACTTCTTTTGCTTGGTAGGGCACCTTTCATCACCATTCATAATCCCACTGGAGAATCTTGTCGTACCTCCACCCGTAACCGAGATCCCAAAGGACCTATCTCCGGTTCCCCACCACACCCTCCCCACTCCACCTTGTACCAACCCAACCACTCCCTTTCGCTCTCCCTCCCCGTCCCGTCCCCCTCCCTCCCATCCACCATAAATTTTCGACGACCCCTCATCAGAGGTTCCAGTGTCGAGTCCGAGGGTTCAGGGGTGAAAAGACAGCTTCGACGAAGACGAGGGAGACCTGTCTCAGGTCCTGTGTGCCCGGCACTCACAGATTCCGACCCAGACCCCCAGAACGGTACGTCCGAGGACCGAAGGGTGGACTCGACGACCTCTCTAGACCCTTGTAGACGCTACTCACCATTCTCTACTCCCTTCCACCCCTCTTCCCGCTCCACCCCTCCTTCCTCAACCCCCTGTCACTCCCCAGACCCGGACCTCTCCACCCTCCCCGCACCACCTCTCCCAACCCAGGGGAGGAGGTGGACAACGCGGGGGGTGTCTTCAGGGAGGGGGACTCGAATCATCCGTCCTCCCCTAACTTCCCTTAGGATAACGAGTCTCCGAGGTTTCACTTTCAGTGAGTCAGCCCAGGTTAATATGTCAGGTACCTTAAGAGGTCCGGTCTTATGACCTCACCCATCGGAAAGGGAAGAGGTCCCCTAGGAGGACTGGGTCCTCAGTTTGGCCCCAGAGGACGTAACTACCGCCTAAGAAATGGTTGACTCGATAGTCCCTTCGGGGTCCGACTGATCTTTGACTCCCACCCTTGCGTCAAGTCGGGGACCCGGACCGCCTCCACAGTCGTCCACTTCCGTCCACTGGGGTCAACTGTGGCCAGTGTTCCGTCTATAAGGACACACAACAAAGTTCGATTTTTTTCTTTCATGTACTACCCCCATAGTCGAAAAAGGGACAGGGACGGTCAAAAACCAAGGGCACCTTGGAGTCCCAGGTCCGGTCTCCCAGGTCCGGGTCTCTTTCCTCTTGGACCCCTCGACCAGTGGTGCCTCCGGAGAAGTCTTTGTCAGGACTGTGTGACGAGTGGGGTGTGAGAGGTACGTGTGGACAGAAGGGTGTGAAGTCGGGGGTGTCAATGTGTGTGTTCGGGGGAGTGGCAGATGTGACGGGAGGTAGTGGTGTCGGGTCGGACTGAGAGGTCGGAGGGTGTGTCGGGGAGTGTATGTGCACAAGGGGTGGATCCGAGGTACGGAGAGTGAATATGCGGAAGGTGGGAACACGTACAGTGAGAGGGACTTTGAAAGGTTCGTCCAGAGGAGTGTGGGGGAAGGGAGACACGTGTGGGGTAGGGGGTGCGGGTGTGTGAAATAAAGTGTGTGTTCGCGGACGAACGGACGGGGTGGCCGAGAGGTGAGAGACGTTTCAGTGTGGCGCAAGGGAAGGGTGTCCCTGGGACCGAAGGAGTGTGACAGACATGTGTGACGAAGTGTGTTTAAGGTGTGTCTTCCGACGGTAGATGAAGGTGACGGTAGGTCTTTGAAAGGGGAGTGTCGGTAAAGGGAAGTGACAGAGAGAGGAGAGACCCAGGGGGTCCCGTGGGGGGAGACCCGGGAGACGTATGCGTATGACAGGTGAGGGGAAGACAGGGTCCGAGCGGACAGGTGTCAGTGTGTGTGTGTGTGTGTGTGTGTGTGTGTGTGTGTGTGTGTGGTTCCAAGGGCTGTAAGAGTGTGCGATCAACACCGAAGAGGGGTGTGTATGTTGTGTGAGAAAGGTTGTAAGAGAGTGAGAGAAGTGTAAGTGGAAAGATAGTGTTTAATCACAGTGACGGGGTATGTGCAGATTCATCCTTTACCGTAGGGTGACGTCATAAGTACGGACCTCTTAGGGTACCTGTCTCCTGGAACCTCCCGATGTCCCAGTCCAGTCAAGTCAAGTCAGTGAGTCAGTGCAGGCTGAGAAACGTTAGGGTACTTAACGTCGTGCGGTCCGGAGGGACAGGTAGTGGTTGAGGACCTCAAGTGAGTCTGAGTGTAGGTAACTCAGTCACTACGGTAGGTCGATCGAGTAGGAGACAGCAGGGGAAGAAAAGGACGGGAGTTAGGGAGGGTCGTAGTTTCAGAAAAGGTTACTCAGTTGAGAAGCGTACTCCACGGGTTTCATGACCTCGAAGTCGAAATCGTAGTAAGGAAGGTTTCTTTAGAGTCCCAACTAGAGGAAGTCTTACCTGACCAACCTAGAGGAACGTCAGGTTCCCTGAGACTCCTCAGAAGAGGTTGTGGTGTCAAGTTTTCGTAGTTAAGAAGTCGTGAGTCGGAAGAAGTGTCAGGTTAAGAGTGTAGGTATGTACTGGTGTCCTTTTTGGTATCGGAACTGATCTGCCTGGAAAAAGCCGTTTCATTACAGAGACGAAAACTTATACGATAGATCCAACCAGTATTGAAAAGAAGGTTCCTCATTCACAGAAAATTAAAGTACCGACGTTAGTGGTAGACGTCACTCAAACCTCGGGTCTTTTTATTTCAGACTGTGACAAAGGTGACAAAGAGGTAGATAAAGGGTACCTCACTACCCTGGTCTACGGTACTAGAAACAAAAGACTTACAACTCGAAATTCGGTTGAAAAAGTGAGAGGAGAAAATGAAAGTAGTTCTCCGAAAAATGAAGGAGAAGTGAAAGACGGTATTCTCATCACAGTAGACGTATAGACTCCACTAACTATAAAGAGGGCCGTTAGAACTAAGGTCGAACACAAAGAAGGTCAGGTCGCAAAGAGTACTACATGAGACGTATATTTAATTTATTCGATGTCCCATGTCTCAGCGTTTCTCCGTCTGTCCTGGTTCGTTGATTGTGTCGGTGAGGAGAGAAGACGGGAGGAGGAGAGTGTATATGGGAGAGAGACAGAGAGAGAGAGAGTGTGTGTGTGTCAGTGTGACTGCTCAAGAGGGGTTCTATGACCCGGAACGTCGACGACGTTTCGGTGTGTGTCAGCTATCTTTGTTTAGAAAGGTGCTACATGCTGTATGCGGCATTTTACTTGGAGGCTCACAACACAGACTCCTAGTGTCCTGAAGAAAGGACACATCACTTGCAGTGAGAAAGCCCATACCATTCAGTGTGGCTCCTGGTATGGTCCTGGGGCCTGGCAGAGATGAGGCCTCTGGTCATGGAATGTCAGACTTGCCCATCATGATCTGGGTATACCAACCCCTAACCATTAGTTCAGATATGCCAGCCGTCATAGGATAGAAGTGATTATGTGGCTTGGCATAACCAGGGCCACAGAGAACAAATAAGATGTACCAGCAGGGGACCTAGGCCTGACACCAGAGTTGATACAGGGAAGAGTCAGACAGGAGTGAGCAACTACTCATGGCATATTCAAGGATGAGTCAACTACATTACTCTGATGAAGTAGAAACTAAAAAGCACTTGGCCCTAAGCTAGTCCAAGTATTTGTGTTGAAACAATCTTAAAAAGTATTTATTTTATAACATTATTTAAAAATGTCTTGGTCACAAAAGTTATACAAACACTTTCAACCTAATGAAGGTGATATCTAGAAAATATTCCACATCCCTAAGTCTGTCTTAGAAAGTTCAGATGCTGTGGCTTTCCTAAGGCACAGTGTTCTGGAAGACAATGTGCTTCTGCGGTGCTGGGTGATGTATGTGGCTGCCTGGCTCCAAGCGGGCTTTAGCAGGCACCTTCCCCCTGACGCTGGGGGACTGTGAGAGGACAGTCAGACACGGGCCCCCAGGGCTACATGGAGCCCTGTGAGACACTCGGCCAGCTGCTGGAACTGGGCTTCTCCTCCGAATCTGAGGCCCAGCACAAGCCACCACATTTCGTAGCACATTTTCCTTCCTTTCAAATTTTAGAAGCAGGGAAGTTTTTGAAGAACTTACAGTCAATACTAATACTGACAGTTGACAGACTAATCCTGTCAGCGCAGCACTGCAGTTAGTATCATGACCTCATCATCTACTTTGCAGAAAAGGAAAGCTAGAGGCAAATCACTGATACAGTGCCTGGAAATCCCCTAACCCCGTGCCCCTCGCACCGGACTCTGCAGGCCACGTGAAAGGCAGGACATCTGTTTCGCTGGGTACTAACAGGTTACAGGATAGACGTGGTGCCCAACAAGATCAATTCTCTAATAAAAAAAGTTCTGCATCTAGACCAATGGGCCAGCGCACGTGGTCCCCGCACAGGTAGAGGCTCGCACCAGCCCCTGGGGTCCGGGATGGAGCCGCGCAGGGGAGCCCAGGAACGGGGAAGGAACTGCGCCGCAGAGCCGGGGGATCACCAGGGGAGCCGCGCAGCAGAGCCTCGGGGTCCTGGGGTGGAGCCTTGGGGCCGGGGGTGGAGCCCAGGGAACGCGGATAGAGCCGTGCCTTGGAGCCCAGGGACCGGGGTGGAGCCACCAGCTGCGGCTCTGACAACAGCAACTCTAGCACGTTTAAGCCGGGAGTGCGCTGCCGCCCCCGCCGCCTGGGCACCCGGGTTCGCTCTGCGTTTATAACTTACCGCCGGGAGAGAGCGCTGGTCCTTCAAGGGCCAGGAGATGGAGGGACCAGAAGGGTCTCTGTTGCACAGGTCGGGGCGGGAGGGTGTGCTTTGTGGGGTGGATCTGGGTCCCTTCACCCCGGGAAGGCCGACTGGTCCCAAACCGCCCGGCTCCAGGGCTCCCACTTTGCAGGGGCGGGTGGAACCTTGGGGGGTTTCACCGCATTTCCTGCCGCGTCCCGGCCACCCTCTTCTCCCAGCGTCACCTCCCAAACTCCCGGCATCACTACTTCACCCAAGACGCCCCTGTTCTGGCCCGGAGAGCCGGCAAGAAGCCGGGAGGAGCCTCCGAGGAGAAAAGGGGCCTAGGGAAGGGAAAGAGGAGGCGGCGGAGGCGACACGCTGCAAGAAGTTTCGCGAACCCCCGCCGACACCACCCCCATCCCCTTTTCGGGTCAGAACCCATCCAACCTCCTCGCGTTCCCCCGCAGGTTCATCCGGAACTCACCGCTGGACGTCCCGCNAGACAATCAGAAGCAAAACGAGGAAGCCAAGACTGCTCTTGGAGTCACCCATCTCTCCCTTTGCCACCTGGATCCCAGTTTTGCAAGAGTGCGAGGCTGCCAAGTCAGAACCTGTGATCCTCTTCCGCTAGCCGGCAGCTGCGGTGTGGACCTCCGCCGCCTAAGAGTTGACTGCCTGGCGGTCCCTCCGCCGACAGGCCCCGCCCAGGTTTCCCCTTGGAGGCTTTGCGCCTGAGTCTGGGCGGGGCACTCTTGCTGGGCTCGGGGGTGAGGCAGGTGGGGCTGTCCTGCTCTGTCAGCCCAGCCCTGCAGCCCTACTCCGCTCTCACATGCTCTCTTTCCTATAATTTCACCATCAGTCCTCAGCCCAGACCTGGACATCCACGGTGTGAGGTTCAAGGCCAGGTGGACGGAGAGGTTTTTCTCTCCTATGACTGTGATCTTGCTAACATCACGTTCATGAGTCCTCTGGGAGAATTCTGGAGCTGAGGTTCCTATCGTTTTCTGAGAATTAGAGGGGAGCCTGGTTGATATATCCCCTAAAAATGTATTGTAGATGATCATTCTGAACAAGACTAACACTAACAACAACAACCAAAAGGGACGGTAATGAAAGGCTGTCTTGATTCCCGATGTCTATTTTTATCTTATGTTCTTTCTTCATTTCCATCCATGGAGCAGAGCTCTTCAATTTGTACTATTTATGCAGCTGGGGAGGCTCCCTTTAGCGATCATTTATCTCTTACCGAGATGAAAGGTAAATATAAAATATATTTATAATATCTATATTATATATATGTATAAATATTAAAACTACAAAATTAATACAGTCCATTAAAGAAAATGCAGAGAGTATTCATTAAATTACAAGTTCAAGGTGACATGGGAAACAGAGTACAGATTCAAAGGCAGAAAAGACCATTCGTTACTGAACTACATGATGAAGTGTTTGAGGCAAATGTTGTATTGTCTTCAAGTTTGAAATGCATCAAAAAAAAAAAAGATACATTTATCTTATGAAGATACAAACCCTCCAGCACCATGATCTTGGACTTCCTCCCTACAGAACTGTAGAAAGAGCTGTGTTTGTGGTGTAAGCCATCCAGTCTGTGGTCCTCTGTATGGCAGGACCAGCTGACTAGTATAGGCTCCTGTGCTGTGCTGTGCCTAGCTGCTCAGTCCTGTCTGACTCTTTGTGACTCCACGTGCTATAGCCCTCCAGGCTCCTCTGTCCACAGGGATTCTCCAGGTAAGAATACTGGAGTGAGTTGTCAGGCCCTCCTCCAAGGGATCTTCCCAACCCAGGAATCGAACCAGGGTCCTTGGAAGTGGGGTATCTCTTCACAGCTGTTCCAGGAAAGCACAGCCACTGCTCCTTACCTTGGACGTGGGGTACCACCTCTTGGCTATTTAATCAATAGAAATTCATAAGAGGCCAGACGAGAAATTCAGGCTAGATTTTATTGATGTTCCTGTAACTAGGGTCTGGCTGCTTCCCGCTCAAAAGCCATTAAAGAGGTCATGTTGATGGAAAGGAAAGTTTGCCTTATTTTGGATGCCAGCAATGGTGGAGGGGAAGGGGGTAGGGGATTTCCATGGTGGCTCAGTGGTAAAGAATCTGCCCAGAATCCACCCATCAATGCAGGAGGTGTGGGTTCAATCCCTGCCTCAGAAAGATTCCTTGCAGAAGGAAATAGCAACCCACCCCAGTATTCTTGCCTGGAAAATCCCATGGACAGAGGAGTCTGGCAGGCTACAGTCCATGGGGTCACAGGGAGTCACGCGCTTAGCAACTAAACAACAAATGGAGGTGAGGGCATCTCCATCTGTCCAAAGCTGACTCCACCCAACTGACGATCAGTGGGCAAGAACTTTTATAGACAGAGGGAGGGGGCTGCATGCAGAAACAGCACAGTCAGCTCTGACAGTCATCTCCAGATTGGTCATGGATGGTCTGACCAGAGTCATCTTGATTGTTTCAAGTTCAATTAATCTTTGGTTCCATGGTTGGTTTGTTCTCATCTCCTTGAGGACAGTTCTTGGAATTGTGGCAGCTTATATCATGGCTACAGTCTGGTCATCATGTAGCTAATTTCTTCCAACTGGTGGGAATTTATGCATCTATAAGACAGCTCACAGGATAGAGCTCAGAATATTATCAACAGCCCTTGAGAAGGACCTCACAGTCCTTGACTACGCTTAATGACTACATTATTCTTATTTGGTCTCCATTGACTATTTTCCTTAGTTTCTTCATTTTCTCACTTCTCTGATTAAGCTTAGTGTGTGGCTAAACCTTTTCCATTGACAAAAGGCACACTGAGTACATGGTGGGGCAAGGACCATAGGGTCCCGCTCTGTTTCATCGGAATTCTTGCTACAGTTTGAGGGAAGGGAAACAAGTTCCCTCGCTCGATCCCAAGGGGGACGCGCTGGTCCCTTATGTGGGCTGAGGGTGTCTTTGCGTGAAATATTCCCTTGGTATCTCTAATTTTCTTGAAGAGATGTCTAGTCTTTCCCATTCTATTGTTTTCCTCTATATCTTTGCATTGATCACTGANTTGATCACTGAAGAAGGCTTTCTTATCTCTCCTTGCTATTCTTCAAAACTCTGCATTCAAATGGGTATATCTTTCCTTTTCTCCTTTGCTTTTCACTTCTCTTCTTTTCACAGCTATTTGTAAGGCCTCCCCAGACAGCCATTTTGCTTTTTGGCATTTCTTTTTCTTGGGGATAGTCTTGATTCTTGTCTCCGGTACAAAGTCACGAACCTCCGACCATAGTTCATCAGGCACTCTATTTATCAGATCTAGTCCCTTAGATCTATTTCTCACTTCCACTGTATAATCATAAGGGATTTGATTTAGGTCATACCTGAATGTTCTAGTGGTTTTCCCTACTTCCGAAGTCGTTATGTATTCGGCACTTGAAGGTCTACAAGTTCGACCAAAATCTTTTCCGTCTCCTTGGTCTCTACTTTGACGGTTGTAGACGACCTAGTACCTTTTTCGTTCTCTCAAGGTCTTTTTGTAAATAAAGACGAAATAACTGATACGGTTTCGGAAACTGACACACCTAGTGTTATTTGACACCTTTCAAGACTTTCTCTACCCTTATGGTCTGGTGGACTTGACGGAGGACTCTTTGGATATACGTCCAGTCCTTCGTTGTCAATCTTAACGTGTACCTTGTAGTCTGACCAAGGTTTATCCTTTTCCTCATACAGTCCGACATATAACACTGGGACGAATAAATTGAAGATACGTCTCATGTAGTACTCTTTGCGACCTGACCTTCTTCGTGTTCGACCTTAGTTCTAGAGACCCTCTTTAGAGTTATTACAGTCCATACGTCTACTGTGGTGGGAATACCGTCTTTCACTTCTTCTTGATTTCTCGGTGNCCTTTTCCAGTCAAAAGTAAGGTTAGGGTTTCTTTCCGTTACGGTATCTTACGAGTTTGATGACGTGTTAACGTGAGTAGAGTGTACGATCATTGGACTACGAATTTTAAGAGGTTCGGTCCGAAGTCGTTATGTATTCGGCACTTGAAGGTCTACAAGTTCGACCAAAATCTTTTCCGTCTCCTTGGTCTCTAGTCTAACGGTTGTAGACGACGTGGTACCTTTTTCGTTCTCTCAAGGTCTTTTTGTAGCTAAAGACGAAATAACTGATACGGTTTCGGAAACTGACACACCTAGTGTTATTTGACACCTTTCAAGACTTTCTCTACCCTTATGGTCTGGTGGGCTTGACGGAGGACTCTTTGGATATACGTCCAGTCCTTCGTTGTCAATCTTAACGTGTACCTTGTAGTCTGACCAAGGTTTATCCTTTTCCTCATACAGTCCGACATATAACACTGGGACGAATAAATTGAAGATACGTCTCATGTAGTACTCTTTGCGACCTGACCTTCTTCGTGTTCGACCTTAGTTCTAGAGACCCTCTTTAGAGTTATTACAGTCCATACGTCTACTGTGGTGGGAATACCGTCTTTCACTTCTTCTTGATTTCTCGGTGAACTCTCATTTTTTCCTCTCACTATTTCAACCGAATTTCGAGTTCTAAGACTTTTACTTCTAGTACCGTAGACCAGGGTAGTGAAGTACCGTTTATCTATCCCTTTGTTACCTTTGTCACCGACTTAAAAAAAAAAAAAGGACCCGAGGTTTTAGTGACGTCTACCACTAACCGTCGGTACTTTAAGTTTCTGCGAATGAGGACCTTCCTTTCAATACTGGTTGGCTCTGTCGTATAAGTTTTCGTCTTTGTAATGAAACAGTTGTTTCAGGCAGGTCAGTTCCGATACCAAAAAGGTCACCAGTACATATCTACACTCTCGACCTGATATTTCTTTCGACTCGCGACTTCTTAACTACGAAAACTTGACACCACAACCTCTTCTGAGAACTCTAAGGGAACCTGACGTTCCTCTAGGTTGGTCAGGGAGGATTTCCTCTAGTCAGGACCCACAAGCAACCTTTCTGACTACAGCTTCGACTTTGAGGTTAGGAAACCGGTGGACTACGCTTCTCGACTGAGTAATCTTTTCTGGGACTACGACCCTTTCTAACTTCCGTCCTCCTTTCCCCCTACGGTCTCCTACTCTACCAACCTACCGTAGTGGTTGAGTTACCTATACTCAAACCCACTTGAGCCCCTCAACCACTACCTGTCCCTCCGGACCACACGACGTCAGTTACCCCAGAGTTTCTCAGTCTGTACTGACTCGTTGACTTGACTGACTGACCGGTAAACAACTCTAAACACGTGATTTGACATCCCCACAGTGTAAAGTTGTTTTTTAATTATAGAGTCAAAAGTGATTATAGATCTGTTTAACCTTCAAAAGAGGACAGACCTTATTTTAGTCAATTGAGTTAATACTTCTACGACATGTAAAAAGAAAAGACTACTCTTAGTGTGCAAAAATAATTTTGAGGACATTAGTTCCTGTGTTTAATGAGTCTGAAGATAAAAGGTGTCGACGTTTTCTTATTGAAAACTAACAAAATTCGACAACTCAGACCATTAAAAATACTTTCCTGAAGTGAAGGTTGGGTCGGACGTAGAAGAACTCGTCCTAAGGGTTGTGGTTTGCCATCAACCACTCAATATTACGTCTGTCCTCTGGTCAAAATCTTTTCTCGTTTCTTTAACTGGGTCCCTACAGATCTTTAAACTGTAGATCATCCACTTCTTTCTTTATGGTCACTTCCCATACGACTAGTCATGTGTCCTTTCCCTATTGACCAATTACTACATTTATTCTTCCTTAAAGATAAACCATGTTATATGTTTTTAATTAAAATCCAACTAATTATGTACTTACACTGATAAGGACCCCAGAGTCCCGACATGCGATCATCCTCACGTAAACCACTCAAGGAAATCCACACCCCGACCTCGTCATTTTTTCTCTTTCGTGGTAAAACCCATCCTAGGTTCAACAACAACCCAGTGATTCAGTACAGGCTGAGAAACACTGGGGTACCTGACGTCGTGCGGTCGGAAGGGACAGGAGGCGATAGAAGACCTCAAACGAGTCTGAGTACAGGTAACTCAGTCACTACGGTAGGTCGGTAGAGTAGGAGACAACGGGGTGGAAGTTAGAAAGGGTCGTAGTCCCAGAAAACGTTACTCAGTCAAGAAACATAGTCCACCGGTTTCATAACCTCGAAGTCGAAGTCGCAGTCAGGAAGGTTACTTATAGGTCCCAACTAAATCAAATCCTGGCTGACCATCTCTGGATTTTAAGGACCGAGTCGGGACCCTGTCTCAGGACCGTCGGTCGGAGAGGGGTCTTGGTGGGGCTCGACACACACCCGAGACTCTGACGACGTCCCGGGAGACAGAACCCCCTTGGAGTAGTCTCATACTCACACACACACACACACACACACACACACACACACACACACTCTATCTTTCCCCCAACACGGACTCTCCTCTTCCCGTATTCTCTCCTCACACACACCGTCACTGTTTGAATAAACACTACTCCTTCCATTCACACGTCTCTCACTCCCTGGTGACCCCTCTCACATAACCCAAACTCCCCTCGTTGATGTTGAGTCATACAGTCCTGCAGCCCACAAACTACCACACACACACACACACACACACACACACACACACACACACACTGACACCTGTCGACTCGGACCCTGTCTTCCCCTCACCTGTCATACACATACGTCTCCCGGACCTCCCCCTACGGGACCCCCGGGGTCTCTCCTCTCTCTGTCACTTCCCTTTACGGACACTCCCCCTTAAAAGACCTACCGTCACCTGCATCTACCCTCGGAAGACACACCTTAAACACACTTCGTCACACATGTCTGTCACACTCCTTCGGTCCCAGGGACGCCCTCCCCTCGGGTCGCACAGAACCCTCTCTCACCCCTCACACCTCCCGTCCGTTCGCCCGTGAACACACACTTTCTCACACACCACCCCCACCCCCACACGTTTCACCCCTCTCCCACACTCCTCTGGACGTACCTTTTAAAGAGCTCCCGAGGACACGTGTTCCCACCTTCCTCATATTCACTCTTCGTGCCTCACATACTCCCCACACACTCACACACCTCGACCTCTCAGTCCCACCTCACACCCACTGCCTCCCGTCACACGTCATACTCCCCCGACCACAGACACTCCCACCCCCGACCCTCTTCTTTGTACCTACCCCTCATACCCCGGTCCCGCCCACTACCGACGACAACCTCGTCAACGGTATTGTTGACTGAAGGATACTGAGTGGAAAGGAACCGGACCTGAAACCTTATTTAATTGTCCGAATAAGGACCGGACCTGGACCTTGACTTCAACATTCCCTCGGTTTTACCCGTCCCTATCATTTCTTTGACTGTGGGGGTCCAGTGAAGGAAAGTTAGAAAAAAAGAAAATCGAACCTTTACGGTGTGTTCTTATCGACGGACCCCTGTCACAGTCGACCCCAGTGGTCGGAAGTGGACGACTGCGGAGGGGGTCCGGGTCCCCGACTCGACGTAAGGGAGGAAGTCAAAGGTTAGTCGGACCTCGGAGACTCGGTGACAGAAGGGAAGTCAGGGGAGGACGGATGTTTCGAGTGTCCCTCCCTGAGGACCCCCACGTTGTCCACCCTCACCCCTGTGGTTGCCTTCACCAAAAAACACACTCTTCTCTTCTCGCACTCTGTGACTTGCCTCCTCCCCTCCAGCTCTCCCCAAAAACCGTTCCCTACCCGTCACATCCCGTTTCTGTCCTCCACCTTTACTGCGTCTTCCTTCACCCCCCCTGTCGTCCCTCCCCGTCCCTCGCTTGGAAGATGGTCCTCGTGAGACGACACGGGGAGAGGTCCGACCCAGGGGGAGTGACAGGGGATTAGTGAGGGATCAGGAAAGAAGAGGGAAGTGGAAGGAGGAGGGGAAGGACAGAAAGGAGAATGGTGGGGGGGCTGGGGTAGGGTCTAACAGGGTCGAAAGGGGGTCCAGACAGGTCGTCGAGTCCGTCCTTCGCTCCTTGTACGTGTCTCTCTGAGTGGTGGGGGGTGGTCGGGGTGGGAATCTATGGGTGCCGGTGTACACAGGACTTGAGAAAGATCGTCGTCGTCTTCGTCAAAGTCCCCTTTGTCCCGAGTCCTCGGACTCGGTTCAAGGACCCTTTGTGAGGTGGGGTGGGTGTCGTAACTGAGGTCCTTAAGAGATGAAGGTCTCAGAAGATGAGGACCGTAGGAGGGTCCGGGGTATGTTCCTGAAATAGAACTGTTCTCCGGTGGGATGTTGACTAGTATAGTACAAATGAAGGGTGGTCTGCCAAAAACAAAAAAGTCGAGTCACCAATTGACACCCTGAGTCCTATTACACGAAAGACAGTGAACCGTGAGAGGAGAAGTGTGCCGACTGGGGGAGGGGTTATACACAATCCCGATGACATGACCGTAGTCGTACAAGGGACCCCTTCAGGAGTCGGTAGGTACACCTACACAGATGTCGTGTAGTCCCCAAGTTACCTCTGGGGTCACTCCTACCCCCTTCCCCTCCCTCCGACATTCCCTTGGTTTTTTCCCGTCCCTGTCCCTTCTTTGACTGTGGGAGACAGTAAAGGACAGTTAGAAAAAAAAGAAAATCGGACCTTTACGGTGTGTTCTTATCGACGGACCCCTGTCCACGGTCGCCCCCAGTTGACGGAAATGGACGACTACGGAGGGGATCCGGGTCCCCGACTTGACGCAGAGAGGGAGTCAAAGATCAGTCTTTTATCACCGATGAACACCACCTCTTCGTCATGTAAACGTTTCTTGATTATAAAATAATTATGGACTACGACCCTTTCTACCTCCCGTCTTTGTCTTCTTCCGTAGTCTCCTATTCTACCGACCTACCGTGGTAGCTACGTTACCTGTACTTGAACCCACTTGAAGTCCTCTACCACTCCCTGTCCCTCCGGACCGACGTCGGGTACCCCAGTGTTTCTCAGTCAGTATTGACTCACTGATTTGTTGTTGTCATAAAAATAACCACCAACCGTCATTTATTAGGCGGATGATACGTCCTCTGTACACATACTCTGTGACCAAGTTAGGGACCCAGTCCTTCAAGGGGACCTCTTCCTTTACAGTTGGGTGACGTCATAAGAACGACCCCTTAGGGCACCTGTCTCCTTGGACCACCCGACATCAGGAACCCCAGTGTTTCTCAGTCTGTGGTGAATCACCGATTTGTTGTTGTTTTATAAAAATAATTTGACTTCTGTTGTCGTAGACCCTTGTTGTAGACGAGTCTTATCTCCATTTCTGCTCCTAAAAATAGAAGATAAAGAAAAAGTTGTTATAGTGTGTGGAGGTGGTAGGTGAAATACCACCTCAGTATTTGAGGTGACCTAGTAGTGTCGTTCGGAGAGAGTGGACTAAAGTTAAACCAGTGTCAGTAATAATCCTCCCGTCGTCCATGAGACCCACTTCTGTCCTCCCGTCCGTTCCCTCCCTGGGGACGGACGACCTCTCATACTGGAGTAAATTCTTAGTTCTGAAAGAAAAAAAGGAAAGAGATCTAACCCGACCAACCGAGGACAATAGACTGTCAACTAAGGTAAGTAAGGTAGAAGAATTAAGAAAATATGGACCTCCAGAAGTGGAAAGAGATTCGAGAAGATGGATCCAAGAATTCGGACTTGATAAGGATGGTAGATCGAGTGTCCAAAATAGAGAGAGACGAAGTTGAGGTGTTGTACTCACACCTGGGTCGGACGAACCGGGGTTTCGTAGGTTAAGGTCCCTGAGAAGTGGTTACAGACTTTAAAGACCCGGACTTCCTTTGGTCCACAGGAACGTTCCCAGTAGACGACTCTGGGAACTGTTCCTCTNAAGTGGTTACAGACTTTAAAGATCCGGACTTCCTTTGGTCCACAGGAACGTTCCCAGTAGACGGCTCTGGGAACTGTTCCTCTGACCTGTCAGGACTAAGAAGGTGTTCGGGGTCTCATTTTGATAACGGGTATGGACGGTTCTTTTCACGTCGTTTCTTCCTTCTCTTCCAGGGTCCATTCTTTCTCTTCTAGTCTTGGTACAAGTGAGTCTGGGTCCACAGACACGAGTTGCTGTCTGAAGTCTCCGTCCTTAGTCGGAGGTCGTCTACGTTCTTGAAAGGTTATAGGACTTTGAATCGATGTTTGTCCACTTCGGGACCAAGGTCTTTGTCTTTTTGTTGACTGGCTCATTTTCACTGAGACACTGAGTCCCGGTGTCTTAAGGACCCAAAGACAAAGACCGTGTCCTGACGAACCACTGGAGAAGACCTTTGGACGGATATGTCTCACTTGCCTGGATCCTATAGGGTGGACCCTCGTCGGTCTCGACCTTGTCAACCAGAACTTCGTTGGTGGGGTTTTTCTCAGTTTCGACCATAGGGGTTCGGACCTTCTCGGTCTGAACCCTGTTAGTCAAGTTCTTTGTATAGCTCCTTAAGGACGGTGGGGTCTAGGTCCCGGTCGTTTTGACAGGACAGTCACTAAACCTTCAGTGAAACCTCTGACGACCTCTTTCGATATTACATTGTATCGTTTGACGATTCGTAAACTCAAAGGTCGTCGTTTAGTACCTAAATAGGGGTTTAATGAGATATTTACGTCTCAGTCCTAAAAATATCTATCGATATAATAAGACAGAAATTATACTCGTCACTGACATAAGAGATCTTAAAAAGAAGAAAATCTTAAAACATGGAAAGATGGAACCTCGAAGGGTCCACTGAGTCACCATTTCCTGGGTAGACGGTCACGTCCTCTGTGGTCAAGTTCGGGAGCCAACCCTTCTAGGGGACTTCTCTCTTTACCGTTGGGTGAGGTCATAAGAACGGACCTTTTAGGGTACCTGTCTCCTCGGACCGTCTGATGTCAGGTACGTCAGCGTTTTCTCAACCTGCCCTGAATTATTAATTGTATGTGTTCTCTGTTGAGATGTGTACTCGTAGTGGTCTACCAGCTGTGGTTTTAGTCTAACTAATATAAGAAACGTCGACTTCTACCTCTTCGAGAGATGTCAGTCGTTTTTGTTGTGGTCCTCGACTAACACCGAGTCAAGTACTTGAAGAATGACGTTTTAAGTCTGACTTTGACTTCTTTCATCCCTTTTGGTAATCTGGTAAGTTCATACTGAATTTAGTTTAGGGAATACTAGTATGTCACCTTCACTGTTTATCTATGTTCCCTAATCCAGACTATCTGTCTCACGGACTTCTTGATACCTGCTTTCAAGTACTGTAACATATCCTCCGTCCCTAGTTTAGGTAGGGGTTCTTCTTCTTTAGGTTTTTCCGTTTTATGAACAGACTCCTCCGGAATGTTTTTTCACTCTTTTCTTTACTTTCCGTTTCTTCTTTTCTTTTCTATATAGGTGGACTTACGTCTCAAGGTTTTTTATCGTTTCTCGCTATTCTTTCGGAAGTATTGACTAGTTACACTTCTTTATCTCCTTTTGTTATCTTACCCTTTCTGATCTGTAGAGAAGTTCTTTTAATCTCTATTGTTCCTTTATAAAGTACATTTCTACCCGTGCTATTTCATGTCTTTACCATACCTGGATTGTCTTCGTCTCTATAATTCTTCTCCACCGTTCTTATGTGTCTTCTTGTTATGTTTTTTCTAGAAGTACTGGGTCTATTGGTACTACCATACTAGTGAGTGGATCTCGGTCTGTAGGACCTTACACTTCAGTTCACCCGGAATCCTTNTCTCCTTTTGTTATGTTACCCTTTCTGGTCTGTAGAGAAGTTCTTTTAATCTCTATGGTTCCTTTATAAAGTACATTTCTACTCGTGTTATTTCATGTCTTTACCATACCTGGATTGTCTTCGTCTCTATAATTCTTCTCCACCGTTCTTATGTGTCTTCTTGTTATGTTTTTTCTAGAAGTACTGGGTCTATTGGTACTACCATACTAGTGAGTGGATCTCGGTCTGTAGGACCTTACACTTCAGTTCACCCGGAATCCTTCATAGCGAATGTTTGTTTCGATCACCTTCACTGTCTTAAGGTCTACTCGATAAAGTTTAGATTTTCTACTACAAAAGTTTCAGTCAAGTCAAGTCAAGTCAGTGCGTCAGTACAGGTCGAGAAACGTTGGAGTACCTGGTGTCGTGCGGTCCGGAGGTAGTGGTTGAGGACCTCAAATGAGTCTGAGTACAGGTAACTCAGTCACTACGGTAAGTTGGTAGAGTAGGAGACAGTAGGGGAAGAGCAGGACGGAAGTTAGAAAGGGTCGTAGTTCCAGAAAAGGTTACTCAGTCGAGAAACGTAGTCCACCGGTTTAATAACCTCAACAGTTTCATGACTTGAGTTATACGGTCGTTTAAACCTTTTGAGTCGGTACCGGTGTCCTGACCTTTTCCAGTTAAAAGTAAGGTTAGGGTTTCTTTTCGTTACGATTTCTTACAAGTTTGACAGTGTGTCAACGTGAATAAAGTGTGCGATCGTAAGTGACCTCTTCCTTTGCCGTTGGGTGAGGTTATAAGAACGGACCTCTTAGGGTCCCTACCCCCTCGGACCACCCGACGGTAGATACCCTAGCCTGTCTCAGCCTGTACTGACTTCGCTGAATCGTCGTCGTCGTCGTCGTCGTCGTCGTCGTTTCATTACGATTTTTAAGAGGTTCGGTCCGAAGTCACCATACACTTGACACTTGAGGGTCTACAAGTTTGACCTAAATCTTTTCCGTCTCCTTGGTCTCCAATTTAACGGTTGTAGACGATCTAGTATCTTTTTACTTCTCTTAAGGTCTTTTTGTAGTGAGGACGAAGTAACTGACACGTTTTCGGAAACTGACACACCTAGTGTTATTTGACACCTTTTAAAAATTTGTCTACCCTTATGGTCTGGTAAACTAGACGGAGGACTCTTTAGACATACATCCAGTTCTTCTTTGTCAATCTTGGTTTGTACCTTGTTGTCTGACCAAGGTTTAACCCTTTCCTCATGCAGTTCCTACATATAACAGTGGGACGAATAAATTGAATAACGTCTCATGTAGTACGTTTTACGACCCAAGTCACTTGGTGTTCGACCTTAGTTCCAATGGTCCTTTTTATTGTTATTGGAGTCTATACGTCTACTGTGGTGGGAATACCGTCTTTCTCTTCTTGATTTCTCGGAGAACTACTTTCACTTTCTACTCTCACTTTTTCGACAGAATTTTGATTCGTAAGTCTTTTGATTCTAGTACCGTAGACCAGGGTAGTGAAGAACCCTTTATCTACCCCTTTGTCACCTTTGTCACAGTCTGAAATAGAAAAACCCGAGGTTTTAGTGACGTCTAGCACTAACGTCGGTACTTCAATTTTCTGAGAACGAGGAACCTTCTTTTCGATATTGGTTGGATCTGTCGTATGATTTTACCTCTCTGTAATGAAACGGTTGCTTCCAGGAAGATCAGTTTCGATACCGAAAAGGTCATCAGTACATACCTACATTCTCAAGCCGGTATTTCTTTCGACTCGTGCCTTCTTGACTACGAAAACTTGACACCACAACATCTTCTGAGAACTCTCAGGGAACCTGACGTTCCTCTAGTTTGGTGAGTTAGGACTTCCTTTAGTCAGGACTTATAAGCAACCTTCCTGACTACCACTTCGACTTCGAGGTCATGAAACAGGTGGACTAAGTTTCTTGACTAAGTAACCTTTTCTGGGACTACGACCCTTTCTAACTTCCGTCCTCCTCTTCCCCTACGGCCTCCTACTCTACCAACCTACCGAAGTGGCTGAGTCATCTGTGCTCAAACTCGTTCGAGACCCTCAACCACTACCTGTCCCTTCGGACCGTACGACGTCAGGTACCCCAGCGTTTCTCAGCCTGTACTGACTCACTGACTTGACTTGACTTGGTCGTTCATTTGTTGTTGTTGGAGAGATGGAACACACGGTTAACACAGCTACGGAAAACATAGTTATACCCTCCCCACCCTTAACACCCCTCCTATACTGACCGCAGGTTTCCCTAAAGTCTCCGAAAGTCTGTACTATTTTTCACAGACCGATACCTATCGATTTAATATTGTGGTAGAAACCCATAGAGATCCTAGATCTGAGATTGGAGTTCTTGTCCCTCGTTTTCTTGTTTCTACACACTGTTTCCTGACAAGCATAAAAGACTCTCACTCTCCGAAAGGAACAATTCTTAACGTCAACAATTCTACTTCCCGATTCGATGGTCCACGAAGTGACTGCAAAGGAGACAGGACAAACCGATAAATGATGTTGGAGAATAAACAAGTAATGATTAAAAATATCTTTCTTCGAAACATAAAACGGTGTAGTATTATCTGCAAACTGATTTCTCCTTCGGTCCCTAATAATTAAACACGGTTCTGGATTCAAGTTTCGTTATAAGTAAACTGACCGTCTATGTACCTAAAACACGGTTCGTAGTACAAATTACTTCGTCTATTAACTTTGTCTTTCGTGACTAACTAACATGGTGTACTTTAGTGACTCGGTCGTGACAAATCAGAATATTAAGTTAGTCTAAACTCACACTGAATTTTTTTTAGTCTTATAGTAACGATGGTGGACCGAAAGGTAAATATGAAATCTACTTACTCATTTTCCTTTTTAAGAATCTTCTCTAATTTCATCTTAAAAAATTTTCTATTGTACAGACTATAAATGTTTTAAAAACTGAGATTTGTTGGTGCACACTACTTAACTATTACTTAAACTCCTTTATTGATTTACCACTTGGTCTCGGATTTTTGAAAACCCTTTTATCGGTATGTTTCACCATTTTGGGTCCTTTGAGGTTTAAATCGAGAGACCGTGACTCGACGCGGGTCAATGGTAAAGGATGTTGGAACAGTAACGAAACCCAATTCAAGTCGACACTCTGTACCCTTCTCCGTTCCCTGTCGATTAAGTCCTTCTACGCAATCCCCGTCTTTCCTGTCCTCGTGGAACAGATTTCACAGTACGCTCTACACGCCATACGACACTGGTCAGCGCAGACTGAGAAAGCTGGGGCACCTGACATCGGGTGGTCCGAGGAGACAGGTCCCCTAAGAGGTTCGTTCTTATGACCTCACCTAACGGTAAAGGAAGAGGTCCCAGTACGATCTATGACCTCTTCGTTCTTTGTTCATATGTCTGTCCCCAGTCAGTATCAAAAGGTAAAAAACTAAGGCAGAGGATAGTAAAAACCCACAACCACCAAGGAATCAAAGGAATGTAATGTCTTTTTTCTAAAAGGCTGCAAATTTTTATTGCAAAATTAAAAGAATCTTATTTTTAAACCTAGTTTAGGCAATAAAGAAATACATAATGAAGTGAGTATATTAAATAGTGAACAATTTAGTATATATTTCTACAAGTGTTTCAATATATGTAATATGGGTGGTATTTGTATGTCAATTTTAATGGAGCATTAATACATTGTAACAAGCTTATACCTACATTCTCTTCTGAACCTTTTATCCACTTGCCATTACATTTTGCAGCCTCTTTGCCTGTCAAAATTTAGAGACAACTATTCAAGAACATTCCAATTCCCTATTTTCCTTATTAAACGTATTAGCCAAGATTGAGATGGTTTCTTCCTCAAATATTCTCTGTCAAAACATTTCTGATAATGAAGAAAAGAGTGAAATTCAGGTAGTTGAACCAGGGAAAGATCAACTTTTTTGATTCTTTCTAACATCTCAATAAACTGAGGAAAATTCTGAAAGAGATGGGAATACCAGACCACCTGACCTGCCTCTTGATTTCTGGGCTCCAAAATCACTGCAGATGGTGATTGCAGCCATGAAATTCAAAGATGCTCACTCCTTCGAAGGAAAGTTATGACCAACCTAGACAGTATATTGAAAAGCAGAAACATTACTTTGTCAACAAAGGTCCATCTAGTCAAAGATATGGCTTTTCCAGTGGTGGTGTATGGATGTGAGAGTGGGACTATAAAGAAAGCTGAGCACAGAAGAATTGATGGTTTTGAACTGTGGTGTTGGAAAAGACTCTTGAGAGTCCCTTGGACTGCAAGGAGATTCAACAAGTCCACCCTAAAGGAGATCAGTCCTGGATGTTCATTGGAAGGACTGATGTTGAAGCTGAAACTCCAGTACTTTGGCCACCTGATGGGAAGAGCTGACTCATTTGAAAAGACCCTGATGTTGGGAAAGATTGAGGGCAGGAGAAGAGGACAACACAGGATTAGATGGTTAGATGGCATCACCGACTCAATGGACATGGGTTTGGGTGGACTCCAGGAGTTGGTGATGGACAGGGATTTCTGTCGTGCTGCGGTTCATGGGGTCGCAAAGAGTCGGACATGACTGAGAGACTGAACTGAACTGAGGACATTCTGCTAAGTGAAATAAGACAGTCACAAAAAGACAAATACTATGTTTTTCCACATATACAAGATTCTTGGAGTAAACAAAATAGGACAGAAAGTAGAATGGTGGTTTTCATGGGTCAAGGAGAAGGTGAAATGGAGAGTTAATGTTTGAATGGTACAGAGTTACAGTTTTGCAGTGATAAGGTCTATGGAGGAAGATAGTGGTGATGATTACACAACAATGTGAATGTATTTAATTCACTGGACTGTACACTAAAAAATATTTAATAGCTAAGATGGGATTTCCCTGTTGGTACAATGGATAAGAATCCAACTGCAAATGCAGGGGACATGGGTTCTGTCCCCGGTCCAGGAAGATTCCATGTGCTGAAGAGCACTAAGCCCATGCGCCACAACTATTGAGGCTGCATGCCACAACTGCTGAAGCTGGCATGCTTTAAAGCCCTCACATGGCAACTACTGAAGCCTGTGTGCCTAGAGCCTGTTCTCCACAACAAAAGAAGCCACTTCAATGAGAAGTCTGTGCACTGCAACAAATGTTCACCACATCTAGAGAAAGCCGGTGTGCAGCAACCAAGACCCAGTATAGACAAAAATAAATTAATTCATTAACTTAAAAAATTAGCTAAGATGGTAGATTCTGCTATGTGTATTTTATCACACACAAAAAACAGTTAAGGGTGCACAATTCTGGCTCATCACTGGTCCTACTTTCCTGGCAGCAGGCCTCAACCCTGACCCTTCCTGCACCTGATTTCTGCTCTGAGTCAACTGGTTTATAGCAGGAGCAGCCACAGAGAGAGGCCACACCCGGGCAATGATGACGTGGGTGTTTGCCACTGGGCTGGTAGGGTAGGGAAGGATGGGGGCAGCTCTAAGTGCCAACAACAAGGATCTGAAAACGTGGACCTGGGACATTGCCTAAAGCTGGAAGACCCCTCATCCTGGTGTGGGTTGCCCAATAGGCCGCCCTGCTCTCCAGAGCCTGAGAAAGGGTAGAAGCTTGTGTGCTGACACTTCACCAGAACTCCCCAGAACTTCCGGCAGGGACTGGAATTAACTCTGATGGAATGGAAGAGATGGCACAAGCCAGTGAACAGAAAGGCGATGGGAAAACAAAAGAAGCAACCCTCTCCACAGAGAGGTGAAGAGTCCAACTCTGGGCTGAAAAACCTGTGTGACCTCACGTGGAGAGCTGCCCTCCTCACCCAAGCCATGGCAGGGAAAGCCTGGGATCCTAACTACTAGGTCAGCTGGAAACTCTGGAAATATATATATATATATATATATACTTTTTAGCTAGACTCAGATTTAATGAGTCGAACCAAGACCCTTCCCCGACCGACGGTCCTGAGACGGGGTCCCGGCTCTTCGTAAAATCCAGAGACGGACCCAGGATGGACCTTTACACGGTAGAGGAAAAACTACGGGATCGGGGTATAGACTTTGATAAGTCGTGTGTACGAGGTTGACCGTATGTCGGGGTTCGGGGGTGCTTGCCAGTGGAAGTACGTAATTAGTTGGATTTTACTTACAAACACACAACACGACTTATCTTTAGGAGAAAATCATGTCCTAATCGGGCAAGAGGGCGACAGTACATAACTAGTCGCATGGGAACTGACCATAAAGAAAGGAACAGATGATCCACAGTGTAAAGATCTGTAGGGACCCAGACAAAGAACCGAGAAAAGATTTTGACGAGAGGACGGAAGGAAGAACGAGTGGTCAAGGGAAACACGACCCTTACGTCGGATTCGGGGACGTTCGACCAGCCCTGTCACTTCAGAAGTATTTTTACTGGTGTTTGAGATACCGAACTTTGTTGGTTTTAAATAAGAAAGTTCTAACACTCCCAATCTTCAGACTTTAGTTCGAGAGTCATCCCGGGAGAGACTTCCGAGATTCCCTCCGAGGTGGAAAAGAGAAGGACTGATGACCACCAACGTACCTCTTCCTGTGCCGTTGGGTGAAGTCATAAGAAAGAACCTTTTAGGGGTACCTGTCTCCTTGGGCCACCCGACGTCAGGTACCCCAACGTTTCTCAGTCTGTGTTGACTCCATGATACGTGTCGTGACCACCAACGGTCTTTGTGAACCGTAACGCATCGAGGTCACAGATGAAGACAGGAAGGTACTGTGAGCACACAGAACAAAAGGATATAGGTAGAGACGGCCCCAGATCGGGGCCACCTAGGTCCCATTAAGCTTCGTCCCTACCTCATCCGCTCCTTTTTGAATAAATAAATCTTTATATTTTTCTCTAATCCTTCTTTATCATATCATCCTTTTAAATTACCTCTTTTCTACGACTTATTGAACCAAATGTGCCTCTTGATTATTTTGGATTCCTGTTCTCCAAACGTGGTAGATGCAATCCGGTGGCCGCGGGCAAACTTATCGTCTTCCACGGGGCGGAACCCGAGGGAGAGAGCACCTAGAATCTTTGGTCCCGGTTATTCATCTGTACCGCTCGTAAGTGCGGGGTCTACCCTTAAGTCGGTCTTTTGTCTCATTTCTTCTGTGTCCCCTTTGGTCAGAAAGGTCACTGACCGGGGAGGAGATAACAGACCTTTCCGTAAAATATGAAAACTAACATGTATCTCTAGTTACCTATTATGTTTTAATACGTCGCAGTCGTCGGGACTGAGAATAGCTCTGGTCCGAAAGAGAGACGTATAGATCAACATATGTGTTCAGAATCCACTAAATGTAGTAGAAGACCGGTCTTCCGGTCAATTGTAAAATGCCGGGAAAAGACTATTCCCAAACAGTTCGTCTTCTGAATAAACGGAATGATCACAACAAGAAGGGTTTCAGACCACGGTGAGAGTCTTTCGTGATTTATTTCAATGTAAGAATGTATCGTTCCTGTGTTGTTAAATATTGTTACTTTCTTCATGTCACTAAATATTGTTTCTCTTTTCATTAATTGAGTTTTCAGATCACAACGATTGTAGTTTTGATGATATAAGGAAAAAGATATAGGGTTAATGTACCTAATTATAGGAAGTCCACGGATTTTCTATTTCTTATACCTCCGGACCGTCGTCAGTAACTGAGTTGTCACTTTGGGTAGTGGTTATATCAAAAATCGAGAAATCTTTTCCGAGACATAGACATCTACGAAATTCGAAACACGGAGAGCGCCAACCCCTGGCATTTGTTAGTGTTCAACATTTTCAGACCCGTCTGGCCAGTCCATTCAATCTTTCGGTAGTTTCCCCAAATTTGGCTCTGTAAGAAAAATATACGTCCTCTGACAATTGACCTCGGGATTCAATTAAGGAAAATCTCCTTCCACTAGCCCCTACCGGGAGACTATACAGTCTTCTCACCTTTCGTGTCATGTTATTCCGTCCGTCTGAGACCAAAACCCCCCATCTACAAGTCCTTTTGGATCCCCCTTCGGGACTTCGGTCTAGTGCGGAAACGCATACAGACCGAAGGAAAGAGTGCTGGAAACGGTGCCCGTCCTAAGGAGTGCGACCGAGGGCCGTGTAGAGAAGAAACACACGGATGTAAAGAAATTTCCGCACGGAGGACTATTTCCGTGATCAGAAACCTAATCTCGGGTTGGATTAGATGCGACTGGAGTGGAACCAACCTAATGTAGACGTGTGTGGGATAAAGGTCCACTCCAGAGGAAGTGGATTACCATCCTGAAGTGGTGTAAACCCGGGGATTTTATTTCCTCAAAGTTATTGTAAGTACACTAAGAGTAACCCGTTTTTTCCATGTCACATATTAACTTAAGAGGCGTAGTGACTTATATAAGGACTGTCCTCTTTTGAAGCAAACAGATCTGTAATCACTTTTGACTTTCCAATTTTAAAAAAGACTACAACAGAAGAAGAGTAGGACCATACTTACATACTCGAGTTTGTAGGAGACACAAACTCGTAACAAAAATCCACAAAGACTCCAGTCGTCACAAGAGACAATCGGTCAAGTCATGTCAACGGGAAAGATTCACCTTCTATAAGTAGGTTCTCGATTAAGAGATGTCAAAACAACACGTACTCGACCAAATCTCGTGGACTATTCCCAGGTAGATCCAACACCTATCAGGAAATTTATTATAGAAAAGGTCATACGTATTAAAGGACCAACGTTCAGTACCTTGTAGATTAGAAGTAGGTATTTAATAACTCTACACTAAATCTTCGTTCGAATCTTACAGAAAAATTATTAAGCTAATCCCCGAAGGGACCACCGAGTAACCATTACTTAGACGGACGGTTACGTCCTCTGTACTCAAGTTTGGGACAGGTCCTTCTAGGGTGTACGACACTTAGTCGATTGGAGTACCCGGTGTTTATGACTCCGACACGAGACCTCGGACCCTCGGAGTTGACGACTCGGACACACGGGGTTGATGACTTCGGGCGTCGGATCTCGGACGCGAGACGATGTTCTTTACAGTAGTGTCACTCGCCGAGAGTGTGGTATTGATCTCTCGTCGTTCATCTCTTTCGGGTGTGTGTCGTCACTTCTGGGTCGTGCTGGTTTTTATTTATGTAGAATTTTTCTATTAAGTCAATTTGACGTGTTAGTGTATTGTGTTGTTTATCCTCATCGTGTCGCATAGATAAGTCGTGAACGGAGAGTTTAGGAAAAATACTCCGTAGATACAAAAATGACGTCATTAAGTAAGAAATAACTAACGCAATATCACAAGGTAAAGACCGATATAGTGTGGAATAGGAAAGAAGACAGGACCTATGTAGAAATACGTAATTGACAATCATAGAATTATACGTATAATTAGATGTACTATTAAGTTGACCATCGGAGTATGAAAACACAGTACTGTAGATCCGTCAATCGTGAACTGACACCAAAGACGTATCCATAATTGGACGATCCAGAGATTTCTTTTCGATAAAAAGATGTGAGTCTTGTGGTTTATACGATGGTTTTACACCCAAAATCTTTGAGACGAGGTCCTTGGTCCTGAGGCTGGTTTGCATATGAAGGATAACACAGTGTTGTGTCTGATATTGGCGTGTGGTGGCTGACTCGCCAAAGTTGTTCAGAAGGACCTCCACTCCTAAAATAGTGTACTTAATTCTTGTAAGTCGGGTATTTTCGTACACAATTGAATTGATATGTACTTTCACTCACACTTGTGTATTTAATACAGAGTAATTTAGTGTCTTCATATAGGGATTACGTAATAGAAGAAGTGTCTTAATTTTTTTAAGGTTGTGACGGGGGGATAGGGTTAAGGTGGGGTGTACTTCCCTTCAGACTACCTTTCTTATCTTGACCTTCAGAATTGACTAACACTCGTTTATAAACTGAAAACGTTTAGGAGTTTTGCTGGTTCAGTTATGTAGAATCCCCGGGCATTCGTCAACACCTTTCACTTCCTTAAGAATTCGTATTCGAAGAAATCGAAGAACAATTTGGGGTGAGACTCATCTTCCATCATATACTCTAGTTGTCGGTCTGACAGTAGTTCCCAGTCACAAACGGTGGGTCTCAACCCAATTGTAACATGGAAGAGTGTCAGGTCCCTCTTTGTAGGTTTACTACCTTATCGACAATCTTGTGACCCCCTTTACAAGTCGATCTATCACGATAGTAGTTTCTTGTTTTCCAAAAAAAGTAGTTTCCCGACCCTTTCGGACTCATTCTAGAGTCCTGTTGTGGGGTGGGGTGGTGTAGCTGTAGAGCATGGGCTCCGGGGGTTTTCTCTTCTGTGAACAGAAGTAGGGGTGAGGGTGACGTGCCAGGACGACGGGTGTGGTCGGAGAAGATGGGGTTACTGTCCCACCAAGGGCTGGGATGTCCCTTCACGCACCCGGGTTCTGTTTCTGCCTTGTAGTAGAACCATTTCTACCCAGGTCACCTGTCCCCGAACCACTCTTGGCTCCGAGTGGAGAGGGTTCAGGACTGGTCTTGTACGGACGGATCCTCGGTCTCCGGCCGACCGAAGAGTGGACGACACCAGGGACTAAAGAAGTATTCTAAGTACTGCTACTTCGTTAATCTTGATTGACCCACTACTAGTTATCCGATTACGTTCGCTGGTTAGTCTACCTACGTCTGACCGAATATAGACCCCGGTAATAATCACCAAGATTTTGCTTTTTCGTTTTCGGAACAGTTTAGATTCTTATGTGGAAGGAGTCGTGGACGACAGGAATCGTGGACAAGGGGTATATCAATGACTGAGTACCCTTCCGTGCGAAGTCCAGGTCCATACCTTTCTAATTACCCGAACACGAGACAGAAGCACCTCGATGATAAAGAGGACTCAACACAGTCAGTGAGTCAGTACAGGCTGAGAAAACTCTCGAGTACCTGACATCGGTCGGTCCGAAGAGACAGGTACCCTAAGAGGCCCGTTCTTATGACCTCACCCAATGGTAAAGGATGAGGTCCCCTAGAAGGGTTGGGTCCCTAGCTTGGGCCCAGAGGACGGAGCGTCCGTCTAAGAAATGGCAGACTCAGTGACTCTGTCGTTTACAGGTAGACTAATAGAAAGTCCACCTGTACAAATGACACTCCTCAGGAAAAACTCCTCCTGTGTTAATCCCCGTGAATTAAGACAGACCCTTCCCTATTCCCGAAGTAATTCACTGTGACCTCGACCAATTTCCTGGTTATACAGTCCTCCCTCTCTTCCGGACCTTTGTATTACGTATATATCTAAACCCCTGGTAGCACGTCACGGACCCCAGACCCAGTAACCAATTACCCCTTCCCCCGAGGACACGACTCCCTCCACCCGACCCTGTCCTCCTACGACCGTTCAAGACACGATACGGGTAGTGGCTGAGAGGTCTGTCCTTCAGGTGGTTCTCTAGTCAGTGAGGTAGGTAGGTAGTATAAAAGTTAATGTGTGTGTATACACGAGTGTAGGTGAGTACTTCCGAGATCTGGAAACTTCTCTCGATGGTGGAGGGGGTGTGGGGCGAGTCCATGGACACCCGAGACCCTCGTCGTACAAGAGGGTCACAAGGTCCTTAAGGGATTCGGTTATTGACGTCAGAGGACAACTCTAGCAGGACTTTATGAGACGGTCAAGGACCAACAAGAGGGTGAGGAGGAACTACGAACACCGAGGTCCTAACTACCGACAGGCCCAATGCGAGTACCACAGTTCCTCCTCCTGACAGGCAGGTAACTCCGACTACACGTTCCTACGTGGTCTCATAACGAGTCGAAGTGCAACTGTCGTGTAAAAATGGACGTCCTACCCTCCTAGACGCGGGGGGTGTGTGTTACTTAGAAAGACCTGAGAGGTGTCAGGGAGGAGGGGTCAGTGAGTTTACACAGACGTGTAGATCCCCGGACACTAGAAGGCTGGTACTGGAGGGGGAGAATGGGTAGTCCAGGTGGCCCAGAGATTTCGACCTAGCACAAGTCAGGAAAGTGTCCTTAGGAGAGGAACGTACGTGAGAAAGAGAACGACAGAGGTCGAGGGGTGGGGGAAGGGTATGAATGGGGAACAGAGGAAAAACAGGTCAAACCACTGTCCGTCCTGGTAGAACTCGAGAAAAGGACGAAGACGGTCACAAACCGAGTTAAGCCAGGTGTGAAAACACAGCAAATGGAGGAAGGGGTCCTTTGGGTTTCCAAACTGGAACAACGACAGTGACAGTGTGACCTCCTTTCCGAAACACAGGTCCCTCGGGACCTGAGCTGTGGTCCCGACCGGTCCAGACCTGACTCTAAACTATCACTCCAGTTCCGTGTCTCTCCCCCGTAGACACTCTCTTTTGGTGTCCACACAGACCCTCAAAGGAGGAGGTCCCGGACCAACGTCTCCCTCCCAAGAGATANTCCCCAGAGATAGGGTCTGGGGGAGGAGACGACGTAGAAGTCAGGAGGGAGAGGAAATTGACAGACTCGAAATCAATTTGTGAAACCACGGTGGTACCTAGAAAAGGCAGGTATATGATAATCGTCCTTCTAAATGGACTATATACCACCGAGTCCTTCATTTATTAGACGGACGTTACGTCCTCTGGGTCCAAACTAGGGACCTCTTCCTTTACCGTTAGGTGAGGTCATAAGAACGGACCTCTTACCTGTCTCCGCGGATGTCTCACGTATCCGACCGTTTCTCAACCTGTGTGGGTACCTGCCTCCTCGGACCATCCGACGTCAGGTACCCCAGTGCTTCTCGGTCTGTGCTGACTCGCTGAAATGAAACTGAAAAATGAAAATACGTAACCTCTTCCTTTACCGTTGGGTGAGGTCATAAGAACGGATCTCTTAGGGTCCCTACCCTCTCGGACCACCCGACGGCAGATACCCCAGCGGCTCAACCTGTGCTGACTTCGGTGAATCGTCGTCGTCGTTCACTGATTCATACGTGTACGGTCGAACACTCCGTCGTTTTTGTCTTCTGTCACAGACCAAAGATCTCTGAAGTTTAGATAGACTTGTCTGTTCTGAAAGTTGTCTTACCCCTCTTCCTACGGTATCCCGGGTACGGCGTAAGTGCTACCCGGGGACCAGTAGTCCTTTCAGAATGACCTCATCCTCCACCCCGAACGGTCCTCTCCCTTGCGACGATGTCCTCGTGTCCGGGTCCGTGGCACGGAACCCACCCCAGGGCCTTCCGTCCCACAGGGGAGGACCCGTCGGTCAGGTCGATTTGGTGTGGGACAGGATTCTCGTCCACCTGTCCGTGGGTGGTCCCACCTCGGGGAAGGGAGGGGTAAAAGAGTACAGGGGGAAAAGGGGTGGTCTCGGGGTCTAGGTCCTGTGAGTGACGGGTCTCAGAAGGACCGAAGACAGTCGTCGTCACAGTCGTTTTCTACTGGACGCGACACTCGGTGACTGTAAGGAGGGACGTCGAAATCCTCTCACTGGTCGTTTTCCATCGGACCCGACACAGATATGGAGACAGAGGACCGTGGTGGGTTTCAGAAGTCAGGATCTGACTCCTTCGGGACGACTTTTTGTTCTTTTTAGTGTGAATATGGGTGCTTCATAAAGAATTCAAAGTTTACATTAATGAGTAAATTTTTTTTTCAATACTGTAATGTTTCGGTTTAAGTGAAACTTATTGATAGGAGGGAGGTTTTTTCGGGGAAGGACCACACTCGTTTGTTTCGGGTGCAAAACAACCGAGAAGACGAGTAAGGAACTTGGTGAAGGACGAGACTAGAAAGAAACTTGAGTGAAGGAGGGAATGGATGTGGGGTGGCGGTGACACCGACGGTAGAGGACGAGTCAATAGGGAAGAAAAGAGGATGTAGGTGAAGGGTAGGATTGGAGAGTTTGAAAGAGACATTACTAATACTAAGTGATGTAAAATCAGTGAGTCAGCACAGGCTGAGAAACGCTGGGGTACCTGACATATCGGACGGTCCGATGAGACAGGTACCCTAAGAGGTCCGTTCTTATGACCTCACCCAATAGTAAGGGAAGACAATTAGTTTGATCGTCGCCGCCTGGGGTGGTCCAGACGGTATAGCCTCCTCCCACATGTTGTCCCAGGTTATCCGGACAACCTCGGCTCGAGGTCTTGTCGGCCCTTAAATAATAGTAAACGAGTGGACGTTCAACCGTTTTAGGAGGATCTCTGGGCCTCTTCGTTCGAGTGGCGTTTTGTGACTGCCTAAAAGGGCTCAGTCCGTCGTCGTCGCCGGGGGAGGGCGGAAAGGGTCGAGGGAGGGGATGCGATGGGCAGAGGTCGTGCTGTAGGCGGCGCGTCCACCGAGTCGGGGCGCCCGAGGTCCAACCACCGAAGTCCCACCGCTCTCTTCTGTCTTGTAAACACCCCTGGGCAGGACCCAAGCATGAGAGGCGTGGGCCGAGGACGCTAGCCGCCCCGCGCCAGGAGCGGACGGCCAAGTCGGTTCCAGTCCAAAGCGAGTCCAACTCCAACCTCAAGCGTTGGTGTTTTCAAGGCTTTGAGAGGAGCCCCAAAGCAAAACCCCAAAAGTCACACTGAGCGGGAAAGCTTAGAGTCGGGCTGCGGGGCACCGGGGCCGAGCCCCCTTCGAGCCGGCCGCCGCAAGCCTCTCCGCAGCGACCTCGCGCCTGCGGCCCGCCCGCGCCTTCTCCCCGGGGCCCGGCTCCTCGACGCGAGCCCCCTGCCGCGGGGCCCTCCGGGCGGGCCGTCCACTCACTCAGAGACATTCCTTCACGGGTCCCAACCCCCACTACTGGTCCGAGAAAGGCCAACAGTCAACCCGCGGCGGCGACACTAAAGCCCCTGGGTCCTGGACCTTGCCTCCGTCCGATTCCTCGGTGCCCGCTGAAGAGCCAGGACGGGCCCGCTCAAAGGTCCGCGAGTCCGAGGCGGGGAGAGAAGAGATGGTAGGATAGGGCACAAAGGACCGGTGGACTGGTCGACGGGGTTCAGTCAGGAAGTATCTACCGTAAGGAATATTCTCGTCGAGTTAATCTTGACCTGTTTCTTGTTGTCTGACCAAAGTTTGTCCTTTTCCTCATGTAGTTCCGACATATAACAGTGGGACGAATAAATTGAATATACGTCTCATGTAGTACTCTTTGCGACCCGATCTTCCTTCGGGTTCGACCTTAGTTCTAACGGCCCTCTTTATAGTTATTGGAGTATATACGTCTACTGTGGTGGAAATACCGTCTTTCACTTCTTCTTGATTTCTCGGAGAACTACTTTCACTTTCTCCTCTCACTCTTTCAACCGAACTGTAAGTCTTTTGATTCTAGTACCGTAGACCAGGGTAGTGAAGTACCGTGTATCTATCCCTTTGTCACCTTTGTTACCGACTGAAATAAAAAGACCCGAGGTTTTAGTGACGTCTACCACTAACGTCTACACTTTAATTTTCTGCGAATGAGGAACCTTCCTTTCAATACTGGTTGGATCTGTCGTACAATTTTTCGTCTCTGTAATCAAACGGTTGTCTCCAGTCAGTTCAGTTCCGATACCAAAAAGGTCACCAGTACATACCTACACTCTCAACCTGATCTTTCTTTCGACTCACGTCTTCTTAGCTACGAAAACTTGACACCACAACCTCTTCTCAGAGCTCTCAGGGAACCTGTCGTTCCCTTAGGTCGGTCAGGTAGGATTTCCTCAAGTCAGGACCCATAAGTAACCATCCTGACTACAACTTCGACTTTGAGGTTATAAAACCGGTGGACTACACTTCTCGACCGAGTAATCTTTTCTGGGACTACGACCCTTTCTAACTCCCGTCCTCCTCTTCCCCTGTTGTCTCCTACTCTACCAACCTACCGTAGTGGCTGAGTTACCTGTACCAAACCCACCTGAGACCCTCAACCACTACTTGTCCCTCCGGACCGCACGACGCCAAGTACCCCAGCGTTTCTCAGCCTGTACTGACTCACTGACTTGACTTGACTTTATCTACTCGATTTATTTTATGTACCGTCGTCAATGAGGGTGGCGGAAAGATCCACCAGACACTAGTTCAGACCCTGTTCAATCTCCCACGTCCCGTGGTGGGGTGAAGATCCCTGTCAGGGAGAGACGAGGAGGGGGTGTCACCAAGGTGCAAGTGGAACTTGGAGGTCCCAGGCTCCCTGTGCCAGAAGGGGTCGTGGGGAGTGAAGTGTGACGGAGGGTGTGCCTTACAGACAACACATAACCAAACTAGACTAAAGTTTAGGTGAACGAAAACTGAATTTACTTCAACATGATGAACAAATACTGAATTTACACGATCAGGTGAACAAATATTGTTTTTGTTTTTTCAACCAAAAAGTACCATTTCAATAAAACTCTGATCTTACTACATTCTACACTGTCGCACAGGAAAGTAGGCAACACCAAGGATTCGTGAAAAATCTAGTAGACGGTACCCAGGAGGGACCCTCGAACAGGCCTCTCGTGTGGGTAATACCTCACACTCAAGAAATAGATAAGACTACAACCAGTGAATGGTCTATATACACTCGAGCAAGAACACAAGTCGGCGAGCTAACACAAACTGAGAAACACTATGATACCTGACATCTGGCAGTCCGAGGGGATAGGTACCCTAAACGGTCCGTTCTTATGACCTCACTCAACGACACAGGAGGAGGTCCCTTAGAAGGACTAGGTCCTAGCTTGAACACAGAGGACGCAACCGTCCACCTAAGAAATGGTTACTCGGTGGACCTTCGGGATGGTCTGTGTACTGAACGTTTATAGAAGAGAGTAAAAAAGTGAAAGAAGTACCATAGGAAATTTTTCGTTAAATTTTTTTTAAAAACTTTTTCAGAAAAAAAAAAAGACAACAGTAAACACCGATCATAACATAAATTCTTCTCAAAACAGTTTACGTTTCCGTTTTTAAGTGAGTAGAAAAGAAGATTCTGAAAGTATCAAAATAGAGAAGTTACATACAGATACTAGGTTAAACTCAATCAAAACATATACACTGAGAGGTCAACGGGGTCGTGGAAAACGACTTTTGTGAGAAGAAACGGGTACTGAACTTTTAGTTAACTGGTAACAGCTGAATTTTTTATCAGTGTTGGATTTTCAACTCTCGACACAAAAGAAACCACCTTAAAAAATTCTGTATTTAGGCCCTCCATCGTAGAGTTCATCGGAACTCTCTTGAGAAGGTTCTTCCGTCGCCCCTCCTGAGCCCACTACATCTTCAAACGTTGTGTCCCGTCCATCAGACTTGTAGTTTTCATAAAAACACTTAATTTCTTTTGGTCCATAGAGTTCAATCCCTTAAATCACGAAAGGATATATACCCTTCTACGTTCTCAGACCCGAGTGACTTTAGTAACGAAAGTATGCGTAGAGTCGAGAGACTCCGGTGAACAGACACAAAAGTGGAAGGTTCAAGGAGTCCCGAGGGTCATCGTTCACCGACGTCGGACTAAGGACGGTATAGTGTGTCCACAAGAAAAGGGAGGACTCACGAGACCTCCGGACCTTAGTGACTACTGACACTGTAGGAAATGACTGTATTGTCCTTTATAAGGTAAAAGGTCAGGAAAGGGAACCAGTCTTTAAGCTGACTATAAACCCTCTGTAAAGTACTGGTTAAAACCAGGGTGTCACGACCCTCCGAGTAGGGTCCAGTCCACTTCCAAAAGCAACTATATAGCGAGGTCCACAATCAAAGACCTAATCTGGGTAACTATCTGTTACTTTCTAAAGGACCCAGGAGACAGAAAATTGGATAACACTAGGTCCTCTATCAAGGGAAGAAAAGAAAAGGGTATGGATCTCAGTGTGATAATATTAATAACTAGTATATGTCTTGATTTATAAACTAATTAACAAAATTCAGTGACAATGCAAACAACCTTCGGACCAATATGTGAGATTCTCTGTTGTCAGAATATTTTATCTTATATTCATTACATTGACAATTATCGACCTCTTCCGTTACCGTGGGGTGAGGTCATGAGAACGGACCTTTTAGGTTACCTACCTCCTCGGACCTTCCGACGTCAGACACCTCAGCGACTCTCAGCCTATGCTGACTCGCAGAAGTGAAAGTGTGTAACGTCTTACCGTTGGGTGAGGTCACAAGAACGGACCTCTTAGGGTCCCTGCCCCCTCGGACCACCCGACGGCAGACACTCCAGTGTGTCTCAACCTGTACTGACTTCACCGAATCGTCGTCGTCGTCGTCGACAATTATCGTTGTAACTGTCTCAGTATCACATCATCTCTGTATCCGTATTTGTTAAACCTTTACTTTTTATTTAATTTTGGTTCTAATCATAGTGGTCAACATTAGGTCAACATTATTTGGTAGTTTAGGTATCCTCTCGGTCGACCTCTTAGGTTTAAAACGGTCATAGTCCATCTCTCTTTTTCAATTTACAAAGTAGAAACAAATGTTTCCGAATTATATAGTTGAACCCTGTCATAGTCTCTTTTTCCAAATGACCTTCTGTCTAAGTTCAATCATACAAAAGATTTTAGTTTCAATATTTAATATAAATAGACAAATCAGAGTACATGAATTGAGGATAACTAGACGTCCTTAATCAGTTCAAAAGATAATATCACACAGTAAATAATAGGTCAAATCACCGTAATGGATTTCCGATAGTCTTTGAATGTAAACAAATTTGTCCAAGAAAAATACTCAGAAAAACTTTTAGAAATAAAACATGTTCGTTATATTTTAATATTATGAGATACTTCCTGTTTAAATTTTATCAAATCAATTTTGAAACTTATGTTACATTAATCGTCCTTTGAACCTATAAAGACATTATATATTGGAAAATCCTATTATTGATCTTAATACTGACTATTATAATATAGTCCTGTATAGTCTACAATCCCTATTTAAAACCTTATAGACATAGTTACTGGAAATAGACATGTAATGTTGGATTTCAAATGGAAGTTATTGAACTGTTACAAAAACTTAAATTTTATTTGAATTAAATCATAAAGAGAGACTCTACAGAGTCTCTAAAAAAACTTCGTAGAGACTCAGTCGACCTCCGATTTCCTCAAAATCAATCTAAAATGATAAACCTTTCAATCAATCTTTATAAATTTTTTTCAAAATTTTCTGTTGTCCTAGTATCCAGTGACTTTGTCATGAATAAGTGAAGTGGTTTCAGTGTTTTTGTCATTTATACCGAGTGGTTTCCCGTGTCTTTGAGTACGTTAAACAAAAGTTTGTCCTCGTGAAAATTGTCTTTCTCTTTAGTTTAAGGACAGAACGTAATCGAATGAATTGTTTTAGGTAAATCAATCGAAGTTCCGAGTCAGCCATTTCGTAGACGGATGTTAGGCCCTCTGGGCCCAAGTCAGGGACCCAACCCTTCTAGAGGACCTCTTCCTTTACCGTTGGGTGAGGTTATAAGAACGGACCTTTTAGGGTATCTGTCTTTTCGGACCATCCGATGTCAGGTACCCCAGCGTTTCTCATCCTGTACTGACTCGCTGAAGTGAATCGTGAATTCACAACAAGTAGGGTTGATACGTATTTTAAAAAGGAGGAGTCCGAAGGAAACGTATTAGAGAGTAGTGAAAGACATAAGTAGGACAGAGAGTAAAAAGGTAGATTTATACTAGTTGGTCGATTAACAAAAGGACGTATTTTATATTANCTTTTAGGGTATCTGTCTTTTCGGACCATCCGATGTCAGGTACCCCAGCGTTTCTCATCCTGTGCTGACTCGCTGAAGTGAATCGTGAATTCACAACAAGTAGGGTTGATACGTATTTTAAAAAGGAGGAGTCCGAAGGAGACGTATTAGAGAGTAGTGAAAGACATAAGTAGGACAGAGAGTAAAAAGGTAGATTTATACTAGTTGGTCGATTAACAAAAGGACGTATTTTATATTAGAGTAAAGAGTATATAAAAATTGACTTTTGTATATAAAATGAAGAATGATATATGACTTTACAATGACATAATAAGGAACATCGAAATCACTGTACAAATTTAATCTTAGGAGTTGTGAATTTTGGAATCAAAAATCATTTTCGATTCTTAATTCGTTACTTGACAGAAAATGTGACCGTAAAATATCTGACCCATAGTATTTGTGACCATTCCAAAATTTTGAAAACAAGAGAATATCTCTTGTATAGCTACACTATCGTTGTAAAAAATTATAAAGATTTATGGAAATCAAAAAGATAAATCATTAACTACAAAGTCATATAAAATAAATTATTTGAAACTAGTGAATTTAATCGTGTCAAGATCCTGAAAGTCGGTCAGTCAGTAAAGTCAACGAGTCAACACAGGCTGAGAAACGCTGGGGGACCTGACGTCGTACGGTCCGAAAGGACAGGTAGTGGTTGAGGACCTCGAACGAGACTGAGTCCATAGTTTATAGATCTTTATAATAAAATCCATCTGTAAAGATTTTAAATTAATAAAATTTCTCAAATAGGGTTACAAAAATAGAGTAAATGTAAATGAAAGTCTAAAGTATTATAGTTCAATAAAAAGAATATTGTCTAGATCATTCCAGAATACATAATTTAGATCCATGTTATGCCTCAATGTATTAAAACTACTGAGAACTCTACAGATATAGTTAATCTATTTGTTTGTAATTATGGTCTATAGTTGAATTATAACTTATAAACGGTCAAGTGCACTTGGACTTTCAATGAAATCGGTGACAAAATTTACATTCACGAAAAATAATTTTAATTTATCAATAAATATTTAGCTTAAAACTATTTTGAAAAATCTTCATCTCTATAGAGTGTACATATTACACATGTGTCTTTATATGTCCGTTTTGGTCGCTAGAGTATCGAAGTGAATTTTCGAATTGGTACTTAGCCCATAATGTTATATTTCAATAATCAAATGTTTCTTGTCGACTTTATGTAATTGTAACAAACGAGTCTACTGATTCCGAAACGATAGACACGCCAAACCAATTGTCTTGCAAGGGTCGCGAAAATTAAAATTTCGACGGTGAAAAGGGGAACCAAAGTTGAGAACAGACTACCTCGATTAATCCGAGTCAGAGTCAGGAACCCCGAACATAAATGTGAAACCAAACATTCTCTAAAGATTCTCTTTCGGTCAACGAAAATATCAAAAGATTTCTTGTCAAGACAGTGGATTTCTATAATTTTAGTCACTGTTCTAGAAATTGTTTTGACTTTAAAGAAAATGATTAACAGACAAAATCTTGAAATCTCAAATTGAATGGTACGGAAGTTTCCAAATATATTTTATAAATCGTTTCTAGGAAAACTCAAATGTTTAATTTGGGTTTCGTTTTAGTGATAAAAATAATCAGGAACATACAATCAAGGGTCAAAAAAAAAAAAAAGGAAAGAACACACCGAGTCCATTGTAATAACCAATCATGTAAATCAATAATAGAGGACCCACCGTTAGATATAGAGAATAGAATATTATGGTGCGTCCTCTTGATAAGAGGTCACTTTGTACAGATAGAGTATCATGTCAATTCGTTCTCTAAATTGGTAAAAGATATTTAGGTAAATTTATATGGTTAAAATATATGAGAATAGATTTAAGGTAATTGAACATATGGAAAATTGAAATAAAAGATAGCAATAACAACAAGTCATCGAGTCAGCGTAGACTGAAAGACACTGAGGTACCTACCATCGGGTGGTCCGAGGAGACAGGTACCTAAAGGGTCCGTTCTTATGACTTCACCCAACGGCAAAGGAAGAGGTCTCCTAGTAGGACTGGGTCGCAAGCTTGGATACAGTGGACGTAATGTCCGCCTAAGAAATGGTGACTCGGTGTCCCCTTCGTGTAACCTTAAAAAAAAGAGAAAACAAGGGACAGGTAAAGTAGATCAAAATATATTTTTCGAGACCCTAGGGGTCTCACCCCAACTCGGTTCTACCAGTCCGGGGAACCAGATTAAGAACGGGGTTTATTGACAACCAGTCTATAGAGTTACACTTAAAAAGATCGGGGAATTTATTACCGACGTCGGACTACCGACGATCTAGCATCCACAAGAAGGACTCACGGGAATCCCGAGTGGTCGAGAGCATCCTTCCGACTCGTTAGTGACCACTGATATCGTAGGAGTAAACGACTATACCGTCTTCTATAAGGTAAAGAGTGAAAGAATTTGTAGAAAATAGAGGGGATTCGGATGTAGGGAGAGGAGAGAGTAAAGGAATAATTACACTATAAAACACACACATACTATATTTGACGAAAAATAATAAATAATTTTAAAAAAACCTAACACCATAACTCGATAGATAATATATTCAAAGTCCATATGTCGTGTCACTAAGTGTTACAATTGTACAATAAGAGGCGAATATCAATATTTTATAACTGAGATAAGGGACACGACATGTTAATTTCCATCATAAATTCAGACTTAAGATTCCTCTATGAGTAAAAAGGTACCCATAGAGGGTATATATGTACTCCATATGTACAATTATTTGAATCGGTGGACTACGTTTCTTGACTGAGTAACCTTTTCTGGGACTACGACCCTTTCTGACTTCCGTCCTCTTCCCCTGTTGTCTCCTACTCCACCAACCCACCGTAATGACTGAGCTACCTGTACTCAAACTCATTTAAGACCCTCAACCACTATCTGTCCCTTCGGACCGCACGATGTCAGGTACCCCAACGTTTCTCCGTCTGTGTTCGGTACCTTGACTTGACTTTGAAAACAAAGAAAAAGAGAACAATTAGACAGAAAATAATCTCGGATCTTGAGTCTCCCCACCTCCCCCTTAATAAAAAGGAGGGGATGTTATGCTTATAAAATATTTTATTAAAATACATAGATAACTAAATCAGCACCGACACGACCCAGAAGCAACAACACTTCAGAAAAGAGATCAATACCTCTCTAAAAGAGATCAGTACCTCTCGGCCCCGATGAGAGGTCAACACCATGCGTCTGAAGAGGAACGTCACCGAGGAGAACGACACCACGTGGCGAGGTTCCACGCTCCCGAGTCATCGACTTGGTGCACCAGAGTCCTCAACACCAAGGGCCGAGATCTCATTATCAACACAGTGTTTCCGAATCAACGAGACGCCGTGACCTTGGAAGGACCTAGTCCGTTGCTTGGGGACAGACGACGTAACTGTCCGTCTAAGAAATGGTGACTCGGTCGTCCCTTTGTGGGGTCATAAATGTTTTCTGAGTAAGAAAGAGTTCGACTCGCGAAACAGACCGAAAACGAACAGCCTGAACTCTTCCACATGGAATCCAGAACTTGATGTCACACGAATGAACTGGTGGTCGGGGTTCGACTCGAGACTTCAGGTAGCGACACAAACACAGTTCCAGTAAGTGGGGTACAGACGAGGGTCGGTTCTTCATTCGGACTATCAGAACCCCCGACTCCGTCCGGGGAAGGACCCCCTGTACCTAAGGAGCTCTCGGATACCTTGAAAGGGGTCTGCTGTACCGGCACACCCTACGGTGGTGGGACGGAGGACGGGCAGAGAGGAAGTGAAACCCAGTCTTGACGCAGGTAGACTTACCAAGAGGTCGGAGGAGTCTGACGGAGGAAAAGAGAGTGTCCCCAAAAGAAGTTACTTTAAGGACATTCAATTAGGGTAGAACTTTAGAAGAAGAGTTTGGACCTGATGGCAGACCTAAATACTCGACTTACGTAGAATAAATAACTGATCGTCCTCTTTTCATTCTCTTCCCCCTCGTACATTCAATTCGTCGCGACAGGTCCAAACCTTACTCATACCTCTCACTTTTCCATCAGGTCTCTCACTCGTCGACTTTTTCCTTACAAGTCCACTCGCGACCCACCCTCCTTTTCCTACGAAATACAGGGGTCACAGGGACTCTGGTGTTCCTTTGCAGACTTTCCGACCCGGTGGTCACCCTCCCCGGAGGTAAGACCCAGGGTCGTCAGAGTCGGGGGTTTAGGAGTCGGGATTGAGGAGACTGAGAGACTCCAAGTGTTTTTTACCGTTTAAGACGTCTAGTGACTCACGCACAAGTGCCAACGGTCCACGTAGGGGTACCAGTCTGCAACCCCCTCGTCGATGATATTCGTCTCGTACTCCACCCCATACCCTTCTTAATACTGTCGCGTTCTGTCCCAGACAGGAGGCGGTCCCGAAGGTCCACCGAGTCGTTATTTCTTAGACGGACGTTACATCCTCCGCGCTCAACCTAGGGACCCAACCCTTCAAGGGGACCTCTTCCTTTGTCGTTGGGTGCGGTCATAAGAATGGACCTTTTAGGGATCACCCGATGTCAGTCACCCCAACGTTTCTTAGTCTGTACGGACTCGATGATTGTGTACATAGGAGGTTTCCGAGTGTCAGACAGACCTGTGTGTCCTTCAAGTCGTCTATCACTTCTCCGTCTTGTAGGACCTTTTGCACCATTTACTTGGGCCCCGCGTCCCACCGGTCTCCGGAGGACCCCTTCTTCCATCCTGTGTCGTTGTCCGTCTCACTTCTACTTCTGATCTCCGTCCCCAATATTTGGTTCCCAGACGAAAGGTCTTCTAGGTCTCTTTCCGCGTCACGCTCCTCCCCAGATGGAACCCCAGATTCTCCGTTCTAACGTCTCATCACTACTTTCTCTAAAAGTGTATAACCGTATATCCCTTCAGTAAGACCGAATATGTACTCAAATGGACTTAAAATACAATCAATTTTATCGGACAAACACCGGATAGTTTGTATGTGACATGCAGACGAAATTAATGATCCCTTTTCCTGTGGGACTGGTCTTCCTTTCTTACAGGTACGATTTTTACTTCTTAATTTACGGGAAGGAGGACCCTAAGGTTACGACCAGGAAGAAACTCCCATTCTGCGTGAAGGGTCCCCGGTTCCGACATGGCTGACCTACACATGTACGACCAGACAAGAAAGAACTTAGTAACCTCTTTATATTCGGAGCGAAGAAAAACAAGAAACAGGACTGCTCTATATTCTGACACGTCTTTTGGGACGGAGAGACCTCGTACAAGAGTCTCATTAGACTTTCGACCGGTGACCCGACCAACAAGCAAACCGAGGTTGTCTTGAGAAAAGATAAGAATAATATTTAACAAAGAACCAATAAAGACAACTGTCTCCCGGTCCGAGAGAGAGTTTGTGACCCTCCCCTGTTGAAGGGACCATGGAGGACCGATTAGATATCCGAGGAGATTTGTGTTGACCTTTAGTCTGTCTGTGTGTGTGTGTGTGTGTGTGTGTGTGTGCTTCTTTCTTTGTCCGTTTCGGGGTTCGGGGACCGAGTCTTCTAACTCCCTTCCTACTCTTTCTGAGTAGAAGAAGGAAATGGTTCTGTCTCAAGGGAGGAGAAACCGACTCCCCTGGGTCGAGACGTCTTGTTACTGGTTAAGGTCCTCTCTCTTTTTCGTAGCGCGTCGGTACGAGGTCTCTGTTCCGTCTCCGTCCTCGGAGTCGAAGTGGATTCCCGTGTCCCTACCCTCCGGTCCGGACTTCGACGTCGGGGAGGACGGGAAGGTCCAGGACACGAAGACAATCCCCACCTAGGGGTCTTCACCGTGGCTGGGCCCAAGACCACTCCCTCCGTTATCACCCGGGGACCCGACCTGTGGACCATAAACAGTCCACCTTATTGTAAGTTCGAAACAGGAGTGAGGTTCCTGTTTCAATCACCGCTTTCAACTCGAGACGACTTCGTCTCTACTCCACGGGTGAGGACTCCAATTCCTTCTGAAGGGACCCACGTGTACACGTCCTTCCGAAGAACCTCCAGTTTTTCCCTCCGGCGGGGTATTTTTCACACTTGTACATCCGGAGACGCCACCCTAGGTTGAATCTTTTTGTAACGTGTACAATGTCAAGCGTTCCCCGAGTATCGCATAACAATTTTATACCAGGTAACACCACTGGACTGTTTGTTCCCTACTTCAGTGTCACCGGTGTAACGGGACCACCCGTCTGACATGGAAGGAATTCCGCTACGACCCTCTCCCCCTTAACTTACTTCAATCGGTTTTCAATGTTTGAAGGTTAATATTCTATTCATTAGTGATCCCCACATTATATGTCATATCATTTACTTTAATTGTGACGACATACATACTATATAGAGTAGTCTTCTACTCTACCAACCTACCGTAGTGACTGAGTTACCTGTACTTGAACTCGTTTGAAACCCTCTATCACTTCCTGTCCCTTCGGACCACCCGACGTCATGTACCCCAGAGTTTCTCAGTCTGTACTGAATCGCTGACTTGTTGTTACAATATACAATTTAAAGAATTCACTCATTTAGAATTCTTAAGAGTAGTGTTCATTTTTTGTAAAAAAAGAAAACATAGATTTACTTCACTACCTATAAATGTTTTGAACACCATTAGTAAAATACCACATATATTCAGTTTCGTAATAGAACATATGGAATTAGAATATACAAAAACATGTAGTTAATATAGAGTTTTTACCTTCTTTTTTATCTAATTAAATGATTCTTTTGTTTTTTTTAAATTTTTCAGTGTAACATCTTATGTCGTGAGAAATTTTTGACTTGAGTTGGTTTAATTTAGTCTATGTGATCCATCAAACTTCTGAGAGTCTCTTCGAATTACTTATCAAACTTTATTAAATTTTATGTTAAATCTTATATAGATTTATCGTACTTAATATCATTGTGAAACGACAACTCCTCTTTAGTAATCAAAACCTAAATTGTATCTAAACGTGTTATCCTTTTCTCCTTAACCCTCTTAACACGGAAATACTTATGTTCGCTCGTCACTTTTAGGTATGATGTGTCAATGAAGTGACCTACTAATCTGTAAAGGAACATTATACTCTTAAAAAAAAGAAAAATGGAACTTTGATGTATTAATTGACAGTCAAAATCGATGGTCTATGGTGCACTATGTCATCGTCTTCACTCTTTTCGTGTACAATAAAAAAGACGATGTTAGTCAAAGTCTAGTAGAAAATGTTTTGTAAAACCGATTTCGGGTAGAAGGGGTACTACTTGATTGTTTGTTCCTTGTTCCTTATCGTTGTTTCTACTTGTTGTAAATTTACAACAAATTTGACTAAAGACGTTATTACCTACTTTTAACAGTCACCCTCTGTCATTATAAATAGGTCCCCTTTTTTCCATATTTTACCTTTCGATCACTGTATACAAAAAGTACTTGTACAAAACGGAATAATCGTCCATACACGATTTGTGCATTAACGTGAATAAAATTATAAATTTTTTAGTCTATCATTAAGACAAAAGGTAAAAAAGACTAAAAAAACATATAATACATTCTGTAAAAGAGAATAAAAAGGGGGTGTTATAACTTACGGACTTTAAACAAGGACAGTCCTACGGTAGGTAAAATTAATGATAGTTTTATAAAAAACAGAAAAGTATTTTCATTTCGAATAGAGTTTCCTCACACGAACTAAAGAGTTTCTGAGGAAACTTTTCGAGGATAGATGGGTGCCATTAAACTTAAGAGGAAGTGAAGAGAGAGAAAACCTTTCCTGAGGAAACCAGAGGGAAGACTCGGTATTCTAAGCAGAAACGCTACTAACATGAATCGAAGAGACGAAGAAGAGTACCTCTTGTACTTAGACCAGTGACCGTGAGGAACCGACTTAAATGTCGTTCAGTACGAGTAAAAGAGTGTTTCCGAAGCCGACGAAGATTCAGCGAAGTCAGTACAGACTGAAACACGTTGGGGTATCTACCGGCGGGGGGTCCGAGGGGGTAGGGACCCTAAGAGGTCCGTTCTTGTGACCTCACCGAACGTAAAGGAAGAGGTTACGTACTTTCCCTTTTCACTTTCATTTCAGGGAGTCAGTACAGACTGGGAGTCGCTGGGGTACCTGACGTCGGATGGTTCGAGGAGGTAGGTACGCTAAAAAGTCCGTTCTCATGACCTCACCCCACGGTAACGGAAGAGAGAGAGTGTTTCCGTCCAAATGAGTAAACAAGGTATTGGTAACCACCCTTTCTCTTACCTAACCCAGGGCCGCACTCGTCAATTCATTACGGGACCTTATTCTCTCCTCTTCCTCTTCATTTTTATTTTCCTCTCCTTTATACTCTGTCTTACGAGATTCAGTAGTCGTCCAAAGTTTACCACGGGACGACAATGAGTACACTTCTTGTGAACGGGTCCTAAGGAACTCACCAAATAGTGGTAGAGGTAACCGAGAGAGGTCAACCCCCACCCCCCTGGAAGAGAACTATCAAGAACTTCTGCGGTAGATTCTGAAAGAGAGTCCCAAATCCTAAAACCATCTCCGCCCCAACCCCACCTCCCTTCCCTCAGAAAAAGTGAAACGACACTTAGAAAGACCTCCCTTTCTTGGGTCTTTTGATGAACGAGTCTACCGCTCCACCCTTTTACCTTTATATATCTCTTTGAAGATTACAAATACAACGATGTCACTTCAGTCTAATCTAAAATAAGAGATCTTCAAATTCGACTTATTCTTGTGTACTCTTGGTAAGGACACACAAGATTACCCCATTCTAAGTACTACTTTATGAGTGGAAATTGACTCTCAACTCTATAAAAGTCAAATCTCAAAACCGAGACTCAGAGGTTTCGCTCTTCCTGTGTATTGAGGAATTTCGTGTCGACTCAAATGTGTCCTCCCTTTAAACACTCCCGGTTTGGTCTTTTCTCTTAACTTTCTGTCTTACCATTCGGTTCCTCCCCTCCTAAAGGTCTCCGACCACCTTCCCGTCCCAAGAACCGGAGTCCTGCGATTCGTAAATCTAAAGTGAGGATAGATCCGTGGTCGGATACCCGAAATAGTTCCACTCCTCAACCTAGACCCTGTGGCATATTTCGACTCTCTCTCACTTTTCTACTAAATCTTTTCGTAGAGTCCCGGTGTCTCTCTGTTGTCATTTTCCCCTGTCGTCCGTATGAAGAGATAGAACCGGGCTCTCTAGACACATTTTGTTTTCTCTTTGAGACGACTCTTAATTATCGATATCTGACAGAAATAGACCAAAATCCCAATCTTAAATGAGACGGACTGGGTAGTTCCCTAGAGGTTCAGTGTTTTGATTGTATTTTTACTAAGGACGATCATTTCTAGGTACAAACAGATGTCCTGATTTGATTATGAGGAGGTCTTCTTGTGTCAGAGTTCATCCGACGACTGTAATCGGTATCTATTTCCGGTCGGTTTCTTTTGGAGTACCGAATTTGAATCTTTAGTGTAGTTCTGAGTTTGGTGCCATTCACTTTATTCAGATCGGTTGAGTCATCCTTGGTAAAATATATATATATATATATATATATATATATATATATATATATATATTATTTCCGTATATCCTTTCTTGTTTTTATTGACGTTTATTACTCTGTGACAGTTTTATCTGAAGATCGTCACTTTTACAAACGACTTAAATTTTGAGTGACGTGACCACTTGGTCGTAAAATCTGTTTCGTCGTATTTCTTAGGCACTTGATCTACTAACTAGACTTCTTTAATTAGTTTTAAGTCGTCTCTCGAAGTAAGACTTTGAATCTCTCTCTATATTCTCTTTCGATATGTTATTCTGAAGATTGGATGTAGATTGTCCTGAAAGTTTTCGTCTTTCCTTTTTTTACTCTCTCTCCTTTAAAAGTTTCTCGATCCTTAAAGGGTCTAAGAATACTTTCTGTAATTAAGAGTTAAAGACTTTTGTTGTTTAGGGTTCTTTCTCTGTGTACTTATTTAATTAATGATCTACATGACATCACTTTAAAGTTTTATAAAAGTTCTAGAATTTTCTCTTTTTCCTCTTTTTTACTTTTCACTGATAACTATTTTATATCCGATAGACATTACCTTTCTGTTAGTTTAACTGTTGTCTGAAGTTTAATCAAATTTTTTAGGACTTGGTAGTAGAGAAGTTTATACTGAAGAAGGAACAAAAGAAAGTGGAAAAGGACCCTAAGGTCCCTTTATACCCCATTCGCAGTGACACAGACGGTACAGAGAATGAGAAAGAAGACATAAAAAAGTGGGAAACCTGAAAACCATGGAGTAAGGTCTATTAAAGAAAAATTAATGGAAGGTCAAATGATTAAGAGAGAAGTCGGTACATATTGGACGATAATCTGTATACATAACTTAAGGATTAAAATCAATGAGTCAAAATACAGTATCCAATAAGGTATATAGTTCACATATATTAAAGATCACGATGTAACTTAAAGGTAGAAAAAATCTGGGAATTTGTATGATTCATATCGATAAAAATTAAGGACGGACTATCAAGATTTTAGATTTTGTCATTCATCAATGATCGATGTAAACCGAGAACTCGTGAACTTTAGTCTACCATTCAGACTAAACCCTATAACATTGACATTTTACGTACGGTCTAAAACTTCTGAACCATGTTTTTTACAGGTCATAGGGTAATACTTAAAATATAACTAAAGTATAAATATAACTAATGTACGACTTTATCAAACTTTATCGTTAAACCCAATTCCCTGGGTGAAGGGAATTCGTCATCATTCTTCTCTGGTTTCTAGTCTTCCCTTCCCTGGATTAAGGGAAGTCGTCATTACTGTACCTTGGTCTCCCGTCATCCCTTCCCTGGACGACCAGGAAGTTCCCGACTCTCGTCGTCCCTTCCCCGGATGAAGGGAATCGTCATCACTCTTCCCTCGTCTCTTGTCATCCCTTTAATGGATGAAGGGAGTCGTTATCATTCTTCCCTGGTCTTTCGTCATCTTTTCCCTGGACCACCAGGAAATTCCCGTCTCTCGTCATCTCTTCACGGCCCCAGGTCGGGGCCACCTAGGTCCCACTAAGCTTCCACCCCTGCCTCAGCCGCAGAAACCTTTACTGAATAAATTAATGTCTATCTTTCCCTAATCTTCTAATCGCCTCTTTTTCTCCGACTTATTGAACCAAGTGCACCCTATGGTTAGTGGTGTATGCGTCCGGCGTCCGCAGAAGGGCAAGAGGTCTTCCTCTCCACCGTGACTCCGGGGGGCCAGACTAGAATCTTCGGGTCCGTTTTAATCATACGAACCGCCCATGGGTACATGGTCTACCCTTAAGCCGGTCTTTTATCATCCTCTCTTTTTTCCCCCGACTTATTGAACCAAATGCACCCTATGGTTATTTTAAGGTTCTGTTCCTTAAACGTGGTAGATGCAACCCGGTGGCCACGGTGAACTTATAGCCTTCCACGGGGAGGAACCCGAGGAAGAGCGCACCAGAACTTTTGGCCCCGCTTATTCATCTGAACCTCCCGTGGGTGCGAGGTCTACCCTTAAGTCGGGCTTTTTACCCCTCGTCTTTTCTTGCTGTACTCCCTTAGTCAGAAAGGCCTTTGACTAGGCTAAAGAAATAAAAACCCAAACGAATATATGGAGAACAATGTGTATCCCTACTTATGTCTCAGTGCACCCTCAGCCGTCAGGACTGGAAATAGTTTTAGTCCACGAAGTGTATTTACATATTTTTTTTCCAGAATCCCTATAATGTAGTAGAAGACCGGTACTTACTCTGGACGACTGTAAAATACTAGGAAAGAAAGACTATTGGTTTTTTGAATAAAGAAGGTTCCCACAAAAAAGAATTTGGTCCGTGGTGGGAGGTTTATTTCAATGTAAGGATATCCCACTCCCACATCACTCAATGTTAGTTCTTTCCTTAAATAAATTGGGTTCCAATTGTACTAATCAGAATTTCCAATTATGAATAAAGAGGATATACGAATTTCCAATTATGAATAAAGAGGATATACNTCTTCGTCCCCGGTCTTGCGATGTCCTTTACGACTCCTCCGGGGGTCCCGACTCGGGCCGGGTCCTTTCACCCTCCCCTGGGTCTCGGCGGGACTTTTGGTGTTCGGGTGCTAGACGGGTAGACGTGGTAGCGTTGGCGGAGCGAGGACAGGGGACAGCGTCGGTGGGTCGAGGGCTCGGTCCGAAGTCGTTATGGACTTGGTACTTGAAGGTCTACAAGTTCGACCAAAATCTTTTCCGTCTCCTTGGTCTCTAGTTTAACGGTTGTAGGCGACCTAGTACCTCTTTCGTTCTCTCAAGGTCTTTTTGTAGATAAAGACGAAATAACTGATACGGTTTCGGAAACTGACATACCTAGTGTTATTTGACACCTTTTAAGACTTTCCCCACCCTTGTGGTCTGGTGGACTGGACGGAGAACTCTTTGGATATACGTCCAGTCCTTCGTTGTCAATCTAGACCTGTACCTTGTTGTCTGACCAAGGTTTATCCTTTTCCTCAGGTAGTTCCGACATTTAACAGTGGGGCGAATAAATTGAAGATACGTCTCATGTAGTACTCTTTGTGACCCGACCTTCTTCGTGTTCGACCTTAGTTCTAACGGTCCTCTTTAAAGTTATTGGAGTCTATAAGTCTACTGTGGTGAGAATACCTTCTTTCACTTCTCCTTGATGTTTGGGAGAACTACTGTCACTTTCTGCTCTCACTTTTATCAACCGAATTTCGGGTGTAAGTCTTTTACTTCTAGTCCCGTAGACCAGGGTAGTCAAGTCAAGTCAAGTCAAGTTAAGTCAGCGAGTCAACACAGGGTCAGAAACGCTGGGGTACTTAACGTCGTGCGGTCCAGAGGGACAGGTAGTGGTTTAGGGTCTCAAGTGAGTCTGAGTACAGGTAGCTCAGTCACTACGGTAGGTCGGTAGAGTAGGAGACAGCAGGGGAAGAGGAGGACGAGGGTTAGGGAGGGTCGTAGTCTCAGAAAAGTTTACTCAGTTGAGAAGCGTACTCCACGGGTTTCATGACCTCGAAGTCGAAATCGTAGTAAGGAAGGTTTCTTTAGGGTCCCGACTAGAGGAAGTCTTACCTGACCAACCTAGAGGAACGTCAGGTTCCCTGAGAGTTCTCAGAAGAGGTTATGGTGTCAAGTTTTCGTAGTTAAGAAGCCACGAGTCGGAAGAGGTGTCAGGTTGAGAGTGTAGGTATGTACTGGTGTCCTTTTTGGTATCGGAACTGATCTGCCTGGAAACAACCGTTTCATTACAGAGACGAAAAGTTATACGATAGATCCAACCAGTAACCTCTTCCGCTACCGTGGGGTGAGGTCATGAGAACGGACCTTTTAGGGTACCTTCCTCCTCGGTCCATCCGATGTCAGGTGCCCCAGCGCTTCTCAGCCTGTGCTGACTCGCTGAAGGCAAAGTGAAAAGTGAAAGTACGCAACCTCTTCCTTTACCGTTGGGTGATGTCACAAGAACGGACCTCTCAGGGTCCCTGTCCCCTCGGACCACCCGACGGCAGATACCCCAGCGTGTCTCAGCCTGTGCTGATTTCACTAAATCGTCGTCGTAGATCCAACCAGTATTGAAAAGAAGGTTCCTCATTCGCAGAAAATTAAAGTACCGACGTTAGTGGTAGACGTCACTAAAACCTCGGGTTTTTTTATTTCAGACTGTGACAAAGGTGACAAAGGGATAGATAAAGGGTACTTCACTACCCTGGTCTACGGTACTAGAAGCAAAAGACTTACAACTCGAAATTCGGTTGAAAAAGTGAGAGAAGAAAGTGTAAGTAGTTCTCCGAAAAATCAAGGAGAAGTGAAAGACGGTATTCCCACCACAGAGACGTGTAGACTCCAATAACTATAAAGAGGGTCGTTAGAACTAAGGTCGAACACGAAGAAGGTCGGGTCGCAAAGAGTACTACATGAGACGTATCTTCAATTTATTCGTCCTACTGTTATATGTCGGAACTGCATGAGGAAAAGGATAAACCTTGGTCAGACAAGGTACAGGTCAAGATTGTTAGAATTTTTGATAAATAAAATATTGTAACAAATTTTTAAAGAACCAGTGTTTTCAATATGTTTGTAAAAGTCTAATTGGCTTACTTCCACTATAGATCTTTTATAAGGTGTAGCGATTCAGACAGAATCTTTCAAGTCTACGATACCGAAAGGATTCCGTGTCACAAGACCTTCTGTCACACGAAGACGCCACGACCCACTACATACACCGACGGACCGAGGTTCCCCCGGAGTCGTCCGTGGAAGGGGGACTGCGACCCCCGGACACTCTCCTGTCAGTCTGTGTCCGGGGGTCCCGACGTACCTCGGGACACTCTGTGACCCGGTCGACGACCTTGACCCGAAGAGGAGGCTTAGATTCCGGGTCGTGTTCGGTAGTGTAAAACATCGTGTAAAAGGAAGGAAAGTTTAAAAACTTCGTCCCTTCAAAAACTTCTTGAATGCCAGTTATGATTATGACTGTTGTCTGTCTGATTAGGACAGTCGCGTCGTGACGTAAATCATAGTCTTGGAGTAGTAGATGAAACGTCTCTTCCTTTCGATCTCGGTTTAGTGACTATGTCCCGGACCTTTAGGGGGGTGGGGCACGGAGAGCGTGGGGGTGGGGGTTCGTCTTTACGACCGGACCCCTTCCAAGGGCTTTAACAGATGAACCTTTGGACGAATATAAGTTGAACCTGAGACGTCCGGTGCACTTTCCGTCCTGTAGACAAAGCGACCCATTCTTGTCCAATTTCCTACCTGCATCACGGGTTATTCTAGTTAAGAGAGAGAGAGAAAAAAATTTAAATAAAAATAAAATAAAATGAAATGTTATGCCATAACCAAAACGGTATATAACGGTACTTAGGTGGTGCCCACATATGCGCGAGTGTTAGGACTTAGGGGGAGGGTGGAGGGTGGAGTATAGTAGAGAGACCTAGTAGGAGGACGTGGTCGGGGTTCGTAGGACATAGTACATAGCTTGTATCCGACCGCGAAGCAAAGAATGTACTATCATATGTACAAAGTTACGGTAAGAGGGTTTAGTAGGGTGGGAGAGGGAGAGGAAGTCTCAGATTTTCAGGCAAGATATGTAGACACAGAGAAAACGACAGAGCGTATGTCCCGGTAGTAATGGTAGAAAGATTTAAGGTACGTATACACAGTCATATGACATAACCACAAAAAGAAAGACCGAATGAAGTGAGACATATTAGCCGAGGTCAAAGTAGGTAGAGTAATCTTGACTAAGTTTACATAAGAAAAATTACCGACTCATTATGAGGTAACACATATACATGGTGACGAAAGAATAGGTAAGTAGACGACTACGTGTAGATCCAACAAAAGTACAGGACCGATAATAAATTTTTCAAGACGTAGATCTAGTTACCCGGTCGCGTCATTAGGGACGTGTCCTTCTCCGAGCGTGGCTGGGACCCCAGGACCCCAGGCCCCACCTTGGCTCGTCCCCTCGGGTCCTTGCCCCTTCCTTGACGCGGAACCTCGGGTCCCTAGTGGGCCCCTCGTCGCGTCGCCTCGGAGCCCCAGGTCCCCACCTCGGGACCCCGGCCCCCACCTCGGGTCCCTTGTGGCAACCTCGGCGCGGAACCTCGGGCCTCTGGTCCCACCTCGGTCGTCGACGCCGAACCTGTTCTCGTTGAGTTCGTGCAAATTCGGTCCTCGCGCGGCGGCGGCGGCGGCGGACCCGTGGGCCCAGGCGAGACGCAAATATTGAATGGGGGCCCTTTCTCGCGCCCAGGAAGTTCCCGGCCGTCTACCTCCCTGGTCTTCCCAGAGACAACGTGTCCAGCCCCGCCCTCCCGCACGAAACACCCCACCTAGACCCAGGGAAGAGGGGCCCTTCCGGCTGACCAGGGTTTGGCGGGCCGAGGTCCCGAGGGTGAAACGTCCCCGCCCGACCTGGGAACCCCCACCCCCACCCCCCGCCAAGTGGCGTAAAGGACGGCGCAGGACCGGCGGGCGAAGAGGGTCGCAGTGGAAGGTTTGAGGGACGTAATGATAAAGTGGGTTCCGCGGGGACAAGACCGGGAATCTCGGCCGTTCTTCGGCCCTCCTCGGAGGCTCCTCTTTTCCCTTCCCTTCTCCTCCGTCGCCGCCGCTGTGGTACGTTCTTCAAAGCGCTTGGGGGCGCCTGTGGTGGGGGTAGGGGAAAGGCCCAGTCTTGGGTACGTTGGAGGAGCGCAAGGGGACGTCCAAGTAGGGCGTGAAAAAGGAATCACAGCATAAAGGGAGGGGAAGCTGGGCGAAATGGGAGCCCGGGCAGCAGCAAGAAATGCTGCTCCAATCCGCGGGCCGCCTCTCGGGAATTTGGAGCCACTGGAACTAGTGCAGGACANGAACCCACGGGGTTCAGGGGAAGGCTGGGTGGAGCCTGACCAGTTGCGTTGGGCTGGCCGGGGCGGCAGGGGGCGGGGAGGGAGATGGGCAAAGGTCTAGGTGGAGTCCGACACTTGGGCGGGGTGTGGGGGGGCGGTGCAGGAGGTGGGGGCAAGGAGATGGCTGAAGTCTACCTAAGAAGCCTCCTTAGAGTCCTGCTTGGTTACAACACTATATGAGTTTGAGCAACCTCTGGGAGTTGGTGAAGGACAGGGAAGCCTGGCATGCTTCAGTTCATGGGGTTGCAAGGAGTAGGACATGACTGAGCGATGGAACTGAACTGAATTGAACTCACCTCTGGGTGTGTGTTTCTCTGGTATAAAGTCAGGCAGTTGCTCCTTGAGGAAGTCCCCGGTGTCTCTCAGTGTTTCTCCTGTGTTTCCCAAGTGTTCATAGTTTTCACCTCCTCTCCCAATGGACTTGTGGATTGGATCATGGCGCCACCACAGTCATAGGAGAGAAAAACATTCCCATCTACCTGGCCTTGAGCCACACACCACGGCTCTCCAGCACTGGGGTGAAGATCGACGGGGAAGTTGTACCAAAGGGAGTGAGCGTCTGTGAAGGAAAATGCAGGTGAGGGCAGGTTTTGGAGAAGACCCATTACCTTCTCCCCCCACTTATGTGAGAGCAGAGGAAAGCTGCAGGGCTGGGGTGGTAGAGCAGNTGCAGGGCTGGGGTGGTAGAGCAGGAAGGCCCCCCCTGCCCCCCAACACCACCTACAGGCTGAGCAAGTGGAGAAACCACATAACATTATGTCTACTCTGCTCACATGGCGAACACAGAACCCAAAGCTGCAGAAAGGAGAATTCACAATTGGGGTCACAGGATTTAGCAAGGCCAGGGAGATGCTGCTGATCTACCACTTTGATGTGTCTTGGGATCCTGGAGAAGGCCTGGCCCACATGGCGTGAAAGAGAAAATCCAGAACTTCCGAGGCAGGTGGTAGAGGAGGGGATCAAAGGCTCAGAGAAGTGAATGGGGCAGGGTGGACACCGTATGAAAGGGCAGGAAAGTGTGCAGTCCCCCAGGTTCTATGGAGCCCGAGAGGGAAGAATGGATGAGAAGCATCTCCAACAGCTCCAGGGTGACTTTTCCTGAGGGTCAGGGTCGGTGGTGGGACTGGTGTTCCTGTGTGCTTCCAGCAGGAGTGAGGATGGAGAAGGCGGAAGAGCTGATGCCAGGGGGAGTGCCCTATGTCAGAAACAAAGCAGATGCAGCGGCCAAGGGGACCAGAGAGCCCCACTGTACCAGGGCTTCACTGCAGGGAGTACCATGCTGGGTCATTGCACAGGGTGATCCTAGAGGCAGACAGATGAGCAGTGAGCCCTGCTAAAAACTACATGATTGAAAGGAAAAATTATATGAAAAAACAGAGACAAACACAAGGCTGGATGTTCAGGAAGCTGAGTGCAAACATCCCAACAAAATGCCCAGGTCCTTTGTGCCGTATCCAGCACTGAGTCAGATCTTATATTCAGCATCCATTCCTAGAGACAGAGATGCCAGGCATCAGCAAGAAGGGCCCTCTTATCACCACAGCAAGTGCAGAAGTCCTTCTGGCTTTGGAAGCCACACGGTCATTGACTGGGGTAAGTGCACACTTGGCAGAGAAGCCACCCCCACATCCATAAGGACCTAGAGTGGGACTGTCATCATGTCCAGCAGTCTGAAACATCGTCATGGCCCGCCTGTTATTACTGTGGTGCCTGAGATCTGTGTAAGAAATACACATCTGTCCCACATCCTGCCCACAGGAGTGTCACCCATTCACTGGTCCTCATAGTGCTCATTCCCTAATTTGGGTACAGCGGACACAGAGGACATGGAGTAAGCATCCGTCCACTAAGAAATGGTGTTCGCGGTGGACCCTTCGGAAATATCACTAAGAATTTAGTTGTAGAGATATAACGTCTTTTCAATTCATGAAGTACGGACAAAAGATTAGGTCCTCTTTTCAGTAGTGAAGTCAAGTCAGCGAGTCAGCACAGGTTGAGAAACACTGGGGCACTTAGCGTCGTGCGGTCCGGAGGGACAGGTAGTGGTAGAGGGCCTCAAGTGAGTCTGAGTGCAGGTAGCTCAGTCACTACGGTAGGTCGGTAGAGTAGGAGCCAGTAGGGGAAGAGGAGGACGGGGGTTAGGGAGGCTCGTAGTTTTAGAAAAGGTTACTCAGTTGTGAAGAGTACTTCACCGGTTTCATGACCTCAAAGTTGAAATCGTAGTAAGCAAGGTTTCTTTAGGTCCCGACTAGAGGAAGTCTTACCTGACCAACCTAGAGGAACGTCAGGTTCCCTGAGAGTTCTCAGAAGAGGTTGTGGTGTCAAGTTTTCGTAGTTAAGAAACCGCGAGTCGGAAGAAGTGTCAGGTTGAGAGTGTAGGTATGTACTGATGACCTTTTTGGTATCGGAACTGATCTGCCTGGAATCAGCCGTTTCATTACAGAGACGAAAACTTATACGATAGATCCAACGAGTATTGAAAAGAAGGTTCCTCATTCGCGGAAAATTAAAGTACCTACGTCAGTGGTAGACTTCACTAAAACCTCGGGGTTTTTTATTTCAGACTGTAACAAAGGTGACAAAGGGGTAGATAAAGGGTACTTCACTACCCTGGTCTACGGTACTAGAAGCAAAAGACTTACAACTCGAAATTCGGTTGAAAAAGTGAGAGGAGAAAATGAAAGTAGTTCTCCGAAAAATCAAGGAGAAGTGAAAGACGGTATTCCCACCATCGTACCATAAAGGGTAAGGAAGTGTAAGATATTTATTTTGGTTACTATTACGAAATAAAGAACACCTTTGTCTCTTAATTTGCTAGTAAGGATTTCATTGTACGTCAGGTCGACACTTCACTAGAAATTTAAGAGACCTGAAAATTTACATATAAAGTGGTATAGGGTTGTCATCCAGTACACAAGTGGGATGATACGTCGGTAAGCTCACAATGAAGGTCCGACCTTTTGTATCGGATTTTCGGTACATCTATCTCCGGTTGGAGTCTCTATGACACCCGACCCAAGGTCTGGTCCCGTTATTTCATTTAAAGTGTTATTTCCCTTAGTGTGTTTGAAAAAGTAAAGGTGACGTGTATTATAACACAACTGTACCTTTAGACAATTCACACGTTATGGAAGTACAGATTTATTTGTTACAGGTCTGGAATTATGTGTTGTGAAACAAAGATTTTATTTTATACAACTCGTAGCAGACTCGGAGGTCACTCAGTGGTACAAAAACGACCACCTCCCAGGACAGAGTCACAGACATCGATGACTGATTAGTCCCACCACCAACGACTCCCTAAGCCACCCACCGCGTTAAAGACTTTTATTCTGTTGTCACTTTAACCGGTGTAGTAAACTGAGAAGGAAAGTGTCTTCCTAAGAGAATCGTCGTTGCGAGAAACTGTCGCAAAATGGGTATCATCTTGAAGAAAGTTTTGACCTCCATTAGGAGAGTTTAGGAGGAGGACGGAAAAGTTGAGTTAAATAAGATTTGAATTTTCTAAGATTCAGGAAACAACAGTAAAGTTGTTAGACGTGTCTTAGAAGTGGTCCTCATCTAAAATATAGTTCTTCGGTGAAACAAACGAGTAGGTAATCTCAGTTGAGAGTAAATAAGGTTAAAATAGTAATCTAACGTTGTTAGTCAGGGTAGAAATGTAATCCGAGGTGAAATTAAGATTGAGAGAACGATAAAAGTGGTGTCGATATCAATGAAGAAGTTTTCACTTGAGAACTTGGGGAGTTTCAGTAGATTCTTCCAATTTTAGTTGAAGAAGATTTAAAGATAATTACAACTTTAAAGTTGGAGACAAGTACTTAGTGCTTACAAAACTCACCTTGAACATTAGAACTTAAGCGAAATCTTTCAAAAGTTAACTGAAACGGGTCTAGGTAGTCTCCTTAGTAATAAACACCGTCGATATCGGAATGTCTTTGATAAAGGATTTACGGTGCTGAACTTGTAGCACTGATGAGGAACTAGGCACCCGATCTCTTGCCTACGACACAATCGTCCACACTTTTGTTGCACTTAGAGTAACGTGAAGAGGTAGTTCCGGGAACCCACGAAAGATTCACTCGTCACTATAGAACTTCCCTTAGGAAAAAACCCTCGTGATCCAGAGGTATCACATAAATGATAAAGACCATTAGCCACAACATTTGTCTCTACGACAGTAGAGCTGACACAACAAGGCAAACGTCTCGTGTCCGTCTCGTCTAAATCGTCTTAAGACTTTTAGTGATCCTAAAAGTCTTCCATTCACTCCGAACCGAAGTTGAAGTTCAGTGGTCGATGTAATCCGGGATTGTTCTCTCAGTCGGATAGGAAACTTAGAAACTTCGGTCCGTAACTCCAGAGGAAACATCGGTACGTTCAAGAGCCCCGGTAGAAGAAGGTTATCTTGTGAGAAAAGAGATGTGACCTTTCGAGATTAAATCCTATCGGTAGAAGTCTCTAATAAAATAATCGAGAAGACCTACTGAACGACGTCGAAGCCGTAGTTGGGAGAGAGAAGGTGAGACGCGAAATATAATGTTTCTACCGAAGAAAGGAATTTTGAGTACTTGGTTGGAGATGTCCGAAAGTCGAGAAAAAAGACGTCGAAGGAGTGGAGGAAGTCGGAAGTATCTGAACTTCACTCGATCTCGGAACGAGACCTAATCCGAAACCGGATTCCGTCACAACACTAGAAAGGAGGTCAGGTAGCTTTCTAAGAGGTATAGTCGTCATTCCGACAAAACGATAGAAGGGGAAACACACAAGTGAAACTAAAGGAATTTCTTGTAAAGGAAACGTAAGTGTTGAACTGACAATCCTCCTTCTCCGGAGTAAAGACCGGGTAGAACCGAAACTGTACGGAAGAAGTTTTCGAATTGGTAAAGATAGAAACCTAAATTTCACTCTCTCCGCACTAAGAAGGACAGTTACCCTGTACATCTCCATTACAATAATTAACCGGATTAAAGCTATAACGACACAGAGACCGTGAGTCCTCAGAGTCTTGTCTCTACCTGCCCAGTTGCCTCGTCAGTCCTGTGTGTGTGTATAGTCTACCGTTACACGGGTACCAAGGACCGTGGGGTTTTGTTAATGTTATGATTGTACTTTCTAGTAACTAGTGTGTTTCCGTTTTAGTTCTACCGGTTCATCCTGTGGGACTCGAGGTGAGAGGGTACTTATGTGGTTTTGATGTTGGTGTATGTTTTGTCGAGAGAAAGGTTTTTTTACTGGACTTTGGTCGTCTTGAAGGGGAGATGTTGTTCGTATCTCTTTCTTGGTGCGACTCTTCCCGTCCTCGTCTTTTCTTCCCTAGATCACCCCTGGGAAACCGGTCCATGAGAGGTTGTCTCCCCAGTAGTGTTTGAACTCGTAAGACGGATTCCTCGTCCTCCAAAACGGGGATGTAGTCCGTGGGGTCGGGACCACGTCACGACCCTCTTGGTCGGGGTGCAGGGAGGAGGGAGTGAGGACAAAATCTTTGGTTCTCCCAAATACTAGACCTCGTGACCTCCTGACACCCTTTACCTCTGAGGTGAGAATCTCTGGCACTCGTGTCTTAATGAACGAAGGACAGGGTCGTCTCAGTCGTCTAACGTTTCACAGACCACGAGACCGGTCGTAAACCTCTGGTACGGATCGTAACTGACCCCGAGTGTCGGTTCTCTCGAGGTCTGTCCTCGGAGGGCCGTTTGGTAGGGGGGTGGTTGTGTCTGTGTCTGTGTGTCCCTCTCCGGTTTCGAACCGAGATCGGTTAGAGAGTCGAGACGGGGTGGAGGTACACTGCGGTCGGGTCCGATTCTGTTAGTGACGTCCAGGGACCCTAGGACTACTCAACACACTGACGTAACGGTGTGCTTCCGAATAGACCATCTTCGGGACTGAGTGTAGGCACACCGTGGTCCGAGATGGAACCCCAGTGGGTCGACGGCGGGTGTCTCTCGAGGTTTGAGACACTTAGTCGTCTACGTTTCCTCCGTTTTCCAAGAGTTCCCTGAGTGATCTTAGAGACACACCCTGCCTAGACACGACTCTCCGACCAACCTCCTGTTCTCTGGGTGTTCCCACCCGTCCTGAGTCCCAACCCACCCCGTTCTCGAACCACCCCGGTCCACTCGACGTACACCTCTCTGAGGGAATACTTCCCGACTCCCGCCCTTGGACCCAACTTAGGGGGTCTCCTCCGTTGGGTCTTCGGGGACCATCTGAGTCTGGTGTCCCTCCTTCCTGACCCTCTTGTCCTCCTTCAGTCTCCGACGGCGGCGTCTACCCGACCCAGCCGGGGTACACTCCTCGTGCTCGGGGTACCTGGACCCGTGGGTCTGAGTGGGGTACGTACGAGGACTAGGGACCCGAGTGAGGTCTAGGGGTCCGTACTCCAGTCTCCACCTCCCGATCCCTCTAACCTTAATCATGGACTCTGTCAAAGTACCCACACCTGATATCTATGGAGGTCTTTGTCCTTAGACCTGTTTTAAGACTGACACGATCAAAGGAGTAGAACGGTACGGAGTTGAATGTGTAAACAGTTACCCTTTGCGATGGATACCCTTAATTGTCTCCGACTTGTAAGAAAATCCTGGACTCCTCTAGTACGTCCACCGGGGCTCACACATATGCGACTCCCGAACAGTTGGGGACAGAGCCCTCAACAACAACAAACCAGTGATTCAGTACAGAGACACTAGGACACCTGACATCCGGCGATCGGAGGAGACAGGTACCCTAAAGGAGTCCGTTCTTATAACCTCACGCGACGGTAAAGGAGGAGGTCCCCTAGAAGGGGTAGGTCCCTACCTTGTCTGTAGAGGGTGTAACTGTCCACCTAAGAAATGACGACTCGGTGGGCCCTTCGGTGAATAGTCCACAGTACTTCAGCGAGTCAGCACAGGCCTGAGAAAGACTGGGATACTTGACATCGGATAGTTCGAAGAGGCAGGTACCCTAAAATTACCTTCTCACGACCTCACCTAACGGTAAAGGAAGAGGTCCCCTAGAAGGACTAGGTCCTTAGTTTGGGTCCAGAGGACGTAACGTCCGTCTGCGAAATGGCAACTCGGTGGTCCCTTCAGGGATAGTCCACAATCACGACGATTTTTTTTTGTGTTCCTTGTGCCCCTAGGTCTCTTCCCCGACCTATCTTCTTTCCCCTCCCTGTCTAGTAACTTTAAAACTCCTTGTAGTCAGGGTGTCTCCCACACCCCTCGGACCCCCTCGGGGGTCCTCTCTGAGGTCACCCTCCTGAGACCCCTGAGTAAGGGAAGAGGTGACCGGTTGGTTCGAGGAGGGGTTCCCACCCAGTGGGGCCCCGAGGTCCACCGTTCCCGACGACCGTGGTTGAAGTCAGAACGGTAGGACCAGGACGAAGACGACGGGTTGACACGGCCGTTTCGTTTCCCACCACTCGAGGGCCACTTGGAGGACCTTCTCCCGCCCCTACTACGTAATATTGGTCTCTCGCCCTGGGCTCGACCGGAACCAATCTCTCGGGTACCCACAACACAACGGAGACGGAGGAGGAGGAGTTAGGAATCCACTCGAGGAAAGGAACAACCGTCGACGACCCGACCAACCGGGGAAAGTCGTCTCGTTTTCCCGTTTGACCAACTTTATCGTTACGAGTCTGTTACCCTCCACCCCTCCGCTCTCCTGTTCTCTCGTACCGTCCTTTGTGCCGGTAGGGATTCGAGGGTCGGGGAGTCGGTCCGGAGGTCCTCACCCTCGGGGGTACCGTCCCGACCCTGTCCACTTGAAGGACACCCCTCCTTGGGTCTGTGGGGGACTTTTCGTGTGTGGTGAGTAGAGTAGACAGGAGTGTTTGGGAAGAGGAGGCGTACTGTCGGACGGGAACTGAGGGTCCGGTAAAATGGTCGGTACTTTGTGGGTCCGAGAGGTCGAGAGGGAAGAGAGCGGTGGGTCCAAGAGGGAAGGAGTCTGTGTAGGGGAATCACCGGTGTCGAGGAGGAGACGTCGAGTGATTCAAGTAAGGTGTAGAGACGTAGGGCTCGTCGGGTCCCGGAGGTTATCCAAGGGTGTGCACTTCCCTGCACTTAGTGTGAGAGGTGGTGACTGTAGGATAGGGGAACGGACTCCTGAGTGGGGTTGTTTTCGGGAGGTCGGACCAGGGGTCCTCCCTGTCCTCGGGTAAGAATGTTTCACACTGTACCCCGGAGTCTCACTCCTCCCCGTGGGGGTGAAGATGGGAAACCAGGGTGTAAGTATAGTAGGTGTCCGACACCTCTACCGTCGGACATTACCAATAACTAATTTTATTCTCGACCCCTTTAGATGTCTTCTGTTTAGACAAGCAGAGAAGTCCGGAAAACCACAGACAGAGACACGTGCAGGTCCAAACACCACGCTGTTGTCCGTTTCTGTTGCACTTATTGGTTTCCTTGGGGAAACTGGTGACGGGACCAAACGCTTGGGGTCGTGACCCGCTGAGTAGTGGACCCCTTAATAGGTCGCCGACGGAGACGACGGACAAATACTTAGGGTTAGGACGGGCCAGCGGAATATCGGTGACCACCACCCTTACACTATCCTCCCACCCAGGACGTCAATGTCCGATTGTAGGGGGAGGAGACGACATCTCACCGAAGGACCCAGGTTCCCCGGTGCCCCTGTGACACTTCGGTGTCTCCACTCGTCTCCTGTCCCTCCACGGTGTCAAGACCACAGTCCAGAACCAGGGGACGACCAGTAGAATGAACAGGGGACACCGGGACGAATACGGTTTGGTGTGCTAGTGAAGATAGAATACTGTCGACTGGAGAGTCATTACTAATGGTTCACCTACTCGGGTCAAGTAGTTCTGACCTCTAGGAAAGAGATGGTCTGAGTCCTGGTATAGTCATCGGTACAAATTTACAGTCCGAAAGGAGTGACTTCACCTCACTAGTACGGAGACTGGGACACCCCGACCCAACACTACGAGACTAATCCTACAGTGTTCGACAGGGACCCCCTCCCGTACCGTTGGGTGTGACCATAAGAACGGGTCTCTTAGGGTACCTGTCTCCCAGGCCACCCGATGTCAGGTATCCCAGCGTTCCTCAGTCTGTGCTGACTTTACTGAATCCTCCGTCCGTCCAATGGGGACCGTGCTAAAGGGGGTGACTACCTGAAGACACAGTACCCACGACGTCCCAGGATCCCAGGGTCACCGTCTAGGGCGGTGTGAGGAAGGAAGTACAGGAAAGGTACTTGTGGAAGGTGTCGACTCAACTCGTCAACGTCTCCGGAGACCAGACGTTTAGGACTTTATAAATCACAGACCGGTAACTATCTTTACGAAATCTGGTCCGTCTACATTTTTCCTCTACACTTCCCTAGTGTCGGGACGTACGAAAGTCCAATACTAACAAGTGATAAGAGACAGTAAAATGGGTCTTTTCCCACCAGAACGTTGTAAGACAAACATCGTTTCCTTTCCGTTGTACTCTTACATGAGCATGAAGAGTTGATAAGTCGGAAGTGGGGTAAGGATTGATGTCTCTGAAAAGGTAGTGACCAAGTTTAGACCTCTTACACTTTATTGGTGACACACCCAGAAGTGTGTGGCACTCTGGGGACATTCGTCCTACGTCCTGCCAATACATGAGTCGTGAGACGTAGAGTACGTAGTGTAATTATTGTCGCCCCGACGCTACTACGAAGTCTAGGGGCCTGTTCTACACTCAGTGTGTACCCCAGGTATCCTTACACCCCACCGAAGACGAAGGGTCACCCGTGAATGGACTCAGTTACCGGTACACCGAGGGTCCCTTCCGGTCTCCTGACGACGTGACGCGAACGGTACCACTACACCCGGGCGGACGACCTTTGACGTAGAGAGAGTCCATTGCCCAAGAACCAGGACTATTGACCGAGTCAAGATCTTTGACCCGTTTCATAGGTCTGTTCGACAACACTACCGACAAAAGTCGCAGGACTAATAGGTCGAACACAAGATAAAAGAAAAGCAAAGAACCCAAAAAACAAAAGACCAGCCGACGGACCGAAAACCCTAGAATTGAGGGACTGGTCACTAGTTTGGCCCGTGGACCGTCACTTTCGGGCCTCAGGATTGGTCACCTCGGGGTCCCGTAAGGGACAGAGTAAGGAAAGTCAGCACGTCAAACACAGATCCAACCGGTGGGTAGACCCACAACGGAGATCCTAGCGGGACACGACCCTTGGTCGCAGTATGAGACGTCAGTCCTGGACCGTCGGCAGGGTAGAGAGATGAGTATAGTTGGTAACGCGGACGAAACAAGGACTGTGCCACGTAGGGGTGGACCCTAGACGTACGTAAGTTGGGGACAAAGACGACCTTCGGGTAACCTTTGTGGTAGAGGCTCGTCGTAGGACTGGAAGTCGTTTTCGGGAGGACACCATGGATGGTTCCGAGGACCTGAGCTAGTTATCTTCAACCATTTTCCGGTCTGTGTTTAAGTCCCCTTTTTTTCGAAATAACCCTGAGTACTCCCTCGTTTTTCATCATTGTACAAGGGAACGACCGAGGTCTCCCACCCCCTCGGTCAGGGCGTATACTCTACTCCCACTCCCACCCAGGATCCAAGTCCGATCCCCCCACTGGACCCACGAAACGAGGGGGAACCACCACGACACACATCCCTAGTACTGGTCATGGAACGAAAACGAGGACCGACGAGACTTTAGGGGAACCCAAAAACCAGATAAACATATAACAACAACTAATAAAAAGAGTTGACGTGGACGTACGTTAATAAAAATCGGGGAATGTTAAAGAAACATAACACTACGAACTACACTGAAAACAGGTCCAAGTGAGTGACGTCGTTTGACAGGGTCGGACAGAGTAAGGGGTGACTCCCCAGATGTGGGAATAAGAATTCCCAATTCCCCGACTTCGAAAGAAGATAGTTTTGAAGAGGGACGACCTGTCCCTGGTGACTTGACTCGGAGGGGAGTTCCACGTCTTCAGGGAGTGTTCCTGGATGTACCTAGACCCGGTGGGAGGTGACCTTGCCCGACATAAGGAACTCGGTGGTCCTCACAATGAAGTTTGACCATCTAGGATGTCTGTGCTTCAGTTAGTTTTCCAATTTATTTGTTCCTGATCTTTCCTTTCTTGTTGTTACCGGTAATTTCCCGGATCTTTCCCTTCCTTGGCCCAATTGAAACCTTCCTGAGAGAGAAAAAAAAAAATTTGAGAACCGTCTCCGCTTTAGAGGGTACTGTTTTAACACTTCGGGGAGATGGACATATAAGTTCCACGTATAAATATGGAATTATATTCCACATCATTATATTCCACATATAAAGGAATTATAACTAGATCTCCCTGGCGTCACTCGCCACGATTTCTCCCTAGCATCAAGGGACGGGTCCTTAACTTGGACCCCTCGAACCGTATTTTACTCCTCAACATCTGTGATTTGTGGTCCCCGCTCTACGTTTCAAGGGAACCGAGAATGGTAGAAACTTTCGTTCTTACAAAGTTCCTCCGTTTTCGACATCTTTGTCTAAGGTTTCAATAATGACCTCTGTATGTCTTTATCAAGTAAATAAATTCTGCCTCTGTTCCGCCTTTATATGTGGGTCTCTCCTCACGTCCTCAGGACTTACTCGTCGTGTTTCTTCGATCCGCTCCCTAAATTGTGTGTGTATGTCCCGAAGGGAACATCGAGTCAGTCATTTCTTAGACGGACATCACGTCCTTTGGGTCCAAGCTAGGGACCCAACTCCTCTAGGGGACCTCTTCCTTTACCGTTGGGTGAGGTCATAGGAACGGACCTTTTAGAGTACCTGTCTCCTCAGACCACCCGACGTCAGGTACCCCAACGTTTGTCAGCCCGTACTGACTCACTGATTGTGAATTAGTGAATGTACAGAGATAGAAGGGACCACCGAGTCAACGATTTCTTAAACGGATGTTACGTTCTCTGGGCCCAAGTTAGGGACCCAGTACTTCTAGGGGACCTCTTCTTTTACCGTTGAGTAAGGTCTTGAGGGAACGGACCTCTAAAGGTACTTGTCTCCTCGACCGTAGACTGTCAGGTGCCCTAGGGTTTCTCAGCCTGTACTGACACATTGATTGGAAGAAAGTGAAAGTGAAGGTATGTACGTAGATAAGAAGGGGTCGAGGGGAGGGTAGGGGTGGGTCCGACGGTGTATTGTAATTCGTCTCAAGATACACGATATGTCATCCAGGAACGACCAATAGGTAAAATTTATTTAGTCACACATGTGCAGCTAGGGTCTGAGGGACTGATAGGGAAAGGGGAGTAGGAAAGGGGGACCGTTGGTATTTAAGTAAAAATTCAGACACTCAGAGAAAGACAAAACATTCATTCTCGTGAATATAGTACTGAAAAAACTAAGACTCATATTTCCTACAGTTGTCCACGAAGACGGAGAGACAGACTGAATACAACAAGTTATACCGTTAGAGGTCGAGGTACGTACAACGATGTATACCATAATAAAGAAAGAAAGACTGTCGACTCATTATAACGGGACACATATACAGGGTGTAGAAGAAATAGGTAAATGGACACCCACCTGCAAATCCCCCGAAGGTCCAGACCGATGGCACTCGTCACGACGGTACTTGTGTCCCACGTACACAGGAGAGTCTGGGACAAAGGAGGCATAGTGGTCCACGTGACTTAGGGTATTCTCCCTCTTTACCACTCTGTAGTACTAGAGAGAGTACCCAATCTTTTGTTTTGAGAGTGTATGAAGTTCAAAAGACCTCTGACTCTACGACTAAATTTGTCGTGGTCGTAGTATTTGTCCGAAGGTGTCACCGAGTCTACCATTTCTTAGGTGGACAGTTGCGTCCTCTGTGCCCAAGTTAGGGACTCAACCTCTCCAGGGGACCTCTTCCTTTGTCGTTGGGTGAAGTCACAAGAACGGACCTCTTAGGGTACCTGTCTCCTTGGACCACCCGATTTCAGGTACCCCAGCGTTTCTCAACCTGTTCTGACTCACTGATTGTGAAAGTGAAAGTCGTATTATTTAATAATTCCCTTTATCAGTATTTATTTTGAAAGAAGATAACTTTTATCCGACTCCACTAAAGAGGTCTGTGTCTTTCTTAGGGACTCAGGACATTATCGACTACCACAAAAAGAACGTTATAGTAATCGTTCTTGCTCCAGTGCTCCGTCTCAAATTAATAGGTGTTTGATCTTATGCTACTTTTTACAGGACAAATACCTCTAAAGAAGTTCATGAACTTATAAAGTCACAGTTTTAAGGTAGTGAATCGTGGTCCTCTTTCACCACTTTATTTAACAAAGACAAAAAAAAAAAATCTTTACGACTCATCCTAAAGCAGTTTACACTATTTCGGGTACTTCACTACGTAGATGACACTGTAACATTGACCTTTTGTCTGAGTCCTAAGTACCCCAGACTAGAGGACCTAGATTTCACTTCTCGTCCTCTTTCCGTCTGTCTCGTGGACAGTGCGAAGGACCCTCTTGTCAGAGGACGTCCTTTCTTTCTCCGGAACCAGGTCCTCCGACTCCTTGAGGACAGTGAAAGGACCCCGCCGGGGAGGGGTCGGGGGGAGGTCGGGGCGGGAGTGACTCCCCGAGGATACAGGAGGTGGGGGTCGGGGTGGGGTCCGGGTCGTCGAAGAACAGTGGAGGAGGAAGGAAGGACGTAGTGTCTCAGTGGGGTCCGGGACTGTGGGGGACGAGTCCGAGTCCTGACCTCGGTCACTCCTTAGTTAGACGAGGGAAATGAGTCCAGGCCTAGGAGGGACTTCCCCCGGATTTCCTGGTCCCTCGTCCACGGGCCTCCTCCCCGGAACGTAGGACTGTCGGAACCCCCTGACGTCCGTTTGGAGGAAGGAAGTGAGGGGAGGTCGGAGACTCGTCGTGTGTGTCGAGGGTCCTGGTCCCAGGTACGGAGGGTAGAGAAGGACGAGGGAGGGGCGACACGTGGAGGTGGGGTCGAGTCTGGGTGGGTAGGCGTCCATGGAGACGAGTTCCGTCCCGGCGAGTCACTATCTCCGAGACCCAGGGGTCCTCCAACCACTCCACGTCTGGTGTGACTCAGTCTGGACGACGACGAGGTCCTCGTGTCCGGACCGGAGTCGGGAAGGGTGTCAGAGACGACTCCCCGAGGACGGAACGGACGAACTGGGTCCGGTGAAGGACACTCCAGCCCGGAAACCTCGACCCAGCCGTTAATAACGAGAGCCCACTATACCCCAGAATAAGTGGACGAGTAAAGGTCCCACTTCTCGAAGTCACTCCCCGTACCCAACCGACCCTAAGTGGAAGGGGTCGGAGTGTGGTCCGGGACACGGGGACGGAAGGGAGACTTAAGACGGGAGTCATGGACGAGGACCTTTCCTGAGTCGGGTCCTTCTGTCAATACTGTTTTGACCACTCCTCGTGCCCCTCCTAGGGACACTACACGAACTACCGACACCGGTTCCTGAAGTGACATCCCCCCGGGCACCAGCCACTACGACGTTCCTCTTATTCCCACTTCGGGAACAGGTCTGGGGTTTGAGCCGTCTACGGCGGAGTCGGGGGGACTGGGTCCATGGGGATGATACGTCGGACAAACGTGGGTATGCACCTCCGGGAACACTGTCCAGGAGTCCGCTCTACCCTCCCTCCCTCCTCGGGTCAGGGGTACCCTAAGACTGTCGATTACCCCTTCCTTCTAAATGTTGTCTCAGTGAGTCAGGACGACACGGTAGTCTCTACCACTGTAGTCCTACCTCAGGAGTCCTCGACTGTCGTCTCCACGATAACTGTCTAAAGGTCTTCCTCCTGACCCCTGTGAATTTTCTTCGAAGGCCTTTCTCCCTTATCATTCTTCCTCTGACCTTAGTATCTCTACGAGAGTACGAATCCTAGTCACTCTTAGGCACAAGTTGTCATGTTTCCGGACACGACACTCCTCTCTACGGTTCTCTACCTTCTCCTTCCTCCCACTGTCTTGTAGGGACCCGGTAACAAGAAGGTCCTGTCGAGTGGAGACTGCCCAGTAAAAGTGTTTGTGTCTCCCCACCCAGGTACAGTGGTACTCTCCTGCTGGTGAAAGAGGAGGGAAGAGTGAATGGGTTCCAGAAGTCGTAAAAGAGGGTCGTGTGGTACTTTAGGACTTCGGTCCAGGTTGTCGGAGCGTACCTCTGGCAGGACTTCTTCAGGCAATGTCGGGACAGAGGGTAAAGAGAAAGTAGGCGGAGGGAAATCTTAGTTGGTAACAGGTCCTAGGTAAGAAGCTTAGTTTCTCCTCCGTGTCAACAGGTAACTTCGGTTTGAGGGTCCTACGTGACCACACAGGTAACGGAAGTACGGTCGTACAGTAGGACCGAACGTCCCAGTCTCCCGGATAAGGGTGGCTCCTTTTCTGTCTTGAGTCGGAGACGTGAACTGTCTATGAAACGGGGTGGCCCCAGGTGGAAGGGACCCAGGTCGATCAGACCAGGACCAGAGAGGACGTTGTCGACGAGAAAGGTAACCTGATGATCCCTTCCTGTCATAGGTTAAAAAAAAAAAAATTGGGCTTTTGTCACTTACGTCGATTCGGGGGTCAGATGAGGAGGACGTAAACCTAAAAGATTGAGTGGGAACAGACACACTAAGAGGCCACATTGCAGTCCGTAAACGGGGACCTCGTTCAGAGGTCACAGGAACTTACAAAGGGTCCGTGAGTATGAAAAGTGAAGGAGAGGGTCACCTGAGTCCATGAACTAGAATCGACATAGTGTCAGTATCCTCTCCTTCTAGAAAACTAGTCGAAGAGGAACTTGGAGTGTGGTACCGACTAGTAGAGACACGGCTCCTAGTGACCACTTTAATATCCTTTCTGTTACTCGTAGACACTTCCGTTTTGTGTCACTCCCACTCCAACCCCTTTTTTCTGGGACTCCGGGGAAGGGGGTCAATACACTCTCGCCTCATTTCACGTCCCGACCCGACTGTCTCGTTACCGTGGGGTGTTGTGTGTGGTATGTCGGTCACGGGGAGGAGACGAACACTTCTTCCTCCTCAGGGGACGGACCGTTTAAAGTGTGTAGGACCGACACAGGGGAACAGGTGGTCCAGACAAGTGTCGTAGTATTGGAAACGTCTCTACACGGTCCGACGAGACGTCCTTTTCGGATCTGCTGTCTCCTGACAGTCTTAGATTGGGGCCCATGACACTCTCTACCCCTCGGACACCCCTACCAGGACTCCTTCGTCCTAGTGTCCCTCCCCCGTTTCTCGACTGCCCACTCGTGTCTTGGGTTCAACCTCTTCCCTGTCAAGTGTTAATCCCCAGTGTCCTAAATCGTTCCGGCCCCTCTGCCACGACTAGAGGGTAATCCTACCCAGAACCTTCGGAACTCTTTCCGGACCGGGTGTACCGTACTTTCTCTTTTAGGTCTTGAAGGTTCCGTCCACCATTTCCTCCCCTAGGTTCCGAGTCTCTTCACTTAGACGGTCCCGTCTGTGCCATACTTTCCCGTCCTTTCACAGGTCCGGTGGTCCGCGGTACCCTTTCGGACTACCTGAGATACCTCGGGTTCTTCTTTCGTACGTACTCTTCGTAGAGGTCGTCGAGTTCCGACTGAAAACACCTTTAGTTCCTATCACCATCCTCTGACACATGGTACCCGAAGGCCGTCCTTGTCCTACCTTTTACCCCTTTCTAGTCTAAGGTCCACCTCACAACATACAGTCCTCGTTTCAACCATGTTGTCAGTTTCACTAATCACTTTCAACGAGTCAGTACAGACTGAGAACACTGGGAGTACCTGATATGTCAGGGACCTTAAGAGGTCCGGTCTTATGATGTCACCCATCGGAAAGGGAAGATGTCTCCTAGAAGGGTTAAGTCCCTAGCTTGGGTCCAGAGGGCGTAAAGTCCGCCTAAGAAATGGTCGACTCGGTGTTCCCTTCGGGTTCTTATGACTTTACCCATCGGACAAGGAAGAGGTCGCCTAAAAGGGTTGGGTCCTTAGTTTAACCCCAGAGGACACAACGTCCACATAAGAAATGGTTGACTCGATAGTCCCTTCGACTTTCACTGGTCTCTCAGGGTTACGGTCGGTCCCGGACCGACGTCTCTCACGTCACGACCGAGTCTCGTGTGCGACTAGATCTCCGTCTCTCTACCGGTCACTTGGACCTACGTTTGACGAACTAACTGTCTGTCTTTTGTTCCTCTCTGTTTGTGTTCTGACCTACTAGTCGTCCGATTTTCGTCGGTAAGGAGGGTTTGTAGGGATGGTTTTAAGGGTCTTGACTCGATGAAGAGTCTTCCGTAGTGGTCCCTTTCTTCGGTGTAGGGTCACTCCTCCCGGGAAAGTAGTGGTGTCGTTCACGTTTTCAGGAAGGTAAGAGAGGACTACTCGGTGTACCAATAAATGACCCCATTCATTCAGGTTATGAAACGGTGGACTACACTTCTTGGCTGAGTAATCTTTTCTGGGACTACGACCCTTCCTAACTTCCGGTCTCCTCTTCGCTACTGTCTCCTACTCTACCGACCTAGCTGTACTATGTGTACTCAAACTCATTCGAGACCCTCAGCTACTATCTGTCCCTTCGGACCGTCCGACGTCAGGTACCCCAGCGTTTCTCAGCCTGTGCTGACTCACTGACTTGACTTGACTTTGACGTCTTCCTCTTTGATAAGGGTGTAAGTATACCCTGGGTCACACAACTATTGTAGTACGTGTCCTTGCCGTCGTACTAGTACCGGAGGCACGACACTTCACTACGAGGCTCCTGGTCCGTTAATTATCTGCGAACAGGGTCCAGGACGATTGTCACGAATAGAGACCCGGGTGTCTAGGTAAGTCACAGGTAACGTGTACAGGACCTGAAGATTGTACTTACCTGTCAGACACAACAATCATTTGATGGTACCCACTCCCTTGGTATCAGCACTTAAGGTGCAAGTGAGAAGATTGGGACTGAGGGGTAGGGGACTATCATGCACATTTGTTGTAGTAGAGGACCTCCTTTATTACCTTTGCTCATGGTTGGATGTCAGAGGGATCCGGACGTCTCGAGACCAGGGATAGAGTAGAGGTGACTTAATGGTGACTCCAGGATCCAGAGGAGATTACCATGTATACTGTGTAAAGTCCGAAGCATCTGGGATCCAGAGACGACGTTGACGACAGGACCGTGTTTTCGTCAGTGTTGACTACTTAGAACTCACACCGACCTGGACGAAGAACCCGTCTACTGGGTTGTCTTGACTACTGTAGTATCGATAGACACAAACCTTTCCACGATGTACGACATACTCCGTAAAATGAACCTCCGAGTGTTGTGTCTGAGGATCACAGGACTTCTTTCCTGTGTGGTGAACGTCACTCTTTCGGGTATGGTAAGTCACACCGAGGACCATACCAGGACGTCGGACCGTCTCTACTCCGGAGACCAGTACCTTACAGTCTCAACGGGTCGTACTAGACCCAAGCAGTTGGGGATTGGTAATCAAGTCTATCCGGTCGGCAGTATCCTATCTTCACTAATACACCGAACCGTATTGGTCCCGGTGTCCCTTGTTTATTCTATATGGTCGTTCCCTGGATCCGGACTGTGGTCTCAACTATGTCCCGGTGATAGGGGACGAGTGTGGACACTGAAGTACGTCACAGGGGATGCCGAGGAACTTGGTTCCTTCGGTCAGATGTCGTCTCCCCCACGTAATCGGGTATTGTCGGTCTAGGTGTGAGGATAGTGTCAGGGTGGTGGTCTTCGATGTTCCGTCCTGTCCCACACAAAGACTAAGTATTTGTTTGTTGACTCCGTCGAGAACCTACTAAGAGATACCCTACCCAGTGAGTAATGACCCCAGTATTTGGTCCTGTCACCTGTTCAGACCAAGAGTCAACTACATGTGTAATATAAACCGAGGACCACGAGGTGTTTGTACCTTCGAGGAAAACGTGGGTCTATGTCTATGGTTTAACGGATTTCTACGAAACTCTAAATAAAAGAAGACATCTTTTTTCAGACAGTTGAGGATGGAATTAGTTATAGGTAATATCCGACGACGACAGGGTTAAGGATCCGTGATACTTACACTCTCGTTTCCCATCTTCGCCCCTGCGGGTCGGAGTGGGAGCTCGGGACACAGTGTGAGACCCTTTGAGACAAGGGCAGGGAGGATTCAATCCAGGACCCCCGGTCCAGCACACCAAAAAACCCACGCAATAGTCTGTCTCCCTACTCTACGGTCAACTCTCTCCCGTACAAATCTGAAAGAAGTTCTCTGCCCTTCGACAACCTCCGGGACCCGAAGAACCCTGGTACCTTTTTACCCATTATTTAACAGAACATTGGTTTTCCCGGGATCTCGCGGAATCACCCTTTCTGGGTGGGGGTACCAGAGACAGACGGAGAACTAACATCTTTTCAAAATCAGTCGGTCCGGAGGACACTCAGAATTTTACCACCAAATTCTCAATTCCTAATCTTGTACACTTCTACCTCTTTCTTTATGAGGAATCCGACCCTTTGACCATTGTTAAATCTGACACTCGTCGGTGTCTCGTCACAGTACTTTAAGGGTCAAGGGACTTTCTATTGTTTCTCGACTGTGTTCGGAGTTCAACAAAGATATCCTTCGTCTGAGGGTCGTGTAGTTTTGACGACCGAGTTCGTGCGTCTGGGGGACTGACCAACTTTGGTATTCGAACCATCACGAGTTTGCAAGCGGAACACGGTTGGTTGGACGTGTGTTCTGTCGGTGGACCACCCGACTACGCGGGACGTCGTCGGTGGAGACGGGGGAAAGATTGGACCTTTGAACCTCCGCCAGACTCCTGAAATCCAGTGATAAAGGGGTCCCGAGGTCTGTTTGGTTGAAAAGGAAAAGGTGGTGAACAATTGAAGTGGTCACCATCCTAGACCCAGTATTATTAGAAGTTAATCATTGTCGGACTCGACAGACCCTCCTCGAAACTGAGGTCCCTCCACGACTAGTCACCGATCCGTACCTCACGGAAAGTGGCTCTTCGTATACATTAAAAAAAAAAATTTATTTAACTTAAGAAATTAAAAAAGTTCACAAAATTTTTAGGTAAATTATGAATTCGGTCGGAACTTCTATTCGTGTTTTAGACAAACGGAAAAAAAAAAAAATTGTGTTGTGTTGAGCCCGTGGATAAGACACGTATCGTGACAAGATCCACGTCATTTTCCGTAAGAATTGGGATTTGGTACTAACGTGGAAGACCTTAACACAATAGAGGAAAAGGTCTTTCATTTTTATTTTAGTGGTAAAAAATGATAACTGGACGGGGTTTAGGTGAGGACCGAGACTTTTGACGACGACGACGACGACGACGACGATTCAGTGAAGTCAGCACAGACTGAGACACGCTGGGGTATCTGCCGTCGGGTGGTCCGAGGGGACAGGGACCCTAAGAGGTCCGTTCTTATGACCTCACCCAACGGTACAGGAAGAGGTCACGTGCTTTCACTTTTCACTTTCACTTCAGAAGGTCAGCACAGACTGAGAATCGCTGGGGTACCTGACGTCGGTTGGTCCGAGGAGGTAGGTACCCTAAAAGGTCCGTTCTCATGACCTCACCCCATAGTATACGATCCTAGACGGTTTAAATTCTACAAAGTCACTTAAGGAGAGGATGAAAGGGGTTTCATTCTTCCGTCTTGAGGAGAAATAAATTTTTTTTTTAATTTTTCCGTTAAAAAGTACTTTCTCATCAAAGACAAAGATATCATAAAAAGAGAAAAAGAAGGAAGATCGAAAATTCAAAAGAAGGAGGTTGTGACGGAAAAGGATATGTTCCGTTGTCGTAAAAAAGTAAAAAGAAAAGGATTCTGTTTCATAAAATAGAATATCTGTTTATTAAGGGTTCTGATCACTATTTATAATTTTTTTCTTCTTCTTTCTTTGAATTCCCAAAGGGACCACCGAGTCGTCCACTACTTAGGTGGACGTTACGTCCTCTGGGGTCAAGTTAAGGACCCAGTCTTTCTAGGAAACCTTTTACCTCTCCGATGAGTGAGGTCAAAAGAACTCGAAGGGACCACGGAATCTACCATTTCTTAGGTGGACGTTACACCTTCTGGACCCAAGCTAGGGACCCAACCTTTCTAGGGGTCTCTTCCCTTTTCGATGGGTAAGGTCATAAGTTAGGACCTCTTAAGGTGCCTGACATATCAGGTGTCCCAACGTTTATCAGTCTGTGTTGACTCGTTGATTCGGGCCGTGTAAGTTGCCACTTAGTTGATGTAATGAAACTACTTCATTTTTGATTTTTCGTGAACCATCATTGGATCGGGTTCGTAAACGTAACTTTGTTAAAATTTTTAATAAATAAAATATTGTGATAAATTTTTAAAGAACCAGTTTTCTAAATATGTTTGTAAAAGTCAAGTTGGATAACTTTCACTATAGATCTTTTATAAGGTGTAGTGATTCAGACAGAATCTTTCCAGTCTACGATACCGAAAGGATTCCGTGTCACAAGACTTTCTGTTACACGAAAACGCTACGACCCACTACAAACACTGACGGACCGAGGTTCACCCGGAACTGTCCGTGGAAGGGGGACTACAACCCCCTGACACTCTCCTGTCAGTCTGTATCCGGAGGTCCCGACGTACCTTGGGACACTCTGTGACCCGGTGGACGACTTTGACCCGAAGAGGAGACTTAGATTCCGGGTCGTGTTCGGTAGTGTCGTTTACCAAGTAGTCCTGTCAACTATCCGACCCCGTGAACTATTGGAAGAAAGTATAGAGATTTCTCAGCTGTAGGCACATTCCATAAACTGGGTCTCGATACTTGAGGATGTGATAGGGAGACTTCCGGGTGTGTAGTGATCGTGACCTCTTGATTTTTTTTAATAAAAAAATCATAGAAAAAAACAAACAAACAAAAACCAACATAACCCAGAATCAACACCGTGAACCCTAGAAAAACGTCGTACTTCTGAGAATCAACGTTATACGACTGAAGAATCAACATCGTACGTCCTAGGTTAAGGGGTTGGTTCCTAGCTTGACCCGGGGAAGTAAACCTCATACTTCAGAATCGCTGACCTAGTGGTCCCTTCAGGCCTCTGGAGTAAGAATTGGTCTGCAAGTACTCGGTAGGTAGCTAGGGTGAAAAAGTAACAGGGGGTGTGTCACTCTCAGGTACCCATGTTCTAAGACCTCTCCCCGAGAGACGTGAGAATTGAACTCCGACAGTAGTTACCGTCTCGAGGATCGTCGGTCCAGAAACACCTCCTGAAGAGAAGACTGGTCCATTAGGTAAGGTGTCCGTTAGACTGGAACACCTGGTCCAGGACAACTCTTTAACGGACGCCTAATAACCGGAGATGATTAAACTCGACGTCCGAGGGGACCACCGAGTCTGTCATTTCTTAGACGGACGTTAAGTCCTCTGGTCTCAAACTAGGGACCCAGCCTTTCTAGTGGACCTCTTCCCTTACCGGTGGGTGAGGTAATAAGAACGGACTTCTTAAGGAGCCTGTCTTCTCGAACCGACGGATGTCAGGTACCCCACCGTTCTCAACCTGTCCTGACTGACCGATTATGTGTGTCTGTGTGTTAGACGTTACGACACTTTTGATACATGCTAAGAGGGTTAAGTACATTCCGTTATAGTGGTCCCCAAAAGAGAAAGGAGATATATGTATTCCCTTTATCCTCCTGCTAAAGACTTCTAGAGTATCGAACGTTGTAAGTCACTCTTAGTAACAGTGGACTTAAAGTCTTCGAATTAGAGACAAACATGTTTGCTAAGATACGATCAAATTTTGAGTTAGGTCAACAACCCAACACCGGTTTATGGACACGGATCATGAAGACCCAATGGAACCACCTAAAGACAAGAGATCCCGAGACTAACCTATGGGGGATCTTTTAAATAAAATCTACTCACAAGTCAGGACAAGATAGATAAGTACTATAATGATCTACTCTAGGAGAGTGTACCGGATAATTATTATGGACGAGACTACGACAGGTATCTAAATTCAAAAGAGAATCCCAGTAAGTTTGAGTTCGTCTCACTGTTCGGATCAGAGTTATTTTTTTTTTTTAATTGGATAGTAGATAATTTTCCTTTTGAGAGTGTTAATATCCCACCTAGATGTACCAATTGTGGTCCGGTACCAGTAAATTCAAATTTCCGAGGAGACACAATCCTTACCAATTTAGTATGATTTTTTTTTACTATTTGGACCATTAATGTTTACTAACGACAAGAAATAAACCTAGAAAAAGTAGATTTATTTAGGGTACCTTTTATACGGGATTTGATGGAAGAACCTCATGTAGGAGAGGCACCTATCTCAATAGGAGAGGAACCTATAAAACTATAGGAAGTGGAATCGAGACCGGAGGTTTTCTCACCGTGAAGAGTTTTGTGAGGAGATGGGTCGGTGTTCCATCCTATTGCCCTACCTTCATGGTGACAACCCACACAGAGGAGAATCTATGACTCAGTAGACCCTGTACCGACTCTGGTGGAAACTCTTGATGACCTGTGACTACGACAGAAGGTCAAGTTAAGAACAGTATGATACTTCCACGTTTTGTCAATTATAATAATGATGTTCTTTATATTAACGTACCGTTTGGGGACGAGACTATATTTTGTGTACCCATCTTCATCAACCTCGACGTACTTGTCCTAGTATTTATCAAGACGATCACCGAAACAGATTCTGACTTCAAAAAACATCGTGTAAAAGGAAGGAAAGTTTAAAAACTTCTTCCCTTCAAAGACTTCTTAAAGACAGTTCAACTCGACGTAAATCAGAGTATTGGAGTAGTAGATGAAACGTCTTTTCCTTTCGATCTCGGTTATATCACGCACCTTCAGGGGGGTGGGGCACGGGGAGCGTGCGGGGTGGGGGTGGTTCGTCTTTACGACTGGGCCCCGTCCAGGTGCTTTAACAGATGAACCTTTGGACGAAAATAAGTTGAACCTGAGACGTCCGGTTCACTTTCCGTCCCGTAGACAAAGTGACCCAATTTTCTGTCTGTATCACGGGTTGTTCCGGTGAAGAGAGTATTTTTTAAGGACGTAGATCTGGTCACTCGGTTCCGTGGTTAATTTAGGTTGAGTCAATGTTTAAGTTAAAGTACATTTCTGTCTTGGTCTTTAGAGGAACAAAATGACGAAGCCAAAATTTTTACGACAAAAAAGGGGGAGTGAGACCCCCTGGTGTCTACCTAGTCTACCAAGGGCTCTTGGGTCGGCTTTCTCAATGTAAAACCTTCCCTCTTTACCTTCGAGGGAAAAAAGAAACAAAACAAAATTTTCGGAAGGTTTTATAACACTTGTCACTGACTTCGGTACTTTAATTTTCTACGAACGAGGAAACTTCTTTTCGATACTATTTGGACGACGACAATGACGACGATTCAGTGAAGTCAGCACAGACTGAGACACACTGGGGGATGTACCGTCGGGTGGTTCGAGGGGGCAGGGACCCTAAGAGGTCCGTTTGGATCTGTCGTAGAATTTTTTGTCTCTGTAGTGAAAGGGTTGTTTCCAGGGATATCAGTTTCGATACCAAAAAAGTCATCAGTACATACCTACACTCTCAACCTAGTATTCTTCCGACTCTTGACTGCCTAACTACAAAAACTCGACACCACAACCCCTTCTGAGAACTCTCAGGGAACCTGTCGTTCCTGTAGTTTGGTCAGTTAGGATTTCCTTTAGCCCGTCTTATAAGTAACCTTCGTGACTACGACTTCAACTTGGAGGTCATATAACCGGTGGCCTACGCTTCTCTACTGAGTAACCTTTTCTGGACCCTTTCTACGACCCCTTCTAACTTCCGTCCTCCTCTTCCCCTACTGTCCCCTGTTCTACCAACCTACCGTAGTGACTGAGTTACCTGTACTCACACTCGTTCGAGGTCCTCTACCACTTCCTGTTCCTTCGGACCAAACGACGTCAGGTACCCCAGCCTTTCTCAGTCTGTACCGACTCACTGACTTGTTGTTCATTGGGTACGGGTGTCAACATCGTCTCGAAACTTCCTCGTTAACCTCTCTCTTTTCATGTATTTTGTTTCTACGAAAATTTAAGTGACTCTCTTGGAGGGTTACTGTCTTTTAATTGTTTGTTCTTTGTTTCTCTCCCAGAATGACCCTTCACCGGAGACCCCGTGAAACAGGTCGGGTCGGGTTCAGAGGAGAGTTGACCGGGAAGACGTTCCCCCGGTCACCCTTGGAGTTCGGACTCCACCCTTGTGTTTTCTTTGTTCACCACCACTTTTTCCACTGGATCGTCCCTCAGAGAACCTACCTTTTCCTGTCCTCACATCCATACTCCGGGTTCCCCCTCGTTTTCCCTCCTCCGTGTCTTTTCCGACTTTTTGTCTTTCCCGCGGTAACGGAAAAGTCAGGGACGTGGACACCCACAGATAAATAAGTCCGTGGTTGGACGTCCGAAGGTCTTTCCCGGTCACTCCCTCCCTCGTGGGACAGAAGACGGGTGACCCCACTAGTTCGGGTCTTTGGTCGGGAAACATGTAGCCGACACCCGGACGTCGGGTCTTCACCCTAAGAGTGGGTGTGCATTTGGTCGTGTATCTTTAGACGGTCAAGTGACTCAAGGGTTGCCCAGAAGAGAACCACCGTCCTTTTATCTTCACTCTTATAGCCATATTAGTCTGCAGGTCGGTGATGGTTTATTCACCAAACTTGAAGACAGTAAGGTTGTTTAGAGGATACTCCGTCTTGGACGACGTGGTTCTGGACGTCCCATACTCCACACAGAGAGGGTGGTGGAACAGTGGGAAGTTTCACTCGGTAACTGTTAGTCTCCCTTGAAACAGAGGATTCAACTCTACTCACTACAACAGGAACGACTCCAGGTGAGAGAGTCTTCCTATTCTGTCTCTCTCCTCTTCACCTCTCTATTATCTACTTCCTTTCCCTGTTTCCCATTCCCCCTCGCGCTACGGACTCACTCCCGGGACTCCGGGGGTCCCCGGTCCTTCCGTCTGGTTGGTTTGGACCACTGAGACTCGGCTCCAAGTCCACCGGTGAACAGTGGTGTCCCTACAACGTGGGACTCAAGTGTCTCTACGGGTCTACGAGACCGTCTTTTCCCTGTCATCGGGAAGTACCAACGGTGTCTAATACAATTGTTGGTCCGAAGAACCGTAGGAATTAGTTAGTCAAGTAAGTCAAGTCAAGTAAGTCAGCGAATCAGTACAGGCTGAGAAATGCTGGGTACCTGGTGTCGTACGGTCCGAAGGGACAGGTAGTGGTTGAGGGTCACAAATGAGTTTGAGTACGAATAACTCAGTTACTACGGTGTCCCCGTCCCCGAGACCCAAGTAGTCTGAACCCATACGAACCACGACGTCTGTACCCATACCGTATTCAGGAGGACCACCTCCAGCGGTAATTGGGGGGGTTTGTCGACGGTCTGTATGTGTCCTGACCCGTTTATCTGAGAACCTCCCGTCCTTGTCTTGGAATTAACTATCTTCACCTATTCTCCGGTCTATTCTTTAGGTCCGCTCCGAAGGGACCCTGTGCACGACGTCAAATTCCCGTGGTCGTGGGTGTTCCCCAGAGGAACGAGTAAGGGAACCGCCCCCCGCCCCCCCCGTCCGACCGGGGAATATACCCCACTCCCATCCCGCTCCGGTTCCCAATCCTGGACTTCCTACCGAATCCACCGGACGGGTGACAGCACCGTCACGGGACACGTCCCTAGTATGGGGTATGGGACGAAAAGGTCAACCCAAAAAATAGAAAAGTGAGTATTAATTGGAGTTGAACCGTACGCACGTCAATAAAAGTCAGGGAATATTAAAGAAACATAAAACAACGACCTCCTCTAGTAACAGGTCCACGTTCGTGATCTCGTTTCCAGGTGTCTAGGGTCCAAAGTTCAGGACCGTCTAGAGTGACCACGACAACCTGTACAAAGAGTAGGCGCGAAAGGAGAGCCCGAGGCCCCTCAGGTAGTCCGAGAGGGTACCTCGACCGCCTGACGTGTGCAAAGACGGGAAAGTATGGCACAGGCGGGGCCGTCTAAGTGAAGAGACTCGGAACCTAGGGGAGGAGAGGGTGGACGGAGTCTTCAAGACCTGAACGACAAAGTACGGTCCACCAGGTCCGGAAAGAGGTCCGAAGGTTCTGGGTAGGATCACCCTCTAGTCGTCGTAGAGGAACCGGAACGATTCAGGACAGGGGGATTAACACTTGAGAGGGAAGGGGTCGAAACCCAAGACACGAGTAGGAGGGGGTGACACTAGGACGAAGGAGTCCTCGTCGGGGGTTTCCGAGGGGTAGAGAGGAGTCCTGTGAACCTCTGTAAGAGTGTCAGGAGACACAAATCCGGAGAGGAAGACTCGACCGGACCGGGTGGAGACCTTTTTTAACACAGTCAAGTACGATCCACACCTCGGAAACTTGTCTCACCTCTATCCGTATAGGTCCTGCCACACCAAAAAACACACTAGTTCAGAAGGAGGAGAAGGAGTCGGTCATTGATCCCACACAAACCCTATCCCCCGTATCTGTCCCGACAGGACGAGACAGTCGGGTCGGGACGTCGGGATAAGGCGAGAGTGTATTGACCCCCTCCTCCAGATACCCAGAAAAAGAGGGTTGGAGTGGGAGTGACACAAAACGGAAGTGTGTACGAGTGAGAGAAAGGATATTAAAGTGGTAGTCAGGAGTCGGGTCTGGACCTGTCGGTACCACACTCCAAGTTCCCGTCCACCTACCTCTCCAAAAAGAGAGGATATTGACACTAGAACGATTGTAGTGCAAGTTCTCAGGAGACCCTCTTAAGACCTCGACTCCAGGGATAGCAAAAGACTTTTAATCTCCCGTCGGACCAACTATATAGGGGATTTTTACATAACCTCTACTAGTAAGACTTGTCGTGATTGTGATTGTTGTTATTAGTTTTCCCTGCCATTACTTTCCGACAGATCTAAGGACTACAGATAAAAATAGAATACAAGAAAGAAGTAAAGGTAGGTACCTGGCCTCGAGAAGTTAAACATGATAAATACGTCAACCCCTCCGAGGGCAATCACTAGTCAATAGAGAATTACTCTATTTCTATTTATATTTTATATAAATATTATAGATATAATATATATATATACATATATATTTACCACCCAGCCCCCCGAAGGGACCACCAGGTCACCATTTCTGAGGTACGAATCTGACGATCCCCCATCCTCAAACAAGGGACCAATTCCTTGTTCTGGGATGTACGGAGTACCGTGTCGGTCTTTGATTTTTACTACGTAGAATTAAAGATAGGCCCCTTTGATTTAAAATTTGGAATTGGAAATTTATAATTTTGATTTTTTAATTATGTCAGGTAATTTCTTTTACGTCGTGATAAATAATTTAATCTTCAAGTTCCACTGTACCGCTTTGTCTCATGTCTAAGTTTCCTTCTTTTCTGGTAATCAATGACTTGATGTACTACTTCACAAACTCCGTTTAAATAACAGAAGTTCAAACTTTACGTAGTTCTTTATTCTGTATAAGTAGAATACTTCTATGTTTGGGAGGTCGTGGTACTAGAACCTGAAGGAGGGATGTCTTGACATCTTTTTGGACACAAACACCACATTCGGTAGGTCAAACACCAGGAAACATACCGTCCTGGTCGGCTGATCATATCCGAGGAGACGACACGACACGGATCAACGAGTCAGGACAGACTGAGAAACGCTGAGATGCATAATATCGGGAGGTCCGAGGAGGCAGGTGTCCCTAAGAGGTCCGTTCTTATGACCTCACTCAATGGTCCGGGAGGAGGTTCCCAAGAAGGGTTGGGTCCTTGGCTTGGTCCCAGAGGACGGAACGTCCACCTAAGAAATGGTCGACTCGATGAATCCTCGTTTTATATCCGAGGATGGGAGGATGTCTCTGACCCTCTACGGTCATGATAGAGAAAATTATGAAGTGTAAGTTTCTCTACCGAGGGTTCCGGGTGTGAGATCTCGGAGGTCCGTATTGACGGTTTGGTTTATGGCACTGATGACTTGGGGTGTACGGTTTCCGGTCACGAGGTGTCGTTCTTTTCGGTGGAGTCACTCTTCGGGTTCGTGACGTTGATCTCTCCTCGGGGACGATCGACGTCGTCCTCTTTCGGACGTGAGTCTTTGTGTCTGGGTCCCGTTGGTTTTTTTTTTTTTTTTTAGACAATTGTCTACGGTGAGGTCATAAGAAGGGACCCTTTAGGGTACCTGTATCCTCGGATCGACCGATACCAGGTACTCCAGAGTTTCTCAACCTGTACTGAATCCCTGATTTGTCGTCGTTGTTGTCGTTTCCTTCAATATGTAATAATCTATTATGTGTCATCCTTTCGAGTACAGTGTGTCTGACCGTTTAGTCATACGAAGTGACTAAGGCAAAGATGATCCACATATCGAACAGAATCAAAGAGTAAGAAGGAAAGTAGACCCACCCGAACCAGTATCTCATACGATCGTGTAAATTCATTATTTACCGGAATTATTCAGTGGAATTCTCTTTCTTTCTTTGTCTACCGAGGGTCTCGAAACTCTTTTGTCCGGAGTCAACATTTTGACCATTCTCTTTTTCACTGTTGTTCTAAAACTTTATTTTACAAGATTCTTTTCCCTTCAGTCTCCGGCTCTCGGTCCTTACTCGAGTTCGAAGTAGAGTTCAAATCAGGTCGATTTTCTTTATAATTCCAATGGGACCAGTGTGAAGAGTTTTTTTCGGTCACCTTTGGTGTGTCGTTGAGTGGATTCCTTCTTTTTCAGGAGTTATCAGTCCTATTTCCTCCAGTTTGGTTTCAGAGGTCTTACAGTTATTCTATGTCTGATCGTTCACTAGTACTGCTACTACTATTTTTATTTTCCACTCAAAGTAAGACTGTAAACATGTCTGTTTTTTTTACACCCAACTTTGAAGTAAAGACGCAATCTTATCTCCCTATAAGGAGATAATATTTTGTCATTATTATTATCCTTATAACATTATAAGGAGATAGTATTTTGTCCTTATAGGAAAAGGGACTGTTATAAAGTCGGGTATTAAAATGGTAGATAACTACTAGGACCTGTCTATTGTATATGTAATTGTGATATTTTGTTCGTCATTGACTTGTACATCAGTCAGTTATTTATAAATAACCTGAGAACGACTCTTTACCCTTGAACCGTCCGCGCCTCTGTCGTCGACGGGGACAACTGGTAGAGGAGTGTGTGACACCGGTCCTAGAGAGAGACACAGTTGGTGTGAGAAGTAGACTTGGTACCTCGTGTCATTAACTCAAGTCACTGAGAACGGAGTTAAGTAGGGTGTTCCTACCGTGTATCGGTCTTGGTCAAAATCTACAGACCTACTCTTCAATTAAGTGATGTGTGACACTTTAATTGAGGTATGTCGTCAAGAAGGTTAATTGATCTAACTACTTTAGTCCACCTTCCCCCAAGTCAATAAAACTCTTGAGTAAAAGACCCACAACTCATGTCTGACACCCTTTCAAATACTGGTCCCTCAGGTCCGGTCTTAAGGGAGAAGAGGAGGACGAAGACAGTGTGGACTCTGTCCGACCCTGGACCTGATTCCAGAGTAGTTCGTAGTTTTACGTTTCTGTGATATTTCCCTCTTTTTCACGACGTACGTACGTGTCAAACCTGTTAATACTCGTTGTTCTATGTTTTACTAGTTCGGGGTTGACGGTGATGACTCCACAACCCTCGTTTTGTTCCATCACTCATATTCGGATGTGTGTTGTGGTGGTTGCCCCACCCGTCTGGTGGATTCGGTGCGGAAGACGGAGTGGGTGCCTAGACGGGGGTAGAAGTCGGGTATATTCCCTGGTCGGACAGGGGGAGTCCTAGTTCGCTTCCTTGAACAAAGGGAAGGGAGCTTGACATCATTCTTAAGACTACTTTGTCTCGTCCTGGGATACCAGGAACGGGGCGGTACAGGAGTCGGACGAAAAACAGACACCTTTTCGAAATCGGTGTGTGATTCGAATTAGTCTCTTCACTTTTTTACTTCTTTAATTCCTTTTATCAGTTGTCTCTGGTTTATTCTTATTATATCAGTAATTCGTATCAGTTTCTGACACTCCAGGAAGAGTTCCCGACAACTATTATAAGACTCGAGATAGGACACTCGACAGAATATAATGTATTTAAGGGTGGTCAACCTTCTTTAATCGATGTACTACTGATCTGTCATCGGTACTATATTCGACGGTGTTAAGGTCTTTAACAGGAGTTCCTCTACTCTTGTTTGGTCGGTACCTTGGTTTCCAATTGACATGAACTTTGTTAGTTCTCCTGAAACCAGTCTGGTAGGTACTGGTTAAACCCCTACTGACAGTCTCGACTGACACGACAAAGACGTACGTCGGGGGAGGGAGACAGATATTTTCAAGAACGGATGACTAACAGTCAACACCCCTCGGTCGGAAACCTGTCTACAGGTAGGAAGGGTGTGGAGGGAGTGGAGGTAAACAACAAATCAGTGATTCACACACTGAGAAACACTGGGGTACTTGACATCGAACGGTCTGAGGAGACAGGTACCCTAAAAGGTCCGTTCTTATGACCCCACCCAACGATAAAGGAAGACGTTCCCTAGAAAACCTCCGTCCCTAACTTGGGTGTGTAGGACGTAACTACCCACCTAAGACCCGTCTAAGAGATGGTGACTTGGTGGTACCTTTAGGGGATGGGGGAAGGAGAGGTGGCAACGACCGTAGGTTTGATTCCGTTTGAAAGGAAAGGTAGTTGTACTGGAGAAATTACCGAAAACTCGACCTTCGTCGGTCTGGGATCAAGTCCTTGTGGTTATTTTGGATCGGACTTAAAGAGCAGACCGGACAATAGTTAAAGATAACTAATTTATGGACTCTCCTCCATGGGGTACAGGTTCCATTCCTCGTTACCGACACGAAACGACCTCGTCGACACTTCTCTATAGGGTGCAGGTTCCATTCTCTTTGGGTTCACTCTGTCATTCGTGATTCTCTCCCGCAGTCTCCCGTCTGTCTACCTTTGGTGTTAGTGTCTGTTGATCGGTTAGACTAGTGTACCTGGTGTCGGAGCAGATTGAGTCACTTTGGTTCGGTACGACACACCCCGTTGGGTTCTACCCGCCCAGTGTCACCTCTCCAGACTGTCTTACACCAGGTGACCTCTTCCCTTACCGTTCGGTGAAGTCATAAGAACGGAACTCTTGGGGTACTTATCACACTTTTTCGTTTTTCTGTCCTGTGACTTTCTACTTGAGGGGTCCAGCCATCCACGGTTGTACGATGACCTCTAATCACCTCTTTATTGAAGTCTTTCTTACTTCCCTAACTCGGTTTCTTTTTGTTGTGGGTCAACACCTACCCTTACCACTATCTTCGTTCCAAGCTACGACATTTCTCGTTATAACGTATCCTTGGACCTTACAATCCAGGTACTTAGTTCCGTCTAACCTTCACCAGTTTGTCCTCCACTGTTCTCACTTATAACTGTAAGATCCTTAGTCGCTTGATTTTACCTGACCTTACCCACTTAAATTGAATCTACTGATAATATAGATGACGACACCTGTCCTTAGGGAATCTTCTTTACCTCATCGGTAGTACCAGTTGTTCTCAGGTTTTACGTCATGAACCTATATTATAGTTTTTACTGTCTTACTAGAGACAAGTAAAGGTTCCGTTTGTAAGTTATAGTGCCATTACGTTCGGATACGGGGTTGGTCCTTGCGACTTCTTCGCCTTCCACTTACCAGATACTTCTGGATGTTCTGGACGATCTTGATTGTGGATTTTTTCTACAGGAAAAGTAATACCTCCTGACCTTAAGTTTTCATCCTTCAGTTCTTTGTGGACCTCATTGTCCTTTTAAACCGGAACCTCATACATTACTTCGTCCCGTTTCCGATTATCTCAAAGCGGTTCTCTTGTGTGACCAGTATCGTTTGTGGTTGTTGTGTTCTCTTTTGAGATATGTACCTGTAGTGTCTACCAGTTGTGGCTTTAGTCTAACTAATATAAGAAACGTCAGTTCTACCTCTTCGAGATATGTCAGTCGTTTTTGTTCTGGCCCTCGACTGACACCGAGTCTAGTACTTGAGGAATAACGGTTTAGTCTGACTTTAACTTCTTTCATCCCCTTTGGTGATCTGGTAAGTTCAAACTGGATTTAGTTTAGGGAATACTGATATGTCACCTTCACTCTTTATCTAAATTCCCTGATCTACACTATCTATCTCACGGACTATTTGATACCTGTCTTCAAACACTGTAACATGTCCTCTGTCCCTAATTCTGGTAGGGGTACCTTTTCTTTACGTTTTTTCGTTTTACCGATAGACCCCTCCGGAATGTTTATCGACACTTTTCTTCTTTTCCCTTTTCGTTTCCTCTTTTCCTTTCTAGATTCGTAGACTTACGTCTCAAGGTTTCTTATCGTTCCTCTCTCTGTATTCTTTCGGAAGGAGTTGCTAGTTACGTTTCTTTATCTCCTTTTATTGTCTTACCCTTTCGGATCTCTAGAGAAGTTCTTTCAATCTCTATGGTTCCCTTGTAAAGTACGTTTCTACCCGAGCTATTTCATGTCTTTGCCATACCCGGATTGTCTTCGTCTTCTATAATTCTTCTCCACCGTTCTTATGTACCTTGACATGTTTTTTCTAGAAGTGTTCGTTCTATTAGTGCTACCACACTAGTGAGTGGATCTCAGTCTGTAGAACCTTACACTTCCGTTCACCCGGAATCTTTCGTAGTGATGCTTGTTTCGATCACCTCCACTACCTTAAGGTCCACTCGATAAAGTTTAGGACTTTCTACTACGACACTTTCACGATGTGAGTTATACGGTCGTTTAAACCTTTTGAGTCGTCACCGGTGTCCTGACCTTTTCCAGTCAAAAGTAAGGTTAGGGTTTCTTTCCGTTACGGTTTCTACGAGTTTGATGGTGTGTTAACGTGAGTAGAGTGTACGATCATCTCATTACAAGTTTTAAGAGGTTCGGTCCGAAGTCGTTATACACTTGGTACTTGAAGGTCTACAAGTTCGACCAAAATCTTTTCCGTCTCCTTGGTCTCTAGTTTGACGGTTGTAGACGACCTAGTAGTTTTTTCGTTCTCTCAAGGTCTTTTTGTAGTTAAAGACGAAAGAACTGATACGGTTTCGGAAACTGACACACCTAGTGTTCTTTGACACCTTTTAAGACTTTCTCTACCCCTATAGTCTGGTGGACTGGGTGGAGAACTCGTTGGACATACGTCCAGTCCTTCGTTGTCAATCTTGACCTGTACCTTTTTATCTGACCAAGGTTTATCCTTTTCCTCATACAACTCCGACCTATAACAGTGGGACGAATAAATTGAATATACGTCTCATGTAGTGCTCTTTACGACCCGACTTTCTTCGTGTTCGACCTTAGTTCTAAAGGTCCTCTTTATAGTTATTGGAGTCTATACGTCTACTTTGGTGGGAATACAGTCTTTCACTTCTCCTTCATTTTTCGGACAACTACTTTCACTTTCTCCTCTCACTTTTTCAACCGAATTTCGAGTTGTAAGTCTTTTAATTCTAGTACCGTAGACCAGGGTGGAGAAGTACCCTTTATCTACCCCTTTGTCACCTTTGTGACAGTCTGAAGTAAAAAAACCCGGGGTTTTAGTGACGTCTACCACTGACGTCGGTACTTTAATTTTCTGTGAATGAGGAACCTTCCTTTTAATACTGGTTGGATCTATCGTATAACTTTTCGTCTCTGTACTGAAACGGTTGTTTCCAAGTAGATCAGTCCCGATACCAAAAAGGTCACCAGTACATACCTACACTCTCAACCTGACACTTCTTTCGACTCGTGACTTCTTAACTACGAAAACTTGACACCACAACCTCTTCTGAGAACTCTCAGGGAACTTGACGTTCCTCTAGGTTGGTCAGGAAAGATTTCCTCTAGTCAGGACCCACAAGAAACCTTGCTTACTACGATTTCGACTTTGAGGTTTAGAAAACATTTCTTAACTGAGTAACCTTTTCTGAGACTACGACCTTCCCTAACCCCCGTCCTCCTTTTCCCCTGCTGTCTCCTACTCTACCGATCTACCGTAGTGACTGAGCTACCTGTACCCAAACCCACCTGAGGTTCTAAACCACTACCTGCCCCTCGGTACCGGACGACACCAAGTTCTCCAGCGTTACTAAGCCTGTGCTGACTCACTGACTTGACTTGACTACTAGACACGTGTCTCGAGGAAGACCAGGGAAGCATCATGACTACTTGACTTCATCCAGGGAAGGGATGACGAGAGACGGGAACTTCCTGGTGGTCCAGGAAAGGGATGACGGAGACCAGGGAAGAACGATGACGACTTCTCTACATCGAGGGAAGGGATAACGAGAGACCAGAGATGAATGATGACGACTTCCCTTCATCTAGGGAAGGGATGACGAGAGTCGGTAACTTCCTGGTCGTCCAGGAAGGAATAAAGAGAGTCCAGGTAAGAATGATAACGACTTCCCTTAATCCAGGGAAGGGATGACGAGACCCGGGAACTTCCTGGTCGCGAGAAATAGTGTCTAGTCAATTGTGACCGTCCCACCGACCCCATCCTCGATGAACAGAAAGTTCCCGAGCCCGGCCAACCCGTCGTCGTCCACCGGATCGAAGAGGACCCGTCACCTCCGTCCGTGTGTGTCGTCCTACCTACACGTCCCGACAGAGGGACCCTACCCCTAACCGTCCGACGGTGACATGTCGAGTCTAAGTGATCCGACGGACACCGGGCCCGGGAGGGACGGGGGCCTTGAAGGTGTGTGACATAGTCAAAACCCGAACTCGACAGGACAGGACCGTTTCATCTAAGACTTCAATACTGTGATTTACGTGGAGTTGAACTGTCATTGAAGTTTTTCGAAGTGTCAGAATCTCAACTTTACTTCCTTTTCAACGGTAGGTCTTTAACTCCTCCCTTTTGAAGTCGGAACCTGTTTTGTTGGTCGTCTTCTTGGGTAAATACTAGGACATGTACGTCGAGGTCGGCACAGACGTGCACACGAAATATAGTCGGATCCCTAAACGACAGGTCAATACAAAGAACGTCATGATCATAATCGACAAAACACAGAAGTAGCATACTTTTCCTAACTTGACCTTCTATCGTAGTCGTGGTCGTCATCAAGGGTTCCCGACAGAGTCAGGGTCAGTAAGGGTCTACAGAGCTATACACCCTCCGTTGTGTGGGTTGTCATGTTGGGGGTAGAGGTCAATAGGCTGGAACACCCATCTCCTCATCCTGAACTCTTCACAGCGAGAAAACCTCCGGTCTCGATTCCACTTACTATAGTTTTATAGAAAGGTCTCTCTCCTTGAGTTTTCTATATATAAGATTCTTCCATGGAAAACCACATGAAAGGTACCCAAATATATCCACTTTTTCTAGGTCTATTTCTCGTTGTTCGTAAACATTTTTGTCTCTAGCTCGAAGACTTTAAGTCCACTGATGCTACGAGGGACTTTTAACACTCGATGCTCTAGAAGTAGTGTCTTTAGAAGGATAATGGGTACACACTTGTCTTCTTCCCCTTTTCGGGTACCACCTAACGGAATGTACTAGACCCCCATAGAATTTAACAAAAATACTGTCACGTTTATACATCTCCGGTTATCAGACGTCCTTTGAAGAGTTGTTTTGGATCAAGTGTACCGACGAGTCTAACGGACACCTTACTCGATGGACCAGTCTTTCTTCAGTGGGTGTTTCGGGACCGTCGTTCCTCGAGATAGCAACTACTGTTGAAGTTCAATTCTCGTTTCGGTCAGGGAGAGGTTCAGAACAAGGGGTTCCTGAGAGTGACAGACCCCTTGTTGTTTTTGTGCCCTAACTACCTACCGAAAACTTTCAGACCAATTATTACTCAAGAGGTCGGAAGAGACCACTAGTTCACCGATTCTGAGGTGTAAGGCTTACGTCCCCGGACACAAATTAGGGACCACCCCCTTGACCTAGGACGTGCGGTGTTGATTCTTCAGTCGTACGACGATGATTTTCTCGGGTGCACAAATAATGAGACCGGTTTGCGGGATTCACCTGTAGATGGGTAAACTACACCGACGTATTGACTTTCTCCCAATGGTTTATCGGGTCTGATAGTTGACAGGACTACTTGATAAATACACTACCGAACACGACCCGGAAGCTAGGTCTCCTCTCCACCTCAAGGTCTTCGACCGGGTCACAGAGTGTCTCCAGGTACGGTGGGACCCCCGGACACAGACTGAGAGGAGAGTGTCAGGGGGTCGTAGTCCTCCTTCCACGGACAGCTCCGGGTGAACCTCGGTCGGTCAGTGTATGTAGTGGGTCGTGGTGTCTTCGTCTAAAAAGAAAGTCTTGTTGCACGGAATCCTTACGAAATCGTAGAGTTGAAAGATTCTGTCTGAATACCTATACCTTATGAAAGAGTGAAAATAATCCAAAGTGACTTTTACAAACACATTTAAAAAATGTCTGTCAACGGAAACTCCATGTCCATATAAGAATGTTTTATCAAAAAAATTAACAAATTTGTATGTATCAACTTAATTATTAGAATGATGGTTGACGAAAAATAAAAGAATTGAAGATGTTCTATTACGTGCACTAAGTGGAAATTTCAAAACGAACGAAAGAAAGAAAACCCTCACTAAACAGAAGTTGTATGTCATGAAAAAGAATCCTTTTACTTTTGACAGGTCGTCAATACCCGATTACGGGGGGAGAGGAAACGACGTCTCATTGATGGAACCAGGTTTCACGGTATCTCCTTCGGTGTCCACACTCGTCTCCTATCACCGGTATATTGTTGAGATCGCAGTGTAGATCCGGTCGACGACCACCCAGAAGAAACAAGGGACACCGGGAAGAATACGGTTTTGTGTATTAGCGGAGATAGGGCACTACCGACCAGATCGACTTGATTACTAATCCCCAACCACTCGGGTGTAGTGTTGCCAGTTGAGACTGTAAGGTACTGGTCTCCGGAGTAGAGACGGTCCGGGGTCCTTGTATGGTCCTCGGTGCAAATTTACCACACTGAAAGAGGTCACGTTGTGAGCCCCAGACACAACACTCGGAAGTTCATCTTTTACCGTGCATCGTGGAAAGACTGGTGTCTATGGAGACTATAGTGGCCAAGACGACCCAGTAGACGGGTTCTTCGTCGAGGTCGGTACGAGTAGTAAGTGGTTAACACTGACGAAAACACGACCCCAGACACTTCGGATTTGATAAAGAAGACATGGTAATGTCCTTTGGATTCTGGTGTCACCGTCAATTTACCTCTATCCTATCCCTGGTATGGGGACGTCGGGAGCTCTCCGACATCTAACCATGAACAGAGACATAAAGGAGGTCTTATAACACATGTGTATGACAACCACCTACCCCTTCATCCCAGACTTCAAACTTAGACCTTAAGTGATTATACCATTTGAAGTGGGATGTTATTAAACGATCGATGAATCCAAAGTTACTTACAGTGTTCAGGTCTCGTACACCTTACTGGCGACACACCAGACACCTGGGTCACTATTGGTGACATTTGTCTTTGACCCTGACGACAGGTAACTACCGGACCATGAGACTAGTAGCGAAGTTGTGAACCCCCTGGTACTACTACGATGTCAAGGACACGGACTATAATCTTTGTGTGCTCACGTTACACTTACACTCTCATCAAAGACGAAGATGTCCAAGTGAATGGGGTCATTTATTGGTACACCGAGAAACACTTTCTTACTTTCCCGAAAACGTGATCTACATCACTACTTTCCCGGGAGGAGAAATCTTGTACCGAAGATAGAAACCATCGACTCTAGACTTTTTACCGAGTTTATGCCTTTTACCCGGACCTAGTCCACAAACCATCCCTACCGACGGAAACCGAAAGATTAGTAGGTCGGAACAGAAGACAGAGAGAAATAAAGAAAGTCACCAGGTCAAACATAGATCCAAGGACGGGTAGACAAACGGAAATCCTAGCGGGACACGATACTCGGTCGTAGTACAAGAGACGTCAGTCCGGGACCGACGGGAACTCTGAGGCATTAGTGAAACTGGGGACGTGGAGGAAAAACGACGGGATCTCGTGGGGGTGGACCTTAGACTAAAAAGGTGTCGAAGTTAGGGATAAGTACTATCTTCGGGTGTCCTTGTGGTACACGATAGTGGTAGGGACTGGGAGACGTTTTCGGTAGGAACCCGATGACTTCTACGAAGAGTAGGTGCGAAAGGAGAGCCCGAGGTGCCTCAGGTAGTCCGAAAGGGTACCTCGACCACCTGACGTGAGAAAGGACGGGAAAGTGTGGCGTAGACGGGACCGTCTAAGTGAAGAGACTCGGAACCTAGGGGAGGAGATGGTGGACGGAGTCTTCAAGAACTAAAAGAGAAAGTACGGTACACTCGGTCCGGAAAGAGATCCAAAGGTTCTGGGTAGGATCATCCTCTAGTGGTACAGAGGGGTTGGAACGATTCGGGTCACTGGGTATTAATATTTGAGAGGGAATAGATCTAAACCCAAGACTCGAGTAGGAGGGGTGGGGGCCGGGGTGACTGACACTAGGCGAAGGAGTCCTTATCGGGGCAGTGGGAGACGTAGAGGGTGTCCTGTGAGTCTCTCTTCGACTGTCAGGAGACCCAAATCCGGAAAGGAAGACTCGGTCGGACCGGGTAGGGACCCTTTGCATACACAGACAATCACGGTGTACGTGCCGAACACTTGTCTCACCTTTACCCCGTGTAGGTCCCAACACCACAAAGAACGGACTGACTCCGAAGCAGCAGAAGGAGTCAACATTGACCACTCCCGTACCCCCTCGTCCGCCCCGACACGACGAGTCAGTCGGGTCCGGACGTCGGGATGAGACGAGAGTGACTTGACCCCCTCCTCCGGATACACAGCAGAAGAGGGTTGGAGTGGGAGTGACATCAAACGGAAGTGTCTGTGAGTGAGAGAAAGGAAATTGAAGTGGTAACTAGGAGTCGGGTCTGGACCTGTCGACACCACACTCCAAGTTCCAGTCCACCTGTCTCTCCAAAAAGAGAGGATACTGACACCAGTGCGATTTTAGTATAAGTGTTCAGGAAACCCTCTTCTTCACTTTTGGTATTTCCGGACCCTTTGTGTCTAGCTTTATGAGTCTCTGTAGTCCCTGGTTGACGCACTGAAATGTGACCTCTTTTTGTGTCATTGTCCATGCCATCTTTCAGGTTCATGTCCTCCTCGTCTAACCCCCGAACTTTTATGTCAATCTATAACCAGGAAGGGATCAACAGGTCACCTTTCTCGTCGATAACGTACTCTCTGGTCCCGGTCTAATCGACCCACGTCCACTGTACCTGGGTCCCCTCCACCTGTGTCCACCCCGTTTCTTAGACAGTTAGGGTTTCCGACTCGAGGAAGAAAGGGTACCCCGTCTGGGAGAGTGGGACGTCCGGTCCTACCGTACAGTGACACTCCTACTGTCTGTGTAGTCACCTAGGACCGTCAAACAGAACTTACCTGTTTACTCCGGAGTGAAACTAAACCTCTCACCTAGTGGGACCTCCGTCTACGTACTTTCTCTTCACCCTCTTACTGTCTCGCCACTGGCTGAAGGACTTCTTCCAGAGGTACCTCTGACAGCCCGGACCGGAGTCCTAAAGTACCACGCGACCCTATTTTACAACTTCTGGTGCCCATTCACTCTCCCCTCCTCTTTCACTAGTAGGAGAGTACCACTGTACCTGGGTGACGAGACACACACACACACACACACACACACACACACAAACTCCTTCACTAGGTAGCCTCCAAAATAACAAGGACCCTCTTGTTACGAGACGGTATAGGAAGGAGAAGGTGGAGGACTACAGAGAGGAGTGTCGTGTCCGGAAACCTACTAACTTGTACTTAAAAAAGACTAGGGTTTGGACATTTGTAGAAAAATTAAAGTACCTAAATAAAGATTAACATGGGAGAAAGGTCTTAGTAAAAAGTTTACAGTGGTCAGGAAGAAGACCTTTAGACAGTTACGGTGGAGACGACAGTCGAGGACTCCTGAGGTAAAAGTACAGTGGTAGAGATTACAGTGTCGTCCTGACTCACCGACATAACTTTTGGAACGAGGGGGTAATCGACAGTCTCGCGGCACTCCTGACCCGAGGAGGGAGGGGTGGTAGAGCGGACTCAAGACAGAGTCCCCGGAGGTAGACTACCCACATTTGACAGACGTATCATCCCCATGGACTCAGTACCCCTGCTCCTCCGTAGTCGAATGAAACCCTAGACCTGTTCCCGAAGTGAGAATGAGAGGAACGTCGTAGTGGTTGGTACCCGGGGAGATGGTACGTCGGGTGCCGGTGTCGGTAGTTCAGGTTTCGGACATAGGAGGGCATGAGGAGTGGTGAAAGTAGTATTGACAGAAGGACCCGACTCAGGAAAGGTCCTTGTCCATGACTCCCGTCTTAAGTCTCCCTTCCGTCCCCGTGTCCCGGACCGCACTCCTGCCCCTTCCACTTAGGGTCGGTTGGGGACCGGGAGTGACTTGAAGGAGTAGGACCTTTACTCGTCCCCCTATTCTGGGGTATAGTGGACTCTCGTCTTGAGTCTGTTCGAGTCGGGACTCAAGACTTTTCAGGGGTGACAGTCCACTGTAATACTTTTCCCTCCACGGAAGTGATCCGATTCCCGGATAACTACGAATTTCCCAAATCGGTTCAGGGGACTGACTCGTGTCTGAAGACCGACCGTCCTGGGTCCCATCCACCACACTCTTGTCGTCCGTGAGTCCCACTCCCGTCCTGAGTCCCCCCGACTCTCGTCGTACCCCCGAGGTGTACTACACAGTCGTCCCTCCCCTGGTTGGGTCCCCGGTTCTACTCTCCCGGACGCAAGAGTAGGGTCCTCCTTCCCCATCCTTCCGGAAACGTCTTGGTTGAGGTTTCCAGACAAGAGTGTCCTTCACCGAACCCAGTTCGTCCGTTCCGTCCTCGGGGCGTCGTCTCTGACACCCTTCCCGACTCCGATCCGGACACGAGGACCTCGTCGTCATCAACACCAAGTCGGACACCGGATGTGTGGTGGTCGGAGGACCCTTGGGTCTCGGAGGTAGTGACTCGCCAGGACGGAACTCGTCTCCACGGACCCCTACCACCCGGACTCGACCCCACCTCCACGGGTCGCCCCTCCCTCGTCCTTCTCTACCCCCCGTACCTGGGACCAGGACTCTCGACACACACGACGAGTCTCCGACCTCCCCTCACTTCCTTCTTCCAAACGGACGTCAGGGGGTTCCGACAGTCCTTCGTTCCGGGGAGGAGGCCCCTGAACGAGGGATCAGGAAATCCTGGGGGAGCCCCTCCTAGGTCTGAACTCATTGCCCTCGTCTAACTAAGGAGTGACCGAGGTCAGGACTCGGACTCGTCCCCCACAGTCCCGGACCCCACTGAGACACTACGTCCTTCGTTCCTCCTCCACTGTTCTTCGACGACCCGGACCCCACCCCCACCTTCTGTATCCTCGGGGAGTCACTCCCGTCCGAACCTCCCCACGACCCCTTCCCGTCGGGGTCCTTTAACTGTCCTAAAGGAGTCGTAGGACCTGGTTCCGGAGAAAGAAAAGACGTCTACTACGACGAGGGTCCTTCGGGGTTGTCCACAAGACAGCCGGAGTCCTAAGTCAGAAACGAAGCGGCGGAAACAAGAGGAAGACAAGTGAAATCTCGGACCTCTCGTCTGGGTCCTTAACAGCTTAACTCGACGTCCTCAAGGAACATATAAAAACTCTAATTAAGAAACAGTCAACGAAACAAACGATAATAAAAGAGGGTAAGACTTCCGACAGAAAAGTGAAACGAATATCAAAGGAAACAACACGTTTTCGAAAATTAAAATTAATCCAGGGTAAACAAATAAAAACGAAAATAAAGGTTATAAGACCCTACACCCAGTATCTCCTAGGACGATACTAAATACAGCCTCTCACAAAACGGATACAAGAGGAGATCCTCAAAATATCAAAGACCGGAATACAAATCTAGAAATTAGGTAAAACTCAAATAAAAACACATACTACGATCTTTCACAAGATCAAAATAAAAAAATGTTCAGCAACTGGTCAAAAGGGTCTTGAACAATTTCTCTAACAGAAAAGAGGTAACATATAAGAACGGAGGAAACAGTTTCTATTCCACTGTTATCCACGCACCTAAATTGAGACCCGAAAGATAAAACAAGGTGACTAGATATAAAGACAGAAACACGGTCATGGTATGAAAGAACTACTGACACCGAAACATCATCTCGGACTTCAGTCCTTCCAACTAAGGAGGTCAAGGTCAGAAGAAAGAGTTCTAACGAAACCGATAAGTTCCAAAAAACATAAAGGCATGTTTAACACTATAATAAACTAGATCAAGACACTTTTTATGACAACCATCGAACTATCCCTAACGTAATTTAGATATCTAACGAAACCCATCATATGAGTAAAAGTGATATAACTAAAAAGACTAGGTACTTGTGCCATATAAAGAGGTAGATAAACACAGGAGAAACTAAAGAAAGTGGTCACAAAATATCAAAATATATATATCCAGAAATCAAAGAAATCCATCTATATAAGGATTCATAAAATAAGCAAAGCAACGTTATCACTTACCTTAACAGAGAAATTAAAGAGAAAGACAAAAGAATAACAATCACATATCTTACGTTCCCTAAAGATACACAACTAAGATATGGGACGTTGAAATGATATAAGTAATTAATCATGATCATGAAAAGACCACCTCAGAAATCCCAAAAGATACATCTCCTAATACAGTAGACGTTTGTCACTCTCAAAATGAAGAAGAAAAGGTTAAACCTAAGGAAAATAAAGAAAAAGACGAGACTAACGATACCGGGTTTGAAGGTTTTGATACAACTTATCGTCACCACTCTCACCCGTGGGAATAGAACAAGGACTGAAATCCCCATTACAAAAGTTAAAAAGTGATAGCTCCTATTACAAACGACACCCAAACAGTATATATCGAAAGTAATACAACTCCATACAAGGAAGATAAGGACGAAAGAGCTCCCAAAAATAGTATTTACCTACAACTTAAAACAGTTTCCGAAAAAGACATAGATGACTCTATTAGTATACCAAAAATAAAAAGTTAAACAATTACACCACATAATGTAACTAACTAAACACCTATAACTTCTTAGGAACGTAGGGACCCTATTTCGGGTGAACCAGTACTACATACTAAAAAATTATACAACAACCTAAGACAAACGATCTTAAAACAATTCCTAAAAACGTAGATACAAGTAGTCACTATAACCGGACATCAAAAGAAAAAAACACCGTAGAAACGGGCCAAAACCATAATCGCACTAACACCGGAGTATCTTACTCAAATGGAAGGAGACGTTAAAAGACCTTGTCAAACTCATCCTATCTACAATCGAGAAGAGATTTAAAAACGATCTTAAGTCGACACTTCGGTGGACCAGGACCCGAAAGTAAACGATCTTCTAAAGACTAATGTCAAAGTTAAAGGTACGAACACTACCCAGATAATTCTAAAAGGTAAAGAAGGACCAAGTCAAAACCTTTCAACATGAAAAGATTCTTAAACAGGTAAAGGAGGTTCAACAGGTAAAATAACCATATATCAACGACTATCATCAGAGAATACTAGAAAACATAAAGACACAACAGACAACACTAGCGAGGTAAAAATAAGGATTAAAACAACTAAACTAAAAAGAGGGAAACAAAGAACTACTTAGACCGATTACGAAACAGTTGAAATAAATTGAAGAGTTTCTTGGTCAAAAACCGAAACAACTAAAAACGACACCAGAGAAAACAATGAAAACGTATATAAAGATGGGATTAAAAATTCTAAAGAAAGGAAGATGATTGGGACCCCAAGAAGTAAAGAAGGAAAAGATCAACGAAATCCATAAGTCAAGTCAAGTCAAGTCAGCGAGTCAGCACAGGCTGAGAAACGCTGGGGTACTTAGTGTCGTGCGGTCCGGAGGGACAGGTAGTGGTTGAGGGCTTCAAGTGAGTCTGAGTGCAGGTAGTTCAGTCACTACGGTAGGTCGGTAGAGTAGGAGACAGCAGGGGAGGAGGAAGACGGGGGTTAGGGGGGGTCGTAGTTTCAGAAAAGGTTACTCAGTTGAGAAGCGTACTCCACCGGTCTCATGACCTCAAAGTCGAAATCGTAGTAAGGAAGGTTTCATTAGGGTCCTAACTAGAGGAAGTCTTACCTTACCAACCTAGAGGAACGTCAGGTTCCCTGAGAGTTCTCAGAAGAGGTTGTGGTGTCAAGTTTTCGAAATCCACATCTCAATCCAATAAATAAACTGAAAAAAGAACAAAGAACTCCATTCGGACATAACGATACTTGGAAGGGGAATCGTGACGAAAATGTCACAGGGTGTCCATACTCAATAACACAAAAGTAAAAGTAAGTAAAGATACATATAAAACTAAAGAAAAAAATAAAGAAGACACTAAACAACTAATAAGTCGTTGCACAACAAGTCAGAAGTATACAACCTTAAAAATTCAAAAAGAGGACAAGTCAAGTCAAGTCAGTGAGTCAGCACAGGCTGAGAAACACTGGAGTACTTAGCGTCGTGCGGTCCGGAGGGACAGGTCGTGGTTGAGGGTCTTAAGTGAGTTTGAATGCAGGTAGCTCAGTCACTACGGTAGGTCGGTAGAGTACGAGACAGCACGGGAAGAGGAGGACGGGGGTTAGGGAGGGCCGTAGTTTCAGAAAAGGTCACTCAGTCGAGAAGTGTACTCCATCGGTTTCATGACCTCAAAGTCGAAGTCGTAGTAAGGGAGGTTTCTTTAGAGTCCCGACTAGAGGAAGTCTTACCTGACCAACCTGTAGGAACGTCAGGTTCCCTGAAAGTTCTCAGAAGAGGTTGTGGTGTCAAGTTGTCGTAGTTAAGAAGTCGTGAGTCGAAAGTAGTGTCAGGTTGAGAGTGTAGATATGTACTGGTGACCTTTTTGGTATCGGAACTGATCTGCCTGGAATCAACCGTTTCAGTACAGAGACGAAAAGTTATACGAGAGATCTAACCAGTATTGAAAAGAAGGTTCCTCATTCTCAGAAAATTAAAGTACCGACGTTAGTGGTAGACGTCACTAAAACCTCGGATTTTTTTATTCCAAACTGTGACAAAGATGACAAAGGGGTAGATAAACAGTACTTCACTACCCTGGTCTACGGTACTAGAAGCAAAAGACTCACGACTCGGAATTCGGTTGAAAAAGTGAGAGGTGAAAGTGAAAGGAGTTCTCCGAGAAATCAAGGAGAAGTGAAAGACGGTATTCCCACCACAGTAGACGTATAGACTCCACTAACTATAAAGAGGACCTTTAGAACTAACGTCGAACGCGAAGAAGGTCGGGTCTCAAAGAGTACTACATGAGACGTCTCTTCAATTTATTTGTCCCATTGTTATATGTCGGAACAACCTGAGGAAAAGGATAAACCTTGGTCAGACAACAAGGTACACGTCAAGATTGACAACGAAGGACTGGACGTATATCCAAAGAGTTCTCCGTCCAGTCCACCAGACCATAAGGGTAGAGAAAGTCTTAAAAGGTCAAATAACACTAGGTGTGTTAGTTTCTGAAACCGTATCAGTTATTTCGTCTTTATCTATAAAAACACCTTGAGCGAACGAGAAAGCTACTAGGTCGTCTACAACCGTTAAACTAGAGAACAAGGAGACGGAAAAGATTTTGGTCGAACTTGTAGACTTTCAAGTGCCAAGTGTATAACGACTTCGGACCGAACCTCTTAAAACTCGTAATGAAAAGAGGACATTAACTGTAGATTAGAATAAGGTAACACCAGTCTTTTCTACGAACCTTACTAAAGTTAAATAAACTTAACTGGTTCCGATCTATATACCGGGTGCTACACTAGATAGGATCTCTTCCAAGATACACGTGAACTCTTTTTCCACTTTAAGTAGCAAAACCCCACTTTACAGGATATCTATAGTTAATCCAGATTGACCAGATAAAATAGTAAATTTCAAACACAAAGGAACAATTAAAAGACAAATCAACTAGATAGGTATCCACACTCAACCCATAATTTCAGAGGGTGATAATAACACAGTAATAATCAAAGGGGAAAATATGAACAATCATAAACAGAATGTATAACGTACCAGGAGTAACCTTTTCTGAGACTACGACCCTCCCTAACCCCCGTCCTCCTCTTCCCCTGCTGTCTCCTACTCTACCGACCTACCGTAGTGACTGAGCTACCAGCACTCAGACTCACTTGAGGCCCTCAACCACTACCTGTCCCTCCGAACCGCACGACGCTAAGTACTCCAGCGTTTCTTAGTCTGTGCTGACTCACTGACTTGACTTGACTTGACTACAACCCACGTATATATAAATATTAACAATATAGAAGAAGAACCTAACTAGAAAACTAGTAATACATCACAGTAAGAAACAGAGAAAAGTGTCGGAAAAAAAATTTCAGATAAAATAGACTATACTCATAACAAGGAGGACGAAAGAAAACCAGCGATAAACGTACCTTATAGAAAAAGGTCGGGAAGTGAAAATCAGACATACACAGGGAACAAAACTCCACCCAAAGAACATCTGTTGTATATATCCCCAGAACAAAAACATAGGTAAATCGATTAGAAGACCTCTCCCGTTACCGTGGGGTGAGGTCATGAGAACGGACCCATTAGGGTACCTACGTCCTCGGACCATCCGACGTCAGGTACCCCAGCGATTCTTAGCCTGTGATGACTTGCTGAAGTGAAAGTAAAAAGTGAAAGTACGTAACCTCTTCATTTATCGTTGGGTAAGGTCATAAGAACAGACCTCTTAGGGTCCCTGCCGTCTCGGACCACCCGACGGTAGACACCCCAGCGTGTCTCGGTCTGTGCTAACTTCGCTGAATCGTCGTCGTCGTCGTGGGTCACAAACAGAAAACCAACCCCGTAAGTTGGGTAAATGTACATTCCATTAATAACTATTCATACTAGGACAACGGTAAATGAAATCACAAAACCCAAGTTCAAATATGTGGGAAAGACACAAAGGACAGATCTCTTCTAGGAAATCGTAAACGACCTCTCGAACAAACCACCACGACTTAAGAGAGTCGAAAACGAGCAGACATTTCGAAAACTAAAGAGGAAGTATAAACTTACTCTAGGAACGACCCATGTCATTAGACCCGACATCCAATAAAAGAAAGTAGTGAAATTCATACAGAACGGTAAGGGAAGACCGGACTTCACAAAGATAACTTTCTAGTCGACAATAGGAATACCCTTAGGGGAATGCACAACAAACAACAAAAAGGGAACGACGAAAATTATAAACAAGAAACAATTAAACTAATTATACACAGAACCCCACAAAACGAAACCCAAATAGGACAAACCCTGAGAGACCCAAAGAACGTGAACCCACTGATAAAGGAAGGGGTAAAATCCCTTCAAAAGTTGATAATAGAGGAGTTGATAAAAGAGTACCGGAAAGAAAAACAGAAGAAGAAGACCCTGAGGATACTAAACTTACAACCCCGCAAATTGCAACAGGGTCTCCAGAGACTCCAACAGGAGTTAAGAAAATTAAGAAAAAAGAAAAAAGGAGAGACAAAGTAAATAAAGATGGTAAGATAGAAGATGGAGTGATTAGGATAGAAGACGGAGGTAATAAGATGACAACCAAGGGAGGTCTCACAAAAACTCAAGTAAATAACGTAATAAGTAATATTTAACGGAGAAAAAATAATGAAGATCCAGGAACAATTTGTAGAGAACGTAGAAGAGTTAGGAACAGAGGTCCGATAAATAGACATTGAGGTAAAACAAAAGTTCCAAAACCTAGTAAAAGTGACAGTAATAAGCTTTAAGAAATAGTTCATATAAGGGATAGAGAAGGGGAAAACAAACCAAACCACCCGTAAATAGAACAAGGAAATGGACGACCAATAAAGAGACGGAAAAGTAGAACAAATATAACGACACAAACCCCACCGAAAGGTATAAGACCGTCAAACACCAAGGAGAAAAAACACCTACAAAGAACGACACCCACCCCAACCTGCACACGGAACAGTTCCAAAGGACCAATCCCTTCGAACACAGCCATAAGACCACTCACCTCGACCTAAAGAAGAGAGACCTCACGTGACTTCACAGGTCATTACCAAAAACTCTACAGTGACACACACCACACTGAAACCCGTCGGACATATAACTTCGAGTCCCGATACAAGGACACAACGACTTCTTAAACGCACCATACAGAAAGAGACCTTGAACAACCGGAAACTCACCACGAACCAAAGTCACATCCATACCTCCGTAAACTACTCGAGGATAGCTAATTACAAGGGACCTCAGTCCTCAAGAGACCACAAGAGTCCTAAACCTGAATTCGGCGGACGGAGACCAAAAGTCAGCATAAGAATGTCATCGGAGTTCTGAAGAGGTAGATATGTCGTGACTACTAATTTGTAGATCCAACTACCACTTTTCAAAGGGTGTCACTCCCTGTGGACCTCTCCATGTGTCTCAATGTACCTTTTCTCTTCTCTTCTCCCTCCTCCCTCTGTCTCCACTGGTCCTCCTCTTCTCCCCCTTAGTTTTCCCCTCTCTCGTTCGATCGGTCATTAGTGAAGGGATCCACGAGCGGTGTCAGACCTAGGGAGTCTCTACAAATACCTCAATGTGTCTCTTCTCTTCTCCCTCCTTCCTCTGTCTCCACCGGTCCTCCTATTTTCTCCCTTAGTTTTCCTCTCTCTGTCTAGGTCGATCGTTAGTCAAGGGATTCACAAGAGGTGTCGGGTCTTGTGTGTTTCTCTAAGTGTCCCAACCTATCTCTTCTCTTCCCCCTCCCTCCTCTATGTCCGCTGGACCACTTCTTTTTCCTCTTAGGTTTCGCCCCTCTCGTTAGGTCGGTCATTAGAGTGAAGGTGCATTTTTACCCATGACTTCTAACCCAAGAATTTCCATGTTTTAACTATTGTTTATGGTTTTCATTTCTAATTTTTAGATTTCATCTCCAATTTAAGAGTTTTTATGTTATAATTTCTTTTTTTGTTTCAGTGTTTTTAATATTTTATATATATATATACTTCAAACGAAATTTTTAACCCAGAAAAAAACGTTTCATTATCATCCAATATTTTTACTTTTAATTTCCTCATTATGTCAGTCTGTGCTGACTCGTTGAAGGGAAAGTGAAAAACGAAAGTACGTGACCTCTTCCTTTACCGTTCGGTGAGGTCACAAGAACGGACCTCTTAGCGTCCCTGTCCCCTCGTACCACCCGACGGTAGATCCCCAGTGTGTCTCAACCTGTGCTGACTTCACTGAATCGTCGTCGTCGTCGTCGTCGTCGTCGTCGTCGTCGTCGTCTCCTCAATTTTTTTAAAAAAAATTAAATTCTTTACTATTATCATTTTTATATAAATCCTGAAAAAGACCACAACACCTGTCACACTCCAGTCAAGTAAAAGTCTATCAAGGAACTAGGCCGAATGTGAAGAGTTCTAGATAGCCGGGTAAGGATACATCAACCACGATTGACGTCCCAAAATTAGATAACGTTGACAGTGAAGGTTAAGGAGACAAATAAAATCGAAGACAAACGGCCGGAGATGTCACAGATTAAAGGTAGGACTGTGTTCCCCCGTCACCACCAGTGAAAAAAAATCCGAGTGAATAAGTCAGGACGATACCCCTCCCTCCTTGTGCCGTTTGTTTATAGTGACCGCAGACACCCCTCACGAGGGTCCCAGAACCGGTGTAACGCAAACGGGGGTGAGTACCGCACACTCGAAAGGGTCAGATGTGACGAGTTCGAGATCCAACGACACGGTCCTTGACAGACTCCGGTCAGAACCCAACTCACGGGAAGGGTCCAGTTTCGACGAGTCCAAGTCCAAGAGCCCATGAGGTGTTTCCGCGTCTGAACTAACCCGGACGTAAAACACGGGAAGGGGTCAGGCTGGTTGAGTTCACTGGTCCACGAACCGTCCGACGATGAATAGCGGAGGACCCGGGTCGGCGAGTCAAAAGACCCATATGTTGTCCACGTGGAAGAGTCCACGCGGATACAGAGGAGACCCCTCGACTAGAGACCGACGCTGGGAGGGCCGCTACAGTTGGCAGGTCTTAGAGTTCCTCAGAACCAATTGTTCCTTCGGACGAACGTCAAACCATCTACTACGGAGAAACCCCGACACTAACGGGAGAAGGCCGAGACCGACGGGAGAGGACGGACAGAGGTCGCCCCCTACCCGGTCAGGTGTCGGTGGATCGTGACTAGTCAGGAAACAAGACACTCACCCGGACCATCCCAAAATCCAATCCCGAAAAACGTCCTATCGATCGACAGGGTGTCAGACCAAACGATGGAGTTCAATCAAGGGAACCTAACGGGAGTCCCGTAAGTCCGTGCCAGGAATGAGATTCGTTACGTCGGAGTGACGGGTCTGGGGCGAACGATCACCTCCTACGTTCCCTGACGGGACGAAGAGGTGACCCTCAACGGAATCCGTGTATTAGACACCGAAAATTAATAAATAAATAAAAAGGAGGGCCCAATACAACGGGAGACTCCAAGGTTCCGAGTGGTGTCTAATCGGCCACTCTCACAAAGGACCACAAACCTTTGTAGAGAAAAAAATTCTGAGAGAAGGGTCCTCCCCCTCCCTTTCTACCGCCTCCTTATCCTGCCCTTCTAGTGAAAGAGGGAGTGTTTAAGGAGTTTTCTTGTAAAGTTACGGCTCGTTTGAGGTGTTTTGTTGAAGAAGGCGCGGGCTGCAGTGCTTTGTAAGAATCGGGCAGGAACGCCCCACGTGCAACTAGAACGATCTAACTTGGGCTAGCAAACCAGACTGTGGGATAGCTACCATGCGAAAAGCTCGAACATAAGACACCGCCAGGATCGAGCACAGAACAAAGGACGGATTGGAAAGAGCCGGCTGCAGACCATCCCCCGTCGGGGACAGGCAGCCAGAGCCGTAAGGACTGGAAAGGGGCAATTGCAGACCCAGAGAGACTTTACTTACCAAACTGCGAGCAGGCTTCTTTGCTAAGACTTCTGGGGGTGCTGGACAGTCACAATCTGCCTCTTGGGGGGCGCCAGTAGAAACTAAAGACCTATATATAGAAAACTATAAAACACTGATGAAAGACATCAAACAGGACACTAATAGATGGAGAAATATACCATGTTCATGGATCGGAAGAATCAATATAGTGAAAATGAGTATACTACCCAAAGCAATTTACAAAGTCAATGCAATCCCTATCAAGCTACCAGCCACATTTTTCACAGAACTAGAACAAATAATTTCAAGATTTGTATGGAAATACAAAAAACCTCNAGCCAAAGCAATCTTGAGAAAGAAGAATGGAACTGGAGGAATCAACTTGCCTGACTTCAGGCTCTACTACAAAGCCACAGTCATCAAGACAGTATGGTACTGGCACAAAGACAGACATATAGATCAATGGAACAAAATAGAAAGCCCAGAGATAAATCCGCACACATATGGACACCTTATCTATGACAAAGGAGGCAAGAATATACAATGGAGTAAAGACAATCTCTTTAACAAGTGGTTCTGGGAAAACTGGTCAAACACTTGTAAAAGAATGAAACTAGATCACTTTCTAACACCGCACACAAAAATAAACTCAAAATGGATTAAAGATCTAAATGTAAGATCAGAAACTATAAAATTCCTAGAGGAGAACATAGGCAAAACACTCTCAGACATAAATCACAGCAGGATCCTCTATGATCCACCTCCCAGAATTCTGGAAATAAAAGCAAAAATAAACAAATGGGACCTAATTAAAATTCAAAGCTTCTGCACAACAAAGGAAAATATAAGCAAACATCTCTCTGGGTCATCCCCATGCACCAGCCCCAAGCATGCTGTATCTTGCGTCTTCAATTCTTACCTGATAGTATACATGTTAGAATGCCATTCTCCCAAATCATCCCACCCTCTCCCTCTCCCTCTGAGTCCAAAAGTCCGTTATANTATACACATCTGTGTCTTTTTTCCTGTCTTGCATACAGGGTCGTCATTGCCATCTTCCTAAATTCCATATATATGTGCTAGTATACTGTATTGGTGTTTTTCTTTCTGGCTTACTTCACTCTGTGTAATCGGCTCCAGTTTCATCCATCTCATCAGAACTGATTCACAGGAATTCTTTTTTATGGCTGAGTAATACTCCATTGTGTGTATGTACCACAGCTTTCTTATCCATTCATTTGCTGATGGACATCTAGGAAGTCTTTTTATGGACAAGCCTATGGATTCTAGAGTGTACAGTGGTTTGTTGATTCGGGTGCACAACGTTGAGGACTCGGGTCCGTTGTTGTGATCTCTCAGACACACGACGTTACTTCCTAGGACGTACTTGGTTGTTTCTGGGGTGTACGGAGTTAATGCTGGTTACGTTGGTTTTTTATTTAATCATTTACAAAAAAATTTTCTATTATTCAAAAAAGTTTTTTGCTTAAGTCACTTCTTTAAAAAGTCAACTGAAACAGGTCTAGGTTGTTTCCTTATTGATAGATGTGTCGATATCGGATATTACATGAAGGATTTAGATACTCAACTTGTAGTATTAATGAGGTACTAGGTACACGAAGCCTTATCTACAACACAACCGTCGGTACTTTTATTGCACTTAGAGGAACATGAAGAGGTAGTCTAAGAACCTACGAAACAGTCAGTCGTCATTATAAAACTTTCACTAGAAAGAAAGACTCGTCAACCAGAGTTGTAACCTGAATTTTGTGAACCGTGGTTACAGCATTTGTCCATACGACAGTAGGTCCGAAGTAACAAAGTAAATCTCTCGTGTCCGTCTTGTCTGAGTCGGATTAAGATTTCCCAAATCTTAAAAAGTTCACCATTTACTGGTAGCTGAAGGTCATTAGACGACGTAATCAGGAATAGTTCTCTTAGTCGGACAAGAACCTTAGAAATTTCGGTCCGTAACTGGTGAACAGAGATCCATAGTTTAAGGAACGTCCGTAGAAGAAAGTTATCTACATATAAAACAGATGTGACCTTTATAGACCAAGTCACCTCTGTGGAAGTGTCTAACGGAATCGATTTAGAAAACCTTTTTGAACGTCGTCGAAGATATAGTTCAGATCAATGATGTGAGACGTGAAATACAATACCTCTACGGAAGAAAGGAATTTGAAGTACTTCGTGGGGGACGATAGAAGTTTAAAAAGGAGACGTCGAAAAACTGGAGAAAGTCGGAAGTATCTTTACTTTTCTCAATCCCGAAACTAGAACTAATCCAAAAAAGAAATCTTTTACAACACCAACCAACCTAGAGGATAGGTTTGGGTATTTTGAAAGAAGTTTAGTCGTTAATTCCTGCAAAACGTAACAGTCTATCTCTGAGTGTCTGAATCTCTTGTTTGAATATCAGCGACCCCCATCCTATCCCCTTTCTATAGCAATCCCTCACACCTTTCCAGTACATGTGAGACGAGATAAATTTTACCTAACGGAAGTTTCCGGATTCATACCATGTACCACACAGACACACACACACACGAGAGAAAGACACACACAGGTTGTGAAAGACAGGAGTACCTGACATCGGACGGTCCAGGAGACAGGTACCCTAAAAGGTTGGTTCTTATGACCTCACCCAACGAGAAAGGAAGAGGTCCCCTAGAAGGGTCGGGTTTCTTACTTGGGTGTTGAGACGAGTTACAATACACTGACGGGACAGTCCTACCCTCACATCCGTCTTACCTATGTACATACACATGTCCACTCAGGGAATTGACAAGTGGACTTTGATAGGGTTGTGACAAACATTTAGTCGATATGGGTTATGTTTTCTTTTTCCCAAAATTTTTATCTGACAAAAAATCAACCTCATCAACTTCGATAAGACCTTTTTCTATGTTTCTCCTTTTTGGGTTGACGGTGAAAACTTCTCGGGTCTCGTTTTCGTCCTACGGGGTGTACGGGGGTCGTGAGTTGTTGTGAATTCCCAAGTCGGTCAGTGGATCGGTGGGGAGACTGACTGGGGACCTGTGTGGGGAGGGGAGTGGGGTATCTTCCTTGTTCGACCGGGGTGGTGGAGCCCCTCACTCGTTCGTTGCTTTGACAGTAAACAAGAGAGAGGGGAGTCGACGTCGTCCTCGGGGTTATTTCGGAACGGAGTTAAAGAAAACTAATCCTTTAAACTAAATAAAGATAACAGACCGGAGACCAACTAAAGATAACTACTTCCTCCGGTTCTCGGACCACACATTGTTAAACTCTTATTCTCTGTGTGCCCCCGACCCTCCTCTTGTCCTGAGTCCGAACCCACTCCGTCGTTGAACCACCCAAGTCCACTGACTACACAGTCCCCTTCTAAGGGAACGTATCCGGACCCCTGTTCCCGGACCCAAATTAGAGACCGTTCTCCGTTGTGCCCCTAGTGCATCGGGGTCACCTCCTCCGACCGCTTCTCGGTTCACTCACCCTTTCGTCCTCTTTCCGTTTTTCTGTCGTAATCTCAGGACCAGTCCTGTCGGTCCACCCCCTTCTGCCCCGAGAGACCTGTCCGGACCGGTGGGGATGGGCACGTACAAGGACCGTGGACCTGTGTCAGATCTGGGGTCTACCCTTACCTTAGTTGACCCTCCACTAAAATTTCTCACAACTGTTGATCGTATGAAGGTTCTTGTACTTTGAGGTGGACTAATGAGAACGATGAAACCATTTTGAGACAAACGTAGGTAAAGGTGTAGATATTTATCCCTTCGGTCGAAGTGAGTCACTGTTCTGTACTTCACCTCGTGACGGACACGGGTAGTCGCGCTGGGAGGTTCCAGTCCCGAGTCAGTAGGGACTTCGATCGTCTCCGGTTCTCGGGGGTACTATTGTCTCTCTACCTAGGGAAACAGTGTCTGCAACTGGAGAGTTACAGTAACCATCTGGGTGAAGGGTTCTTAGTCCTCCAGAACAGTCGGGGTCACTCACTACCTACTAGAGTGAGAAGTAGTCACCTATCGGGACTCTGCATTTGCACTCTACGAGTTACGACGAACCTGTGACGTATTTTCATTTAATACTCCCCCTTCTTTTACCTAGTGTGTCCGGTGTCACATCTAAGGGACCTCCTCTCGTAACGTCAGGCGAGGACATAAGAACGGATCTCTTAGGGGTACCTGTCTCCTCGGACCACCCGATTTCAGGTACCCCGTAATCCTCAGTCTGTACCGACTGCGTTGAATCGTACGGGTTTCCGTGGTCTCATCTTATTCGGCCTTCTCTGGCGGTCCCCCGCGGGCCCCCTCGTGTCCGAGGGGCAGAGGTTCGCCTTGGACCTTTTAGCCCAAGTCCGGGGTCAGGAGTTTGGGAAAGATTACTCGTCAATGAAACCGGGTGTTTTACAGATCCTGATGGGACCCTGTCTTTGATGATCTTTTATATAACGACGACTGTGACGTCAATTCCCGAGAGAGGTCCGGGAAAGGTGTCTAGGCGTCTCAAAAGGCCACCCCCACCACCCAAAAAAAACCCCCCGCCCCACCCCCCTCCCCCTTTAGCTCAGAAAATTCTTTTCGTCCCGAAAGGAGCTTCGAGTCAGTCATTTCTGAGACGGATGTTACATTCTCTAGGCCGAAGCTAGGGTCCCGGTCTTTCTAGGGTTCCTCCTTCCGTACCGCTGGATGACTTCAGGAGAGCGGACCTCCTAGGGGTACCAGTCTCCTCGGGCCGCCCGATGTCAGGAGCCCCAGCGTTCTCAGCCTGTGCTGACTCGCTCATTTGGTGGTGGCGTCCTTCTGACGTCCGCCCTTACCCCTCCTTCCCCGCTCTTCCTGAGCCTCCTCTTTCTTTGCGACTCCTTTCCCTCCTCGTTCCTCACTCAGTGCTCCCCCGCCGATGACGGGTCGCAGTCACTGCTCTCCTCCTCCGGACCCGCCTCTTACCTGACTTTGCGGCCCGCCCGAAATTTATCTAGGGCGTTTCAGCCTAGGTTGGTCAGAGGTCGACCGCTACCTGACCTTCCGACCGGGGCCTCGCGCAGAACCAAAGCGCCGAGACCACGAGGAGCACCGAGGGGCCAAGACGTGCCGCGCTCCGCCACTCAAGCCCCTAATTGGACGCTCCTCTCCTGTACCCCGGTATTCTGGGCTCTCCCTGCCCGACAGGCTCCGCCAAGCCCCTTGTGGCGCCGACCCGGGGGAGGGACAAATTTCGAGGCGCGCGAGGAAAGGGCGACCCGAGGACGAGGGGCGGGGCTGAGCGCCGACCAACGGCAGGCGGACGTCCCTTTTCTGTTCTAGACCCACTTTTTCCTTAGGGTCGTCCTTCCCTCCCTTCCGTCCCTCTGCACTCTCTATCCAGCCGCAGTCCTTTACGACGACGTCGGAGGGCCTGAGGGGGCAGTCCTAAGCCTCAGTGACTTCACCCACGTCCTTTCCACCGTCGGCGAAGGCTCCCTGGCTTGGGTGCCCCCGAGTCCCCTTCCGACCCACCTCAGACTGGTCAAGGGAACCGGCGTCCTCTCCGCCGCCCTCTACCCGTTGCCAGATCCAACTCAGTCGGTGAACCCGTCCTTCACTCCCCCAGTCACGTCCTCTGCCCCGGTCCCTCTACCCACCTCAGACAGGATCCTTCGGAGGAATCTCAGGACGAACGATTGTGATAAAAAAGGCATAGGGAGGGGTAGGGTTGTTGGAGTCCCGGAGGTTGATGAGGGGGTAGACACTTCCCTAGGATTTGGACGGGAGACAGTTGACCATGGGAGAGGAGAACGGACTCTTAAGTGGGGTCGTCTTCGGAGGGTCGGACCGGGGGTCCTGTATTTCGTCCTCTCTACCCTCTTCTCGAAGGGTTTCACACACTGTGTCCCGTGCTCCCACTCCTGTCCGTGAGGGCGAAGATTGGAAACCAGGGTGTAAGTATAAGGGACTCTGATACCTCTGTCACCGGATATTATCGATAATAAATTCTGTCCTCAACCTCTTGGAAAAGAAGTTTTCTGTCTCTCATTGTGTCAACCAGAGTTGTCCGGTAATCCACAGACTCACGTAATATGTAGAGATGTAAACACCATGTTCTTGTTCTCCCTTTTTCTTCCTTTTTTATTTTTTATTTTCTTGTCATTTTCTGCTGGACTTTTTTCATGTTTTGTTGGTACACTGAAGGGACCCAGTGTTTTGTCATTGTATACTGAGTAGGGGATCCCGGATCACGTTCCCTACGGAATCGACGGACAAACATTTGGTTTTTGAACTAGACAGGACGGAACATCCAAGACCCACCACACTTACACTTTCCTCACACCCAGGTCGTCTATACCCGATTACAGGGGACTGGGGAGACGAGATCTCACCAAAGGAACCAGGTAACTCTATATCCCCTGTGACGTACTTCGGAGTCCGTACTCGTCTCTTATCACACACGTACGGATCAGTAAAGTCAGTACAGGTTGAGAAATACTAGGATACCTGATATCGGGTGCTCCCAGGAGACACGTTCTCTAAGAGGTCCGTCCTTGTGACCTGACCAAACGGTACGAGAGGAGGTACCCTAGAAGAGAGTGAGTTCCTCTCTAGGGTGTAGATAAGGTCGAGGTTGTGACGTTCGCCTAAGGAATGGCGACTCGGTGTCCCCGTCCGGTGCCTCTTATACCAGGATGTTGTTAAGACTACAGTCCGGATCCGGTGGACGACGAGAGAGAATAAACAACGGAGACCGGGAAGAATACGGTTTGGTGTCATAGTGAAATTAGGAGACTACCGACCAGATAGACTTGATTACTAATCCCCAACTACTCGGGTCCAGTACTATCTGTCGTAACTGTAAAGTACTGGTCTCCGGACTGGAGGTGGTCGGGGGTCCTAGTATGTTCCTCGGTGTAAATTTACCATATCATAAGGGGTGACGTTTAGTGTACCGGAACGAAGTCCTGTAATTCCCAGACACAACACTTGGAGGTGCATTTTACGGTATCTGCCGTGTAACGTGGAAAGGGTGGTGTCTGTATGGAGACTGCAGTGTCCAAGACGACCCAGTAGACGGGTTCTTCGTCCAGTAGTAAGTGGTGAGTAGACACTGACGAAAACACGATCCTCTCGTCAACATTGTCTTTTGGTACCAGACGTCTCGGACTTTATACAGTATACAAGTCAAGTCCAGTCAAGTCAACGAGTCAGCACAGTCTGAGAAACGCTGGGGTACTTACCGTCGTGCGGTCCGGAGGACAGGTAGTGACAGAGGGCCTCAAGTGAGTCTGAGTGTTGGTAGCTCAGGTACTACGGTAGGTCGGTAGAGTAGGAGACAGCAGGGGAAGAGGAGGACGGGGGTTAGGGAGGGTCGTAGTCTCAGAAAAGGTTACTCAGTTGAGAAGCGTACTCCACCGGTTTCATGACCTCAAAGTCGAAATCGTAGTAAGGAAGGTTTGTTTAGGGTCCCGACTAGAGGAAGTCTTACCTGACCAACCTAGAGGAACGTCAGGTTCCCTGAGAGTTCTCAGAAGAGGTTGTGGTGTCAAGTTTTCGTAGTTAAGAAGCCGTGAGTCGGAAGAAGTGTCAGGTTGAGAGTATACGTATGTACTGGTGTCCTTTTTGGTATCGGAACCGATCTGCCTGGAATCAGCCGTTTCATAACAGAGACGAAAACTTATATGATAGATCTAACCAGTATTGAAAAGAAGGTTCCTCATTCGCAGAAAATTAAAGTACTGACGTCAGTGGTAGACGTCACTAAAACCTCGGGGGTTTTATTTCAGACTGTGACAAAGATGACAAAGGAGTAGATAAAGGGTACTTCACTACCCTGGTCTACGGTACCAGAAGCAAAAGACTTACAACTCGAAATTCGGTTGAAAAAGTGAGAGGAGAAAGTGAAAGTAGTTCTCTGAAAAATCGAAGAGAAGTGAAAGACGGCATTCCCACCACAGTAGACGTATAGACTCCACTAACTATAAAGAGGGCCGTTAGAACTAAGGTCGAACACAAAGAAGGTCAGGTCGCAAAGAGTACTACATGAGACGTATCTTCAATTTATTCGTCCCACTGTTACATGTCGGAAATGCATGAGGAAAAGGATAAACCTTGGTCAGACAACAAGGTACAAGTCAAGATTGACAACGAAGGACTGGACGTATGTCTAAAGAGTTCTCCGTCCAGTCCACCAGACCATAAGGGTAGAGAAAGTCTTAAAAGGTGTCAACTAACACTAGGTGTGTCAGGTTCCAAAACCGTATCAGTCATTTGACCTCTTCCCTTACCGTTCGGTGAAGTCATCAGAACGGAACTCTTGGGGTACTTGTCATACTTTTCTGTTTTACTACCTTATGGTTTTCTCCTTGAGGGGTCCAGTAATCCACGGGTTATACGATGACCTCTAGTCACCTCTTTATTGAGGTCTTTCTTACTTCCCTATCTCGGTTTCGTTTTTGTTATGGGTCTACACCTACACTGTCCGCTATCTTCGTTCTAGGCTACGACATTTCTCGTTATAACGTATCCTTGGACCTTACAGTCCAGGTACTTAGTTCCGTTTAACCTGCACCAGTTTGTCCTCTACCGTTTTCACTTGCAACTGTAAGATCCTTAGTCGCTTGATTTTACCTGACCTTACCCACTTAAATTGAGTCTACTGGTAACGTAGATGATGTCGTCCGTCCTTAGGGAATCTTCTTTACCTCATCGGTAGTACCAGTTGTTTTCTTAGGCTTTACGTCATGAACCTACGTTAGAGTTTTTACTGTCTTACTAGAGATAAGCAGAGGTTCCGTTACTGTATACATGTCAATATCTTTAGATACCAGTGTCACTCTTAATTTACCTCTACCTTATCTCTACTGTGAGGACGTCGGGACCTCCCAACATCCAACCATGAGACAGTAAAATAGGTCCTATACTATAACAAATGTGTATGATAACTCCCTACTTCCAGTCACACGTTTCACACTTGAACCTTTAGTGAAGATACCATGGGAGTGGTGTGCCAATAAATGATTGATACTTCTAAAAAGTAAGTATAACGTTTACGTCACCTACACTTTACTCGTGAAACTCCTGGTCACTTACCCACTGTGAGGACACCCGTCCTGCACCCTGTACACATAAGGAATGTGTCTAGAGTCCGTGGTGTCATTATTGTCCGCCCGGTACTGCTACAAAGTCTGACGACCTGTACTACTGTCAGGGTCAGATCCAGGAATACTTACACCCGCACCGAAGAGACGGTTCGCATGTGAATGGGGTCAGTTACTGGCACACCGAAGGTTCCGGTCTTCCTGAAGACGTGAACGACACCACTATTCTCCCGGGAGGAACGACTACGGACCGTAGAGACAGACATCATTACCTAAGACTTATATTCTGGACTGAGTCACGACCTATGACGTGTTTCCTGGACCTGTGAAACAACCCTACAGACGTGAGTCGAAGGACTTGTAGGTCGGAACACAAAGAGAGACAAAAAAATATATTAAAAGGGAAAGTTGGCACATCAAAAATCGTCCCGAGTGACGAGTAGACAGACGGAGATCCTAGCGGGACACGATCCTCGGTCGCACCATGAGAGACGTCACTCCGGACCGATGTCACCCCGAGAGACCAGGGGAACCGGGGACGTAGACGAAACAAAGACTGTATCCCGTGAGGGGGACCGTAGTCGAGAAAGGGGAAGAGGTAGGAGTGAGGACGACCTTCGCGTGGCCTTGTGGTTAGGGTGGTGGCAGGGACTGGGAGTCCTTTTCAGTGGGACCTCGACAACCTCTACGAAGAGTAGGCAAGAAAGGAGAGCCCGAGGTATCTTGGACCCCCTGACGTGTGAAAGGACGGGAAAGTATGACACGGGTGGGACCGTGTAAGTGAAGAGACTCGTAAACTAGGGGAGGAGATGGTGGACGGAGCCTTCAAGACCTAAAAGAGAAAGTACGGCACACCCGGTCCGGAAGAGGTCCTAGGGTTCTGTGTAGTTTCACCATCTAGTCGTCGTAGAGGGACCGGAACGATTTAGGACACTGGGGTTAACACTTAAGAGGAAAGACGTCGAAACTCAAGACACACCCGGAATACTCGTCTCATCTCTATTACGATACACCAAAGAGGTGAACGAGTCGGACATCCACCACAACCCCCTGTCCCCCCCGGAAGGATGAGATGATTGGGTCGGGACGTCGAAAGGAGACGAGAGTGTATTCACCCCCCTCCTCCATTACCCAGAAGAGGTTTTGCACGGGAGTGGACGCAAAAGGAAGTGTGTGCGAGAGAGAGAAACGATACTGAAGGGGCAGCTAGGAGTCGGGTCAGGACCTCTCGACACCACACACCAAGTTCCGGTCCATCTACCCTTACAAAAAGAGAGGATACTGACACCACCGCGGTACTAGGTTAGGTGTTTAGGTAACCCTCTCCTCCACTTTTGATACTTTTGAACTCTTTGTGTCTCTGTTTGTGACTCTCTGTAGCCCCTGAAGGAGTTCCTCGTTGACGGACTGTAATATGACCTCTTTCTCTGAAGGTCTACACTCAAGTTAAGTCAAGTCAAGTCAGTGAGTCAGCACAGGGTGAGAAACGTTGGGGTACCTGACGTCGTGCGGTCCGAAGGGACAAGAAGTGGTTGAGGGTCTCCAACGAGTTTGAGTACAAGTAGCTCAGGTCTCCACTCAATCCTTCAGGTTTATGACTTCCTCGACGTAGGTAACGAATACCCATTTTTTAAGTTAACCCATAACCAGGAAGGGATCATCAGGTCACCTTCCTCGCCCGGAATCTCCTCTCTTGTCCCGGTCTAATGGACCCGGGTCCCCTCCACCTGGTGTCACTCCGTTTCTTAAACAATTCAGGTCTCGGACTCGAGAAAGAAAAGAAACCACTCCAGTCTGGGAGACTGGGACGTCCCGTCCTACTGCACGACCACACTTCTCCTACCTGTGTAGTCACCTAGGACCGTCAAACCGAAGTTACCTCTTTACACGGAGGCGAAACTAAGTCTCTTACCCGTGACCTGTCACCTAGTAAGACCTCCCTCCGCCTAATTCCTCTTCACCCTCTTCCTGTCTCGACACTGGCTGAAGAAGTTCTTCCAGAGGTACCCTCTGACAACCCGGACCGAAGTCCTAAAACACCACACGACCCTCTTTTACAACTTATGGAGTCCATCCACTTTGCTCATATTTCTTCGCCATCATGTGAGTTCCACTATACCTGGGTGGGAGACACACACGCACATTCACAGACACACACAGACACACAGAGACACACACACACACAAAACCGGTTCACTAGGTAGATGTCACTCGATAAGGACTTTGCCTACCGGGATCTCTCACAGTATGACTCCCTAGATTCAGTCTTTCTCTTCCTCTTTATAGTATACTGTACGGAATATTCACCTTAGATTTGTCTTTATCATGTTCTTTTGAATGTTTTGTCTTTCTCTGAGCGTCTGAATCTTTTGTTCGAATACCAATGGGTCCCCTTCCCTATCAATCCTTGAGACCCTTCCAGTACATGTGTGTCGATATACATTTACCTATTGGTTGTTCGAGGGTGCCATGTCGTGTGCCTTGAGAGGAGTCACCATACACGGTCGGACCTACCCTCTCCCCAAATCCCCTCTTCCCCATGTACATATAGATACCGACTTAGGGAAGTGGCAAGTGGACTTTGATGGTATCGTAACAATTACCGATATGGGGTTAATTGTTACAAAACCCACACTTATATTTATTTTATTTTCTTACATTTTTTTATTCAAATTTTTCACTCAAGAAGGACCCTCTTGTCATTAGGTCCTACGAGACAGTAGGAGGAAGGAGAAGGTGGAGGACTACAGAGAGGAGTGTCGAGTCCGCAAACTTACTGACTTGTACCTAAAAACGACTAGGTTTAGGACATCTGTAGAAAAACTAAAGACCCTAAATGAAGAGTGACATGGGAGAAAGGTCTGAGAAGAAGATTTACAGTGGTTAAGGTGAAGTCCTTTTGACAGTTATGGTGGAGACGACATCGAGGACTCCTGACGTAGGAGTCCAGTGGCAGAGACTACAGTGTCGTCCTGACTCACCGACACAACCTTTGGAACGAGGGGGTAATCGACAGTCTTGGGGCACTCCTGACTCGAGGAGGGAAACGGGGCAGAGCGGACTCCTAGATAGTGTCCCCGGAGGTACACTACCCACGGTCGACAGACGTGTCATCCCCATGACTCAGTCCCCCCACTCCTCCGTAGACGGCTCAAACCCCAGACCTGTTCCCGAAGTGAGAATGAGAGGAACGTTGTGGTGGCTGGTGTCAGGGGTGATGTCACGTCGGGTGCCGGGGTCGGTCGTTGGTGTATTGGTTCTAGCAGGAACACCAAGAGCGGCAAAAGTAGTATTATTCGTAGCATCGGACCTAGGAAATGTTCTTCTCCATGACTCCCGTCTTAAGTCTCCCTTCCGTCCCCGTGTCCCGGACCACACTCCGGCCCCTTCCACTTAGGGTCGGTTGGGGACGGGGAGTGACTTGGAGGAGTAGGCCCTTTACTCGTCCCCCTATTCTGGGGTATAGTGGACTCTCGTCCTGAGTCTGTTCGAGTCGGGACTCAAGACTCTCCAGGGGTGACAGTCCACTGTAACACTTTTCCTTTCTCGGAAGTGATCCGACTCCCGGATAACTACGAATTTCCCAAATCGGTTCGGGGACTGATTCGTGTGTGACGACCGACCGTCCCGGGTCCCATCCACCACACTCTTGTCGTCCGTGAGTCCCCCTCCCGTCCTGAGCCCCCCGACTCTCGTCGTACCCCCGAGGTGTACTACACAGTCACCCTTCCCCTGTGTGGGTCCCCGGTTCTACTCTCCCCGACCCGAGAGTAGGGTCCTCCTTTCCCACCCTTCCGGAAACGTCTGGGTTGAGGTTTCCGGACAAGAGTGTCCTTCACCGCACCCAGTTCGTCCGTTCCGTCCTCGGGGTATCGTCTCTGACACCCTTCCCGACTCCGGTCCGGACACGAGGACCTCGTCGTCGTCAACACTGAGTCGGACATCGGACGTACAGGGGTTGGAGGATCCCTGGGTCTCGGAGGTAGTGACTCGCTGAGACGGAACTCGTCTCCACGGACCCCCACCACCCGGACTCGACCCCACCTCCGCGGGTCGACCCCCCTGGTCCTTCTCTACCCCCGTCCCAGGACCCGGACTCTCGACACACACGACGACCGAGCCTCCGACCTCCCCTCATTTCCTTCCAAACGGACGTCGGGGGGTTCCGACAGTCCTTCGTTTCGGGGAGGAGACCCCTGGACGAGGGACCAGGAAATCCGGGGGGAGCCCCTCCTAGACCTGGACTCATTTTTCTCGTCTAACTAAGGACTGACCGAGGTCAGGACTCGGACTCGTCCCCCACAGTCCCGGACCCCACTGAGACACTACGTCCTTCCTTCCTCCTCCACTGTCCTTCGACGACCCGGACCCCACGGCCACCTCCAACTCGGGGAGTCACTCCCGCCCCGACCCCCCCGACCCCTCCCCGGCGGGGTCCTTTCACTGTCCTCAAGGAGTCGGAGGACCTGGTTGTGGACAAAGAAAAGACGTCCTCCGTCACGAGGGTCCTTCGGACTGTCCCCGAGACAACCGGAGTCCTGAGTCAGAGACGAACCGACGAAAACAAGAGGACGACAAGTGAAATCTCGGTCCTCTAGTCTGGAATCCTTGGGGTTCAGACAGACAGTCAATACTGCGGTGCCACCGACGTGGTAGAGCACAGAGAACATCGTAGACTACTCGTAGGAGGAGTTGTAGAAATGAAAAAAGTTTAGAGGAAAGAGTGAAAGAGAACCACAACTCACTACGTTAGAGACGTGACTATGAAGGTTGATGAACTTGTTCTCTAGTGGTGTTTGTATTGTGAAAGTTAGAAGACCAAAAACCTTTTAATCTGAAGACGGACGCAGTACCGGAATAAGAATTTTTACTACTATAACCACCTTTTTATGGAGACGATAATGTCCTGAGTCCCAAAACAAAGAAATAGGTCTCTTTGTTGAAGTAATATAAAAGTTTCCCTATGTTAAAATGTAACTGACCAAGGGAAGTATTAAATAATGGGATAACCACGACTCAGCACAAGCTGAGAAACGCTGGGGTACCTGACCTCCGGTGGTCCGAGGAGACAGGTACCCTAAAGGGTTCGTTCTTAGGACCTCACCCAACGATAAAGGCAGAGGTCCCGTAGAAGGACTAGGTCCCTAGTTTGAGTGCAGCGGACACAGAGGACATGGAGTAAGTAACCGTCCACTAAGAAATGGTGTTCGCGGTGGACCCTTCGGAAATATCTCTAAGAATTTAGTTGTAGAGATATAACGTTTTTTCAATTCATGAAGTACGGACAAAAGATTAGGTCCTCTTTTCAGTAGTCAAGTCAAATCAGCGAGTCAGTACAGGCTGAGACACTGGGGTACTTAGCGTCGTGCAGTCCGGAGGGACAGGTAGTGGTAGAGGGCCTCAAGTAAGTCTAAGTGCGGGTAACTCAGTCACTACGGTAGGTCGGTAGAGTAGGAGACAGCAGGGGAAGAGGAGGACGGGAGTTAGGGAGGGTCGTAGTCTCAGAAAAGGGTACTCAGTTGAGAAGCGTATTCCACCGGGTTCATGACCTCAAAGTCGAAATCGTAGTAAGTAAGGTTTCTTTAGGGCCCCGACTAGAGGAAGTCTTACCTGACCAATCTAGAGGAACGTCAGGTTCCCTGAGAGTTCTCAGAAGAGGTTGTGGTGTCCAGTTTTCGTAGTAAAGAAGTCTTGAGTCGAAAGAAGTGTCAGGTTAAGAGTGTAGGTATGTACTGGTGACCTTTTTGGTGTCGGAACTGATCTGTCTGGAATCAGCCGTTTCATTACAGAGACGAAAAGTTACACGATAGATCCAACCAGTATTGAAAAGAAGGTTCCTCATTCGTAGAAAATTAAAGTACCGACGTCAGTCGTAGACGTCACTAAAACCTAGGGGGGTTTATTTCAGACTGTGACAAAGGTGACAAAGGAGTAGATAAAAGGTACTTCACTACCCTGGTCTACGGTACCAGAAGCAAAAGACTTACAACTCGAAATTCGGTTGAAAAAGTGAGAGGAGAAAGTGAAAGTAGTTCTCCGAAAAATCAAGGAGAAGTGAAAGACGGTATTCCCACCACAGTAGACGTATAGACTCCAATAACTATAAAGAGGGCCATTAGAACTAAGGTCGAACACAAAGAAGGTCAGGTCGCAAAGAGTACTACATAAGACGTATCTTCAATTTATTCGTCCTACTGTTATATGTCAGAACTACATGAGGAAAAGGATAAACCTTGGTCAGACAACAAGGTACAGGTCAAGATTGACAACGAAGGACTGGACGTATGTCTAAAGAGCTCTCCGTCCAATCCACCAGATCTTGTCTACGACACAATCGTCCACACTTTTGTCGCACTTAGAGTAAATGAAGAGGTAGTCCCGGGAACCCACGTAAGAGTGACTCGTCACTGTAGAACTTCCCTTAGGAAAAAACCCTCGTGATTCAGAGGTGTCACCTAAATGATAAAAACCATTGGTCACAACATTTGTCTCTACGATAGTAGAGCTGACACAACATGGTAAACGTCTCGTGTCCGTCTCGTCTAAATCGTCTTAAGACTCTCAGTGATCCCAAGAGTCTTCCATCCCATCCGAACCGAAGTTCAGTGGTCGAAGTAATCGGGGATTGTTCTCTCAGTCGGATCGGAAACTTAGAAACTTCGGTCCTTGACTCAAGAGGAACGATCGGTACATTCAGAAGTCTCCGTAGAAGAAGGTTATCTTGTGAGAAGAGATGTGACCTTTCGAGATTAAATCCTATCGGTAGAATCTCTAATAAAATAATCGAGAAGACGTGCTGAACGACGTCGAAGCCATAGTTGGGAGAGAGAAGGTGAGACGTGAAATACAATGCTTCTACCGAAGAAAGGAATTTTATGTACTTCGTTGGAGATGGCCGAAAGTTGAGATAAAAAAGACACCGAAGGAGTGGAGGAAGTCGGAAGTATCTGAACTTCGCTCGATCCCGGACCGAGACCTAATCCGAAACCGGATTCCGTCACAACACTAGAAAGAGGTCAGGTGACTTTCTAAGAGGTATAGTAGTCATTCCGACAAAACGAGAAGAGGAAACACACAAGTGATCTCCTCATGAAAACTAACGGAAATTCTTGTAAAGGAAACGTAAGTGTTGAACTGATAATCCCCCTTCTCCGGAGTAAAGACCGGGTAGAATCGAAACTGTACGGAAGAAGTTTTCGAATTGGTAAAGATAGAAACCTAAATTTCACTCTCTCCACACTAAGAAGGACAGTTACCCTGTACAGCTCCATTACAATAATTAACCGGATTAAAGCTATAACGACACAGAGTCCGTGTGTCCTCAGAGTCCTCTCTCTACCTGCCCAGTTGCCTCGTCAGTCCTGTGTGTGTGTATAGCCTACCGTTACACGGGTACCAAGGACCGTGGAGTTTTGTTAGTGTTATGATTGTACTTTCTAGTAACTAGTGTGTTTCCGTTTTAGTTCTACCGGTTCGTCCTGTAGGACTCGAGGTGAGAGGGTACTTGTGTGGTTTTGACGTTGGTGTATGTCTTGTCGAGAGAAAGACTCTTTTACTGGACTTTGGTCGTCTTGTAGGAGAGATGTTGGTCGTATCTATTTCTTGGTGCGACTCTTCCCGTCCTGGTCTTTTCTTCCCTAGATCAACCCTGGGAAGGCGGTCCATGAGAGGTTGTCTCCCCAGTAGTGTTTGACGTCGGAAGACGGATTCCTCGTCCTCCAAATCCGGGATGTAGTCCGTGGGGTCGGGACCACGAAGTGACCCTCTTGGTCGTGGTGCAGGGATGGGGGAGTGAGGACAAAATCTTTGGTTCTTCAAAATACTAGACCTCGTGACCTCCTGACACCCTTTACCTCTGAGGTGAGAATCTCTGGTACCCGTGTCTTAATGAACGAAGGACAGGGTCGTCTTAGTCGTCTAACGTTTCACAGACCACGAGACCGGTCGTAAACCTCTGGTACGGATCCTATCCGACCGCGAGTGTCGGTTGTCTCGAGGACCGTCCTCGGAGGGGCGTTTGGTAGGGGGGTGGTTATGTGTGTGTCCGTGTGTCCCTCACCGGTCTGGAACCGAGATCGGTTAGAGAGTCGAGACGGGGTGGAGGTACACTGCGGTCGGGTCCGATTCTGTTAGTTACGTCCAGGGACCCTAGGACTACTCAACACACTGACGTGACTGTGTGTGTCCGAATAGACCATCTTCGGGACTGAATGTGGGTCAGGTCGTGGTCCGAGATGGAACCCCAGTGGGCCGACGGTGGGTGCCTCTCAAGGTTCGAGACACTTAGTCGTCCACGTTTCCTCTGTTCTTCCAAGAGTTACCTGAGTGATCTCAGAGACACACCCTGTCTGGACACGACCCTCTGACCAACCTCCTGTTCTCTGGGTGTTCACACCCGTCCTGAGTCCCAACCTACCCCGTTCTTGAACCACCCGGTCCACTCGACGCTCCCCTCTCTGATAAAATACTTCCCGACCCCCGCTCTCGGACACAACTTAGGGGGAAGTCTCCGTTGGACCTTCGGGGACCATCTGAGTCTGGTGTCCCTCCTTCCTGACTCTCTTGTCCTCCTTCAGTCTCCGACGGCGGTGTCTACCCGGTCCAGCCCGGGTTCACTCCTCGTCCCCGGGGTCCCTGGACCCGTGGGTCTGAGTGGGGTACGTACGGGGACTGGAGGCCCGAGTGAGGTCTAGGGGTCCGCACTCCAGTCTCCACCTCCCGACCCCTCCAACGTTAATCATGGACTCCGTCAAAGTACCTACACCTGATATCTATGGAGGTCTTTGTCCTTAGACCTGTTTTAAGACTGACACGATCAAAGAAGTAGAACGGTACGGAGTTGAATGTGTGAACAATTACCCTTTGCGATGGATGCCCTTACTTGTCTCCGACTTGTAAGTAAATCCTGGACTCCTCTAGTACGTCCACCGGGGCTCACACATATACGACTCCCGAGCGGTTGGGGATAGAGTCCTCAACAAGAACAAATCAGTGATTTAGCATAGAGACACTAGGACACCAGACATCCGGAGATCGGAGGAGACAGGTACCCTAAACGAGTCCGTTCTTATAACCTCACACGACGGTAAAGGAGGAGGTCCCCTAGAAGGGGTAGGTCCCTACCTTGTCTGTAGAGGGTGTAACTGTCCGTCTAAGAAATGGTGACTCGGTGGATCCTTCGGTGAATAGTCCACAATCACGGCGATTTTTTTTGTTCCTTGTACCCCCAGGACTCTTCCCCTACCTATCTTCTTTCCACTCCCTGTCTAGTAACTTTAAAACTCCTTGTAGTCAGGGTGTCTCCCACACCCCTCGGACACCCCTCGGGAGTCCTCTCTGAGGTCACCCTCCTGAGACCCCTGAGTAAGGGAAGAGGTGACCGGTTGGTCCGAGGAGGGGTTCCCACCCAGTGTGGCCCCGAGGTCCACCGTTCCCGACGACCGTGGTTGAAGTGAACACAAAGGACCAGGACGAAGACGACGGGTTGACACGGGTACTTCGTGTCCCACCACTCGAGGGTCACTTGGACGACCCTCTCCCGCCCCTACTACGTAATATTGGTCTCTCGCCCTGGGCTCGACCGGAACCAATCTCTGGGGTGCCCGTACCACAACTGAGGCGGAGGAGGAGGAGGAGTTAGGAATCCACTCGAGGAAAGGAACAACCGTCGACGACCCGACTAACCGGAGAAAGTCCGGTCGTTTTCCCATTTGACCAACTTTATCGTTACGAGTCTGTTACCCTCCACCCCTCCGCTCTCCTGTTCCTCTCGTACCGTCCTTTGTGACGGTAGGGATTCGAGGGTCGGGGAGTCGGCACGGAGGTCCTCACCCTCGGGGGCACCGTCCCGACCCTGTCCGTTGGAAGGACACCCCTCCTTGGGTCTGTGGGGGACTTTTCGTGTGTGGTGAGTAGAGTAGGCAGGTGTGTTTGGGAAGAGGTGGTGTGCTGGGGGACGGGAACTGAGGGTCCGGAGAAATGGTCGGTACTTGGTGGGCACGACGGGTCGAGAGGGAAGGGGTCTGTGTAGGAGAATCACCGGTGTCGAGGAGAGGGTGTCGAGTGATTCAAGTAAGGTGTAGAGACGTAGGGCTCTTCGGGTCCCGGAGGTTATTCAAGGGTGTACACTTCCCTGGACTTAGTGTGAGAGGTGGGGACTGTAGTATAGGGGAACGGACTCCTGAATTGGGGTTATTTTCGGAGGGTCGGACCAGGGGTCCTCCCTGTCCTCGGGTAAGAAGGTTTCACACTGTACCCCTGAAACCCATTCCTCCCCGTTGGGGTGAAGACGGGAAACCAGGGTGTAAGTATAGCAGGTGTCTGATACCTCTACCGTCGGATATTACCGATGACTATTCTGTCCTCGAACCCTTGAGAAGATGTCTTCTGTTTATACAAGCAGAGAAGTCCGGAAACCGCAGACAGAGACACGTGGAGGTCCAAACACTACACTGTTGTCCGTTTCTGTTGCACTTTTTGGTTTCCTTAGGGAGACTGGTGCCGGGACCAAACGCTTGGGGTCGTGACCCGCTGAGTAGTGGACCCCTTAATAGGTCGTCGACGGAGCCGAGGGACAAATACTTAGGGTTGAGACGGGACAGGACGGAACATCGGAGACCACCACCCTTACACTGTCCTCCCACCCAGGACGTCAATGTCCGATTGCGGGGGGAGGAGACGACATCTCACCGAAGGACCCAGGTTCCCCGGTGTCCCTGGGACACATTGGTGTCTCCACTCGTCTCCTGTCCCTCCAAGGTGTCAAGACCACAGTCCAGAACCAGGGGACGACCAGTAGAATGAACAGGGGACACCGGGACGAATACGGTTTGGTGTGCTAGTGGAGATAGGATACTGTCGACTGGAAAGTCATTGTTAATGACCCAACTACTCGGGTTAAGTAGTTCTGGCCTCCAGAGAAGAGATGGTCTGAGTCCTGGTATAGTCATCGGTACAAATTTACAATCCGAAAGAAAAGAGTTCACCGCACCGGTATGGAGACTGGGACACCCCGACCCAACACTACGAGACTAATCCTACAGTGTTCGACAGGGACCCACTCCCGTACCGTTGGGTGTACCCATAAGAATGGACCTCTTAGGGTACCTGTCTCCCTGGACCACCCGATCTCAGGTATCCCAGCGTTTCTCAGTCTGTACTGACTTCACTGAATCGTCCGTCCATCCAATGGGGACCGTGCTAAAGGGGCGATTACCTGAAGACACAGTACCCACGGGGTTCCAGGATCCCAGGGTCACCGTCTAGGCGGTGTGAGGAAGGAAGTACAGGAAAGGTACTTGTGGAAGGTATCGAATCAACTCGTCAACGTCTCCGGAGACCAGACGTTTAGGACTTTATAAACCACAGGTAGGTAACTATCTTTACGAAATGTGGTCCGTCTATATTTTTCCTTTACACTTCCCTAGTGTCGGGACGTACGAAAGTCCAATACTAACAAGTGATTAGAGACAGTAAAATGGGTCTTTTCCCACCAGAACGTTGTAAGATAAATATCGTAACCTTTCTGTTATACTCTTACATGAGCATGAAGAGTTGATACCGTCGGAAGTGGGGTAAGGATTGATGTCTCTGAAAAGGTAGTGACCAAGTTTAGACCTCTTACACTTTATTGGTGACACACCCAGAAGTGTGTGACACTATGGGGACATTCGTCCTACGTCCTACCAATACATGAGTCATGGGACGTAGAGTACGTTGTGTAATTATGGTCACCCCGATGCTACTACGAAGTCTAGGGGCCTGTACTACACTCAGTGTGTGCCCCAGGTATACTTACACCCCACCGAAGGAGGAGGGTCACCCGTGAATGGACACAGTTACCGGTACACCGAGGGTTCCTACCCCTTCCGGTCTCCTGAAGACATGACAGGAACGGTACCACTACTCCAGGGAGGATGACCTTTGACCGTAGAGAGAGATCATTTCCTCAGAGCCAAGACTATTGACCGAGTCAAGATCTTTGACCCGTTTCATAGGTCTGTTCGACAACACTACCAACAAACGTCGCAGGACTAGTAGGTCGAACACAAGATAAAAGAAAAGAAAAGAACCCAAAAAACAAAAAAAACAAGTCGGTGGACCGAAAACCCCAGAAACAATGGACTGGTCACTAGTTTGGCCCGTGGACCGGCACTTTCGGACCTCAGGATTGGTCACCTCGGGGTCCCGTAAGAGACAGAGTAAGGGAAGTCACCACGTCAAACACAGGTCCAACCGGTAGGTAGACCCACAACGGAGATCCTAGCGGGACACGACCCTTGATCGCAGTATGCGATGTCAGTCCTGGACCGTCGGTAGGGTAGAGAGATGAGTATAGTTGGTAACGCGGACGAAACAAGGACTGTGCCACGTAGGGGTGAACCCTAGACGTACCTAAATTGGGGACAAAGACGACCTTCGGGTGACCTCTGTGGTAGAGGCTCGTCGTAGGACTGGAAGTCGTTTTCGGGAGGACACCATGGTTGATCCCAAGGACCTGAACTAGTTATCTTCAAGTATTTCCCGGTCTGTGTTTAAGTCCCCTTTTGAAATGACCCTGTGTACTCCCTTGTTTTGTACATTGTACAAGGGAACGACCGAGGTCTCCCACCCCGTCGGCCAGGGCGTATATTCTACTCCCACCCCCGCCCAGGACCCAAGTCCGGTCTCCCCCACTCGACCCACAAACAAGGGGGAACCACCACGACACACGTCCCTAGTACTGGTCATGGGACGAAAACGAGGACCGACGAGACTTTAGGGGAACCCAAAAACCAGATAAACATAGAACAACAACTAATAAAAGGGGTTGACGTGTACGTACGTTAATAAAAATCGGGGAATGTTAAAGAAACATAAAACTACGAACTATACTGAAAACAGGTCCATGTGAGTGACGTCGTTTGACAGGGTCCGACAGAGTAATGGGTGACTCCCCAGATGTGGGAATAAGATTCCCAATTCCCCGTCTTCGAAAGAAGCTAGTTTTGAAGAGGGACGACCTGTCCCTGGTGACTTGACTCGGAGGGGAGTTCCACGTCTTCAGGGAGTGTTCCTGGATGTACCTAGACCCGGTGGAGGTGACCTTACCCGATATAAGGAACTCGGTGGTCCTCACACTAAAGTTTGACCATCTAGGATGTCTGTGTTTTAGTCAGTTTTCCAATTTATTTGTTCCTGATCTTTCCTTTCTTGTTATCGGTAATTTTCCGAATCTTTCCCTTCTTTCTCCAGTTGAAAATCTCCTGAAAGAAAAAAAAATTTTGAGAACCGTCTCCGCTTTAGAGGGTACTTTTTGAACACTTCGGGGAGATGGACATATAAATTCGACGTATAAATGTGGAATTAATTCCACAACATCATATTCCACAGATAAATGAATTATAACTAGATCTCCCTGGCGTCACTCACCACGATTCCTTCCTAGGATCAAGGGACGGGTCCTTAACTTGGACCCCTCGAACCACATTTTACTCCTCAAGATCTGTGATTTATGGTCCCCGCTCTACGTTTCAAGGGAACCGAGAAGGGTAGAAACTTTCGTTCTTACAAAGTTCCTCCGTTTCTGTCTATGGTTTCAATAATGACCTCTGTATGTCTTTATCAAGTAAATAAATTCTGCCTTCGTTCCGTCTGTATACGTGGGTCTCTCCTCACGCCCGTAGGACTTACTCGTCGTGTTTCTTCGATCCGATCCCTAAATTTTGTGTGAATGTACAGAGATAGAAGGGACCACCGAGTCAACCATTTCTTAAACGGACGTTACGTCCTCTGGGCCCAAGCTAGGGGTCCAGCCCTTCTAGAGGACCCCTTCTTTTACCGTTGGGTAAGGTCATGAGGGAACGGACCTCTAAAGGTTCTTGTCTCCTCGAGTTCGACTCTCAGGTACCCTAGGGTTTCTCAGCCTGTACTGACATATTGATTGGAAGAAAGTGAAAGTGAAGGTATGTACGTAGATAAGAAGGGGTTGAGGGAAGGGTAGGGGTGGGTCCGACGGTGCATTGTAACTCGTCTCAAGATACACGATATGTCATCCAGGAACGACCAATAGGTAAAATTTATTTAGTCACACATGTAAACTAGGGTCTGAGGCATTGATAGGGAGAGAGGAGTAGGAAAGGGGGACCGTTGGTATTTAAGTAAGAGATTCAGACACTCCGAGAAAGAAAAAGTATTCATTCTCGTGAACATAGTGCTGAAAAACCCAAGGTGTATGTTCCCTGCAGTCTTCCACGAAGACGAAGGGACAGACTGAATACAACAAGTTATACTGTTAGAGGTCCAGGTAGGTGCAACGACGTATACCGTAATAGAGTAAGAAAGACTACCGACTCATTATAACGTGACACGTATACAGGGTGTAGAAGAAATAGGTAAGTGGACACCCACCTGCAAATCCACCGAAGGTCCAGGGTCGATGACACTTGTCGTGACGGCACTTGTGTCCCACACACACAGGAGAGTCTGGGACAAAGGAGTCTCAGTGGTCCACGTGACTTAGGGTATTCTACCTCTTTACCACTCTGTAGTACTGGAGATAACACCCAATCTTTTGTTTTTAGAATTTATGAAGTCCAAAAGACCTCATGACTCTACAACTAAATTTATAGTCATCGTATTATTTAACAAAATTCGGTGATCCAAAATCTCATTAAATCATACGTATTATCTTTTGATCATCTCTCATAAAGTTATATTAAATCCAGATATTTATAATATCTTCAGAAAACGATTTTAGTTAACTATTTAACAATTGAACTACCTACTATGAGAAAGACAGGTTCCTAGAAACTACCAACAGTGTATCCCGACACTGAACACTATCAAACAGATTATTATTAGTGTTTGAGTTTTTTGTTATTCTGGTTAACTATTAGTAAATGTCTTGTAAGTTTAATAAATTTATTGTAATTTCCCTGTAAAGGTCTGTCATCTATTCTAGTGTTTACAAATAAAAGATAAACACGTTCTTTATATTAAAAGACTCATAACAGATCTTTTCTGAAGTAATGAACCACCACCACCGTCATCGTAACAGTGATTTCTAAATGATAAACCTTTACAGTTTAAAAAAAAAAAAGTAAAAGAGACTAATAGCACTTAAGTCAGTCTTCTCTGATTATTTTTGTCAACTTAGCATCGTATCTGAAGTTTCGGGATTCTATTAGTAACGTGACATCGTTCATTCTCTCTATTTATATTTTATATGAGAGTTACTTATCTACTTCGTCTCCCCTAAAAAAATTCCTTCACTTTAAAAAGATTCACTATGACATTAGCACCTATGAACAGTGATATGTAAGTAATTTTAGGTATCTTATGTGTTATAGTTTACACTGTGGATTACGTTTGATACCTGAAACCCACTACTACTACACGATTACAACCAAGTGACTAAATTTTTAACATGCTGAGACCTCCACCTACGACTACCAACCTCCCCGACACCCTTACCTCCCTCCCCTATTTACCCTTGAAGAGACATGAACAAGCTAAAGTGACACTTCGATGTTGACTTGGATGTTCACGAGATTTTTATTTCAGATAATTATTCTCCTCTTTTTGTCAAAGACGGTAGATCCTAAAAATAGGAAACAAATTGTTTATCAACGAACCCAAAGGAAAAAGATAAGAAAATGTGAGGAAGAAAGGTACAGAAATACGAAATATACAGAATATTTACCGTGTGTCAAACCTAGACCCCAAAATAGATTAGATCCTTCGAGATGTGAATTACTCCTTACAACTTGGTAAGTACGAATACTAATGATGTTTATATACACCTAAAGAAAAGTAATAAAACTCACAAGATCGATGAAGCTAAAAAGAAACGAAGAAAAAAAAAAAAAAGAAAACGAAGAAAAGGGGGGAGAAAAAGACAAAAGATAAATGAACCTTTTATATGTAGAATAAAGATAATAAAATTATCTTTCTAAATTGTATGGATGGACTGAAATTATAAAACTCACATTAGTGAACGAATCTGAGAAGGACTGTTACGTTTCATGAGTCTTAAGACATTGAGTTCTATAAATAGGGATCACGAGGTTCTATCCAGTATATTATAAATTAAGATAAAATAAATATGAGATATGGTGAAATACGGGGGGAGATGACAGTATTAACGAGAATAATAATACCCCAATAAAAGTCTGTCAGTGACCTAGAAATTTTAATAGTTGAACAAACGGTTAAAGAATCAAGTTGTACTGAAGAATCTATGGCTAAGATGAAAGATCCAAAGGAAAAATGTCTTCACTTAGAAAATTAAAAAAATTAAAATTTAAATAGATAAATAATTTCCTTCCTATTAGTGAAATGTCATAACACAACCGAAGACGGTTTGTAGTTGGACTTAGTGTGTATCGTAGAAAATTATAATTCCCAAACACTTACCAGTTCAGAAAGTCTAAAACAACCTTTTTTTAGAAATAAAGTGAAAATCAGAGTTATCCATCATCTACTAAAAATTTAAAAGGACGGTCAGTAAACTAACAAGAAGGAAACAGATGTAATAGACTGAGAATTAAGGGGGAGTTGAAAATTTAAAAGAGGAAGGTTTAAAGTGTAATCATATACAACTCGTACATTCTTACATTCTTACTTCATTCTAGAGGAGTAAAAGGAAATTGGACATAAAGTGTTAAAGAGAAGAAAAATACATATATTCGATTTAAGACCACTTTATAAATTTAGATACAAGATTAAGAGATAAAGAAATTAATACAGAATAGTATTACTGAGTTGAACGGAGTCGATACTGATCGTAAATATGTCACTTTAATAACTCGATTGATCTTTATATTACTTTAATATCACCCTTTTACTCACAAATACTTTGTAAGTAAACACACCACCCCCACTTCTCTAGACTTTCTCGATTCAGAACTGAATCCTATCACTTTTTTATTAATCTATTAATGATTTCCAATTTTTTCTTATCTGTAGTTTTTTGAATTCTTCAACTTTTCAATGGAAATTTCTTCCTTTTCCTCACTTTATCTCCCACTCCTGACTATAAATCAGTATTTTGCGGGGTTTTTACAGGAAAAGTAATATTCCCTGACCTTACGTTTTCGTCCTTCAGTTCTTTGTGGACCTCATTGTCCGTTTAAACCGGAACCTTATACCTTACTTCGTCCCGTTTCCGATTATCTCAAAACGGTTCTCTTGTGTTACCAGTATCGTTTGTGGGAGAAGGTTGTTGTGTTCTCTTCTGAGATGTATACCTGTAGTGGTCCACCAGTTGTGGCTTTAGTCTAACTAATATAAGATACGTCGGTTTCTCCATCTTCGAGATATATCAGTCGTTTTTGTTCTGACCCTCGACTGATACCGAGTCTAGTACTTGAAGAATAACGTTTTAAGTCTGACTTTAACTTCTTTCATCCCTTTTGGTGATCTGGTAAGTCCATACTGGATTTAGTATAGGGAATACTAATATGTCACCTTCACTCTTTATCTAAATTCCCGGATCTAGACTATCTATCTCACGGACTACTCGATATACTCGATACCTACCTCCAAGTACTGTAACATGTCCTCTGTCCCTAGTTCTGGTGGGGGTACCTTTTCTTTACGTTTTTTCGTTTTACCGACAGACGTCTCTGAAATGTTTATCGATACTTTTCTTCTCTTCGTTTTTCGGTTCCTCTTTTCCTTTCTATATTCGTAGACTTACATCTCAAGGTTTCTTATCGTTCTTCTCTATTCTTTCGGAAGGAGTCACTAGTTACGTTTCTTTATCTCCTTTTGTTATCTTACCCTTTCTGATCTCTTGAGAAGTTCTTTTTAATCTCTATAGTTCCCTTGTATAGTACTTTCTACCCGAACTATTTCCTGTCTTTACCATACCTGGATTGTCTTCGTCTTCTATGATTCTTTTCCACCGTTCTTATGTGTCTTCTTGACATGTTTTTTCTAGAAGTACTGGTTCTATTAGTACTGTCACATCAGTGAGTGGATTTCGGTCTGTAACCTCTTCCGTCACCTTGGGGTGACGTCATGAGAACGGATCTTTTAGGGAACCTACCTCCTCGGACCACCCGACGGTAGATACCTCAGCGTGTCTTAACCTGTGCTGACTTCTCTGAATCGTCGTCGTCGTCGTCGTCTCCTCGGTCTGTAGGACCTTACACTGCAGTTCACCCGGAATCCTTCGTAGTGATACTTGTTTCGATCGCCTCCACTACCTTAAGGTCAACTCGATAAAGTTTAGGACTTTCTACTACGACACTTTCACGAGGGGAGTTATACGGTCGTTTAAACCTTTTGAGTCGTCACCGGTGTCCTGACCTTTTCCAGTCAAAAGTAAGATTAGGGTTTCTCTTCGTTACGGTTTCTTACGAGTCTGATGGGGTGTTAACGTGAGCAGAGTGTGCGATCATTTATTACGAGTTTTAATAAGTTCGGTCCGAAGTTGTTATGTACTTGGTACTTGAAGGTCTACAAGTTCGATCAAAATCTTTTCCGTCTCCTTGGTTTCTAGTTTAAAGGTTGTAGACGACCTAGTACCTTTTTCGTTCTCTCAAGGTCTTTTTGTAGATAAAGACGAAATAACTGATACGGTTTCGGAAACTGACACACCTAGTGTTAGTTGACACCTTTTAAGACTCTCTCTACCCTTATGGTTTGGTGGACTGGATGGAGAACTCTTTGGATATACGTCCAGTCCTTCGTTGATAACCCTCGATGTAATCCGTAATGACTGTTTTACCTCCGTGTCGGGGGTTGGGGGAGAGGAACAGGATGTACGTGCCTGGGTCCTACTTCCTCAATTAAGAACACTAAGACTGAACAAAAGAGGAAAGAGACCAACTCAACCGACCTTTCTTACAATTCCACGAATAAGAACTCTCTTTGTACTCTGTCGTGTTTCGGAAGACGTCAACACGGGTCTTTTATTAGGTATTTCATAGGTAACTGTAAACAAGTTCCTAGAAATGTTTCTTGGAAGGTCCTACTCGTGGATCCGGTGTCGATCTCCGGTACCCTTCCTAACAATAGACTCTGGACAAACACGTCCTTTATAAATACCGTTTTCTTCAAACGACTCAAATACCAGATCCTTATTAATTCTTATCGATCTTCGGAAAAATCCTCTATCACTAAAATTCTATGATCCCCGTTTGTCCTAAATCTTTCTATTCTTTATTTGACTCCTTACACCGTACTCAATGTTACATTAGTGTTCCATTCATATCCTGTGTATTCCCTTTCATCTATTATCTATCATTTCGGCTAAGACTTTCTTAGTGACTTCGTCCTTGAGACAAACTTCCCGTTGTTACTAAAGACCTCTGTTATTTAGACCCACTCCCCTTGACTTTTACGGTTTGGAGACTGGATTACGAAAACAATTTCATATTTACTTTTGGACTTCGAACTTTATTTGTACATCCGGGCATGTAGGTCAGTCTCCGATGTAGTAACAGGTGGCTGTGGCGAGTGGGGAAGTCCGACTAAGGCACCGACGGTCTCGACCTGAGACCGTTCACTACGGGAGCTTGTCCCTGTAGACTTCCCATTCATTGAAGCACTGACGTTACACCTCAACAATCCTAACATGACACCCACCGGCCGTGAGGAGACGTCAATTCCGTCCCACTCCTCCGATGTTTTCCTTATTCTTATAAGAAATCCTTTTACCCAGAGAGACGTAGGTTCTTATCTGTTTACAAATAACTTTATAATGAAGTGTACACTCGGGTGTTTCGGTAATTTCATTCGTGTCCTTCTGACAGATTTAAAGATTAAAAACAGGTTCACGTTACGGGTACCAAAGGACTCCTCCCATGGTATTTAGATCTTTGGACCTGATTCCAACCTCTAGTCAATGTAAGTAAAATATGAAACGTACCCGGTCTTTTACAAGGACATCTACGAAAACGAGACACCTTATACTAATCCCTGTAGGACCTGGGAGTCGTACTCCGACAATCTGTCGGATACCCTCTCCGATGTCACCACCTACCACCCAGAGACGGAAGACGCGTCTAGTACAAAAGACGGTAACTGTTTTTTTTTCCTCCCTCTGAGACGAGATGGAGGCCTCCTCTCCCTTCTGAACGTTCTACGACGTCGGCCCGCGGGATCGCTCCGGGAAGGAGGAGATACGTTTGGAAATTTTTAAACAGGTAGCGAAAGACTAAATTCCGCTAGTGGCGACGGAGGCAAACACAGAGGGTCCCGGGTCCTCAAGGGGTGAAACGGGGGTTTCGGAGGGTCTCGTAACGGACTCCGAATCCTTCTATTTCTCAAAAGACTTTGTTTCCTCGAAAACTTCGTCTATATACGTGTTATATATCTCGTACGAGGAACCTCTTTTGGGGGAGTTCCCCCGGAGTGGGTCCGATCTTCTCTTCGCCTTGTTGTCCCCGGAACCTTAAGAGATACCGGAAAGGTCATCAGAAATGGTTTTGTCTTCCCCCTTCCCTACTTCTCCCTTTTACCCTTGACCAGGGTATATTCGATGACTTTCTCGAATTTGTTCGAACAGTACTAATACCCAGATGGAGGGGGATATGTGAGTGGGACGATCTACGGAACCGGTCTTCCACCTACTGTGGTATACAAACCTCTTGGCACCGTTTCCGAACGGAAGGACCTCCTCTCAAGGAGGATACCAACCGTCTCATACTATTCAACCGATCTGATGTCAGTCCCCTTTTGTTTTGGACATTACTACGTGTCGGGTCCTGTCACCCTAGACGTCGTAATTTTCCTCTACCTCTTATGCTTAGATTCGATCGGGTTCGTTCCAACAGATTTCTTAGTGACTTAGTCTAATACCGGTGTCCATAGAACCGTACCTTTAGAAACGGGGGAAGTCTACCTTTCAATAGGTGAAACTCATTATAGTTTGTCCCTGGACTACTCTCTATACTTCTGAAACACCGGTCTAACTTTTGACGACATATTTCTTGATAATTCTTATAACTCGGTCGTCTCTATCAAGAATTTGTTAACCGAATACTCTTACGGTTAAGATGGACAGTCCGTAACGAATCTGGACAATCTTCATTTCCTTCAGAAACCTGAATGTATGTCTGGACGGTCTTTCATCCTTGAAGGAAATACGTCCCCCAACGGAATCGGAGTCGGAACTCCCCTCTTTGACGACGGGTTCAATAAGTCCCTTACTCTTTTTTTCTAATTAGGATTACCTTTGCTAAGATGTTTATTTTTCACAAAGAGAACACCGGTTTACTCCGTAAAAAACGACCGTTACAGGACGGTTCGTCCCTGTTGTTCAACACGGTTATGTCTGATTTCGGTTGGGAGGTTTCTGTGGAACGGGGGCTACGGTCTTCCCCACAGTAACCCACTTTCTGACATCTAGATTTAAGGTATTCCTACCCTGATACGAACGGGGGGTTCATGTTCCTTCATTAAAAAGGGTCAAAGTCCCTTTGCCCGTCGTCCTCGTCGGGGTCGGGGTCTGTTGTTATCTCCGTCAGTGCAACTTAGGGAAATAAGGGAAACTAGGTAGAGTCTTGAGGAGTCTCGTTGGGGTCCATCACTTCCTGACCTGGAGTCAAGGTGGTGGCGTTGTTATAGTTGGACTGCGTGGCCAATGAGACTAAAGTTGTCCTCACCGACCGGGGGACGGACTTCCGTAACGTCCTGAACACGATCCCGTATCGAACGAAAGGGAAGTTCCTTAAAGCCACCACGGACCACATCATCTCAGACTAATATGACCCCTTTAATTTCAAAACTAGAGTGGTGGACGATTTTGACACGTTTAATCATTTCCAGTTTCTTATCGTGTCGAAAACGAAAATGGAACAATAGTCTGTTCTCGGAACTGAGGAGTTCGATCCCCGGGGTCTCCTAAACCTAGATCACTAGATCGGAAAACCCACGTCCTTTAATGTCGAAGTTCCGGAAACTTTCTGGAAAATTAAGTTTCTTTATCTTACAGTCCCGACAATTTATGACCTCGTCTACAAAGAACGTAACGACCTTTTCTAACAGGGAACAGGACCGGTTGTGCAAACTGGTTACGGCCGAACCATCCTTATCTCAGTCACGGGAACCAACGATTCTCGAGTGTTTAAAACTCGATCAGTCTACTCTTCCCCCGTGTTCCGTGGAAAGTAGGTATACACTAAGGAAGTGATGGAAAAAGAAATACCCCTCTCTATATAATACAGTCCATCCTTACGAAAATATGTCGGGTTTACCTTTCCAATGATTGGTTTACGACGTTTACTCCATATTAGGACTGTTCCCCGAACCATTTCTGGTCGTCCCTTAACAAAGAGGTAATCTTTGTCAAAGATTGTTCTTATCTCTTCCAAATCCTATAAGTTTAAATAGGGTCTCCGACAACGAGAACGACGGTTGGGATAATGGACCTTTAGACTACTGAGCCATAACCACCTCGTTACCGAGAATTGTCGACTTTTCGACGTCCGTCGACTCCTAAATCAACACCTTGTTGACCGTCGGCCGGTATATCTCGGAAGATTATCGGGGACCTTATGAGGATAAAAACAGTAATTCTTCTTTAGTCCTTTTACCTCTAACAATGTTCTAAACTCTCGATTTTTGCGTTGATACCTTCTGCACCCCCGGGAAGTCGGCCCAGAGGGAAGGGGTCATCGACACGGGAAAGTTATATTACACTATCAATGTCTAGATGTCCTAACAAAGAAATGGTGGGGGGACCGACAAGTCCTAACATTTTTCAAACGAAAGTCAGAGGGAAGTCGATTAAAATTTGTCGGGATATCTTCCAAAGTTACCTTCCAAAACGGAGTTCCTTACTTTTTATCGGGATGAAACACAGTCTTTAAATATAGTTCGACACGTCTTACAATCTTCTTCCATAGTACTAGATATAAACTATGTAATATACCTACTACAAAACCGACGGGTATTCCTATCTCGGAACAACGTTGTTTAGAATAGACTCAACTAACTCCGGAACCTTTTGACCCCAAACTTCTATCGAGGTCTATTCTATGTTCATTTAGGAGGAAAAAGAATAAATCCCTCCCACAATTTATGGGTATGACACTCAGTATGGGGAAACGTCGACGCCTCTCTAGCAAATAATTTAAATTTACTAAAGGTCTTTAATAATCCCCTATAATTAACCTATGTAGGTGTAAATTCTGACTGATGACGTCTAAATTTCGGAGACAAACTAACGAATTTCCCGATGGGACTAGGGTCAAGATTCTCTTTTAACTGATCACTCTACCTCAGCCGAGGACAATTTTACCTACTCGGAAACTTACTAATCAATTAATCCTAATTATAATGGTCTCCTACCCTAAATTAATAGGAGTGGTAGCTTGTATGTGGATGTCCCACGAACACCGTTCTTCCGGGTTACCTTACCGAGGTAGATGATCACTGGGGTTCTTTTTATAAAAACAGAATAGGGTCGAACCACCGTGTTAATTAATATTTTCCATCTTTTTCTTCACACCTTGAAGAACCTTTCGTTCATCGTTTATATCACTAAGGTAAATTATTACTAGTTGACGTTAAAGAAAATGTTTTATCACTACTAACCGTTCAACGGGACTATCTAAAGTCCCCAGTTTAAAACAAAGTAAAGGGGAGTTCGGGGGAAAACGTAAAAAACTTGTGTGTAAGACACTAAAAAGGCTCCTTTAAAAGATAAGTTAGAAACCTTCCCCGTTAAAATCAAAAGTGTCTACCAAGGAGATTACCATGTCGTCGGTGTTAATAATTACCTTTTAGGGTATAAGTCCATTGACTTCGCTGTAGACGGGTCTCTCGACTCAATTCTCGTCAATAAACCCGAAAAGTTGTAAACTCTCTGGCATGGAAGTCAGAAAACTGACTGAGGGCTATATGACATCCCTGACCAAGGTTTATCCTTTTCCTCATGTTGTTCCGACATATAACAGTGGGACGAATAAATTGAAGATACGTCTCGTGTAGTACTCTTTGCGATCTGACTTTTTTGTGTTCGACCTTAGTTCTAACGACCCTCTTTATAGTTCTTGGAGTCTATGCGTCTACTGTGGTGGGAAAACCGTCTTTCACTTCTCCTCGATTTTTCGGAGAACTACTTTCACTTTCTCCTCTCACTTTTTCAACCGAATTTCGAGTTGTAAGTCTTTTGCTTCTAGTACCGTAGGCCAGGGTAGTGAAGTAACCTTTATCTACCCCTTTATCATCTTTGTCACAGTCTGAAATAAAAACCCCCGAGGTTTTAGTGACGTCTACCACTAACGTCGGTACTTTAATTTTCTGCGAATGAGGAACCTTCTTTTCTATACTCGTTGGATCTATCATATAAGTTTTCGTCTCTGTAATGAAACGGTTGATTCAAGACAGATCAGTTCCGATACCAAAAAGGACACCAGTACATACTTACACTCTCAACCTGACACTTCTTCCGACTCGCGGTTTCTTAACTACGAAAACTTGACACCACAACCTCTTCTGAGAACTCTCAGGGAACCTGACGTTCCTCTAGGTTGGTCAGGTAAGACTTCCTCTAGTCGGGACCCTAAAGAAACCTTCCTTACTACGACTTCGACTTCGAGGTCATGAAACCTGTGGAGTACTCTTCTCAACTGAGTACCCTTTTCTGAGACTACGACCCTCCCTAACCCAACCCCCGTCCTCCTCTTCGCCTACTGGGTCCTACTCTACCGACCTACCGTAGTGCCGGAGCTACCTGTACTCAGACTCACTTGAGGCCCTCTACCACTACCTATCCCTCCGGACCGCACGACGCTAAGTAACCCAGTGTTTCTCAGCCTGTGCTGACTCGCTGACTTGACTTGACTTGACAAAGGAGTATAACTCTGACGATTATAAGGTCTTTTATTCTGATGGTCGAAGAGGAACAATAGACTAAATGTCATCCTCTAATTCGTATCTCTATTCTTTATAAAACACCCTGTATAATCTCAGGTAAGACCGAACGGGCCGGGAAATGTACTTCCTTTACGAAAGCGTCTACGTAATTGATTTCATTAACGAAATTTGAATGTACTTTTCTAACTGTTCCGGTTTTTAAGAGTGTGTTAAGTGATAGTTTTACGTCGACTAAATTCCATACTTAAAGTATAGGGTTCTCTCCGTCGATTTGTTTATCAATTCAATATAGGTTTAACAGGTTGTAGATTAGGTAGAGATGGTAATCCTCATTTAGGGACTTCGGAATCCGGACTACGAGAGACCGTTTACCTGCATTGAGTATGGGCCGGAAACCTTTTGACAGGAAACACGTACAATGGCACCTATGTAAAAGAATACGATAATGCCGGAGACAATCTAGTCCACTTCGTCGTTTTCTACATTGAGTCGTGAACAAAATCACGAAAAGGGTTTATCCTGAGGGACTTGTCTATGTTTGTCTATTACGGGGTCGAATATGAAGACGAAAATCTAAAACAGTTGTTAAAAGATATCACGTAAGTTGTCCTTATGGAATATTCGGGGTTCCAGTTCGGTATCATCTTTCCCATGTGGTCTGAAATTTTTTAGTCTATCGATTTAATTCCGTCCCTCTTAAATTCATAAGGAGAGGTGTAGTACAAGATGTGGTAAGAAACAAACATTAATTAGTAAATTTGCACCTGTGTGTCCCCGTCTGACGTTACTACTCTGTGACCTAAGGACTTCCCCGATTCCGAACCGAGGACCAGTTCACCTTCCTGGAAGAATGGTCTCTTACCTTTCCCGGTCTACACGACAAATTAACGCCCTCGCCCATACGACCACACAAAGGTGTCCTAAGGTGAAGAGGACAAACCTAAGGACTGTCTGACTAAGATGTACAGGTCAGGGTACTCTATAGGTTCTAGTGTTTCTGGTTCCAGTGACTCTAGGGACCTCAGGACCTCAGGTCCTGTCTCCCTTCTACCCCTCTAGTCTTCGAGCAGCTCAGACCTGGACTCCCTCGGTTCCTCTTCGACTTCCCGCTCACTGGGAAGTGGACTCCGAAGTGTCGATCATGTAACGAAGTCCGTGGACCACGAAGTCCTCTCTGTACGACTAGCTCAGGTCGGTATAAGACGAGGTAGAGTAACGGCAGTAGCATGAGTTCGTTGATGGAGGTCGTGCCACGGTGGAACCCCGGTCGACTTTGTAGAGTGAGTCGTCCGACTTCTTAATTATCTTTCCCCCTCTGTACTCCGGTGAGGATACCATTACCAACACCGATGCGAACGACACAACCGAACAGTCGGCTCCGGGAGGTCACGTTTCTCAAACAACCCGAATAAACGGATTAAGCGGAAGAAAAGTCGGACAACTAACCTACTTGCTCAGGTAAGTACAAAAACAATTACTATGAGTAGAAGACCCGCCCCGAAGGTAGATAGGATTATTACGATTTCGTCATAAGTCGCGAGGGAAGTTAAAAAGTCCGTACACGCAAATAGGTGGATAAACGAAACGGTACGGAAGGAGGAATGTTCCTAGTTGTAACCAAAACTTGCCTACACAATCGTGAAGGAACTTTCCATACGAATGACTAAGAGACTCTTCGTTACAGTTCTCTCTGAAAACCGGGAATGTCGACGACTACGACCCCCACGTTCTTTTTGATATACTACGGTATCTTGTCCGTCGGGGAGTAAATTTCCTGAAAGGCTCGACATGTGAGGGAGGAGGCCTAAGACTACTTGTTCCTGTTGTCCGGACCCTTTCGTATTCGTCTTAAGGCCCGAAAGGAGCAACCTTTCTTAGATAAGGGTAACAACGGTGGTCTGTAAAAGACTGTTTTACTCCCACGGCGATAGAAAGTCTAGTTGTCAACTTGAACTAAAAACTTCTTAGAAAGTTTCACCTCTCACTTTTTCAACCGAATTTCGAGTTGTAAGTCTTTGCTTCTAGTACCGTAGACTAGGGTAGTGAAGTAGCCTTTATCTACCCCTTTGTCACCTTTGTCACAGTCTGAAATATAGAAACCCGAGATTTTAGTGATGTCTACCACTGACGTCGGTACTTTAATTTTCTACGAATGAGGAACCTTCTTTTCAATACTGGTTGGATCTATCGTATAAGTTTTCGTCTCTGTAATGAAACGGCTGATTCCAGACAGATCAGTTCCGATACCAAAAAGGTCACCAGTACATACCTACACTCTCAACCTGATACTTCTTTCGACTCACGGTTTCTTAACTACGAAAACTTGACACCACAACCTCTTCTGAGAACTCTCAGGGAACGTGACGTTCCTCTAGGTTGGTCAGGTAAGACTTCCTCTAGTTGGGACCCTAAAGAAACCTCCCTTACTACGATTTCGACTTTGAGGTTATGAAACCAGTGGAGTACGCTTCTCAACTGAGTACCCCTTTCTGAGACTACGACCCTCCCTAATCCCCGTCCTCCTCTTCCCCTACTGTCTCTTACTCTACCGACCTACCGTAGTGAGTGAGCTACCTACACGTAAACGCATTTGAGAACCTCAACCACTACCTGTCGCTCCGGACCGTACGACACTAAGGACCCAAACGTTTCTCAGTCTGTGTTGACTTGCTGACTTGACTTGACTTGACTATCTAGGTGTACCTTACTAAGTAAGTAGGGAATAGGAAATCGTTAATGATCCACCGTATAATTACCTACCCAAGGAGGAAATCACTCAAATCTACCTTGTCCAGGGCACGTCGGACTTACTACCTCTCGTGACCGACGATACCGTGGACACTGAAATGTATCTGGAAATTTACTTGTTTCTATATAACATGCCCGGACGCATGTAAGAGGGATACGGAAAGACAACCGGTTTTTAGCCTCACTAAACCCTCAAAGACTTCCTCTTTGACAAATATTACAACTTACACACTTAACAAAATATAGTTTAACACAACTACCCTACTAATATCATTAATATTCCGACACTACTAATATTTCGTCGGTCGTATAAACTACCAAGGACATTTTGATCTCCCTGTTACCGAACTACTAATACGTAACTTTCAAAACATACTTGAATTACCGAATTAAAGAGTTGGATTCTCTAAGTGACTTCGAGACTAACACCCTTATTGACGGAACTGACGGTATTAGCGAAGTCAATACCAAAGAGGATAACGGGGCAGTTACAGCTAGTCGACAGGTTTTTACAGAGACATCGAGAATGATGTGTCCTTTAATATCTATCCTTTTATCTTATATTACAGTTACGAAATCTTCTTCGTCAGGACGAACATCCCGTTCTTTAATGTTTAAATTTTTAATTCAACAGAAATTCCAGGGTACGACTTAAATTTACCTACACACAATGGGGAGATGTTCACTTACTAAGGCATGTAAGAACCCTTACGTAATCCTTAGTATAAACTCCGCAGACCTTAGTAAGTCGAAAATCATAACTATAAAGATTCAATGTAGTCCTATAAGTCTCATACTTAGTCCACCTCAGACTGAAAAGGAGAGTTACCGAAAGCTTAAGGGAAAAATCTTTAGACTTCCCCATAGAAAGGGTTCCTAGGAAAAAATATTATTACTAATTACACCGGTACACGGATACGGAGACCTAAGACTAAACACATAATCGGGACACGGAAAAGTCTTATGAGTTGGTTTCTCAAAGACGAGATAGATGACTCAAAGTATAAATACGAGATTTTTTATTCTTTCTCCCTCTACAGCCCTCGGCACAATCCGTAATGACTGTTTTACCTCCGTGTCGGGGGTTGGGGGAGAGGAACAGGGTGTCCGTGTCTGGGTCCTACTTCCTCAATCCAGAACACTAAGACTGAACAAAAGAGGAAAGAGACCAACTCAACCGACCTTTCTTACAATTCCACGAATAACAAGAACTCTCTTTGTACTCTTCCGTGTTTCGGAAGACGTCAACACGAGTCTTTTATTAGGTATTTCATTGGTAACCGTAAACAAGTTCCTAGAAATGTTTCTTGGAAGGTCCTACTCGTGGATCCGGAGTCGAACTCCGGTACCCTTCCTGACAATAGACTCTGGACAAACACTCCCTTTATAAATACCGTTTTCTTCAAACGAGTTAAATCCCAGATCCTTATTAATTCTTTACGATCTTCGGAAAAAAAAAAAAACCACCGATGTCGGTCACGTGATTCACGCCGGCTCTCCTCGATGGGGTGCAGGTTCCAGTCCCCGTCGCCGACTCTTCTCGGTGGGGCGTAGGCTCCGGTCCCCACCACCGACGCACCGGTGTCCTCCCTGATCTCCTCGGTGTGGTGTGACTTCCAGTCCTTCCCACCACCACTCCTCTATGGGGAGTAGGTTCCATTCCTCGGCGACGACGTGAAATGACCTCGTCGGTACTTCTCTATGGGGTGCGGGTTCCATTCTCTTTGGGTTCATTCTACCATCCACAACGTTCTCCCGTAGTCTCCCGTCTGTGTGACTTTGGTATGAGTGTCTTTTGATTCGTTAGATTAGTGTGATCCTGGTGTCGGAACAGATTGAGTTACTTTGATTCGGTACGGTCGCCCCGTTGGGTTTTGCCCACCCAGTACCACCTCTTCAGACTGTCTTACACCAGGTGACCTCTTCCCTTACCGTTTGGTGAAGTCATAAGAACGGAACTCTTGGGGTACTTGTCATACTTTTCCGTTTTACTATCCTATGACTTTCTCCTTGAGGGGTCCAGTCATCCACGGGTTTTACGATGACCTCTAGTCACCTCTTTATTGAGGTCTTTCTTACTTACCTACCTCGGTTTCGTTTGTGTTATGGGTCGACACCTACACTGACTACTATCTTCGTTCCAGGCTACGACATTTCTCGTTGTAACGTATCCTTGGACCTTACAGTCCAGGTACTTAGTTCCGTTTAACCTTCACCAGTTTGTTCTCTACCGTTCTCACTTGCAGCTGTAAGATCCTTAGTCGTTTGATTTTACCTGACTTTACCCACTTAAATTGAGTCTACTGGTAATATAGATGATGACGTCCGTCCTTGTGGAGTCTTCTTTACCTCATCGGTAGTACCAGTTGTTTTCTCAGGTTTTACGTCATGAACCTACATTATAGTTTTTACTGTCTTACTAGAGACAAGTAGAGGTTCCGTTTGGTAAGTTATAGTGTCATTAGGTTCAGATACGGGGTTTGTCATTGTAACTTCTTGGACTTCAAGTTGCCAAGATACTTCTGGATGTTCTGGAAAATCTTGATTGTGGGTTTTTTCTACAGGAAAAGTAATATCCCCTGACCTTACGTTTTCATCCTTCAGTTCTTTGTGGACCTCATTGTCTTTTTAAACCGGAACCTTACACCTTACTTCGTCCCGTTTCTGATTATCTCAAAACGGTTCTTTTACGTGACCAGTATCGTTTGTGGGAGAAGGTTGTTGTGTTCTCTTCTGAGATGTGTACCTGTAGTGGTCTACCAGTTGTGGTTTTAGTCTAACTAATATAAGAAACGTCGGTTTCTACCTCTTCGAGATATGTCAGTTGTTTTTGTTCTGGTCCTCGACTGACACCGAGTCTAGTACTTGAGGAATAACGGTTTAAGTCTGAATTTGACTTCTTTCATCCCTTTTGGCGATCTGGTAAGTCCATACTGGATTTAGTTTAGGGAATACTAATATGTCCCCTTCACTCTTTATCTGAAGTCCCGGATTTAGACTATCTATCTCACGGACTACTTGATACCTTACTTCAAGCACTGTAACATGTCCTCTGTCCCTAGTTCTGGTAGGGGTACATTTTCTTTACACTTTTTCGTTTTACCGACAGACCCCTCCTGAATGTTTATCGACGCTTTTCTTCTCTTCACTTTTCGTTTCCTCTTTTCCTTTCTATATTCGTAGACTTACGTCTCAAGGTTTCTTATCGTTCTTCTCTATTCTTTCGGAAGAAGTCACTAGTTACGTTTTTTTTATCTCCTTTTGTTGTCTTACCCTTGCCGATCTCTAGAGAAATTCTTTTAATCTCTATGGTTCCCTTGTAAAGTACGTTTCTACCCGAGTTATTTCCTGTCTTTACCATACCTGGATTGTTTTCGGCTTCTATAATTCTTCTCCACCATTCTTATGTGTCTCCTTGACATGTTTTTGCTAGAAGTACTGGGTCTATTAGTACTACCACACTAGTGAGTAGATCTCGGTCTGTAGGACCTTACACTTCAGTTCACCTGGAATCTTTCGTAGTGATGTTTGTTTCGATCACCTCCACTACCGTAAGGTCAACTTGATAAAGTTTAGGACTTTCTACTACGACACTTCCACGACGTGAGTTGTACGGTCGTTTAGACCTTATGAGTCATCACCGGTTTCCTGACCTTTTCCAGTCAAAAGTAAGGTTAGGGTTTCTTTTCGTTACGGTTTCTTACGAGTTTGATGGCATGTTAACGTGAGTAGAGTGTACGATCATTTCATTACGAGTTTTACGAGGTTCGGTCCGAAGTCGTTATACGTTTGGCACTTGAAGGACTACAAGTTCGACCAAAATCTTTTCCGTCTCCTTGGTCTCTAGTTTAACGGTTGTAGGCGACCTAGTACCTTTCTCGTTCTCTCAAGGTCTTTTTGTAGATAAAGACGAAATAACTGATACGGTTTCGGAAACTGACACACCTAGTGTTAGTTGACACCTTTTAAGACTCTCTACCCTTATGGTTTGGTGGACTGGACGGAGAACTCTTTAGACATACGTCCAGTCCTTCGTTGTCAATCTTGACCTGTACCTTGTTGTCTGATCAAGGTTTATCCTTTTCCTCATTCAGTTCCGACATATAACAGTGGAACGAATAAATTGAAGATACGTCTCATGTAGTACTCTTTACGACCTGACCTACTTCGTGTTCGACCTTATTTCTAACGGGTCTCTTTATAGTTATTGGAGTCTATACGTCTACTGTGGTGGGAATACCGTCTTTCACTTCTCCTTGATTTTTCGGAGAACTACTTTCACATTCTCCTCTCACTTTTACAACCGAATTTCGAGTTGTAAGTCTTTTGCTTCTAGTACCGTAGGCCAGGGTAGTGAAGTACCCTTTATCTACCCCTTTGTCACCTTTGTCACAGTCTGAAATAAAAACCCCGAGGTCTTAGTGACGTCTACCACTAACGTCGGTACTTTAATTTTCTGTGAATGAGGAACCTTCTTTTGAATAGTTAGATCTGTCGTATAAGTTTTCGTCTCTGTAATGAAACGGCTGATTCCAGGTTGATCAGTTCCGATAACAAAAAGGTCATCAGTACATACCTACACTCTCAACCTGACACTTCTTCCGACTCACGGTTTCTTAACTACGAAAACTTGACACCACAACCTCTTCTGAGAACTCTCAGGGAACCTGACGTTCCTCTAGGTTGGTCAGGTAAGACTTACTCTAGTCGGGACCCTAAAGAAACCTTACTTACTACGATTTCGACTTCGAGGTCATGAAACCGGTGGAGTACTCGTCTCAACTGAGTAACCTTTTCTGAAACTACGACCCTCCCTAACCCCCGTCCTCCTCTTCCCCTACTGTCTCCTACTCTACCGACCTACCGTAGTGGCTGAGTTACCNCCTGAGCTACCTGCACTCAGACTCACTTGAGGCCCTCAACCACTACCTGTCCCTCCGGACCGCACGACGCTAAGGACCCCAGCGTTTCGAAACCTGTCCTGACTCACTGACTTGACTTGACATCAGAACTCTTAGCCTCTTCCGTTACCGTGGGGTGAGGTCATGAGAACGGATCTTTTGGGGTACTTGTCTCCTCGGACCACCCGACGTCAGGTACCTCAGCGATTCTCAACCTGTGCTGACTCGCTGAAGGGAAAGTGAAAAGTGAAAAGACGTAACCTCTTCCTTTACCGTTGGGTGAGGTCACAAGAACGGACCTCTTAGGGTCCCTACCACCTCGGACCACCAGACGGCAGACACCCCAGTGTGTCTCAGCCTGTGCTGACTTCGCTGAATCGTCGTCGTCGTCGTCAGAACTCTTATCGTTCCTCTCTATTCTTTCTATTCTCTCTATTCTTTCGGAAGGAGTGACTAGTTACGTTTCTTTGTCTCCTTTTGTTATCTTACCCTTTCTGATCTCTAGAGAAGTTCTTTTAACCTCTATGGTTCCCTTGTAAAGTACATTACTACCCGAGTTATTTCCTGTCTTTAACATACCTGGATTGTCTTCGTTTATATAATTCTCCACCGTTGTTATGTGTCTTTTCGATATGTTTTTGCTAGAAGTACTGGGTTTATTGGTGTTGTCGTCGTCGTCGTATTATTTACCCGAAAGAGTCACCGAGTCTAACATTTTTTAGACGGACGGTTGTGTCCTCTGTGTCGTCTGCGCCCAAGTCAGGAACTTAATCTCTCCAGGGGACGTCTTCCTTTATCCTTGGGTGAAGTCATAAGAACGGACCCCTTAGGGTACCTGTCTCCTCGGACCGTCCGATGTCAGGTGTCCCAGTGTTTCTCAACCTGGGCTGACTCACTGATTGTGAAAGTGAAATTTGTATTATTTAATAATTCCCTTTGTCAGTACTTGTTTTGAAGTGAAATAACTTTTATCCGACTCCATTAAAGAGGTCTGTGTCTTTCTTAGGGACTCAAGGCATTATCGTCTACCATAAGAAGAACGTTATAGTAAACGTTCTTGCTCCAGTGTTCCGACTCAGATTAATAGGTGTTTGATCTTATTCTACTTTTTACAGGACAAACACCTCTAAAGAAGTTCATGAACTTATAAAGTCACATCTTTATGATAGTCAATCGTGGTCCGCTTTCACCGCTTTATTTAACAAGGTCAAAAAAAAAAAAAAAATTATCTACGACACATCCTAAAGCAGTTGACACTATTTCGGGTACTCTACTATGTAGATGACACAGTAGTATTGGCCTTTTGTCTGAGTCCTAAGTACCCCAGACTAGAGGACCTAGATTTCACTTTTCGTCCTCTTTCCGTTTGTCCCGTGCACAGTTCCCGAAGGACCCTCGTGGTAGAGAACGTCTTTTCTTTCCGGAACCAGGTCCCCCGACTCCTTGAGGACAGTGAAAGGACCCCACCGGGGACGGGACGAGGGGAGGTCGGGGCGGGAGTGACTCCCCAAGGACACAGGAGGTGGGGACGGGGGTGGAGTCCGGGTCTTCGAAGAACAGTAGAGGAGGAAGGAAGGACGTAGTGTCTCAGTGGGGTCCGGGACTGTGGGAGATGAGTCCGAGTCCTGACCTCGGTCATTCCTTAGTTAGACGAGGGAAATGAGTCCGGGTCTAGGAGGGGGTCCCCCCGGATTTCCTGGTCCCTCGTCCAGGGACCTCCTCCCCGGAACGAAAGACTGTCGGAACCCCCGACGTCCGTTTGGAGGAAGGAAACGTGGGGAGGTCGGAGACTCGTCGTGTGTGTCGAGAGTCCTGGTCCCAGGGACGGCGGGTAGAGAAGGACCAGGGGGGTCGACCCGTGGAGGTGGGGTCGAGTCCGGGTGGTAGGGGTCCGTGGAGACGAGTTCCGTCCCGGCGAGTCACTATCTCCGAGACCCAGGGGTCCTTCGACCCCTGTACGTCCGGTGTCCGACTCAGTCTTGACGACGACGAGGTCCTCGTGTCCGGACCGGAGTCGGGAAGGGTGTCAGAGACGACACCCCGAGGACGGAACGGACGAACTGGGTCCGGTGAAGGACACTCTTGTCCGGAAACCTCAACCCAGACGTCAAGAACGAGAGTCCACTATACCCCAGAATAGGTGGACGAGTAAAGGTCCCACTCCTCCAAGTCACTCCCCGTCCCCAATTGACCCTAAGTGGAAGGGGCCGGAGTGTGGTCCGGGACACGGGGACGGAAGAGAGACTTAAGACGGGAGGTATGGACAAGGACCTTTCCTGAGTCGGGTCCTTCTGTCAATACTACTTTGACCACTCCTGGTGTACCTCCTAGGTCCACTACACGAACTACCGACACCGGCACCGCAAATGAGTCCCCTCGACGTCAACCACTACAACATTCCTTTCATTCTCACTTCGGGAACAGGGCTGTGGATTTGATTCGTCTACGGAAGAGTCGGGGGACCTGGGTCCATGGGATGATACCTCAGTGATCACGTATTAAAGAAATGTTACGACACAACCAAAGACAACATCCTGTTACGTTTAGTCGGTATTAATCTATGTATATAGGGGAGGTAGGACTTGGAAGAAAGGGTGAGGGTAGGGTGGGGAGATCCAGTAGTGTCTCGCGGTCGGACCCGAGGGACACAATATATCGTAGAAGGGCGACCAATCGATAAAAGGCGTGGTATCATGCATATATACAGTGACGATGGTAGAGTTAAACAGGATGGGACAGGAAGGGGACGATACAAGTGTTCAGACAGAGTACAGTACGTCAGTGAACTTGGTTGACATACCGTCGGGGACGTTGTGCAGGACTCCACTCTACCTCCTTCCCTCCTCGGGGTAGAGGTGTCTTGAGTCTGTCACTTACCCGTTCGTTCCAGGGGTGTATCGGGGAGTCAGGACGCACTGTAGTCTACTCCACTGTACTCCTACCCTTGTCTAATTCAGGAGAGTCCTCGACTACAAACTCCACCATAGTTGTCTAAAGGTCTTGATCTTCTCGACTATAAAAAATTTTCCCACATCTGTCCCAGTTATTCTTCCTTTAGAGATCTTAGCCTCACCACTGGAGTACAATCCCCAGTCGTTCTTAGGTACATGTTACCAAGTTTCGGGACACGATACTCCCTCTCTACAGTCCTCCACCTTCTCCTTTCTCCTAGTGTCTCGTAGGGGTCGCGGTAACAAGAGGGTCCTTGATGAGTGGAACTTATCCAGTGAAAGTGTGTGTGTGTGTGTGTGTGTGTGTGTGTGTCTCCCCACCCAGGTACAGGGAAACTCACCTGATGGTGAAGAAAGGAGATCAGAGTGAATGGACACCAACAGCTGTAAAGGAGGGTCACGTGGTTCTTTAGGGTTTCTGTCCGGACTGTCAGCGGGTACCTCTGGAAGAACTTCTTCAACGAGTGTCGAGACAGGAAGAGGGTGAAGAGAGAGTAGGCAGAGGGAGGTCTTACTTGGTGACAGGTCACAGGTAAGAGGTTTAGTTTCTCCTCCGTGTAAACAGGTGACTTCGGTTTGACGGTCCTAGGTGACTACACAGGTAGGAGAAGTGTAGCTGTACAGTAGGACGGGACGTTCCACTCTCCCAGACGGGGGGCGGCACCGTTTCTCGAGTCGGAGACCCGAACTGTCGAAGAAAAAGGGTGGACCCAGGTGGAGGGGACTCAGGTCGATTAGACCGGGACAAGAGAGAAGATTCCGGACGAGGAAGGTTACCTGATGATCCCTTCCTGGTTATAGGAGGTAAAATAAAAAGGGGCTTTTGTTACTTACTCAAATTCGGGGGTCGGACGAGGAAGACGTGGACCTGAACGATTGAGTGGACACTGACACACTAAGAGGCTGCATTGTAGTCCGTCGACGAGGGACTCGTTCAGGCGCAACAGAGACTCACAAAGTCAGACACAAAAGGTCCGGAAACAGCAAAAGTGAAGGAGGGGGTTACCTGAACACTTAGCCTAGAATCGTACTGGTGTCAGTGTCCTCTCTTTTTGTAAAGGCAGGTGGACGGAAACTTGGTGTGTGGTACCAACAAGTCCAGACCCGACTCTTAGTTGCCATTTCAATATCGTTTCTCTCACTCGTAGACACTTCCGTTTTCCGTCCACTCCCGTCCCAACCGTCTTTTTCCGGGTATCCGGAGGAGGGGAGTCAATACACTCTCGTCTCACTTCCACGTCCCGACCGGACCGTCTCGTTCGTACCAGGGAGGACGAGGTAGGGGTTGTGAGGTATCTCGGTCACGGGGAGGGAAGGAACACTTCCTCTTCAGGGGACGACCCGTCTTTAACGTGTGGGACCTACACACGGGAACGGGTGGTCCAGTCATGGGTCCTAGCCGGTTGTGTGTCGGAAAGACCTATGTACGGTCTACCGAGACGTCCTTTTCGGATCTACCTTCTCCTGAAAGTCTTGGTTTGGGTCACAGGACGGTCTCTACCTCTCGTACACCCCCGACGAAGACTCCTCGTAAAGTAAATATCTTACCTCGGGGAAAAGTCTTACGTAGGGGTCTCTTCCTTCGGTGCAAGGTCACTCCTCACGGGAAAGTAGTGGTGTCATTCGTCTCCAGGAAAGGAAGAAAGGGTTACTCGGCGTACTGGCACCTGAGTCCATTCACTTGGACTTCCTCGTCTTTGCTGAGGGTGTAAGTACAACCTGGATCGTACAATGATCGTAATACGTATCCCTGACGTCATAGCAGTACCGGAGGGACAAAGACTTCACTCCGAGTCCCGAGGTCCGTCAGTCACCTGTCGAGACGGTCCGGGACGATTGTCACGAATAGGGACCCGGGTGTCTAGGTGTGGTGTGAGTAAAGTGTACCGGACCTAAAGACTGTACTTACCTGTTAGAAACATCAATCATTTTGTGGTAACCTACTCCCGATGGTATCATCCCTAAAGGTGTAAGTATGAAGACTGGACTGAGACATAGAGTGTCATCATAGGCAAGTAAAGTCAGTGAATCAGTACAGACTGAGAAACGTTGGGGTACCTGGCGTCGTGCGGTTCGGAGGGACAGATAGTGGTTGAGGATCTCAAATGTGTTTGAGTAGAGGTAACTCAGCCACTACGGTAGGTTGGTAGAGTAGGAGACAACGGGGGAAGAGGAGGACGGAAGTTGGAAAGGGTCGTAGTCCCAGAAAAGGTTCGACTTGGTCAGGGTTTCTTTATCTTTGGTGACAAATGACAATACGTTCGGTAAATCAAACCCCGTATTAAACAAAATATTGTTATATATTGATAATATTAAAGAGTTGTTCTGGACCTTGACCCGGAGAAGAGGTCTAACTTCCGGGTCGTGTTCGGTAGTGTCGTTTACAAGTAGTCCTGTCGACTACCCGACCCGATAAACCATTGGGGAAAGTCCATGCACGGGTAGAGTTTGCCCATCTACAGGTAAATCTCCCAAACCGTGTTTCAGTACTAGTACACCCTAGAGAATCAACGTCCTACGACGGAAGAATCTACAAGTTCATCCTAGACCAAGGGGTTGGTCCCTAACTTGGACCCGGGGACGTAACCCTTACGACCTGGAAATCGTTGACCTAGCGGTCCCTTCAGGTCTCTTGAGAAGTAATTGATCTGAAAGTCCCCGATAGGTAACTAGGTAACAAAAGCAACAAGGGGTGTGTTACTCTAGGGTACCCCTTGTTCTGAGACCTCTCCCCAACAGACATGAGAATTGAACTTCGACAGTAGTTACTGTGTCGAGGATCGTCGGACCACAAACACCTACTGTAGGGAAGACTGGTCCATCGATTAGGGTGTCCGTTACAGTTGTCTGGACACCTGGTCCAGAACAACTCTTTAAGGGACACCGGAGATGATTGAACACGACGGTATTTTTGTTAAATTCTAACAGGGTTAAGTACTTTCCGTTAGGTGGTACCGGAAAGAGGAAGATATATGTGTACCCATAGTCCTTCTAAAGACATTACTTCGGAAGTATCGAATGTTGAAAGTCACTCGTAGTGACGGTGGACTTAAAGTCTTCGAACTAAAAAAAAAAAATTGTGTCTTGTTCTTTAAAAATAATAGAACTTACGACCACGTATTGGTTTTTGTCCTAATTAATCTCCTCCTCTGTCTCCCTTTGAAGTTTATGACTCCACCTAAAAACCCTTCTAAATTTTGAAAATTCCCAACAAGTATTACAGAAAAAAATCTACGTCCCGAAAGGAAAATGACCTGTTAAAAGTGAATTGTAAAGAATGTAATACTTTAAGTTGGTCAGAAAACGGACATTTCAATTTACTTTTTTCTCTCGTTCTCTATGTCTTTTAAGGGATCATATATGACTACAAACTTTCTCAAACATAAGAAACATGGAAGTACATGTAAAATGTCAGATTTAAACTTTGAAATAATTCCTGCAGAATTGAAAACGGAAAATTTTTACAAGTTCCGTTGATTAAAACAACTTAATTTCTAATGTCATCGAAATTTTTACCAGTTCTATTTGTATGTTTGTTTTAGAGTCAACAAGAACCTTTGTGCAAAATTCTATATCGTGTACTGTGTATGGAGAAACCCCTGATCTAATAGGAAACTCTAGGACTCCTTATGACCCACCTTCTAAATAAAATGTCGTTTTAAATCGGAAACTATTGGTGTCGAACCTATCTAGTGTTTCAACTTAGAAATTTCAAAAGAGTTATACGAAAGTCAGGTCTATTGAGTTTTGAATACAGGATTCCACCTATTTAACCAGTAAAAAAAGGAGTATATTAATAGTGGTCACCCGAGAACTGACCGTCAGATAGAACCAACATTGAACGTTTCGGTAAGAAATGTCACTTTGTACTTTCTAATAGAAGGGGTTATTCTCCTTTAATTAGACTTATTTGTTGTTTCAGTTTCGGTATACACAGAGACCTGTAAGAACTTTTGTCCAAAGCTGTCATGATTCTATGAAACGAAATTGTTAAAAAGAGGAAAAAGTGTTGACACGTCAGTGATGGAAAAAGATGAGACAAAAAAAAAAAAAAAAACTTCAACCTCTCACCCCTCACCTCAACCTCCCTCCTAGTTCGAAAAGTAACCGTGTCTTGATAAACCTTACTTGGGGTTTCTGTCACCTTACGACCCAGAGAGGAGTTCGTCGAAGGAGGAGAGAATTGTCGTAAGTTGATGAGAGATAGTTACTAGAGTAGTGTCGGCTCAAGAAGTCAGTCTGCTGACTGTTGGTATTCACTTTTGAGAGACTATTTTCGGTTGACTAGTTCGTCCCGGAAGAGTCTTACGTAGACTTTGGTCTCGACGAAGAGACCGAGACCTCCAAGAGTCCTTGTAGGACCACCGAAGTAGTTCCCGGCGACTATGAGACATCGGGAGTCGCGACTCGCCAAGGAGAACGTCTCTCAGTATCAGTAGGAGGGTCAGTAGCTTAAGGAGCGGGAGCGGGAACGAGAGCGAGAGCTTAAGTCCCGGACGCTAGACCGGACCGACGAGGGGTCCCGACCCCGGGGAGACCCCGGTAACCGACCCGGCGGAGGAGGAGGCACCCCGGAAGGAGGAGGTCGACACCGACCCGTGGCCGGCGCGCCCTCCCCAAGACCCTATCGAGGCCCGAGGGCGGTGGATGGAACTATACGCCTTCCACTGAGAGTGATCCGTAGTGTAGGTAGACGTCCAGTAACGAGAGAAGTATCTCGAGGCTGTGGAGCAAGTAAAGTCTGTATCATTTCGTCGAGTTCAACAAGTAAAAGGTGGGTCTTCGAACGAGAAATTGACAAAGAGAAATAAACCTATAAAAAGTAGATGATTTTGGAGTACTTTTTATGTGGGGTTTCATGTAGAAAATCTCAATAGGAGAGGGACCTATGCACTTGGCACTTGAAGGTCTACAAGTTCGACCAAAATCTTTTCCGTCTCCTCGGTCTCTAGTTTAAGGGTTGTAGACGACCTAGTAGTTTTTTCGTTCCCTCAAGGTCTTTTTGTAGATAAAGACGAAATAACTGATACGGTTTCGGAAACTGACACACCTAGTGTTATTTGACACCTTTTAAGACTTTCTCTACCCTTATGGTCTGGTGGACTGGACGGAGAATTCTTTGGACATACGTCCCGTCCTTTGTTGTCAATCTTGACCTGTACTTTGTTGTTAGAACAAGGTTTATCCTTTTCAGGCAGTTCCGACATATAACAGTGGGACGAATAAATTGAATATACGTCTCATGTAGTACTCTTTGCGACCCGACCTTCTTCGTATTCAACCTTAGTTCTAACGGTCCTCTTTATAGTTAGTGGAGTCTATACGTCTACTGTGGTGGGAATACCGTCTTCACTTCTCCTCGATTTTTCGGAGAACTACTTTCACTTTCTCCTCTCGCTTTTTCAACCGAATTTCAAGTTGTAAGTCTTTTACTTCTAGTACCGTAGACCAGAGTAGTGAAGTACCGTTTATCTACCCCTTTGTCACCTTTGTCACCGACTGAAATAAAAAGACCCGAGGTTTTAGTGACGTCTACCACTGACGTCGGTACTTTAAGTTTCTGTGAATGAGGATTCCTTTCAATACTGGTTGGATCTGTCGTTTTCGTCTCTGTAATGAAACAGTCATTTCCAGGTAGATCAGATTCCGATACCAAAAAGGTCATCAGTACATACCTACACTCTCAACCTGATATTTCTTTCGACTCGCGACTTCTTAACGACGAAAACTTGACACCACTTCTGAGAACTCTTAGGAAACCTGACGTTCCTCTAGGTTGGTCAGGTAGGATTTCCTCTGCTCAGAACCCACAAGTGACCTTCCTGACTACAACTTCGACTTTGAGGTTAGGAAACCGGTGGACTACGTTTCTCGACTGAGTAACCTTTTCTGGGACTACGACCCTTTCTTACTTCCACCCTCCTCGTCCCCTACTGTCTCCTACTCTACCAACCTACCATAGTGACTGAGTTACCTGTACCCAAACATACCTGAGATCCTTAACCACTACCTGTCCCTCCGGACCGTACGAACCCAAGTACCCCAGTGTTTCTCAGTCTGTACTGACTCGCTGACTTGACTATTTTTGACTAGAGAGACCTATAGAGTTATAGGAAGTGGCATCGAAAACAGAGGTTTTTCACTGTGAAAAGCTGAGGGTGAGGAGATAGGGTTCCCATTTTATTGACCTCTATCCTCAACGTGACAACCCACACGATGGAGAGTCTATGACTCAGTAGACGTGTACAGACTCTGTCGGGAACCCTTGATGCCCCGTGACTACGACGGTAGGTCAAGGTAGTAAAAGTATGATAGTTCCACTTTTGTCGATTATAAAGTTTTATAATGACGTCTCATTTGTGAACGTGACTATATTTTGTTTGTACATCTTCCCCAACCTCGACGCTTGTCCTAGTATTTATCAAGACGATCGCTAAGACATGTTTTGACTTCAGAAGAAGTTTAAAAAACACCGTGTAAAAAACAGTAAAGTTGTAATTCTGACATTTCGTAAAACTTCTGATGACAGTTCACCTAGACGTAACCTTCTAATCTTCTAAGAATATTGGAGTCTTAGATGAAACGGTCTTGTCCTTTTGAGTCAGACTTTGTGTCTATGTTACGCACCGGTGAAGGGGGTTCATCTTTGCAACTTCTCCCTTAAGGGTGTTTTAACAAATGAACCTTTGGACGAAATACAAGTTTGAGACGTTCGGTTCACTTCCCGTCCCTTAAACAGAGCGACTCATAATTGTCTAATTTCCTAATCACAATTAGCGAGTCAGGACAGACTGTAAGGAGTTTACACGTCAATCTAATTACGAGAATTGAATGAGTCTAGAGTGTTTTACCTCGCAGTCTCTTTGCAAAAGAGACACTAGAATCGTAAGACATGGACCACCTGTATACCAAGAAGATATAAGTTTGTGGTGGTTACGGAGAAAGTGAAAATTGAAATAAACCGTTTCGTCGTGACGTATTTGACAAGTCATTGATCCTGTGTCGAATGTGTCGTACAATTTAGGTATATGTAATACTCGTCGTTCAATCTTTGTCTTTTTTGTTATGATTCGATGTTCAGAGGATAATAAAAATTTCTCTTTTTCCTTCTTGATACAGTCAATACAGGTTAGACTTGTCGGCTCACAAAATTCCCTGTAGTGGACGGTAGAGGAATTCAAAATTATAAATGTTTACGAATCAAAATTCCATTGTTTCGTCGACTAACATAGATGTTGTACGATAAGATACTGTGGTGTAGTTTTCGAAATTTTTCCTTCGAGTAGAGATAAAAGAATCATCGTAGATTGTATGTGGGTTTTTGGTTCTTAGAATTGAACACTTACCACCACAATAGACTACGTGTTTTCGTTAGACTATTTAATTGTAATCTTGTCTTAATTCACGAATTCTTTTCTTTTCAGTGAGGAGTTTTAGTTAAGTGTTTGGTACAAAAGGTAAAACGTCTTGGGGAAGAAAATTATAAATTTCCTTTTGCACCCGTACAATTTCATTATTATGTGTTTAAATATAAAACGTAGGAAGAAGAAAGGTTAGACCGAAGACACGGAGAGACTTCTTAATCTTTGGGGTGTTTAGGTGTGTAAAAGTACGACTTTTATCACATTCCTTCAAGTTTTGTTCGACACTACGACAACTAAAAGTTTTCGAAACTCCTGACTCTACTCGTTAGGTGACATTATAATAATATGACCAGTTCGACTACAACGAAAATGTCAAGTAGGGACCCCCCTCTTTCTCTCTTTATATATTCATCCTCAATGTATACTATTTTGAACCGAAAGATTGTCAAATCTATGTTGATTATTTAGTCATTTTTATATGACTAGGGGTTCGTTATATAATTTTTTTTTTTTTTGATTCGTTTACTAAGTCCAGTTTCGTTTTTACCTTTAGTCGGTAAAGTTTGTAGCAAGTACGATGAGGTCTTACTTCTTACTTTGGACTTCCCGGACTTAAGAAATAAAAAATTAAGTTTTCATTAAAAGAAGGAAGTTCTGGTTTTTAAATCTCTTTACTATTGAAAATCTAGGTCCTAGAACGATTATGATAAATAACATTTTATTATTGAATTCATAAATCTCAAGTCTATTCACAAATATAAGTGTTTTGACCTGTTTTTAAATCAGAAAACAAATATCTCATAGACAACTCATATAACAACTCGTTAGTGACTGACCCAGTTAGAGTTGGGTTTAAGACACTCTTTTTCGTAGTAGACATCCATATTATATGGACAGTCGACTAAAGTATTCCGTCGAAATAGTCGAGATTCTCTTTGGTAAGCGAGTCGGTCGACGTCGTGACATGGTTGTTGATGGTCACTCTCCTTCCGTCCTTATTTTTACGTCAGATTTCGTTTGACATACCATATATTTAATATGGAGTTATTTCGACGATTTTCACTTTTTTATTTCGATGGTCTTTTCGAAGAATAAACTCCTATTAGACTCATAGTTCGATGTGACAATTTATGAGTTCATGAAATCCCCATTTCTTCATACTACAAACGTTGATTTATAGTTTACTAAGTCCCCTTTTTTTACAACACACACACACACACATATCTCTCTCTCTCTCTCTCCTTCCCTTACTTTTCCTTGCACCTTTCACAATTATTGACAATTGAGACCTACTTCTCTAAGTCCTCAAGAAACGTGTTAAGAACGTTGGACAGACATTATTTAAAAAAAATTCAAAAATTTTTCGACAATTTATTTAAACTTCCTTTCTATTTATTTCTCGATTTTAAAGGGTCCATACACCACTTAATTCCCTAAAAACCTGTTATACCATAAAACATATTTTATATTTAAAATATTTGACACGTTCTTTTATAAAATTTTTACTGAAGAGGGTATTCGACAGAAATAGTATGTCATGACCTAATAGACAGTTTACTATTCAATAGTCAAGACCGAGGAGAATTATATAAGAAGGTTTATTGTATTCATGATATTAAGAGTATTTTGTCGAAAATGACTTTAAGTACGTTCGTAATTTTATGAATGAGAAGTTTCTCAAATGAACGTTTTACGAGATAAGTATTTAAATGAGCACGAAAATTTTTATACTTAATTTCTATGACAAAAAAATTATTAAAATGGTGTAAAATGTCAACGTTCCATGATTCCTAAAACAGTTATTTATAGGAATAACGGGTTGTTATATCATGTTGTAAAGATTTATAGGAGAGGTAAATTTTTAAAAAAACTTTTCCCTTTTCCTAATTTTTGAGAGTTGTTTGACCCATATCTCCCTTGCATGGAGTTGTATTATTTCCGGTGTATACTGTTCGAGTGTCGATTGTAGTAAGAGTTACCACTTTTTGACTTTCGAAAAGGAGATTTTAGTCCTTGTTCTGTTCCTACGGGTGAGAGCGGTGAAAATAAGTTGTATCATGACCTTTAGGATCGGTCTCGTTAATCCGTTCTTTTTCTTTATTTTCCGTAGTTTTAGCCTTTCTTTCTGCATTTTGACAGAGAAAAACGTCTACTGTTGATTGATTTTAATCAACAAAGATATATGATTATTATTTGATAGTTTTCTTTTTAATTCTTTTGTTAGAGTAAATGTTAATATCGTTTTTCTTATTTTATAGATCTTCATTTAAATTGGTTCCTCCACTTTCTCAACATGTGACTTTTGATATCTTACAATTGCTTTCTATGACTTCTACTGTGTTTATTTACATTTAAATAAAACATGGGTACTTGACCTTCTCAATTATCAATTTTATAGGTATGATGGGTTTCATTAGATGAGTCAGTTATTTTAGGGATAGTTTTAAAGTTACTGTAAGAAGTGTATTTATCTTGTTAGGATTTTAAACATGTCCTGGTGTTCTCTGAGGTTTATCGGTTTCGTTAGAAATCTTTCTTGTTATTCTGACCTCCATAGTGTGAAGGACTAAAGGTTGATATAATGTTTCGGTTTCATTAGTTTTGTCATACCATGAACCGTATTTTTGTCTGTCTTTCTGGTTACCTTGTCTCATTTCTCGGGTCTTTATTTGAGTACGTATATACCAGTTAATTAATCCTCGGTTCTTATATACTACTTCTTTCTTGTCAGAAAGTTATTCACCACAACCCTTTTGACCTGTCGGTGTACTTTTGTCTTACTTTGACCTGGAGATAGAATTGTGGTGTAGGGGGTTTTAGTTTTACCTAATTTCTGAACTTACATTCTGGATTTGAATACCACCACTAGTAAAACGTTATATGGTGTAGTGATACAACATGTGGATTTTGATAATATCACGATATACAGTTAATATAAAGTTATTTTGACCACTTTTTTTAGTATGGTAATTTTTTATAAATTACTACTCCCTGTTACAACTACTATAAAATAATTCATTTCTCTCTAATATTTTATTTTGATACTAGAGTCCTTATGTTTTCTTTACATATATGAAGATACCTATATATCTTTTCTTTTTTAGATATGTTACAATTATCTCCAATAGAGATCTAAGACCCCATACCCACTGAAATTAAGAAAACACAAACAAAAAAGGATAAAAATGTTACGTACATGTGATGAAACTATCCTTATAATGACGCCTTTTGTTTATCTTCCGTTCCTACAATTGTCATATGGGGGTGGGGGTGGGGGGATGTGTTTTGTTCCTTTTCTTTATTTCAAATGTTTAGACTTAATATTGTAAAGTACACAATTCCTTTTGGTTTTTAAACGACAGTACCGTACATATTGGAACAGTGTAGGATTCTGAGGTTTTAGATAATTAGAAGAATTAAAAAGGGTTATAAATTTTAAGATGTATTGGTATAAAAATAGACTGAATGTACGTATCTAGTAAATTTTATTTTTTATCATACATGATTTAAAGATGTTTCCGAGAAATTTTGACGATGACGACGATTCAGTGAAGTCAACACAGGCTGAGACACGCTGGGGTATCTGCCGTCGGGATATATACACAGTTATAATTAATTATAATTAATAATAAATTAAATTATAATAATTAATTAAGTCAAGTCAAGTCAAGTCAACGAGTCAGCACAGACTGAGAAACACTGTGGTACCTGACGTCGTACAGTCCGAAGAGACAGGTAGTGGTTGAGGACCTCGAACGAGTTCGAGTACAGGTAGCTCAGACACTACGGTAGGTTGGTAGAGTAGGAGACAGCAGGGGAAGAGGAGGGTGGAAGTTAGAAAGGGTCGTAGTCCCAGAAAAGGTTACTCAGTCAAGAAGCGTAGTCCACCGGTTTCGTGACCTCAAAGTCGAAGTCGTAGTCAGGAAGGTTACTTATAAGTGTTGACTAAAGGAAATCCTACCTGATCAACCTAGAGGAACATCAGGTTCCCTGAGAGTTCTCAAAAAAGGTTGTGGTGTCAAGTTTTGGTAGTTAAGAAGTCCCGAGTCGAAAGAAATACCAGGTTGAGAGTATAGATATGTACTGATTACCTTTTTGGTATCGAAACTGATCTACCTGGAAACAACCGTTTCATTACAGAGACGAAAAATTATACGACAGATCCAGTAACGAAAAGAACGTTCCTCGTTCAGAAAATTAAAGTACCGACGTCAGTTGTAGATGTCACGAAAACCCCTGAGGGTTTTTATTTCAGACAGTGACAAAGGGGTAGATAAACGGTATTTCACTACCCTGGTCTACCGTACTAGAATCAAAGGACTTATAACTCAAAATTCAGTCGAAAAAGTGAGAGGAGAAAGTAGTTCTTCGAGAAATCACGAAGAAGCGAAGGACGGTATTTCCCACCACAGTAGACGTATAGACTCTAATAACCATAAAGAGGGCCTTTAGAACTAAGGTCGAACACGAAGGAGGTCAGGTCCCAAAGAGTACTACATGAGACGTATATTCAATTTATTCGTCCCACTGCTATATGTCGGAACTGCATGAGGAAAGGGTTAAACCTTGGTCAGACGACAAGGAACAGACCAAGATTGACAACGAAGAACTGGACGTGTGTCTAAAGAGTCCTCCGTCCAGTCCACCAGACCATAAGGGTAGAGAACTTCTTAAAAAGTCAAACAACACTAGATGTCAGTTTCCTAAACCATATCAGTTATTTGGTCTTTATCTTTAAAAAGACCTTGAGAGAACGAAAAAACTACTAGGTTGCCTATGACCGTTAAACTAGAGACAAGAAGACGGAAAAGATTTAGGTCGAACTTGTCGTCCTTCAGGTGCCAAGTGCATGACGACTTCGGACCGAGCCTCCTAAAACTCGTAATAAAGTGATCACACACTCTACTTATGTTAACACACCATCAAACTCGTAAGAAACCGTAACGGAAAGAAACCTTAACCTTACTTTTGACTGGAAAAGGTCAGGACACCGGTGACGACTCAAAAGGTTTACACGACCGTATAACTCACGTCGTGAAAGTGTCGTAGTGCAAAATCCTAAACTTTATCGAGTTGACCTTAAGGTAGGTTGATCAAAACAAGAATCACTACGAAGGATTCCGGGTGAACTAAAGTATAATAAATCTAATTGTAATCGAATTAATAAATCTAACAAATCTAGTAAATCAAATTATAATTAACCTAATTATTGATATTGTATAATGAAATAACATATTATTCATATGTGTATTAATAATCCGATTATTGAGATTCTGTGATTATAGATCATAAAATATAAGAAATAGTTCTTGTTGACTTTTATACATGACAGTCCTTTATTGTTAGTTTAAGATACTTTCAAAAGATTAATTACCCGAAAGACCCCATTATGTTCGAAACATGTTAATTGAAACACGTTTCGTAATACTTTCTGTATTTTTCTTAGGGTTTTCATTGTTATATAAGAACGAAATTCTTATGTTTCAAATAGTATTACGACACATTGTGTACATTTCTTTAATTTTTCCCTGTCATATCTTGTTAAACCTTGTGTCCTAGTTAACCTATACGATCCTGGATATGGGAGTTAGGATCTTTACGGGTCAGTCAAATATTGTAGGAAAAGTACGTATGTACCGTGAAATTTTTCTGTAGTTATCTGTTTCATGAATACCTTGTTCTTGGGACTTTGAAAGGACAAAGTGTTTTGTCTCTACCTGAATAAGGTAGCTGGGGACACCGATAAATTTTGTTTTTATTTTGAATGGTCTTCTAATCGTTTTACAACTAAAGATCCATATATTTTATTTGTACATACATATTTTATTTTATATTTATTTATAAACATAAATCAATCAACGTTGGTTGATTACGTTGATAATGGATAGATATCAGAACTTGTATTATGGTGTCTAAGATCCAGACGTCGGATAGATAGACCGTAAGAGAGAGGAAAATAATTAGGTAGTCTTAACGTTCCTTATAAGAAGATTCATATTCTCCTGTTTTCAGTTGTAAGTTCAAAGACCCAAATAGATTGTACTCTTAAGTCGTACGGGTAATTCAGGAGAGAGAAAAGAAAAGGGGTAGATCAAAGATCGTGTGGAAAGGTCGTTTCTAACCTAGAGTGAGAGTGTCTCGTGAGGGGGATCGAGACCTACGGAGTTAATCTCCTCCTACCTTTCGTCCACTCTTTGTTCCCTTATAAACATTCTTTCGTGACCCTACTCAGAAATTTAATTAGGACTTCTTTTTTTTAGTAGCCTGTGTTGACTCGCTGAACTGAAAGTGTAAAGTGAAAGTACGTAACCTCTTCCTTTACCGTTGGGTGAGGTCACAAGAACGGACCTCTTAGGGTCTCTGCCGCCTCGGTCCACCCGACGACAGATACCCCAGCGTGTCTCAGTCTGTACCGACTTCACTGAATGGTCGTCGTCGTCGTCGGACTGTTCTTTGACTCCTTCGAAAAATGTATTAAGGGTACACTCTACTCTTTTATATTCACTAAAAAATTAGTGTAAGATAGGAATGGTGGTGACGAAATTAAGTCGGGTGGTAGTGACGTGGGGACTAAACGATATCCATAGAAGATAAAGACCGATATCGAAATAGGGAAAGGTTAGATGAGAGATGGGATGTTGGTTTTATTAGAAAGACTTTACCTTAAGACTAGGGAAGTGACGGACCGAACTTGTTAACGAGGGATGGTGGGAGTTCGGTCTCGGTTGTGTAACGTGAGATTGACGGACAAACAGAGCAAAAAAAATAAAAAACCTAGGAGATGGACTGACATTCAAGGTGATCTTACCAGTTTAAGTGTCGACACATAAGGACCGGGACGTCGTTACGGGTGTATCACCCGTGTGTGTATGAACAACTTAAATACTACATAATCTTCCAGTAGTGTGATTTCTATAAATTGTCTTAACGGTTTCTTTTCATAATCTACTACGAAAAAGTTTCCGTTAAATTTTGTCTACGAGAAAAAAAAGGACAGTTCTTGTCAAATTCGTGTCTAATCGGACTACCGTCATCTTTGTCCTGTATATTTTCGATCTGCGGGAGAGTTTAGAGAAGGTAAGGATTTGAATTTTTCTTCGTCTCTATAGACGAGGTACCCTCCTTTCTCCTTCCTTCCTCCACCATTCTCGACTGAAGTCTGATGTAGACCGGCTCCTGGAGAAGGCGAGACTGAATTTCAGACAGACGACACTACGGGACCATCTCTCTTCTCCCGTCACCCTCTCTTGACTCCGCTAGGGATGTACACCCTCGTCGACGAAACGAGAGATCGATGTCGAGGGCAGTCTCTGGGGGCGAGGGGTGGGACAGAGACGAGAGTCACCCAAGGTCATTTTGACAAGGGAGTGGAAATCCAGACCTCACCATTGTCGAAGGATGATGGTGGAACCCTTAGGGACCAGGGACCGATACAGCGTAGGAAATGTCGAGGGTATTGAAAAGGGTATAAAGAAACTTATCAGGGAAGTAATTTTAGTGAAGTTTTACGATCGATTCGTGTGAGCCTGGAACTGACTGTCAAATACTTGTGTTTTTACTTATCGTCTACTTACCAGGGAATTCTACAATTCAATTGACAACTACGAAATGAGAAAGTTTGTAAGATAAAAGATTATTAAAGAAAGTCGTGTTTAAAAAAATTACAGTCAAAAAAACGGTTAAAGTAAAGATCTAAGACAAAATATAAGAAATTTGAAGTACTAAATATTGATTCATTGACTAATAGAGACATTAATCTTGATGTAGAAACCTACATCCTTTTACACAAACTTTTATGTCATTTAAACGTTATCTTTTTTTAATCTTTTAGGAGAATCATGTTGACCTCTTTTCAAAGGATACACGTATATACATTTTAACGAGTCGTAAAATTTTTCAACTTCCGATTTTTCTTTTGGTTCACACACATATATATATATATATAAAAATTTATAAACCATTTACTGACTTGTTAACAGGTATCTAAATTTTTAATAAGATTTAAATTATGTTTATCAAATCAGAATAGTCTCCATTTTATGTCGATTCACCTTCGTACTTCGAATATATTAACCCATTCACCCGTCCCCGCTCGACGAAATACTTCCCCTTTTTTTTTTCCATTTGATTTTTGTTCTGATACATTTATTTTAAACCATATTCCGGTACTTACCGGGTTTCGTTCACTCCCGGGTCTTTGAATTCAAAGTAATGGAAGTTCGATTTAGATGAAGACCAATATTTTTGTTTTGAGTAAAATATATATAGACCAATATTTTTGTTTTTCGTGAGAATGGACTATGGTATAAAGTCATTAAAGTCACTATACAAACGGGGTAAATATCTCGTCGTTAATATTATAAAACATTAATATATTGGTATGATCGTCGTTTCACTTCCTTCAAACATTGATATAGACTAAGATTAACTGTTCTGACGATCGAAAATTTTTTGAAATTGGACCGACACGAGGTCCAATCTTAAGTTTCTTTTGTCGATATTGATGTAACACTTCACTTTCAGTTAGTCAGCAAAGGTTGACAAATTCTGGGGTACTTGACTGATATGTACATTAAGAGGTACGGTCTTATGACCTCACCCATCGGAAAGGGAAGAGGTCCCATAGAAGGGTTAGGTCCCTAGCTTGGGTCCAAAGGACGTAACGTCCACCTAAGAAATGGTCGACTCGGTGTTCCCTTCAGGAATTGAAATAATTATTGATATAATCCACTTCTTAATTTTACGTAAAGGACTATTCCTAGTTGTCTTTACCGGTCAGTCTTAATTAACTTCATTTTGAGTCAAAACTTGTTTGTCTCAATCTAAGTAATGGTGAAAACGACAATTTGTAAGTAATTTTTCCGTAGAAAGGAGAAGGGTCTTTTGTTTTAACTCTCCAGATACTTCGGACCACACAACGTCAAGTGCCCCAGTGTTTCTCAGTCTGTGATGAATCGTTGATTTGTTGTTGTCGTAATTTAGATATTAGCGGTAAAATGAATAATTAATTCTTTAGTAGAATTTTATTCGTTGAGAACAGTTCATTTTTGTCTAAGATTTTGTTCCTTTGTCATTCTGGAAAGAATAAAACCGTCAATTAAAGTTCATCAGAATCGATTACAGAATGAATACCTAGAGTGAGGGAGGGGGACCTCTCTCACCCGTCCCCTTCTTCCTTCTCTTTTTTGTCTCTTTCGAACCGAAGTTTCCCTTATAGGTTACTACGACTCTGTATCTTTGTTTTCACCCGCAATTTACTCGGTACGACACGACTTCTATACGGCGTACGACGACCGGGAAACCCACCCACACACTCTGGACCCGTGAGTGAGTGTCTTGGGAGAAGGGAGGGGTCCTTGAATCTCCTCGAGTTGTTAACTGGTCAGACAACATATTTTACCATTCGAAAAAGGAATGACACCAAGACTTTACTGTCGCCCTGTATTTTGGTCGTGTTCAACAGTCCGTAGATACTTGCACTAACTTTTTCTCTTCAGTTCGAGTCTCACTGTCACAGGAGAGACCGTGACTGTGGAAGCTTTTGACCCTGTTCTCATAGAAAAGGGAAGAAACAGAAGTGTTTTACGATATTGTCTTCTACTTGATCCCGTCCTTTAATAGGGAAGAGAAGTCTACTTTCGGAAGTAAAGGTACTGGTATATCGTCTACATTTTTAATCAACAGTCATATCTTTGTCTCACCGACTATTATTTCATTGAAATGCTTCACACTGACTGTCGGAGAAATTTTTCTTTTTGTGGAAACACGGTTGGTTCAGAGTGGGGGAAAGGGTTTCTACTCAATTTAGTTTTCCTGTCTGGTACGTTTTGAAAAAGATGTAAAAATTACATCACTTAAAAACTACAATTTTACCTCATCGTATTTCCACTGTTGGTTTTTTCGCCGAGAACGTCAGACTAGAGAATTTTAAGTGTGGGAAAGTGGAACGTACACACCTTCTTCTTTCTCGTCTTCTATTTTAGTGAAGGTGGACCTGGTGACGAAAAGAAATAGACAATTTCCGTGCATATAGTGAGGGTAGTCTCCAAAGTAAAACTGTGACGGTAGAACGTCGAACAGTATGACGAGGTTGTAGACCAAAGGTGGACGTCCTGGCTGACCGTTATAGTTAGAAGGTGGTCCAAAATTGACCAGATAATCGATTTTCTTTCTCTTTTCCTGTGTGTGTGGTTCAATATCTAAAATATGATTATCAGTAAAATGTAGTGATATCTGTTGAAAGTCACAGGTATCCGTCTTTCGTCTTTACATGGAATAAATCATGTATGTAAGAAGGTAACAATTTGAACAATGAGTTAATGAGTGAGTGAATAAATGATCGCTGGAGGAGATGATGTCATGTTTAAGAGACTACTGCCCCTACCACAGAATAAGTAGAAACACGGGAATCGTAGTTTGTATCATGGATCATATTGACGTTTCGAGTTTTACAAACTCAACTTGATGTATTACACCTGATAGGAGAACTCTTCTGGTTTCCGTTTCGTCTTTTAAAGTTAAGGACATACGGACAAAAGTTAGAAACATCAAACCTCCCCTTCGCCCCTTCACATCTTTTAGTCGTTCCTTAGGGATAGGACAGATTCTTAAATTCCGTAGTGACTTGGTCTCTATTCCCTTGAGACCAAAATGTTGACTTAAATCCTAGTGTCCGTCGTACTGTACTATTTCCTTCCATCCCGACCTCAGAGACGTCGTAATCTTTCTCCTGCAGGGACAGTTACTTCTTGGTTTTAACGAGTCAATTTCGGGGAGACCAATCTTTTAAAAATTCAGTGTACAATGTTACACTTACGTCGACTTTCTACTGGTAGTTAGTTTTTGTCATTCCTTTTTTGGACGGGTCTCTTCCCTCAGGAATTAATTTTAAAACCAACAGTCGTTCAGATAGAATAAAAAAGGTTAAGGAGATTTACAGTTCTAAAAGTTATTTTTTTATCTGAAGAAGGGAAAGGGAGTTAGAACGAGGAAATTAGGTAATTAAAATTTTGGAAAATCGACAGAAAAAAATATCACGAATGAAGATTTCGTACGGTAAATAAGAAAAATTGACTTTATATTAACTGTATATTTGTGACACAATCAAAATCCACATGTTGTATTACTAAATACATATATTTCATTTTACTAATGATATTATTTGAATTAATTGTAGATAATAGTGTGTATCAATGTTAAAAAAAGAACACTACTTTTGAAAATTCCAAATGAGAGAATCGTTGAAAATTAATATATTATATCATAATAATTGATATCAATTATCAGTTATTAAGTGTATAATAATTCATATCAGTGGTACGACTTATTGTAAAGGAAAAGATGAAGTTTAATATACGGTCTACTCTTGATTCGAGAGTATGTATTTGTCAACAGGGAGTCATAGGTTCCCCCTGACCAGGGTCCTGGAATAGAGACTATGGTTTTAGGTGTCTGTAAGTTCAAGGAATATCTGTTACCACATCGTAAACGTATATTGGATATATAGGGTATATGAAATTTAATAGAGATCTGAAGAATATAAATTATGTTCCGTTCATGGTAGATTTGTCAACGGTCTATGTTGAAGTTTGACGTTGCTTTTTAAGTTCAAGACACGAAAAACCTTGAAAGACCTTTAAAAAAAGACTTATAAAAGTTAGACACTAACCAACTTAGGAACTTACACCTTGGGAACCTATGTCTCCCGGTCGACGTATGACGAAGAAAGGGGATTAGGTTGGTTCTAGTAGTAAAAAATACTTTTGGTAAAAGACAATACTGACACATGTGTATTAAACGTCGACTCGGTTCTCCGTGAGTCAATGACAAAGGAAAGAATATCTTACTAACAAAAGAGACGTCAATTTTTGACTTCGAAAAAGAAAAAAAAAAGTGAGTGAATTAAAACAAAGAGGGTTGTCGAAGAAGTACTTTAAAAATATGTCAGTTTAGATAAACATTCGTTGAAGGAAAAAGGAAAATGAAGAGAGAGAGCACACACACACACACACACACATATCCGAGGGAAGATAAAGAAAAGGAGGAGACGAGACTTAGACCTGACGAATGAGAGGGCCGGACGACATACCGACAGTATGGTCCTGACCGGAAACATCGTTGTACCCGTCGAGACCGGTAGAGAGAGGACTTGCTCTACAGGATGGAAGGATCTGCGGTGCCGACGAAGGAAGACCAAAGAGGGTGACAGAGAGATGAGGGAGTGAAAAACTACTGTAAATTTCGTTAAGGAGGTCTTCATAAGACACTTTGTCATACACCTTATGAAAAATTTCTCTAACTCTAAACGTTCAGATTTTAATAGAAAGAAGATACATAAGTCACTATACACGTCCATGTCCTAAGTTCTAACCTTTGACCTTTAGTAAAAGTCAAGTCTTAACACTACGAAACGGAGACTGAACAAGTAAGATTACGACGAATAGATGTCAAACTACGGAAAGACTAATGACTGGAAATTACTTACTAGGTGAAACAAAAAGACCTTTGAAAATCTTATAAGAGAAATATTATAAGACTTTAAAGTACCACTATAACACTCAGGGGGGGAAAAATTTTTAAGTAATATGATCCATGAGTTGTCTACAAAAATTTGATGTCTTAGTACAGAAAGTCAAGGACCTTTAAAAGAATCCCAAAGCCCGATTGACAAGGAGTATTTCTTAAAGTTCGTCGTCGAGGAGAAAAGTCCGGTGTGGCAGTAAAGACCAAAGGTTCCAGGACTACGGAGGTCAAAGATTCGAAAACGACTCAAGACGTTTTGTTCGCCGGAGACGTGACTATGAGGGGAGACGTCAGAGAAACCAAGTCGAAGGAGGTGGGAAGGTCCAGTCAATAATGAGATAGACGAAAAGACAGAAGTATGTGACATCGCAAGCCCTGACAATTCATATTAGAGGATCTATTGACTTATATCTCAAAGTATAAAGAACAAGGACAAAGAACAAAAAGATCGACAATACACCACCATAGGTTTCCTCCGTATTTGTAGAACTGAGATAAGAGAATTTTGACCTTTCGGGGAGGTCGTACAGATAGAAGTTTAAATTAGTCTACATTTCTCGGTGGGAGGTTTATTATGAGGTGGACGATGATGTTTACAAGTTTAAGTATGGTTCGATTTCGGTCTTTACGGGAAGTTCTAGTGGAATCCTAGAATCATCCCTTCTACTCAGGACAGGGGTTCTTAGAAAGTAAATTTGTGTAAAGATAAAAGATAAAATCTAAAATTAACAAGGGGGATCCAACGGTTATAAAAGTTTTTTCTTTTTTCAAATTCTTCAATTTTTTTGTGGACGACTAGTACACAAGTATATACTTTTAAGTAATAAATGAATACTGAACATGTTGAAAGATGTAGTACAATTATGAAGACAATTTTTGATGATCAAACCGGACAGATACAGACTGCGTCCTATGTCGTACGAACCCCGACCACGTACCCCTACTGGGTCTCTCTACCATACCCCTCCCTCCACCCTCCCTCCCAAGTACAAACCCTTGTGTACATTCTTAATTTCTAAAATTTTAATTTTTTTAATTTTATTTATTTATTTATTTTATTTTTCGTCCTTTTTTTTTTTTTGATGATCAAACCAGAAAAAATTTTTTATCTATTGTCCCGGTCTCTCTTATCAATTAAAAGGATTTCAGTAAGTCAGTTACTCATTATTCAGTCATTAGTCCTGTTTAGAGGTTTGAAAGTCGAGGGGTATTGACACATTTGTGTGTGTTTTGATGAAGGTCCAACCCCTCAATTACTCTGACCCGTTTTCTCTCAGTTAAAATCGGGGAACAGTAGATCAATTCTTGATACATTCTTAGTGTACATTATCTTTAGATTCGGTTCCTAATAAACCCGACTGGATTCAAATAGTCTCAGAATGATTTTACTTTTGAGTTAAAACATGAATTTATAAAGGAACTAATATATATATTATATATGATGACCTTATAGGATGGAAGAGTAACGTTGATACGTTTAATTCTAAAGAAAGAAAGAAGGATGATAAGAAATTCTAAGTCAAGTTTAAAATAAGGACATACTTTAAAGGAAGTGATAAGATATGTTGTATGAGGGGGGAAGGAGACTTGAGAATGTTACGCATAAAAGAAAAGGGAAGTTATAGATAGTATACGACTACTATACGATAGTTTAGTAAGTAAAGGGACTATATACATGTTGTCTAGAGAAGATCATTCCAGTCACTCCTATTCTACACACTGTTTATGAAGGACCAGAATGGGTGCTTGGATTGTATCAGAACGTGTATTGTGTGGTTCACTAGTGGTCCAGTACTTGAGGTCTCCCTAAAAGGGTTAAAATGACCACATGATCAAAAATTCAACTTAGTTTATAACGAACTTTATTCTGTCAGTGCTCGACGCCGAATCAGTAGAAGTACAGTAAATATGTTGACAAACATATACTTTTTTTGACGGATGATTGATTAATTTTATGTGTCGATTAATTTTAATTTTAAGTTCAATTTTTTAACTCGTATTAATAGTCGACGGGGGTGGGGGGCGGTTTTTTTCCCGTGTTACATTGTATCTACCATAAAAGTTGTAGTCATCTTCAGTGAAGGATATTTACAAATTCTCGAAATCGACTTATTTCATATGTTTGTGTCTTCTTTTTTTTAGTTGTTGAGTGACGGACCCCGTGTTGACCCCGACGTCGAGGATGCACTTATCGTAGTATTCCCCGAAGACGCCGTATAGGGTAAGCAGGTAGGGGGTGACTTTCTTTTTTCACGAAATTTGTGGACAAGACTATCTTAATGGGTCACACTTCTTAATATCCTCCAAATTTCGCCGCTTTCCTGTCTAGAAAAATTTTAGTGAATTGATTCACTACGACCCTGTTGTCTATTCAGTTTCTTTTTTATCTATGAACCTGGGGGTGTGGAGTGCTTATGTGTTTTTACTTTCAGTTTTTCTAGTTTCCAGATTTACATTTTTCAATTTTACCATCATACAGGCTCTTTATTAAGTTCCTACATAGAAGTACTAAAGTCTCATGGAATTTGTCCTATAATTTTTGTGATGTTCTTTACCCAATTCAGACTGATATAATTTTAATTCTTAAAGATTAATAGTTTTTCTTGTCATATTCTCATTTTTCTGTCTAGTGTCTCACCCTCTTCTCTAAATGTCACACATATTTATCTGTTGTCCAATCACATATTTTCAGGATGTTTAGTTTCTTTTTATATGGAGTTATAGACTTATCTGTAAAGTGTTTTCTTCTTTAGGTTTACCGGTTTGTATACTTCTTGACAAGTTGAAGTGACTAATCATAATTTTATGTTTTAATTTTGGTGTCTCTATGATGGTATGTGATTCACCCACTCCTCTTTTTAAATCAGTAGGGTTCATGACCCTAACACTACCCTTCGTTATCCTTGGAACCATATAATAACTACCCTTACATTCGACCAAGTCAGTGAAGTTTTTTGACGAAAAAGTTATAGATACCAGTGAGATACTTGGACATTATTGTGTGGATGTCTTTATTCCACGATCATACTGCACATATAGTCGTAGACCTGAATACATGTAACACTTATACGTCGTGACACTCATAGAGAATTAGTCTTTGTTGGGTTTTATAGGTAGATGTCATCGTAATTATTTTTTTAAAACCATTACAAGGATGTTAACTGACGATATGTCGTTATTTTTAACTGATAGTACGTTTTTCTTCCTACCTAGAATGTTTGTGTTGCTCACTTTTCAGTAAGTAGTATCTTATACATGACATACTAAGGTAAACCGATTGTAAGTTCTATAACTTGTAGTAGATACCTTGACGTTAATCCATCATTTACGGATTTTCATTACAATGATCAATGGTGATCCCTTTTCCCTTCATCAATGCTACTACCTTGTCTTTCGTCTCCTGAAAGTTCCACGACTATTACAGGGTAAAGAACTAGTCACACCACTAATTTGTCCACGAACAATTCGAAGTGTAAATACAAAAGACGTATAAAACTCCAGACAATAAAAAGAGTTATATTTTGTATGAGTGTACCTTTACACAGGTGTCTATGGTGACTTACCTTTTTTCGTTTGATTTCTTGTTATACATCTCATGTTCAGTTAGATTTTTTAACACACACATGTTAAATAAGTATGTGTATAAATACAGACTTTTTGAACTCCTTTTTCTCTCCAAAGAAATAGAATGTGTGGAGACACATGGTAAATGTAAAAGATATAAGTTGTGACTAATGAAACTACAATGAAGAATTTTTTCATTACTTCTTTCTTGAGTTGTACTGTAAAAGACTTTACCAATTATCAGTACAGTGGGGACCAGTTCTGTCTTGGTCATCCTGTAAAATCTCATTAAATAAAAGAACGAATCATGAATTTTCACTTACAAATTTTTTTTTCTTCGTCGTTATTAATCGAGACTTATAATACAGCGAACGTACCCTAAAAAGACTTTTATTTTTAAGAGACCTCTCCTTTAAAAGTTTCAAAAGACTATGAATGGTTGGTCAACGTGGGAGGGACTTCTGTTTTCGTAACCTAGTAGGAAAGACTGTAATAAATAACTCAGTAGATGATCGAGAAATTACACCAGTTAAGGATACTGAAAGGGTGATCCAGGTTGGACCTTCACTCTTATTAAGTTATTAAGTGACCAGAATCAAAACGATTCCACAGTTATTTTATAAATAAATAGGTTTCAGTATAAATCATTACTCTTTAGTCCTGTTTATTTGTCAAATTCGGAGATTAAACTAACAATTTGTGAGTCAAATAATATCTAAACTGTTTATTGAAAGAGTCGGTATTGGGATTCACTTATTACTATAAAGTCATTAATATTTTGATCTTAATATTTTTTAAATATTATGATTTTTTTTACCATAGAAAGAAGGAAGCCAAAGATTAAAAATCTGGGTCCTAGGACTTTACCCTGAATCGATGGTTATAATTTACCATCGATAATCACGTTGGTAAAAAATGAATTTAAGGTGACTTTCACACTGAAATTTATAATGTCTATGTATTTTTTAAGATATCCTTAAAGATATGGACTAAGATGACGGTGTACACCTTTTATATTTTTATTCATTTTATAATTTTCTGAGATTTGTATTTATAATTGACATCTTACTTTAATTGTGTTATTTCTGAGACTTCAGTCTGATAGACCCAAATGTAAATTTAAAGAATGAATGTTGATATATTGGAACTGTTCAATAAGATAGTTAGTCCAAGGAGTCGACATTTCACTCCTCCTTCGCCCATGTATGGGGTATTTACTGTACTCCTTGATTATTCTCTTATGTACTTTTCATAACACTTGTGACTGGTCGTGTACCATTTGTACACTTTTTGTAATTAATCATAGTAAAAGTTTTTCTATTGAGTCTTTCTTTTACTAAAAAAAAAAAATCTTTTATTGAAAAATTTTTTACTATTACGGAGACTTTGGTATTTGTCAGTTCATATCTTTTGTTCGGTAATTTGTGGTAAAGATCATAAATTAATGTAGGGTAATCACTCCCAATTTGAATATGTTTTGTTCAGTTTGTTGACCTTTCCTTATAGACTTAAGAATAACACACGGACCGTGACAAGACCTCCGAATCTTATGTAGTTACTTTTTTTGAGTCTTTTTAAGGGTGGTGAGACCTTGAATGTAAGATTATCAGACGGTTAATATATAAGTATCGTTTAATTTACCTAAGATCAGTTTTTCCTAGGTATTTAGGATTGAAATTATCTGGTATTGGAAGGTTCGACCTGAGGTCCATATTCTAAAAAGTACTAGTTGGACTGAACTAATAGACTCGTGTCTATTTGAAAATGAGGTTCCACGGACTCACCCAGAGGTCTGAGTTTGAGGTTTATCAGTAATAGTCTATTTGGAGACTACTACTTTAAACTTTATATCATTTTATTTTACTTTTACGTAAGTAAAAAGAATTACATTTTTCTCGAGAGGAAGTTAGGATTATTTGGATAACAAACCTATAGTCCGACCAAGACGGTCTACTCTTGAATGTTCTTACTTCAGACCCTCGAGAACCAACGGTGACAAACTAGTGTTCTCTTTTCGTATGGACTCTTACGTCTCTTGAACACCTCCTCTCGGTTCAGTTTGGTTCTTGGTCTCTCTCTGAGTGACAGGTATTGTTGAACTCTAGAAAGAGATTTAGGTCGGTATGTTCTTCGGTCTCTCTGGAGATCTGAAAAGGTACTATATTGGTTTATTAAGGGAAGATCAAGACGGTCTCAAATTGACTTACAAGACAGTGGTGGTGTTGTCTTTCTTTAGGATCCACTGTGTATGAGATTGACGATAGAGTTTTCTTAAATTTTTCTTTCTTTTGGGAGTTTTTGACGATCCCCTTTTTTATGTACCGGTTTAGTATATTATACGAAGACGACCCCGGTTTTGTCATTTATTTCGAGAATGGTATGCACGTTTTGTGCGTCATTCCTAAGGTGAAGGTCTAGGATGTAGTTCTCGAAATCGAGGAAGTACGTTGACTAGTTTATCTTCAAGATCACGTATACGTACGACGGTTTTCTTTTGTTTCGTTCATAAGTAAAAAGAAGGGTTCTAAGATATTTCATAGATATGGTACCGTATGTTTATTTCGACGATTGAAGAGTTGTTAAAAAAGGTGATGTTACTTTTGTATTGTATAATGTATGAATGTGGATGTCTCCTTAATACATTCTTGTAAGATCAAACTAATTTTAAGAACATAAATTTCACAAAGTCATTAAAATCTAGAGGTCATACACTTATAAATTTTAAATTGTTAAAGTGTCATTTTTCGATGTTTTTCTAAATGTCACTTTCCAGAGGTAAGGTGGGGAGAGGGGTTGGTCAGAGTGAGGGATTTCCGTTGGTTACAATGGTCAAAGATGACTGAGGAAGGTTTGTATAGGTGAAATACGTATACATTCGTTTATACATACATAAATATTTATATAGAATATCCTCATATACAAATATACTTACATAATATTCTTGTTTATACGGATTACTCTCTATAAATTCAACCGAAGTTAGAAGGTATTGTTTATCTACTTTATTAGAATTTTCCATAATTATATGGTATTCTATTATTAGAAACATTATTAGAACATTTCATATAGATACCCTATTTATCGATCTCCACCTCCATTCCCCCGGTTTCCTATGTATACAAATACAAATGTCGTGTTTAATGTACAGTTTATTTCAGTAACCAATTCCAAACCTAGTTTGGTTCTTTTTTTCTGAAGAGATAAGGTAGGAGAAATACTTGAATATAAAATCATGAAAAGGTTTTATACTCCAACCTTAACTATTTACCATAGAGTTTTCGACAGGAATTTACGGATCATGCAAGTGATGATTTTTAGTAGTCTAGGTCATCGTTATTCGTGTAAGTGATAGTCTAGAACCAACTATTTTTATGTGTAGGTACTTAGGTATCACTGTCATTCATTTATATAGGGAGACGACGACGACGACGACGACGACAACGATTCAGTGAAGTCAGCACAGGCTGAGACACGCTGGGGTCTCTGCCGTCGGGTGGTCCGAGGGGGCAGGGACCCTAAGGGGCCGTTCTTGTGACCTCACCCAACGGTAAAGGAAGAGGTTACGCACTTTCACTTTTCGCTTTCACTTCAGCGAGTCATCACAGGCTGAGAATCTCTGGGGTACCTGACGTCGGATGGTCCGAGGAGACAGGTACCCTAAAGGTCCGTTCTCATGACCTCACCCAACGGTAGTCAAGTCAAGTCAGCGAGTCAGCACAGGCTGAGAAACGTTGGGGTACTTAGCGTCGTGCGATCCGGAGGGACAGGTAGTGGTTGAGGGCCTCAAGTGAGTCTGAGTACAGGTAGCTCTGTCACTACGGTAGGTCGGTAGAGTAGGAGACAGCAGGGAAGAGAAGGACGGGGGTTAGGGAGGGTCGTAGTCTCAGAAAAGGTTACTCAGTTGAGAAGGGTACTCCATCGGTTTCATGACTTCAAAGTCGAAATCGTAGTAAGGAAGGTTTCTTTAGGGTCCCGACTAGAGGAAGTCTTACCTGACCAACCTAGAGGAACGTCAGGTTCCCTGAGACTTCTCAGAAGAGGTTGTGGTGTCAAGTTTTCGTAGTTAAGGAGCCGCGNAAGTGTCAGGTTGAGAGTGTAGGCATATACTGGTGTCCTTTTTGGTATCGGAACTGATCTACCTGGAATCAGTCGTTTCATTACAGAGACGAAATCTTATATGATAGATCCAACCAGTATTGAAAGGAAGGTTCCTCATTCACAGAAGATTAAAGTACCGACGTTAGTGGTAGACGTCACTAAACCCCAACGGTATGTGTATGTATTTACCTCCTATCCCTCTTTGACAAAGGTTTACAAGGTTTATACCTACTTTATAACTTGAATCTTTTGACGGTAAACCGTTGTTCAAGTCATTATTGACTAATTCGGTTTTTAGTGTTTACCTACGATTTTGATCATATAATAGTGAACTATTCGATTATGAGAGTTTCACAAACGGGTTCTGTGTAATTAATGTTTTCCCTTTTTATTGTCGAAATGTTACCTCACTCTTCAAAGAGTCACCTCTTGGAACTGACTGTGAGGGAGCTAGTCTACTAGTTAGAATCATAGTGGTTTTTACCCTGTGAGACTGCAATGTGTTGCAGACGCTATAAAGTCCGTTTTCACACACTGAATATAGATTGGTCCGTCTTTTTAGTCTGGTTGGATTTAACTCTCCGTTAGATATTTTATTGACCGGACATAAGTACTTGTAAAAGTTATGATATTTTCTTCTTTTGATTCCGTGATAAGGTCTAATTTTTCTGTACCGTTGACTTACTTTGAGGACTAGACGTTGGAAGAAAAAGATATTTCTGTAATAATCTTGTTGACTATTGTAGATTTGCTCCAGACATTTAATCGACTGTCACAACACAGTTACAATTAAAGGACTAAAACTGTTGTCGTCATAAATCCACTTGTAAGATAAAAATTTCTATTTCTCGTAAGACAAACGTTTAATGTGGATGTCTCAAGTATTTTTATATATATACATAAAGAATATATATATATATATATATATATTATAGAAGGAGGGGGGTATATTTATCCCCCTCCCTCTCTCTTCTTCCTCTCTCTCTATTTGGTTTACATCATGTTACTCTTGTGAGTCCCTTATACCAATTTGTAATAGACCCTTAATAAACATGATAGGAATCTTATAAAGACATTCAGACTTTAATACAGTTTTAAATTTTTTTTTAAAAAAAAAAATTAGTAGTCTATGTCCATGGTAAGTTTTACCCCCTGTCTTATCTTTGAGGGATTGAATCGACTATTTTCGGTCTTATGACCAATGGATCTCCTACCTCCAACTGATCCTTTTCTTCGGAAAGACTGACTCTCTCGGAAGACCTCACGTCCTTTACTGGACTTGTACATGTGAATTCTACACACGTAAAACTTTTTCACTTTCACTTCAGCGAGTCAGTACAGGTTGAGGCGTTGAGGTACCTGACATCCGATGAGATAGGTACCTTAAAAGGTACGTTCCTATAATCTCACCCAACGGTAAAGGAAAAGGTCCTCTAAAAGGGCTGGGACCCTAGCTTAGGTCCAGAGGGTGTGACGTCCCTCTGAGAAATGACAGACTCGGTGAAAACCCATATGACGTTAAATTAATTTTTTGAAACTTTAATGACAAATTAGTGATTTTCACCCACCATGTTTGTAAATACATGGAGGACTACACTACTTGTCTTCTTGGTAATCCTTTAAAAGAACTTTTCTGTTTTTTCCTTTTTCAATTATACCGATTCTTAGTAAATTACTTAAACCCTTGAAGATATCCTATTTACTTGTTTAAAACAGTTATTTATTTACCGTAAAAGTTTTCCCTCTGATAATTTTACTTTTCTCTGAAATTTTCTGATTTTTCCACATTGTATTCGGAGCAAACCTAGGACTAAATTCATTTAGTTGATATTTTCTTAAAAAACTTTGTCGACCATTTCAAACTTGTACCTGATCCATATTCTATTATGATTCCTTGTAACAATCCGTACTATATCATAACATCAACACGAAAATTAGGAAGTCTAAATATGATAAATCCCCATTTTACTATAATACAAACCCTATCGAAATTTTATAAAGTCATTTTCTCTTTATTGATATATTTTGTTCTAATCGTTTAACAACCATTAATTACCTTAACCCACTGACCGATGTACTCCCAAGGAATATAATAGGATAAACGTACACACCACAACCTTTAAAAGGTATAATTTTTAAGAAATTTTCCGTAACTCCGATAGAAAGGGGTGCTAATTGTGTTTTGCACCTCTTCAGATAATTATCTACGTCGGAGTATATTAAACGTCGGAGTATATTTTGGTACGAGGTCTTTCATTAATTCCAAGACATCTTGAATAAATCCTCGTTTTGTGTTTACATCTGGCCACCGATGATACAAACCCTTTTCTCAATATCTTTTGATTAAAAAAGGTAAAAAGTATATCTAAGAAAACGTTTCTCGAAGAACGGATTACTCACATTTGGTGATCATGATACTTTCTCTCAGGACCTAATTTACAAGTTTCATAACGATATTTTCTATAGTATTCCTGTGAACCTTTTTGAATTTTCATTAAACTTCTAATTTATCATCAATTGCACAGTTACAAGTACAGGACCAAAACTACTGATCGATATAACACCAACATATCCTGTTACAGGAAATATCCTTTATATGATGTAGGACTTCATAAGTTCTCACTACCTCGTAGTAAAGTCGTTGTATAGTTTACCTCATTTCTTTCTTTCCAAGAATTATTATATGAACGTTGAGACATTCAAAACTCTGACAAAGTTTTTAAAGTTTTTAGAGAGTAATTGGAATAGAAAGAAACTACAAAGTTTTTCTATCTCACCCTATGATAGAAACTTAATAGTAATACATGTAGTTGGTCACCTTGTTTCTTCGCAATTAATTACTCCAAAGATACTCTGTGTGACCAAATTGACTTCTTTGACGATCTTTGTAAAATAAATCAGTTTCGATAACAAAAATCTGTTTCTCCGAATCGTACTTCTTACCTTAGAGATTAATTCTCTTTCAAACACTTGAAAGAAGTCCTTACAGACATTGAAAATAGTCTATAAAACTTTGTTATTCATAGGGGACGTTCAATTTATTTGGGTAATTATTCTATCGTTTATAGTATAAACCGACTTCATTAGTTTCTTTGTTTTATTGAGGACATTGTCGACCTGAAAGAACTCAGGTTTTTACTTTCCTGATCTTTCCTAAACTCCACGGTTAGGGATTAAATATCCGTCATGACAGGGTTGAATTGTGGCTTTCTTTGAGTCCTTAAAAAAAAGTCATGCTCCAAACGTATTTTAAACAAAAGAAAATCTCATAGGATTCGATAATAATTTTAGGATAAGTCTAAATTTTGCAGTTCCAGAAGTTAGCGTTAATGGTCGAAAAAAGTACGAAAATAGTGATATCAATTATAAGAAAACCTATTAGGTACGAGTGGAGATTCAGATTTTAAATTCAAAAAATTTTTTGAGTAAAAGTTATTAATACTTTTTAAAGTTCGGGTGTCTTTTTAAAATTTGGGTGTCCTTTACGTGTATTGTGGGAAAAGAGGAGTATATCAGTAGTTGACAAAGATAACACGGTATGATAAAATAGTTTGTAGACTTTTATACGACACCTGTAGTATTATGATGTGAAGACTTTGTGCAATCGTACATGGACGGTTTTTTTCGTTTGACCCTGTAAAAAGAAACGTTGGTGTAGAGGTAATGGTGTGAGTTCTTTTAGTAGACAAATCATAGTTGTGAGTTCCCTTCGGACGTCGGGTACCCAAGTTTCTCAGTCTGTACTGAATCGTTGACTTGATGTTGTTTCATTGTATGTGTGGTGTGAGTTCAAAGGAGTCAACAGGGGGTTTAGAGGAAATGTCGACAAGGGAGGTTAGGTAAGTTTCAAGTACGAAACGTTAGCGGTTAAGGTCCTATAAGAGGGGGTAAGAAGACAAGGTAAGTGGTGAAAAGAAACAGATGGTCTCGTGACTGAGGAAAATTTTCGGGATGGGTTGACAGGCTGTGTTATGGGTGTGTAAGATCTGCACAGTTAAAGGTGTACTAATCTAAATCTAGTTTCTTGAAATCGTTCTGGTGGTGTGTCCCGAACGTCCCGTGGAGGGTAACGTAGTGTAGTCCTACGTGTGTCGTGACTCGGTAGAGTGATGACCTGAACGAGTCGGCTTGTTGAGTCATTTACATCATTGCCGATCTAGTGAGATGAAAAGTCCCGTATCGATAGAGAAACATTAATTATACAGTTTATTATTAAACTCTGATGTTCCTACGAAAAACAAGGGGTTGTTGAAAGGAGAATTACCAAATCTAATTAACTACTAGAAACGGATTAAGTTGTTAATGTGACTATTAATGTTTCTTGACTAACAAATTTAAGATAATAAGAAAGGTGTAAATAATTAACTGTAAGAAGACAAAAAGTAGAAAAGTTAGGACGATAAAAAAAAATTCAGAGATACCTGAGTGTCTAAAAACAAAGACTTAAGTGACACAATGTTAGGTAATAGAAGTAATAGATGGTAAAAAACTAAGAGTTTGACAGAGGTCAAACCAAAGACCCTTAGAGATTTAGACGAGGGTACAGCAGGACTATTATGGGGTCATCTGAAATCCATGAAGAAGTGAAAGACTTTAAGTCAGTGAAGAGGTACTTCGGGATCATAAAGAAAATCACCATACACCCTAAGTCACAGGCCTATGATTTATACGAGTAACGATGGTCCTGTAGTAAAGTATAAAAAGACATTAATTCTGAAACCTTTTATACGGTCTTTACATCAATGAAAGTTTGGATACTGAAACTCCAAGTAATTTACGTCTATATCTTTGTCACATATTCGTGTAGTTTTCTGTGAGTAGTAGTAATAAGTCAAGTCAACGAGTCAACACAGGTTAAGAAACGCTGGGGTACTTAACGTCGTGCGGTCCGGAGGGACAGGTCGTGGTTGAGGGCCTCAAGTGACTCTGAGTGCAGGTAGCTCAGGCACTACGGTAGGTCGGTAGAGTAAGAGACAGCAGGGGAAGAAGAGGACGGGGGTTAGGGAGGGTCGTAATTTCAGAAAAGGTTACTCAGTTGAGAAGCGTACTCCACCGGTTTCATGACCTCAAAGTCGAAATGGTAGGAAGGAAGGTTTCTTTAGGGTCCCAACTAGAGGAACGTCAGGTTCCCTGGGTGTTCTCAGAAGAGGTTGTGGTGTCAAGTTTTCGTAGTTAAGAAGCCGTGAGTCGGAAGAAGTGTCAGGTTGAGAGTGTAGGTATGTACTGATGACCTTTTTGGTATCGGAACTGATCTACCTGGAATCAGCCGTTTCATTACAGAGACGAAAAGTTATACGATAGATCCAACCAGCATTGAAAAGAAGGTTCCTCATTCGCAGAAAATTAAAGTACCGACGTCAGTGGTAGACGTCACTAAAACCTCGGGGTTTTTTATTTCAGACTGTGACAAAGGTGACAAAGGGGTAGATAAAGGGTACTTCACTACCCTGGTCTACGGTACTAGAAGCAAAAGACTTACAACTCGAAAACCAAAAAGTGAAAGGAGAAAATGAAAGTAGTCCTCCGAAAAATCAAGGAGAAGTGAAAGACGGTATTCCCACCACAGTAGACGTATAGACTCCAATAACTCTAAAGAGGACCGTTAGAACTAAGGTCGAACACAAAGAAGGTCGGGTCACAAAGAGTACTACATGAGACGTATATTCAATTTATTCGTCCCACTGTTATATGTCGGAACTGCATGAGGAAAAGGATAAACCTTGGTCAGACAACAAGGTGTAGGTCAAGATTGACAACGAAGGACTGGACGTATGTCTAAAGAGTTCTCCGTCCAGTCCACCAGACCATAAGGGTAGAGAAAGTCTTAAAAGGTGTCAAAGAACACTAGGTGTATCAGTTTCCGAAACCGTATCAGTAATAATAATCCCTTTACGTTTAATTTTGGTGTCACTCTATGGTGAAGTATCGATGATCCTACCTATTTTGTTTTATATGTTAATGTTCACAACTTTTCTTCACCGTTTTAATCTTGGGAGTATGCAGCAATCACCCTGATATTTTACTACATCGGTGAAACCTTCTGTCAAACCGTCAAGGAGTTTTACAATTTGTATCTTTACGGTAAACAACAAATCAACGATTCAGAACAAGTTGAGAAAACACTGGGGTACCGGACATCGGACGGAGACAGGTGCCCTAAAGGGTCCGTTCTTATGACCTCAACCAAAGGTAAAGGAAGAGGTCCCCTACAAAGGTTGAGTCCCTAACTTAGGCACAGAGAACGTAACCGTCCGTCCAAGAGATGGTGACTCGGTGGTTCCTTCAGGTACCAGTAATATAAAATTTTTATAAGAAAGGGAATTAATTGAGTAGTGATTTATTTATTAATGAAAAATGTACTAATCTATAGTTACTGTTGGTGGTTTTTGAAATTACTGGCAAAGATGGTCTTTCTCAAGGAAAAGGTGTAGAACATAATTCTTATTAATTAAGCAACGTTTATTTTATTATTTTGACTAATACTAATCTTCAAATTTTACAAGAATATTGGTAAAAAAATGGCTTCTTTCGTGAGAATTCTCCTTTTTGCACTAGGTAAACGTGGGTTTACTCGTTGCAATTGAATGGTACACACCTCGTGACTAACAACGAACCTTGGGACGTTTTCTTCTTCTCCTGATGACTATGTAAGTCGACGTTTTTGTACTTTACGAGGTACATTAAGGAAAAGATCGTAGACATGTAATAAAAAGTATTAATAAAAGTGTAAATACTAGAGTTCTTTATTTTCGTAAAACATGAACTCTCATGACAGTACGTGTCAATTTTAATCTTTTATATTAGTACGGTTTCCGATAAACACGAGTCATGTTGTCAGGGTGATAAAGATTTTTAAAGAAGGGGGTATATCAATCAATTCCTTATTAAAGTGACTGAACTATTTAAATACTACAAAAAGGGAAGTCTAAGTATTTTTCTTTTATTCGAAGGTATATAGTATTTTATACGTTTCAGTGACGTTTAATTGAATGTAGTATAAAAACCGTGGAATTTTGTTTTTGACCGTGCTCGCTGATCTCCTTGAATTCTCTGATTATTTCATGAAGGGAAATGAGAAATGTGATAGTGGATTACAATTAATTTTATTAGAAAAAAATCAAAAATCGAAAATCAAAAAAAAGGTCATAACGAAGGAGTTCTGAATAAATGGACGAAGACGTAGACTTCGTTAAAAGTGACTCGCCACCATCGTCCACGGAAGCCCCAAGTCTTCGAGGGGTCCTAGAAGAGACGACTGGCAATTTCATGAAGGTTTTCTTCCGTCGTACCGTCGATCGGCTGTCTTAGGACTCCGTGAGGATTCGGAGTTTCCGCGGGTGACGGTTCCGAGTCGTCAAGTCGTTTCGGACGAAGTCCTCTTCCTCAATTTATACCGTGAAAGATTTTTGTTCGTGTTTGGTCTTTTGAGTCCCGTTCACTTCGTCTCTTCAGTCATTATTGAAACGATATGTAAGGGAAGTTATAACTAAAATCTTAAAAGACGATGACGTTTTTGGTTGGAAACATTTGTAATCTCTGTGATTCTCTTAAGTCGTGCGTCGAATTTGAGAGTCGAAAGTAGATTTCACGTGAAATTCCTTTACAAATATCTTAAGAATGTATATAGGAAGTTCTTTTATCTTTGACGTTCAAAAGTAGATTTCCTGCGAAATTCTTTAACAAGTGTTTTAAGAATGTATAGAGGAAATTCTTTTATCTTTTCTGTGAAGTAATTTTACCTAGTCGTTCCATTATTTACCTTTTACCAGATAAAAATGAATGTTTATAATCTCTCGTTTACTCATTTTAAACACTGTAAAAGTTTTTAGGTTTTGAATGGATAACTAACACCTCTTAGGTATATTCCCAATGTAAAACGTATCACCCTCGCCAGACACCGGTCGTAATGAAGTTTGTGAAATAGACAGAACTACTAAGGTAAAAGACTTTACTTACTCCGTTATGAATTTTCAACCCTCACCGTACTAGTCTACATCATCAAATCGTATTAATGAGACCGATGTGACATCTCTGATCTGACCTTCTCTCGTTTTAACAGTGCTACCGAGTCCATTAGCGTTAGACCAGAAATTATTACTTTCATTCCTACTTCTTTTCTTCCTAAACTCAATATAAATCATCCATTTCATATGAACTGACTGATCTGAACCTCCATCCCCCACCTATTACAAACTCTACGACCACAATATATGACCAGACTCTTTAGGATCTCTTCGTAGTATCGATTCCTCTTTTTCCTTTTCGATACATAAATCTTCCTCGATACCTGGTATGGGTACATCTATGTATCGTCGGTCAACCTGTTTGTCTAGACCCCGAGTCCTCTTTTTAGATCTAATCTCTATATTTACTGATCAACATGTCTACCGTTAGCTTCGTTACCTTCACTTCCTTTCACCGGTCCCCTTTTTCATGTGTTTCTTCTTTTTGTTTTCACAGGTAAATTCTCTTTTCGTTTCCCTGATCTCGGAAGTTTCTAACACTACTCCTCGTCGGTGTCTCCGTCTTCTTTTAGTTCACCTGTGTGACAATGTCCCTAGTCCTCTTTTTTCAAAGTTTTTCCTTCCGTTCTGGTATACTGTCTTTACTAAGAACTTTTGTACTATCTTCACTTTCTTGAGTCCGTGTTTCTACCGTATCACATACTAAGATAAATTACTTTACAGGTCTTGTCCGTTTACATATCTCTTTCTTTCATTTTTTTTTTTTTCATCTGATTACCAACGAATACCAATCCTCTTATCCTCCCGTTTTGTCCCATAGAAAAACTCCACTACTTTTATAATTTAACTGGTACCATTACCAACGTGTATGGACATTTATATGATTTTTAGTGGTTATAGTAGATTTAATCTCTTAACAAAATTTTTATATCACCCCGGTCTTCATCGTTGATATTCTTCGTGACGAAGACTCTCTCTTGGCATATATTCGTCCCTTTCCGACTGTAGGGCACTATGCCGTTACTTCCCTTTCTTCCTTCTTTCACTTCCTAGGATGTCTTTGTCTTCTCGTCGTTCTATGTGGCTGAGGAGGGGGAAGAGTGGTGACTATGGTTATAGTAATAGGTAATTGTTTTGACGTTCACGAGAACTTGACACACGTATTTTACGGATTTTTATCCTTTTTCTTTTTTATTGAGGTCAGTTCCGATGACGTCTTTCTTCTTTTGTACGTTTGTTTTATGAAGTCGACTAATTTATATGGTTATGATATAAGATTCTTTTGAATTGTCTTTCGTTTATAATGGTCTTTATAGTTGTAGGTTCTGTAGATGATTATGTTAATAGTCCCTTAAGGGACCGTCGGTTCACCAATCCTGAGTTTTCACAAAAGTGACGTCACGTAGACTCAAGTTGGGGACCAGACCCTTGATTCTAGGGTGTTCGGTGTGCCGTGTCGAAATTTTTTTTTTTTTCCCGCTCTTCTTTTCTTTTATGGTAGTCTGAAATTTTGTTCTGTTTTTTTTAAAGTTGAGAGTTCCGTTTTTTATTAGATTAATTGATCATTCTCCAAAAAAATCTTTTTCCGTTGGTAATCGAAAAATTTCTCGTTGTAAGTTTCGTTTCGTTCTTACTTCGTCGTCGTAAAAGTTCTTTAAGTTCCTTCCTTCACGTTCAATTATTGATTTTTCCTCCTTTGACATTTACATGGGTTGTTGTACTTGTTTAGAGTTCTCGTGATTGGAGTCACTTTCTTCAGTCCGTTCATCTAAAATGGGATATACTAAGGTAGATAATTATATGAGTTAAGGTCTTTTCAGTTTTGGTATCTCCGACTTGACTAGGCCTCAACGATCCCCAACCCCCCACTTTCCTCCTCTAATTAACGTTTTCCAGTACTCTTTTAAAACATCCACTTTCTTTACCAGACAAAGTCTCTCGTCGTTTGAAGACAATTCTAGTTTTGTCATTTATAAAATCCGAAACTTCCAGTATATCAGAGACGGCGTTGATGAACTGAGACGGTGATTTCACGTTCTTGTCGATATATCGTCTGTATTTGATTACCCACACCAACATGAGTTTTGAAATAAAGATTTTTGTCCGTCGTCCGGTCTAAACCGGACACCCGACATCAAACGAGTGAGGACATATAGTAATCCCACCACCAATATATTGCCAATAAACAGTTTTAAAAGTTTAGCAACAGAATTTTAACCACTTAAAAAGGTATTTAACACAGAGTTATTTCGACTGAAAAATTTTAATGTCGGTTTTGACAAGAAGTTTAACGGTTCCAATATCCTTTTTGCAGAATTTACACGTTCTTGAGTCCCTTACGATTTGTGTGTACAGGAAGGATTCTTTAGAAGACCTTCTACACGAAGTAGATTACTTCGTTAATGGTCCCTATGGAGTCTTTTCCTATATACAGGTTAACATCTCGTTTCCAATTTTGACCCACCTAACCGGACGGAGGTCTTCCTAGGACAATTTAACCAAATCGGTCTTGTGGGTAATGAGGACTACATTAAAAGGTGGGTGACTAGGGGTGGGACGAGGATCTGATATTTAGGGGTGAGCGAGTCGACATAACTATTGACCCTGGTCAAAATGTGACTACCGAGAAAAGGGGATAACGTTAACAATAACTTATTTTAGACCAAAATCGAAAATTTTTTTTTTTCTGATTTTCCCATTTCTGTGATCACCTCCTGGAGGGACCACCGTGCCCCCTACCCTCAGGTGGACGGTTACGTCCCCTGTACCCAAACTAGGGACAAGGTCCTTCTCAGGTGTACGGTGTCTCGCTGATTCGAGTACCCGGTGTTGACGACTCGGGCACCGAGATCTCGGGTCCTTGACGTTGAGGACTCAGGTGTACGGCGGTTGCTGACTTCGGGCGTGCGACATCTCGGGTATGAGGTGCTTCCTTCAGTGGTGTTGCTCTTCGGATGTATGACGTTGATCTCTCATCGGGGACGGGTGGCGTTGATCTCTTTTCGGACGCGTCGTTGTTTTTACGTCGTGTCGGTTTTTATTTATTTATTTATTTATTAAAAAAAAATTGTCTGGTTTTCGACAAATTTTTTTTTTTTTTCTCTCTTCGGCGACGTTACTCTTTGGGTGCGTACGTTGCTTATCGTCACGGGTGAGTGACGTTGATCCTTTTCGGGAGTGTTTCGTTGCTTCTGGGTCACGTCGTTCTTTACAAATTTTTACTGTGACCACCTTATTATTGTGAATTTACAATATACAAGACTGTTTCGTCTTTGCTACGTTGATTTTTGTTACCCTTTTCCTTTTTGTCCCTTTTCGTCTTAATCTAGTGACTGACAAAACTCCTTAGTTTCCTATGGTGAATTATGACTGACTGGTCTGTCATAATCTTTCTTTATGATTATATTCTTGATGATTCATATTCTTTTCCACCAAACTCCTGTGATATTTTACATATTTATGTGTGAAAGGTTTTTTGTTTTATTACAAAATTTTTAATCGTTTATTCCGTATGGTTGATCTCTTTGTAAATTCATCAGTATCTGACCATCTCTATGTTTAGTAAAAGGTTGATTTTTATAATGCTTAAACCTAAGTAATTGGGTTTATCTTTCATGACAAAGATGTATTTATTCGAGTCCGTTCGATGGATTTCATCATCCATGGATTTCATCATCGATGGATTTCCGATGATTTTGTCAATTTCGTAAAAAATTTTTCAAAATTTTCGTCTCATCATTATTCTCTCCATAGTAAATGACTTATAAATGGTGTACGGTCTTTTTTGGGATTCGTGTAATGTGAGACAGAGAAAACTCTATACTTGAATTCTAACGATCGAATACTTCGTTAGAATGCAATAGAGATTGTTAGAATATTTCATTCGTGGTAATAATGAGGTAGAATGTCTATTATTCTGACTCGTGACTTTCTGGTTCAACAAGGTCGTGTCTCGTTTACTCCCCATCCCGGTGACTTCGACTCGACAGTCTAAGGACGACTGGTGGAGTGACATGACGATGATGGTCTAAGTTTGTCGAATCACCGAATGTGTTTAAGTATCTGAGAGTTCCAGTCTTCCCAGTAGTTCAGATTGAAAAAGTATTTAACCATGGTACTAGAGATGAACTTCTCGACGTGTTACACTTTGTCGGTAAAGTGTAAATCTGATGTAATTAATAGTCTTAACACACTTGACACTTTCAACGAGTCAGTACGGGTTGAGACGTTGGGGTATCTGATATGTCACGTACCTTAAGAGGTCCGGTCTTATCACCTCACCCATCGGAAAGGGATGAGGTCCCCTAGAAGGGTTGGGTCCCTAGCTTGGATCCAGAGGTCGTAACGTCCGTCTAAGAAATGGTCGACTCGGTGTTCCCTTGGGGTTAATAGTCTTATGAAGGGATATAATTCTCCTTTAGAGGGAGAAATATTGAGTGAATGTATTTGGGAATCACGATGAGAGATTTCAGTGGGTCTTATATTACTTAAAAGATAGGTTGGTTGTGAAAAATGTGTAAATTCTTTAGTACTAGTAAAGTGCAAAAATAGAAAGAGTCCAATTCGTCGGAGTGAGTTGTGAAGGTTAATGGTAATATAAGTGTGTAAGAAGAGATTTACTTGTAAACACTATATATTTTAGTTTGTGTAACGACGGTCGTGTAAGATTTTTAGTTCATATAATTTCTCTAATGAAGGGAATTCGATCTATTGTATGTAGATAGTTTGGATGGATTAAAGAAACCATCCAAAGAATTAGATATCTCCCTATATCTTAAGTGTGTGTGTGGTTTTTTGATTGTCCAAAATTTTCATACAGTGGTCAGTAAATAATTCTTCGACTTGTGTATTCCGAGTCCTATTTCTGAAGAATCTGATATTAATCCATTAAAGGTTTTAAAGGTGACATTCCAATAATAAACTAAAAAGGATCCTAAGGGATAAAACTTTCTACGGATTTCGTTCGATGCCAATGTTTCGATAATTTAGTAAAAGGGTAAAAACTGTTAGACTGTATGTGTTGACGGTCACGGGACGTTATAAAGATCGTTTGTCGTTTCATTACAAAATGAAGTAAACATGTCGGATTAATATTCATTTGTACGTTAATGATAATCCAAAAGATTTAATCACTTGTCGAAATCTTGGTGAGTGCGAGTGAAAAGGACGTGGGATTCCTAGTTCCCGGGATTAATTTATTAATATTGTTACCAATTACAACTAGGTTTATTCTTCAATCGTCTTAGGTCTTTCCTCTTACGTTGTCTTAGGTTCGATATTTGTTTGTTTTTTTTGAACTTTTTTAATCTGGGTACAATTCTTCCATAAACAAAGAGAAAAGTTGAACTCCTTATCTCTTCCCACTTTTCCCTTTATTTAAGGTCCTTTTTCTGTTTTTGGGATATGTTCTCACTATTAAATATATTCTTGACATTTGACACCGTACTAAAGTTCTTTGACTACTTTCACATTTTCTTCCTTTTTGTATTTAAGGGACCTTCAAGTCACCAGTCCTGAGTCGTGAAAGCAGTGAAGTCAGAGACCAGTCCCTTGATTCTAGGGTGATCGGTCTGTCGTTTGTGTCCTTTTTGTAGACTGACGAGGAGTAGTTGTCATCTCCCCAGACACTATAATCTTTGTTTCTCGTCCCTTATTTGAGTAGTGCATGATACATCGAGTCTCTTTGTAACTGGGTCAGTAATTACAAACACTACTACCAATAATTAAAAGTTGTGAATTTTTAATTGTCTCATATCTACTGAATGGCGAGTCTTGGTTTACTTTACAATAGTTGAAACTGTTACATTTTATCGGTGGTCATTCGACTTTTTATTCGTGGGAAAAGATGTTTCACCTTCCCAATTTCATATCACAGTCAAATATTTAATATCTTGTTTTTTAACTCCAATTTCATATAATGAGTTTCAATTTTCCATTGGTGTTTTCTCCTTCGTCTTTAATGTTGTATTGACATACACCCCCTTCCCTCATTCAATTTTCCCACATTTATGAGTAGGTAGAACTGTCCTTCAGTCATCTACTACAGATTTCGACTATTTCTTTGTCGTCAAGTTCCTATAATAAATCTCTGTACTTCTGTTAGTGGTCTTCTGGGTTTTTACGTTAATTTTCACAAGTGATCTCCGAGGTCACTCGTTCTACATTCTACACCGTCCCAGAGACAAAGAAAGTTCCACCATCTTAACCCCCGTAATAGATCGGAGAGAGATCAATTTATATCGGAATGCTAATTCAAGAACGGTTATTCTTATTCCCTTCTTTCATACATACGGGAATTTTCCTTACACCCAAAAGAGGAAAAGGGTGAAAAGAAGGGTGGTCGACCTTATACCTTTATTACCCCCATTTAATTGAAGTTGAAACATGTGTTCCCTTTCTGAAATCGCCAGTGTTGTTCTTTTTTCCTCGGGTCCAGAGGTTCTGGTATCTTGATAGTATAATTGAGACTTAACGAATAAATATGAAACTAACAATGTCCTCTGTTTGAAACATACACATTTTACTCTAGTCAGACTTCTTGTCCTAACCTCACCCTCGTACCCTTGTCCAACATCTTCTGGGGATTTTCGGGACTTTCGATTCGTTCTCCGTAGAGGTTAACCATGTCATTCGTTGTCTTTAGAACCGTCTTGTCACTGTTTTGTCTCTCGTCATATGATTCTGTTAGTCACGTTCCACATCGTACTTGGACTCCCCTGTCTTTAAGTTTTACACTACTGGTTAGTCTATGAACCTCCGGATAGTGAGGTTCATTCTTGATTCTCGGATCCGATCCCATGTTAGTTACTTTTATACCACTTTCCCAACTGGCACTTTCCGTAAACATTATTTATGACTCAATTAGAGCCCTGTTAGACTTTCTTAGTTATTGATAATGTTCTAAAGACTAGACCCTCTTTTCTTTTTAACCTTCGTTAGGACCGTCTCTACCTTTTTTTTTCTAGGACACGACCATACTTCGTGACTTTTGTGTCTATTCTTTTGTCCGATGTCTACCTAAAGTTCAGTGTGTCTTTGATTCAAAGACATGGAACAATGTCTCAATTTAGAGTTTTTTTCTTGATAATCTACTAACATAATCAAAATACTGAACTCGTAAACAATTAGTTGATGAGAGATAAAGAAGGGGTGATTGTTTTACGGTCCCTCTTGTCTTTCTTTAGTTGTTTTACCAAAGGAAAATGAAGGGTAGATCTTGCTAATCCGTAAATTTCCTCCATTCATCTTGGACTCTATAAGAGGTATATCTTTCAGACTTTCCTGATTAAAATTTAATATATTATTTGGTATTAGTTTCGTTTTCAAATTCACTATGGTTCAATACTATTTCGTATAGTAGATTTATAGTCTCTAATAATTTTTATGTAGAAAGAGATTTAGTAATAGTGAGAATTACCTAAGTGTCAATAGACAAGACTGTGATGAAGAGTTTTCTCGAACAAGGAACCTGAGGAATGTAAAGACTGTTTCATTTTACAGTACGTTTTGAGATTTTATATCCATTGGTTTACAATTGAAGAGACCGAGAGAGGATATTGTGTGTGTGTGTGTGTATGTGAGGGGTATACACTAAAGCACGTTTGGTACTTCACTAATTTTAATACCTTAGAACCTAAACCTTCCCAGGAGTCTCCAGATGATATAGCACTTTCGGCTCCTGTTTAGAGAAGGTGTTATAGCTAATGTTACTTTATCAGCTAGTAAGAAACGAAGTTGTATAGGTCACTGTCTTTTGTCAAAAAGTTTCGGTTTAGAAACAATCCTAACGAAACACTTATGGAGGAATATTGCTCAGTTTTAGAGGGAGGGTAGACAGGACCAAACTGGAAAGTGATGTACTAAAGGAAGTTTATACATTTGTGATGATCCCTCGTCCCCTACTCTAACCCTAACTGTATATGTGTGATGATGCATATTTTGTCTATTGATTGTTCTTAGCTGACATATCGTGTTCCTTGAAATGAGTTACGAGATACCACAGGATTTACCCTTCCTTTAGCTTATATACATGTTGATAAGTGAAACAACGGGTCGTCGTTTAATTGTGTTGTAACATTTCGATGAGGTTATTTTTAATTAAATTTTTATTTGTCGTGACGAGAGAAATCGAAAGAGTAACGATTTGGTTTGGTGGAGGTAAAGTAGTTTGGTAGTATCTTCGACCACGTGAACAGTAGAACTGGTGAGAACAGACTCTTAGAGGTCATAAAGTGACGATGCGAATTTCGCACAACCAGAATTGATTCACGTTATGATTATTTTTGTGCACCTTGTCGTGTTGTCTTGACTCTAGTGTGACTTATCTTACATTGTAGTAGATGGTAGATCCAGATCACGACGAGGTCTCTTGAAGAAGACTACTGTCTTTACAAGATGTAGACGTGACGAGTCAGATCGGTGATTGGAGTGTACCGATGACTCGAGAACTTTACACCAACCATACTGACTCCTCGACTTAAAAATTAAAATCAATTTAAATTCATCTGTGTGACTATAATTTTAAGAAGGAGTTTTCAAAAAGATAATTTAAAATCAGTTATGGGACATTCAAATGAATGGTCCCACATTGGTATTCTGCCTGTATTCAATGTTGCTCCTTCATAAAAAACCTAAGATTCACTCCGGATTTAAAGATTTTTTTTAGTGAATCCTAAAATAATAGACAATGTGAATCGGGTACTTACGTGTACTATTTTGATTATAAGAGAAAAGGTGGTCAATACGACAATCACCTATTCTTGACTGTGAGGTTTATCTTATTCTTCTACTAAAGTTAAATAAACATCTTTATTTCTTCCTATGTTTTTGATTTTTAAAATTTTTAAATTTACGGATGATTCCCAGAAGTGAAATTACAAAATAATTCGTTGAGTTTGATTTGTGAAGGGGTCTATTTGAGGACAAGAGGGTGTGAAGGATCGTGTGGGGTAGGGGTTTAGGGACGCCGAGTGAGTGAATAAAGGTTGAGTCTTTTGCCATTTAGCAAGGGTAACGGGTCCAGATTTTGGAACACAGTATAGGAACTGAGGTCTGAAAGAAGATGTGGGGTTCAGGTTTAGATCGTATAAGATAAAAGAGACAGATCATACGGACAAGGGGTCGAGATAGACGTACCGAACTTAAAGAAGAAGAAGTAGTTTAGAAATGAGTTTACTGTGGAATCACTCCGGAAGAGGGGATGTTGACGTTTGCATGGTGGGGCATGAGGGATATGAGAAAGGGATGAAACGGTGAATAGTACACTGTATATAAAATAAACAGACGAGGGTGTTCTTCATTCGAAGTTCTCTCTTATCTACAAACGAAGAGTAACGACATAGGGGTCACAGACCGTGTATCTTCTGTCAGTTTACAGTCGACTGACAAAGGTATCTAATATGTATGTGATATGTCCGTTTACCGTATGAGTTCCAACGTTTCCTTTATATCAATCTTTAGTGACCACAGAATCCCGTCACCTGACTTAAAAAAATTGTTGTTGTTGTTGTTTTATGCATTTTCTTGATAATAATCGTAACAAAAGTCACTGGTTATGTCTTAAACTTCAGATCAGTCTCAATTAGAAAGTGTTTGTGAGACCAAACCTGTACAGACGACTGTTGGAGAGAGTTCGAGTAGGTGAGGACGGGGAAAGAAAAGGAAAGTGTTACCGTATTTTAATAGGGTTTTTTTCATCTTTTATTTGGGATTACATTTGTAATTAACAGTGTAAGGGACCTAATTTGTCCGAGAGTCAACAAAACTTAATTGTAAAGTACTCGTGCAATAGTCAGATATCGGTATTTTATAGATAAAAGGTAAAGATTTCTGGACACTACAGGTTGTACACCATAGTTTCAATTAAATTTATTGTGTTTTAGGTCAAGAAGTCGACATGAGTGGTGTAAAGTTTACGAGTTACGGGGTACATCGATCACCGATGGCATGACTCGCCGTCTATGACTGTGGTGTCCGTCGAGACAACGCGTCCAGACGATGTCTAAAAAAAGGATTTTAAAATAAAGTTTCATATTTTTACTAAGTTGACTTTGTGACCGTCCCAAATCAGAACATTAAAAGTCAAGAGATACAGTCACTAAGAGTTTCACACCAGGGGTCTGGTCGTCGTCATATAATGAATCCTTGAACAACCTTCACACTTAAGAACTCGGGGTTGTTAGCTAGAATTAAACAAAATTACTCGAGAGGACCACTAGGTCGTCTAAAACTCCGTACGAGTTCAAAATCTGGTGCCAACCGTCATTGAATTCTCATCAATAGTTATGTTTATATTCGATACTCTATAATACTGACATAACAATGTTAGATTTTATTAGATATTTATAGTTGACACTCTAGTATGAAGATAGTACAGCAGAACATCTTCTTTGTGGAGTCATCCGTAAAAGTTATTTTAATTATATTTTATAATTTTACTTTGGTTAGTACTTGGAATAAACTAATTTTTTTCTTTTGACATTAAACGAAGGAGAAGGTCAACGTCTAGGTATAAGTGAAGTCATAGTCGTAATAGTGTAAAATTAGAAAAAGATGTCTAAGTCAATCTTCGGAAATTCACTCCTTCTTATGTGTCACCACGTTAATGGTCCTTTCTCACTCTTTAAAAGTCACACACGGTTGACTTTAAAAATACACTCGTTTATGATCACAATAATTACTTGATAATTTATTTATACTTTAGATAACCGAATTTAATTAAGTCGTTCTTCAACTTTGATTTCAACGTTTTCCAATACTTTTTCCGATTTGTTGGACGGATACGATAAAGGAGAATGATTAGTATTTTGATCGTATTTTGATTCATAGTTGTAGATACATACAATTTATAAAGAGTGAATTAAAAGACTATCCTTTTGTAGGAATCTTTAAAGTCGATTCTTATGTAAATTACGTTATGTAATTTTACTAATGTTTCGGTGACCCTTTTCTAGATCAAAACCGAATGATGTTTAGACCGGATTTTTCCTCGCAGTTCTCGGACTAACTAATGTTTAAAGACGGTGTCGGTTCACAAATGACTCTATTGGAAGACCACCTTTTAATGAATTAGTGTTAAGTTCATGTCTTACAAAGTCCACACATCCGTGATCTATTAAAATTCTTCAAAATAATTTTATAAATGTTGTATAACTCGAAGACCAGATACTCTTGGATTTAGTGAGAATTGTGACTGTGACGTGTATTTAAAGGTAAAGGTTAGTTCATAGGAAGGTATTTCACTTATAACCGTTACAATCTGTCCCGAAAATTTGGATTTGAAAGAAACTTGTATATATATATATATCGATTCAACGAAGTCAGTACAGGTCTGAGACGCTGGGGGTACCTGACATCGGATAGTCCGAGGAGACAGGTACCCTAAGAGACCTCCCGTTCTTATGACCTCACCTTTTTTTTTTTTTCTTATGACCTCACCCCACGGGGTAGGAGGAGTTTGTAAGAAATGATTTGTGATGCCTCAACCACTACCTGTCCCTCCGGACCGCACGACGCTAAGTACCCCAGTGTTTCTCAGCCTGTGCTGACTCTCTGACTTAACTTGACTTGACTTCCTGTGTTAGAGGTTGAAACCTTGTAACACAAATTTTTTTTTTTTACTGATTGTAATTCATGATTGGTACGCGGTCGGTTACAATGAATAAGAGAGTGATTAGAATCATAAGGATCGGATCTAGATTCGTATATTATATATGAATTGACCGTAAATAAAAAGTTTTTTCATTACTAATAATTCTACTCCCCTAAGTTTCTGACTTTTTTTTCCAAGACCGGGAGTTCCTCCAATGTTTAGCTTAAGCCTTTGTACTGTGCGCTTTTCGATTTGTTGGATGTTGTTAATTTTTATGGTGCACCGTCCCAACGCTAATAAACGTTTCAGTCACCGTTTCTTACGATATTTAAGACTGGTCTCTTTCTCATGATATCTGACGCCAAGGCCAGAGGGCTGGTCTGCCGCTGTGATATCAAGTTAAATTTTTTTCTTTCACTGTGTCGTGAGTAGGGTGGGATTTTAATAGTAGTCTCCTTCCTTATGTTATTGATTTCTCTTGCCACATTTCTTTTGAAGGTATGTGTCGAAAATTTCGTATGCTACCGGGACTATTTTCACTTTTGCCCGGCGTCTTGTGTTAGAAAGCGACCTAGAGGTCCTGGAGACTTCCGAGGACTTTGTGTCAGAGAGTTCCTCTCGTAGGAAGGAGGGAAGAGGGAGTCGAGGGATGCTTCGAAAGGTGACCTGTCGGCAGGGTCTTTAAAGAGGGTCGTAGGCGTCACTGTCGTTGAGAGTAGAAGGAGAGGGAGGGGAGCGGCCATAGTCTGTCACCGTAGAGGGCGGTCCCCTTTTTTGCCTCCCGCCCCCCACCCCCCTCCGTCTTATCCGCTCTTTCGAACGTCGATCTAACTAAATTCTGCCCTTCTCATCCACCCTCCTGCGCCCCCAGCTCCCGCCTCAGGAGGGTCGAGGTCGAGGTCAGAGAGCCTCCAGATCGGTTATAGGGTGAGGAGGGCGAGGTGGGGTCCCGCGCGGGGAGCGGGCGACCTGGACTTGACCCTCCGCTGCCTGAGCTCACTGTCGGGGTGATGGACACGCGGGGGTCGGGAGTCGGGGCAGGGGTTCCGGACGCCCCTCTACGGACAGGGGCGGGGTGCTCGTCGCCGGGCCCCGAGGAGACTAAGATCAGGTGGAGCGGCTACTCACTGTCCAGGGCCCCCTCCGTTAGCGGTCGCGAGCGACCAGCCCTGGCGCCCACGTTGGCACGCGGCTTCGGGAGGTCGTGCGTGCCCCTCATCTGTCTTGCAGGGCCCGCCGGGGTCCCCTGGGCCTGGTCCGGACCGGAAGAGGCCAACGGGGTGTGGGCCGCCCCCACCGTGAATGACGCCTCCAACACCTAATCGAGGCTCACCGACCGCGGCGGCCTAAAGGTCCGGTAGCGATTCGTGTGGGCCTCGTCCATGTCTTGGTGGAAGTCGCGCCGCTGCCACGGGTCATCGAAGGGGTTCTCACTCTGGTGGAGGGTGTGCCAGTGGCGGGGCAAGAGCAGGGGCGACCTCGGCGGCGACAATGACGGCAGCAGCGACGACGGCGGTGACGCGCGAGGGCCGTAGGGGGCGCCGTGCGTACGCGAGACACTGCGGCGCGCCGGAGCCCGCGCCGGCCCACCCCGGCCTCCGCCCCCACCGAAGCGATGGGCGTCGGCCCCGCTCCCCGGCGACGCCGACGGGCTCTGACCGCCGAACCGGAGCGACGCAGTCGCGGTGGCGGCCGTGACGCACCGGAAAGACTCTGGAGCCCGACGCGTCGCGGAGGAACGAACCCAAACGGGACGCCAGTCCGCCCCACCCGGGGTCGCGCCAGCCGGCGCACGGAGCGACGCCGAGACCAGTGGCTCTCGCCACTGTCCTACCGTCCCGCCCAGACCAAGGCTCCGACGGCCACCGAGACGTCAGCAGCGACCCAGTCGACAACGCTCACCGCCCAGACGAGGATATCGACAGGTCTAACAATTTGCCACCCGAAGGAGGCAGGACGGAAGTGGGTTGGGTTACTTACTGATTGTATAAATCCAGCCAATCTCAGTCTCGAGGGATACCACTTGTGGCTCATAGAATTTGCCTCCCGTTTGCAGGAGAGATTGGGCTCATGAGGTCCGAGATCGATTGTTCATGTAAATCACCGACCAATCGTCTCTGAAACCCTGGGACTAAACAAGAGTCTACATTTCGTGTTTAAGTCTCTCACCTTCTGTCTGTGCCCAACCTCCCACCTCGTGGCTCTTACGAAACGAGGAATCCTTTTACGTGAACGAATTTTTGTGATGTCATCGGACACCGCTGACAAAAAGAGGATTGTGTTCACACGCAAAAATCGATAAATTCGGAGTGTTTAAGGTGGTAATCTGACCTGGGGCCGAAACGACGATAGTCGATACGTTCTGTGGCTCACTCTTTGACTGTTCCTTGTAACGGTCATCTTAGGTTGAACGACTGAGGATTAGTCTTGCCTCTGACCTTCCTAGGTCAGTAAATCAGGGTTATTTGAAAATTCCTTCCTTTGTTTCGATACGTTTCTGTAACTACGATGACGCAGTCGTTGTTACGAGTTTAAAATCAGGATTGGTCTGGAACCGTTTACACCACAGATACATTCATACACATATATATATATATGTATATATATACATATATATATATATAAAGGTTAGGCTTTATATGAATATATAATTGATAAAGCACCCTAAGACGCTATTATTGGCTTCGTCGTAAGAAATGAAGTTATAACCCTTATTTAATCGGTCAAACCCTGAGTTTTAACCTTGGCCCCCAGAAGTCTTAATGTTGAGGTCAAAGACTGGCACACACAATAGTAACTTCTTTTCATGAACGAACCCCCCTGTCCCTCCCTCTTCAAAAATTATTATGTAACCATGCAATTACCTGCATGAAGGTGCTCTTAAATTCCTAAAAATTAGAAAAGATACGCGCCACTTTACGTTCGGACGAATCCACACCGATGATCGAGCAAAGAGAAAGTAACGAAAATAAAACAAAAACGAGAATTTAAACAGAAATGTAACGTTTAAGAAAACGCGGTTACATAACAGAGCCACAAGGATATGCTAAAACGTCTAATCTTCTACCAGGATGTCGTGTTCCTTCCCGTACGAGAACGGGACCACGTGTTCCTGCCCGTACGACAACGTGACCAAGTCTCGGTGGAATCACTCCTTCCGGCAGCGTAGAAGCGCAAACGCCGTCCCAACAAGCAAGGACGTGACGCCTGCCTCCTCTTAACCGAGAGACGTCGGTGGCAGGGAGTATTCCAGGCCAGGTTAGTCCCGAGTCGCTCTTCCCCGCCCTGACTCACCGCGCGCGACATGAAGCACGACACGGATGGACCCAAGGAGAGTCGTACCTCCTTTAAATACGATTCAAACACAGTGTCTTTTAGTCGTTCTGAGCAACCGCTGGTAATGGAGGTCCCTCGGACGTCTGTCGCCTCTGAAAATGGTGCCCGAGAACCCTGTTACTCCATGGGGACGCGGGCTGGCCCGCAGGGACGATAGAGGAAGGAAGGTCCTTGGCGCGGGGGCCGTCGGTCGCGCGCTTGAGGACAAAGCATCGAGGAGCGCGCCAACAGACAGAGGGCTTACGTGCAGAGTGCGAGCCAGCGGAATATAGACTCTCCGTAGTCACCGGAGCAAAGAACACAAAAATTACTAAAAATACGGCAAAAGGGACCTATGAAAATTTCGTCCCAACTAACTTCCGTCACGTGTAAAGTTAAAGCTCCTCAAACTACATATAAAGTAGAGTTTTACTTTAAAAGACGAAAAGTCCTTTTAATACAAAGTGACACCAGATAACCTCTAAAACCTTTGAACCTAAGACTACCTCCTAAACTTCCTCTGGTAGTTAATAACACGTCATAGTTTGTAGTACCACTACATTACCTAAATGTTCATGCAGACAACATTATAGGTTCTCGATTGAAAATTTTTTAACGCTCATTATGTAACTCTCTAGATTTCCTGGCATTTCAAACAGATCAGAATGGGACCCAAATGTTCTTGAACTCAAGAGACATCCAATACTAAACAGTACAGTATATCGACCAATACCGTCTTAGTCGTGACCCCTTCCCCTAACACTTCAATTAGTATCGAACAAACAAATTAACTGGTAGATGATACACGGTTCGACACAAATGTATTCAATTAAAGTAAGAGTACCTTACGACCACTTAGTTGATATCAATAGAGAGAATACTCTTTTGATTCTAGAAAACTCGTACCTAATATACTGTTTATGACACGTTCTGTGAAATGTACAAAAACGAAAAACTTAAGAGCAAAATATTCAAATGGTTCCGAACCTCTTGAATTGAACCGGGTCCAAAGTTTAGCCCATTATTCACCACCCTTACCTTAATTCAAAAGTTTAAGACTAGACATTCTGAAGTCTCAGGGACGTAAAAGAAGACACCTTTCGACGGACTGGGACCCTTAATATGAGAGGATTTGGAAATACCATCAACATGTTTTAATTTAGTTAACATCTACTTGTCCAAACTCCCCCCTTTAATAACAACAAATAAGAAGTACTTTTATGAAATTAAACATATCGTCAAAACTGAAACCGTAAAATAAACGAATCCTAAACATCCAAGAAACGTAAAATTTTAACAATGTGACGATTAACTCAATCTATTTACCCGAAGAAGGGACGACTATAAATACTTAAATATTGTACGTCCTTAAAAGACAAATCAAAAACCTGGTCCTTTCTTAACATCGACGAAGTAGCTGTCCTACACACTGTTAAAAGGAGGTGGTAGGTTTATTGGTCCATTTCTTAAAAACAAACTTTTGAGTCAAACGTAAAATTAATAAAAATCCTTCCGAATTTCTTCCGACATGAATTATTACTGTTTATTATTTCAAAATAACAGAGTTTTTGATATTTTTCCTCCCCCTTTACAGTAACGTAATGGGTAGAAAATCAACTGATTAAGATCTTGGTAAAGACACACTTGAAAGTAACTTTAACCCATTGAGAAGTTAAAAGAATCCAAGGTACATTGTTATACCATAAGACCGTTCATTAAAAGAACATTGAAAGACAATTCTAGGAAGAGACCAAAAGACTTCTCTCTTTCTCGTGAAAGATCGAGTCTGTAGTACTCTCCCTCGTTCTTGTCGATGAGACGAAGACACTTGTCTTGGCTCCAAAATTAATCTTCCTTTCTGTGTGATATACTTCCGAACTATGAAAAAGATACGAAAAGAACATACAGTTTCCGATTCTCACGACTGGAAGTCTCGTATCAAATTCCCGTCAGGAAATTTTATCCGGGTCAACTTCAATTGTCAAAATTCAACGACCTTCTCTTACGAATAAATCTAAACCTATAACTATTTCCAGTAGAATGATTATCTGTACGGATCATTCATATCCTGGAATATCCAGCATATCCTGTCTTAGTAGACCTTTCGGGACGTCTCTAAATAGAGAAGTTACATCTAGTCAAGGGAATTCTTAAATCTCAACAGAAACTTGTGTATTAATGGACTACGAATTTTTGACAAAGAAATCAAACTCTATTCAAACCTTATAATAATTTGTCCCAAAGAAACCTTAGATTAGACCACTTATGTCTCGAAATTACCTTCATAAAGGATCTGGAATTATGAAACTTTATGTTTCGCTTTTCTCATGATAAAAAGATCTTTCCATACTTTGTGTCAAAATTTTATTATCACATCAACCCCTTTCACGATTAATAAACCTCGAAACGAAATTAATTAGTATCGGAGTAAAGACTGTGGATCTGAGACAGTCAGTCGGTCGTCACCTGTCGTCGAGTGATGGTGTGCCCAGGTCCGTCAGGAAGGACATCGTTACGTGGTACGTGTCCACAACACACGTTGTTGGGTCTTTAACAGTGTCAACCTCTTCTACCAGCCTATTTAGAGAAGTCTCGACTAGTGTTCCTTCGACATTCTTGATATCCATTCTTTTTAGTAGAAAGAAACCAGATAGAATATCATTAAGTCGTGGAGGATACACGTCACGGTCCCCAATTTACAAACTCCCTAAATCTTTATATGTTTCGTCCTAGGGAAATAGTTCTATCATACAACTATTCCGGACATACTTCCTGACTGATCTTCTTTCTCTTTAAACACCCCTCCTACCAACCTTCCTTAATAGCCTATTTCTTAACTCCCCGTCCCGTTAAGTAAATTAGATCTAAGATCTGGTATTTATTATGACTCTTCACCGTGCGGTCTATTTCCCTTATCGTATCTCCGCCCCATTCCGGTCAGTCTCTTACTGTCTTTCACATCAAACTGGACTGAAATCTATAAACATATCCTCTTAACTCTCTACTTTGTTCTATCCATCTAACGTCAGTCCAACACTTTCTAATATGGAAAAAAATCCATCTGTCGATTCCTCGGTAACTTTCAAAAACTCGTTTCCCCATTACATGGGTGTAGCACAAAATCTTCCTAATAAATCACGTCACCATCACCAAATCAACGATTTAGTACAGACTGATCACATCATCAAGAGTTGGTATAAAACGTGTCTGAACGGGTTCCTCTAAAAATTGTCGGGTAGTGGGATCTGGAGAACTTAATCTTGAAGATACCTAACTCGGGTACTTAGTCAAAAAACATAATAATAATAATAAAAATCAAGACTCTTTATGGTAAACAAATCGAAACTTTCTGACGACCGGACCACTGTCAAACCTCTTCCCAGTGTTTTGTTTTCAGAAATTCATATATGATTTATTTCTACATATTCGAATCTGTGTGATCTTTTTCGTCTTCCTGGTAATTCCGTTTGTCCTTCTTGAAGTACCGTCTTTTCTCTCGACTATTCCTATTTCTACTTAGTTAAACTCTACTCAGTCGTCTTATTATGTCCCAGTCTTACTCGAGACATCCTTCGACACCACAAACCGGGTTGTCTTACCCCCAAGACCTACTTCGTGAACTCAAGTCAACGAGAAACGCTGGGGTACCTGACGTCGGGACAGGTAGTGGTTGAGGACCTCGAACGAGTTCGAGTATAGGTAACTCAGTCCCTACGGTAGGTTGGTAGAGTAGGAGACAGCAGGGGAAGAAGAGGACGGAAGTTAGAAACGGTTGTAGACTCAGAAAAGGTCACTCAGTCAAGAAGTGTAGTCCACCGGTTTCCTAACCTCAAAGTCGAACTCGTAGTCAGGAAGATTTCTTATAAGTCCTGACTAGACGAAATCCTACCTGACCAAACTAGAGGAACGTCAGGTTCCCTGAGAGTTCTCATAAGAGGTTGTGGTGTTAAGTTTTCGTAGTTAAGAAGTCGTGATTCGAAAGAAATTTCAGGTTGAAACTGTAGGTATGTACTGATCACCTTTTTGGCATAGAAACTGACCTACCTGGAAACGACCGTTTATTACAGAGACGAAAAATTGTACTACAGATCCAACAGATCCCACTTCGTCACCACCCTCTATTTTAACCTAATATTTCTTTGAACTTGTCGACAGAGTCTTTACCTCCCATCATGAGAATTCACCTTTATCTCTTTATATACTTTTGAATCAGGAGATCAACCTTTTGTCAAGTCTACAGGACACTCATTATATTAAAAAGATAGTTTCCTCTTAGGCAAAATTGTATACAAGGATATAAAAAGGTATCTTTATTTTAACACTGAATAAATTTTAAAGTGAACATTAAAAAGTCAGTTGTCTCCCTTGTGACAAATTCCATAAGTACCTTTTCACCACGGGACAATTGCATGTGACGTCAAAAGAATTAAATGTCTGTTGCGTCTATCGTCATGTGAGGTACGACATTGGAAGGAAGCTTGAGGACTCTAAGAATGTCATTTAAGTTAACCTGTCAATTTTTATACCCTAAAATCTGTTGTTCCTTTACTCGGGTGCGTCTATAATAGTGACATTCAAAACTAGACATTAAAGTCATCATATTTCGTTTAAACAAATAAACATCGTTGATTGAAATATTCGGTATAACATAAAGTTAACGTACAATTCTCATTAAAGACTAATTGAAACTATTTCGTTTATGTCAACTGGGAACTTGTTATATTCGTAATCTCAGTGACTGGGAGATATGTGAGCTTTTAGGTACATATGAAATATCAACCGTGAGATGGTCCTTAGGAACCATGGTTTCCAAGGTGGAAGGGTCTAAGTTGGTTGGAACCTAGTACATCGTTACATATAAATGATAACTTTTTATGAGTATATATTCACCTGGATACAACAAGTTCTCGTTAACATATTAAACTACCTGAACTATTATGGAACGACGTAAATTATTTATAAACATCATAACTAAGTCTTCAAATATAAAAGAAAAACTTTACATATAATAAATTACCCCTTGAATAAAAACGAGTAGTCCACTAGGTTAATTATCACTTTATTATGTGAGATCTACACTAACCCTCTTTTTATGCCATGTTCTATGAAAAAGATTCGTCTTCAGGGGAAAGATATACACGTCGGAAGAGATCTATTATCATACACAGTTTGACTTTTTATATATACATTTGATTCGTAATTTATTCTGTCTCATCTTCATTCCTCATACGACAAATACAACTATATATTACAAAAAATTTTCGATTCTTTACCTTTACAAAACGTATAGAATGGCAGTTTAAAAGAACAAGGTATATACAGGTTTAACTTCTCTCTTACTTATTGAGGTCCGAAATTAAGGAGGAGTCTTAAGATCATAAATCTCCATATAAATTACATTAGTCCAAAAACTGTACTAAATTCAAATCGGTCATCGGGATCGGTGTTTTAATAGTAAATCAATGACCCTACTTTGAACAAAGTACCCAATAAGTTACTATTTAATATGAAATGGTGACAAACTTCAGTAACATAAAGGGCAATTTCCTGACCACTGGCTCACGGTGAGGTGACACACCGAGCTGTAGGGTTGGTCGTCGTGCAACATCGATGACCGCCGGTCCTACCTTACAACTCATAAACCCTACAATCTGTTCCATGTTACGGACACAGAGATGATTTCCGAGTACTTCGACTTTCATTCACAACACTTCTATGCAATTCAAAAACCACCGACTCGATATGTTGTATCACAATCGTCTAAAGGTATTTACTATGTAGTAAGATGTCGTCTTGAAAACTGACTTAACATATTTAAACATTATTAATTGAGGAAAGAATAAACTGTAAATGCAATTGTACAAATAATATGTATTTTGACATCACTAATAGGTATATACAAATAGAAATACACGAATAAAAAATCCTATTAAAAATCTTTATCTTAACTACTCAGTTTTTCAACCGTATTAAAATTTCGACACTAAGTACAACTGTTTAACAAGATGGATTTTTATTATTGGTCAAATATAACAGTATGGGTCATACAGTCTTACGTGAAAAGGGTAGGTTTTACGTCCAACAATAAGAATTATAAACGGTCAGACACACAAGAAGTTAAATAATAATATGGAAAAAAAAAAGAAAATCGTTCTTGTTCTCTATATCCGAGAAGGAAAAAAAACAAACAGCAAACTAAAATCACCTCTACAAAACCGACTTATCTTCACAAAGTAAAATAGTGGTGTCCAGTCCCACCCAATATCAAAATTTAAGACAGAATCCTTTTCAACCATAATTAAGAACTTATTTTCACATCTTGGATCACCATCAATCCTAATATTTGAAAGTTTCGAGAAGAGTGGTCGGATAAAAATTTACGGTCGGAAATAACAATTCGTCTTGTGTGATCACCGAACATCACATAAAGCTAAGTAGAACTGAGAACCGATCTCCAAACAAAAGATTGACCTTTCATATATTTATGTATTCATAGAGCTAAACCCGTCAGACGTTACCGAGACAATCCGAGAAGACAAAATGAAACAAAATCACTTTGTCGTACTTACATGAAATGTGTCCCTGAGTGGGTCTTGTGTAAGAAAAGGCCTCCTTCCAGTGGAAAAACAAGATGTCGTACAAATTAACACCATTGACAGTCTTACTTTTACGGTCGAACGTTTGTACACGGAACGTGAAAAATATGATGTGAGACCCACGAAAGACACGACGGAAAGACTCGGATGGATTGGGTCTTAGTATCTTGGGAAACAATGTCTGATGAAAAAAATGGAAGTACGACGTCTATGGAAGGACTCCTCAGGACCGGTCAGGAACCAAGGGTCCACAGACAACCGTGTGCTTCAAGGGGAATTACAAATCTCGAACTCCTCGGGGGTCAGGGTTCAACCGAAGAATTTTCAGGAAGTAGACTTTGACCTAGGTCTAACAACTTCGGAAAGGTCCAAAACCGAACGACTCTCGATCAACGATAAAGACACTATGTCTCGTCTCAGAACCGTACTCGGTTTTAACCTGAGACGGAGAATCTTGAAGTAAACATATGACGAAAATACCAGAAGGGAGAGAGGGCAAGGTTATTATTTTGGAAGTTTATAATTACTGTATCCTTAACTTTTATTTTCTTGAATTATTCAAAGTTTTTAGAAAGTCTTAATAGGGTAACAGTATAACCCAATCGCTTTTGAAACAAGCTCAAAACCGTATTTAACCATACCTTTTTGGACTTGTGTGAAAAACCGGTTGGGTTATGAAAAGGTATATTTTTTCGTCATCCAGTCTACTGATCGTAAATACAAGTAAGTAAACGACCGGGCTATGTGCTCATCTAAATGAACTGAAGAAATAGGATAGACGCAAAGTCGGTAAACCTCGTAATATAATACGGAAGAGAAACTGTGACTTCGGAAACTAAAAATAGTGTCCGAACCTCAAACTTCCACACACTGCCTCCAATTACCTGTTATACGGATCTCCATCGCAAAACTACAACCAAATTGATTGGAACCAAGAATAGAGTATCACACCCTTCAAGTGAAAGTGGGTAGGTTGGGTCTAGTAGACAAGTGAACAAGACTTCTACCTAGAGAGACCGTGACCCTACGGAGGTGTCTGCCTGGACTCTTCAGCAGTGAGAAAGTGGTTCCATTTTACAAAATTACTTCTAAGAACACCCGTCGAACTCTAATATAAAACCATACGGTTTACTCTTTATGAGTATAAAAATTGTCATTCCTCACTATCTTCCAAAGGTAAGAGACCGGAGTCCCATCTAAAATCATAGTGTCCCGTACTTTAGATAGTCGATGACTGGTGATATGATGACTGCTGATCTTTACGATAATCGACCGATTGAAACATTCATGTAACGACACCCGGGAGTACGGTGTCTTATCCGTGACTAGTGAGAGGATATAATGTAACAGTTTCCACATACTGAGAAAAATACATAATTCCATGACCAAAGAGTCTTATTTTCCGAGACAGAGGACTAATTTCTGTCTCCATTCATTTCCAACCTGAAGGGTCCACCGCGACCAACATTTCTTGGACGGACAGTTACGTCCTCTGGATTCTCCACGCCCAAGTCAGGGACCCAACCCTTCTAGGGGCCTCCTCCCGTACCGTTGGGTGAGGTCATAAGAACGGACCTCTTAGGGTACCTGTCTCCCCGGACCACCCGATGACAGGTCTCCCAACGTTTCTCGACCTGTGCTGACTTCGCTGTATTGTGTTCATTTCCAGTAGGTCTTTGATATATGAATTTTAGTTTTGCTTAAAAATAAAAGTAAAAACCATAAAAGATTCGAAAGACCAAAACTCGAACAGACACTGACGTTTGAAACAAGTAAGTGAGTCGTTTACAAATACTTCACGGTACACGATCCATGGGAAGATCCACAATCTCGGGTACTGTCGCTCGTCTTCTCGGAGCTCCGTGCATCTCGTTTATAAGGTCATCTGTCATTCAGTCATCTACTATAAAGTCATTTTCAGGTTTGTCTTTTCGTCTTTGATGGGACCCAAATCTTCCTTAACAAAAGTACACACAACCCGATCTTCTTGTTTTCCCTTACCCTCCCTACGATCTTCTCGTTTACCGTTTTTCCTCCTTACGGGTCTTTACTTGTCAACAATGATTGGAGGTGACAGGACAATCTTCACGACAGTCTCAACCAAGACCTAGTCGTCTTTTCCACGGTGGAGTCGACCCCGACCTTAGTGACACCACAACAGTCTTTGGACCTCGAAAAAGGGTAAGGGTGGAATGAGGGGTGTCGAAGAGACGGAAGCAGTGGGTGTTATCAATAGAGGGCACGAGTCCCAAGTGGACCTTCCGTCTATCGTTCCCTCGGACCCTTTTCCTTAAGTAAGGCTGTCATGTATCACCTCGTATCGTTTCCTCTGTCTCGTTTTACCTTTTCTTGACCCAGTTTATGGGACTACTGGTACGTCTTCTCACTTCTCTCATCCTACTATTTTTTTTTAATTAACCCCTCCCCGGCGAACCGTCTCCTCTCTTCTAGAGTCGTCTCTGGACTTCTCTACTTTGATGATCAGTGTCCGTTCGTAAGGTCATCTCCTTTGTGGTTTAAGGTTTCCGGACTCTGACGTTTGTCTTTTCTCGGTCACACCGACGTCAAGTCGTCCGTCCTCCCCCTCATCTACCACTCTTCCTCGACTCCTCGTCCTGAGACGTCTGACCCTCGTCGACTCTAAAGCAAGACTGCAGTGGTTTACGGTGACCTCTTAAAACTCGTCCCTTCACCCCACTAGACAGAATATACAAAGGTTTGTTAACGAAACCGTTGATACCCCTCTCCCAACCTTTTCACCTTCGTCCTCCTGGTCCTCTGTCTGAAAGGTGTCACCAAGATTACAAGTTAAAGTGTCATAAGTTCTCATTATGACCTCGTCATTTTCCATTTGTCTTTGATTCTTCCTTTTCAGGTTTTGAAGAGGTCTTTTTACGACCTTTTCATACCTTACACGTCTCATACCTCATACGGACACGATTATTGAAGTACATACCTCTTTGATTATCAAGATAATCAAAGATTATTTATGGGTTCTCATCGATTCGTGAACCAAAAAATAAAGAAGAAGATCGGGGTGATAGAACGTAAACTCTAAAATATCAAACTTCTTATGACCAATCTAACCTTTATCAGTAATTGACATAGGACACAGACCATAACGTTTCTTGTCATAATCTGTGACACTTCTTCATTTAGATATGTTGGACGAGAATTCCTTATGAATTAAATCAAAATTAAATCCTCTTCCTCGGTTTCTTTCAATTTAGTACTATATTCTTTACAACGTTTATCATTTAATAATCCCCACGTATGTTCACGACGTCCAAGGTCCTTCCTTTTCTCTTCGTACTTGATCTCAGTAGAACTGTCTGAAGAGTCTTTTCCTTCAACTCGACCCGAAAGTTTTAGTCGTTCTAAATTTGGGTGATTAAAAATTTGAAGTTCCATACTCTCTGAAACGGAACATAAGGGTCGTGAATCGTGTCTCGGACCGTATATCATCCACAGTCGGTAAATAACTCTCATTTGCTTTAGACAGAAATAAACTAGACCGTTTTTCATCTTTCTTTTAAAGTTTACTTCCGATTTTGACTTTATTAATTAAGATACAATTTACGTCTCGTGACAGTCTCTATTTTCAAATATTAAACCATCACAAGATTTTAAGATGAAAATTCTTGTAAATGGATTTTATTTGTGTTCTTATTTTCCTCTAGATGTCGTTCAACTAATATAAAAATCTTTATATATAAAAATCTTTATACAGGTCTTTAAAAGAGTACTAGTGAAGTAAAAAACTAATAGATTGGCAACTCCAAAGATGTATAATAGATGTAGATAAGATGAACAGGAGATCGGTAAAACGATGTAAAGACTCTGAAAGGTAATTTCATATTTATCCTTCTGTTCCAGTTTTAATTAGAACCCGAAACGACTTCTCAAGTTCAAACTTTCGGTACAATAGGGTACTTTTAAACTCACAAATTATAGTGACTGAATCTTCGAAAACCAGTTTTTGCCACTACACAATATTATCTTAGTAGTCGGACAATAAGAACTCTCAATTTTGTTCAAATATAGCAATGTAAAAAATCTATAATCTTAAAGTCTCTAAATGATCATATTTTAACCAGAACTTGTTACAAAAGGGTAAAAGAAAAAAAAGGGTCCTCCTTCTTTATCATGAAAAAACAGAGTATGGTAATCATTGGTTCGATTACAAGTGGTTAGAAAATATTCGAGGACCGAGTCGTGACTAGGACGGTTTCTAGCATAACTTTAGTGTTCGAACGAAGGATTATCCTGAAACAGACACTTGTCAGACCTACAAAATCCAGGAACAGAACAAACACCTTGCCTACGTCTTCGTTAAATACAATGATCTGTCGAAAAAAGTACTTCTATGATTTTCTAAAGTCCATTTTGTATGTCAATTTTGGAAAGTTTACGGTCAAAGAAACGTTTAAAAACAATAACCTTTTACACTTTAAACGTTCCCCTTGTCGGTATTTGATAACAATTACAACTACGGGTCAAACAATCAACTTATAACGAGATTGTCAACGACCTCAGACTAACTACTGGGTACCGTTTTCTTAACTTTATACACCGCCTTGTAGTCTCCCTAGGGACAAGACTACTTACGTGACGGAAGTCGTGGTAAGATCTATCGAGTACCTTGGTTGAGAGGTAAAAACTACAACATCCCGAACTATTATAGTTTGGTGGTTGTCCAAGGAAAGGAAAAGTCCTCATACACCCTATACCATACAGGGAGGGACCACTGTAAAAAGTTATGATCATAAATAAGAGAAATGACGTTCATAAAGAAGTCAGGAAGTTGTAAAATAAAGGAATTATTAAAGTCATTTGAAACAAGTCATTCTTAACTCATCTCGTTTTTACTGTCAAAAACCATCACAACTTAAAAAAAAATTCCACTTTTACAAAACTACCCAAGGAAATAATCTTACCCAAACTTGTCTTGAGACAGTGGAGGAATCTGGGTCGAAACAAAGAGAACTTTTTTCTGTTTTATGTAAAAAGCATTCCTAAAAACGAAAATAAATCAAAAAATGCGGTATTAACTTTTAACGACTTAACCTGTAACACGTAATTTTATCCTAAACTGTAACCATTCACTCCGTCGAAGGTTTGATTTTAAACTCTCCATTGTACATACTCTGATCATACTACTACACTATCCTCATTTCTCAAAACGGTGGGAATAGAAATTACAATTACTACTGGATTGTGTGTCATAAAACTCTGTCAAAATACTATGACAGAAAGGTTTCAAAAAATTCTCATTTACGTAGTAACTTAACATTTCTGGAATTACTTTCTAGTGAGGACAATGTGTCCTTCAAAGACAAATAAATGAAATGTTAAGGTTGTTGTCTATTGATACTTAAAAACACAAAGACCGGGTTATTTATAAAAGTTAAAAAAATACAACTTAAGAGTCCTAAACCCCCAAACCTCAAACAAAACAAATGTAAAATTTTATCTTATATATATACGTAAACAACAAGACATATATATATATAAACCGAGTTTTTTATTAACTGATTTCTATAAATCATTGAGACTTAAGGTTTCTGAGTTTCTTCCTTTTTTTACAACGACTATCCTTAAAAATTGGTCAAAGATCAAAATAACGACCCCGATTAAAAATTTTGAAACAATAATGTTTTCGGTAAGTAATGTCTTTTTCGTCAGTTTTCTTTTTCATGGTTATTAGAGTTTGTCTGTATCAAGAAAAGTATGGTGAAACATAGGTAATTTATTAAAAAGTATTTTTTACTTTATATGTATAAAGACTTACGTGTAAGAGAGTGTCATTTATGTACCTAAGTCATTATTTTTATATGGATTCTTAATAGGAAAACTGAAATATAAAGGGAAATATACTTATGGAACAACGTCGGATTCGAGGTGACAGGGAGAGAAGTGAATCATCTCCGTAGGAGGGTCAGGTGAGCCGTCCAGTCGTAGGAACGAAACTTACCCGAGTCTCAACTAGGAGTAAGGACCCTCTGGGACCTTACAGGGTTCACCGTGTAAAAGGTACATGTCACTTACCGTTTACGAAACACGGAGACGAAATTAGTATAACGGACGACGACTTTTCGACTTCAAAAGTACTGACGACAATCGTGGGAAGAGTTAAAGGTCGTCATTACATTTATTAAAGAGAACTAACAACATCATTTATTAACCATCTCCCTCCCTTGGTCTGTAAATCCGAATCGTATGATCGAACCTGACCTTTGTTTAAACTTCAAACTTCGAAACTAAACTAAATTCCCATAAACATTGGTATTCATTTTCTTTCTTGTAAACTTATCACAATGTAAAAGATAGTCAACTACTCAAGACGGTCTACATTATTCTTTGTATTCGAAATACATCATATTTATTTTGAGATTAAATACCCCAGCGTTTCTCAGCCTGTGCTGACTCGTTAACTTGACTTGACTTGACTTAAATACTTAAACAAGTAAGAGTGACGAAAGTAAGTACTTTTGATAGTTTATCAAAGAAAACTCCCGAGATCCTAGAGGTTCCACTTACTATAGAAACTCCCGTATAGGTTGGATTTAAATTAGTAGTGTAGGTGTCTAAGGGTTGTTTTTTAAAAGTAGGTCGGAGATGAACTTTTATGTGCTACTATTTCAGAGGGTAAAGGGTCACATCGGAGGAGCAAACCTGTCGACATTCACTATATCGTATACCGTTCTAAAATTACACACTCACCCCAGGACTTGTTAGGACATTTTTTCCATCTTAGTAACACCTAATTACTTTACTAGCACACTTGGATGATATCCAAGTGATACTCTATTTTGGTTGGTGGTCAGTAAAATACCTTAAAGGTAACACAACCACACGATATGACATTCAAAGGTGATTTATTTACTTAAAAGTGTATGACTTGACTTTAAACGAAGGTAAACAGAAGAAATGAGCCCTCGGTGTCTTTCGTTTAAATTAAAGAAAGTAGTATATAAATCTATGAGTTTTGATGCATAACATCGACGAAACCCCGTTTGAAAATTTAGTCACCAAAGAACACCCGTCCCAAGGGACAGGGTGGAAAAAACGGGAAAAACCGATTTAGGCCGAATGGAAAGACTTGAGGAAAATCCACAGTAAAAGAGTTCTTTGGGAAGCGACCGGAGAATTGTTAGACCTGATTTAACATGAGACGTAGTTTTCGGGTAACACGTCTCGAACATGACACGAATGACGGTAGACGACTCGTCGGACAGAGGGAGATGACCTGGTATTCGGGTTCTTGTCCCGGGTAGAAACTCAACAAATTGTGTTATAGACTATTATCATTCGGGACTTAGTCGGACTTGATTTAATTTAAGTGTTAATACAAAAGGGTAAACGGTTTCTGGTGGTAATTTCACACTGAAGGGTTTACTTATGAAGGGGTCACAAGAGACGGAACGATTCTCATACTGTTTAGATAGAACCAAGACCTATGTTATAAGGAAACATCACCGACAGAGTCGGAAAAGATTGATAAAACTATGAACAAGCTAATCTGACGATTAAATTGAATGTGGAAATTAAAAAGTGTGGACTATGAGGGATTTGGTATGAAGGGATAGATTTCAATTGTGGTTACCAAAACTAAGAACGTTATCCATGTTGGAAGGACCAATTCTGTTTACAAGAAAGTGAATCCTTTCTCGATTACTAGTGGAAAGTCAGGAAAGACGTCTTCGACTAGTAAAATCTTAACGGGTCGTACGAACGACGTGGAAGTAGGGGAACGCAATTTACCTGATATTACGAATCCGTGTGAGGATCTCAGAAGGGCTCATAGTCACTGTGTACTCAGTAATGATAAGCCGATGTCAACAACTTTATAAACATTTGGTCGGACTAAAAAATGTAAGTCGGGGTAAGTAAATAGAACAAGCGTTCCGATGATACTCTTATCGGTAGTAGGATAGGTTTAAAACCGTATTAACTTTTTAAGGAACAGGGAACTCTTATTGTGAAGATAAAGTGCCATGACACCTTTGTAGTAGGTAAATTATTAGGTAAGATCTTAGAACAGATTCTTCGTATGATTCGAGTGATCACATATTCAAATATAGTTCGGAAGTAAATTCGCATACTATAGTTCTATAGATCGAGTCTGATCAATCTACTAGACTTCGTCATCTACACGAGAACAAAATGTCTTTACTTTAGACTCATCTCGGTTTAATACGTTGACAATTTGACAAAGTAAACATAGTAAGACTTGGTGTTAATTACAATTCACCGTTATGTCTTATTTTATTGTCTGATGTGAGTCACCATTTCTTAGGTAGACGGTTACGTCCTCTGTGTCCTCTAAGTCCAAGCTAGGGACCCAACCCTTCTAGGGGACCTCCTCCTTTACCGTTGAGTGAAGTGATAAGAACAGACCTTTTTAGGGTACCTGTCTCCTTGGACCGCCCGATGTTAGGTATCCCAGATTTTCTCAGTCTGTTGACTCATGACTCGTACGTGTGCGTATGAGCTGACGTCAGTAGAATCGTGGTTTTGTAAAAGTTGTGAAGTGATATAATCTTCTCTTTCGGTGTTTCCTCCACCCCCACTCTTCTGTCTTAATCCCTCTTCTCTGATTTTAGATCGACTAGTCCATTTAAATTAATATTTGTTTGACAGTACTGACCTGAAACCCCCTTCTTTCCAACTGTCGGGTTGTATCGGTAGTCTATACGTAGTCAAAAGTTTTGTTAAAAACATGTCCGGTACCTTTATTCGATTTGATTAATTATGGTCTGTCATTTTATGATCGACGTTGTTTAGTTTTGTGTCTGGAATGAGGACGTATCATACCTTGGTTTTAAAGAATCGATCTCTAGGATGTTCGTTCCTATGGAGTCATCGTTACTCATGTTGAGTTTGGTCTAAACCAAAGATTGTTGTAAGAGGGTTATTTTCCTTGGTTCTGAGGAACCTTCCGTTCTTTATTTGGTCCATCAAATCTCGTAAAACGTCACGGTCTTTCACTCTTTCAAAAAAACAACAACAACAAAATACGGGTGTTACTACGCTCATACAGTGTCCCTGTGTCTTCAATTGACCTTCTCGAGAATTGTCTGTTTCGACCTTTTTAAACTAGTTAAAAATTTTGAGGGTTCGATAATTTATAGGTACTCAGGTCAGGTGTAACTATTACAAACTTTTTTTAACCTCTCTGTTTAGACGAGTCTTAAGGTTTATTAAATGGATCTAAGAGACGAGAGTTCTTCCACCTTGTGTTAAGAGGTGAGTCCGGACCGTACGACACCAAGTACCCCAACGTTTCTCAGCCTGTGCTGACTCGGTGACTTGACTTGACTTGACTTCACCTCTTATACCGATGAGTGTCAAGTCTTGGAAGGGGATTCTATAATACTTGACCCTTCCGGACACAAGAGTCCTGGTGTCACGAGACGTCTGAAGAAGGTGTACACGACGGAGACAAGGATGTTAATGGGTTCATACTGTAAACCGGGGAATGTAAAACAACTATTTTTGTTTTACTCTGTTGAATGAGATGTATTTTATCTGTTCGTTGTTCCCAAACGACATATCGTGTACCTTAATGTAAGTTATAGAACATTATTGGACATTACCTTTTATTAGACTTTTTATATATGTAAATCTTGACTTAATGACGACATGTGGACTTTGATCGTGTTATGACATTTAGTTGATGTGAATTGTTGTTTTCGTTTTATTGGAAGAAGGTACTTCGTGATTTCTTGACTTATCCGGCTTCGACCTGGTTCCCAAAAGATAGTGTCACTGTTTTTCTGGAAGTTTGTGTTACCGCACATAACAGTAAGAATCTGAGGTCGTGAGGATCCTCGATGAAGGGAACAGAAAGTGAAGGTGGGAGAGGGTAAGAGACGGTGAAAAGTAGAAACACCAAGTAGAGGACTCGTGAGGGAGAGAAGAAAGGGACGAGAAAAGAGGGAGTCGAAGTGTGCTCATTTGGAGAATTATATCTCTCTTTAAAGGACTCGAGGAACTTAATAGGACCTCAAAAGGGTTTCTGTCATCAAAAACCTCTATGGGTGGAAATCCAAATCTCTCTACTTCTCGAATTCTAGACTCCCAACCACTGTCCACTGTTCCAAGTTCCCCGTCAGACGAGAAAGTCTATGTATTAGGATGTCTCCCGTTCGTCCGGGGACTTGTATAATCTAAGTGTCTTCAGTGTCTTACAACAAGAGATCAACTTCTGTCAATTCTGGATCCCGGTGAAACCCAGTATAGAAGATGTCTGAGACACTGACACCCTATATCTAAAAGTTGGTAGGAGAGGACCTTACATTAGAAAATTGTCTCCTAAAGTGTAAACTTGAAGAGGTATATCATCGGTTGTTGCTTAAGTTGTAGTCTTTTTTTTTTTTCAAAATTTTTGTTTATCAGAGGAGATCAATTTTTTCTTACTCTATAAACTTTTATGATTGACATATATAAAAGATCTCCGTCTTAACCGTTTCCCCGAGATATGTTACCCACCTTTCCTGGAAATTTATAGTATTTGAGTTGCTAGGATAGACTTGGAAAATTAAGTTAGATTGTTCTTTATTTCGGAGAAGAACGTCAGTAGTAATAGGGTTAATGCCGTTATTACTAAAGGAGAAGATGGCTAAGCCAAGCAGCTAGTTTTAGAGATTTTGAGGGATCAGACAGGACCAATCTCTTATATAATTAGGCCGACTAAGTCGTTTAAGAATTTGAGTGCCTAAATGAGCCCCTATCACGATTCGTTTTAAGATCAATAAAGTTTCAGAGATTAGGGCTTAGGACTTGCAGGTGTCGATCCAAAGTCTCCCGTTGAGTGACGACAAAGGAAGACTCTTTATTTAAGGAAGTCTATGCGTAGAAAATAAGATATAAGCCGGTGTCTTTCTCGCGTTTATTTTTTTCTCTCTGTGACTTTATGAAGTCACCCGAACCCTCCTCCCTCGGACGGCGGTGGTCTGACCCGCTCAGTGGACCCGTCGCGCTCCGCCCCCGCTGCGTCGACCGCCTGTGCGTCTGATCGCCCGCTGGCGTCTCCCTCCCTCCCTCCGGCGTCCGCCGCGCGAGCGAGGGGCGGCGGTCCGCCCGTCTTCGGGGGTCAGGAGCCGGGGGCGCGTTCGCTGCGGCCCTTTACGGGTGTAGGCCCTTTGGACGTTCCCTCACGCCGCCGCCGCTGTGGCTCACTTTCCGTTTTACCGCCGCCGCCGCCACCGGACCACGACTCCCCTCTCGGTCCAGGGGCGCTGGAGGCGCTGCCCGGCGCGACCGGGCGCCGTCGGGGGGCCACGGAGACAGGCGGGACGGGGGAGCCCCTAAGAACCCCAGGGGCCCTTCCCGAGGCCGGCGGAGCCGCGGGCGGGAGCCCGGGCACCGGCGACAGGTCCTCGGGGCGACAGGGGGACGTCCATCCAGGCTCCGACCGCATCGCCCACCCCGCGTGAGAGAGGAGGTTTCGGCCTCAACGCCCCGCCGCCGGCACCCCCGGGTGCGGGTAGGGGCGACCGCCCCCAGGTCCCCGACGACACCTGCCCGCCCGGCGCCGCCGGCCACGCCCGGGTTAAACCGACCAACGTGCCTGGACTCTCCTCGGGACGGGACCCCTTCGCTCCGAACCGGAGCGGGCCCCGACGTCCTTCTCGGGGCCCGAAACGCCGGAACCTCCAAGTCCAATCCGATCCTCCCTGGACACGGCGACCTCCGGAAAGCGCCTGACAGAAGGGAGCGAGGAGGTGGGAATAGGAGTAGCGAGAGCCCAGTCGCCATAAATCCTTCCTCCTTTTTCGCCTTCGACCAAGACTTCCTTTACATGTCGGTCTCTCGGTGCCAAGAAAGTAGGGTCTCCTTGGTCTACGATATATGGAACTTGTTGACGACGCTTAAAGACAAATGTCAGGAGACATTTATTCCATGACATGTATCAACCTTCCCCATCCTTTCGACCTCCCTAGTAATGCCTCATCCTCATCCATACATATGTGTCTTTTCCTTCCTTTCCTTTCATTCCCCTGTGACAAATCATATTGAAGTTTTTCTTAAACATAGTGTTTCTTACTGAGAGTCCACTGAACTAAAGTGGGGTAAGAGAGGTTAACTTTCAACAAAAGAAGTCAACTTTCATGAAGAGATTCCCTCGTTTTAAATTACAGACAGCTGGGCATACAAGTATAATGAGTTTTATATTGCAGCCCATCTTCAATAAGCATTTAGACCATTCTTTTTTCATAGTAGAGTGTTTATCATAACAAAGTGAGGTCAAACCCTTTACCTAAACTTAGTCTTCGAACAGTCCGGAAATACCTAATATATAACCTCTAATTCTTAAAAAAAAAATAGTTTAATTGAGGTACACCTTCTGCTCCATCCTGAGAATAGTAACCTTACTTATAAGAGGCGATTCCACAGATGTAAACACTAAATTATTCAACTGTCTACCCATTTTACTCGAACAACTAAGGGATTCCGTCACCTCCTTAAACTGACTAAATTGTCATTTTCTTCATCGTAACACAAGGGGACTAGTCGACGATGACGTTCTTTGATCTAGTACCATGTACGGTCCCTTCCGTGAAAAAAAAAAAAAAAAAGACACGAACTTATAAATAACTTATACTGAACCGTGAGAAGTTTTCGTTTATTATTTACGAAGACGATGTATAAAAACAATACTATGTATCTAAAGGAAGACATCCAAGAAGCCAAAAAATAACACCCCAAAAAATTTCAAAAACAAACAAATTATAAAGACCAACACGTAAGTCCGAAAGAGATCAACGACTCTCGCCTGAGAGATCAACGCCACACGTCCGAAGAGTAACACCACCGAAGAGAACAACCCTAAGATCTTGTACCCGAAGTCTTCAACACCGTGAGTCCGAATCAACGAGACGTCGTAAACCTTAGAAGGACCTGGTCCCTAACTTGGACACAGGGGACGTAACCGTCCGTCTAAGAATAGGTGACATGGTGGTCCCTTCAGGGAAACAAAAACAAAGATTACGAAGAGGAATAATGAGACGTATTTACATCTTAACCTTATCAAAGGTGAGACTACTAAATCAAAAGGAAGGTCTATAATATAAATCTAATTACCCCCTAAAAACAACTGACGTTTTCATTAAATCAGTAACCAGTTGTAAAAATAGTTCATATTTACCGCTGGAAAAAGTCGTACTTCTATTTTATATCACTGACAAAAGTGAAAACTATTCAATCAAGAATCTTTCACTCAACCTCTTTTGCAGTAGTTATACGTCTCTAAGAACTTATAACGACATACTCGTCGATTCCGAAACGACGATTCTACCATGTATAATGACAACGACAAGAGTATTGACTAAATCAGTTTCATACCTCTGTACGACAGAGAACGACATTACTTACCGCAGATATGAAGAAAATTCGACCTGTTCTATAGTCACTATAAAAAACTCTGAATGTAAACATGAAATTTTTTTTATACTATTAAATAACATTTTCCTTCTTTAGATCCCGTGTAGTAACAATTACGTCAGGAAAATAGAGACCTTTTACCTTGAGTATGATTCGAAACTTAGAGTCCCCCTTCCTATACCCCCTTCCCATACCTTCCTCGAGTAAAACAAGAAACACATGTAGTCTTTTGAGAGAATCGTTCGACCTGAAAGTTCACAACTTATTACCCTATCATCCTTGTCAATACTAGATATTCAACAAAAAAAAAAAAAAATTTGTGTGGAGATTAAAAGATAACCCCATATCGGTCAGCGGTTACAACACTATTAAAGTCCACTTGTCGCTTCCCTGAGTCGACAAGTATATGTACATAGGTAAGAGGGGGTTTGAGGGGAGGGTAGGTCTGACGGTGGATTGTAACTCGTCTCGAGGTACACGATGTGTCATCCAGGAACGTGTAAACTAGTTCCAGACTTGAAAGATTCTTTACCTCCAAAACAGGCAGGTCAGATTGTTTAACTTCTCAAGGAAGTCTCTTACACTTAGTATTAGGGAATCCTTCTGAGTTCTACATCCATACTATTTTTCTCGGGACCTGACCAAGTCCAATACTCCTCAGGTAAAGATCGTACTGAAGGTCGACCGATATACTAGAATCCGTCCGGTGAAATGGGGAGACCTAGCTAGCAGAGTAGACTTCTTATATATATATATATAAGGGTTGTGTAGAATACGAGAACACTAAATCGTCCTTTTTATTCAAAATAAACACATTTCACGTGAGTCTATCCTATCGTTGATTGTAAAGTTATTTTTGAAGAACTTCCTTCGTAAACTTATCATGGAATTTCCGACCCAAAGTAAAGAAGTTCTTCATACCGTCTCCAAAAGGGTTCTTCTCACTTGTCCTTCCCATTCTTGTACTTTCATCTTTTCGTGTTCCATGTAATCGACTCTCGTTCATTAAACCAAGCTAATCGCACAGACAATGTAGGTCCTCTTAGACCCACCCATTCTACCACTTTTCTCATTCTTCTATTATTGTAAATAACTTAGTCCGGGAATAAGATTTGTAAAGTGTCCATAATTTGAATAAATTACGAATTTTATTGGGATAAATTTATCCTGACAACGGGTTAAACTTCTAGTGTTTCGATCAATGATCGTCTTGACCCTAAACATGGGACGAGAAACTGGGTCTAGAGACCGAAATTAATGATTCGATTTCCTTAGTAACTCCCGAGACATCATCACTCCATTGTACCAGTCCTGATATAATCTTTCTAAGTAGACCGTTGTCACACCACACCCAATTTCTCCATTCGACAAATCACAACTTCTCAACAAAATTTTTACAAGAGATGAAGAACTCAAAAGTGTATAGTAAAAGTGTAAACAATTACGGTCCCAGTTGATATGTAACAACCTCCCGAACATTTAATCATGTCGAAAGACCTTCCGTTGGATTTATTATTCATAGTCTTAAAATTTACGAATAGGAGAAACTGGGTCATTAAGGAATGTGAAGATCCTTAAATAAAATTTCCCTTTACGAGTTATTAACCGTGTGTTTCAACAAAAAAAAAAATTACCTAACAAAGTTACCAATGTTAAGACATTACTAACTTAATACGTGAAGTAATAAATACATAAATAAAAACCGATATGGTGACGTACCGTACACCTTAGAATCAAGGGACTGGTCCCTAGATTGGGTACGGGGGAACGTCACCTCCAGGGTTGGGTTCTTAAAAATAACGGTGTTAAAAATAATTGAAAATATACATGTTTCTTGTACACATATGTACATTCGATACTTCGTATTATTTCACTTATGGGTACTTGAGTGGTGGGTAGGAGTCTTGACCTTATAATGGTTATGTCAACTTCACTAGTTACAAATTTTGTAATATTATCGTTTTTTAACCTTTATCGGATTTCCTTGTAGTCATCCCCTATCTATTCAATACTATGTAGATGTACTACATTAAGTCATATCAATAAAATTTTCTACTGCAACTTAACAGTTAAAGGAGGTAAGGTACTATGGTAATTAATTAGATTTTGTTCGTCAGACAAATCATTGTCAAAAAGTCCCGTTTCCTTCACTTGTACCAAAAATTGATTGGAAGTTACCGTATGTCAATAGGGAAGTTAACATACGGAAAGTTAAAAAAAACTCGGAGTCGGAATAAGCGTAAGTCTTAGACGTTAAGAAGAGTAAATGAAACCCGAAGTATATTGTAGTACTACCACACAACGAAAAATACTGGGGTCGATTATTAGAAGTTGGAGAAATAACAGAAATACTAACTCATATATTATACTCCGTATAACTTCTTATAACCTCAAAACAGAAGGAAAGGAAAAACGAATTGGAGAATCCAACAACGAAAAAAAAAAAAAAGGATTCAACTCACTCAATAACCATCTTTAATTTGTTGAAGACTTCCATTGAGTTTTCCAAAACTGTCTATAAAGTACAGACTTACGAACAGGAAGTATTTTCTGAGAAAAGAAACTTTTAAGACACTAGAGTGGCTTTAAACTGTCGTCAAATACGGAAATTAACGTAACGTATAACCTACTGTCAAAGACTTATGTATTACAATGTAGTATCACTTTAGAAAACTTCTGTAAAACTTCTAATTAGTTTCCAGATCTAAGTTGGTGTACACCACGACGGTCACTTTTATTACGTTAACTTCACTGTTCCTTTAAACTGGAAAATGAATACCAGTTCACTCTTTAGACATACGTCCAGTTCTTCGTTGTCAATCTTGACCTGTACCTTGTTGTCTGACCAAGGTTTATCCTTTTCCTCATGCAGTTCCGACATATAACAGTGGGACGAATAAATTGAATATACGTCTCACGTAGTACTCTTTGCGACCTGACCTTCTTTGTGTTCGACCTTAGGTCTAACGGCCCTCTTTATAGTTATTGGAGTCTATACGTCTACTGTGGTGGGAATACCGTCTTTCACTTCTCCTTGATTTTTCGGAGAACTACTTTCATTTTCTCCTCTCACTTCTTCAACCGACTTTCGAGTTGTAAGTCTTTTGTTTCTAGTACCGTAGACCAGGGTAGTGAGGTACCCTTTATCTACCCCTTTGTCACAGTCTGAAATAAAAAACACACACGAGGTTTTAGTGACGTCTATCACTGACGTCGGTACTTTAATTTTCTGCGAATGAGGAACCTTCCTTTCAATACTGGTTGGATCTATCGTATAAGTTTTCGTCTCTGTAATGAAACGGCTGATTCCAGGTAGATCAGTTCCGATACCAAAAAGGTCACCAGTACATACCTACACTCTCAACCTGACACTTCTTCCGACTCGTGGCTTCTTAACTACGAAAACTTGACACCACAACCTCTTCTGAGAACTCTCAGAGAACCTGACGTTCCTCTAGGTCGGTCAGGTAAGACTTCCTCTAGTCGGGACCCTAAAGAAACCTTCCTTCCTACGATTTCGACTTTGAGGTCATGAAACCGGTGGAGTACGTTTCTCAACTGAGTAACCTTTTCTGAAACTACGACCCTCCCTAACCCCCGTCTTCCTCCTCCCCTGCTATCTCCTACTCTACCGACCTACCGTAGTGACTGAGTTACCCGCACTCAGACTCACTTAACGCCCTCAACCACGACCTGTCCCTCCGGACCGCACGACACTAAGTACCCCAGCCGTTTCTCAGCCTGTGCTGACTCTGACTCGCTGACTTGACTTGACTTGACTACCAGTTCAATGGACACAAGAGACGACAAGGTCTAGAAGAGACCAAACCTCGACCGTTTAAGGAAAATTATAACGAAAATTCTATACGAGTTAAAGTTTTTACAAATTTACACCTTTTCGTACATAGAACCTTAGTTCTTTTGTGATATGAAAGACAGGATCTTTCTGTAAGTATCATGATACAATAAGAGAACGATCGTATAACCCAGGATTCGTCGTCATCAATATAAGTGTGTGTCCAGGACACAAGGCATACAGGTCATTAGAGAGGTAGTCCAGGTTTATATCGAGGAGAACCAGGTCTCTAGACACTTCAATAGGAGTGAGAACGACAGACAGTAGGAGAGAACAATGGAGAGTAAGTGGCACATGTGTTACCATCTTGTTCCTGTCCTCCCGGTATTATTCGTCTTTTCTTCTCCCCTGTGTTGAACGGTGTTGATCTCTTTCGTGTTCATGTCGCTACTTCTGGGTGCTATCGAGATTTATTTGTTCATTTAGAAAAATTTTTCCTTTTCTTCTTACCCTTTATCGTCAAAGACTATTGTATTAAAATTTTGGAGGTGTCCGTCTAGAACACTTTCGTTGGTCGGGACCTCCTTCTCCTCTAAGGAACCTCCTTGACGGAGTAGGAAACAAGAGACAATGATAACCGGTAACAAGAGGTTCTTTGTCCCTCAAGAAAAAGGAAAAGGTAGGAACCAGTGGATACTTCACACTCGAAACCCCTTTATAAGGAGAAACCTTCCACGTTTAGAAAAACTGATTCAGTGACGAGTTTCTTCAATCCTCGGGTCTCCAAAAACAAAACAACGGGTTCTCGACTTTCTAAAAAATCAAACTCGAACTTACCAATTGTTTTGTCAAAGGAGTTTCAATCTTTCGGAGACTACACAAATCAAGGTCAGTCAAGGTACACAGTCATTGGTATGTTTTCAAGTGTCCAAAATCTTGAGACTAAAGAGAAGAGTTAACCAATAAACTCCCTTCCGGTATGGGAATTACAACAAACAAACAAACAAACAAAATTCGGTGGACCGATGAAATCAGTCGATTCTCCAAAGTGACTCGTAGACGTAAGTCTTAGAGACTTAAGATAGGGAAGCACAAAGCCAGATTTTCGTTCAACGAAAAGGTCAAGATGTTCTGAAATTTAAAGACCTGAGATAGGGGAAGATAAAAACAAATGTTCATTCGACGAAGAAAGTACTGGAATAGGAAATAAATATTACGAAACGGTCTATCGGATATCGTCGGATGTATGTAAAGATTCTAAGAGAAAAGGTTTGAGTAAAGCACCTTGATGTTCAAGTCATCCCGAGGAACAATGGAACCTTCAATATTGTCCGTTTAGTGAAATAGTTTATAAAACGATGACACTTTGTACCAAGAGGTAAACAGGTCGGAGGTCATAGTAAGGGAACTTTGGGAGTCGGACCGGCGAATCGGTTATGGTACAATACAAATACAATATCGTCGTGGAGTGCAGATCCATAGTTGAAGACATAATCCTATTACTCTGATACATATGTCTATGTGTCACCGGTCTAGTATATACTTTTATCTTGACACTGCGTGTCAGAATCAAAGTCATCAGGGTTTCTCAGTTCAGAACTAGTCATCAACAGTGGGACGGAGTCCTGGTTCGTCTCTTTTGGTTTATACGAAGGGTTTCGTTAGTTCTACGACATGAAGATCAATCGACCGGAGGTTGAAGTAATACCATCTCGTATGAACTTCAGAAGGGAGAAAAAAGCCATATTTCAAAAAGGTGAGGGTACGTACGGAAACTCAGAGACGATTTGTGTTCACTACCACCGATTGAGGGAAGGACATCATTCGAGACTCATTTATCTGAGACGAACAAAACCTACCAGAAATAACGGTGTATTATGATTTGACAAAACACCATTGTTTAGGGTTTTATAGTTACCGAAGTGTATAGTCTCTAAGGACAGAACGAGTGTGTCTCGGGGTACCCCCAGTCATCATTCGATAAGTCACCGAATCCCTGGATGTCACGGAGGTATTTAACCTCCGATGGTAGAGTTTTACAGTGGATCTAACAGTGACTTCGTCCTTTTACTGTCTACCTCTTGGTGTGGTCGAAAGTTGACGGAGTCGGGTCTTGACGGAGTGTCTGTAGATGAACGTCCCGAAACCGTCGATTAGACCCTTTATCTCCCGTCATACAGTTATATCAGAGACGGTGTCTCTAATTATTTGTTACTAACTTTTATTTATATACGGCATAAAGGAGGTAAAGTGGTAAAGACTTCAGTTCACTACGTCTATTAGAGCATCAACTTTACTTGTAAATTTATGTCTTTGAAACATTTTGTCAATATAAGGTCAAAAAAAATTCAATTTTTTTTGATACAAAGATAATAAGAGGAACTTTTCGATTACAACTTTTCTATAACAATGTACGATAACTATCAAAGAAATTTCTTTGGGACACACAAAATCACATGAAACATAAACTTAGTCTTATTAAACATCGTCTTGGTAAGGTTCTAGGTCTCAGTAAAGGAAAAGAAATAAAAAATTGAAAGACAAAACCTTTTAAGTTCACATGTGTTTTCATCTCCTTTATCATGTCACTTGACAGTCCATGGACAGTGGGTCGATGTTGTTATTAGTCAAATTGTGAGAAAACAGAGTAGGTCTAGTAGTATTTTAGTCTAATAAAACTTCAAGGTCCGTAGTATAAATAAGTGTTCATATTATAAAGTTAGACATAAACTTTTTCATATTTGATTAATAAACAAATACATTTGGATTTTGTGTAATAATGTGTATAGGGTCTTGAGTCACTAAAGATACTGATAACACGTGAGTGAACCTACAATCCTTACAATCATTGATGTAAACTCATTAACAGTTTCATGTCTCAATTTATAGTCAAGTCAAGTCGACGAGTCGACACAGGTTGAGGAACGCTGGGGTACCCGACGACGTGCGGTCTGGAGGTAGTGGTTGAGGGCTTCGAACGAGCTTGAGTACAGGTAGCTCAGCCACTACGGTAGGTTGGTAGGGTAGGAGACAGCAAGGATAGAGGAGAACGGGAGTTAGAAAGGGTCGTAGTCCCAGAAAAGGTTCCTCAGTCAAGAAGTGTAGTCCACCGGTTTCGAAACCTCAAAGTCGGAGTCGTAGTCAGGAAGTTACTTGTAGGTCCTGACTAAAGGGAATCTAACTAACCAAACTAGAGGGACGTCAGGTTCCCTGAGGGTTCTCAGGAGAGGTTGTGGTGTCAAGTTTTCGTAGTTAAGAAACCGCGAGTCGGGAGAAGTATCAGGTTGAGAGTGTATGTTTGTACTGGTGACCTTTTTGGTATCGGAACTAATCTGTTTGGAAATTTATATCAGGAAACATTTATATCCTGATCTCAATTAGAGAGACCAAGTCGTAAAAGATTTCATATCATGTGTCTCGTACTTAAAGTATTTTACGACACCTCCTTTCTCAAGGAACCAGTAAATTCAAACCAGTCGTACTGTAAGAAAAGAACATTTAAGTGTACTATTACATTTTCTTATTACACAACACTAGGGTAAAACTAATTCTTATTTTTATAATATATACGTCATAATTATTATCACTGAAATTTTTCATCACTAATACAACGAAAGAAAGTAGAATATATAACCTAACCGGGTTTTCAAACAACCCAAACCCGGTTGGGTCAGTGTAATGATATTTTGACTTTCGAATTTTGTCGTATTTACATACGAAAATGTCAAGATCTCCGTTCTTAAGGTTTTAGTCACAGTGACCGGGTTTTAATTTAGTAGTCACTCCGGTGACAAGGAATCTCCAAGATCCTCTTTTCGTCAAGGAACAGTAAAGGTAGAAGTAAACCGACGGTCGTAAGGAACCGAAGACCGACGTGGGGGATCAGGGACGGAGGTACCAGTATAACGGAGGTAGAGAAGACACATAGTTTAGAGGGGGACGGAGAGTACGTACATGAACGAGTTGACCTATTAGACACTATTAGAGGGGTAAACTTCTAGGAAATTACTATAGACGTTTCAGGGAAAATGGTTTATTCCATTGTAAACGTCTAAGGTTCCTAATCCTTCACCAATCGAAACCCCTACAATAATAAGTCGGATGACGTCACTAAGAGACAACTCCCTCCCTTAATATTCCCTGAAGATGGAATGTATTAATGTACTATAAACTTAAAAAAGTTATCCCACGTAAAGAAAAATTATTAACTTTATTTTAATATAAAAGAAGTCTCATTTTTCCTTATTTAGTGAACGTAAATAATCAAATTGTCTATGAAGACGTGACGGATATAAATGGTCAAAGACACAATCCCCTTACTTTCCGTTTACATAGAACTGTATCTCTTCGTTTTGATAAGAATAAAGTAAAAAAAGGAGAGATAATTCCTCTTGGTAGAAACCTTACCATTTATTCTTATCATTTTACTACCGATTGAACCTCAACTTTGGGTTTGATTTCCTTACGGATCTACCGATATTTACTTCACGTTGGATCTACGACTCTCTTAAATTATTGCCGGGGTTTCGTGTTCTCATCACTACGACCGTTAAGTCTATACGGTTTCTTTTCGGTAGTTCACGAACAAATTTCACTTTCAAGAGTCAAATTATTCTTTTTTTTATACATGACTCTGAAATTATAGATGGTATTCTTGTTTAGAAGATATGTGTTTTAACACCAACACGTTTTCTTTTTGTCTTTACACATGATCAATACGAGAATGTGGAGTTTGATACTTTCAATAGCGGGGTCATATACTATACACGAATCAATTCTGTATTGTAAATATGTCATTCCATAAAATTCTCTCTTTGATGTAAGTACAACAATGTACATACAACAATATTTAGAAAAAACCCCCCTCCCCCCTCCCCCTTCACGGGGTGTCGAACACCCTACAATCAAGGGACTGGACCATAACTTGAACTCCGTAGACCCCTTACTCTCATGTCTTAGGATTGGTGACCTGACGGTTCCTTAAGGGTATCGACAAGATGAAATAATAATCAACAATTTAAAAAATGACATGGATTTAATTTGAAATAGTATCAATACATACATATCCTTTTTTGTCATGTCAACTGAGAACTTGTCGAGTTCCCGACCCCACGGCAAGGAAACACGGTAACTTTTAAACTCATATTGAAATGTCAGTCGGGAGGTAAGTCGTAGGAACCTAAGTTGGTTGGTGGTCTAACACAAATGACATCATGGACAAACAACTTTTTTTAGGTGTATTCTCACCTGGGTACGTCAAGTTCGGGTACAACAAGTCTACAGATGACATATATATCCCAACCCATGACAGACTTCAAAGTCCGTAGATGAACACCAGAATTTTCCATATGGGGGACCTATTCCCCTATGGACGACACGTACCGTGAAGAAATAGTCAGTCAGTGAAATATCGAAACAAATAAAAAGGAAAATAAATCTAACATTTCTTAACATCGTAAGGACCCCTGAAGACGTTTTCTAAAAAAATTCAAAACGAGTTCCCTTTCGAGACTTAGAGTTAGTTCATCGACAATTTCTTCAGAAGACACACCCAATATGTATATCTACAAAAGTACTTCTCTTCACTTTTCGGTCTTCCTATATCTGTTTACTCCGGATTCTGGAAAGGACGGTCATTGATGTGACCGTCGTCAGCCGTCTACGACGTTCTTTAAGCCCTTAGGGAATCCTTGAATAGGTTTGGTAGCCTACGACGATTCCGACTCGTTTTGTACCCATTTTACAGTCGACTTCTAGGCGCCGTTCAGTCTTTAGGTGGGTTCAAACCCTACGTAGTATTTCGGAACGACCTTTAAGCTTTGAGAGATGTTGGTAAACGTTTACTTTGTTCAGCCTCAGGAAGTCTTCAATTAGGTGTTTACGAAGTTCTGAACGTTCGACGACCTAAACTACTCCATTCGTGACCATTTTCTTAAAAAGAATTGAATATGACACATCGTGAAATCCACTAGACGGATTCACAACGGAAACTCCTAAATAATTACATGTGTTTATGCATCCCGAAGGGACCATCGAGTCAGGGATCTCTTAGACGGACGTCACGTCCTCTGAACCCAAACTAAGGACCCAACCCTTCTAGAGGACCTCTTCCTTTATCGTTGGGTGAGGTCATAAAAACGGACCTCTTAGGGTACCTGTCTCCTTGGACCGTCCGATGTCAGGTACCCCCAGCGTTCTCAGCCAGTACTGAATCGCTGACTTGGTGGTTGATAGCAGTCATGTCAGTGAGTCAGTACAGGCTGAGAAACACTGGGGTACCTGACATCGTATGGTCCGAAGGGACAGGTAGTGGTTGTACGAGTTTGAGTACAGGTGGTTCAGTCACTACGGTAGGTTGGTAGAGTAGTAGACAGCAGGGGAAGAGGAGGACGGAAGTCAGAAAGGGTCGTAATCCCAGAAAAGGTTACTCAGTATATTTATACATGTAAGATGTTCGTTTCTTACAACAAATGTTAAAGTAATCAATAACTTCGTTTTATTAATTATAAAGAAATCAAAAAAAGACACCAAGACTCTAAATTTTCCAATACTTCAGTCTCGGTTTCACGTGCACTCCTTTCGGTGTCCACCCCAGTCCCCTTCCTGTAGACGAACATACAGTATCAACGATACCACTCGACTCATCGACACCTTTACTATCGGGATTCCTATACTTCAAATTCGAATACAATGTCTCTTCCTTCATGTTAGTCTCTATAGTAATTCGTCAATACGAGTGTATTGAGAGTCTATGTTCAGAATTTGAGTGTTTTTGATTTTTAAATGAACAACTAGTTAGAGGTTCTTAAAGTCAAAAACCTACTTTAAAGTCAAGTACAATTAATATGATTGAAATTATAAAAATGGAAATCTTGAGTACAAATTTCAAAAGTATCGGAAATAATAAATTAGTATAAAACAAATTCATTGATTATTTTAAAGAAAAGACACTAATATAAGAAGTCCACTTATAAAATTTACCGTCTTTAGTAAGATCCATTTTTAAGCGGTACCTTTAATATTGATTCCCACTTATTAGTCCGTAACTAATGTAAAAGAAATTTTTAATATCATTGAAAAAAGGACTAAAGTTTTCATAGATAAGGTACAATTTTTAATTTGGTATATTCCTTTTTTTGATTTTTAATGGAAATCGAAGTGGTGTGCTTTTATTAATGGGAAATTTAAAGAAGTGAAACAATTATAAGATCACTGGTGTAAAAGTCGATAGAGATACAAATTAAAATTTTTACTCTTGGATTCATCCGTAATATCATTACCTAAACTTTTCCCTTTAAACGTTGTTTTGATCCTTCTTTTTTCTAATAAAGACCGGGTAAGAGAAGTAAACTAATTAGAATAAAGGATAATTAAAATATAAATTTACAAGATTTTTACAACCTAAACGTGGTCTTTTATATACATCTCGTCTTCTGGACCAATTATCAACCCCCTAATTTCTTTACCGAACTTACCTCTAACACATCTCATGAAAGAAGGATTATAAAATCAGTGTGCCGTCTCTTATTTCTCTTCCGACTTAGTACTAGAAAATGAAAGGAGAATGTATCATGATCCTTCTCCTTCAAATCCTTTCGTGTACCGATATGATATTTCCGGGAATTCACTATTACACATACAGTCTAATTCAGTGTAGTAATTTATGTATAAATACCTTGTGAATGACACACACTTGGGTAGTCAGTCCTATCCCTTAGTATTGTTTTTACGAGGTAAGGGAATGACACTTTCAACGGGTCAGCACAGGCTGTGAAACACTGGGGTACCTGACATATCAGGCACCTTAAGAGGTCCGACCTTATGACCTCACCAATCGGAAAGGGAAGAGGTCCCTTAGAAGGGTTGGGTCCCTAACTTGAGTCCAGAGTGGGTAACGTCCGCCTAAGAAATGGTCGACTCGGCGTTCCCTTCGGTGGTATCAAAATTCCTTGAATTTTAAAAAAAGATTGTATTTGTTAAAATTCTTAACATTCCGTAACCAGTCACAGGACAAGAAATAGACAACCGTTATTATTGTTCTCAACGAAACGTAACGTTTCTACAATCGAAATGACGTTAGTGTGTAAAGTTTTAACAAATGGAATACTGTAATCATCGGGGAATTCGTTCCAACGAAATGACTTTTGTAAATCTGTAAATAATTAGGAGTAAATAAGTTTATTCCTTCCTTACCATAATAAATATGAACGTCACTATATTTCTCATACCGTTAAATGAAGACGGAGGACTTAGTAAGAAAGACTATCGAAGGGTAACATAACGTCTTAAACAAGTTCTAGGATTGAACCATGAAGTTTTAAGACTAAGTCAAAAGTGAATGAGACAAAAAAAAAAAGAAAAAAAAACGGAATTTATAAAGTTCTAATTAAAGGAATATTCTTATTTATACTTTATCCTAGTGACATAAGAACCCAGTGTATATCGATGTTAGTGACCCTATATAAAAACGAAGATTCGTTGGTTTCGTGTCGTTATACCTGTATTACTAAAGATAGTATGTCCTGAAGATAAGGTCAATGACTAAACTCCCACGAGAAAAAGTGTGTCCGTGATTGTAGGGGTGAATTCCTTGTGAACCAACTATAACAATGTCTACATTGTTTATAAAATGGTATATCGTTATTTTAAGTTGTTATTTTCGTATTATTAATTAGTAGTTTTAGTGTTCGACTTTAAGATTACACGAATTCCTATACCAAAAGTGTCACAACTTGTTCTTACCACCTATAGTTAAAAGAATGGTTGACTCTACCGTGACGGTACACTATTATCGTATTTATGTCAAACGTCAAGTGAACCAAATTGTCAAAATTTCAATTCGTGAGGGACTACTTAAAATTAAACCCACTAAACATAATAAAATTTAAACGTGTATTTCACTCTGAATAATTAGGAAACACAGAGTGATGTTTAAACGTTTCAGACTAGTGTATTTTACACTGGTGTCACATGGAAAAATAGACAACAGATTCTTTGTCCTGTGTTCTTCCTGGTTATGGATTTAGTCATTATCGTCGCAAGGAGGTCTTTAGGAACACAAAAACAGAGTAACCAGTCTTAACAGTACACCGGTGACATGCATATTCCTTTTGAAGTTAGTTTTAGGATCATTGAAAAATTTCTTTCTTATCTAGAACTCATTCGTCGTTCAGAGACGGTGTCGGAAAAAAGTGATCCGGAGTGTCAGTGGAGGTCAGTAAAACACATTCTGCTAACAGATTGTCACAGACAAGGTGGATAATCAGAAGGATTCGGCAAAAAGTAAATTTTCATCAAAAACTTTATCATTTAGGATATCCTGTTCATTCATCGACGGAGGGAGAACTTTTTACGCATAGTCATATGAAAGACGTACAATCACATATTAGATACAAATGTATTGTATTTCCTATTCCTTGTCTCGTCCTCTTGTTCGGTATAGACTCGAGGTCCGTGACACGACGACACGAAAGTGTATAAAAGAACACATTAGGAGTACAGTTAAGACTCACTTAATGTCTACTTCTTTAACTCGAGACTCTACAATTTAATTCCACGGTTTCAAGTGAGTCAAGATTTCACTCCGACCTCACATACAGACGAAGATTCGTACTCTTTTATTATGTCCCGACGACCTTGAGTCTGAGAAACCAAGGTCAACTAGAGTTTGAGGAAAAAAAAAAAAAGACAGTATGGTGTATCAGAAGATTTCAGAAACATATTAGTATATTTCAGACTCACAAAAGGGAGATGGTAAACAGGATATAAACACAGGAATTTGAGAATTCTTCCATCCTTGGTCTTATTGCATCCAGAAAATGATTATTTGTGTGTCTCTTCAAATTATTTAATGAAAGGTACTACGTCTTCTCACCAAAGGTCATACAACTAACTATGACAAAAATTGTTAGACTATCAGAGACAAATACATTCTTACTTTAATTCTTACTCTTTTAAGTCTTCGTACAATACTGATATAGACCCTTTTTTGGGATCTTCTTTTGTCCTTATGAAATGTATTTCCACTTTTATAATTTGTAAACTTCCTAAACTCCCAAACAAAACAAAAGAAATCATTAAACTCTAACATACCTAAAAATATGAAAATGACACGATATGGAACATCGAATAAATAAAATCGATATCATCAAACATGGAGAATTATGGGATGGGAATAGAACAGGGAGGGGGAGTATCATCAAAATGTTTGTCCTGTAATCTAATACCGAACTCCGGAACAAGGAGTTTTAATACTTGAAGAGATCACCTTCAATATCACAAGAAAGGAAGAATAATTAATATACTAAATTTAAAATAATTTGAAGTACAGTCCTATACCAATATGTTCGAGAAGTCTTTTGATTATTGTCTTCATATCTTCGGCGTTAACTTAAGTAGTCATTTTACTCAATAGTTCTAGGAGCTGCCCTTGTCTACCGGCGTCGTCGACAGTCTGGACAATTACGGTTGAACTTCGGTCCACTAATTAGTACAAAAAAAAAAAAGGATTAGAATAAAATATTATAAATTTTTATAAATTCATATATTTTACAAAATAGGATCCTTGACAATTTTCGTAGTGTCACTCTCAGAGTTCGGTCTTATTATTGTAATATCAACAATTTGGTTTTACTTAAACGTCTACCCCTGGATTTCAAGGTATCAATTAAGACTATTCGTCGTCAGATCCAACTCTTGACGAACCAACCAATATTACGTTGACTTTATAAAAAGAAAAATTGGTATTTATAATAGTAAGTTTGATAAGTAAAAAGTACATATATTAGAAAAGAATAACACTTTGTACAAGCAGTATCTAAATCTTTCATTTTCTTTATTTCGTGGTGATATTTATGGGTGGTCTGAAACCATACAAAATAAAGAATCAGAAGAAAAGGACACTTTTTGCTCACCTAAATATACACACATAAAACAAATAACAAATTCACTTTCGTCGACGACGACGACGATTCAGTGAAGTCAACACAGACTGAGACACGCTGGGGTATCTACCGTCGGGTGGTCCGAGGGGGCAGGGACCCTAAGAGGTCCGTTCTTGTGACCTCACCGAACGGTAAAGGAAGAGGTCACGCACTTTCACTTTTCACTTTCCCTTCAACGAGTCAGTACAGGCTGAGAATCGTTGGGGTACCAGACGTCGGATGGTCCGAGGAGGTAGGTACCCTAAAAGGTCCCTTCTCATGACCTCACCCCACGGAAGCGGAAGAGACTCACTTTCGTCTCCCGTATAATTTTGGACGAAATAAGTGAATGAAGTGGCACATCTTGAAAGTAACAATAATTCACCGGATGTTTTGTGAACCGATGTCACTCTATCTAAACAGTGTACAATAAATCGGTCGGAAAGTAAAAAACTGTAAACGGACCGAGGAAAAAAAAAAAAAGAAAACCGGTAATGTCTGTATGACTTCATTTACGGGAAAATGGATTCAGAAACATGTAAAGACTACTAATCCATTTTCATTTGAAAGTTCCTAAATGTCTTTCAAAAAGAATACCCGTATCAAGTATAACAACACGAAGCGAAGTAACGTGAAACGTCTATGACGTAAAAAATGTTTAACTTCCAAACACCGTTGGGACGTGGTCCGTTCAGACAACCACGGTAAAACGTTCGTCGCAAACGAGTCAAGTACAGAGACACAGTATAAAACCATTAGGAGCTTTATAAAGTTTGGAAGGTGGTTATTTCTCATACTGAGTGACTTCCGAGTCTACTACCAATCGGAGAAAAAAAAAATCGTTATTTTCTAAAAATTATTCTATACATGTAACAAAAAATCTACATTACGATAATGGATGAATGATACTATACACATACATATATATAAGTATATAAGTGCACACACATATATTCCATTTGTATTGGAAAGATACGTGTCTCTTTGGTTTCAGACATACTGAGTGAAATAACGTAATAAGTGGAATGACTGGACAGGATTTTGACTTGAGTGTTGGCAGAGGGAGGTTCTATACGGACATAACGACAGGTCTTTCCACAATGGTTGAATCTGACAGGGTTAGTCAAATTATACTCTTACGGACATAAACATTTAGGATCCATAATAGGAAAAGTATACAAATTACCAATACTTTCATGACAGTCAAATGTAGGTGTAAAGAAACTAGTGACCACTCGAACTTATAACAAATAACTAACAAAAATTTAACTGTAAAATTAAGAAAGAATTAGAACAAAAATAGAAAAATTTAACTAAACATTCTCCGGATTATAAAAGTAAGAAAGTAAGTCGTTTAAAAATAACCAGTCAAGGAACAAAGTCCGGGAAACGAATCGTAACCCATATTTCAAGAACGGGAAAAAACCTCAACTCTAAGATCATTCCCTCTAGTTTATGTCTTTATGTACATCTTAATGTTCACACTTACTTCTCTCCTCTCAATACACTAAGACACCTGAATATGCTATCTCTCCAAAAACTGGACTAGTTCCTGTAGTCTCTTTTGGAAGGACAATTTGACTATTATCTCAACTATAGACTTCTTTCTTTCACAATCACCCCTACCCAAATCACTCCTTCAAACAAGGATGCGTACCGAACAGACCGTTGTGCCCTCTGGACCGAAGTTAGGGACCCAACCCTTCTAGAGGACCTCTTCTCTTTCCGATGGGTGAGGTCATAAGACCGGATCTCTTAAGGTACCTGACATATCAGCCACCCCAGTGTTTCTCAGCCTGTGTTGACTCGCTGAAAACGAAACTGAAAAGAAAGTCATTCCATACATGTAAGCTTCTTTACTTACACCGAGTTTACGACTTTTGTTCTCATATTTTATACTCACCTCTTCGCGTATCCCCGGACTGATACGTCCTGACAGATGACTAAAATAGGATTCTCGTCATCCTCCATTGTCTTTGTAAAATTCGTCCCATTACTGCACTAAGTGAAACACAAAGTCTTTCTATCGACGTTACCTACTCTTGCTTAATCTCGTTTCCTCCCACATCTGAACTATTCTTTATGTCATGTGTCCTTTACTTCCATTAAACCTGATCCCTCTACCACCACCTCTTTTAACTTACTTAATTCTTTCTCTATCCTTATTTTAACTATTGTATCTATGTCTAACGTACACCACCCACTATTGTCTCACCCCACTGAGAATCCGAAAACACATATTTTTACCTACCACTCCGGAGTGCAATATTTTCCCTTACGAGTCTTCTGTCTCAAACCACCTCTTTCAAGTATTCAGACCAAAAACTGTATTACAAATCGATCCAAGTAACTCAATAGGTTCACTTTCACAGGGTAATATAACGTCTTAAACAAGTTCTAGGATCGAACTATGAAGTCTTAAGAATAGGTCAAAAGTGAAAACACACCCCCACCCCCTCTTCCCACGTCACGGCGTGGTGAAAGTCCCAGAATCAAGGAACTGGTCCCTAACTTGGACCTTGGTCCCACTAAGTACCGAACAGGTACACCTACAACTTCAATATCTTACAACAGTCCCGAATCACCTCTCGTAGTTTCAATCTCAAATACCCACTTACTTCCACTCGTTCATCCACAAGTAATTCACTTGTAATTTTCTTACTTACTCTGGAGGGTGTCTATCGTACTCGAAGATTTCTTGACCGAAAAATTTTCTCTTACGTCTTTAGTGGTACTAGATCTTTGTATTAACCTCTCGTTTCTTCACCTCGAGATGGAAAATTGGGTCAAATAAAAAATTTCTTTTGGAATTAACGTTTCCCGACTTTCCTTTCATTACAGTCGTCTACTATTAGACGACATTCTTCCATCCCCTTTCGAACCTCGTCTCCAGTCATTACCTCCTCGTAAACGAGCAGTATCTTATTTTCACACAGATCTCCCGTCATCAGCCCCCAAATCCTTCGTCTTCTTGTCTCTAGAAGTACCCTCCAAGTATCGTTATTCCCACCGTCATATGAACCCCGAAGGGACACCGAGTCTGCCATTTCTTAGGATGACGTCACACCTTCTAGCCCCAAGATACGGACCTAACCCTTCTAGGGGAACTTCCTCCCGCACCGTTGGGTGAGGTCATAAGAACGGATCTCTTAGGGGTACATGTCTCCTTGGATCGTCCGACGTCAGGTACCCCAGCACTCCTCAACTTGTGCTGACTCTTCGACTCGTGCTGATTCGTGTCACATGAACTCCCAACGTTCATGAACTCCCAACGTCCCTAAAGTAGAATTGACCATTTTCACCCTCTCACTAAACCACGTAAACCGGAGTCGACTGAGAGGCTCCTTCCATTCTGACTCGGACACCAGTCTCCTGAACACATTGAATGGGTCTCACTACTGACAGGGTCTTTAATATCGGGGTCCTACGACTGTTTGAATACATTTTATCTCACAATTTGACAGGTAAGACTTATAAATGGTCAAAGAAAAAGAACACAAGAATTTATGTAAAAGAGGGTCCCATTACACCACCATTGGAAAGTTTAAATACTCACAAAGAACAAACAAAACAAAACTTACTACGATTCACAAAATACATGAATTTAGATAGTCAGAAAATGACATAACAAGAGATATAAACAGTATGAAGCCTTCTGGAAGGGTCCTCCATGTTTCTTCATGGGGTCATAATTGTTTACAGGTGACGAAAAAAGGATCATATGAACATACCATAGTAGAAATTGTAAATTTACAAATTAGGAAGACCTTATATAATAAATACACATAACATAAAATATGTTTACATAAAATGTATATAAAATTTATGTAATATAGTCGGGAAAAGATTCGCTGTTTTGATAAAACTTGTGTAAAAAAAAAGGAAGCCATAACACACAAAAGAACGGACAAATAAACCTTTAAGGTAATTTATCTCTGAGACATTTTAGAGACGGAATAAATCACAGATCAATAGGGAATGAAAAAACAAAATTTTCGGTATGACTTTATATAAATTTTAATCACAAGATAAATAGTTTTGATGTTTACCTGCGTAGGAAACCGAGTTATTACGGTAAAGATTATTAAATAGATGGATTGTATAGATACTTTACTATAGACATGTTTTAAGAAGTAACGAAAGCCTCCCCTCCCCATTTGGTTTTCTAACCTTTGGTGAAATTATCGGTAGTCTCTTTGACTAATTTATTTAGACCCATGTTGGTACATCACTTTTTGACATTATTGAAAAAAAATGCATTTTTTGAAAATATATGATTATATCTTAGAAGCCAAAAAAATTTACTTTTCTGGGTCCGTGTTATCATATATATCCCCCATATAAAAAAAAATTAACTTCATATCAGTTAAATATAACAAAGACTACATGTCGTTTTATATATATATATAAGTAAAAGTATAAAAAAGGTAATACCAAATAATGATATTACCTGCAATTTATATCAAGGGAAACGATATGTTATCCTGGAACAACAAATAAGTGAGATTTATATTATCAAATATAGACGATCGGGGTTTGAGGGTTAGGTTGGAGGGGGTGGAGATGGGAGTGGGGGAACTGTTGGTCTTTAGATAAGAGATACAGACACTCAGACAAAGAGTCTATTCAAGTAAACACAGTGTAAAATCTAAGGTGGATATTCACTATATACAATAAACAGAAAGAGAAAGACTGAATAAAACGAATCATACTATTAGAGATCAACGTAGGTACATCGACGTTTATCGTAATAAAGTAATAAAAAAAATACTGATTATAAGGACACCCCCATACACACACACACACATGTGATGTAGAAATAAGTAAGTAAACAATTACCTGTGAATCCAAAGAAAGTACAGAAACGATAACATTTATCACGACGACACTTGTGACCCCATGTACATAGAAAAGTCTAATATCAAAACAGGTTTATGTACGGGTCTTCACCATAACGACCTAGTATACCGTTGAAAATCAAAATCGAAAAACTACTTAGAGGTATCACCGACATGGTTAAATGTAAGGGTGGTTGTCACATCCTCCCAAAGGAAAGGGGAAAGATCATGATAAATGAACACATAAGGATTTTATAGAATGACTACTGCAACCAATGGAAGTCACTGTAACCAACCGATTCCCTGTCCCTAGGCACCGGAAAACATGACGGACTTAAAATTCGATACTCTTCCATAATGGATCAGTTTTTACCTATTTTAAGATTTTATATTTTGGTGTACGACTTTAAAACAAAAACATTAAGAGCTTTCTCATAATAGAAAATCATCCGAATCTTAAGGTTCGATTTAAAAAGTTTTCATCCTCCAAATTTTTCGTACAACAAAAAAAGACAAAATAAGGGTATCCCTCACACGTTGTTAGTTAATTGGCGTTTGTTTCGACCTTCCCAAGATTTCTTAGGAATCAAGGAGTCTCTGTACCAGGTGGTGATCCTCTTTCACATCGTATGGCAAGACTTTCAGGGTTGAGTGTCTGTCTACATCCTTCTGGAAACAGTCCTAGACCATATTGTCGCAAATGAGTTCGAGTAGGATCGTTACCTGTCTCTCACTTGGGGGGTGGTGGAGGAGTTCATTCCTCACAGTGAGGAGGCGGTGGAGGTTCTCCGGTCTGAGGGGGAGGTTCTCCATGTTGAGGCGGAGGGGGTAGTACCCTTGGTTTGAGAGTTTGTTTCGCGATAAGACCCTTGTACCTGATGCAGTAGAGGGCTTAGAGAGGTCAAGGTGGACCTCGGACCGTCCTCCCGATAGGAGGTGGTGGAGAATTGTGTAGGGGTTACTTAGGAGGATTAGTCCCTGTCTCTTCGTAATTAAGACAAGGACAACCGTCTGTCGGTTAGTAGTACGTCTCAAGATTGTTTAAATTAAAAGGTGGGCCCTCTGGACCTTAAGTCTTACCATCACCAGTCTGACTCAAATACTACGTGGTCTTACAACAGAGACGACCGTGACAGTTAGCCGTCGGTGGGGGAGGTATAGGAGACTGGGGTTGATTACCTGTTTCGGGGAGACGAAATGTTTGTCCCCCAAGACGACGAGGCAGTAGTATGTGTTTACCCTTGTAAGGAGTTCGATACTACCACGGTTTGTCTTTATCAGTATTGTACCTTGAAATATTGTAATTACATGGACCTGACGTTTGTTGAACCGGAGTCAGTAGTAGACGAGGACGGGTCAGTAGGGGTTCGTCGCCTGTACTTTAGGGATGCACCGTTGGATTGTATGGTCACTCCAGTTTAAGAAAATTATTGGGTAATCCTTTGTCTTGTTCAGTAAGACGATTAAGAGTTGGAAGTCGATGTTGTCAGTGACGATAATGTGGTCGAGGGTAAGTTGTCGGACACTTTTCATATGCACATAACTTTGGTCTCGACGTCTGACGAAATCGTGGATGTGTGGGAAGAACCTATGGCGTCGGGCAAGTCTCACAAGTTGGATCAGGAAAAAGACTCCCATGGCAATACGGTGGACAACGACTTCGAGGTTTGATAGTTCCAGGCGGTGGTGGAATAGGGTTCGTAGACGATGTGGTTTTGGGTAGACAAGGAGGTATACTTAACCAGTCATTCAGATCGTTTCTCCTCGTCGGTTCGAACGGATTCCTTCTACTCTCACTTTTTTCAATACTGTTACAACTATGACCTCTATTTCTTTTCTTTGTCTAATGGTGAAGTGGATAGTGACAATCCTTTTTGTTCTTTCTACTTCTCGCTTCCCTTAGAGCATAAGTTTCAATGAGAGGAGTCCGTAAATTTAAGAAGTACCTCGTTGTACATCTTTTACACGAGTTTAGAGTAGTCGTTGCAGATGTAGCATTTTTTGTTAATCTCTTACTTTACTACGCCCATTTAAAAAAAATATAATAATAAAAAATAAAAATAACCTTACATCAACCAAATGTCACAACACAAAGTCAACATGTCGTCTCACTTAGTCAATAAGTATATGTATATGGGTGACAAAAAATATAATAAAACGGTATATTCGGTAATATCTTATAACTCATCTCAAGGTACACGATATGTCATCCGGAAAAAATCAATAGATACATTATATATCATCACACATATACAGTCAAGGTTAGAGGATCAAGTAAGGAATAAGGAGACCATTGACATTCAAACAAAAGATGTAGGCATTGAGATCTAGACAAAACATTTATTCGGGTAAACATGGAAAATAAAAAGCTAAGGTGTATATTCGCTATAACATAAACAGAGAAAAAGACTGAATGAAGTGAGACATACTGTCAGAGATCCAGGTAGGTACAACGACGTTTACCGTAATAAAGTAAGGAAAATACCGACTCATATTTTGGAAATTTTAAAAGATAAAAATATGAACTAGTACGTAAACGAACCACAAATAAAATTTTATGACACAAGATCATAAAAATACGATTTACATAATAGTCAATAAATTTTCAGGCATTTGTAATTTCATGAAATCTAATATGGTAAAATAAAATCGTAAAGTCCTAAATGGGTCTTAAAAGACATTATTTTAACATTATTTAATTCTTTTCATATTAAACGTCATACGTCAAATCCATATGTATTAGGGAAATTACCTTTGACTTCGTTCTCAATAAAAGATCTCAAATGTATAATAGAATGTAAAATTTTATTTGATCTTTATAGAATCAGGATAGAGAACTATTTGAATACTTTGTATAAAAATGAATATCAACAAAACCCCGAATCCCCAAATAAGTAGTCCAACCAGAATAATCTTCACAGTCTCTGTAGAGGAAAGTCAATAAAGGGGAAGATTACAGGACTTTAATAATTTTAGATGATTTTTCCTCTAGTCTTATTAATTTGGGAAATCTAATTAAAGACAACACTAAGGTACATTGAGAGAAGAAATCTATGATACCACCATGACAATAAAAATATTGTACAAATATCAAGTCTCCAAACTGAGGGTCAGAATGTAGATGACGGGGTTTAGAATTCTCCGAGCAAACACAATTTCAAAGAGTACTGTAAACTCTCTCGACAAGAAAATTTTACTCAAAAGACCTAGACTGAAGTGTCATATCAATGAGAACGATATTTGACTTAAAATAACACTCTTTATGGTATTATTGGATATACCGAATAGGTATAAATCGAGAATCCTAAAGAATGATTTCAGACAGACATACATAAAAGAATCAAATAAAAAGGAAAAAGGAGAAGTGAAAGTGATTATCGACTAAATTTGAAAATACCACAACCTTCGAAACGACTGAAGACATCGGAGGTAATGACACATCCGTTCATTCTAAAATTCTCTTTGTCAAGAAATGATTCAGACCGTACGGTGGGAAGAATTTTCTAAAACGTACGTTTACGGATAAGATTGTCTTCGTACTCCAACGACATAAAATTAATCGAAACGCAAAGATCTCAATAGATGAAAAGTTTTGTTTAAGGAAAAGATAAATCTAAGAATTTAATTAGGAAATAATTGATCAGTATTTATCTGACAAAAAGGAAGATTTAGGTCCATAAGGTACAGATGAATCTGTGACCAAAAACCAAAAACAAAAATAGACCCAAAAAAAACATAGAAGTGTTCAGTGTGACTGAGAAGAAACTTTACAAGGTTTTATAGATTCTATGGAATATTAGTTTGTTCATCAGGGAAACTTTATTCCATCCTGTATGAGACACGTAAAACACAATCACTACCGACACTCAGGATGGAAATGAGATTACGGGACTTTTTCTATTTTCCTTTCTGACTGAATAATCACTCACCCAACTGATCTCTTCTATAAGAAAACAAGAATTATGTAGTCAAAAAATCTTATTTACTTTGACCTCACCTTCTTAAAGAAAAGTACTTCTGGTTTTACTCTTATAAACTCTGTATCCGTAAGATGTTCATCTACGTATATTACTTTCGTTAGACTAATACATCAAACCCTACTTACACGGCCCTCTCTATCTACTCCCACGTACAATTACACAAACCGCTAACGTGTGACCCTTGAGAAAAAATCACGTAATCTCTCCTCATCTTTCGACTGGTAACCATCGTAGAAGAAGAACGAGAGGTGTCGTCTGAGACATAAGTGGAACACATAGGACAATTGAATAGGGAATACGACGTGAAAACTATTAATTAAAAGAGATTTTATATAAGATCTAAAGATTGTACGAAATAATTTTTAATAATACGTAAATTGGAAATTTATATATACGGACTTGAAAAAGGTTCGCTAAAGAATTATAAATCATATCTTCTATTAAGGAGTAAATTATAATTCAAATAAACGGATCCAACCTAATAGAGTTCTACGGGTTCTAGTTTACTCTTTCTACGAAACGGTTTTTCTCAGATTAATGTAGGCAGAATTCTCCCGATTTTACCTGTTCAGATACAAACACTTCTATTTCTGTAATCCTTATCCTCGTAAACCACTTCAGACAGATCGTTCTTTTCATCTATGGTTCCGAAACATACGTTGTTTTTGAGAAGCTTTCTTTCTACAAGACGAAGCTTTAGTTCAACGAGTACAGTTTCGACTCTCTCTATAGGACCGGCTTCGACTGTTGCTTACCCATCAAGCAGAAATAATAAGTAAGGTTCTGTTTCTGTTAAATATGAAACATTACCTGATATAAGGACCCCCACTATACTACTCGGATAATTAATCTTACCCGTAGAAAGGTCTTTTAGACCGTGCTAAGATGTATCGTCTTGAATGGACACGTCAGCTTTCACAAGTATTTTACCCAAAATAAGTATCTCTATAATTTGGACTATTGTAAAACTAGCTAGCACTACCAGTATAATTTAACTGACTGAAGCCGGAGACGTGACCGAAGTCTACCTGTGTACTGAGATTCATGATGGTCTCACCACTCATTTTAGTATTTTAAACATACATAAGTATACTGAATAATCACATTATTTTATTTTACTATAATAGGGACCTACCCTCGGTCTTCAGGACCCAGTCCAGAATTGAGGTAACCTATTTACACTCACTTAGGAAATCTATGAATCTAAATATTTTACTTTCACACACAATCTTAATTAATAAAGATTTACAGTAATTGTAAAAACTTAATTAGAGAAATGTAAAACAATTACACTTTACACAGTCTGTTTATTGTTAAACTTTTATTAAAAATTAAAAAATTAACTTCCTATTAACGAAATATCTTAAAACACCAAAAGACAGTATGCTGTCAAACCTTTATTAAAAATTTACTTCGGGGGATGTGTGGTGAGTTGAATTCTTGATCCAATAATCATAAAAACTTCAGGGATTTGTTAGTGAAGCGAAAGAAAGGAGGTATCTCCATTGGAAATAAAGTTTTGAGGTATTAGTCAAGAAATGAAAAGACATATCAAAATACGTATAGGGACTTGTTGTATAATGAAGTAAAACGGATGGGAACTTGGAAATAAATTTACATTAGTAAGATGTACATAAGAAGATACAACTGAAGGACATAAACAAACTCCAAGTAGACACAAGGACGTATATTTATTTATTATTGTAAATAAAAGTGTCGAGAAATCCTAAGGTAACATACTGACAATATGTCGAACAAATTTGTGAAATACATGTACTAAGAGAAATTAGGAGTGTTACAGTAACACTCCGTCTCACTTCTTGGACTCCGATTCAATCTTTAAACGGGTACCAGCCTGTCTTTTATTCACATTCCCGATCCGAAACTTGGGTCCAAACAGACGAATGTCCCGGGTACAATAAAGACGATATGGTGTGACGGAGTGGTTCTAGGGAGGTTCGTGATTACCTTCACATTCAGTTAGATTGTAAACAACTTATGAATGGTACTGATCCACGAAATATATATAAGATTAAATTACAAGTGTCGTTAGGAGACTCCATTCATAATAACGGAGGTTACGAAGAACACTTGTGTTCGCCTAAATGTAATTATCTATCTTGAATTCTATAGACTTGGATGAAATTTCAAGTCCAACGACGACGACGATTCAGTGAAGTCAGCACAGGCTGAGACACGCTGGGGTATCTACCGTCGGGTGGTCCGAGGGGACTGGGACCGTAAGAGGTCCGTTCTTGTGGTCTCACCCGACGGCAAAGGAAGAGGTCACGTATTTTCACCTTTCACTTTCACTTCAGCGAGTCAGCACAGGCTGAGAATCGCTGGGGTACCTGACGTCGGGTGGTCCGAGGAGGTACCCTAAAAGATCCGTTCTCATGACCTCACCCCACGGTAACGGAAGAGGTATTAAATTATAGAGGGGTCTAAATGGACTTAGAATAGACCCCGAATAGAATTTTTATACTAAGAATCTGAGAGAAGGTCAGAAGACTAACTTTTAGAAGTGACCTCCCATCTTTAATAAAAAATTAGTTTGTAGGGTCAACAAATAATGTCTATCCAATTAAAGTCTAAAAAAAAAAAGGGGATCCACTAAAGTAGGTCAGTATCGAAATTAATGATGGAGACGTAGTTACTGAAACTTTAGAGAGAAGTCTTTACAGGAGAGGGAAAGTGTGCCTAAGGATTATCCGGAAAGTTTGAATTCTGACGATTAGTTGCTAAGAATTAAAGAGGGGGAGGGATAAACAAGGGGGAGGAAAAACCATTTAACATGATGGTGGTGGGTAGGAACTAAGATTTACACAAGTGAAAAGAGGTAGAGATGATAATAGTAGTATCAGGTTTGAATTGACATTATCGGAGAATGGACCAGAGAAAAAGTGGGAACAGGAGGGATATGAGATAAGAGATATGTCGTCAATTTTCAAAAGGAAAAATTTGTATATAGTCTGGAAAAGTAGTGAAGTTCTCTTACTTTTCCAGACTATGCATAAAATTTTCTTTACGGAAGTAAATTATGAAGACATATATATTCATATAAGTATACATATTTATGTGTGTGTGTGTGTATATACATAAGGTCATAGAAGTGACATGAACTTCATTTTCCGTTTGGCAAAGAAAACGAACATTTTGGGTACACGCGACAGAGGACGAGGTAAAGCAAGGTAAGAGGGGAAATGATTGGTGTGACCAGGAGAGCGCATGACAACACACATCTTACGGAACAGACCAAAAGTATAACAACTCAAGGAGAAAAAAAGAAAAATTTGTTTACAGTGGAGTCGTGTAAACGGGAATAGTGGCGTACAACTAAGAGACACGCCCTGCGTAGTGACCAAGAGTGTATACATAAACAATATAAAAAGGGGATGTCTATTGGACGGACTCTCTTCTTATAACAGAAGTTAACAATTACAACAGTAAACGACTTATTTACTTTGTGTTTAGATTAAACAAACTTTGAAACAGGTCTTATTAACCTCTCATCGGACTTATTGTTTAATGGTCAGGACGGATGAGTTATTGAAAATAACAGTAGTAAACAACAACTCATTTAATGACGTAGAATCCGATTAAAAAGAATCACATTCTAAATAGGAAACCATAAAGTTCTCATGTCAGAGATCAATAATTATTCATGTCGTAGTCACTAAACCGTATGTAACACAGAATCGAACAGTTGTGCCCCTTCACAACAATTGAAATCCTACAGATTTCTAATTTGTCTATCCAGATGAGAACAACAAAAATAAATACATAAATAAATAAAATGATATGTCCACTGGTAGGTGCCGTTCTATCGTACCTAAAGTCATTACTTACCCCACTGGGGAGATTGACAGCTACACCACTATCTGACTTTGGCGACCTCGCCTCTCGACGTGCGGTCGTGGTCGCCACAGAGCGTGTAAGAAACCAACCCTGAGGATTAATATAACGCGGACTTCAGAACAATGCTTGTCCATCTGCAAACAGGATATTTCTTAGAGTCACACGGACATCTGGTCCTCTTATACCAATTACCAAGTCCAAATGTTATTTTCATAATTAAGATATCATATTTAACCACTAAATTATAATTAAAACTAACATAAGTAAGACTCGTCAAAAAAGTTTTCACGAATACTTATTGGTATTTAAACCACAGATTAAAATCCGATATGTGTCAACACACTAACCACCTCACAACCACAGTAAGAAAAACTTTACAACCACCCTGTCGGCGGAAAGAACCGTGTCTGTGGTAAACTTTGTGTTCACTTCCATTCCACATCTTAGACATGGTTTTATTAACAAAGCTTCGGGGTTATGGTATGTGGAAATAGTCAGGAAATAAATCTCGTAGAATTAAATGTTAATTTCTTACTCGAACATTCCTATATCCTTGGGTGACTTTAATGTGTACACGAGAGGGGGCACCCTGAAATGGTGGGGGTATAGGAAGGAGTACGTATATGATGTAAGTACCAAGAAGGAGAATGTTCAAAAATCATGGAAAACTTCTACATAAGGTTAAATAAGAAATATGACTGACGACCGAAACAAAGGAAAGTGCATGTAAGACCGGGGTTTGATGATTGTTTACAGACATAGAGGGATCGTGAATTTACTTTTCGACGAGTGTTACAACTAGTATTTAATAGGGTAAATTCTTTGGAAAATCACCGAAACAGATATTTCAGGGTCAGAAAGGAGACAAGGAAACAAGTATGGTAAGGGAGACATGCCTTATGGGAAGAAAGAGAGGGTACAAAGTGTTGAAAGGGAGGAAAGACAAAGTGAGGACCCGTAAAAATTAGTAAGAAACTCACACAGAACTGTATGACAGAAAAGATACTGTGAGATGGGTTCAATACAAAACAGACAGTCAAGTAAATTATGTGATATAAATTTTGAAGAAGTCTTAAAGAAAACAATGTCCAAATGACCATTATGTAAGAGAGTCCAAACACAGTCTAAACAGACTTTCATAGAAATAAAACGGAAGTAAAATTACGTATACATATATACTTTATTTACGTATCCATCTTTATGTTTATACAAACACATCCAGGACACACACTTTTTAACCTACGAAAGAGGGATTTCCACTTCTTGTTCCGTTCCTACAGACCAGACTCAGAATAAGTCGTATCAAGACCTACAGAATCGGTCACATTATGTCGTTACTTTCTTTTTCGTATTTCCAATCTTTTTTTTGTGAACGAAATAAGTGTCCACCGTATCAAAAGATATAACTTTTAGAGTCCGTTAGACACTTTTGGAGGTATCTTGATTATTCACTCAAATTATGTCAACATCCCATACTCTCATTATACATTATTAGTTAGTTTATCCACTAGGTTAAGATTTTAAGTAAACCCACCTGTTTCTTTGACTATTGTTTTTGTTCAAAAATTTTCCTATCTCAAACTCCTTAGTCAATGAACTAAAATTCTGAATTCTCCTTCAATGTGATTAGGTCTGTCATACTATAGCCGTTCTCTTTTCTTACTCACTTGAATTTCTTTTTAGTCATCTTTAATACGTCAGAGTTGTCGTCTCTCTTTTTTCTCAAACTTTCATGTCATTGAAGTCCCTGAAGGGGTCGTCAGGTCACCAATTCTGAGACGTGACAGTTACGTCCTCCGTACCAAACTAGGGACCAGGCCCTGGATTCTAGGGTGTTCGACACACCGCACCGGTTTTCTGTTTGGTTTTTTTATTTCACTTCCTTACACTTTATGGTACGTTAAATAAATTTTTGTGTGTTTATCAGGTCATTCTGAAGAAGTATATTTTGAACCTCCTTTAAACAAAAAGAATGGAGAAAGGAAGATTAAAAATTTTTAGAAGAAATTTCCAATAGTTGACCGTTTGTAGAGAAGTGTAGGGTGGCGTTCGATTTGACTCAGGACTTCGGAGACTAGAATAATAATTTGAGACGGCTCCTGGTCTTCTAGCGAATCCGTTCTTACCACGACTACTTTATTTTCGAGTAGGTAAAAAATTTTGTTAACTAAAAAGGTCACTGGACTCTGTCGTCAGACGAAGTATGTAAGGATTTTAGTGTGTGGGTTGTCTATGTAGTTTAAAACTAGGACAACTAGGACTGTTCAATGCCTCACTACTATTACTCCTTCTTTTACATTTGCTGTGAGAGTTGCCTACCATATTTTTACCTTTCGTGGGACTTGTACGAAAGATACTTAAATGGAAAGCCTCCAAAAAACTACTGTTACCGATGGGAATGTTAATAGGTTTTGGATAACTTATACTTATATAATTAAGTGTTCCGAGTCTCGTCGTCAGTCTACTTCTACTAGTCGTGTGTCCGAGTCTCTACTTTTTAGCACTAGATCACATACAAACTGTGTGATCCTTTATTAATATTACTCCTAACCGTTTTTTCCGGACTTTGCGTCCCAAAAAACTTCGAGACTCTCATTTTAATACGTTTATACTGTCTCGATACATACACACGAGACACATGTTATAAAATACAAGGATTTAATACCCTTTAGGAAAATTTATAATTAAATAAGGTCGGAAAATTCAGTCATTAAATCTTTTTTTAAACAATATTTCTTTCATTTAATACTCGACTTATAATATCAGTCAAGAACCATGAATTTCATGAATTTTATTTTTTATCACGAAACAAATTTTCCTCTTCGGACAAAAGATACACATGTATTACGATTTATTAAAAATTTTTGTTCTTAAAAACTTTAAAAAAACTTTCTGTCAAAATCAAAATAGAACGAAATTGGTTTATACTTTATATAGGGTGTAAATGTCTCGACCAAAAAAAAGGAAAGGGGTATTGAAATAAGAATCTTTTTTATTCGATATCTTTACTTCCGTAGTACCACCACTCACAAGGATCCGATTACTATTAGACATATTAAGTGTAAACTATTTAAGTTTCAACTTATACTTATATTTTATACTTTATGTTTTTACTTTATATCATACGAGTAGGTTTACTTTTTATCACGTCGAATAAAAAAAAGGGGGACACATCTTATAAATTAAAAAAATTGTATAGAGTTTTTAATTACTGAAACTTCCTTCGTTTAGTGTAGTAAAAAGAAAGGTATGACCATAAAAATTACGACGAAATTCAAAAATTTCCCTTATTTCGACGGTATTTAATTTTCAAAATCATGATTTTCGATTCTAGAAAGTATAAAACTGAGACTCTAATTTTTTATTATTATTAAGGTGTAAAATTCGTCTCCAATAAAAGTTGAAGTATATTTTGAAACTAATCTTGAATGAACACTCATGGAAAAGATATATCGCTATTAAACCTAATACAGTAGTTATTACAATATCTAAACGAGAAAGTTTTGTCACGACGTATGTACCTGACAATGACCGTTTCCTTTCAGACCGATAAACCGTCGTAAAATGGATACAGTCTAATTAACCACTTTTTTTAATAATAATACATTGAGGATTAATTCCACCGGTAATCATTAATCCTTTTTTATGTATCACCAGAAAATCTTTTAAGTTTTGGAATATTGAATAAATTTCAATTTATTATACAGAAAGTCGTAATGATAATATATATTATGAATCCAAAATTCCTGTTGAACAACAAAGTATGGTTTTATGTAAATCGAATAGAAAATCCTTCCCCCTTTCCCGAGATAAGATTGTAATCATTTTAAACATAAAATAAACGAATTCGAGGTGACCATCCCTTAACAAAATAGTTTTGAATCATAGACACCTATTCTCCGTATTAAAATCACTAAAAGTTTGAATAAGCATATTTTCGATTACCTTAGTACATACATTCATTTTAATTTCCGTTTTTTTTTCCGTTTCGGACAAGGTCAACTTAACCCCTCCTGTTTCTAATTAATCGAGTGTGAATGTCGCAAAAGTATCTACCGGAAGAGTCTCGTGATGTATTGGGTGATACATTACCACCCAGAAACCGTCAATAACCAGTAAAACTCTTAGACTACTTTTAACACCCGAGACAAGGGTCTTTTTACGTATAGTTGTCTATTACAGATTCTACAGCGTAACTTCAACCTACACAACTTTGGACAGTGATGAGAACCAATACCTGGAGACAGGATATTCTTGTGACTATATAATTTAATTCTTGAAACGAAATTTAAATGACTAATCACGAGTATAATCGTGTAGCACATATTTGTGACTATTAAATACTACTCTTTCCAGACATGGTACACTATTCTATAGGAACACTTACGGACAGAAAGACCATGTCGCGAGGTGAAATTTGTGTGGGAAAGTTCCCGTGATTGTATGTACAAACTGAACAAAGTCCGAATTACATCTTTATAAACTTCCTGGAGATGAGTCTTGACACTCTTTTACGTGACACATTCTGCCGTCAGAAGTGAAGTACCTCGTAAACTAATCAGGACATTTTAAGATACGTTTTGTTTAATCAAGTTCTTGAAAACAACAATGGGGGGAACGAGAAGTTCGAAAGAGTCTAAATAACTTTAAAGGTAAATCAAAAATAAAGACCTGATACCACGTTATGTCATGTCTTGGTTGAAACAATGTCAATGTAATATCTTTTTGATACCACGACAGAAGGGGGAGAGGGGTGTTTTAGACACAACGGGAATAAGGAGTTTACATTGTCTGTGATATTTATAACATAGGAAAATTTAAAGGAGACTGTCATATTTGAAAAACATAAATTTGCTTCGTCACATGTTCGGAAATCATAGACGTAAAAAATTGTCAAACCTATATGACAGTATAAGGGTTTGATAATTTGATGTAAGTCGACTGAATAAGGGTTTGATATAGGTCAGAAGGTCATCCTTAGACCATAAAGGACGGTTTTTCTAATCTGGTTACAGTTTTTAGATATACGAGAGTCAACTTTATCTCACTTTTGTGACTAGTTAGTACAAAAGAAAAATTTTACTAAAACGGTCAGTGATTTTTTTTTTGAACGACAGAAAGAATATGAAAGGGGAAAATACGTATAGTTACCATAAATACTTTACACAAGACATTAAAACATTAACATCTATGTCAATATATAACAGGTCACTACAGGATTCCGTCCGGGACAACGATATAGAAAAGATGGAATAAACATTATCTTTGATATCTTACATACTGATTCTTCAGTGAAACTTTAACTGAAAAATTTTTTCAATAATGGAAGACGACAACGTTTCACGTTTTGACACTCACCTTTACTAAATAAGACTGAATTATTATACAACTTTAATCTCTTATGTCACCCTCCTAAAAATCTATAACGACGACGACAATGGATTCCATGAAATCTGTAAAAAAGAAATTATTTGTTTTTATTTGTTTTTAGGGAAACCATAAATTTCATTTTGTAAATCGGACAAACAAAATTAGATTTTGTTTTTCATTAAAACCAGTTATATTACCATATAAACATTTCGCGGAATTATCTAGGGAACACTTCCGTGATATATGGTGTCAAATGAAAATATAACATAATACATATATTCATAAAACATAATTTTAACTTAGTCATGTTGTGATGTCAAAATATTTCATTACGAAACAATCCTTTTCCTTAATGTCGAAACGTTATATTGACTTAACAAAACGAATGAATACTTACATCATCTTTACTTATTAGTCGGACACAAAAATTACTTAGATAAACATAAAAGGGTTAGTAAAAGAGATCACATTGTAAACGACCCTAGTATTATTTTTTTTTTCGTTTTAAGTTTAGAAATTTAATACACACCTTTCGAAAATCCCATTCAACTAAAATAATTAAGTTTTAAAATTAGAAAAATAAGAGTCTTTTAAATACCATTTTTTAGACTATGAAACCTTAATTTTATATATATATATCGATTACTATTAAGGATGAATCTAATTCCGTTTGACTTACCTCAATCACATTTGGTCATTTTACAAAAGTAAAACAGGTTATCTTCATGTTTTCTTCATGTACAATTTCCTAAGGAAATCCAGTTATGTCCAAATTTTTTAGTTATTAAAAGTTAATAATTTGAGACGTAGATCATAGTAAACTCAGGTCAAATACTAAAAATTTTACACTTCAATAACCGATTAGGGAAAAGGAAATAAATGTCAGAAAGTGAAATAGTGTACTTGACGGATGGTTTATATATACAATAACAATATGGAATTTAGGTAAAATGTACCTACTTGTTTGTAAACCCAAAAAAGGGGGGGAAAAAGTTCATAGTGGTAGAAAGAATCCAGAGGAAAATAGGAGAACAGACTGTGCGCAATATAAACCAGAGATACTCTGACAACACATTGACTACGTTTGACGTAATACGAATACTGAGTAAAATGATGATAAAAATTTTTAAAGGATAATTAATAAACAGGAAAATCAATGGATCGTATAAAAACCACCCACTCTCCACTATTCCTGAGATACGTTGGTTGGGTAAAAGGGAAAATTAACACAATTAAGAACATACGTCACACAAACGGAAGTATACAGTAGTGGTAGCAGTAGGTTCTCGAGAGGCGGTCCGACCGACACCAAAGTCGTCTGGACGTAGTGTCGACTTAAAGAGAAACGGGTTCGAATAAAGGGGACTGAGGGTGTGGTAGAAGAACGACTGTCGACTTACCCTCTGTACGTGACGACCAGAACCTCGTAGAGGGCAACTCCACCCCCCGTCGAAGTCGGTGTCTGTGACCACCGTCGGGAAGAACCCTCGAGAAGACGGTGCACTTGGCACCTCGACCGGCCACGGTAACACCTTGGGAGGACCGATCAAGTAATCGAAACAGTAAAATTATGTAAAACCTAGGTACAAACCGCACGAATTTAACACTGGTAACGATACGGTTTACGTTTATGTATCTGTCATATAGGTAAATGCACATACTTCCGATTTCCCTCCTATAGTTCAAATACAAACTTTGTGTCCGTCAATAACAAGAGGGTTCATCGGTCAGAAGAGGGAAGACATTTCAGTGGGTCTCTAGGACCTTAGAACCACCTAAGTCTTAGACCCACCCCGAAACTCAACGTAAGGGACCTCTTCTCAATTTAAATAAGACAACTCCTCTCCCCCTAAGAACTCCCATGGATCGAAGGTCTCCCCGACTGTGTCCGACGAGAACAAGAGGTCGAAGGTAAGACAAAAGGAAAATGATTGTGTCGGGGGTGGGGAGAGGGCGGGACCGGTGCTGGGGACAAGTACAAAGTTGACACGGTGATCGCGTGCATAAAGAGTACAAGGGAACATTAATCAACACGGTACACTGATTCCAAAACTGGTCACCCTATATACGTCAAGATGAAGTATGGGAACTTTAATTATAACGATCGGACGGCGAGTGAGGAAGGACAACGACTTTAGTATGGGATTGATTTAAATTACATGTGAATTACAATCACATATTAGACTAAAGGTTTTATTAAATTCGTCCGGTAAAATATGAAACTGATAAAGGGCACATTACTGAGTACTTTAAGTCAATAAATTGATCATGTAAAAGACTAAGTAGTAGAAGTGGGGAACAAACCAATTTGATTAAACCAACTCTGGGGGTAGTTGAGCGGACTTAATAACATTCTTGAAAGATTACTCAGAAAATTGAAGTAAGTCCAGGAAATTCAAATAATAGGTTGACAGTTGGTTTACTGTATGAACTTTCTATCAAGATCTAAGATGATCATACTGGTTCATTCGAGGACTACCTAACTGATAGTGTGTTGATGTTTGATCCCCCGCTTTATTTTTAGATGGATTCCTATGACTTCATCTTGTTTCTTGTCCGTCTAAGACCCACCTTCCGTAGCATAGATTTTTGATTTGATTAAACTCTACGACGGGTTGTCTTAGTTTGGTTCAATTGACGGACCGAGAACAAGTCAGCGATTCAGTACAGGTTGAGGAACGTTGGGGTCCGTCGTACGGTCCAAAGGGACAGAAAGTGAAAGGTTGTCTCAAACGAGTCTAAGTACAGGTAACTCGACCACTACGATAGGTTGGTAGAGTAGATGGCGGGAGAAAACGGAAGTTAGAAAGGGTCGTAGTTCCAGAAAAGGTCACTCAACCGAGAAGCACAGTCCACCGAAGGGTGATATATTCGAAAATATAGTAAACTTAAACTTGATACACTTACGTAACGGATAGGTTTATATTTATGTATTTTACCTTTATTTTTTATTTTAGAACCCCTAAAGGACCACTGAGTCACCATTTCTTAGACGGACGGTCACGTCCTCTGTACCCAAGTTAGGGACTAGGTCCTTCTAGGGTGTACTGTCCCTGTCGCGTTGATAACTCGGACACGAGATCTCAGAAGTTCGACGTTGACGACTTCCGGTGTATGGGATCTCGGGTACGAGACGTGATTCTCTTCGGTGGTGTTACTCTTCGGACGTGTGATGTTGATCTCTCATCGGGAGCGAACGACGTCGATCTCTTTTCGGACGTGTCGTTGCTTCTGGCGTGTCAGTTTTTACTAATTATAAGTTTTTTATTTTAGAAATTCAGGTTCACTACCTTGACCCGAATCTGATTCGTTCTATGTGACAATTACTCTGTCCGCTTTGTTTTCTCGACACTTTCACTCATCTCTGCAAACGCACCAGTTTCATAATCCTAATCCAATACACCGTATTCTTTGGGTTTGTTTCTGACAAATCTGTGTACTATAGACCAAACTAAGGTCCTTCTAGGGGACCTCATCCTTTACTGTTGGGTGAGGTCATAAGAACGGAAGATTTAAGGTACCTGTCTCCCCGGACCGTCCGATGTCAGGTCCCCCAGTGTTTCTGAGTTTGTGTTGACTCGCACGTGTGTGCGTATTTTAGGTTTTTTGTCGACGAATCTGACTGATCTCAACCGTCAGTTGTGGACCATATCGTCGAGGTGCCGGAGTCAGGTATGAAGTAGACATGTTAAGACGATAGAAGTGTGCCGAATATAGGATTTCCAGTAAATACCAGTCTCTATTACAAGATTGGACTTTTCTCCCCTACCACACTGACCTTCCCCCTAAAAGTCCCGGAGAGGGACATTCCATGGAAGGATTTTCAAGATATACTGTGAAGACGACCGGTCTTCAATCTAGGTACCGGGTGGATCGACGTACTCTCAGAACCTTTTACGTCGGGAATAAGGTTCTTCGGGTTGAATTAGTTCCTTCTGAAACTATAATCGTTTTACTCCTGAACCACCCGTCTACCATCGGAGACAGAGTCACTCGTTCAACTCCCTTAAAGTTGGCCTATCGAGGATAAAAGAGGTTGTTTACACCTGTAGTGAAACGGTTGTTTTCAGGTATATCAGTTTCGATACTAAAAAGGTCACAGTATATGTCTATACTTTCGACCTGGTACTTCCGACTCACGGTTTCTTAACTACAAAAGTTTAACACACGACCTCTTCTGAGAACTCTCAGGGAACTTGACGATCTGGTTCGGTCAGTTAGGATTCCCTTTAGTTAGGACTTATAAGTAATCTTCCTGACAATGACTTCAACTTCGACGTTATGAAACCGGTACACTACGTTTTTCGGTTGAGTGATCTTTTCTGGGACTACGACCATTTCTAACTCCCGTTGTCGTCTTCCCCTGTTGTCTCCTACTCTACCATCTTATCGTAGTGACTGAGTTACCTATACTCAAACTTGTTTGAGACCCTCTATCACTTCCTGTCTCAACTGACCACACGACGTGCGTCAGGTACCCCAGTGTTTCTCAGTCTGTCCTGAATCGTTGACTTTTGTTCAAAGAGACTTCCACCTCTATTTCACTAACCGACTTTCCAGTCTTTCCCCATACACCGACCGAACTCCTGTCACCACGTTCAGACTTTATTGATTGTACTTCTCATTCTCTTGACTTCACCCTGTACGTCTTTTTATACACAGTCCACCCCTCTAGGCATTAACACGTAGTCAGAAGTTCCACCACACTAAAAAAAAAAGGGATACCGTAAGTCGTTAGACCCTCGTCGGTCAGACACTATCTTCGATAATAAATCCTTCCTTCTTCGATAATAAATCCTTCTTATGATGAATCCTTCTTACCTTCGATAATAAATCCTTCTTGTAAGAATAGTGATAAGAGTCACTCTATCGTGACTCCTAGATAGAGTCAAACAAGGACGTTTATGACACTGTATTAGACAATTATTTTTAAGTCGTCTAATCACACACACACACACACACACACACACACACAGACATGACACACCGAACACCCTAGAGTCCAGGGGATGGTCCCTGACTTAGGTCTTAGGATTGGTGATCCCATGGTTCCTTGAGAAAAAAAAAAAAACCTCTAAGAATTAGTAGATGATATTCGGTCTGTAACGGGATCGGTTTACCTCCTTCATACATTGAAATATAATAAATGGATGACCCGTTTCACTTTCAGTGAGTCATCGCAGGCTGAGAAATGCTGGGGTACCTGATATGTCAAGTACCTTAAGGGATCCGGTCTTACGACCTCACTCACGGGATAGGGAAGAGGTCCCCTAGAAGGGTTGGGTAATTAACTTAGTCCTAGAGGACATAAGGTCCGTCTAAGAATTGGTCGACTCGATAGTCCCTTCGGGTTTTCTCCCGTTTCTCTGTCGTTTATGTATTACAGCTCTTCATCAGAAGTACAACAAGGGAAGACACATTAAGAGAGAGGGGAGGTTTGGAAAGTTGAGTGTCAATAGTTTAATTAGAAAGATAAGGAAATATATAATACGTAAGTAAACTTGAAACTTACCAAGGAACTGTGGATGACTTATTTTAAACTTGAGAAATGACATTCGCGAATGGAAAAATTGGATTAAAAACAATTGAAAGGACATACATAGAATACTAGGATGACTTAGTTACAGTGGTATGTGGTCCTTTTTGAGTAGAGATCAACGAGACTCAGGGTCAAACCTATGCTAGTAAAATCTCCCCACCTCCAACATCTTTGGTGTGACATTTTCTTCTTTACTGATCACATCATCAGTACTTCCGCATTGTGTTTATACAAAGAGTTACAGGGTAGTGAAACTTCAGTCGGAACCGGTGTACTGAACGAGACCGGTCACTTTACACCCGTCTCAACCGTGTAGAGTATGGGTCCGTCTTCAATCTGTTTAATAGAGCAAAAGACAAAAGTTGACAAGTTACAGGGGTCACGGACGGAGGTGAGATGTACTTGTATGTCTCCTTTACTCTTCTTTTTTAAAGGACCACAAACTTTGGAGAAGTTACATCTCCAATGATGTCTTATGAGAAATTACTGATTTTGTTGTCTTATGGGATCAGAGGGGTCTAATCATGTTGGTCATTCTTTGTCATCACATTCGGTGATCAACCTACCCTAAAAATTTAATTGAAGTAACTCCATATTTAATACATGTCATTTTACATGGGTAAAATACACATGACAAGTTACTCAAAATTACTTGTATGTGTGGAGGAATCGGTGACATGATTAACTCTATGTCTTGTAAAGGTAGTGGACTTTTTGTGAAGGAGTACGGAAGACCATCAGATTAGAAAGGGGAGTAAAGAGGGTCGGGGGTTAGGTCGGAGAAAGAGAATTATATCCGATCAAAACGGACAAGAACTTAACATGTATTTACTTTAGTACATTATACATAAGTAAAGTACGGGAGACTCTTCAAAATTTTGATTTGATATTTAACGGACATATTAAGTTGTATGGAAAAGTGAGTCTTTTTTTACTTCAAATTAAGTCAGATTCCGTTAATTAGACATGGAGTAACTTAATAAAGAAGTAAAGTTTTTCTATGTGACATAGAAGAATATGATTAATATGAAATTGTAATGTTATGTCAAATGTACGTAGTATCGTTTTGAAAAAAAGATGAATCAACTCTTAAAATGTTCTGAAATTCGAAGTACTTTGTAGGATAAAACAACTGGTACATATTTGAGTTACGGATGTCACGGCGGACCGTGTATTCATGAGCTAATTATTTGTAGACACCTGACTTACCTACATAAAGGGAACTTAACGGAAATATATTCAGACACAATTTAATCCCCTACATTTTAATCATACAATTTATAAAAATTTTCGTCCCTACGAAATTTTAGTCTTAAAATTAATGGTTCGAGAAGATCTCCTTTGACGCAGAATTCACGCAGACAAAGTGGAATCACTTCCTTTTCGGACCTCTAATTCCGACCTCCTTCGGACAGGTGTTCATGATTGACAGGTAATGCACATAAAGATATGTAGCACCTTGTAGTATTGACACAAACATCAAACCAACGTAATTTTGTAACTGGTTTTTTTCTTTTATTTTAAAGTGATCGTAACACAGGCTTATAGAAACCAGTGAGTAAGAGATAAAATGTCATAAGTACATTATGGCGATCTTCGCGGCGTCGGTTTAAGACTCACAAACCAAGATTTTGGCCTAAACAGTATTTGCTTGACATACTGGGAACTGTAAGTGGTCATTTTACCTTTGAGATTAGAGGATTGGAGACTCGTCGCACTACTTTTAGTTCACCCTCCTTTTCACTCGTTTCGTAAAGTCTTTTGTAGCCCCTTGACCTTCGCAAAATATTCATTGATCATGAATGAACTGAATAATGGTAGATAGCCGCACTGGACAGGCGTCCCCTGTGCCACGGGCCCTGACGCGTCCGCGCGGGCAGGCGGGGCGGGTGGAGGCAGGCGGGGCGGTTCGGCCGCGGGCCGCGCGCGTGCGGCGGACCGCAGGAGCGAGGGCCCCGCAACGGGGCGCACGCGACCTCAGTGGCTCCGGTCAGAACCGTGGCCTTCACTGGGACCGCCCAGACGGAAGTTTCAGACCCGATGAACTTCGTCGTAGACCCCGAGCACTGCCAACCTGGTCTGTCACGATCCAGGCACTCGTCTGTCGTCCCACCGACCCCGTCTTGTCCCGTCCCGGGAGGAAGGAGCGACGGGCCTTGGGGCGAGCCGAGAGGGGGTGATGCGGGCCGTCACCCGCCAAAGGGCTCTCGGAGACGCGGCGTCCACTCACAGCGCCCCTAGGGTCTGGGGGCACTAGTCCCGAGCTTCCCTGAGCCCTCGGACACTACGCTAGGGCGACGCGTAAGACGAACACTCGGACGGCCACGGACGCGGCTCCAAGATCCAGGAGCGACAACAGCGACTGTGGACACCGAGACCACCGCCAGGAGGATGGACTCCTTAGGACAGACCGGCCTCTGAAACCCCCCGGGGACTGCTAGGGAAAGATCCGGACACAGCAATCTCTGCAGAGGCCAGCTGCTTGGACAAAAATAAAGAAGCGAAAAAACTGTGCAAGGGGCGGGCTTTGGGAGAGGGAACACCCCCCCCCCCCCGCGTCCCTTCGTTTTTGGAACTGAAACCCCTAATGTAAAACAATCCATCGACACTATAACAATTCCTACAATAAAGCATGAATAAAACCTCGACCCGTAGGATGTCCTCCGATTGCTGAGAAACAAAGTTCAACCATGGAAAATCTTTTTCATACCGAGCTTTGAAACAAAGTATAACACATAATGCACGACTAATTCAATCTCTACCTGCACCTAGGAATTACGGAACACCCCCTATCTGAGTTCGGGAGTAAATGAGTTTTTATTAAAAGAGAAAATTCACGGTTCACGGTAAAAATATAGTCAATGATTGAAGACTATTGTGTGACGACGTGGAGAGAGAAAACTTTCGTGAGTACACACAGAAGGAGAAACTTTAGTCTAGGAATCCATGACGACTCCTGTAAGAATTATAAAATCTTACACACGCTATATAGAAACGGTGTATCAGTGTTACGATCTTGTGGTTCCATAGTTCTTTCTAGGAACACTACAAGTACGTCCGGTTTCATAGAGTCACACGTCAGGACAAAAGAAAAGGTTTCCTCTACCAAAAACATTAGTCACTCAAAAGTGTGTTTCTTTGTCACCGTTTTGAGAAACAGAACGTAATAATTATGTTCATAATTGAACACTGAACAAAGTACGGAATTTTTTTTTTTATTTCTCCATCACGGTTAGTTGCACAAAAAAATAAGTACAAAAGGAAATGAATAAAAAGAAAGTTACGGTCAATTGAAAGGTTGTAAGAATCTGATACTTTTCGATATATTTCCAGGAAATACCGTAATCAATAAGTTCATCGAAAATGTAAAATTTCTAAGTCACGATCCAGGTATCAGACGTTACCTAAGACGCAGAATAAAACTTTGACCATAGTGTCAAGACTGTTTATGATTCCCAATCTCTTAGAAGATCTTAAATGACACAATTGTTGTTACAACTTAAAACCAAATGTTGTTATCAAACCCGAACAAACGAAAAATCGAGGAACTGACCAAATTTTCTATCACACAGTTTAGTCATACCAGATATAACTATTGTACGATTTATCCAAGACGGACACCACAATTAACTATACCGAACTTATACCGAAAATTCAATGTAAAATTAACAATATAAGTGACTAAACAAAACAAGTTCCATTTGACTTTCAAATGGTTTATGTATATATACAAAAACAAAAGAACTGGTCCAGAGAGAACCACGAAAAAAACGTTACTATTGAAAAAACACGAAGAACTCATAAATAGTATACTACTAATATTTCCATACTTACATACGGTACGATATTAACCAGTAACCAGTGATAAATAACACGAATAAACATTAGTAGTCACTGACTAACATTTAATCGTAATACCAACGAAAGTATAAGGTCACTACTTGTAAGACTTTTAACGAAGTGTCACATAACAGTGACGACTTCAATTTGTGTGAGTCGAATGACTTTACACACGTCCTTTTACGTATTAACTCGGAGTAGACAAAAATTAAATCCTGTAATCAAAACGTCCATTTATAAAAAATTGTAACTATGACTAAAAAATCGGACACGAATCATTACAAGTCCAGAACAAAGGAGGATGAATCGTTTCTTCTTTTGTGACTCCGATTTATTTTACTGTAGGGTGATTTGAAGTGTATAAAGTTCCAGACAGAATAAAAACATAAGTCACGTTAAGGAACATGGAGTTCACACACAAGACATTATAAAGAACTCACTTACTGGAAACGTGTAATGTCATTTTTGACATCACTCTCACCTTGGGACAGATTCTAAGGAAATTTTTAATTCACCCGTACCATAGAACAAATCCATACTTTAACCCTTCTAGGCCATAAACAAGACCTGTCTCTTGTCTTTAGAATCTCGAGTCTATAAACCTAGACATTGGAAAAAGTCAGAGAAACCTACGAAGAAAGGGACAGAGAAACTTACGAAGAAAGGGATTAGGACCTCTTCATTTCTATGAAACAGAAAAATATCTCTATGATGCCTCTTCCTTTACCGTTGGGTGAGGTCATAAGAAAGGACCTCTTAGGGTACCTGTCTCCTCGGACCACCCGACGACAGGTACCCTAGTGTGTCTCAGGCTGTACTGACTTCGTCGAATCGTCGTCGTCTTTATGATGTGTCGTAGTGTAGTTCAAACGATCTTTAAAACAACATTATGACTCCAAAATCATAAATTTTATTAAACTGAGACAACAAGTCAACGATTCAACACAGACTGAGAAACACTGGGGTACATGATGTCGTGTAGTCCCAAGGGTAAGGAATTGATAGAGGGCCTCAAACGAGTCTGAGTATAGACAATTCAGCTACTACGGTAGGTTAGTAGATTAGGAGACAGCTGGGAAGAGGAGTCTAGTTAAGTGAAGTCAGTGAGTCAGTACAGACTGAGAAACGCTGGAACACCTGACGTCAGGTAGTGGTTGGGGCCCTAGGATGGGTTTGAGTACAGGTAACGTAGCCACTACGGTAGGTCGGTAGAGTAGGAGACAGCAGGGGAAGAGGGTGGAAGTCAGAAAGGGTCGTAGTCCCAGAAAAGGTCCCTCAGCCAAGAAACGTGCTCCACCGGTTTCATAACCTCAAAGTCGAAGTCGTAGAGAGGAAGGTTCACTAAAGGAAATCCTAATTGACCAAACTAGAGGTACGATAGATCCCTGAGAGTTCTCAGAAGAGGTTGTGGTGTCAAGTTTTCGGAGTTAAGAAGTCCTGAATCGGAAGAAATACTAGGTTGAGAGTGTAGGTATGTCCTTCTGACCTTTTTGGTATCGAAACTGATACGTCTGATGCCGTTTGACTACTGAAACGAAAAAGTATACGACAGATCCAAACAGTACCGAAAAGAAAGTTCCTCAAAAAAGAAAGTTCACAAAAATTAAAACACCGAAGTCAGTGTCAGACGTCACTATGACCTCGGGTTCTTTTATTTTAGACAGTGACAAAGATGAAAAGGGTAGATAAACGGTACTTCACTTACCCTGGTCTACGGTACTAGAATCAAAAAACTTACAACTTAATTTCGATCGAAAAAGTGAGAGGAGAAAGTGGGAGTAGTCCTCCGAGACAATGAACTTAATTTTAAAGTACAACGTAGAATGAATCCAATTTACTTACTTAAAGCAGTATTTGATTTTATGAGTCCTGTAAATTCGTTTTCCCACCAAGACTGTCTTTCCTAGTATATTTCCTTTTTGAATATAAAAAATAGGTCCATTTCATGCGTATTGGATATGAATGTCAATAAAGAGAAAAATTATTACTGAGAAATTTTTGGTCGTCACACAAAAACCTGTTAGAGTAAAAATACTAAAATGTTAGAGTAAAAGATAATTAACTTAGTTATCCATCACAAAAGTCAAGTAACACCAATTTTAAACCAGATTCCCGAAAAAGAAGTATATACAAGTAAAGAAGTTCATAACGGTCTATGACAGTCCATCTGGGTTTAAGACAGGAGGACTTCACATTAAAACCGTCACTATTCCTATATAACAACAAATAACCGATTCAGTATAAGCTGAGAAACACTGGGGCACCTGATATCGGGCGATCCGAGGAGACAGGTACCCTAAAAGGTCCGTTCTTACGACCACACCCAACAGTAAAGGAGGAGGACCCGTAGAAAAACTGGGTCCCTACCTTGAACGTAGAGGTCGTAACTGTCCACCTATCCTAAGAAATGGTGACTCGGTGGTCCCGAAGGGTCCACCGAGTCACCATTTCTTAACCGGACGGTGACACCCCAGCTTGTACTGACTCTTACGTCCGTGATTGATTCCTATATATAAACCTTTAAATTCTAAGGACATTTGAATGTCACAACTGTAAGTAAACTCTTCTCACAGACTCCGAATCTCTACGATTTTCTTAACCTTTTAAATAAGAAACAGACTGTAAATTTAAAAGTCACCATAAAACTATGTAAAAGTCATTCGGGTAGCAAAGAAACTATTGGTTCTTAAAAATCCAGTAAAAATTACACCGGAACCCAACTGAACTGTAAATAAACAATCCTTTACGGGTAAGTAATTGAGGAATCCTTAAAATAGACTCATCTATCTTCATAGGTATTGTGTCTTGGAAGTTTCTTCCGGACCTCACTGAAGAGACTCAAAACCCTGTCACTTGGGACCGGGAGTCTTTTTGTTTTCCCGTTATTAATTCTGATAAAAAAAATTCACCCCCCACCTCACCCTACCCCTCCTACTTTCTCGGTCTCAGTCAAACGACAGGCACGGGTGTCCTACAAAAGATTGTCGAAGATTGTCCGGGGGGACGACACGATACGACCCACAGTGAGACCCCGTGTACATCGAAGTCCCGGTTCGTCAGGGTGTCAACACCACCCCTACCCAACCCCTAGTCCCTCACACTCGCACGACTCCGATACTTTGACCTGTTTCCACTCTGTAGAATCATCACTCTGTCTTGGACCGTCGTGAGTAAGTAAGGTTCTGAAGGGTCACAGATGACACACCCTCCGGCGCACCACGACCCCTATATACGTATTTTATTGTCGGTACAGGGACTGGGCCTCGAAAATAAGTCCACCTTATAATAGACACCAGTACTGAGGTCTTTCAGTACCCTAAAAAAAAAAAGGAAAAGAAAACCTGGCGTCTACTAGTCAGAACTTAATGAATATCTCAGTCAAGTATCGACATAACGAAGTATTGTTTAATGGGGTTTTGATTTACCAAATTTCGTCGTTCGTAAATAGTAGAGTGTCAAAGAAATCCGAGACCCATATTGAATCGACCCACGAAGACGAAGTCTCAGAAAGTGTCCGACATCAGTTCCATGGTCAGTTCCGACGTCAATGGAGTTCCCAGCCGACTCCTTTCTAGGTGAAGGGGCGAGGGAGTGCCGTAGCAACCGTCCTAAGTCACAGAGACCTGGTAACCTGACTCCCGGAGTCAAGGAGACAACGAGAACCCGAAGGCAGTCTAGAAACGGAGTACTCCGACACATACCAGTTGAGTGTCGTACCATCGACCCGAAGGAAACCTCACCAGGTCGGTCTCTTGTCTTCTGCCACTCGCTCCGTCTTCAGTGTCACATTAGAGTCTTTACTGTGAAGCAATAAAAACACATAAGACAAACATTGTCCGAGTGCAAGTCCCCCTCTACTAATGTGTCCCCATACCCGTGGACCTCCGTCTCCAGTAACTCTCGGTAGAATGTCCGACAGACACTAATGACTACCCGTATTCCGTGAAGAAAACAACATCAATAAATTGGGATTGAGATGGGAAGTGCGAGAAATAGGTGAGTACAAAGGGACACAATGGGAGGTATCCGTGACATTATATAAATAAAAGAACCTACACATACATAGGAAACTTTTTCACAAAATATATGGTGTATATTTGTATCGTATGAAAATTCAAATATTTTACCATAACCCCTAAATCTGGAACAAGACACAGATTCAACAACAACAACAACAACAACAAAAGTGGGTTAGGACATGAAAAACAAACAAAAAACCGGCTCGTCGAACACCCTAGGATCACGGGACTGATCCCTGACTTAGGGATCCGGGAGCCGTCCTTCACAGTTCAGGATTGGTGACCTGACGGTCCTTTCAGGGAATTGGGACATAAAACTACTATATAGGTACAACGACAAACATGTAAAAGAAGTAACGAAGGGTCGACGATGTATCATAAACAATCACGTCCGTTGTATGAAGGAATAGAAAAGAGATCGTCCTTTATCTAATGGAGGTTGATGACCTATAGAGTTTGTCAAAACAGTAATTGTAGGCTTTTGTTCAAGCAACCACCCAGACACACTTTGAAGCGGACCTTATAAATATCTTTTCATCCCACCGTCGTAGTATCCTATCGACGCATGTATTAAAGAGAATTCATGATGGTCTAGCGAGAGGCTTTACTAACATCCTCAAAAACGGGTGTTTGACATACATTCCCCTACAGAAAAAGGGGTCTAAGAACGGTCATGATTAAAAAAAAATTAGATCATTTACATTTTCTCTAGAGAGTGTGAAATAAACGTAAGAAGATAATGATCATAGACATGAACAATTGGTAAACCCAAAGGGGAAGTATTTGACGTCAAATACACGACAAGCAAAAAAACATACTTCAAGAAAACAGACAATCACACTCCGCAATATTCCACCTAAACGACTAGAATCTAATAGGAACGTAAGGACCCTATTAGGAAGAACTAACACCTCACATACACACACACAACACGTGCACGTACGCACAGGAACAACTATGTAACAATTAATCGATTACAAAACAAATTCTAATGGTGTAGTACCAGAATTCACTTTATCCGAAACATAACAAGAATTAATCAAAAGTTTTAACTCCACCACCGAAGGACCGCCGAGACGGCCATTTCTTTGGTGGAAGTTACGCCCTCCGCGTCCTCTACACCCAAGCTAGGGATCTAGTTCTTCTAGGAGACTTCTTCACTTACCGTTGGGTGAGGTCATAAGAACGGACCTCTTAAGGTACTTGCCTCCTCGGACCGACCGTAGTCAGGTACCCCAGTGTTTCTCAGCCCGTGTTGACTCTCTGATTACGAAAGTGAAAGATGGAGTATTTTTCAACTAGTCAAAGGGGAATAAAAGACCTGGTTAAAAATACAGTAACTTTAATAGATGACAGACTTCCCATTCATTTTTGGGTGGATACTTTTGGGGCATACGTATATAGGTGTACAATGATTCACGTTTCTGATACGAACCAAAAACGTAGACCTTTCAAAGTCCCTTCCATGTCAATCGTAAATAACTTCTGGATGAGAAACGGTTCATCACACGACCGATGAAATTTATCAGTACATAAGGAGTATCACGTTGAGAACCTTCAAACCAATGAGTCCTTCAGGGACCATCAGGTCACCAATTCTGAGGTATAAAAGTGGCGACTCTCGGATCCAAGTTAGGGACGTTCAACACACCACACCAATTCTTGTTTTTTCTTCATCATTGTTAGGGTTAAATGTCTAAATTTTTGATTCCGAGTCTTTTCTATTTCCCGAACTGTTTCCACCGTCCTAATGTCAAGATGGTTCTAAGGGGATTGTAGTTTTGTACACAAAAGAGACAAAGTGTGACGGAAGGTTCTTTTCGCAGATTGTAAGACGTAAACAAGACGTCTATAAGGTATTCTGAACATAAAGTACGTGTCTTCAATGGTTGAAACTAGAAAAGGACGAGAGTCTCTAAGTTCCACCTGTTCACGGAACTCTACTTCCGGGGATCAGTTCATGGCCCTCTGAAATCTTCTCCCTCCCGAATAAGACTTGACTGTTTAAACCTTCCATCTGTATGACCCTTTTAACGATGACTAGACTCACCCTGAAACTGTGTATCCATCCCAACCTGACACCCTTGATTTTCTTTAAAGAGACTTCCTCACCTTTAATAGTATTCGTTTACATGTCTCTATCTTTTACATTACACACACTTTCGTTCGAAGAAGTCCCTAGGAACCTTTCATACAAAAATTTCTTGAGAAACATCATGAATAAAAATTTTCTGAATTATACTTTACAAAGAAAGAAAAAATCGAACATTAACTCGTACTCAGAAGAATACTAATCACTCTTACATTTCAACCGGGCACTTATACGTAACGACCCTTTAATGCTGAGACGTTACCAGATAATAGTCCCTCAAGAACTGGTTTACTTGTTCATAGACATGAGTCAGTTTCTATGTATGGAGGTCGTCTTTACCGTTGTCCATTCTAAGCACTGACGACAAACAAAGTCACCAAATCTTATGAGTCTAAATTTATCTATCACGAAAACGTCGATACGTAATTCTGACCTATTGAATAATATACCTAAACATATATTACAATGAATTTTGTTACACAGTATAAGTGGTAATAGTCATACTACTCAAGATGAATCAATAAGATTAAAAACCTTAGATTATCCTTACCAAAACTTAAAAAAAAGATCTAGTGTAAAACTGGACCATTTTAATCTTAACTGAAATAATTCGGTAACAACTTTGACGTCTACTGTGGACTTAGAGTGTACATGGCTTAAGGGACATCTTGTAGTACTTAGTCTGGTATGAACTTATGGTACACTCCTTAAAATCGGCGACTCCTCGTCATCTTTAAATACCCGAACGATTCAACGAAGTCAGTACAGACTGAGAAACGCTGGGGTACTTGATATCGAGTGGTCCGAAGAGTCAGGTACCTTAAGAGGTCCGTCCTTATGACCTCACCCAGCGGTACGGGAGGAGGTCCCCTAGAAGGGCTGGATCCCTACCTTGGGTTCAGAGGACGCCGAGGATGTAACGTCCACCTAAGAAATAGTGACTTGGTACTCCCTTCTTTAAATATCCATCTTTGATATCTTGAATGTACAGGTTAACCTACACAGTAAATATTATTCTAAGTCGTTACAGGGTCCTCTCTTTACAATATCTTTAATTATCAGAAAAACTCGACTAGAAGATGTATCTTATAATGGGAGTTCAAGATGATTTGACGGAAAATTTATTATAAGGTATAAACAGGAATTAAAGAAACTGTCTTTTTATCAGATGGAGAAACTTGAATTGGAGAAAGGAATTTAGACGGAGAAGTATAAAATGTATTCTTCCCCTTTTATAAAGCATTTAAACGGTGACTTTCTGAAAATTCTGGAAAACAAGAATCCGGTCGTTGAAAATGAATTCTTCAGATTTCAAAAAATATTCTTATAAATTTAACCTTTAAGGGATCGATAGGTCATCAATTACAAGGTGTAAAGGTGACATCCCCTGTGTTCAAGTTAGGGACGACACCCTTGGACGTTCCATGCACGATACCGGTTTTTATTTATATTTATTTTCTAACTCACATAAAAAATTTTAGAAATAACTTAAACAATGTTGTGACGAAGACAAAATACAAAACTAAGAAACCGGGGTTTCGTACATCCTAGAATTGAGGGGTCGGTCCCTGACTTGGACGTGAGGACATGGGGGACGTAACCTTTCCCTTCAGAATTGGTGACCTGGTGGTCCCTTTACGGTTCTAATTTACACAAATTTTTTGTTTCGTCTCTCTTTCTTTCCTATAAATTTAGTAAATCAAAATTTTGGTTTGTAACGATCGAAGTAAAGAAAGTATATATATACACACATACATATATACTTTATCTATAGTAAAATTTCAACAGTTCCGTCGAAATTTTTATATATATATATCCAACATACATTTAACTCGGTAAATAAAAGACTTCGAAAAAAAAAGTTGGACACCCTACGTAAGGTAATCACTTAACACTTTAATCAGTTAAGATTACTCGCAAAAATTTCAGTCAATTCATCGTATTCTTGGTAGTTTCGTGTTGAACGTCTTCATTATAAAAATGGTTTGAAATTTCCATGTCGATTGAAAATTTAAACAATACGTGAAACTAAATATTACGTGTAGCAATATTCAGTCATTGTTACCGGATTAATCGGTCTTGTGAATTAAGTAAAATAGTCTTAATTAAAATATTAATTTTTATTTCTTAAATACTTGGTAATAATTTTAAAGTTGTTTTGTAAAACCATACCAAAGGACCTATAGACTACAGTTTTACCTCCGAAGATCGTAAGAATTAGCCTCTTCTGTTACCGTTGGGTGAGGTCATGGGTGACCTTTTAGGGTACCTGTCTCCTCGGACCATCCGAAGTCAGGTACCCCAGCGACTCAGCCTGTGTTGATTCCCTGAAGTGAAAGTGAAAAGTGAAAGTACGTAACCTCTTCCTTTACCGTTGGATGAGGTCACAAGAACGGACCTTTTAGGGTCCCTGCCCCCTCGGACCACCCGACGGCCCACACCCCAACGTGTCTCAGCCTGTGCTGACTATACTGAATCGTCGTCGTTGTCGTCGTAAGAATTATTTACCGGGTTGAATTAAACCGTCACTAAATAATCAATATCTTTAAATTTCTTGGTATAAGAGGAAACTTTAATCCAAACCGTCCTTTATTTACACCTTCGCTTTGTACAATTCCTATAGTACTTTTGTGATCTCTCGAAATTTGATCTGTCGTGAGGTAATTTTCGGCGTGTTGTGCTCGAAGGTCGCAGACTCCCTCTTCAGACCAGGAACGGGCATGGACGGCTTGCTTCCATTCACCTCCGAGAAATTCTTCGTTTGGCTGTGTCTCTTGACTGATGTAACCAGTACAGATCCTCCTCTTGACTCCCCGACTCTCTGCCCTTACCCTCTCCCAAACAAAAAAATTTATGGCAAACATTGAATTTAACACATAAAACACTAAGACACTGGGTAAAGTCATTTACTTTAAATCCATCTGTATAAGAAAACACTTACTCGAGTTTCATCATCTCTATATGGAAAACCTTCCTTGTACCCCTACCTCTAACTTTATAGACCTGACATTGAGATAGAAACGGTGACAGACATCGAAACCCTTTTCGTATTTTGGTAAGATATGGAGTCTAAAACAATGCATTTGACTCCTTTAATCTGACTTTGTCATCAAGAGTTTTTCGATAGTGTCTTGTGACGACAAATAGTCCGACGTGACGACGATTTTAACTTTTCACCCGAAAAATCAATTGTCCTTTTTTTCTATTTTATAAGAGTTAACATCCAAAATAAGACTGTAAAAATAAAGGTATAAGGATAATGGACCACGGTCGTTCACTTACTAATCACTTTCAAATATAAATGACTTTACGAGTTTTCTCGTTAATACGAATCTAGGTGACGTATACAAAAATTGACTGTCCTCACGTTCACCTATAGTAAATAGACAAAATGAGTGTGTTATCTAAAGGATCAAACATATCACACAAATTTATATAATCACATATTATCACCTCTTCCGTTACCGTGGGAGAGGTCATGAGAACGGACCTTTTAGGGTCCCTACCTCCTCGGACCACCCGACGTCAGGCACCCCAGTGTGTCTCAGCCTGTGTTGACTTCGCTGAATCGTCGTCGTCGTCGTCACATATTTATCGTAAGATGTTTCTTGTCACTGAAAGTCAAAGAAACGGGGAATTGGTCAAACTCTCGGAACGTAATTTTGTAACGAGTCCACCAAAAATCTACAAATTCTAAGATAGTAACGTTGACAATGAGGAACTGATATAAAATACTGTTCACGTCTATAACTCATGAGTACACCAAGACTCGTGATTATGTCTTATGTGTACAATAAAATAAATAAAAAGTGTTATTCGGAAGGTTTATTAATTAATATAAAAGGCACACAAAGTCGATTCTATCAACTCTATGTCACTTCAATCCATTGAAAAGGGGTAATAGTTTTTTGATCATGGACCGCCTCAATTCTAAACTTGGGCTACACACACCAATGTTTCGACCGTGAGCGACGGTATAACCAGTAAGAGTGTGAGATCGTATGTATTTCTAGAGAACCCCTTGAGTAAGCCTTACACCTAAGACCCTAAAGTGAGGGTCTCTCAGACCATATTATCGTCCCCTCGGGTCCTTAGACGTCCGTTAAGATTAGGTTCACCAACCACCTAGTGTGAAATTCTTCATGGCATGGCTTCACAAAGAGGAGGTCAAATCCTGACTGATTAACCCGTAACTAACAAAAATCGGTGAAAGTAAAAGAAGTCGAGGTCTATTTTCATGATTATAAGACAATAACTGCCACTATGGAAGACTTATAAATGATGTAAAATGGGAATGAGAATTCATGAAAATATATACACACACACACATAAGACAAAATAAAATCTTAAGTGATTTTTTTCTTTTTGGAAGTTTTGATGTTGTCATCCGAGTAATTTCTTTTTGTCCTTTTAAGTATTTTCATCTCCACTTTAGTATGTCAGTAGGATCACGTTGAAGATCGGGAAATATGTGACAAATAAGAGTATCAACATCAACACGATATGGGTATTATATATTGAAACATAGTAAAAAAAAATTAGGATTATCATCTGCTAACGCCTCTTCCGTTACCGTGGGGAGACGCCATGAGAACGGACCTTTGAGGGTACCTACCTCCTCGGACCATCCGACGTCAGGTACCCCAGCGATTCTCAGTCTGTGCTGACTACACTGAATCGTCGTCGTCATTTGTTAACGACATGCAAATGACACAACGGCTCATGTCACCGTCAACGAAATGTATATAATAAATTAGGAGTTTTGTCTGAATCTTCGATCCATGATTTGACAATCGGGGTTAAAGACTACTCCTTTGAATTCGAATCTATCCATTTCATTGAACGAGAAATATCAAGGGATTTGTATCCCTTAAATATTCGGTAGAATCTGGGATAAGAAACGACAAAAATTTCCCAACACACGACATGAAAATTCCCTATATTGGATGTTATCAATTGGGGAAAAAAGAATAATATTTAACTTTTAAAAAGGTGTAGATACAAATGAAAAAGAATTAAAGGTTTCATCTTGATTATTTTCTACTCACTTCAACACAAAAATAAATTAGAACGGATATTTATACAAAATGAGGACGAATTGAAAGAAAAATAGGGAGGAAGACCTCTTAGTAGTAAACCGGGAAAATAATCAGTGAGACCGACGGCATTTTTTTACGGCGTCTGTCCCACTGAATTTGTTGTCTTTGAATAAAGAGTGTCAAGATTTCGATATCTTTCAGGTTCGAATGCCACGCTCGGTCAAACCAAAGACCACTCCTCAGAAGAACTCATCGACTGGAGGAGAGACGTAAGAGTGTACCGTCTCCCTTGTCGTTCGAGAGACCACAGAGAATTATTCCTGTGATTAAGAATCTAGTCCTGGAGTGGGAATACTGGAATAAATTGAACTCAATGAAGGAATGAGATTTACTAGTGTGACCCCAAATCCTTAAGTCGTACTCAAAACCTCCTTATGTTTTAAGTCAGACATTGTCGTGGTATTGAGGAAAGAGTCAATGACTATTCTTGAAAGGTCACTTATCTACACGGGTCACTAATAAGTCCACTAAAGTCTAAATCACTTGACAAACTAATGGTGTCAGAATTGTTCTCCTCCGTCTTCCAAAGAGAGAAACCCCATCATCTTTCAACAATTTACTCGAAAAGTAGAACTTTTCAGATATTACTACTCGACATCCCAGGGAGAAATAACGAAGACCGAAAGAAGGTATAAAACAAACCAGAGACTAAAATTTACGGGACCTATCGATAATCAATGTTTCAGGAGGAGAAACTGAAATAAACGATGTAGACAAAAAAGGACATTAAATAAATTGAACTGAAGGAGTCGACTTATAGGGAGTTTTGAAATTAAAAGACAATCAGAATTAGTCATGAGTACGAATTCTCTCGAATAAGAAAGTTGAGACAACCCCTAACATTGGCACTGTAGCGGATTTAAAATTAGGGTAAAATCCTTGTCTCAGTCAGCTAGGACGTAAGAGAAGATCACGACACGTGTTTGTACAAACATGTTCCTCCAAGTAACTTCCGAAAGTCTCCTTACTAATTTTTATCGTATTTCGGTAATCCATATTAAGAAAATTTTCAGTCGACTTCAGGGAGTTTGTAGAAGAGTAGAGTGACTTATTTTGGGTCCCAAAAGTCGTACAGGGAGTCACGATGGGTCCCTCTGGGACGAGGGTGGTGGAAACACCGGAGTCACGAACGTCAAGACGGAAGAACTCGTTCAGTCTACGTTCGTGAAGTCAAGAGACGTGAGTCGAAAGGAAGTCGAGTCTACACACCACCGAACAAGAGCGTAAAGAAAATTCAGAGTTGAATTTACAACGGAGTCTTTCCGGAAGAGACTAGTCGGACGGACATAGTAAGGTATAGGAGATGGGAAGAAATAATATAAAAGAATCTACCGCGAATCGTAGTAGACTACCTGATAAATAAAGAAGTAACTTTGGGGTAGACGGGGGGTATGTGTGACTACACATTTGAACACTCTCATTTCCGAAAATAATTTCAAAAAAAAAAATAAAAATAGAACTTAAGTTTCATCACGGATAGTTATCATTATCAAGTCATTTAATAAAGAGTTTACTTACTTATCGTCATTCTTCACCTATTTTCCCTGAAAAGACCACACGGTCACTAAACCTGAGACGAAGGTGAGATCCACCGTGTCCAAAATAGGGACCAGTCCCTTAATTCTAAGACGTTCGGTGCTCCAAACCGGGGGCGTTTTTCATCTAATTCACACCATGTAAAATACACTGACTGACGGTAGATCGGTAATTTTCAGTACATACTCCATTACTATGTCCTTTCCTATGATTTTTACGAAGTACTATATTACTCATCTCTTTTTATACTCGTATACATACATACACACACAATCGGTGAATCAGCACAGACTGAGAAACACCGGGGTACCCGACATCGGGAGGTCCGAGGAGACAGGTACCCTAAGAGTCCGTTCTTATGACCTCACCCAACGGTAAAGGAGGAGATCCCTTATAAATACATATTGCCAAGGTCAAAATAAATTTACTTTCCGTTGGTATTCTTTTATTTGACAATTCACCAATTGAGACCTATCACCCCTATGTCCACTGAAAATGGTAAACTCGATGAGTTTGCCATTTCTTAGACGGACGTTACGTCTCTGGTCCCAAGATTGGGACCCAACCCTTCAAGGAGACCTCTTCCCTTACCGTCAGGTGAGGTCATAAGAGCGGACCTCTTAGGGGTACCTGTCTCCTAGGACCGCCCGAGATCAGGTGCCCTAGCGTTTCTCAACCTGTGTTGATTCACTGATTGTGTGTGTGTGTGTGTGTGTGTGTGTGTGTGTGTCCACTGAAAAAGTTTAAGAAATAATGACTTTATATAAAGTCACAGATAAAAAAAATTCCCCTTTTTATATATATAAAATTTTGTCATAGGGATGAACCGATGGGTCCAAAGACTTAAGTTTTAACTTGGGGGTAGTAAGGAAAGTGTTTTTAGTAATGTAACCTAACCGAAATAGTAGGAGGGTTTAAGAGTAAAGAGTCATACTTTCTATAGATCCCCATAGAAAAAAGTGTCACACAGAAAATATGAAAATAGTAGTGAAACATTCGATCCGAGAGTAGAATACGGAACTATTGCGGAGGGACGAAAAACACTAAGAAAGTAGTCATATAGAATAAGTAATACTCTGACCAGAAAGATTTTGGAATAGTCACTGTCAGTCGATTGTCCGTTCGGAGAACTTGACCACTATAAATCTAGATGAATGACTTGGTCGAATAGACAAGTCATAGTAGAAAAAATCAATCAAAAATCAAGTAAAAAATGGAAAGTTTTTTCTACATACAAAAACCGACGTGACTCAGAAGCGACGACACGTGCCCGAAAGAGATCGACCCCGTCCACCCCCGACGAGGAGGGACCCCACACACCCGAAGAGAAGCGTCACCGAAGAGAACAACGTCCCGTGTCCGAATCAACGAGACACAGTACACCTTACAAGAACCTGGTCCTTGACTCGGACACAGGGACGTAACCGTCCGTCTAAGAATTGGTGACCTGGTGGTCCCTGCGAGGTCATAGTAGGAAATCACAAATAGTAACATAGAAATGTCAAACACAGGAATACTGGAAATACATCCAATTCGAGTAGAACGAAAAGGAGTACGTAAAAGAATGGACGTCAACATGGTAGAATAAATAAATCCAGTCGAGGATTTACCCTTCCTACAAAGGTCCAGGGCAAACGAAAGACAGAAGTTCTCCGGTAAGGGTAACGGTGTCGTGATCCAGAGAAAGTGTAAAAGACCATATAAACGAATCAGAACACATAGAAGAAAGAATTGAGATGAACTCCATAAACTCGTGTCCTGAGGGGATGGCAAAAATAACGAATAGAATGGGGTTGGTTCAGATCTTCGTATTATCATCCTCGGATTATTTATAAATTCTCTAGAGTCAAGACGGTGTTTTTATTTCCACTTCACTAGATGTGTTTCCGTTTCGTGGTATGTACTGAAGAACATTGATAGGTATCGGTCACGAACATAGTCAAGAAAAATTACCTTTTTACTAATTTAAATAATTAATTTTGTACTCTTGATACTATATAAGATTTATTTTACCATGGTTCGACACACATACAATCATGTATTTACACTAAAGATGTGGAACGAAACAAGAAAGAGAAAACTATTTTGAGGGAAGAAACTAATAAAACGAGAGACAAAAGTCAAAAGTTCTTAGTCCGATAAAAAAGTAAATAGGAACTATATCTTGTCCACAAAGTAAAGTTTTCTCTCCACTACTAGTGAACGGAAGACAATAAAGACGGCATATTGGTATGACGTGGTGTCTCTCAATACAGGCCAAAGTCTCGATCTAGAATCTAAGGTCACTGGATGTCCAGATAGAACACAAGTCAATAACGGTAACGAAGTTCAGTATCTAACTCAATGTGTGACACACACAAGTAGATATAAACATGGTTGAGGTTCTCAACTAATACTGAAAGTAATAGAGCAGAAACTAATCTGGTAGTGGTCCTGGATCTTTTGCGGTCAGAAGAGTCATGTCGCTGGGATTTGGTGTCCCATTGGCAGGTTCATGACGACAGTCTCAAGTGGCAGGTAGGTGTGTGTTAGAAGTGTTACTGTCTCCCTTTCGACAAGCATCAGCCCTTTTCTTTCTTGTCTTATTTCCTTCTCTTCTTTTCCATTTACAATGACTAAAAATATTCAATTTTTCAATAAATAAATGGAATGTTTACTTCTGACATGTTTAAAATTATTAAAAATCCTTAATTTAGACGATGATATTATTTTGGTATCAGTGTGACGTGGACCCTATCCTAAAAAGGATGAGTCATAAGTTGTTTATAAAAACCAACGAAAAACATTGAAAGATAGAACCATTATTTCTTTGTATAAGAAATGGGTAAAAATGGTCAATGATTGTAAAATGGGAAAAACGAAATAGTAAATGAGAGACATATGAACTAAAAAGGACTTCGTAACTCCCATCCATTTAACATCTTTAGTACGGGAAAATGGGAATTTATAAAATCACAGTCAAAAGATTTACGACCCTGTAAAAAAAGTGTGTTTGTGTTTCGTCACTGGTTTTTAGTAATTAAAACGTAACTATGTCATGACAATAGATTAGGTGTCTGAAAATATTTTAAAACGGTCAATGAGATTATTACAGTAAATATCGAAAAGGGGGGTTGACGGGACACGGTCCTGGGTTATACCTTCGTATACAACGTAAACCAACAGTGCAAAGAGATCGGAGAAAATTACACTTGTAAAGGAGTCGGAAATAGAAAAAACCGGAAAAATTTCTCAATAAAACATCTTACAAGGAGCCGAACCCAAGTGGAGTACAAAGGAACACTAATCTAATTCCGACACGTAAGAACCGTCCCCACGGTGACTTCACTTCAAAACAAGAGGAGTCGCATAGCATATTCCTCCGTGTGTCCTACAAATAATGAGACAATGAACACTATTTAACCTAGTGAACCAATCCCACCGCAGACGGTTCAGAGAGGTGATATTTCAATGAGAAAAAGGGAAATATCAGTAGACACCCCTCTATGAAAACTCTAATATATTTATAGGACAAAGAGTAGTTTTAAAATAAACAAAGTCGTAGGTCCTCAAGGACGGACTTAATCAATATGGAGACTGTTAACTTTTTAGTAAAAGATTACGATAAAAGAGAAGAAGTTAATTAACTGAAACTTAACATGCTTTTTCGAGATAGAGAAGGGGAATTATATTAAAATAGACATACCTGAGTACCTAAGAATAAAATAAGTCACTTAATTTTAAACAATGATAGAAAGACTACGAATTTAACAGGTTCTAAACTCTTCGTCCTCTGGGAACTTCGACCTAGAATTCAGAAAAATTGTACATGAGTGGTAAGAGAATGTTTTATCTCACAAGGTCCGAGGAGGACAGAAATGGGAACAAAGAAGTCCTTTGTTCCAAGGACAATCAAGGGACCAAGAACAATCACTCCTTACTCGAAATATTTGGCTCTAAAGTCACGATCAATTATAATAAACTCACGAATGCGAGGGAACGTCATTCTTCGTCTATCCTGAGATTCTTAAGTCAAAGCCAGGAGAGAGAAGGTGGAGGGGTGAGGGAACTGGCTCCGTGTATGGATCAGATACTTTACCATTTCGTGGCTAGTAAACAAACCGAGTAACATGGTTTTCCGGGGAGGTGTGGTGGACCCGTTTCATTTTTGACCCAATATCGTTTACACGTCAGGGGTCCCGAAGGGAAGAGTCGTCAGGTTGTCAGACACGACTCCATCAGACGAGAAGATTTGTCAGCGACACGTTCGACTGAATCCTTTTCCTTCATTCTCGTGTCTTGGTTCAGAGAAGTCTCTTTACAGAGAAGATATTACCCGTCCAGACAACGGGTAATATGTTTACTGAAAAAAACCAATGACAACTCGAAATTCTCAAGAAATATATAAGATCTCTAATCAAGAAACAGTCTAAACGTAAAACGTCTAAAAAAAAATTCACACATCAAACAGAAAAGCAACAAAATCGTCCTAGAAAGTGTTCTGTTTACTAAAATTAAAACCATTTCAGGTCATAAAGGAAAATATCTGACATAAGAACGACAGTTCAAGAATTGAGAAACGGATAGGGATCTAGGGTTAAAAATTTTTAAAAAAAGAATTTAAAAATATTAAAATACAAAATGTACATTGAGGTACTAGACAAAACTCAACTAAAAATACATTTCACACTCCGAATCCAGTTTCAAGTAAAAAACGGGTATGTATAAGTCAACGAGGTTGTGGTAAACAACTTTTCCTAAATAATATCGAGTCCCTTGATATAAGTCATAGGACACTATTTAATATTACCTTTTCTTATACTTTTTCTTATATATATATATACATATTGACTCAGTGATGAGACACGTCGTCTTCAATTATATAATATATATTATATATACAGTTATTTCAAAAATATGGTAAGAGTTTTTAAACCCCCCTTATAAACACACCCAGACAAATACCCGAGAGATAATCCAAAGTAACTCGACCGTCAGGTCGGTCACAAGTTTATCTACAAAAACACAAAGAGAGTTTTCAAACTCTATAGGACGTCACAGGACACTCAAACGGTAACACGGAACCTCACGAAATCGTACGTCGGAACACCGGGATTACTGACTGTAGTGTCTCCTACCCTCCTTTAGAGAACATTCCCGACTCCACAGAGAACCCCCTTATACCCTTATTAGTTTTCCACAAAAACCTCGTAGTCATCCTTGACTCATCCACAATTTCTAACTGGATAATAGAATGGATTTCTTTGGTAGAGAGAAATTGGAATAGAGAAGATTTCGAAACTGTATTTATATGTATAGATTATAAGTGATCACTGGTGTTAAATAGAGTTATAATTAAAAAAGACAACAGTCAAGTATACGTATTATAAAAACAAATTGTGGTAACAGTATGAAAAATATATTTTTATTTTTAAGTCATACTTTGAGACTACAACTACATCTTACTACTCAATTGTCAGAAACTAAGACAGGAATAATGAACATGACAATGTAATTCAAAATATGTTTACAGTGAACTCAGGTTAGAAACAAAGACTAAGTATCTTTACTTTATGTCACAAACTCCAGTAGTATTCGAGTACAAAAAAAAGGAGATAAACACATCTTGTTTAGTGGACGACGTCGATGTCTTGGTCTCTGTTTATTTAAACTATCATGACCCATACTATTCCTGAATCATCTTCGAAACCTTTCCCTATATTAAAGAGTCTTAGGGTTACAAGCTACCATTCAATATCGTGTCGTTTTGCTAACCTACAACGAAAAAACCTTGTCTTAACCCGTACGCGACTTCTAGTCAGAAACTCCTATCTTGGCCTTCTGTGTATTACTTTCTGAAGTGAAACTAAGTCCGACATGGTCAAAAACAAATTTGTAAAATTTAAATTACTGTATTTATTATTATTTATAAAATAATTTAAGTTTTTAGGACACAAGTCTTACACTTGTTCTAGTGTTTTAAAAGTAGAAGAAAAACCCTGTCAGAAATTTCCATTTTACCGTCAGTAAGAATACGTATACATAACGACCAATAGAAATCCAAATATTTTATGTATAACGAGGATATAGGATAATGAATCTCGTCACCAAGAGTTGAAATAATTATAATATTTTAATCTTCAAACCCTAATTGTATAATGCGTGACTATATATATTTTATGTATTGGTTGTTCCTGGATGATATATCGTGTCCCTTGGTATGAATTATAAAACATGATTAGATATTCCCCTTTCTTAGAAATTTTTTTTTTTCTTCTTCTATGAGATACATACAAATTGCCTAGTGGGAAGACATATGGACTTTGATTATATTGTAACATTTAGTCGATATGAAGTTACTTAATAATTTTTTATTTATAATATAGATTAGTTTCTTGATATTAAATAGTGTTCAAGATTTCAAGGTAAAGGGTGTTTCAATCCGTGTAAGTCAATATAAAAAAAACAATTTTGAATATCAAACCCCCTATAAAATTTTATAGTACAGTATATAGTATTATATAATAGTACGGTACACATGACCATCAACATCATCACCACCACCAGAGCAACAACCACTACTAAAGCACCGTTAGAGATAATTGGAACGACAGGTGGAGAACCATCTCATCCCCCGCTTCGTCGACTTAATGTATCGAAACACGGTACAAATAAGAATACAAACACAAAAAATCACCCGAGTAATAAAGATTTGATACCTTAAATACCTTACTCGTAAAATTCTTGTCTTTAAATTTTATTCTACCGTATTATTATTTCTCATCCGGATATCTGGACACGAGAGTAAGTGGTTCGACTTTTAGTAATGACGGTTCTAAACTTCTAAGTCTAACACGCGAAAGATATATGACCGACCACACCGTCTTTGGAACAGTGTTACACAATCAAGTGCGTACGGATCCTTCTTTGAAGTGTAAGACAGTTGTTGTATTTTTGTACACGAAAGTCACTGAGAGTTCTTACTGATGTGACTTAGTTTATACACTCGATTCCAAAATTAGTTTATAGAAGAGAAAGTCCCTACTATAACGACTAAATCATCTTCGATTTTTCAACGAATTCCTTCGACACCACAATGGTTACACCTACGGTCTTAAGAAATTTCCGTAATCCTCTGGTACCTTTCATTCAAAGAATGACATTGTCGTAACAGTTTCGTTTGCCGTTTACACAACACATCTCTCGGTTATAAATGGACACAACTCCCTTCCCCCTCATCTTGCATCTCGTCCATGTCTTTTTAAATTTATACAACACAATAAGTCTGCTTTTTGATAACGTTCCAAAGGTCTTATCCTTTGTCTACGTCACACTAGAACCTTTTCTATATGTGTATCGTTTAAATATTACTTGAATATAAACGTTTATACTTGTTCAACGGATTTATGTTTTTGTGAGGTAAAATGTACAACACAACGTCTTGAACATAGACATAAAGAACCTTAACAAGGATTCTTTAATTATTCTGTATAGACGTAGATTACTCATGAGGAAAAATTTTTCAAATAAAGATATACCGAAGTGACCCAGAAGTAAAGACGTGCACCCGAAAGAGATCCACTTCGTTCATCCCCCGACGAGAGATCAACACCACGTGCCCGAAGAGTAAGGTCACTAAAGAGAACAACGTCTCGTGCCCGAGATCCTTCCACGAATCCGAAGTCATCGACGTCGGGAGTCCGAGTCAACAACGTTGAGGGTTCGAGACCCCGTGTCCGAACCGTCAACACCACGTACCCGAATCGACAGGACGTCGTACACCCTAGAAAGGTCTCGTCCCTAACTTGGGCACCGGGGACGTAACCCTCCACCTAAGAAATGTTGACTTGGTGGTCCCTTAGGGATTACTCACGAAACATTTTCAGTGCACGACTAGTCTTTTCATAGGTTTTTTGAGAACCTAAACCCTTTACACGATTACCGAGTGAGACATGAACAGAAAACCTTAAGAACTTTACAATTCACTATTCGTTCTATGTTTTAAGATCTGAATGGAACTCATGTTGGTACAATTTTTTTTTTAGTTGATTAAATAAACTCGTGTTCCTGATCGTCCTTTATATAGATCTAGGATTGACATGGACACAATCCCACACTATAGTCATGATATTATACCTAATATAAAAAAGAGTAGAGAATCAAGGTTTAAAAATTATTACACATTAATGGAATGAAAACATTACGTTTTTCATTTAAACACTATTTTATAGGAAGACAAATAGAAACGGAAAATGAATAGAGTCATAATACACACTCAATCAACTTCTGACTAAGAATCATTACCTTAAGAACACTTAATCTTGTTGTCGTCTATTTGGGAAACGACTGTGACAATATAAGGGTTGTCCCTCACAATTACCACCCGGGTGGACCGTGTCCTTTCTGGGAGGAACGATTCCGTCATCGTTGTCTTACATTCTGTTGTAAGAAGTTACAGAGAAGTAGTTGAGACTGAAGGTTTATGTCTCCTCTCAGACTCTTCGAACAAGCAGAAGACAAGCTTTACCACTTACGAACTCTGTTGAGATTACTAAGAAATGAAGATCTTCCCTTCTTTTACTTGACATTGATTGAGGTACCACATCTTAGCGGTCCGTCCTATGTGAACACGGGTCCCATACCAAGGACACGGGAACTTTCTTTCACTTTTTCTTTTTCACTTCAACGGGTCAGCACAGGCTGAGAAACACTGGGGTACCTGACATCGGACGGTCCGAGAAGGTAGGAATCTTTGAAAAATGATTGTACTTAATGAACATAAAGAGAAACTGAGGAAAAGAGACCTCCTTACTGACAGACAATCGAATACCTGTACGAATACGACACCCTAGGCACAATGACTAGACGACGATATCCTTACACTTTAATAATACAAAAAATTCGGTCCGAAACAATATTATATCATTTAAGTCATAACCATTTATTACCTCTTTCCACTTTTAGTGTTCATTTATACTTTGACTCTAATGGAGTCTAGATAAGTGACAATAGTTTATGGACCTCAAATTACTGTATTAGAAACTTAAGTCAAGAAACGAAGAATGAAACTCAAAGAAAAAGAAAGAAGGTGACGGTGAGTAGACTCATAGTCATCTGCTTTATATTAAGTTGTTCAAGACTAACTCACCCAACTTAAGTTATTGAAAATCTGAAACCTGAAATTCAAAGTGAATTGACAAAGGCAGAATGGAGTAAATTCTTTAACAAATCAATGTACGTACTTGTGTCTCAACATAAATAGTATATTTATCACTGTTTCTAAATATAAGAATCAGTACCACCGGTTTTAGAATCTACTAGCACGATTGTAATATGGTGTAGAAGGAAGAATCAGAGTCTCATTCTGTCTTGTTTTTGGGAATGTTAAATTACAATAGGTAAAAGACATTTCCGAAGAAGGACAAAGTCAAGGGTAAAAAAAAGAGGAAGTTGACGCTATTAAGTATTCCGTCCTACATTTAAGACTGTCCAAGTATACCTAATAATTATCAGGTAGGGTGTCATCCACAGACTATCTCTTGGAGAATTTAGTAAAACTTTTTAAGAGAAGTCCCCTTTTTTAATGGTCATAAGGTCTTATTGAACTACAAAATGTTTACATTCGAGTCATCTTACTTACCGATTCATACTCATAGTAATCTCAGTCTACCGGACCAAATCTAGGGTGAAGGCAGTGAAAGGGTCGATCGATGGACACCCTCTTAAGGACAGGACAACGAGTCAACGAAATAGATATTCTTCCCCTGTCATTAAATCCTGGATGGACATTACAAATACGAGTTCGACCTTATTTCTAACGTCACTCTTTATTGTTATTGGAGTCTATCCGTGTATTGTGGTGGGAATACCGTCTTTCGTTTCTCCTTGATTTCTCGGAGAACTACTTTCACTTTCTCCTCTCACTTTTTCGACCGAATTTCGAGTTGTAATTTTTTGATTCTAGTACCGTAGACCAGGGTAGTAAGACACCGTTTATCTACCCCTTTGTTACCCTTGTCCCTGTCTGAACTAAAAGAACCCGGGGTTTGAGTGACGTCTACCACTGACGTCGGTACTTTAATTTTCTGTGAATGAGGAACCTTCTTTTCGATACTGGTTGGATCTGTCGTATAATTTTTCGTCTCTGTACTGAACCGGTTGTCTCCAGGTAGAACAGTTTCAATGCCAAAAAGATCATCAGTAGATACCTACACTCTCAACCTGATATTTCTTTCGACTCACGACTTCTTAACTACGACACTAAAATTTGACACTACAACCTCTTCTGAGAACTCTCAGGGAACCTGTCGTTCCTCTAGTTTGGTTAGTCAGGATTTCCTTTAATTGGGACTTATAAGTAACCTTCCTGACTACGATTTCGACTTTGAGGTTATGAAACCGGTGGACTACACTTCTTTACTGAATGACCTTTTCGGGAATACGACCCTTCCTAACTTCCGTCCTCCTCTTCCCCTGCTGTCTCCTACTCTACCAACCTACCGTAGTGACTGAGCTGTCTGTACTCAAACTCGTACGAGACCCTCAAGTTCTACCTGTCCCTTCGGACCACACGACGTCAGGTACCTCAGCGTTTCTCAGTCTGTGTTGACTCGCTGATTTGACTTGACTGGAGATTACAAAACTCCCACTTTAGTCGGTCACGTGAAGCTGACGAATTATATCTCGAACCGAGTATTGAGTATTTATAAATGATAATGACAAAATTCTTAATATACTAATAAAAAATTTAAATCCCTCAACCAAAAAAAATGACATAAAAAAATTAAATAACAAAATTTAACCTCCTATTAATGAAATATTATGACACAACTGGAGACGGTATATAGGCGTACTTAGTCGGTATCCATATATTCCATCCCAAAACATAACTCCTTTTTCCTGACAAAAGAAGATACTCCCTTTCGGAGAATGTTTCACGATTAAACATCATAAAAAAAATATCACATCAAATATTTTATATAGTTTGTTGAATAAAAAATGACCGAAGGGACCATAATAGATCCTTTTAGAATTGGCAGAAAATTTAGAATAGGCCTCCCACGATGGAACTCGACGAGTGAACTAGTCTCCAAGTTAGTGTTTGGTCACGGACGTCAAACCTCGAGGACGGAGAGAGTTAAAACAAATACCGAGGGAACTTTGGTCGAACTAAAAGAGGAAAAGTAGTCCACCTGAGAGAGCTCCTCATTTTAACATGACGGAGAATACAGAACCAAAACTGACGAGACGTCTACTGACGGAGAGAGAATTCACGGGACGGGGTGGTCTTACAGAGTTTCACTCGTACCGAATTCCGGATATAAAACTTATTCGGGTGAATTTATAATAGTAATGATAAAAATTAATAAAAATTGACTTCCTACTAACGCAATGTCATAACACAACTAAAGACGGTATGTACCTGTTTGTGACAAAAAATTTAATAAATAAAAGTCAACGTGACCCAGAAAAAACGACAAGGTCCGAAAGAGACCCACGATACTCTCCCGATGAGAGATCAATGCAACACGTCCGAAGACCAAAGTCACCGAAACGACACCTCGTGTCCGAGACTCCGAGTCATCGACACTGAGTCACCCGAATCAACGAGGTACTGGTATACCTTAGAAGGATCTGGTCCCTAGCTTGGTGACAGGGGATATCTAAGAGTGTCCGTCTAAGAATAGGTGACATCGTGATCCCATCAGGTGAATTTATAATAATTTTAGACAGGTCCCAAAAAGTATACTCAACCATGTCTGTAAATTTTTGAATTGACATATAAAAAAACAATGTAACAGTTCTTGAAAGTAAAAGTTCACAGTCTTTAGATTAGGGCCCACTAGGTCACCAATTCTAAGACGTGAAGGTTACGTCCCCAGCACCCAAGGTAGGGACCAGTCCCTTGACACTCGGGTGTACGACGTCCACGTCGACTATTTCCCCCTTTTATCATTAGTTTAGTCAAATTTGTTATTCTTATCATACAACCCACTGTATTGACCCTTAATGGTCCAATGCAAAATCTAAAAATCCAGATTGTCCCAGATCGTTAAGTCTACAGGAACCCTTAATAAAAACAGATTTGTAAACCAAGAAAAATGGAGACCCAACTGAAACTGTAACTGTCTAGGTATACCACTGATTCTAGCGGTAATCTCCAAATTTAGAATAAAAACAAAAGGATTACCATTAGGGACTCTTGATCAGGAGTAAAGAGCCAACAAGGTCGTTTTGAGGCCTCTAATTACAAACCGAAACGAACTCAGTATGCGAACACGGATCTGAGAGGATCCTGAGGTCGTCTCCAACCGGAGTGAACTTCATCACCTCATTCTTACTCTTTCTCTACTAAATACATGTTTACTTTTCCTCTCGAAGAGAATAGTCTTCTTCCCCACGACACGTCCGTCTTTGTCAACCACAGGAGAAGGTGTAGAGAGATACTATGAAAGGGTCCAGTAGGTTTGGGTTAAAATTTACACGGTGTATCGGAGACTAAATTAAATCTGGAAAGATACATGGGAATCATACCCCTTTTTGAGTTTCGATCATCAAAAACGAACTTTAAACTAAAAACAGGAACCAAGACTACCAACGATCGATCTTAAAGTTAATATTTAAAAGAACGTACAAACGAAACAAGAAAGGAAGGTAGGTCGAATAGAAGGGGGAGCCAAAGAACTTTTCTTTCATGGCTTCACAAACATGTATCACGGATTTTAGGTTCATTTTTCTATGGAATTAAATTTTACCATAATAGGAAACCCTCGTTTATCTACTGAATTTTAAGTTCAAAAATTGATCTTTTCTTTGACTCTAAAATTATAATCCTAAAAGGTTCACTTGTCTGATTTTCACTTAGACATGAAACCTCCGTCAGAAAGTCGTGTCATGGAAAATCTCCCAGGACCTAACATTGGAGTATCAGTCTTCTTAACTACCTGGGTCATGTTAACGTACAAGGTCAGACAACATAAGTAAACGGTAACATCTGAAGACAAAAATTTTACGACAACCAAGTGAATTCGAGACAAAACTCTTTAGGAACGGTAGCAAATTAAAGTTCGAAAGAATACACCACTAAGACATTCACACCTTTAAAGTAAAAATTTTACTAATTGTTATTCATAATTAATGACATTATTATACGAATAGTTGATATGAGGTTATTTTTTTATGTCAGATGATTTTTGGTTTTTATGGGTGTTTTTATCTATTTTACGACGAAGACAGAGGAATTCTTTTCCCACTATGATGACTTAGAATGTGTCGACAAATAATCCAATTATGGACTGGTCACCTAGTCAGAAGGGACAGGAAACTAAACTCCTTCTTCTTTACGTAAATTCCATGTTTTTATTTGAACCCCCTATAATAAGTCGGTAATTTCTCTTACTTCATGACATGTACGATATTACATTTATTTGCAACTTTTGTACGACTCATCTTCTTTCGTCTGTGTTTCCGGTGTATAACATACTAGAGTAATTAAATTTTACAAGTCTTGTCCGTCTACGTATCCCTGTCTTTTATCTAGTCACTAGTGGTCCCCGACCCCCTTCTCTTCACCCCCAATAACCCACCCCCTCCGTGACTTTACAAGACCTTAAATGTCACTACTACCAACGTATTATCATAATTATACGACTAAGGACTTAACATATGAAATTTTACCAAATTTACCACTTAAAAAACAATATACTTAAAATAGAATCCTTTTTTTTCCGGTAAAATTAACTGAGAAGATTAACTGGCAACTTGTTACACTTCTAATTAGACGTACATTGAATGTCAATCGGGAGACATAGGTGTTAAGGAGATGTGGGAGTCTAAGTTGGTTGGATCCATCATCATATCATAAATAATGACTTTTTATAGATGTACATTCATCTGGGTACGTCAAGTATGGACTTAAAAAGTCCCCAGTCGACATGAACATAATCAGTTTATTTTTACCATTAAATTAATCTTAAGGAATCTCTCTTAAATATAAATATTTTTAAATTTAAATTTATATAAATATGTAATATATATATTATAACATATATAAATGTAATTTTATTTAAATGTATATTTATTTGATAATTTTAAATTTATATAAAAATTAATAAATATTTTTAGATACACTATAATAATTCTGTCTTCCATTACCAAGAAAAATTGTTTTAAAAAAGACGTTAAAATCTTACGAATAGTCATAGATATTTACAGAAGGGTGAAAACAATAGGTATAGTAACATTACATGTCCTATTAGGACATAAAATATACTGTATATCGGTTAGTCTCATAACTTGTCATATCTTTAACGGTATATTATAAATTCATATGTTATTCAGACATAATCTTCGACATAAAATCGAGAAGGTTAAAAGAGGAGGAGTCATAATCCTGTTCTCCCTCTCGACGTGTCACACCCTCCGAGGAGGTGAGAAGATTAACGAATTGACATCTAATGAAAATTTACCTTAATTTTTGGACCACAACGGACCAAAGAAGGACGTCCGAGCTAAAATGAGAGGTCGATGATATAAATAACTACTCTATCTGAGGTAAACGTCGGCGTCTCCCTGAAGACTTCTCGTGCTCCGTTCGTCTTCCCACTTCCGGCTCGACGACCAAGTCTACCTACCATACGCACACATATTCGTACTCGATTCGAGGTGAGTGTCACGATTGGGGGTCGAGGTCACGGGTCCAGGACCTCTAGCTGTCGTCACTTGACCCCTACGACTGTCACCCCTGTGTGGTCTTTATTGTCGACAAGGAAGTGACTTGTGGAAAACAGTATGTGTGACTAGAGTAAGAATCGGTACTTGACTTTGTTTACGTCTATTTAACCGGAATCTCCCCCTATACATACCAAAACTTCTTAAAAATTTTAACAATGTATCAAAACGACTTGATCAGAAAAATAATTTAGACAAAAACTCAGTATAAAAGACGTACAATGTTTTTGAGTAAAAAGAACTTGACGTTTGAGTGTGTACATTGGTCAAACAAAACATTCAGAATTTCTCCGAACTACTAATGTAACGAAAATTGCAACACGATTTATAAACTCCTAGAATTTATAAACTCGAAAAGAAAAGAAAAAAAAAAAAATGATACAAGAATGGGAAGGAGCTCCACAACCTCCACGAAGACTTTTACTGCTGGGAAGGTTTTACCAATACCAAGACCGTCGATGATTAAAAGGGACCCTATAACTACTCCGAAATTCTGCTGCAGAACTCTTTTCTTAGATATAAGGTAATGGTAGTCCATAGAAGTAAACTTAACCCTTCGAGTACAATTGAAAAAATATATAAAAAAAAAATTTAAATAAATGGACCGACTTGGTCCAGAATCAACATCGTACACTTGACAATCAACGTCAGTACACCCTAGATCAAAGGACTGGTTCCTAACTTGGGTCCGACGAACTTAACCCTCGGTCTCAGAATCGGTGACCTGGTGGTCCTTTCAGGGAGTACAACTGAGAAGTCATCAAAACGATTTAAAACTTCAAATCATAATTAATTAATTGAAATGAAACTTTCTGTTTGGTCAAGTTAATTTTTGATTTTTAAAAAGTTAATTTTTTTAAAAAAAGTTAATTTTTCAATTTAAATTTTTATTTGATTTAAGTTACTCCTTATCGAGAATTTAAAAAATTCGTTCACTCGAGATTCTTAACTTTTTGTTGAAGAATTTCATCTGACCTCTTTTTATTTTGTAACAAATACAACTACAAATACAAATATAAGTAAACATAAAGATATATACAAATATATAAAAATATATACGATACAAATATATATAAATATAAAACAAAGAGGGTTATCGTTTTCCGTCCCTCCTCGATAATGCTTATTCAGAGGCACTCGACCTTAACCGACTACTACAACTGGAACGCTCATATCGTCTTTTGTACCTCCCGATAAGTCCACGCCTGTAATGGTTGCACACGTCCATACTTAATGAAACCTTCATGTCCAAAAACAAAGACCAAGACCAAAACAAAAATCCTTCGTATCTAAAAACAGTCACATTTGAAGACAATACTTCAAAATTCCGATTTAATTCTATCTACTTCTTATTTCTGGGTGTAATATATTGGATCAGTCTCTGTGTGCAAAACCATAATTCGATCACAATCGACCACGATCATTCAGTACACCGACAGAACATCCAGTGACTTCTGACCAAGTAAATTTTCGATGTGCAAGTTCTTCCATCACAATTTTGTTGACTATATTCTATCTTTTGGTCAGTAACAGAACCTAATCTTTTTTTTCAAAATCCAAAATTTTGAAAAATAAACGTATGAAATTTTTCACACGTAAGATCATTAATTTTGGTAAACTTGTTTTCTTTTACAGTGAGACTAGTGTGACGTGAAATTGTCGGGGACCCTGTGGAACCTGGGCAAACGAAAAATGAGACCTAAAGTAACGGTGGGGAGGGTCGAAGGAGGAAGTTGTACATTTGACCAAAAGAAGGGGTCGTCGGTCTGTCCGTCTACCCTCTCCGTCCTTACCGGAAGTCGGGAGGACAGTCATCAAGAGGAAAGAAACTACACTTTTCCCATCGTGTCAGTAAATTTAAACTAGGTGTAAGATGTAGAATGTTCCAATTTTGTCGACTTTCTTCATTTTCTTCCGTCTCGAACACCTTACATGCGACGAATAACCGCCGTGTGCGGAATAATTTTGAACGGACGAACGAAGACAAGTCAGTAAAGAAAGCTTTCGTCACCTAAAAGGAGAAGGTAAACAAAGGCAGAAGTTAAAACTGAATCGTTTAAAATATTAGAGTCGGCATAGCCACACAGTCTGTACCAACGTCTCCTTCGTCTCGCTCCGTACCGACTCGTCTCAGGTCAGACGTGCTACTGACGACGGTCCACGGACCCAATCTTTTTAATTGCAACCGCGTAAGTAAGTCGTATAACAAGGTATCGTCTGCAGTAGGTTACATCTAACTAAACCGTGTAGTCTCCCCCCATGTCAGGGTAAAAGTCACTTCACAGTAGTTACACTATCCTTATCGTCATTGTTCTTTTCTACCAGAGATGAAGTTTTGCACTAACTTCATCGAAACCAGGATTAGAACCATAATCGAACCTGTAAATAATCCTTCCATGAACTGACGTGACCAAATGAGTGGAGGTTTCATTCGTAAGGTACGTCCCGACTACACTCCTAATCGTTATTACACACATACTTTGGGAAACATCGACAGTGAAACGTGTGTACCACCGACGACAATTCCTAGTTTGACCCACTTTCGTTCCTCCATCAACTTAGACTTCAAAGAGGAATTTTTTTTTATCGTGATTATGTCTCCTCCCCTTTCCTCTCTGGTGAACTAACAAATCGAAAAGGATGTGTACGTCATCTTTTGTAAATTAAAAGGTCGGTTGTTGAAGAGAGGACAGGGACACTACGAATAAGGAATACCATGTGAAAATTATTTTAAGTCAACGGGAGTAAATATAGGAAGATGATGAAGAACCCGAAAAACGAGTCCAAATTGACGATTGTTTTCTCGAGTTTTTGTCCGGAACAACAGGTCATGATCTAAGACACGTCATGATGAATACATATCTGTTATTTCATTATTGTCTTATTGTGCACGTGACTTTTTTTAGAAGACAAGTGTCAAAAAATAAACTGATTGTGTAGTGAAATACCTAAAACAGAAAAATTAAATTTTGGATCCCTACGTAGGAACTACCGCTACTCTTCCGCATAACTTCCAAACTGGGGTCTTCTTTAGTCTTTAGAAAGTTCTCTTCTTTACGTATACGGATGTTGATACCTCCTAAAACTTTACCGAAATTTTTTCCAAAGTTTCAGTCATAGACGACGTCTGTAACTTTCTATACTCTTTACCTATAAACTCAAACCTAGTACGATTTAAGAGTGTACATTTGACACTCGTTGGAACGTAATTCACAAACTTATTAATTTACATCATAAAGTAACGTGGTTCGCTATATAAAAAAATTTGAAAGCAATACCATTCTCACTTTTTTTTTCATACTAAGACTTATTTCCGTTAAAAAAGTTCAATGTTCGTTTGAACAAAATGAAATCGTAATGAGAAAGAAAGTGACTGTTCACATCGTGTTCACGACAATGAATCGAACGTTTTGACAGAAATACGCGTGAACGCTCACAGGAGAAGGTGACGGACACCAACGACAACGAAGACTTCTTATTCTGGCCGAGATCGAGACATCCACCGTCTCTTATTGACTTTTAGGGACTTGTAAAAATGTGTTCATCGGTTAACTCACTGCGGGCCTGGTATGGGTCACATGGAAGGAAGGACGGACCACAATACCGGTCAAAGGGAGGAGTAAGACTCTCTCGAAATTTCCGGGGAAGTAAAACGACACGTTAAATTTTCTTTTTTTTATATATATATATATATGTGTGTAGACATATAAGAACGGACGGACGGAAAATAAGACGGGTGTACATTTTCCGACGTGACGATGGAACTACAAACACGACGAGTGACATGAGAATTTCAGTGATTGGGCAATGAGTACCTACGTTTCACATTAATTTTATTATTTGTTATGTTCATATTTGATTATTTACTTTATTTCTCATTACCATATTTTGAAATCCATTCTAAAGATAAATATTAAGGAACATTTCATTATGAAAGACATAGTGGGGTTGGCATCTTTTGTCTCGGAGTCCTTCGGGCGCACCAAGCGGTACCAGAGCCCATAGTGCCCATTCCTCTCTTCCGTCCGACCCTTGACGACTGACGTCGTGGCCGCGGGAGGTCACTTTCGGAGGAGGCAAGAGGAGTGTCCTCCGATGGTCGAATACGAATTTCCTACTTGATTCTGGGACAGTAACAACTCTCAATCTTGACCACTAAAGATCGTTGAATCTCTCACTTCTTCCTGTATTTTTTTATTTGACAATTAACGACCCACTGAAATCCTAGTTTAACATTTGACATATAATAAACAGGTCGTCTACCTGTATCATGTAATGTGTCCCGACAATAAGGAATAATTTTTGTCGATCCGTCTTATTTACTGAGGAAATGATGGATAGTAGGAAGGTGATGTGTATGGATAAATATCGGTTTTAACTTCCACCAAAATTTTAGTTCGGTAAAGGAAGATTTCACAAAATTTACTACGGACGAAGTCAGCACAGGTTGAGAAACGTTGGGATACCTGACATCGGACGGTCCGGGGAGACAGGTACCTTAAGAGGTTCGTCCTTATGACGTCACCCAACGGTAAGGGAAGAGGTACCCTAGAAAGGTTGGGTCCCTAACTTGGGTACAAAGGACGCTGAGGACGTAACGTCCACCTAGGGTATGGTGACTCGGTGGCTTCTTCGGTAAATTTATTACCCAATGTTAAATTTTTTTTTTGAAATTTTCTTAAAATTATCTTGTCTTTTATAGTGTACCTCATTTCCATTCTTAATATACAAGATCTAGTATAACATTTTATATGCAGTTATACCCACTACCAATTTTTTTCTGGTTTGTAATAGCATCCCATTTGTCCTAATATGAATCTTGGTGTTCTCGTTTCCGTGTAAGATTAAACTGTAACTATCTGAATAATTGACTACACTGGGAACCAAAGTCGGTCACAATGCACTTTCCTCGATAACATTCATTGAGTGTACCCGTTTCTAAAATAAGGTTTTTATAACATGAAAATAGAAGTTTTTTTTTACAAATAAAAATCTCACTCTTGTACAGTGATAAAATTTTAGGACCAAGTAAGTTCGATTCATCAGAACCATGTCCTATGTTAGTTTAGTACTATGTGTGAAGTCACTAAAAATATGACTCAGTATATGAATTATAATTCCGTGTAAATGACTTATTTTTTTATTCACAATTCAAGAACTCGAAAATTTAATCTTAAAGTATTTCACGAAAAGTTTTCAGAATATATAATATCATTAATTCACATATATTAAAGGAATTGTTTCCGTGAAACTTTTCCTAACCGTGTACCGTAAAACAGAACGGGGAAAAAAAGAACCATCAAAGTTTGAAAGAAGTGTGCAGAAGAGAAGGTAACGTAAATTTAAAAGAAATTATTAAGTGGTGACCTTGTCCGTCGGGATAATATCTTATTCCACTTGAAATTGACAGTGAAATTTCTAGTACAAAATCTGTCGAAATCCTCAAATCGTTAAAGAGATCACATGTTTGGTTAAGAATTACCGAATTTCTTTTAATATAAACTCACCGTTTAAACTTGGTAATCCGATTAAGTCTCAGAATTCTAAACTCTACCACAAGATTTGTGTGTAAAATAGAGGTCCCAAAAGACGACAAAAGAGTCCAGGTAGACCTATATTCAACTGCCGACAGTCTCCATATTATAAGTGAAATAGGTTGACTTCTTAAGGAGACTTTATATTTTTAATTTTGATTTCATTCTGTCCCGATGAAACTCTACTATTAATTTAGATATGGACCCTAATCCATAAAAACGAAGTAAAATAAATACTACCAATCAAGTGAAATTGGTTTGATTAACCAAACCTCCTCATTCTCCTTCTAGGAATCGACCATGACATCCTCTACTGTTCCATTTAATATCTAGAGGTACCGTATGTGTCAGGATCTAAACGTGTTTCACCTGTTCTCCTGATCCGGGTTCGTCGAAAGATTAGGCATGAGGTGACCGTACGTTGGTGTCTAGAAATCTGTCGTAAAGAGGACAATGAGTATCGAGTCGACCATTTCTTAGATGGACTTTCTAAGCGACCTCTTCCCTATGCGATGGGTGAGGTCATAAGAACCCGAAGGGAACACCGAGTCGACCATTTCTTAAGTGGACGTTACGTCCTCTGGACCCAAACTAGGGACCCAACCCTTCTAGGGGATCGCTTCCCTTTCCTATGGGTGACGTCATAAGACCGGACCTCTTAAGATATGTCAGGTACCCTAGGGTTTCTTAACCTGTGCTGACTCACTGGAAGTGAAAATGAAAGAAAGTGAAAGAGGACAATAATTTTATGGAACGATCAGAAGTTTTTAAATGACGTAAAATTTAACTATGAAACATCAACTTTTATGTATCACTTTGGGAGAACAAAGTAAAGAAAGAATAATATGTGTTACGTAAAAGGCAATATCTGTGAACAAGGGAAAGAGAGGTCATGTGATTCAAGAATTTGTCGTCAGACAGGATCGGTGTACACTTAAGGGTTCTGTCCACAGAACTGATATATGTATAGGTTATTTTCAGACAATTAAAACGATTTCGACTTTCTACCCGATCTTTTTTTCTCTATATAATAGAAAAAGGGGGTGAACAGAATGAGAAGGATTAAAAAGATAAAAGATGAGATATCATTTATGTTGATGAAAAATTAGTAATTCTTATGATTTCAACTAGTTTTTACTCTTTATGAATGAACATAAGTGTTTGACCCTTTTCGTGGAAATTCTACCAATAATGATATTGACGAGGATATTAAGGTTGGTGGTACTGTAAGTTTTTGTATTTCTTATAACCCTTTTATGACGAGGTTTTGGACGTGTCTAGAAAAGACTTGAAAAGGTAGGTGACTGTGTAGTGGATTTTTTTTTTTTCAAAAATAATCTACACGTTCAAAGTGAACTTGAGATTCTTTGAAATTTTGAATACAAGATCAAAATCCACTACCATTGTAAATATGATTGGGTTGTACCCGCCCACTACCACCTCTCAGACTGTCTTACACCAGGTGACCTCTTCCCTTACCGTTTGGTGGAGTCATAAGAACGAAACTCTTGGGGTACTTGTCATATTTCTCCGTTTTACTATCCTATGACTTTCTCCTTGAGGGGTTCAGTCATCCACGGGTTATACGATGACCTCTAGTCACCTCTATATTGAGGTCTTTCTTACTTCCCTACCTCGGTTTCGTTTTTGTTGTGGGTCTACACCTACACTGACCACTATCTTTGTTCCAGGCTACGATATTTCTCGTTATAACGTATCCTTGGACCTTATAGTCCAGGTACTTAGTTCCGTTTAACCTTCACCAGTTTGTCTTCTACCGTTCTCACTTGCAGTTGTAAGATCCTTAGTCGTTTGATTTTACCTGAACTTACCCACTTAAACTGAGTCTACTGGTAATATAGATGATGACGTCCGTCCTTAGGGAATCTTCTTTGCCTCATCGGTAGTTCCAGTTGTTTCTCAGGCTTTACGTCATGAACCTACGTTAGAGTTTTTGCTGTCTTACTAGAGACAAGCAGAGGTTCCGTTTGGTAAGTTATAGTGTCATAAGGTTCAGATACGGGGTTGGTCATTGCGACTTCTTCGACTTCAACTTGCCAAGATACTTCTGAATGTTCTGGAAAATCTTGATTGTGGGGGGTTTTTTAAAGGAAAAGTAATATCCCCTGACCTTACGTTTTCATCCTTCAGTTCTTTGTGGACCTCATTGTCCGTTTAAACCGGAACCTTATGTCTGACTTCGTCCCATTTCTAATTCTCTCAAAACGGTTCTCTTGCGTGACCAGTATCGTTTGTGGGAGAAGGTTGTTGTGTTCTTTTCTGAGATGTGTACCTGTAGTGGTCTACCAGTTGTGACTTTAGTCTAACTAATATAAGGAACGTCGGTTTCTACCTCTTCGAGATATGTTAGTTGTTTTTGTTCTGGTCCTCGACTGACACCGAGTCTAGTACTTAAGGAATAACGGTTTAAGTCTGAATTTAACTTCTTTCGTCCTTTTTGACGATCTGGTAAGTCCATACTGGAGTTAGTTTAGGGAATACTAATGTGTCACCTTCACTCTTTATCTAAATTCCCGGATCTAGACTGTCTATCTCACGGACTAGTTGATACCTTACTCCAAGCACTGTGACATGTCCTCTGTCCCTAGTTCTGGTAGGGGTACCTTTTCTTTACGTTTTTTCGTTTTGCCGACAGACTCCTCCGGAATGTTTATCGACAATTTTCTTCTTTTCACTTTTCGTTTCCTCTTTTCCTTTCTATATTCGTAGACTTACGTCTCAAGGTTTCTTATCGTTCTTCTCCATTCTTTCGGAAGGAGTCGCTAGTTACGTTTCTTTGTCTCCTTTTGTTGTCTTACCCTTTCTGATCTCTAGAGAAGTTCTTTTAATCTCTATGGTTCCCTTGTAAAGTACGTTTCTACCCGAGTTTTTTCCTGTCTTTACCATACCTGGATTGTCTTCGTCTTCTATAATTCTTCTCCACCGTTCTTATGTGCCTTCTTGACACGTTTTTTCTAGAAGTGGGTCTATTAGTGCTACCACACTAGTGAGTAGATCTCGGTCTGTAGGACCTTACACTTCAGTTCACCCGGAATCTTTCGTAGTGATGCTTGTTTCGATCACCTCCACTACCTTAAGGTCATCTCGATAAAGTTTAGGACTTTCTACTACGACACTTTCACGACGTGAGTTATACGGTCGTTTAAACCTTTTGAGTCGTCACCGGTGTCCTGACCTTTTCCAGTCAAAAGTGTGGTTAGGGTTCCTTTCCGTTACGGTTTCTTACGAGTTTGATGGTGTGTTAACATGAGTAGAGTGTACGATCATTTCATTACGAGTTTTAAGAGGTTCGGTCCGAAGTCGTTTTGCACTTGGCACTTGAAGGACTACAAGTTCGACCAAAATCTTTGTCTCTCCAAAAGTCTCCTTGGTCTCTAGTTTAACGGTTGTAGGCGACCTAGTACCTTTTTCGTTCTCTCAAGGTCTTTTTGTAGATAAAGACGAAATAACTGATTAACCAAACCTCCTCATTCTCCTTCTAGGAATCGACCATGACATCCTCTACTGTTCCATTTAATATCTAGAGGTACCGTATGTGTCATACGGTAACTGAGGTTTTGGTTTCGACCAAAAGTCTCCTTGGTCTCTAGTTTAACGGTTGTAGGCGACCTAGTACCTTTTTCGTTCTCTCAAGGTCTTTTTGTAGATAAAGACGAAATAACTGATCCGGTTTCGGAGACTGACACACCTAGTGTTATTTGACACCTTTTAAGAAGTTCTCTACCCTTATGGTCTGGTGGACTGGACTTAGAACTCTTTAGACATACGTCCAGTCCTTTGTTGTCAATCTTGACCTGTACCTTGTTGTCTGACCAAGGTTTATCCTTTTCCTCAGGCAGTTCCGACATAGCACAGTGTGACGAATAAATTGAATATACGTCTCATGTAGTACTCTTTGCGACCTGACCTTCTTCGTGTTCGACTTTAGTTCTAACGGCCCTCTTTATAGTCATTGGAGTCTATACGTCTACTGTGGTGGGAATACCGTCTTTCACTTCTCCTTGATTTTTCGGAGAACTACTTTCACTTTCACCTCTCACTTTTTCAACCGAATTACGAGTTGTAAGTCTTTTGCTTCTAGTACCGTAGAGCAGGGTAGTGAAGTACCCTTTATCTACCCCTTTGTCACCTTTGTCACAGTCTGAAGTAAAACCCCCCGAGGTTTTAGTGACGTCTACCACTGACGTCGGTACTTTAATTTTCTGCGAATGAGGAACATTCCTTTTAATACTGGTTGGATCTATTGTATAATGTTTCGTCTCTGTAATGAAACGGTTGTTTCCAGACAGATCAGTTCCGATACCAAAAAGGTAAACAGTACATACCTACACTCTTAACCTGACACTTCTTTCGACTCGTGGCTTCTTAACTACGCAAACTTGATACCACAACCTCTTCTGAGAACTCTCAGGCAACCTGACGTTCCTCTAGGTTGGTCAGGTAAGCCTTCCTCTAGTCGGGACCCTAAAGAAACCTTCCTTACTACGATTTCGACTTTGACGTCATGAAACCGGTGGAGTACGTTTCTCAACTGAGTGACTTTTCTGAAATAACGATCTTTCCCTCAGACTCACTTGAGGCCCTCGACCACTACCTGTCCCTCCGGACCGCAAGACACTAAGTACCCCAACGTTTCTCAGTCTGTGCTGACTCACTGATTTGACTTTATTTGTAAATATGTAGAACTGACATTACCACCATTGTACCCACAGATGTGAATAGTTTTGAATTAACTTGACATTAAAATTTACCCAGGTAGAATAAAAAAATTACATGGAGTTTCAATAAATGTTAAATTTTTTGATAAAAGATCGTTTTCTCCGTATTTACAAACAATGTACAATGAGAGGAAATGTTAATGAATGTGTACAACAGATTGATATTTCCCGAAGGGTCCACCGTGATCACCATTTCCTAGGTGCATGGTCACGTCCTCTAACTTCTCTGTACCCAAATTAGGGATCCAGTCCTTCTAGGGAACATCTCCTTTACCGTTGGGTGAGGTGATAAGAACGGCCTGATCGCCCGATGTCAGGGACCCCAGGGTTTCTCAGTCTGTACTGATTCATAGACTCGTACGTACTGTTCTTCCGATCAGGTGAATATGTCTTACCTGGACAGTCGATGCACAAAGGTCACAAACCTTCTGTTGTCTTCCTTTCTCACTGTCTGTGGACATCGAAAACCTTGGGATGCCCCTCAAGTCAAGTCAACGAGTCAGTACAGGCTGAGAAATGCTGGGGTACCTGACGTCGTTCGGTCCGAAGGGACAGGTAGTCGTTGAGCACCTCGAACGAGTTTGAGTACAGGTAGTTCAGCCACTACGGGTAACCACTACCCCTCAAGTGACGCATGAAGTTGTCACTATCTCCTTTGAACCCGTACGAAACTACCGTTCCTGACTTCTCAGACAAGAAGGAACGAGACTCTCTCTACCTCATCCTAATCATTCCCGTGGTCTCAAGTCCGTAAGTTTTTCACTGGGTCCAAAGAGGTCATTGGGTTTCGTTCGTTAGGATTGGATTGGAAGTCGTTTTTGGAGAAGTTTCTTAGTAGTTGGTTCACACGATTGAGTGACATGTTTCAGAACTCCCCTGACACGCACACACATGTACCCACGTGCGTACTTCAGTGTCTTATTTGTCTGGCTACCCCTATACTCTTTCTGGGGGTTTGTTTGACTTTAGATTACGGAATTGGTAGTAGTAGACTTATGTAATGATTCTTCCTTTTGCCCTTATGGATTTTTACAGTGTAATTTTGTCACTACTCAAGTAATAACTGTTACAGGGTACCTAGGTTAAGAGTACCAAAGGTGGAGTAAAATTTGCGATCGTGAATAAACGAAATGGTATTGGTATTTACGAACATTGTGTATTTCTATTAGGGTTTATGGACTAAATGGAATATACTTCTACCTCCGAGTCGGGACTCTCCTCAAAGTCCATTAAACGGTCCATCTCGAAGTAAATGTCACCAAAGGTGTAAGGACTATTCTATGACCGACCACCAGACGTTACTTGATTGTGGAAGAGGACTCTTCTTTCTCGGTTCAATGGTTTTACGATTCTTGCACGACCACTGAGAGGGTGATCAAGATCCTAAGATGTGGTCATTGTAAATTCTACCACCCTTGTAAACGAAAAAAGCATCCTCTTTTTCTTTGTAAACTAACAAATCTAAATTTACGGTCTTTCCTTGGAGTTTAATTCTGTCATTCTTCCCTCGATGTCGTCAATGCTAAGACAGTGTATCTTTCAGTTTAAAAAATTCAAGACACAAAGTCACCTTCTTTACTATAAAGGAGAAGGTTTACTTGAATTCACTTACTTTAAGAATAATACATAAAAATCTACTAAAGTCGTTTTACAGGGAGACAGTAGTCGTGCCTGGTGTAAAATGTTTTACCTATGTATTTCGTTATGTACAATATTTCGTAAAAATTTTCTTCGAATGAAGGTTTGTATAATTGATACTACTTTTTCAATGGTTAATTTCTTTAGTAAAGGCATTATGAAATTTATTACAAGAAACTTTCATGGAAAAAACCTCTCCAACCCTTCCCACTTATCTTACAGTGACAGAGCCCTTTAGCTCATCTCGTACGAAAGAAGATTTCCGTCCCACATCAAACTTGCAGACTGATAAGGGACTAAGAATTGATTTTATAGTTAAAGTCATTACAGGAAAACAACTCGGATACTTTTTTATCTTCGTTAATGAGAAATATGACACACCTAGTGTTATTTGACCTTTTAACACTTTCTCCACCCTTATGGTCTGGTGGACTGTACGGAGAACTCTTTGGATATACGTCCAGTCCTTCGTTGTCAATCTTGGCCTGTACCTTGTTGTCTGACCAAGGTTTATCCTTTTCCTCATATAGTTCCGATATATAACAGTGGGACGAATAAATTGAAGATACGTCTCATGTAGTACTCTTTACGACCTGACCTTCTTCGTGTTCGACCTTAGTTCTAACGGCCCTCTTTATAGTCATTGGAGTCTATACGTCTACTGTGGTGGGAATACCGTCTTTCACTTCTCCTTGATTTTTCGGAGAACTACTTTCACTTTCACCTCTCACCTTTTCAACCGAATTACGAGTTGTAAGTCTTTTGCTTCTAGTACCGTAGAGCAGGGTAGTGAAGTACCCTTTATCTACCCCTTTGTCACCTTTGTCACAGTCTGAAGTAAAACCCCCCGAGGTTTTAGTGACGTCTACCACTGATGTCGGTACTTTAATTTTCTGCAAATGAGGAACATTCCTTTTAATACTGGTTGGATCTATTGTATAAGTTTTCGTCTCTGTAATGAAACGGTTGTTTCCAGACAGATCAGTTCCGATACCAAAAAGGTAATCAGTACATACCTACACTCTCAACCTGACACTTCTTTCGACTCGCGGCTTCTTAACTACGAAAACTTGACACCACAACTTCTTCTGAGAACTCTCAGGGAACCTGACGTTCCTCTAGGTTGGTCAGGTAAGACTTCCTCTAGTCGGGACCCTAAAGAAACCTTCCTTACTACGATTTCGACTTCGAGGTCATGAAACCGGTGGAGTACACTTCTCGAATGAGAGACCTTTTCTGAGACTACGACCCTCCCTGACCCTTGTCCTCCTCTTCCCCTGCTGTCTCCTACTCTACCGACCTACCGTAGTGACTGAGCTACCTGCACTCAGACTCACTTGAGGCCCTCAACCACTACCTGTCCCTCCGGACCGCACGACGCTAAGTACCCCAGCGTTTCTCAGCCAGTACTGACTCGCTGACTTGACTTGACTTGACAAATAAAACTTATCACTGTGTTGGACCATTCTCAGATTTTGACTTAAAAGAAGGGACTAAAGACTTTGATTGTTTGAACAGGATAAATGTCGTAAGGAGAAATTCTATCAATTAAACGTAGAGATTAGTGTGTGTCACGCGAAATCGTGTGTGATAATCTCCAAACGAGACAAAGCAAGGTAACGGGATTCTCTCTGGACCGGTCTTCTACCGTCGTCTCGATACTTGGTTTAAGTCAGAGAAGTGAATGAACGAGATGAATTATTACTAGTGTTAAAATTCCCTATATTTGTACATACTTATACTAGAAAAAAGTTTAATTCCGAAGTTTAAGATTCGTCCATTTACGATTTTGTTCATTCTGTTAAGATTTACTAACCTATGTCCGTTGTAATCACATCGAAGAAAGGAATAGTTCAGTCTTTATTTATTGACTTGCACACATATTGTGACTTGTGTTTGGAAATGTTAATTAGGGGTCTGCCGTTCGCGTGATAGAATGGACAAAAGGTAGATAGAGATGATGGAGAAGAACTTACTGTTAGTCGACGTTTGACCTTGGTCTGCAGTATCCGGTGAGTACTTGATTTTAGGAATGTGACTGTTAAGGTTTTATAAGAAAAAGGAGGTTCAAAAGGTCTAAAAGTAAGAAGTGACAAATTTTTTTTTTTTTCACTATCGAAACTTGTTTTTTACGGTGGTTTAGTCAATGACTTAAACTAGTAAAACAACTGTAAATGTACCTTGTTCTGTCAACATGTGGTAATAGAAACGGAAAGAAATAAAGACTGGGGTAACTACAAAGTCTAGATACTTTTGTTTCTGTTGAACTGTTTGGAGATGTTAAGAACATGAGTAAATTTCCCTTTTTACGGACTACTGAAGGTCTAAAACGTACCTTGAAGTTTGAACGGTGTGGAAAGGATAAGAAAATGTATCTAACCGATGCTCCTTGGTCATTCCACATTAACAAATGTGTTGTCCCACCTTCTGTGTCTGCTAGAGTTCACAATCTCTCCACTCGTGTAAGTAAGTAGGCAGGTAAGTAAGTAAGTGTTTTAAGTCACTATCTTTCCTGAGATCGTCATTCCTGTGAACTCCCAAAAACAGTTAGGAAAAGGGTCAATCGTTGAACAATTAGCGACCCCTACAATTAGCGACCCCTCCCGTCCTTACTTCTACTCCCTCCCTTTCGGGACATTAATGAGGGGTGATTGACACCACAACCTCTTCTGAGAACTCTCAGGGAACCTGACGTTCCTCTAGGTTGGTCAGGTAAGACTTCCTCTAGTTGGGACCCTAAAGGAACCTTCCTTACTACGATTTCGACTTTGAGGTCATGAAACCGGTGGAGTACGTTTCTCAACTGAGTAACCTTTTCTGAAACTACGACCCTCCCTAACCCCCGTCCTCCTCTTCCCCTGCTGTCTCCTATTCTACCGACCTACCGTAGTGACTGAGCTACCTACACTCAGACTCACTTGAGGTCCTCAACCCCTACCTGTCCTCCGGACTGTACGACGCTAAGTACCCCAGTGTTTCTCAGCCTGTGTTGACTCGGTGACTTGACTTGACTTCACCTGTTTGCTACCTCACCCTAGGCGATAACCGGGACAAGGAAGACCGACTCTTTAGGGTGGGGGTGGGGTCGTCGTTACCTCCCACCGTCAACGTTGACCAAATATTTCGATTCCTCACGATATCTTTTTCTATGATCTTTGGTCATTTTGACTCCGTTTTCGTCGTAAAACAAAGACAAGGAGGTTACAATAACCGACTCTTATTAGGCGGTTTTTCCTTGGGTCTACCGATAGCACGTACGTCCGAGTCGACAAATTCGGCTACGACACGGAAATGTCTCGACAAGGGAACTAGGTCGTACGAGAGGCAATGAGTGAGAGGAGGGAATCCAAAAATTTAAAATAATAAAAAACTACACCTGGTAAAAGTTTCAGAAATAACTTAAAGAATGTGATAACGGAGACAAAACACAAAACCAAAAGTTGGCACTCCGTACCCCACAGAGTCGGGGGGTGATCTGACTTGGACATGGGGGAAATAACCTTCCGTTTCAGAATTGTTGACCTAGAGGTCTCTTCAGGGGAGGGTATGTAGAAATTATTTGAGGATGAACTATCAAGATCTATGGTATAGGAATGTTACGACTCAAGTACGGAAAAATATTTTTTTAAATTTCGTGATTGTCACATCAAGAATCAAATATTTGGACAGAGTTGACCCGGCTCAAGGAACTCTCCTGCGTAATGCAAGAATAGTCAAGTCAAGTCAAGTCAGCGAGTCAACACAGGTTAAGAAACGCTGGGGTACTTAGCGTCGTGCGGTCCGGAGGGGCAGGTTGTGGTAGAGGGCCTCAAGTGAGTCTGAGTACAGGTAGCTCAGGCACTACGGTAGGTCGGTAGAGTAGGAGACAGCAGGGGAAGAGGAGGACGGGGGTTAGGGAGGGTCGTAGTCTCAGAAGAGGTTACTCAGTTGAGAAGCATACTCCACCGGTTTCATGACCTGGAAGTCGAAATCGTAGTAAGGAAGGTTCCTTTAGGGTCCCAACTAGAGGAAGTCTTACCTGACCAACCTAGAGGAACGTCAGGTTCCCTGAGAGTTCTCAGAAGAGGTTGTGGTGTCAAGTTTTCGTAGTTAAGAAGTCGCGAGTTGGAAGAAGTGTCAGGTTGAGAGAATAAGATATCGGATACTCTTCATCACTAAGGTGAGTCTTAATATTTACGTATTAAATTTTGTTTATGGACCAGATCACCAAGACATGGGATTGATACATAGTCTTAGTTGACCCTTGTCATATCTACGCTTTCGGAGTGAGATCAGAATTTTAGAGTCGCCCATGTCTGATCGTAAACATTAAAAATTTGTCCATGTATGTAAAAATATTTCTTTTTTCACCGGATTAGGGACCAGAGTTAGATTCAAGTGTTTGAACAAGGAGGAACTGAAGACACAAAGACAATTATTTGGGGACGGGGAAAAGGTTTGATGGTTCCCGCTCTTACTGATCCGATGGTAACGGAAGAAGTGAGAGTAGGAGATCGGTCAGTCGACTGGTAAGGTCTAGGTTTCATGGAGAGGATACACAGGAAAGGTCGAGGTGATGGAGGGGTGGGTTGTGGATCAAGTAATCGATGAATGAGAACTGCACAAATGGATTGATAAGAGGGGAATTCGTCTCTTCGCGCGACCGACGGTGCCTGACGCGTCTTCGCACCACCTCTCCTCGATGGGGTACGGGTTCCAATCCCCGCCGTCGACTCTCCTCGTTGGGGTGCTGGTTCCTCATCACCGACGCACCCCTCCCGGCTCTCCTCGATGAGATGCAAGTTCCAGTTCTCCCCGCCGGCACTTCTCTATGGGAAGGAGGTTTCATTCCTCGTCACCGACGCGAAACGATCTCGTCGACACTTCTCTATGGGGTACAGGTTCCATTCTCTTTGGGTTCATTCTACCATCCACAACGGTCTCCCGTAGTCTCCCGTCTGTGTGACTTTGGTATTAGTGTGTCTGTCTTTTGATTAGTGTGCCTGGGGTCGGAACAGATAGAGTTACTTTGATTCGGTACGGTGTACCCCGGTGGGTTCTACCCGCCCAGTACCACCTCTCCAGACTGTCTTGTACCAGATGACCTCTTCCCTTACCGTTTGGTGAAGTCATAAGAACGGAACTCTTGGGGTACTTGTCGTACTTTTCCGTTTTACTATCCTATGACTTTCTCCTTGAGGGGTCCAGTCATCCACGGGTTATAGAATGACCTCTAGTGACCTCTTTATTGAGGTCTTTCTTACTTCCCTACCTCGGTTTCGTTTTTGTTGTGGGTCTACACCTACACTGACCACTATCTTCGTTCCAGGCTACGACATTTCTCGTTATAACGTATCCTTGGACCTTATAGTCCAGGTACTTAGTTCCGTTTAACCTTCACCAGTTTGTCCTCTACCGTTCTCACTTGCAGCTGTAAGATCCTTAGTCGTTTGATTTTACCTGAACTTACCCACTTAAATTAAGTCTACTAGTAATATAGATGATGACACCCGTACTTAGGGAGTCTTCTTTACCTCATCGGTAGTAGCAGTTGTTTTCTCAGGCTTTACGTCATGAACCTACGTTAGAGTTTTTGGTATCTTACTAGAGACAAGTAAAGGTTCCGTTTGGTAAGTTATAGTTTCATTAGGTTCGGATACGGGGTTGGTCATTACGACTTCTTAGACTTCAACTTGTCAAGATACTTCTGGATGTTCTGGAAAATCTTGATTGTGGGTTTTCTCTACAGAAAAAGAAATATACCTTGACCTTACGTTTTCATCCTTCAGTTCTTTGTGAACCTCATTGTCCGTTTAAACCGGATCTTTGTACCTTACTTCGTCCCGTTTCTGATTATCTCTAGACGGTTCTCTTGCGTGACCAGTATCGTTTGTGAGAGAAGGTTGTTGTGTTCTTTTCTGAGATGTGTACCCGTTGTGGTCACCAGTTGTGACTTTAGTCTAACTAATATAAGGAACGTCGGTTTCTACCTCTTCGAGATATGTCAGTTGTTTTTGTTCTGGTCCTGGACTGACCCCGAGTCTAATACTTGAGGAATAACGGTTTAAGTCTGAATTTGACTTCTTTCATCCTTTTTGGTGGTCTGGTAAGTGCATACTGGATTTAGTTTAGGGAATACTAATATGTCATCTTCACTCTTTGTCTAAATTCCCGGATCTAGACTATCTATCTCACGGACTACTTGATACCTGCCTTCAAGCACTGTAACGCGTCCTCTGTCCCTAGTTCTGGTAGGGGTACCTTTTCTTTACGTTTTTTCGTTTTATTGACAGACCCCTCCGGAGTGTTTATCGACACTTTTCTTCTTTTCACTTTTCGTTTCCTCTTTTCCTTTCTATATTCGTAGACTTACGTCTCAAGGTTTCTTATCGTTCCTCTCTATTCTTTCGGAAGGAGTCCCTAGTTACGTTTCTTTGTCTCCTTTTGTTATCTTACCCTTTGTGATCTCTAGAGAATTTCTTTTAATCTCTATGGTTCCCTTGTAAAGTACGTTTCTACCCGAGCTATTTCCTGTCTTTACCATACCTGAGTTGCCTTCGTCTTCTATAATTCTTCTCCACCGTTCTTATGTGTCTTTTTGACATGTTTTTTGTCGAAGTACTGGTTCTATTAGTGTTACCACACACTAGTGAGTGGATCTCGGTCTGTAGGACATTACACTTGAGTTCACCCGGAATCTTTCGTAAGTGATGTTTGTTTCGATCTCCTCCACTACCTTAAGGTCAACTCGATAAAGTTTGGGACTTTCTACTACGACACTTTCACGACGTGAGTTATACGGTCGTTTAAACTTTTTGAGTCGTTACCGGTGTCCTGACCTTTTCCAGTCAAAAGTACGGTTAGGGTTTCTTTCCGTTACGGTTTCTTACGAGTTTGATGACGTGCTATCGTGAGTAGAGTGTAGGATCATTTCATTACGAGTTTTAAGAGGATCGGTCCGAAGTCGTTTTGCACTTGGCACTTGAAGGTCTACAAATTCAACCACAATCTTTTCCGTCTCCTTGGTCTCTAGTTTAACGGTTGTAGGCGACCTAGTACCTTTTTCGTTCTCTCGAGGTCTTTTTGTAGATAAAGACGAAATAACTTATCCGGTTTCGGAAACTGACACACCTAGTGTTATTTGACACCTTTTAAGAAGTTCTCTACCCTTATGGTCTGGTGGACTGGACGGAGAACTCTTTGGATATACGTCCAGTCCTTCGTTGTCAATCTTGACCTGTACCTTGTTGTCTGACCAAGGTTTATCCTTTTTTTCAGGTAGTTCCGACATATAACAGTGGGACGGATAAATTGAAGATACGTCCCATGTAGTACTCTTTGCGACCCTACCTCCTTCGTGTTCGACCTTAGTTCTAACGGCCCTCTTTATAGTGAGTGGAGTCTATACGTCTACTGTGGTGGGAATACCGTCTTTCACTTCTCCTTGATTTTTCGGAGAACTACTTTCACTTTCACCTCTCACTTTTTCAACCGAATTACGAGTTTTAAGTCTTTTGTTTCTAGTACCGTAGACTAGGGTAGTGAAGTACCCTTTATCTACCCCTTTGTCACCTTTGTCACAGTCGGAAGTAAAAAAATCCGAGGTTTTAGTGACGTCTACCACTAACGTCGGTACTTTAATTTTCTGCGAATGAGGAACATTCCTTTTAATACTGGTTTGATCTATCGTATAAGTTTTCGTCTCTGTAATGAAACGGTTGTTTCCAGGCAGATCAGTTCCGATACCAAAAAGGTCATCAGTACATACCTACACTCTCAACCTGACACTTCTTCCGACTCGTGGCTTCTTAACTACGAAAACTTGACACCACGACCTCTTCTGAGAACTCTCAGGGAACCTGACGTTCCTCTAGGTTGGTCAGGTAAGACTTCCTCTAGTCGGGACCCTAAAGAAACCTCCCTTACTACGATTTCGACTTTGACGTCATGAAACCGGTTGAGTACGCTTCTCAACTGAGTGACCTTTTCTGAGACTACGACCCTCCCTAACCCCTGTCCTCCTCTTCCCCTGTTGTCTCCTACTCTACCGACCTACCACAGTGGCTAAGCTACCTGTACTCAGACTCACTTGAGGTCCTCAACCACTACCTGTCCCTCCGGACCGCACGACGCTAAGTACCCCAGCGTTTCTCAGCCTGTACTGACTCGTTGACTTGACTTGACTTGACTAAGAGGGGAAGTCATTAGGAGGGAGAAGTTGGTAAGTGTCCTACCACGGTCTAATTAGAGTGGTAGTGTACCAAAAGTAATGCGTCACAGGAACGATCTGCGGAAGTCCCCGTGGGGTACTGGAACGACCACCAAGAGACGGACCAGGAAGAAAAAGTCCGAGTAATGCCACGGGAGAGAGAGTAGACGGATTGGAGGGAGTGTAGGAGACTCGAAGGTAGACCTTTCGAAGGGGAGAGAGCACCAGGTAAAGTCACGAAAGGGACAAATGGGTCACCAGAGGGAGTCCCTTTCCATCCGACGAGCAGTCGGATGAGTATACGGGTTTCCGGTCAGTGATCTTGTCTCTGAGTTGTCTACTCTTTTCCGTCAGTACAGTTATGTAGTCTCTCATGACTACGTATACTGAGAAGGAGGTTTAGACATTACCGACGATGTCTTATTTTGATCATTGTTGTTCTCGGGAGATATACGACTGAAAGAGATGACTCCCTCTGGTGAAAGGTTTTACCGAGAGTTCCTGAGAACGGGGAGGTCGGAAGGACGGGGAAACATTGACGGAAGGTTCCTCACGCTCGACCTGGATCTGTGAACAAAGATTGTTTCTCTTGTGTCGCTTGCACGACCTTACAGTGAACACACTAATCTAATATTTCTTACACTGACCACAGAACGATCACACGAGAGAGGGACTGTCAGAGAGAACAAGAGACTATTTCGGTCGACGGTACAACACTTTACGAGATGTCTCTCCGGGGGCACCGTTCTTGTACTTCCTACCTGAGGTCGATTGTAGGACACTCCTTGTTAAGTGTTCCTTTACTTAGGACAGTTCTTGGCGTCCACGATCCTTCGTCTGGAAAGGGTCGACTCGGTCTCAGTCTCCTGGGTCGATTCGGTTCGAGTTTAAATACTGCATGTCCTTGATCCTCTGTCATCACAGTGTCCGATGCTGTAAACCTAATTTGACAATTTGTCGTTATATTGATTATGTAGATGTTTCTTCTTAAAAAAAACATTCTTAATTCCTATCTTCTGGGAACGACATCAACGTAAGTTACAAAATTTCTAAGGATATTTTACTATTCTGTCCGAAAATGAAGTCGAAAGTTCCTTTATTTGCGTTACGTTGACCCTACTAATCTTTCTACTGACATTCTTTATTTCGTCCGTCTGACGCGGGGCGTAGTTTAAGGATTATGTATGTTGTAGTCACCTTACAAGAAGTTCGGTCATTACCGTGAAGAAAAGGAGTGATACTGCCTAATTGAATGTCATGTGGTTGAGAGAGTGACTCTTGATGTCTTTTGTACATTTTTGCACTTGCGTGTGTATCTGTGACTTTAGACGTGACTTTTTTATGCTTCGTCTTAAGAAGTCCATCTCCCTTTTCTTGAGGTCTCGCCTTGTGTCTATAAGTCCTTCCTTACTTTTTGTTATCTTTCTCATTGACACTCCCAATCGTGTTTTCTTGTGACCGGAGGTCTTGTGATCCTTGTTGAATGCCACGAGTCCCAAATCCTTGGGTTTCTCGATTTTAAGTACTTTTATCGTTGTGTTTTCGTCGCCCCCCTCCTTAAGGGACCACCAGACCACCAATTCTGGGCCCCGAAAGTGACGGTACCGGGTCTAAGTTGGGGACCAGTCCCTTGATTCTAGAGAGTTCCGTGTTCCGATTTTTTTATTTTTAATTTAACTAATTTTTTAAAAATTTCGTCTTTCTCTTATTTACCTCAAATTCACAAGAGTCCAAGGACGTCACCAACCCTTTACTATTTTCATAGAGTTCCCGTTGGTAATTTTGTCATTGTATTATATTTTTGGTTGTTCTATCTCCCCCTGTTACTTTGTTTTTCATTTATTGGGTCTTCTTTTTTTCTTTGTCTTGTCTATTCTGTGTCTATCTTTTGTTAATTATATCTGATTTAGATTTATATAGTGAATAATGTAATTACATTCATTTAATTTTAAGGTTAATTTCTGTCTTACTATCGGACTTAAATTTTTTTTCTTTCTTTGGTGTTCATATACGACGAACATTCTGTAAGTGGAATTAATATTCCTGGGTCCTTCTGACTTTTTTTTACCTTTGTGTGGTGATTTGTTAGGTGGTGGGAGGAGGTACGGGTCGGTTTTTCGTCAATGACCATTTTATTATATAAATCTATTTCGACTAAAATTCCGTTCTTATAGTGATCTCGATTTATTCCTGTATAATATTACTGTTTTCTCACCTAAGTGGTCTTCTGTATTGTCGAGATTTAGACGTACCTAAATCATTATGACATACAGTTTTATGTGTTCGTTTTTGACTGTTTTTACTTTCTTGTCTGTTTACAAGTATCACGTCTAAAATTGTATGGTAAGAGTCATTAATTATCCCGTTCGTTTGTTTGTTTTTAGTCATTTAGGTATCTTCTGACTCTCTATATCTTGTAGTATAGGTTGATTAATGTACTAATTGAAAGAAAAGTTTATGTTTATCCTTCGTTGTAAATAATTTTGACCGGTATACAATTCGATATGTCGTTCAGAGATTTAAGTTTCCCAATTTTAATATGTCGATATAGAGACTACTATCTCTACCTTAGTCATTTTTTCTTTTTTTTAGGGAGTCACAAACTTTTAATTCGTTATATGAAGTTTTACTGAGGATCCTGTTCCTTTATAGTGTTATTTATTGACCTTTTGTACTTACCTTACTATTATTTCTGTGTATTACTTAATTCATATCCTGTGTTCACGAGTCTCTTTATAAATGACGGAATTTAGACATATAATTTTATCCATTGCTTATGATATGTTTAAAGAGTATAAGAAATAGAGTAAATTTGTTACCCATATAAGGTTACATTGTACAAACGAACAGAAATTTGTTGAGTTCTAAAATTTTCTAATTTTTCCTTTTACATTTTGTCTGTATTTCCATCTTCTTAGTCTTTCTGTTAAGTGAGAAGAGAAACGAAAAATGTTTACACTTCTCTAAAACGGAACGAACATTTAGGGATAAATGATGGAGATCCGTGTAAGAATGTAACAATAATTGAATGGTCTGTACGTCAAGGCTCGTTATAGTTACGGTACTATCTCTTATACACTTTTACGGTCTTTATTGGTTATAATTCATCCTTTTCTCAAAATTTAGGTAATCACAATAGTATATGAGATCATTACTACATATAATAATTAAATTTTACCTTTATTTATTGTAGTTTCTTAACACAAAGTGAATAAACCACAATAATTTTTGTGTCTTGTTAATACCTTTATTAAATCGTCATGAATGGATAGTTTCAGACTGTCGAATAAGCCCAATGTGGTGATAAATGTCCCTTCAGTAAATGTATATGGACAGGTGAGAGTATCCAATACAATTCTTGTTGGAATTTTATTTCGTCGTATATGTAATTAAGGTTACCAAATGTTTACTACTGTTTGAAGTACAGTTTTTATGAAATAGATTGATTTACTCCATATATCTATTTTTTATTTTATCAGACGTACTATGAATCGATTTACTATATTACTTTCGTATTGTTTCTGTGTGGACAAGAAATGTGTAGAGGGGTAGGAGGTCCCACCAATGTAATTAAGACTCCGACAGGACGTTTTATTTATGTATCTAGTCCATCCATACGTAGACGACTTGACACTCATTGAGTCAAGTAAGAGAAGAGGGAGTCAATATGAATGATATACTAGCGTATACTGATGTAAATTTCTTGGGACAATTTTTTGAGTAGTCCTTTTTGTTTTTTTTCTTTTTTGTGTTAAGTAGTCAAAGTAAAAATATCGAGAAAACACACACACATCCCCCACCGAAAGTCCTAGAATCAAGGGTTTGGTCCCTACCTTGGGTCCTGGGGTCGTCACTTTTGTAACTTAGAATTGACGATCTGGTGGTCCCTTAAGGGAGATGTCGGAAAATTTACGGTAATAAGTTTTTAAAGTCAAAAAGTATTAGATATGTGAATAGGTAATTATACTTTATATAGTACATAGACTCGTACATTATACGTTTATATTTCAAATTTTCTTTTCTATTTGTGAGTACATAGAGGACGACGACGATTCAACGAAGTCAGTACAGGTTGAGACACGCTGGGGTATCTGTCGTCGGGTGGTCCGAGGGGGCAGGGACCCTAAGAGGTCCGTTCTTGTGACCTCACCCAACGGTAAAGGAAGAGGTTACGTACTTTCACTTTTCACTTTTAGTTCAACGAGTCAGTACAGGTTGAGAATCGCTGGGGTACCTGACGTCGGATGGTCCGAGGAGGCGGGTACCCTAAAAGGTCCGTTCTCATGACCTCACCCCACGGTAACGGAAGAGGGTACATAGAGTATGGATCCCCGTTTTGATTTTACAGTAAGTATAGAAGATTCAGGGGACGTACTAGGAAAGACAGTGTAAAGGGTGACGGGGAGTCTTCCTTAGGGATATGACAGAAGGTACAATTGTGAGGAACGAAAGGAAATGTCAAATTGAGGGATACAAGAGAAAGAGATTTGTTGGATAACAAATCAGAATACGCAAGGACTTCAAATATTCCCTTATTATAACGTGCATAAGAAAACCTTGAAGAAAGTAAATTTTGTCAATACACCCGTCTGTGTCTGTGAAAAAAAAAATTGTCGTAACACATTATATGGTAGTTAAATAAATAAACAAGGTACTCTCGCCTGTAGTTTACAAAGGTTGAAATAACAAAAGTGTATGTTTGAACGAGAATAGGAAGAATTTCCACAGAAGATTATGGGTACCTGTTCCTGAACCCCACGTGTCAAAGTCACGGAGAGTACCATACGAGTTTCTGTCAGATGAGTTTATAAATTCAAATAAGTACTCTACGAATGATGTGTCTTCTTTCGTGATAAAATTCATAAGTCCCAGTGTCCTTGATATTAAACAATAGACATTTGCTTTAAGAGAGGATTCACATAAGTGTCTGCAACAATAGGATCTTATTTTTCTTCTAAGAAGAACTTATGGAACTCCCTCATAAGAATTAAAAGTTTCTCTTTTTAATAAGTATTTGGAGTTTGATTGTATGGTCACATAAAGAACCGTGGTACTCGTTGGGGTTATGACATATATAAAGATTGTTTACTCTCTGATTCTGTCACGAAAATACCCGACTCAAATAACTAAGGACCCTGTTGAACTATTTCTCCTATGATTGTACATTCAGGTATGGTAGATAAGTCCTACTGAAACCAGATGAAGGGTTGAGGGTCTCCTCGGGTCCTTCGAAATCCTGATGACTAAGGAGTCGAGGTCGGGTCAAAGGAGGACCGGGTAGGAATAGATCTTAATTCACACCCAATCTTGTTCACTTGAGTAGAGAATCTTGTTTGATTGTAAGTTATTTGGTAGTTCAACGACCGACATAACAAAATACGGGTTTAAAGTCAGTTATTAAGTAAGAAAGGTTTGATCTGTTAGATAAACTTTTGACATCGCATGACAAGAAGATTGTCAGACCTCTATTCGGAGGTCACTACGAGAAGACTCTTTGGAAAAATTTCGAAGACGGAAAGTCATGTCTCGTATGGGATATAACACTCGGTAAATGACGTGCATGTATGTAGTGAACGAGTCATCTTGACCCGGGTGACAGAAACCCTTTCTGTTACTCGTCCGTACTCGTCTGACGTAAAAGGTCTCCCGGTGGAGGTTAATGTACGAAGACCTAGAAGAACTTACTAAAGTGTAGTCCTCTCTGAGAGTACGGAAGGACGGAGGATTGGGTTTCAAGTCTCGGTCCAGTATAAAGAACAAGAAAGGTTCTCGGAGACTACCTTGACCTTCATGTCCGAGCAGTCGGTCCCGTCACATGTGAATCTTTTCCCACCGTCTTGACTTCAGAGAGGGGTGAGTAAAAGTTAAGAGGAGACTAAGGCAGTGAGTGTTAGCGGGTGGACCCTGTTTTACCGAAGGATTCTTGTTTTCATTATCTATGGACCAAATTTCATTCAGATTCCCCTTATTTACTTTATTTATAAATGTGTATATTCTTTATTTATAAATGTGTATATTCTTTTCTTCGTAGGAGACCGGCGGAGGGAGAGAAACCACTGGTTCAGTAAAGTAATAGTCTTCTTACTTGACATTTTTTTAAAAATAATGAAGTGTTAGACACATTGGAGTTGTAGACTGTTGAATGTATACATTTGTTTTGTTTTTACGAATGTTAGGTTATTTAGACTCACTGACTTCTGTATGTGTCTCTTAAAAGGACTAAAGTTGGTTAAAAGAATGTAAATCCAGTCCGCCCTATGCTTCTATTTGTTTACTTTTGTACACACTATTCACTTCAACGAGTCAGCACAGGCTGAGAAACGTTGGGGTACCTGACATCGGATGGTCCGAGGAGACAGGTACCCTAAAAGGTCCGTTATTATGACCTCATCTAACGGTAAAGGAAGCGGTCCCCTAGAAGGACTGGGTCCCTAGCTTGGGCCCAGAGGGCGTAACATCTGTCTGTGAATTATGTTTACCAGTCGACTCAACCGTAATAAGTTATACCATAGGTGATTGGTGTTACACTGATAAATGTAAATTAGTTTTGATTTGTTGTACAATTTTTGAGTCAAGGAGTTAGTGTGACCGCTGTAAAGTTTATGAGTTATTGGTGTCATCAGGTCATCAATGGCACTACGCCTCTCAAGTTTGTGTGGTAACGACGTGTTTTCAGTTGTCTTTTTGAGGATAGTTTATACGTGCTGGTGAGATTTTGAGAAAGTTTATAAGACATGGAAACTTTTAAAAGTGTTATGTTGAAACTTTTTACAAATCTAAGTCTCGGAGTCGAAGGGTGTATGTGGAACGTTCCTTACTCTAAGAGGAGGGTCAACGTCTCGTAAGTAAGTTGGTTACTTTACTCACATCTAGACCTGAAAGGTTTTCGTCTGTCTTCAGTATTCCTCTTGACTTTACTTGTTGAGTGATTCTTGGGTGTCATACCACATGATAGTCGGACGTCAGATTTCCGTTCGTATATTGTCCTTATCTGAGTTTCCAGAAACCCTAAGTATTTATTGATACTATTTAGAGATTTCAGACCTTTTCCCCATTGGTTACTGAGATAAAGGTCCTGAGATCCTTAATGAAGTAAAATTGAACCAGAGCTAGAGTATAAGTATAAAAACTTGTCGACGTTGACACCGGGTGAAGCCTATATTCACCAAGAATCTCGAACCCTACCACACCGAAGAACCTTACAGGGTTCTCTTGGCTTTGGCTCCATGCGATAATAAAAGCATCGGTCCTTCCATTGTGACTTTGAGAATTTTGTCAATTTCATGTTGTCACCGTAAATACCACAGTCAGTGGGGACTCACGACCCACAGGTCCAGAACTAATCATTCTTTTCCACGTGGATGCAGCAAATAGAAGTAAGACCCTTTTAGCGTAACACTTCAGAAGTCTGAAAGGGGGATAGTGTGTAAGTTCCCGACTCACCGTTTATGACCAATTCCCGTCACTCTCAGGGGGGATGGGCCCGTTTTCGTCATTCTTGGTCAGTCAGTAGGAAGTCATGTTCGTGCGCCACTACGCGTTTGAAGTCGGGTGGAGCCCCAGTGGACCTACCTCTCGAACGACCTTGCGAGACGACCCAGGAGTGGGACCACGAAAAACTAACCTCGCAAAGATGGTCCAAGGGTCGCCTACGACCGCGCGGACCGGGGTCGCGCGAATCTCTGGCCGAGGAGATTGTGGCGGGCGATTTCCGTCCGGCCGTCCCAGTCGCGACCCAGAAGGCAGGAGACGGAGACTCCGGGGGTCCGTGGGCCGAACGCGCGTGGACCTCGGGGCGCGCGGTTCCCGTCCGTAAGGAAGGGCGGCGGGCGGCCTCGTCTGTCCACCGGACCTTTGCGGGAGCGATAGAGCAACTCGTTGAAGGTGCAAAGGGATCGTGTATTTGTGACGGAGCGGGGTCTCGGGCCGAGATGGGGTTCTTCCGCGGTACTGTTTTCCGACACTAGCCGCTCAAAGCTGCCGTTTGCGGGCAGTCCTGCCGTTGTCGGCTCTGATGCCGTTGTTCGTCAAAGCGACGCGGCCCGAATTGGTGTGCAGTTTCTAAGGGAAAGTGAGAGAGCGGAGGGAGCAGGGGACGGCGGGGGCAAAGGAACCCACGAAGAGGGGTGGTGAGGGTCGGGAAACCCTCGGGCTGGGGGTCAGGTGCCGGACGGGCGTCCCTCCACCTTCCGCAGCTACGTCTGCGACGGCAGGGTTCAGAGGCCGGGCCCGAAGAGGGGGTCCTAGGGCCGGCTCAGCGCGGGCGGATCGGGATGGAAGCCCCGACCGCCGTCCTCGCCGCCGAGTTCCCACGGCCAGCAGTCGGTGGGCCACCGGCCGTCCCGGCGCTTCTTCTCGTCGGCCTCTCGCTCCCCGCGGGCGCCTCGCGGGAGGTAGAACCTGTCCGGCCCCCGCCCGCCCGGACCCGGACGCCCTCCCCTCCGGCCCCGGATCGCCCGGACTCCCCGCCCCGGAAAGCACCCCGCCCCCGGAAACAGCCCCGGCCCGCCCCGCCCCGCTCCCGCCCCGCTCTGGGCCTTCAGAGGCTCTCGTCGCCCCCAGATACCGAAACCCGGCGGCGTGTTGTAAGCCCCCGCCCCAGTTCAGTGTCTTCCAGGCTAAAGCAGTAATCTGGCCGAGAGACTAAACTCCTCTTAAAGGAGTGGACTTACTCACATTTGTAAGAGTAACGGAAACAAAAACTAAATCATATATGACAAACACATGCAGTCATACAGAGATACACATATATAAATGTATATAGATGTTTCACTTTTATTCCCATTACATAGTCTTGTGACAACTTGCATAGTGTAAACCTATTAGTTAGGATTTCCTTTAGTTAGGACTTATAAGTAACCTTCCTGACTACAACTTCGACTTTGAGGTTATGAAACTGGTGGACTACGCTTCTTGACCGAGTAACCTTTTCTGGGACTACGACCCTTTCTAACTTCCCCCCTCCTCTTCCCCTGCTGTCTCCGACTCTACTAACCTACCGTAGTGGCTAACCTACCCGTACTCAAACTCATTCGAGACCCTCAACCACTACCTGTCCCTCCGGACCGCACGACGTTAGGTACCCCAGCGTTTCTCAGCCTGTGCTGACTCGCTGACTTGACTTATAGTGCAAACCTCATATAGTGAATCGCACGGGACGATCCAGCGAAGTGAGGACAGACTGAGAGACGCTGGGATACCGGACATACATCGGGCGGTCCTAGGAAGGAGGTACCCCCAAGAGGTCCATTCTTATGACCTCACCCAACGGTACGGGAGGAGGTCCCCTAGAAGAGTCGACTCCCTAGGTTGGGGACAGAGAACAGAGGCCGTGACCGTCCGCTCAAGAAATGGTGTACGCGGTGGACCCCTTCGGGAGTGCAAACCTCTTTCCTAACTAATTTAGCCATGGAGAGTGGAACCAAACGTGAACCCTTAACAGACTCGTGAAAATGTTTGACGAAAAAGACCCCAGAAGGCCCCTTGGACTCAAAGACTAAATTATTCAGATCCGTCGTCGAACCCATAACTATCAAAAATTTCAAGGGGTCCCGAAATGACCTCTTCCGTTACCGTTGGGTGAGATAATGAGAACGGACCTTTTAGGGTACCTGCCTCCTCGGACCATCCGACGTCAGGTACCCCAGCGATTCTCAGTCTGAACTGACTCGCTGAAGTGAAAGTGAAAAGTGAAAGTACGTAACCTCTTCCTTTACCGTTGGGTGAGGTCGCAAGAACGGACCTCTTAGGGTCCCTGCCCCCTCGGACCACCCGACGGCGGATACCCCAGCGTGTCTCAGACTGTGCTGACTTCGCTGAATCGTCGTCCCTAAATAACACGGTTCCAGTTCCTTGTTGGCGCGTAATTCAAGTTGTAAGTAGACTAGTGACCTCTCCGTCTCTCGTCGTGAGACGACCTTCGGTCCAGTGGACCCACGAGTCCCGAAAAGATCAGTCAAAGAATTGGATATTTAACTGTTACTGTCTAAAAAGAAGGGGTGAAGTCCAATTTTTTTGAAAACCACATTGGGAGATTTCGTTTACACTTTTATTTAATTTCTTTGGGGTAAATTTTATTTCAGGCCCTCCGTCACCGTACCCCCTTCACCTACTTCCGTCAACTTTCCATGTTTGTAGGTCAATATTCTATTTATGATCCTACATTGCATTTTGTGTTATTTATATTCGTTGTGACTACATACAATATAATACATTATATACTTTCAACCATTCTTTCATTTAGGATTTTCAAGAGTAGTGTTCTTTTAAAAAGAAGATAAAACAATTAAAGCATATGTATACTCTACTACCTATGAGTGATTTGAATAACACTATTATTGAAGTAATACAACATATGGAATTTCATTTGACTTCATTTTCAACGAGTCAGTACAGGTTGAGAAACGCTGGGGTACACGATATGTCAGGTACCTTGAGAAGTCCGGTCTTATGACCTCACCCATCGGAGAGGGAAGAGGTCTCCTAGAAAAGTTGGGTCCCTAGTTTGGGTCCAGAGGCCGTAACGCCCGACTAAGAAATGGTCGACTCGATGTTCCCTTCGAGACATATTTAATTTGTATATGTATTTGTATATAGTTAATATAGAGTTATTTTGACCTTCTTTTTTACTATTTTCGAAAATTTTTCGTTTATTCAATTTTTTATCCCTGAAGAGGTCGTCGGGTCATCAATTCTGAGGTTCGAAGGTAACGTCCCCCGAGCCTCAAGTAGTACCAGCGCTTGATACTAGGGCGTACGGTGGGTCTTGTTGGTTTTTGTATTGTTTGTTTGTTTTTTTTTGAATTTTTTTATTTTACTACCTACAGGCCTTCGGGGTTTCCCCCTCGAGAGTGTGGAATAGTAAGGGACACGACATCTTGGGGTTTTGTTCTTCTCTCTCCATGGTACGTAAAGAGTTTCCTTCTCCGAATGACACATGACGAGGTCGTATTCCTTCTAAAGAGGAATCGGTCGTTATCGGACGGTCACTCTTTGGTGGTGTAAGCCAGTTATTCAAACTTGAGGACGAGAGAGGGGTCTCCAAGGACCACTGAGTCTACCATTTCTCAGACGGACGTTATGTCCTTTAAGTCCAAGTCAGGGACTTAGGGGACCTCTTCCCTTACCGTTGGGTGACGACATAAGAACGGACCTCTTAAAGTACCTGTCACCTCGGACTATCCGATGTCAGGTACCTCAACGTTTCTCAGCCTGTCCTGAGTCACTGCTTGTGAAAGTGTGAAGAGAAGGTTACCTAAAGCTGAGTTTTGGCTGTGAGGGTTATTAGGGGAAAAGAGATATTTTCATACAGGAAGAGGAAACCAGAGGTCGAATTGGATCAAAGTCAAGTCAAGTCAAGTCAAGTCAGCGAGTCACCACAGGTTGAGAAACACTGGGGGACCTGACGTCGTGTGGTCCGAAGGGACAGGCAGTAGTTGAGGATCTCGAATGAGTTTGAGTACAGGTAGTTTAGTCAGTACGGTAGGTTGGTAGAGTAGGAGACAGTAGGGGGAGAGGAGGGGGGAAGTTAGAAAGGGTCGTAGTTCCAGAAAAGGTTCCTTGTCTTATAGAGAAGAATTATAGAAAAGAAGTGTAGTCCACCGGTTTGATAACGTCGAAGTCGTAGTCAGGAAGGTCACTTATAAGGCCTGACTAAAGGAAATCCTAACTGGTCAAACTAGAGGAACGACAGGTTCCCCGAGAATCCAGAAGAGGTTGTGGTGTCAAATTTTGGTAGTTAAGAAGTCGTGAGTCGAAAGAAATACCAGGATGAGAGTGCAAGTATGTACTGACGACCTTTTTAGTATCAAAACTGATCTGTCTGAAAACGGTCGTTTCATTATAGAGACGAAATTTATACGATAGATCCAAACAGTATCGAAAAGAAGGTTCCTCATTCACAGAAAATTAAAGTACCGACGTCAGTGGTAGACGTCACTGGAAACCTCGGGGTTTGTTATCAGACAGTGACAAAGATAACAAAGGGGTAGATAATCGGTACTTCACTACCCTGGTCTACGGTACTAGAAACAAAAGACTTACAACTCAAAATTCGGTTGAAAAAGTGAGAGGAGAAATTGAAAGTAGTTCTCAGAGAAGTCAAGAAACGAAAGACGGTATTCCCACCACAGTACACGTATCGACTCCAATAACTATAAAGAGGACCGTTAGAACTAAGGTCGGACACGAAGTGACTCGGGTCGTAAAGAGTACTACATGAGACGTATATTCAATTTATTCGTCCCACTGTTATATGTCGAAACTACATGAGGAAAGGACTAAACCTTGGTCAGATAACAAGGTACAGGTCAAGATTGACAACGAAGAACTGGGTGTATGTCTAAAGAGTCTTCCCTCCAGTCCACCAGACCATAAGGGTAGAGAACTTCCTAAAAGGTGTCAAACAACACTAGGTGTGTCAGTTTCCGAAACCGCATCAGTTATTTCGTTTTCATCTACAAAAAGACCTTGAGAGAACGAGAAAACTACTAGGTTGTCTACAACTGTTAAACTAGAGACCAAGGAGATTTCGTAAAAGATTTAGGTCGCATTTTTGTAGACCTTCAAGTGTCAAGTGTATGACGACTTCGGACCGATCCTCTTAAAACTCGTAATGAAATGACCCCACATTCTACTCACGTTAACACGCCATCAAACTCGTAAGAAACCGTAACGGAAAGAAACCCTAACCGTACTTTTGACTGGAAAAGGTCAGGACACCGGGGACGACTCAAAAGGTCTAAACGACCGTATAACTCACGTCGTGAAAGTGTTGTAGTAGAAAATCCTAAACTTTATCGAGTTGACCTTAAGATAGTGGAGGAGATCGAAACAAACATCACTTACGAAAGATTCCGGGTGAACTGGAGTGTAAGGTCATACGGACCGAGATCCACTCACTAGTGTGTTAGCACCAATAGACCCAGTACTTCTAGAAAGAACATATCAAGAAGACACATAAGAACGGTGGAGAAGAATTATAGAACACGAAGACAATCCTGGTAAAGACAAGAAATAACACGAGTGGAAACGTACTTTACAAGGGAACCAAAGAGACTAAAAGAACTCTAGAGATCAGAAAGGGTACGATAACAAGAGGAGACAAAGAAACGTGACTAGTGACTCCTTCCGAAAAGAATAGAGAAACGATAAGAAACCTTGAGACGTAAGTTTATCTATATAGAAAGGAAAAGAGGAAACGGAAAGCGGAGAGAAGAAAAGTGTCGATAAACATTCGGGAAGAGTCTGTTGGTAAAACGGAAAAACGTAAAGAAAAAGAACCCCTACAAGAACTAGGGTCGGAGGACATGTCACAGTGCTTAGAGGTAGGTATCAAGAAGTCCGTGAGACAGATAGTCTAGATTAAGGAACTTAGATAAACAGTGAAGGTGACATATTAGTATTCCCTAAACTAAATCCAGTATGGACTTACTAGATCACCAAAAGGGATGAAAGAAGTTGAATTCAGACTTAAATCGTTATTCCTCAAGTACTAGACTCGGTGTCAGTCGAGGGTCAGAACAAAAACGACTGACATATCTCGAAGAGGTAGAAACCGACGTTTCTTATATTAGTTAGACTAAAGCCACAACTGGTAGACCACTACAGGTACACATCTCAGAAGAGAACACAACAACCTTCTTCCACAAACGATACTGGTCACGTAAAAGAACCGTTTTGAGATAATCAGAAACGGGACGAAGTAAGACGTAAGGTTCCGGTTTAAAAGGACAATGAGGTCCACAAAGAACTGAAGGATGAAAACGTAAGGTCAGGGGATATTACTTTTCCTGTAGAAAAAACCCACAAGTAAGATTTTTAAGAACAGCCAGAAGTATTTTGGCAAGTTGAAGTCGAAGAAGTCGCAACGACCAACCCCGTATCTGAACCTATTGACACTATAACTTACCAAACGGAACCTTTGCTTGTCTCTAGTAAGACAGTAAAAACTCTAACGTAGGTTCATGACGCAAAGTCTGAGAAAACAACTGGTACTACCGATAAGGTAAAGAAGACTCCCTAAGGACGGGCGTCAACATCTATATTACCAGTAGACTCAATTTAAGTGGGTAAGTTCAGGTAAAATCAAACGACTAAGGATCTTACAGCTGCAAGTGGGAACGGTAGAGCAAACTGGTGAAGGTTAAACGGAACTAAGTGCCTGGACTGTAAGGTCCAAGGATACGTTATAACGAGAAATGTCGTACCCTAGAACGAAGATAGTGGTCAGTGTAGGTGTTGACCCATAACAAAAACGAAACCGAGGTAGGGAAGTAAGAAAGACCTCAATAAAGAGGTGACTAGAGGTCATTCTATAACCCGTAGATGGCTGGACCCCTCAAAGAGAAAACCATAGGATAGTAAAACGGAAAAGTATGACAAGTACCCCAAGAGTTCCGTTCCTATGACTTCACCGAACGGTAAGGGAAGAGGTCACCTGGTGCGAGACAGTCTGGAGAGGTGGTACTGGGCGGGTAGAACCCAACGGGGCGTCCATACCGAACCAAAGTAACTCAATCTGTTCCGACACCAGGATCACACTAATATTACTGATCAAAAGACACTCATACCAAAGTCACACAGACGGGAGACTACGGGAGACCGTTGTGGATGGTAGAATGAACCCAAAGAGAATGGAACCTGTACCCCATAGAGAAGTGCTGACGAGGTCGTTTCGTGTCGGTGACGAGGAATGGAACCTACTCCCCATAGAGGAATGGCGGCGACAAGGAGCAACTTCCAGTCCTATATACATCTAAACACATTAAACTTAATCAGTATACTCAAAGGTTTTATGTGAACTTTCTTTTTCATCAACCCCTTCCACTCGTTGTATCAGACATAAAGGGTTATCTCGGGTGGGGTAAAGGATTGGTCTGTAATAAGAAAGTGAACAAACAGAGGTTTTCTCAATTTAAAAGGATATCTTTTGGTAACATAAAGACACGTGTAATCTGTGAAATACAAGGAACTTCTGTTAGAAAATATGTCGTCTTCTATCAGAACTTTTTTAAATTATGTCCCTGGAGGGACCACTGGGTCACCGATGCTGAGACGGGAGGGTTATATCCCCCTCTCCCAAGTTAGAGACCGGTCCCTTGATCTGGGGTGTACAACGTTGATTGTTCTCAAGCGTATACCGTTTATTCTCAAAGGCACAGAGTTGAGTTGATTCTGAAGTGTACAACGTGGATTTCTAGGGCGTACAGTGTTGATTCTGGGTTCGTCGGTTCATTTATTTTTTAAATTATGTATCTTTTGTTTCATATATACTCCATACTTTTTTATGTAGAAATAAGAGTACGTTCTATCATGAGAAACTGAGGTTTGAAATTATTCAAAAGAAAAGGTTACTGACTAGGGTAATAAAAATAAAAAGAGGGTTGGTCTTGAACTTAAGGTGAAAAAGACATTAGGTTTTCGTTTCCCTTCAGACCCTGTATTAGATACACACAAAGGTTAAAGACCCTCTCTCACTCAGTGATGTAAAGACGACGTTGTGTCAAGGTGAGGTAATAAAAGGTCTCAATGTGTTGATGTATAAAACCTTGAAGGACATCTGGGTCCTCTACTATTTTTTCTTTCTTTCTTTCTATAAGGAAAATGTAGAGGTTTTGGTAAATGTATAAAATGGAATAAAAAGGGGATTCTACAAAATTTTGACGAAAATGTCATAGTAGGAAAAGACACATATCTCCACTTCGAAAAACGGTACTCAATGTCCTATTATTCCCGAAGGGTCTACCGTATCACCATTTCTTAGACGGACGGTTACGTCTTTTACGTCCGTTGGATCCAAACTAGGGACCTAGCCCTTCTAGGAAACTACATCCCGTACCGTTGGGTGAGGTCATAAGAACGGACTTATTAGGGTACCTGTCTCCTCGGACCATCCGATGTGTCAGGTATCCCAACGTTTCTCAGTCTGACTTCACTGAATCGTACTTACGTGTCCTATCATTCACCACCTCGACACCAAAAATTGGAACTAATTATGTAAGACTTCACTTCACTTCACTTTCATCGAGTCAGTACAGGCTGAGACGATGGGGTACCTGATATGTCAGGTACCTTAAGAGGTCCGGTCTTATAACTTCACTCAACGGTAAAGGAAGAGGTCCCCTTTCTCTCATCTTATGTAAGATAACCCAGTATTTTATAAAATTTGTTTCAGTATGAAATTTAACAAAAGCATACAAATATCTCTACTAATGTTTTACAAGACAAGTTGGCTGAAAGATTCTTGTACTCGAGCCAATTCTCTTTACTTTTTTGTCCTTTCACACCCTCTAGAAACGGAGGAAGAGGTGGTGTTGATATCAGTCTCCCCGGGGTCTTAGTTCTCTGACCGAAACGACAGACGAGGGGTTCGATTGACTAAGGTCGTTGGACTTGTGTACGTCTCTGTAGACACAGGTTGCTACAATTTACTTTACATTTACTCACAAACTAACCATGAGACTGTTTTTCAAACCTTTATTTTCTAATTTTTCTGTAGGTTTTGTAAATTTTTATGATAGGTTAAAACTTTGATCCTGTAGACACTGTTTATAACGTTCTTTTTAAGTTGCCACCTCCATCTTTAGAAAAACTCATATAAATCCCTACTAAAGTGTAAAACATTGTGTCTATTCACCCATGACAAAACGACATTCCGGGGTAAAAATAAACAGAATAACTGACAAATTTTGATAAAAAATCCTTTGCTTCCCCGGAGGTACACCTTCGTCTTCGGTCTAACATCTTAAAGAAACGAGACGGAAGTAACCCGAAGGTCATAAACCCTCACCCAAAAGAAGAAAAGTCAGTTCGAAATGAAATAAACTAAGTGATCTTGTGTCGGAGTGAAAGAGTAGGAGATGGAGTAAACTACGGTTTTACTACCCGTTGAAGTATTAGAGATACATAATTGACATAAAAGAGTAAAAGATATACAAGACAACAGACCCCGGACCGACTGGGATCTCTCTGAGGGTCCCGACTCGATTAAACACAACGACAATAATAAATCAAGGGCAGACTGAGAAATGGTAACTCGGTGGTCCCTTCGAAACTCGATTAAAGATCTCAATCATTTGAAGAGGAGACACTCGGACGGAAAGTACGCATTTGGTTGGTTAGGTCTCAGACATGTTTAGTGGAGAAGTTAAGTCAAGTCAAGTCAGTGAGTCAGTACGGACTGAGACGTTGGGGTACTTGACGTCGTGCGGTTCGGAGGGACAGGTAGTGGTTGAGGACCTCAAATGAGTTTGAGTACAGGTAATTCAACCACTACGGTAGGTCGGTAGAGTAGGAGACAGTAAGGGAAGAGGAGGACGGGAATTAGAAAGGGTCGTAGTCCCAGAAAAGTTTACTCAGTCGAGAAGTGTAGTCCACCGGTTTCATAACCTCAAAGTCGAAGTTGTAGTCAGGAAGGTTACTTGTGGGTCCTGACTAGAAGGAATCCTACCTGACCAACCTAGAGGAAAGTCAGGTTCCCTGAGAGTTCTCAGAATAAGTTGTGGTGCCAAGTTTTCGTAGTATAGATAATAAACCAACGTAGGGTAGAATTAACACCGTGTGTCCCAGTATACCCTAGAAAGAAACGACACGTCTCTGCGATTTACACCTTGTCAGAATACAATCACCGAGACGTCGTACGTCCTAGAATCAGGGGGGTGGTTCTTAACTTGGGTTCAGGGGAAGTAACGTTCTACCTAAGAATTAGTGACCTGGGGATCCCTTCAGGAGCCCGTCTTCAGAAATGACACCAAAGATACCTCTACCCGCTCTGTGTTCATCCAGATCGTAACCGACGAAACTTATTAAAGTCACCCGAGACGTCATGTCTCCGATAGAGATCAACAGACCACGGACGGGATCCTACTAATCCCGTCTCTTTATGACGGACAACCTCAAATCATTTTCGGACTATAACAACAAATCAGTGATTCAGTACAGGTTGATAAAACATTGTGGTACCTGACATCGGACGGTCCGAAGAGACAGATACCCTGAAGGGGCCCGTTCTTATGACCTCACCCAACGGTAAAGGAGAAGGTCTCCTAGAAGGGCTAGGTCACTAGTTTGGGTACAGGGAACGTAACGTCCACCTAAACAATGGTGACTCGGTAGTCCCTTCGGGATTTTCGGACCATCACTGGTTTGATCTGTCGTATAATTTTTCATCTCTGTAATGAAACAGTTATTTCCAGGTAGATCAGTTCCAATACCAAACAGGTCATCAGTACATACCTACACTCTCAACCTGATATTTCTTTCGACTCACGACTTCTTAACTACGAAAACGTGACACCATAACCTCTAGGTTGGTCAGGTAAGACTTCCTCTAGTCGGGACTCTAAAGAAACCTTCCTTACTACGATTTCGACTTTGAGGTCATGAAACCGGTGGAGTACTCTTCTCAACTGAGTAACCTTTTCTGAGACTACGACCCTCCCTAACCCCTGTCCTCCTTTTCCCCTGTTGTCTCCTACTCTACCGACGTACCGTAGTGACTGAGCTACCTGCACTCAGACTCACTTGAGGCCCTTAACCACTACCTGTCCCTCCGGACCGCACGACGCTAAGTACCCCAACGTTTCTCAGCCTGTGTTGACTCGCTGACTTGACTTGACTGATCCATGTCTACCCGAAGGGTCCATCACGATCACCATTTCTTGGACGGACAGTTACGTCCTCTACATTCTCTATGTCCAAGTTAGGGACCCAACCCTTCTAGGGAACCTCCTCCCGTACCGTTGGGGGTGAGGTCATAAGAACGGACCTCTCAGGGTACCTGTCTCCTCGGACCACCCGATGTCAGGTATCGCAACGTTCTCGACCTGTACTGACTTCACTGAATCGTACGTACGTATCCATATCTATAATATCCTCAACAGAGCACACCAATATCTTCGATTCTTCAGAACACTAGAAGACAGACACCCTTGGTTCTTTCGGAGACCTCATTAAATTAGGTTTAGACTTCGGGACTCTTGGTCTTCCGGTTACTACAGAATTCAGAACCAGACTCAGACTTTCGGTTTCTTTGTCGACACGACTACCAGGTACCCGTCTTCTACTTATAGGATCCAGTTCGTCTCTCTAGTTTACACGGGGAAAAGACGGACAAGATAAGATCAGGAATTCCTTAAGCTACTACGGGGTTATTTTACCACTGACATTAGAAGAAATGAGTCATACAACCAATTTTACGGTTCAGAGAAGGTTTTTATCGAAGTGTCTGTGTAGTTTTTGTTACGGAATGATTGATAGACCCATAGGAAATCGGGTCAGTTCACCTGTATTTTAATTGGTAGTGTCTATAAAAACCGTTTTGTAGTAAACCATATTACATCGTTTCGTGATCTAAAAACCTTTCTTTTTTTATTTACTTTGGAGAAAATAAAATTTCTAAGACGATGTGATTCCAATTCTAAAAATACACTCACTCCAACCTCTCCTCGCCTTCCAATGATTGAGTCCCCTGAGGTATAAATCTCCATTAATACCTTTTATATTGGTATTTCGGTAACTGATACAATTCACGATATATACATTCCAAAGTATAAATCCTGACAAATAGAAGACTTAGTGAATTCCATTTTCTACTTTTTGACATTTAGAACAAAGACATATGTGTGAAAAAATCTCATCAAATTCCAAATTTCAATTCAACTTACCTTTCATGTTCCTCAATGATATATGGTCCCCAGGGGTTGGAAAAACCGTGATCCCTGTCCAAAACACCTTCTTTTAAAAAGGTACCTGGGTTCCCCACACCCTACCAAAGCCCCACTAAGTTTGCGTAATGGAAAAGACACGTAAAATAAAGATAATAATAATATAGTCGACGTGGAGTCTCGTGGTCTGTACTCTAGGGTCTCCAACCCTAGAGAGGTCAGAGAGGGTCAAAGGGGATAATAATTGTACAACTTAATCAGACCACGTAAATAATGTTCACTACTTGGTTATAACCATGTGATGATAATTGATGTCAAGTATCAAATACAATCCCAAGTGAAAAACACAGGATCAAAAAGTCTCAAGACGTTTATAACTATGTATTACAGTACATAGGTGATTATACGACGACAATTCAACTAAGTCAGCAAGGCTCAGAAACCCTGGGATCCCTGGTGTCGGGTGGTCCGAGGAGGTCCGTTCTTATGACCTCACCCAACGGTTCAGAAGGAAGTCCCCTAGAAGGACTAAGTCCTTAGTTTGGACGTGGAGAATTCAGAGAACGTAACCGTCCGCCCAAGAAATGGTGATGACGGTGGACCCTTGGGTGGTTATGTCTATCGTAGTATGACACTACTCCGTATTCTCTGTACCCAAACTAAGGACCCAGTCCTGGACCTATCCCCGTACCGTTAGGTGAGGGTCACAAGAGACCCCGAAGGGACCACCGAGTCTACCATTTCTTAGACGGACGTTACGTCCTCTGGGTCCAAGTTAGGGACCCAGTCCTTCTAGGGGACCTCTTCCCTTACGTTGGGTGAGGTCATAGGAACGGACCTCTTAAGGTACCTGTCTCCTTGGACCACCCGATGTCAGGTACCCAATTGTTTCTTAGCCTATACCGACTCGCTGATTGTTTAAATGAAAGTGTTCTACACTGTGTCCCGTTAAAATCCTCCGAAGCGAACACCGAGTGGACCATTTCTTAGACAGACGTTACACCCTCTGGACCCAAACTAGGGACCCAACACTTCTAGGGGCCTCTTCCCTTTCCCATGGGTGAAGTCATAAGACCGGACCTCTTAAGGTAACTGACATATCAGGTACCCCGGCGTTTCTCAACCTGTACTGACTCACTGAAAATAAAAGCGAACGGGGTGGTCGACATTACGTCATCCATTAACATACTCGAGGTACCAGTCGAGAGTGTCCAAGTTTACAGTCGGTACGGGGATGACCATGAACATAACACCTACCGTCAACAAATCTCGTCTGTGTCACTCTTGTCTTCGGGGTATGCACCATCATTTGTATTGGTATCCCCGAAGGGACTATCAAGTTAATCATTTCTTAAACGGACGTTACGTCCTCTGGGACCAAACTAAGGACCTAACCCTTCTTGGCGACCTCTTCCTTTACCGATGAGTGAGGTCATAAGTCCGACCTCTTAAGATACCTGACATATCAGATACGCCAGTGTTTCTCAGTCTGTGCTGACTCGATGAAAGTGAAAATGAGTATGTTTCATCAAAGAGACGGGATTTTTAGGGACACAAAGTTGATAAGTAAAGAGGGAGTTACACGGTCTTTTAACCGTTGATGGCTAGAAGGATGATAGATGTATTAAAGGGAAATAGTTTTTCAATATACCAACTTTAATGTGTCATACACATCGGAAAAGTCAGACCGAAGAAAGTGAATGGATATACACAAATTCCAGACAGTATAGAAAAGTACCGACCGATCGAGTAAAGAGAACTAGAAATTTATTATAAAGTAATATACCTACAAATAGGGTCAAACAATTTGGTCAAACATATAAGTAAGTGGATAAATTTTGTGGAGTCAAGTCAAGTCAAGTCAAGTCAGTGAGTCAGTACAGGCTGAGAAACGCTGGGGTACTTAGCGTCGTGCGGTCCGGAGGGACAGGTAGTGGTTGAGGGTCTCAAGTGAGTCTGAGTGCAGGTAGCTCAGTCACTACGGTAGGTCGGTAGAGTAGGAGACAGTATGGGAAGAGGAGGACGGGGGTTAGGGAGGGTCGTAGTTTCAGAAAAGGTCACTCAGTTAAGAAACGTACTCCACCGGTTTCATGACCTCAAAGTCGAAATCGTAGTAAGGGAGGTTTCTTTAGGGTCCCGACTAGAGGAAGTCTTGCCTGACCAACCTAGAGGAACGTCAGGTTCCCTGAGAGTTCTCAGAAGAGGTTGTGGTGTCAAGTTTTCGTAGTTAAGAAGCCGCGAGTCGAAAGAAGAATCAGGTTGAGAGTGTAGGTATGTACTGATGACCTTTTTGGTATCGGAACTGATCTACCCGGAATCAGCCGTTTCATTGCAGAGACGAAAAATTATACGACGGATCCAACCAGTATTGAAAGGAAGGTTCCTCATTCGCAGAAACTTAAAGTACCGACGTTAGTGGTAGACGTCACTAAAACCTCGGGGGGTTTTACTTCAGACTGTGACAAAGGTGACAAAGGGGTAGATAAAGGGTACTTCACTACCCTGACCTACGGTACTAGAAGCAAAAGACTTACAACTCGAAATTCGGTCGAAAAAGTGAGAGGAGAAAGTGAAAGTAGTTCTCCGAGAAGTCAAGAAGCGAAAGACGGTATTCCCACCACAGTAGACGTATAGACTCCAATAACCGTAAAGAGGGCCGTTAGAACTAAGGTCGGAAACAAAGAAGGTCAGGTCGCAAAGAGTACTACATGAGACGTATATTCAATTTATTCGTCCCACTGTCAACGAAGATTTAAAACCGTTTATACTTAATTCGACGATATTTGTAAAGACGTGTCCAAAAACAAAATTTTCTAAATAAATAAACAACCTACACGGTCCAGAATCAACGTGTCCCTAGGAATCAAAGGACTGGTCCCTAGTTTGGGTCCGGGGGACGTAACCCTTACGACAGAATCGGTGGCCTGGTGGTCTCTTCAGGGAACATACGACCAAAAATACACCTAGCCAGAGCCGAAGAAATCCATTTATAGATTGACACACTATAGAACTATAGTTCCATTCTAATATAAATCGAAACATGTTCATTCTTTGACGGTTAGATAGAAGGTTTCACTGACATAATAAAATGAAAGGGTAATTGTTAAAGTAACAGTAAAATTAAACGTAAAGAAATTAATTAACGGTTATAAGTAAGTAAGTTGTTTATTCATAAGTGAATAATACGCCGTCCGACAGCCCGTGATCCCTATGTCGTCATTTGTCTTGTCTGTTTTGACCGAAAGGGAGACCTTGACTGTAAGACCTTTGTTGTATGTTTAAAGGATTTATCGTACAATCTAACATTCTTCATGATGCTTCCTTTTATCTTCACATACGTACACCCCAATTGAAATTGACATCACCAGTCCCTTCCAGAGTGACTCTCCACTGATACTCCTTCTCTGGATTTCCTCTACTTTCTCTTAGTACACTATTGACCTTTTCTTCACAAGGCTGTTGTATCCTACCGGGACCCCGTCTTGGGAAGGAGGTGTTCATCACAAATTTCTTGTCGTTTTCAGATCACACTGAAAACCAGATCATCGGGTTTAGAGATCTGACGGATCAGAATGATCAGACAATACCAAGTCCTTTACCAAGGGAGAACAACGACGAAGAGTATCGATCTCAATGAGGTAATATTAGTAACTAGAATATCGTGATATATAAACCAGTTAGTGAAGTTCAACTGATCAGTAGTAGTAAAAATAACTACCGCGTTATTAGAACATTTTATTCGTCTTATGTTCATTATGTCGATCAGTGTAATTATATCAGAATTTCACCTTTCACCTCAGCGAGTCAGTACAGGCTGAGAAACACTGGGGTACCTGACATCGGATGGTCCGAGGAGACAGGTACCCTAAAAGGTCCGTTATCATGACCTCACCCGACGGTAAAGGAAGGGGTCCCCTAGAAGGACTGGGTCCCTAGCTTGGTCCCAGAGGCCGTAACATCTGTCTTCGAAATGGCAGACTCGGGGCTCCCTTTAGACCAGACTCCATTCGTGAATTCGATTCTCGAAGGAAACCTACGTTGGGTCATAGAGGGGTCCAGTAGAATGGTCAGACAAGACATGGTTTTTAATTGAGACTACCTTTACTATGTGAACGTAACAAGTATTTTCAAGTGGTTTCTACAAACGTGTGGAATTCCCCTGGAGAATGTCCTGACTCTTTCGTTACAATAGAAGATTCCTCAATGTACCGACAGTGGTCTTTCTCTTTTTGACTAGAAATCCTAAACTCGTCCATAAAGACGGTGACCCCTCCTCCAGACCCATTACGTGTTACGTGTAATCTCCCTTCCCTCCTCCGGCTTCTCGTCTCTTTTGAAAAATTCGAATTTAACAGGAGAATTCATAACTATTTTGGTCATCTCTATGCTCGACTTTGGATGCTATAAATCGATGAACGTGATTCCTGCGTGGGTGGTAGTCGACGACATTTTCCATGTCGGGAACTGTGTTGACCGGAAGGGAACACCGAGTCGACCATTCCGTAGGCGGGCGATCCAAGCTAGGAACCCAACCCTTCTACGGGACCTCTTCCCTTTCCGATGGGTGAGGTCATGAGACCGGACCTCTTAAGGTACTTGACACATCAGGTACCCCAGCGTTTTTCAGCTTGTGCGGACTCACTGAATGAAGCGAAATGAACTGTGTTAATCGGTCCTTTCTTGAGGGACAATTGGTAGAAAGAAAGAAAGAAAGAAAGAAAAAAAAAAAACAATTGGTAGAAAGACTCATCGTTTAGGATGGAAATTCCCGATTTTAAAGACTAAGCCCCGCTATTCTTCACTGGCTGATCCTTTGAACCGCATCAACAGGGTTGTCCCGGCCCCTTCCACCGCGGGGTGTGAGCGGAAGTTCGCTGCTTTGTCTCCCGGATGCCTCGTAATTTCTTTCCAGGCGCAGTAAAAACTCTACCTGTGTTTTACCTCGTATTTGGGAAGTGTCTTCGGTGAGACTCACAGTTGGAAGGCGCGGTCAGGGGTCCCGGAAACCTTCTAAAAAAGTTTTCCCGGCCCTTGGGTGTCCAAACCGAACGGTGCCTGGTCTGGGCGGGTTTCGTGGAGGGTCTCCCCCACCACAGCGGCCTCCCTACTGCATTTTTCCGCAGCGCAACTCCCACTGCGCACCGCATCTACTGCATCCCGACGCGGACAGTGGGGGCCCCGAACAACGCTCCTCCTCGCCCGCGGTACCGCCAAGACGACCTCTGGTGAAATCCGCTGCAGCAGTAGCTGGACATGTGTCTTCTCGCCGGCGCGCCACTCCGGGGCCGGGACGAGTGGAGAGCCGCCCGGCGCGAGAAAGGGGGGGGCCGCGATACGGAAAAGACGGGTCAGGGGCCGCACCTGACCGACCTCGAAGACCCGACTACCACGGCGCTGGCGCGTCAAATAGTCGCCCGGGACCAACTTTTCAAACAAAGACTCCTCGTTGGAAAGAGGCGGAGACCACGACCGGTCAGCCCACCGTCCACGAACACCAACAATTTAGGGACACACACACATCACGTCCGACGTATAAGTCACGGGTATCGAGAACACCGAAATGACGAAAAATGATCAGTTCTTGTATGGCTCATAAGGAACCACACATTAGTCATTTAGAACTACTTTCGTCCCTGCTTCCCGAACCTCGTCACTCACACCCGTAGGGAAGACCCATCTCCCTCCCGACAGGCCTCCACACGAGGGTCAGAATCGTTTGTGAGCAACTAGCGGGTGATGCGCTCTGAAACACGGTTCGGCACCCTACCCGCAGAACGGGAGCTTCCAAATTAAAGGGTGACCCCCTTTATCCGCGGCGTTGGGTAAATTAAAGAATTCGCTACATCACCTTCTTACACATTCAACGGTACCTTTGGTCTCCTCCCTCATTAAGAAGGACCGACCCCCACCCCTCTTCGGCTCGATTCCTTCTTACGTCTCGTGAACTTGAGCGAGAAAATTTTTACTCACCCTCACTCTCACAAGAACAAACCAACCTTAAAAGACCTTTGCCGCTCATCTAGCCGCACCGAACTGTCACTTTACCGTCTGGCACTCAGACCAGTATATGCAAAAAATCCAATCCAACCCATACTTATCGGAACACACGGGATGACTTTTGGTGTTAGAGACTTCCCAAACTTTCGTCCTAACTCTCTCCGCAATTGTTTGAACAAAATCCTGCTATTATTCGTCGTTATACCTCTTACAAAGTCTCACCCCTCTTTGACCTCTTTGACATTGATTTGTCCTCTCAAATCAATGTTAGTCCCAGGACGTGGGTTCCTTACGTCAAACAGTTTCTTCTACTTTGTTCGATATGCTATACCATGGTACTCACGGACGACTCCACGACGCGAAATAGGGTGTGACTCAATAGTGGGGGAGGGGTCGTTGAGAGTCGTATGTAGACAAGGAAAGAATATGACTACGGACACGGGGTGTAAAGAGGGGAAACAACAGGAAAACCGTCTGAAGGACAAATAATTAGTCAAGAGTCCAGTTCGTACCAGAGAAGACACTTCGAGGGACACAGGGACTCGTCTCAATCTAACCAAAGAAAACGAGACGGAGTCCAGAAGAAATTTAGTGTATCATGCATAATATGTAAAAGGACAACCGGACCTTAATAAAAGTTCAGAACCAGAGGAGAGTTCTACATTAGAAATTCTCTCGTCCCTGATAAGGAACTAATAGAGACATAGAACTCGTGGATCACGTCAAGGACTGTGAAACTTCCACGTGTGGCTTCATTACCTACTATACACAACATAAGTCTGAGAAACAAGTTCACTATCTTTGAGTTGACTTTGACGGAATTTCTTTTATTACCTAACGGAATACAATGACCACATTCGAAACCCGAAGGGACCATCAAGTGAACCATTTCTTAGGTGGACGTCACGTCCTCTGGGACCAAGTTAAGGACCCAGCCCTTCTAAGTGACCTCTTCCCTATCCGATGGGTGAGGTCATAAGAACCCGAAGAGAACACCGAGTCGACCATTTCTTAGACGGGCGTTACGTCCTCTGGACCCAAGCTAGGGACCCAACCCTTCTAGGGGACCTCTTTCCTTTCCGTTGGGTGAGGTCATAAGACCCGACCTCTTAAGGTACCTGTACATATCAGGTACCCCCAGGATCTCAACCTGTCCTGACTCACTGAAAGTGAAAGTGAAAGTGAAAGTGACCCCATTCGAAATTCCTACTGTCCTAGGTCCCCAAGTGTCTCAGAATATCCCTTAACATAAAAAGTAGAAAGTCAAAACAAACTCAAACTGTACAAGGTACACCTCGTCGTAAACCGTTCCTTACCCGGAAAAAGGGATCTTAATACTCTTCGACTTTCCCTCCATCCTAATAGGGTGGATTAATTGTGTCTTACAAAAAAACACACTAAAACATCACAAAGACGTTACTATCGAACCTTGTGAATTTTGTATTTAGGTGTAAGAAACATATATAAACATTACACATTCATCAACACTAACCTATAGATGAATATATACATTGATGAATAGTTAGATATTATTTATATAGGTCTGAATAAAAAGAAAAAAGGAGTGAGGGAAAGAGGGAAAAGGAAAAATATTTTTGAAATAATATCTTTTGAAATTGGTATATGTTTTCATCTTAGTACATTTACTTGAGAGGTCACAACTACTAGTCGAAGTAAATTGTCAACAATTATATACAAAGTAAATATAACGGTGCAGACGACTTAAAAAACAAACAAAAACCGACACGACACGTCGGACACCCTAGAATCAAGAGACTGGCTCCTAACTTGGGCTCCGGCACCGTCACTTTCACGACTCAGGATTGGTGACTGTCCCTTAAGGAAATGTACTGTAATTTCCCGAAGCGACCACCGAGTCTACCATTTCTTAGGTGGAAGTTACGACCTCTGGACCCAAACTAGGGACCCAATCCTTCTCGGGAACTTTTTCCTTTACCGTTGGGTGAGGTCATAAGAACGGACCTCTTTAAGATATCTGTCTCCTTGGACCGTCCGATGTCAGGTGTCCCACCGTTTCTCAGCCTGTACTGACTCACTGATTGTGTACTGTAAATAAATTAGACATTAATTAATTTTCTACGAACGAGGAACCTTCTTTTCGATACTGTTTAGATCCGTCGCATAACTTTTCGTCTCTGTTATGAAACGACTGTTTCCAGACATATCAGTTTTGATACCAAAAAGGTCATCAGTGCATAACGACACTCTCAACCTGGTATTTCTTCCGACTTGGTACTTCTTAACTACGAAAACTTGATATCACAACCTCTTCTGAGAACTCTCAGAGAACCTGATGTTCCTCTAGGTTGGTCAGGTAGGGATTTCCTTTAGTTGAAACATATGAGTAACCTTCCTGACTACGACTTCGACTTCGAGGTTATGAAACCGGTGGACTACGCTTCTCGGCTGGGACTACGACCCTTTGTAACTTCCGTCCTCCTCTTCCCTTGCTGTCTCCTACTCTACCAACCTACCGTAGTGACTGAGTCATCTGTACTCAAACTCGTTCTGTACTCAAACTCGTTCAAGACCCTCTACCACTTCCTGTCCCTTCGGACCGGACGACGTCAGGTACCCCAGTGTTTCAGCTTGTGCTACTGACTTGTTGTTTTCTATAAAAAAATTTCTCTATTGTATTGGTGTTCGGTACCAGTGTAGATCTCTTTATTCGTTATTAAGGAGAAACAACAAATCAACGAGTCAGGACAGACTGAGAAAACACTGGGTTACGTGACATTCGGACGGTTCGAGGAGACAGGTACCCTAAATGGTCCGTACCTCACCCAACGGTAAAGGAAGAGGTCCCCTAGGAGGGTTAGGTCTCTGACTTGGACACAGAGGACGTAAACGTCCGTCTAAGAAATGGTGACTCGGTGGTCCCCTCGGGGTTATTAAGGCATCATTGTAAGTACAAATAGACAACAGAGTATTTGTAAATTTTCTTATAAAGTAGTAAACTTTACCCTAGGTTTGTTTCTGGTACATAACATAACCAACTAAGTCGAGAATTTACCCCGAAGGGTCCACCGTATCACCATTTCTTAGACGGACGTTACGTACCCTGAGTTCTCTGTGTCCAAGTCAAAGACCCAGACCTTCCAGGAGACCTCCTCCCATCCGACAAAGTGTTACAGAAGGGTGGAACTTTACCGGGGAGAGATGAGAGACGGTCAGGTCAAGAAAATTACAAGTAAAAGTCGGAGGTTCTCCAGAAGAGAAAAGGAGTCGGTCTTTGTTAGAGAGAAAAGTTGAGAACACCGTATAAATAATTGTTTTGGTATAATAAATTCACGTGGTTACCATAATAGTCCATACGAGTCATAATATTGACTCAAGTCCACATTCCTGGGAGTAAATCACATTCGAGGAACTCCCTATCCCTAGGGAGTACATAGAAAGACAGACAAAAGATCGAATCACGGAACTCTTGAACGATCTTACAAAGAGATGCGGATCTGATACTTGAACAATTGTCGTCTCTAAATAACCGTAAACTGGATCGTCACGGTTCACGGATCTCCTATGAGTCACAAATAACCTATTTACTCACTTAAATAAAATTTTTCCACCATGTACAAATCACGTACCTATAAACACTTCCCTTAGCAATAGGGGAGGTCATAAGAACCCCGAAGGGACCACCGAGGCTACCATTTCTTATACGGACGTCATGTCCTCTGGACCTAAGTTAGGTCCCAACGCTTCTAGGGGACCACATCCCATTGTTAAGGGAAGAGGTCTCCATGTACCACTCACATACCTAAAAGGACTTCCCGACAAATTAGTAACATTTTTGTTGACTAGGGCCTATGAAACAAAAGAGATTACATTTATTCGACGTGGGTAAAAGTCTACGAGACGATCTAGGAAAGGGTAATGTTACAGGAGAAATCAAAAAGAAAAAAGAGAATTGTTTTAGCCAAGTAGTTATCTACTAACGACTGAGTCCCTCGAGTTTGACCACGAGACACTGTTGGATCTCCCCACCCAACCCTACCCTCCACTCTCCCTCAAAGTTCTCCCTCCCCTATATATACATGTGGATACCGACTAAGTACGACTATTTACCGTCTTTGGTTGTATTATAACATTTCGTTAAAAAAAATTATTTAATGTTTCATCTTTTTTTTTTATCTACTAACGAATAGGGTCTATTCAAAATCAAAGGACACATCGAGTCTACGGGTTTTTTAGGTTTCTTTTTCTCTTATTTTCTATTGAATTTTATATAACGTAAAAAGATCCGAACCGCCACCAAATCAACGATTCAGTACAGACTGAGAACACTGGAGTACCTGACATCAGACGGTCGGAGGAGACAGGTACCCTATGAGGTCCGTTCTTATACCCTTACCCAACGGTAAAGGAAAGGTTCCCTTAGAAGGACTGGGTCCTCAGTTTGGGGTCAGAGGACGTAACGTCCGTCTAAGAAATGACTGATTCGATACTCCCTTCGAATGAATATGAAAATTTTACCGAAACCTGTAAACTGACAAACCCGTCTAAAAATATACCATCGAATCTTTAATTTAATGTGATTGACACGGAAATGTACTAACTTTTACATAGACACTTAACGACACCATTTAAATCATAAATGAAAAAAAGTCGAACGAACTTAAAGGACTTCAACACGTTCTATTTTATAATATTAATAACGGAATAAGTGTTACAGGTCCACTCAACCATCTATAATCAGTACAAGAAACAATAACCTTGGTAGATTGTTTGAGACTTAATTGTTTCAGAGGATATATAATGTCTCCCTAAAATAGTATGTCTGACCACTAGGATGTCCCTGACCTGCACCTCCTCTTAGTCAAAAACCCATTCAAAGAAATGAAAGTTTACCTATTTTTTATCTTTAAGAAGAAATTTTACAATTCATCAAATAAAATTAGACGTAAATTTTTATACCAAGTTTATATCTAAAAAGGGTTCAAGGTATTTACAGATATCGTTTTTTTCTTTATAAAAATTATTACCACGGTAAAGATATTTCTTTACCATTGGAATATACGATTGAGATCACGGGATATATATATTAGGACCATACAGACATAAAGTACAACTCACATGAATATAAAATATTGGAATAATATACATAAAAATCAGTTGACATACCACTAGTTCGTTCGAAAAAGCTCCGACTTTTTCACGGTTCTTAATTCGTGTTCTTCTTTCCGTGACACAGGTACCACTTGTTACCGTCACTAGTCGTACCTAGAGTCCAATCCTTTACGCACTCCTCTACTCAAAACGACCTCCCGTGGGTACTCTAATAGAAAAACTTGACAGATCATTCCTCTCTTAAAGTTGGTTTCTATAAACAATCTTAATTTTTTAAGAGTTAAGATTTTTAATTTTTTAAAAGGATACGATTTTTTTAGGAATAATAAAACAAGAAAACTTACATTCCGTATAGGAAACCCTCCTTAAATCTTTTATGCCCCTTCATGTTTCTTCTTTTATTGTAATGGATATTAGAGTGTCAAGTATCTAGTAGTGACAAGTCTCTGTCTTTCCGGACAGGAACGTCATAAATAATGAAGAAAGTTTTGTCCAGTACAACTCGTGTATGGTAAGTGACAGTGTTGTAAGGGTAACCTCATCTACGAAAAAAAGGAGTCTCAAATGTACACTTTTTTTAACTCTAAACCAAACAAGTTCATAAAATTTGTTAATTCGTAGACACATAAATAACTATAAAGCACAAATTTGAACCACGGAAAGTGAATCATGATCATTGTCCACCCACTCTTTGTGGACATTGTTCATGACTTACGTCAATTACATCTTAGAGAACATTGATTGTCGTCAAACTTAAAATATATATATATATATATATATATGTGTGTGCATATATAAACGTAAATAATTTACAGAAAAATATATCAAAGAATAATGTTGTCCTCTCTTAGACCTAATGGAACTACCGCAAGTATGTCACAAACCACTCCACTGTCTTCCGTACCTGTATTAATTCTTTTAATTACTCTGAAAACAACTATTCCTGAAACATGGTATAGTTCTATAGTCCATACCAATGATAAATAATAATCTTACATGATGTCACAAAATTATACACTACACACGGTCTATTACCCCTACCGTATGTATCCTGACCTAAAACCTATTAAGATTTTACACTTAATTAACCTCTGTTATTATTAGAAATATTATCTCTTCTGGTAATGACATGATTAATATTAACGAATACAATCCTCCTTCATGATTAAGAAATCCAAAAATTTTTTTTAAGTCTAAATAACTCTCTCCACTGTTCTAATGATTCTATATCGATAAGTATAATGTACAATCGTATTACGTCTCTTAATTATATATTATAGTTCGTTAGTTTTCGTTATTGTGATTGACAGTTTCATATAGGATCGTTATGGGAACACGTTATTTTAAATTCTCGAATAGCTAAAAACACAAAAAAAACCGTAATCCCTATGAATTCTATAAACAATATTAAAAATATTTTTCACTGCGTACCTAAGACTTTATTATACTTACATTGTAAACTGAACCTAAATAAAACATTCCTATTTAGTATGTCACTAAAATCTACTAGGTAAACTACTAGGAGGACTAAATAATTAAGGACTGGCTAGTGGTCTTGGATGTTCCCTTGTTGATCTACACTCAGTTCAGAAGAATACTAACGTACATGTACGCATAATTACAAAATGTGTCTAAAACCAAAAATGGAAAAATTTTGAATAAAGAGGTCTTACTAACAGAACGAACTAGTCATTATGATTCGTTTCAAACGTCAAGAAAAAGAGAAGGTACATCTGTGAGTAAAAAGATGGATAGAAAAGGGATTACAAGAAAGAAATCAAAGACAAGGTGGTCTTGTCAGAACCGAGACCTATGTTTATGGAACCCTTTTACAAAGAGAATGGAGAATTGAGATCTATCCTCATATCGAAATTCTGATTTAGTGTAACAGTCGAACACTCCCTTGAAAAGTTGACCCCTGTGAAAACTCGGTCCGACCTTACGTCTTTAAAGACACCGTATCACCTCTGAAGGGGAGTCTAGAAAATTCCACATTTAAAGACGAATTACTCTGAAAGAGTTTCGACTTAAATAGAGATATCAATCCTAAATTAGGAATTAAAGATTCTAGTAAATAGAAGACACAAGTCGTGAATGAACCTATGGTCTATCAAGAATATATTTACAGATAAAATTAAATTTTTATTTAATCTTCGGATCAAATCGGGTATAATTGCTTAATCGAATTTAGTCAAAAGTCTCCAAATATTCAAACAAAGTGTAAACACTTTGTTTACAAAATTGTTTCAACTACCTTGATTCTTATTTTGTATTACAGAATATAAAGAATCTAAAAAGATAAACATATATATATATATACTCATTGAAGACGGAATGTCTCACCAGCTTAACCTCGTCTACTTCTTTAACTACTAAAGTTTCCCTCTAGTCGACTTCTTCATCTTCTTTATTTCCGACTTTTTCTCCGGTTTTGAGTTCGATAAGATGATCTTTACCATTTCACTAAAGAAACAAGTTTATCAACAAGTCGTCACACAAGTTATGTATGAGTAACACTCAAATAAGGACTGAAAAACTATCATAATTTTATAATTTTTAAATCGAGTCTCAAGAAAAGACCCACTTTAAAATATACTGTAGTATTGTGTATACTTTCATTTGTGAAACCAAGATGACAGTCACATCACAGTTTACGTAAAATTTGTTTACCCTTTATCCATAGATCAAATATTTATAATTAACCTAAAGTCAACGAATATGAATAGAGTCAAAATTTCTCAAAAAACCGGACTTAAAATTCATATTATCTCTTATTACGAAACATATAGAGATCATAACTCTAATTTATTATCTTATCATTAATATCCTATTTTATTTGGACCCGTCTTTAACTTGTGAGATTTTACATGAGGAAAAGAGAAAATGATCGTTATACTTTAGTAAACCCTTTGTCAATAAGTCATGTACTAATAAAGTGGATGATCCGAAAATAAGGGTAAAGAATAAAAACACCTTATCCATATGGAAAGTACATCATCTAGTAGTCAAAACCTTACCTAGTCAAGTCAAGTCAAGTCAGTGAGTCAGCACAGGTTGAGAAACGCTGGGGTACTTAGCGTCGTGCGGTCCGGAGGGACAGGTAGTGGTTGAGGGTCTCAAGTGAGTCTGAGTCAGGTAGCTCAGTCACTACGGTAGGTTGGCAGAGTAAGAGACAACAGGGGAAGAGGACTGGGGTTAGGGAGGGTCGTAGTCTCAGAAAAGGTTACTCAGTTGAGAAGCGTACTCCACCGGTTTCATGACCTCAAAGTCGAAATCGTAGGAAGGAAGGTTTCTTTAGGGTCCCGACTAGAGGAAGTCTTACCTTACCTATCGATTATTAATTCAAAAATAGTGATTGTAGTAAAATACATCATCTCGAAAAGTCAAAGTAATAGACAAAATATTAGACACAATCGTAGTGATCAGACTTCCTTGTTTATAATTTCTGATATTAAGTTCTTTTGAAATGATTTAATTTTTGCAATTTTTATGTCAAATTACTTGACAATTACTAGACACAATGGATTCTTAAGACTGGGTCTTGTCAGTTGTGGTTCTGTTTGAGATTCTTTTAATACCTGAATTTTCTTTTTAGAAAACTTGTGGACCGTCGTTCTCATTCACTGAATATTCCCTTTCTTGTAATCTAATAGTAATCTCAAAAGTTGTTGTTTTTTACCTTTCAAATACGGTCTTATTTTCCCAAATTGTATAAGGTATTTGAAAAATAAAAGTCTCTTAAAGTTTAAATGTCTTTTTTTTTTACGTCTCTTGAAGATACATGGAAAATGGGTCCAAGTAGGAAAAAAAGAAAAAAAAACCGGTGTGGTGTGTCGTTCACTTTGATACTCGGTACGGTACATCCCGGGCGGTTTTACCTGTCCAGTACCACCTCTCAAGACTGTTTTGTACTAGGTCACCTCTTCCCTTACCGTTTGGTGAGTTCATAAGAATGGAACTCTTGGGGTACTTGTCATACTTTTCCTTTTTTCTATATTGTGACTTTCTACTTGAGGAGTCCAGTCATCCATGGGTCATACGAAGACCTCTTCTCGTATTTTTATCGAGGTCTTACTTCTCGGACTCGGTTTCGTTTTTGTCACGGTTCGACACCTACACTGACTACTATCCTTCAGTTCAGTTTACGACATTTCTTGTTATAACGAATCCTTAAACCTTACAATCCAGATACTTAGTTCCATTTAACTTTCACCAGTTTGTCCTACCGTTCTTACTTGTGACTATAAAATCTCTAATCACTTGATTTTACCTGTCCTTACCCACTTAAGTTAAGTCCACTGATAACATAGATGATGACACTCGTTCTTAGGGAATCTTCTTTATCTCATCGACAGTATAAGTTGTTTTTTCACGTTTTACGTCATGAACCCACGTCAGAGTTTTTACTGTCTTACTAGAGAACAAACAAAGGTTCCGTTTGGTAAAAGTGTCATTAGGTTCAGACACGGGGTTGGTGATTACGACTTCTTCGACTTCAACTTGTCAAGATACTTCTGGATGTTCTGAAAGATGTTGATTGTAGTTTTTTTCTACAGGAACAGTAGTATCCCCTGACCTTACGTTTTCATCTTTCAGTTCTCTATGGACCTTTTGTCCGTTCAAACTGGAACCTCATTTTGTACTTCGTCTAGTTTCCGGTTGTCTCAAAACGGTTCTCTTGCGTGACCAGTATCGTTTGTGGGAGAAGGTTGTTGTGTCCTCTGTTGAGACGTGTACCTGTAGTGATCTACCAGTTATGACTTTAGTCAAACTAACAAAGAAACGTCGGTTTCTACCTCTTTGAGATATGTCAGTCGTTTTTGTTCTGACCCTTGACTGACACCGAGTCTAGTATTTGAGGAATAACGGTTTAAGTCTGAATTTAACAGACCCCTCCGGAATGTTTATTGACTCTTTTCTCTTCACTTTCCGTTTCACCTTTCCTTTCTATATAGATAAACTTCCGTCTCAAGGTTTCTTATGGTTCCTCTTTATTCTTTCGAAAGGAGTCACTAGGTACGTTTCTCTATCTTCTTTTGTTATCTTACCCTTTCTGATCTCTAGAGAAGTTCTTTTATCTCTATGGTTCTTTTGTAAAGTACGTTTCTACTCGAGCTATATTCTGTCTTTATCGTACCTGGACTGTCTTCGTCTTCTATAATTCTCCATCGTTCTTATATGTCTTCTTGATATGTCTTTTCTAGAAATACTGGGTCTATTAGTGCTAACACACTAGTGAGTGGATCTCGGTCTGTAGGACCTTACGTTTCAGTTCACCCGGAAACCTTCGTAGTGATACTTGTTTCGATCACCTCTACTACCTTAAGGTCAACTCGATAAAGTTTAGGACTTTCTACTACAACACTTTCACAATGTGAGCTATACGGTCGTTTAAACCTTTTGAGTCGTCACCGGGGACCTGACCTTTTCTAGACAAAAGTAAGGTCAGGGTTTCTTTTCGTTACGGTTCTTACAAGTTTGATGGTGTGTTAACGTGAGTAGAGTGTGCGATCGTCTCATTACGAGTTTTAAGAGGTTCGATCCGAAGTTGTCGTACACTTGACTCTTGAAGATCTACAAGTGCGACTTAATCTTTTCCGTCTCATTGGTCTCTAGTTTAACGGTTGTAGACAACCTAGTAGCTCTTCGTTCTCTCAAGGTCTTTTTGTAGACGAAGTAACTAATACGATTTCGGAAACTGACACACCTAGTGTTATTTGACACCTTTTAAGAAGTTCTCTATCTTTATGCTCTGGTGGACTGGACGGAGGACTCTTTAGACATAGATCCAGTTCTTCGTTGTCAATCATGACCTGTACCTTGTTACCTGACCAAGGTTTACCCATTTCCTCAAGCAGTTCCTACAGATAACAGTGGAACGAATAAATGTAAATCTCATACAGTACACTTTACGGTCTGACCTACTTCGTGTTCGACGTTAGTTCTAACGACCCTCTTTATTGTTATTGGAGTCTATACGTCTACTGTGGTGGGAATACCCTCACTTTCTCCTTTCACTTTTCCGACCGAATTTTGAGTTGTAAGTTTTTTGATTCTAATACCGTAGATCAGGGTAGTGAAGTACCGTTTATCTACCTCTTTGTTACTTTTGTCACTCTCTGAAATAAAAGAACCCGAGGTTTTAGTGACATCAACCACTGACATCGGTACTTTAATTTTCTACGAACGAGGAACCTTCTTTTAGATACTGTTTGGATCTATCGCATAATTTTTTCGTCTGTAATGAAACGGTTGTCTCCAGGTAGATCAGTTTCGATACCAAAAAGGTCATCAGTACATACCTACACTCTCGACCTGGTATTTCTTTCGACTCACGACTTCTTAACTACGAAAACTTGACACCACAACCTCTTCTGAGAACTCTCAGGGAACCCAACGTTCCTCTAGTTTGGTCAGTTAGGATTTCCTTTAGTCAGGACTTAACCTTCCTGATTACGACTTCGATGTTATCAAACCGGTGGGTTTGACTTCTTGACTGAGTAACCTTTTCTGGGACTACGACCCTTTCTAACTTCCGTTCTACTCTTCCCCTACTGTCTCCTACTCAACCAACCGACCGTAGTGGTCGAGTTACCTGAACTCAAACTCGTTCGAGGTCCTCAACCACTTCCTGTCCCTTCGGAGAGTACGACATCAGGTACCCCAGTAATTCTCAGTCCGTGCTGACTCACTGACTTGACTCGACTTGTACCGTTCACAAAAGAAACTGGTCCCAGTTCACAAATGGGTGACACAACCCTCGTGTCTCAGAATCGATGACCTGGTGCTCCCTTCAGGAGGGGGGCGGGGGGTGGAAAAATTTTTACACAAATAGGTTCTCCTCTGTGAAGTGTAGTATTAGAACGGACTTTAGTAGAGACTCTTAAAAAATTATATACATACTTCCTTATAACAAAGGGGTAGATTTCCGAGTACCATTTATATGAAAAGAGTGTTACTTTTATTGTTGTAGAAATTTAGTACCAAAATAGAGTGACAGTGGGAGAGCTCAAGAAGTCATCTTCCACCAAACGAACCAAGTAACACCATCAACTGATACTTCAACTGAAACCAAACGGACTTCATCTTCTACTATATACTCCAGTTTTTCGAGTTTTGACATAGGTCCTTAACCACAAGGTATGACGTGTTATTATACCTTTTCTTAAATCATAATGAATGCATTTTCCGATCTAAGTTACATTATCATAAAGTTTTTAAATTTTTGTTCGTTTTAATTTGTGAGACAATCCCTATATATGGGTACACCATTTTGATTTAGACATTCCCTTACCGGTTCTTCCTTTTGACTTCCGAGCAAACACCACTCTCTTCTTCTTGCTATTACCTTAGTCCCTTGTAAAATGACCATCAAGAATCCGACCAACCGTGGTACCCCAGAAAAATAAAAGTACGATGAATTAAATCTATATGAAAAACATTTAAGAAATTTTTTATCTAGTTCATGAACTTTTTTCTTTTTTATCTCTATTTTGACCCTGAGATTTCGGTCATCTGAACCATTTACAAGTGAAACACATTTATGATACGAACAATGACAATGACGGTCCTTCTTACCTCAAAACTTAAAACTTTAGACAAATCTAAAGAAAGGGTCTCGGGTGTCAATTATTACATTTAAATCTATAAAATCCCTTAGTCGTTACACCCGATTAAAGTACCATAAATACTACCTTTAATTTATTTCCTCAACTAAATATAAGAACAAATAAATGGTAAATCCACCCTCTGGATGGACTACGTCTATAATTTGGAGGTCTTTTACACGACAAACAAACATTTAACTTAGGTCACTGGTGTCTACTTCTAGACCTCTATTATAAGAGTTCTAAACCCGGTTATTCTTCCATTAGAGATCTTAATCACTTTCTAAATCTCTTTGATCCATAACCACCAAAAGATTACTGTAAAAACTCCTCAGACACTTGATATCTCCTTTAAATATGATTCTCATACAACCTATCATCCCTTCTTTTTGTGTACATACGCATACACATCTATACACACACACTTACACAGTATTTAACTAACTAAAGAATGTTGTGTATGTAAAGTTGAGATTTTGTTTCACTTACTTTGTCAAATTCACATCAATATATCATAAAAGTTTTTGGAAGAAATTATAAAATTTACAAATAGAGTAAATTTCAGAGGGATCCTAAAGGTCGTTGAATAAGGTTTTAATTAAAATTAGATTTAAAAGATTTTAAAAGGAAAACCAATTAAAACGGACACAATAATTACATTTTCAAAACTTCGATCATAAAGAAACTCTTTCCCTTCATAAAATATTAACTAATTTTCATAATACAAATCTTAAAGGAAAATAAAGTACAAAAAAGAAGACACTTCGGTAAGAAATAATAAGGATAACTTTCTTTTTAAAAAAAGATTTTCTGATGAAATAAGAAGGTGAGTGACTATCAAATAGTAGAAATATCTTTCAAGAATACGACAATGTAGAATAAAAATTTAAACTGTAATACATGACTAAAGGACGATTCCTTCTACTCTTAATTGGAGACAAAGATAGGATGGGACAAGTAAGAGGGACGGACGATGAAACCAATACAGTATTGAAACCAATTCAGAAACAAGTTATAAATGTAAAATTATACATGAATATATAACGTTGTCGACTTGGTACACGACATTACACTAACGAAAAGGAAAGTGTTAAAAAAAAAGGAGAGCGTTACAAAATATAGGGACAAAGGATAGTACAAAAATTTTGCTCCGAATTCTATATACTCGTCTTTCCCAATTTGGTTAACGCAATTTAAGGTGGAATGACCGACAAAGTGAACCAATAATTCTATCTAACCAAGATACATGATCGACATGAATACCCTAATTTAAACTCGGAACAAATATAATTTTAAATTTTTTTGGGTTTAGTATTCAAATGATTACTCGTACGTATATATATACTTACACACACGTAATAAGACATCACCGTAATCTATCAGATATTAAGTAAACATAAACTGATTTTCATTTAATACTAAATTTTCTTAAAAATCGTCATTAAAGGGAAACGATTTCTTTTTAATTTATAAAAATAGAACAAGAGGTCACAAAATCCTTAAATCCTAATATCCGGACATATCCCGTAAGTATCATCTTAGATCTTTTGAACCAATGATCTGTCCAGTCAATAAAATCTTTTATTAATAATAAATTCTATAAACTTTCTTATATTAAGACACTTAAATTGAAACGGAAAATTATTAACCGAATAAAACCAAAAATGAAAACTCTTCATTCTCACTTACGAGAGAGAAAGAAAGAAAAAGGTGTGAATTAAAGTTCAACACTTCAATAGGCTCTAACCTTCTGACCTCTTAGGGAAACAATACGAAAATAACTTAAACTTTTTCATTCAGTATCATATCGATAGAATTTAAACATAAAAAACAACAAAAACAAGATACTACAATTTTTCACGTTTTTACATCTCTTGAAAAAGATCAGACATTCTAATCGTTTAATCAAACGGAAAAGAAATCGTGGATTCTTTTTATTGAAATTAATATAAACTTATCTCTTATTCAAATTATAGACAATTACAATCATATACATGAAAATGAATGAAACCCAAGCTCTAGTTGGACACACTTACATAGATTTTGAAAAAATTTCAAAATCCATTTCAGGAAGTGTAAGATATTTATTCGAAAGTCACGACAAATCCATCCATATTATTAACTCATCATCTTTCTTTTGATCAAACTCACAATGATACTAGATCTATGATTAAACTTGAGACAGTGACTGGTTGATAAGAAACTATAAACCGTCAAATAAATCTTAAGAAAAAAGATCCGTAATAAAAGGAATATTTATTTTAAACTCCAAACCTAATCTATCATGAAAGATCTAGATATTATCCTTGCTATCGAAAATAATGAGTTTATTAAAAGAAATTCGTTCAAAATACGAGTATAAATCCAGAGTATTGAGACTCTATCCATGATAGGAGGAAAAGATTTATTCATTTGACCCTGTGTGTCACCATCGTACTGAAAAAATTTTAGCACGTGGATCCATTACAGTATCGGAAGACATGACGACAAAATAAAAGTTTCTTTATCAATTATTGAGTCAATTGTGAGAAACAATGTTCATAATTGATGGGTATAAACATTTTAACAAGTCTAACTTTCGTAACATGAGTATGCAAATCACATTAACAATTTTTTAGTAGTTTAAATTTACACTGAATATGTCACCGATCTTTATAAACATAAGATCAAGAAGAGACATGAAAAGAAGTAGACTATTTATTTACGGTTTCGACAATGAATGAGAATGAGACAATGAATGAGAAACTTGAATCTATACAGACTACGACAAGGATGATGAAACCCGGTAATACGAACCGATACAATAAAGAAAAACATTGAAACCTGACTACATACAGGTTATCATCGAGTAGGACTTAATATTAACAAGGTTTCATAAACAGTGCACGGAAGACATAAAGTCCGTTATCTATGACGTTATCCGGCATCCCCAAGTTTTACATATGACCTCCCAACTCCTTGTATCTGTACATTGTTTAATATGGATCTGTGACACAGTTCACATGGTCTTTATTATAAATGTTCCATGTAACGACAGTCGTCTTTCCTCTAGAGAGATGGAAATCAAACGATCAAACGATACTTACAAAAAAAGAGTATCCCAACAATAGTCTCAATTAACTCCATTATCTACGTTTCGTAAACCACGTATTCATAAGTTTAAAATCAAAATCATTGTTCCTTGAAAAACATAAAAGTCACAAATAAGATCGGCGTTTTTAGAAAAGGTATTTCTAAATACGAATTCAAAAATATTAATGAGAGTCCTTCTTCTAACACTCTTTCGTAAGAAGTTTTACCTGTTACACGAATATCTACTGTCTTCTTATGTACACCTGAAATCGGTCAGACAACGATTCCAATTTACCTTTCCTTTTCCAAACAACAAGTAGAAGTAAACAAAGACAAGATGAAACGTAAGAACACACACACACATAGAGGAAACTGTCACGACAATTAATCTTTACCAGTCTCTACATTGAGGAGGACAAACTAAAATACATGGACGAAAGATCACAGATCCCACCGATCCCACCCACACCCCTACACACACCCACAAAAATAAAATTTGATTACTCCTTATATAAAAGATGTGACATAATATTTAATGAATATTAATGGGTAACGTCTGTACTGTACAAAGGTTTCATTAATAATACTGTAGTCACCGAACCAAGAAGATCTACGTTTTGAAAGAAAACCGGTGTGGTACGTCACACGTCCTAGAATCAAGGGACTGGTCCCTAGTTAGGACACGGCAGACGTCACCTTCGTCTCAGAATCAGTGACATGACGGTCCCTTCAGGTACTACGTTTCCGAATTAAGAAGGAAGATTTCAAACAAACAAAATCAACAATATACACATATCGAGTCTACCATTTCTTAGACGGACGTCCTATATTTTAGTTGTATGTCTTTAGGGAACGTAAGGATATGTGATTATTACTCTTTTATCTTTCTCTTTAATTCCTTTGTTAAGGCAAGTGGTAACGTTACTTTTCTTATTTTATGAATCCTTACATAGATGGATTTCTTTGATTTCTGGATATATATCTTTTGATATTTTGTGACCACTTTCTTTAGTTTCTCCTGTGTTTATCTACCTCTTTATATGGTACAAGTACCTAGCCTTCTTAGTTACATCACTTTTACTCATATGATGGGTTTCGTTAGATATCTAAGTTACGTTAGGGATAGTTTGATGGTTGTCATAAAAAGTGTCTCGATCTTGTTTATTAAAGTGTTAAACATACCTTTATGTTTTTAGGAACTTATCGGTTTCGTTAGAACTCTTTCTTCTTACCTTTACCTCCTTAGTTGGACGGACTGAAGTCCGACATGATTCGGTACCAGTAGTTCTTTCATACGATGACCGTGTTTCTGTCTTTATTTCTAGTTACCTTGTTTTATCTTTCGGGTCTCTATTTAGGTGTGTGTATACCTGTGGAATAGAAACTGTTTCCTCCGTTCTTATATGTTACCTCTTTTCTGTTAGAGAAATTGTTCACCACGACCCTTTTGACCAGTTAATGAACATTTTCTTACTTTGATCTTGTGAAAGATTGTGGTATGTGTTTTTATTTGAGTTTTACCTAATTTCTAGATTTGTATTCTGGTCTTTGATATTTTGAGAATCTCCTCTTGTATCCGTTTTGTGAGAGACTGTATTTAGTGTCGTCCTAGGAGATACTGGGTGGAGGGTCTTATAACCTTTATTTTCGTTTTTATTTGTTTACCCTGGATTGATTTTAATTTTCGAAGACGTGTTGTTTCCTTTGATATTCGTTCCACTTTTCTGTCGGAAGTCTTACCCTCTTTTATTATCGTTTACTTCGTTGACTGTTTTTTGATTAGAGTTTTTATATGTTCGTTGAGGACGTCGAGTTAAGGTCTTTTTATTTACTGGGTTAGGTTTTTACCCGGTTTTTTGATTTGTCTGTAAAGAGGTTTCTTCTGTATGTCTACCGATTGTTTGTACTTTTCTACGAGTTGTAGTGAGTAATAGTCTCTTTACGTTTAGTTTTGGTGTTACTCCATGGTAAAGTGCGGTCAGTCTTACCGACGCTAGGTTTTCAGATGTTCGTTATTTACGACCTCTCCCACACCTCTTTTCCGTTGGGAGAATGTGACAACCACCCTTACTTTTGATCATGTCGGTGATACCTCTTGTCACACCTCTAAGGAATTTTTTGACCTTTATCTCGACGGTATACTGGGTCGTTAGGGTGACGACCCGTATGTGTGGCTCGTTTGGTCTTAACTTTCTCTGTGCACATGGGGTTACAAGTAGTGTCGTGACAAATATTATCGGTCCTGTACCTTCGTTGGATCTACAGGTAGTCGTCTTCTTACCTATTCTTTCGACACCATGTATATGTATTACCTCATAATGAATCGGTAATTTTTCTTGTGTAAATTTAGTCAAGATTGCTCCACCTACTTTGACCTCGGATAATATGTCTCACTTCATTCGGTCTTTCTTTTTGTGGTTATGTCATATGATTGTATATATACATTAAATCTTTCTACCATTGTTATTAGGACATACACTCTCTCGTTTTCTCTGTGTCTACATATCTTGTCAGAAAACCTGAGACACTCTCTCCCTCTCCCACCTTACTAAACCCTCTTACCGTAACTTTGTACATGTTATAGTATACACTTTGCTTAGTGGTCAGGTCCAAGCTACGTACTCTGTCCTACGAACCCCGACCACGTGACCCTACTGGGTCTCCCTACTCTACCCCTCCCTCCACCCTCCCCCCAAGTCCTACCCCTTGTGTACATGTGGGCACCGTCCAAGTACAACTACATACCATTTTGGCTATGTTATAACATTTCATTAATCGGAGGTTAATTTATTTAAATATAATTTTTTTTTTTAGACGGACGTTACGTCCTCTGGACCCAAACCAGGGACCCAGTCCTTCTAGGGGACCTCTTCCTTTACCGTTAGGTAAGGTCATAAGCACGGATATCTTAGGGTACCTGTCTCCTCAGAGCACCTGATGGCAGGTACCACAGTGTCTCTCAACCTGTGTTGATTCACTGATTGTGAGTGTGTGCCATGTTTTAACTTTTCTAGTCACTTTTCCTCTATCTTGTTTCAGAGAAGGTGAGGACGGAAGTAGGTGGGTTAAAGGGAATGGTCTCCATTGGTGTCGATGGACAAAGGTGTATATAAGAAAATTATATAGATTAATATGTATATATATATATGTGTACATTTTTTTTTCTTTCGTGTTGACAATCAGTGAGTCAACACAGACTGAGAAACGATGGGACACTTGGTATCGGACGGTCCGAGGAGACAGGTACCTTAAGAGGTCCGCCCTTATGACCTACCCATCGGTAAGAACGGACCTCTTAGGATCCCTGTCTCCTCGGACACCCGACGGCAGATACCCCAGCGTGTCAGCCTGTGCTGACTACGCTGAATCGTCGTCGTCGTCGGTAAGGGAAGACGTCCCCTAGAAGGGCTGGGTCCCTGACTTAGACCCAGAGGACGTAACGTCCGTCTAAGAAATGGCAGACTCGGTGAATAAACTACAAATCCTAAAGTAAAGTACAAAAGGGTATATATATTGTATATAATATATACACACATATACACACATATACATATATATTAAAAGAGGAAATTTTTTGTGTGTGTATAAATACAAAAGAGGAAATCTTTTCCTTTCGTTTACCGACGTCCGATATGTATCACAAAGACATGGAACGTAAAAAGTAAATTGTTATATAGATTCTATATCAAACATAGTCATATATTTCATTGTCAAATAAGAAAAGTCACCGACACATCACAAACTAACTTAATACATAGTATTAAATAACTTGGTCAGGACAATTTCGTGTCAGTTCAAAGATTAGAATAAGAAGACACATCACACACGAGAAGGATATGTATAACTGTAAGGGGTGTTTACATATTTATACAGTTTGTTTAAGGAGGATCATCATCGTATGTTTTGAATCCATCTTAGACACATATGACTTTATTATACCCAAAAACTAGTGACTACGTCACAAAAATTTTCTAATGTGAAACAGTCAATAAGTGATATATTACGATTTAAAATGATCCTTAAGATCCTAATAAAAGAAAAAGATATATTGTGAGGTAAAGAGTACCAAGAATACTTACAAAAGAGGGGTGTGTGTGTACACTATTAACGTCGAAACACCAGTTTTCTTAGTTTATTCATGTAAGTCCTTTATATCTGTTTGTGACTGGATTACGTAATACCAAGACCAGGGAATCATGACGGTTCATGGAGAAGACACCTCGAGAAAAGGATCTTTCGATTAAATTAAAACAGTAAACCCTATGTATACTTTGTTTATATTAATAAGTAATGTCTTTCCCTTGAATTTTGTCTTAGAACACTTCACTAAATGGGTACCAGTCCAAATGGGTCTAAATTTGGTCGGGACTTAGATTTATCAAAAAAAAAAGAGAGAGAGTTAAAAGAAAAGAAGGATTGGGTAGATGGGTGAAATCTTTATTATGACGGAAGGAATCATCAAAGTCACATCAAATAAATGTCATTTCACAGTATCCTCTGAACGAAGTCAAAGAACACACGATAGTATTTGTACATTAAACAACAATTAGAGTCAAGTACAACTCTATTAAAATACATAATACAAAAGTGTTAATTTTTTTACTCACCATAGGATACGGGACCCGAAGGGTCCACCGAATCACCATTTCTTATACGGATGGTAACGTCCTCGACGTCCTCCGAACCCAAACTAGGGACGCAGCCCTTCTAGGGGACCTCCTCCTTTACCGTTGGGTGAGGTCATAAGAACAGACCTCTTAGGGTACCTGTCTCCTCGGACCGTCCCATGTCAGGTACCCCAGTGTTTCTCAACCTATACTGACTCGTTGACTCGTGTGTAGGAGACATGGTAAGTGCCACGATTTATGAAAAGGAACACACCACTAAGGTTGTCGAGACACTTTACAACTATAATAAAAGTCATGGATTTACTTCTCGCAAAGTCTCTTAACTTCAAAGAATGCTGAAGAGTGATCTCAGTCTTAAACTTAGGTCTTGAAGATTGAAATTAGACAACGAGGAAGATATGAAGTAGGTATCACTCTGAAGATTACCGTTCGTGTACCGTCTGTGGAAAAGTCCTACTTTGGTACGGATAAACAATGTTAATGGTCACAAAATTGAGAAATACCAACAAACAATGTGTAAATTGACTTTGTAACAGACGACCGATAAAGACAAAGGTCTCGGAGACTTTAACGGTTTATCTAATTAGAACAGAAACTACGAATGGAGAGAAAAATGACAAAAAGAGAAAACAAATTTATGGAGTACTGTCAGTTCCACATATATCCAAAGAGTTAGTTTTGTGGACGTATGGAGTTCAGCCGAAATAAACGTGTGCGTTAGAACCTGGGAAGACATCGTCCGGAAGCGGAGACCTTTGTAAAGGAGTGTCACCAACTCCCCTACCCAGTCCGTCCAATCAGTCGTCCAGATCCTGTATCTGTCCTCGACCTAGGAGTAGACTATCTCTGATCCAAACTCTCATCTCTCCGAAGTACCTTACGAGAGAGGAAAGTACGGCACGATGTCAGAAGAAAAAGACTTCCTTGACAACTAAAGTAAAAACCAGGAACTTTTGTCATTGCCGCGACAATTCTTAAAGTTCCGTCTCTGTCAAATAGAAACCACGAGAGAAGTTGGGAAGGGAGAGTGCAGAGAAATCACTTTTAGATGTAAAGGACGATAGGAGATAAACGAACCACGAGACAACTCTAAAACTCGTCACAGAGAACTGTTTAGTCTCTAGAAATTTGAGAGTGAAGATTTACATATTCGGAGAACCTAGAGTTCATGTTCAGGATTCGGGAGTTAAAGGACACCCGGATTATAAGAGTCTGAATTACCGAGATGAATTTGGGACGTAATAAAAGGTCACCAACATAAGAAACATATTAAACCCTAAACTTTTAAACCACAACATTATAAGTATATATAGTAATCCCCCGTCGTATAGTGATGGATTGATTTACCTAAAGACTAAAGTCAATTTTATTACCACTTCTTACTTAATGGTACTAAGAAAACAAAAGAAGAGCCGGAAAATATATGAGACTATATACACGAAGCAACGAGTAAACACAGGCTGAGAGACACTGGGGTACCTGACATCGGGTGGTCCGAGGAGACAGGTACCCTAAGAGATCCGTTCTTATGACCTCACCCTTCGGTAAGGAAAGAGGTCTCCTATAAGGGTTGGGTCCCCAGCTTGGGACCCAGAGGACGTAACGTCCGTCTATGAACTGGCAGGCTGATCGTCCCTTTCGGAGGGGCGGGGCGTGGCGAGGGGGCGACGGGGGTGGAGCTATATATACGGTGAATATTTAATCAAGAATACATAATATGAAGAATGTCAACAATGAGAACTAATTAGTCCACTAAAAAGATTCGAGAAAAAAGAAAAAATTTATCCACCCTTTATGTGGTTCTCACTAAAGTTCCTCATACTTTTTCTTGTCCTATTTGGTAGATTAAACCAAGACTTTCTGTTTCATTTCGGGTTTGTCCTCATAGGAAGTGTTCTTGATCAACCAGGTATACACAACTGGAAGACGAGACCTCTCATGTTACACTATAAAATACTTTTCTGATATCTTTTGTTCCATGGACTTAGGTCTACGAGACACTACTTTAGTCAAATAGAGAAAAGTGGTAAAATATATACATATGAAACAAAAAAGTTGTATAAGAAACACCACCCCTCTTTCAATCCCAACTCTTTAAAATTCGGATTAAGAAAATGGAGGGATATGAATCCAATTCCAATTATGAATAAAAGTCTAGACGTCCATTCTCAACATAAAATATATATATTAGAATTACAAAATTTAAAGAGTGTCAGTCTTTAAAGAAATACTATCGATTCGATTTGGAAACACCACCACCACGAATCAGTGATTCAGTACAGGCGGAGAGACACTGGGGCACCTGAGGTCACACGGTCCGACGGGACAGGGCGAAAGACGTCCTATGGGAGAGCCAGATCGTCGTGTATAAATAACGTGAGGACGACACACGTTGTCAACTGAAGATCTCCTAATCTTCTTTAGGTTTCTGAACTGGGAAATATCTAAACAGGTTCAAAATCCAACTCTTTTCATTCTTCGTTACTTTGTATGAAAAGTATACTACAGTAAAATTAAACAAGTAACTATGAGGGGAATATTTGGATAGTGAGGTGTGGCACCAATAAAGAAAACGTCAAGAAAGACCACTTACCAAAGTAACAAAGGATCAAAGATAACCACAAAATCCCTATGAGAAAGGGGTATGACACATTTGTAAAAAAAGAGGTCCTTAAGTAGTTCCTTTCTACTTATAGTCTGACTGGACGACACATAAATAAAAAATAGCATAACCGACAGACGTCACGACCGGTCTCAGTCTGTGCTGACTTCGCTGAATCGTCGTCGTCGTCGTCATGTGTTTCGCAACATTCCACAATCTCGACCTATTACAGACCTCACATGCCTGTATTAGTCGTGTTCCCTTCGAAAGTGCACATCTGTTTGGTCTGTCATTTGATTCTTACCAGACTTTTCTACTTGTAAACTCCCGCACACTAACTTTAGAATCTGAGTATTTTCCATACCTATCTATGTGAACTCCAAATAAGTGGTTTAGAAGCTTTAATTTAACTCCGTTTAGTGATCTTTGACGTCAACTTTCTCCCCACACACATCCTGTTTACTTTTCTTCCAGTGGCACCTCACATTTCATCTTCCCCGTAGAAGACGGGTACCCACAAGTCCGACTTTTCCTTCCGGTGGATCAGATTCTCACAAAATGTAAGTTCCACTATCTAACGATTCTCAGTTCTTTCTTAGTCATGGGTCGGGTCACGACAGATTGCTCTGAAGGACGCCACTACCTCTGTACGACATAGAGGGGAGAGGTCACGCTGACGATTGGTGTACACCGATCGTTCGCAGACTTCACCTTACTCCTTGTCCTAAAATATCGAACAAACTAAAAGTAAGTAGATTTAGATTCGGTGACGGGTATCGATCATAGTTTGTCACAACGAAATTGGGAAACTACAACTATGTCTTCTGTCCGTACAGGACCACGTTTGGTGTACAAGTCTCTTTCTTATAACTTGTTCTTTTTCCTTAAGCACTTAAACTGGATCACCTTACTAGAAATACAAGAACCATTAACTATCCAAAGTAAAATCGTTCTGTAAATGACAGAGTCCATGTCATAATCTCCCTGTCTTGTATACAAAAGTATATATAAAAGTGTATATAATGAAATAATAATACCACTTGTTCCCCCTAAGACTTCTAATAGATTCATGACTATCAGTCTTTCTGTACCCTACATGAATTATCTAGTACTCTCTCTTTAACGATATTTTGATAATTATTCTAAGTTTTTATCTCCATCTTCTCCCTTCAAATTGAAACGATCTGATCTGGAACCCTTCATCAACCTCTTTTCTCCAGTCCCCCTAGTGTTTTATTCTAAAACCTCTCTAAACTGTAGAAGATTTTCAGAACTACCATCATTACTCATCTTCTATCACCTACTCGATCCTTTCTTCTCTATATTACTCACAGAGTCATAATGTTCATTAATCGGTTATGAATAAACCAACAATGTACGGGTCTCTTCAAATCGATACTTTGTACGGGGGACGGGTACCCCTGGAACATAAAACCTCAACCCCCCTTCTTGTCTGTAATTTATTAGTGGTAATTAATTTATACAGATCTTACAACGTTTCTTCACGTAAACCCCCTATCAAGTCAATCAAGTCAAGTTAACGAGTCAGCACAGACTGAGAAACGCTGGGGTACTTGGCGTTGTGCGGTCCGGCGGGATAGGTAGTGGTAGAGGACCTCAGGTGGGTTTGAGGACAGGTAACTCAGTCACTACGATAGGTTGGTAGAGTAGGAGACAGTAGGGGAAGAGGAGGACCGGAGTTAGAAAGGGTCGTAGTCCCAGAAAAGGTCACTCAGTCGAGAAGTGTAGTCCACCGGTTTCATAACTTCAAAGTCGAAGTTGTAGTCAGGAAGGTTACTTGTGGGTCCTGACTAGAGGAAATCCTACCTGACCAACCTAGAGGAACGTCAGGTTCCCTGAGAGTTCTCAGAAGAGGTCGTGGTGTCAAGTTTTCGTAGTCAAGAAACCACGAGTCGAAAGAAATATCAGGTTGAGAGTGTAGGTATGTACTGATGACCTTTTTGGTATCGGAACTGATCTGCCTGGAAATAACTGTTTCATTACAGAGACGAAACATTATAAGACAGATGCAACCAGTATCGAAAGGAAGGTTCCTCATTCGCAGAAAATTAAAGTACCGACGTCAGTGGTAGACGTCACTAAAACCTCGGGGGGTTTTATTTCAGTTGGTCAGGTAGGATTTCCTCTAGTCAGAACCCACAAGTGATCTTCCTGACTACAACTTCGACTTTGAGGTCATGAAACCGGTGAACTACGTTTCTCGACTGAGTAACCTTTTCTGGGACTACGACCCTTTCTAACTCCCGTCCTCTTCTTCCCTTGCTGTCTCCTACTCTACCAACCTATCGTAGTGGTTGAGTTACCTGTACCCAAACCCACCTGAGACCCTCAACCACTACCTGTTCCTCCGGACCGTATGACGCCAAGTACCCCAGCGTTTCTCAACCTGTACTGCCTCACCGACTTGACTTGACTTGACTTTTTATTTCAGTCGGTGACAAAGGAGTAGATAAACAGTACTTCACTACCCTGGCCTACGGTACTAGAATCAAAAGATTTACAACTCGAAATTCGGTTGAAAAAGTGCGAGGAGAAAGTAGTTCTCCGAGAAATCAAGAACAAGTGCAAGACGGTATACCCACCACAGTAAACGTATAGACTCCGATAACTATAAAGAGGGTCGTTAGAACTAAGGTCGAACACGAAGAAGATCGGACCGCAAAGAGTACTCTATACCCTGAATATTATCTCCACTCCCCAGTCTCCTAGGAGTTTACTATGACATTTATCACTGTAATTTCGGTGTTACTTATCTCCATCTACTCCCGACTCCTCCCTATGACAAAAGAAATTGAGACCAGGTAATAAATTCCTTATGTCAAATATAGAACCGGGTCCTGTCAGGTTCATATTGGTATGTGTCTGTGCGTCTTAACTTTCTGTTCGAATATTTTGTGATAAAAATAATCTAAGGTACATGAAACAAAAGACCATATACAATAAAATTTTACGACCGAAAGTCACTGGGTGATTTACCTAAAATATGGGACAACTCATCGTTAATCTTTATGAGTCCTCGAGACTGTGTGAAACTTGTCTCGTCGTACACATCTCGTTTGTGACTCCACTTTAGTATCCGTTCCCGATAACCTAAACATAGACCTTTTCCTCTGATAGACCTTCCATGGCACCTTTGTGACAATATACCTGATTTCCCTCTTTCTTCAACCTCTATCTCCCCCATTGCTATCCTACCATGTCCGACCAATCGACGGCGGTCGGCGGAACACTCTTCGGTCTCCCACGTCACAAAGGATGACGTGTCCTGCAGGGACTCCCGCGTATGTCGGCACCGGACCACTTCTCCCTGCGCTTTGAGGTCCGGACTCCCTTCACACAAACGACAACGAGATCAGGGTGTGCGGTGATTTTATCAAGACACAAAACCCGAAGGGGGATTAGAAAAAAAACTTTTGGTGATAAGATCAGAACGACCAACATCCCAAATTCTAATAACAATCTCTCCAGGATTATCAACTTGTACAAAAGAGTAAGAGTCTATAATATCAAATAATTTGTGAATAAAGATTTAATTTCATATGTAATAATATTAAAAATATTATGTAAATACACTTTAATTTTTTCTAAGTGAGTATCAAGATGGTAAATCCGTTTACTATGTAAAATAAAAAGGAACAAGGAAAGTTTAGAACTAGAAAATACTTCAAAATATTTTAATATATGTTGAAAACGAAGTTCCATAAAATTGAATATAAAAAGTATCTGTGGTACGGTCCAATAAATTGTCGTAAGTAAACAGTAACAATTATTGAAGGAAATATTAAGGTACAACGTCATGACACTACATATAGAAATAATGGTCCGAAGAATAAGAGTCAAAGACAATAAATTCTATTTAGGATAATGCATACGTCAGCCGGGAGACGTAGACGTCCAAGACGTAGGCACCCAGAGGTTGACGTCTACCTTTTATAAGTCGTTTTTATATGGTCTTTCAGGGGTTTTCGTTTTGAAGGTAAACGATACCTCCGTCGATCCATAAATACATAGTAAATGTAACATAAATGTAGTCTAAATGTAACGCCATCCAAAATATTCATTAGATCTCTACTAAACTTCACATTCCCTCACACACACATCCAATATCCGTCTGTGATACGACAAAATATATTCCCTGCACTTGTAGACACCGCAAACCAGAGGAATCCTCCAGGACCTTGGTTGGGGACACCTATCACTCCCTGTCGACACGGCAATAAGTGAATTGAATCACAGTGAAGTCAAAAAGTACTTAAGAATAAACTTAAAGTTGTACTATTGACAACTATACGGAACGATTTAAAAGAGGATCTCTTGACTTTAATGTGAATTTTCTTCTTAGTGTACTCACATAAAAGTAGAATGTATCGAAGAGACCGTAACCCCAAATATTATAGAATTATAAAAGTTCAATTTATACACGGAGTAAAAGATTCAAATTTACAAAAGTAATAACTGTTTATCCAAAGGAACAAAAAAATTACGATGAATATAAAAAATAAATACTTTAGTTAAAAAGGGGACATAAAAAACGGGTGAATGGGTAATATTTGACAAAAAACTTTGTTCTCAAGAAAGGTAAAAAGGACGGACATATTACTTCATTTTATAATTAATCAAAACAAAATCTTTATATAAGATACGAGACTCTACGAAAAACGAAATTTTTCAACAGAAATCGGAGTACCGGAGGAAACAACTGGTCTAAGAGTACAAAACTACATAATAGACACAGTCTAGAGTGTAAACAGGAATTGATCGACGAGGTCACGGTTTATGCTTGAACATGATCTACTCGTCCGTCTTCTGAGTTTCCGTTCAGTGAGTGTGTGTTCATTTTTTGTGTTCTTCTTCTGGGCGGTGACGAGACTTCTTTTTCTTCTACTCCTGATGTACGGTTAGTTTTTATGGTTAGTCCATGAATGACAATAAGTCTGAGTCGACATCTCTTTCTGCAAAGTAGGTAGACAGTTAATGTAGAATTACTACATTAAATCCTTATTTCCATACGAAGACTTGTCTCTACCTACGCAAGAATTCTACATCTTGCCAAAATGAACCCATTACTTTGAAATTAAAAATTCTTATATATATTGTCTAATATTTTCTAATAAAAGTCTTATTGAATTGCAGTATATCAAGGTGTAACACTCCGTCCTCACTAAAAGTAGGGATACTTGTGAATGAGTAAGGGTAGTTTTTGTTCACACCAATAACATTTTTTTTTTTTAGGAAGATTAAATAGTACAATTAAATAATGGTCCACAATACATGTCGTGAATATCGAGAACTCCAAAATCTTGGACTTTTTTTGTAAATACGGGAGGGTCTTCCTTTAGCGTTGGGTGAGGTCATAAGAACGGATCTTTTAGGGTACCTGCCTCCTTGAACCATCCGATGCCGGGTACCCCAGCGTTTCTCAGCCTGTGCTGACTCGCTGAAGTGAAAGTGAAAGTATACCATATATACTTTATTTTCGGTGTAATTTATTTATCAATCGAACTAGTAGGGGTTTCGAAAGGATTTGTCATTTAAAAGGTTCTGTTACTATTATTTTTAAGGGGTTTCTTTCATTTAATATTTCTTTTCTTTAGTAAAGGTTGGACGTCAAACCGAGACTTTTCGTCTAATGTAATGTTGGGGAACGAGACCAAAAATGGTGTGTTCCTGGAAATTTGACCCGGACCATCTACGTCTCCGTAAGTCAACCGCCCCTCCAACCCCCACAGAGTGCCGTCACCCGAACAGTTCGTCTCTGTGTCTCTACCTTTCTACGTCACACTGACCGTCTCATTTCCTAAACAGACAGTCTTCTCGGTCCAAACCTAAGAAATGGTCGACTCGGTGTTCCCTTCGGGTCTAAGGATGTAACGACTAGTAATTACACTGGAGTAGTGCACTAAATTGAAAGAACTCGGTACCAAAGGAGGAGACACTCTGACTCTATTATCAACAGAGGGTCCGTGCAACAATTCACCTTTGTTTTTCACACACGCGTTTGTAAAAGATGTAACCGACATCGATAATAAAAATGTCAGTTATAAAAAATTTAGTGAACCTTAGTAAAGAGAGACACCATGCCGGTAATTGACCTAAGTGTAAAGTCGACAAAGGAAAACTACAAATGTTTAGCGAATTTTATAAAAGACAACATCAAACTTTTTAACACAACAAGGTTTCACTTCAGATGTTTCACCGTGTGTATACCATGGATCGATGATAGGGACAGGAGAGGGGGAAAAAAAAAAGGGGGTTTCCATTGGTAAAATACACAAAATACGAAAAACGAAACAAAATTTTTTACTGTCGTTTACACACAAAATATACATAATCGTGGGACAAGAGATCTGTCGTATAGGAGGATGAGGAACGACAGTAGGCCGTTCCTAGACTAGAGAGAAGAAAGTCAACGGGAAAACGATAAATTTCTAAGGGTAGTAAGTACGAAACGAGAGACAAAAATTCAACGTGGGAACAGTCAGGGAGGTCATTAGGGGTGTACTTAGTCACTATCATTGCACAGAGCGCAGGAACATTACGCCCCACCTACGAGAACAGAGATAAGTGTTCTTTCATTTTCTATTTTTCCAATTCGATGAACGGTCACCAGAATTACGTCGATCACTCACCACCTTGGTGTCACATTTAGACCTGGACCTGGGGATGACGACGACGAAAATGGACCTTACATAAGGACAGTTTTAAGAAAGGATTTAGAGGAAGGGAGTCTGTCCAGGACGGTCGTCAAAAGAAAGGATTTCGGTTAACACTCAAGATTACATCGAACAGGGCAGCATTTTATAAGGTAACAGTAGGTTATCCTTGTAGAGGGATAATTAAAAATATGAGTAATTAAATCGGTGGCTAGTGGAGTTGTAGAAAAAATTACCATCGACATAGTGCAAAGATACTTATAAATCGTACAAAAGGTGATTTTGAGATATTAGTACGGCGTCGAGGAGTAGAATGTGAACATGTACCTTAGGCACTACTTAAATCCGGACTTTATGTGTAACTACACAAACTCTATTAGTCGTCAGAATTTTTTTAGGCTTCTACCCGACGTAAAGTTCAGACACCAAGGGTGCAAACGTGGGGACGGAAAGACACTTAGAAAGAAATAGAACCACAAACTAATGAATTCTGAAATGTCATTGTCGTCGTTTACAGGAAGGGAAAACCGTCATTATAAGGTTGAAATAGAGAGGGGAGTTTCACATAATTTCGTCAACAAAAACCAAAATATGAAACTAAATTATTATATCGACGTGACTAAAAGAAAAGGAAGATTATTTTATCGTAGATATAAATTCTAAAGTCACCCGGGTTAAAAAAAGACAATGAGACGAAAAATAGGAAAGTTCAAATTAGAGTTTTGATAATGTATTAGTAATTTCCTTTAAAAGTCACGATCCATTAAAAGTCCATGTCGAGTTTAAAAGGATAAAGAACCAGAAAAACGAACCACTCGAATCAAAGGATTCTTACGAAATAAAGAAGTTCACGAAACAAAAAATAACTGACTGTCGGAATGACAAGTCAAACTTTAGACAAATATTAAAAAGGTGGAGCACAGAATTTACGTCTCTACCAATAACACAAGAACTACAAACTCAAAATGACCCCAATGTCCTTTACTCATGAGTCGGCACCAACGGACCGACTCTTTGTAGTCTAACGAACGGACAGGAGGAGACACCGAAAGTATCCACAAGTCATAAGAATGTTAGCCCTTGAGACAAAAACAGTAAAATTAGTAAATTATAATAAAATCACTAAATCTAGACTGATTTAGAGGTCAAATGACGGTCTCTGGAGTCGTTTCCAACTAAAAAATTAAAAAACTGATGAGATATACTTCAGTAACCGAGTCAATTAACGCAATTTGACCGGTAAAATACCATAAGAAAGAAGAAAAAATCGACGTACGAACAAATTAGTACAGAATAAAGCATTCAGATATTTTACTCATCTTAAAGATTTTTAGGTATGACGTTTATTGAATCTCGAGTAGAGTCAACAAAGGGAATGGAATCTATACTTCTAGGACTGGGGTGTTCAGGTACCTGAATCAAATCATCCTCCTGACTTTGAAATTGTAAAAAATTTTTAAGTCAGTCTATACCATAAAAAAAAAGTAATGACGGGGGAAAAGTCAAAATATACATTTCAATGACTAGTCAATTTATTGAAAGGGGTTGCATACACGTAGAGATCTCAGAGTCAAAGGAATATAAATCTTACTCCTATTGTAACATGAGGTACTCGTGGTTCGAAGTGGATTTGAAAAAGGAAGTACGTATGTCGCGAGTCAGAAGGAACGAAAGTCAAAAGTGTATGTGAAGAACGTAATCGGAAGAACGTCGGTTGGGTTCGGGATTGAGTGAGTAGGAAACTCCAAGTAGAGTTCAGGAAAAATCGAAGAGACACTTGGAAGTGACTATTTAGATTGGAGTCCTCCTAAATAAACTGTGGAAAGGATTTACCGTTTCTGGTCAACTTGGATCTTGACGGACTGAAGTTTCGAACACATCGAAACTTTTAATTCGGTTCATCCTCTCCGAAATTCTAAAGTCAGGTAAAGTCTAAAAGTCGAAGGAGTTAAAAAAAGTTTCTTAATTTATGACTAATTAGAAAGAATAAAATTTGTGAGGTTGGTAAATTCACGGAGAACAATATTATTACACGACTTCTGAAATATCCTAATAGGTAGTCAATTTTGTCAGAGAGGTAAATTCTTCAAATAACGGAGTTGGTCGTGAACGACATGTCAGTCTTATCATGTGTGTATAAATGTAAAACACATACAATGTCCTTCTTGTTTTTTTTCAGAAAAAGGATCCCTACAGTGCAAAACGAGTTTTTATTAACCATTTTCAAATTCGACTTTGTGGATGAGTGAAAGATGGAGACCCTGAGTATGTCTTACTATCCTTGATAATCGTAACACCCTTTAGTACGTGGTCAAATATCCTCCAGAAGGTGTTTACGAAACCGTACATTGTCAGAACAATCCAGACAAAAGGGTATGACGTCAGGGACATTATTCGTACTACATATCATAGATCTGTAATATACCTTCTTAACACTTAGTAAAGGAATTTTAGGTCAGGCATTCGTACCCGTAAGTAGTGAACCTAAAATTTGGAACTGTAAACGTAGATGACATTATTACAGATCCCATTCTCTCAACCCGTGGACCCTCACGTCAGGAGTCTTGAAGGGGAAGGAAAACCCTTTAGAAAATTCTTTCAACTTAAAATAGTTAATAAGAACCTTCTCGTAACCGAGACTATAGAAATCTAAAGTCGGTGAATGACTCTATGAGCAAAACTAGTTCCTATTCTGTACTCGTCTCTGTCTCAACAACAAGACATTGATCGGGAAAAGACATACCTTTTCGATGAACTCCCCGAAGAGACCACCGAGTCCACCATTTCTGTCATTTCTTACGCGGACGTTAGGACCTCTGAACCCAAGTCTGGGACCCAGTCCTTCTAGACGACCTCTTCCCCTACCGGTGGGTGAGGTCGTAAGAACGGACCTCTTAAGGCACCTGATGACGATAAATCAATAACTCTTATCTTCATTTACATGGGTGAAACAGTATAAACCCCGTTACTTAAGAAAAAATTTCTTGACACAGTTATTACTAAAATTATTTTATAAATAGTAGATACAATTATTACTAAAATTATTTGTAAATCAGATTTGTCCTTTGAAATAAATTTCTAAATCTCTCCTCGACAATATTTTTTTTTTATGAAATTTTTGTTAACGAGTCAGGGTTCATAAGTCTTAGATAAAACAAAGGAGAAATCTGACTAACTGGACAGACTTTAGAGAAAACCTATACACTAAATTTACTACAGAAGAAATATCGTAAGAATTACCCCTAAAATCATCAAAGTAACATCTACTCACTACCTTGGTGTAAACCCCCCTCACCCCTTCCCCCCTCACCTTGCTACCGACACATATTGGTCTTAAGAACCATAACGTTAAAACGGGCTTCTGAATAAAGTTGACCCAACAAAGTCAAGGAACAAAAATCTACACTAGAAAGTCAAGTCGACTTTATCATCTATGTTTCGTCACTCTAGTTACTCTTTTACCAATTCAGAAAAAGACTCAATAAAAACGAAAAAATTAAATGTTCTAAGAACCGTTCTCACCATCACAAGTTTAAACTGGACAATTTTGACGAACGATTACCCCCTGTACAGAATTCAAAACACTTAACTATCATGGATGTTTTACTAATAAAATGGCAAAGTGAACATGGAGAGAGAGATAAAGAAACTATCCTATAAATGTCCCTTTACCCGAAACCAGTGATACTTCTTCTTCTTTCAACAACCCTCTTCGTTTTCTCACTTTTCTCCCTGGCTGGAGTCTTGGCTTCAGCATCGGCTAGAGCTCTTTCCCTACCGGTGATATCATTGTCAGTGTTTAGGTTTATGGTCCGTCTAGGGATACTTTCTCTTTCCTCATTTTTCTCTCTGGCTTCGTCCTCAGGGTCCTTTAGGTTTCTATTTCTTTTTAGGTTCATGTCTACTTTCAGCTTCTTAGTCTGTACTCACGATTGCATAAACGAGAACATATTGAACCTCATGGTCTACAAGTCTAAAACACAGTCTCGTCAATTTCTGACGACCAATAAAAAAAAGTATCATCCTAATACCGGGAAAATCTAATTATAACTAACACATCCCGCGACTTTCTGTTATTTCTCGTAAAAGAAACATATGAAAAAATGTGATTAAAATAACAATATGTATTTAATCATCAAAAGTAAAAATTTCAGAAAGTATAAAAGTCAGAAATAGAAATTACTTCATAAAGTATGGACATTTTTATGCGTTAGTACATATATATTCCATATTTCTTATTATTTACAGGTACATGGTTAGTCGGTTGAATCCTTTATTTATAACGACCGTAAAATTTTCACGGGAGAGGAGTTTAATAATAAAACTTACAACACAAACAGCAAGAGAACGAATAATGTCAAAATGTTGTATGCATTCATAGGGATTTACTTCATGATTTAAAACATAAAAAAAACTTAAAATATATTTAGTATATTACACACAAATGAAGACACTGACCGAAAAAAGTTGAATCACAGAAGATTTTCAGTAAGTAAAAATAACGATATGTCATAATATACTGTTCAGACATTAAATAGGTAAGAAGATAACTACCTACAAACCTCAAAACCACCCAAAAAAAAAAAAAAAAGCGACAACATGTGTCACGACGATATTTGTAAGAAATAGATCCTCATTAAACGAACCAGTACACTATACCTACAAAAGTATAAATATTCTATTACGGTTTAATATAAGACGTCACCGACATGGTCAAGTATGGGGCTCCGTGATAAACTTAATGGAAACAAAGTGTACTATTATAAAGTATAGTATAGTGTAGATCATGAACGATTAAAGTCTGAAAAATGAAAACGGTTAGGTCACCGACAATACACCATATAATAACATCAAAGGTCGTTCTTGTGATGATAATCAGAATCTAAACAAGAAGATATATTTTGCAAAAAAATTAAGAAAAAGAGACCAACGAAATTTCCAAAGAGAACTAGTGACGACAATTCGTGAAACTAATACTACACGAACTATGTCAAAAACAAAGAACCAAAAGGGGAAGTACAAAGAAGACGACCCTGACAAATAGACATCCAAATACCAAAAGTGGTTTAAACCTTAAACCCCCCCGAAAAAGTAATTAAAAAAAACAGAGACAGGAAGTAAAGAAAGGGAGACCCTGACACTTAACACACAATCCGGTGAACGTTGACAGAGCGTCGTTCGTGAGAACACGAGACAAAACAAAAAACAGAAAAAAAAGCAGACAGAAGGTCTAACCAAAGTCAGCGACACAGGAGTTCAAGTAATCGGAAAAGAGGACTTCATAGATTAAAGAATAATTAGGGTAGGTCACATAAAAAGTGGAGTATGTAATATAAAAATTAGAAGTCTTCAAGGTAAACCCAGAAAGAATATAGAAGGCACAGAGAGGAAGGTCTGAGGACGAAAGGAGATAAAAACAAACAAACAAAAGACAAAACCTGTAGACTGTACATAAACATTAATGACCAAACTGGTAAGATAGTAGATGGTAAAGAACTTTCAAAGATGACTAAAAAAAGGGACAGTAATAATCCAACATTAAAGGAAGAAACGTACGGACTATTAAAAACCTAAAATGTAACAACCCACGACCTCGAATAAGGAAATTTATACAACTCGAAACAAGACCCTCTATCAATGAGTCTTCGTCAAACTAGGAAAGTACCGAACGAAAATGTGAATTACTAGATCCTGGTCTTGTTGGCAATTAGATCTCGATCAAACCGAGTAATGACTCCATTATTGGGAAGACTTATTAGGAGGAAGACGGACCAAACATTACTCGAAAGAGGTGAGAACGACACCTCTTACTCTTGATAAGACTCGGGACATACCTGAACTTAAAATGGTGAATGAGGAAAGACCACCAAGAAGGGGTGGAAACCCATCAAAAGAATTCACATATGTGACAAATCGACTTCGGAGTCCCCTTGAGAGACGTCTAGACCTTAAGAGGGAGACATCGAGGGAGGAGAGAGGTCATGAGTCACATACATACTCAGCGAGTCAGCACAGGTCGAGACACTGGGGTACCTGACCCCGGACGGTCCGAAGAGACAGGTACCCTAAAGGGTCCGTTCTTATGACCTCACCCAACGGTAAAGGTCATGAGACGGGACGTCTAAAATGGAACCACAGGACTTACGAGGTGATCCCCTTGCGGGCCCGAGAGGGACGTCAATCGAGTCCGTTACCATCCTGAAAGGGACAAACAAGAGAGTCCTCAGTGACAGGACGTGTCAACAGGTCACAGACTTTTTCAGACAACATATATAAAACGTGTCCACGACGTAACCAATTATACCTTTTCCCTTTAGGACGGGGACAATGAGGTAAACCGGTCTCGCCTTCAGAGTAACAAACTTACACGTAAAGGATTTACGATTTTCCAACTCGCTCGAAGAAAAGTACATATAAGTAAAGGACTTACGAGAGTCACTTTTCGAATAAAGTACAGAAAACACGTAAAATATAATACAATAACGGAAAAATAAAACAAAGGAATTCCTCAATCTAACACCTATGATCAGGAAAAAATGACGATTTACAACATTTATAAGAGGGGCAAGTACCAATGTAAAAATGGATAACTACGGAAACCTTCTCGTGTTCAACATTTAAGGCGGAGGGGGGTGGAAAGAGGGGGCTTGAAAAATTATACTTTCCAAAGTAAGTACACATCTTTGTATATTTGTATTGTTTGGAGGTATATATAAGGTAGGTCTAATTTGTCATTGTAAAACACCAACTTATTAAAACTTCATTTAACTTTTGTACTATAAAGTAGAAAGTCATAAAGTGGTACGTAAAAGATGTTTCACAGGAGATATTGGTGCCATCATAGCAGTGTGACTTTTGTTGTTAGAGTATAATGCATGGTGTATGAGTCTAAAGAGGGTAACAGGGTCCCTACAGTAAAAAACTACAACTAAACAAAAATTTGGGTCCGAGTTGGTACGAAGTACATCACGAACAACAACAGTAAAATAAGAGAACTAGATTCTCAAAAGGACGGTAGGAAGGTGAGGTCGGTGAAAAAAAAAATTACTGTAACTTCTCAAGTCCGGTCAACGAAACATCTTATAAGGTGTAAGACTTTAATAAACTACTATAGAAGTACCACAGGAGGTAGGAAAGATGAAAAATATTCGACACTCAATTCAGATCTATAAACTAATTTTAATCCAATACGTAAAATCTGTTTAAAAATTCAAATTACAGTTTAAATAATTGGAAAGGGATATACAAAACACGAAAAACATAAAACAACTTCTTTAGGAATTATTTCTATAAGACGATATAAGGTTTTCATATTTCAAAACAAAAAATGAAAGTCAGGTATAACTTAACAAACACACATACACATACCACACTATTATCCCTAAATTTAAGTGAAAAGTGAGGTTGTATACCGAGATTAGTCAACAAGTTTTAGATAATACTTCACTTTCAGCGAGTCAACACAGACTGACAAACGCTGGGGTACCTGATATGTCAGGTACCTTAAGAGGTCCGGTCTTATGACCTCACCCATCGACAAGGGAAAAGGTCCCCTAGCAGGGTTGGATCTTTAACTTGACCCCAGAGGGTGTAACGTCCATGTAAGAAATGGTCGACTCACTCGGTGCTCCCTTTATTACGAAGAATTTTTGGACAATCCTTATCAAGTAGATAAAGGGTAACTAGACAGTATTCAAAGATATCTAAACACACACTCAAAACAAAGTACCCGAGAGACAAGGTAACCAAATAACAAATAAGGTTGTGCTTTTGGTTTATAGATGTGAAGATACCGAAATTTCTTTAGAACTATAAATTCGTTGTGGGGGAGCGAGGGGCGGGTGTGGGCGACGGGTGGGGGGTCGGTAGACAAAGTAATCGTTACGACACCGTTAAAAAGACATATAAACCTTGGTTGAACAATCCAAAGGGTTTCCTAAGACAACGATGAAGTTGACATAAATATAAGTTTGTCATTTAGTGAAACACCGTTGTTATAGAAGTATATATAAGGATCAGTCTGTCCGACGCACACATACACACACACACACACACACACATACGTTCGTACACGAGTCAACACAGGTCGAGAAACACTAGGGTGGTCCGAGGAGACAGGTGAAGGGTCCGTTCTTATGACCTCACTCAACGATAAAGGAAAAGGTCCCTAGAAGGGTTGGGTCCCTAGTTTGGACTCAGAGACCGTAGAGGACGTAACCGTCCGTCTAAGAAATGGTGACGTGGTGGACTCTCCGGGTTTGTATCGTTTGGGGAGGTAAATTAAGAATCTTAAAAGAAATCTTTCGAAAACTTGTAGAAAACAATCTAAATGACGATCAATTAGTAAATACAAGATTATATTTATAGAATGTTTACTAAAAAAACGAAGAACTGGTTTCTTCAATATAAAAACTAATTTACAGGGACTTTATAGGTCGGTAAAATGATGTTCAGAACATAAATTTTAAACATACCAAAAGAACCCAGAAAATATACCTGTTATTCACTGTCACTATAAGTATATCACGAACGACCGATTTTAAAGATCATGACACTATTTTGAAAGGATATTAGAAGGAAAAGAGAAAATAAGAATTGACCTAAACTACAGGTGTAATATCTCACAAACACTGATAAGGGAAAAAAAGATAATTTATCTTCTCTTTCTAACTTTATCGAGAAGGAACTTACAACCTATCTCCCACGGATGTTTTAACTGGAATCGTAAAGAAATCACTCTTTTAAATCACTAATCTAAAGTCACTAATATCTTAAGAATCGAAAAGACAATGAGAGTCTCAAATAAGTAAAAACAATGAAACAGAAAGACATTTACAAAACAAAAGTAACTACAAAAGTCAAATACACTTCTATGAACGTCATGTGGATCGACTAAAAAAAATGACGGGAAAATTAAAACAGAATGAACTAGGATTACAAAATCACAGAGTCTTTTTCGTGTATCGTTTTACCTAATACAAATTAGACTAGCATTGACTACTCAAATTAGGACTAATAAACGATTACATAAACCTAAATAAGGATGGTGGAATAGAGCACGAAAAAACCCAAAAACAAAAGGGAAGTAAAAGAAAACCTAATTAAGATTTGTAATTTTTTATAAGACGGGAGAAGGAGGAGCAGAAGAAACAGGACCCCTTAACGGAAACTTAAAGGGTAGGTATGAATTTTACATTCCACTATAAAACTTCTATAATCTGTAGAAATTTCAATTTTAGTGACGAAAAGATTAAAACACGATATTAGGAGGGCACAAAACCAGAGTCGAACACTAAATCAGACATAACAATAATGGCAAAAATATGTCCATTGACACTCTAAATGGGTATATAATTAGTAAAGAAAATGGGAGGTAAGAAGAACGTAGAGTCTAGAAGGTGTATCATAGTAAAAGGTAAAAAGACTTCGTGTTGGAAACTATAAAGGAACGTACACGCATGATTCAGCGGAGTCAGTACAAACTAAGAAACGTCGTGATACCTGACATCGGGTGGTTCGAGGAAAAAGGTACCCTAAAGGGTCCGTTCTTATGACCTCACCCAACGGTAAAGGAAGAGGTCCCCTTGAAGGACTGGGTCTCTAGTTTTGAACGGAGAGTATAGAGAACGTAACCGTCCACCCAAGAATTGGTGGTCACGGTGGACCTTTTGACCGGTATTTTTGTTTAATTGACGACGATGTATCGAAGGGTAAATTTAAAAAACTCTTAAACTTAGAAATCAAAAAAAGATGATTGAATATACATCACCGAAGAAAAAATACACAAAGACTAAAAAAAAAAAAATTACATTAAACCCTGAGACTGACGTTCCTCTAAGTTGGTCAGGTAAGACGTCCTCTAGTCGGGACCCTAAAGAAACCTTCCGTACTACGATTTCGACTTTGAGGTCATGAAACCGGTGGAGTACACTTCTCAACTGAGTAACCTTTTCTGAGACTACGACCCTTCCTAATCCCCGTCCTCCTCTTCCTCTGTTGTCTCCTACTTTACCGACCTACCGTAGTGACTGAGCTACCTACACTCAGACTCACTTGAGGTCCTCAACCACTACCTGTCCCTCCGGACCGCACGACGCTAAGTACCCCAGTGTTTCTCAGCCTGTACTGACTCACTGACTTGACTTGACTTCCATAGATTTGACTCCTACGAAAAGAGATCTCTAAATGTAAACATAAAATCAGAAGTCCACTACGACAGTGGATCCCGGTGAAATTAAAGAACCGAATGTTAAAGGTACACGTATGTATCGCATTAAAACTTGGTATTTTGTATCTCATATGTTTTATAGTTCCCTTTATTTAGACAATAATACTAGATAGAGGTAAAGGTAGGAACGTCTCGACCCTTCTACGAACGTCTAAGGGGGTGGGGGAGGCGGTGGGGCCGGATCAGGAAGAGACTACCTCTCGGGAAGTACACTTTTAGTACACCGGACTCCGGGAATCAGGGGTCTCGAGATAAAAGTACCGACCACCAATTGAATAGTAAAACAAGTATATAAAAACCAGAACTCCTTTAAGGGGGTTGACAGAATGTCAGAGTAGTCAAGTGAATTTCACGCTAACGGTATTGAATAGAACTAAATAGACCGTATACCTACAAAATGTCTCTCATCGTTCTCCCCTTACCTCCACAATGTCAAGTCTTATAGGTCCGTTGATATGACGGACCTGCCTCTTCCGTTACCGTGGGGTGAGGTCATGAGAACGGACCTTTTAGGGTACCTGCCTCCTCGGACCTTCCGACGTCAAGTACCACAGCGACTCCCAGCCTGTGCTGACTCGCTGAAGTGAAAGTGAAAAGTGAAAGTGTGTAACTCTTCCTTTACCGTCGGGTGAGGTCACAAGAACGAACCTCTTAGGGTCCCTGCCCCCTCGGACCACCCGACGGCAGATACCCCGACGTGTCTCAACCTGTGCTGACTTTGCTGAATCGTCGTCGTCGTCGTCGTATGACGGACCTTTGAGGGTACCTACCTCCTCGGACCATCCGACGTCAGGTACCTCAGCGCTTCTCAGTCTGTGTTGCCTCGCTGAAGTGAAAGTGAAAAGTGAAAGTACGTAACCTCTTCCTTTATCGTTGGGTGAGGTCGCAAGAACGGACCTCTTAGGGTTCCTGTCTCCTCGGACCATCCGACGTCAGGTGCCCCGGCGTGTCTCAGTCTGTTTTGACTTAGCTGAATCGTCGTCGTCGTCGTATGACGATTCTCGTCCACAGAGAGACCATCGTATACATTAAGAATCCGTAGTTATCTTCTTTCGACATATCTGTAACGTACTTTTTGATAGTAGGACTTATATCTTTCCATTCTAAGATTTAATGTCTTCTACTTATGTCTTCTAAGATTTAAACAAGACTTTCTTACTTACTCGTTCCTTCTTTACTACTAACTGATACTGTCCTCGGAACTCTTCGTTATTGACTGTTGACTTTAAACTTAAGTCATCCAAGCCACCCTTTTTATTTTCATCATTTTTAAAGACTTGGATAACAAAGTTCCTTTTCGATAGGAATTAACGGTGTCTACTATAAAATCCATACTTTCTGAGATCAAAATCGTTTCTACACACAAACCTTTGTGATTCAGGATAATTAGTCTTTGACAAAAATTACCATCACTGGAGATTTATCTTACAGGTAGTTCAGAGGAACTAATCTATGTTCCGATAGTACCACGATACCACGATGCTGATTGTAGATCCCATTTCATTGACACAAAGGACGAAGACAAAACGAAGAGATCCATAATCCACTTGAGAATCCAGTTCGAGGTCATTATAGAATGAAAAGAAATTTTTTTTTTTCATCGATATCCATATATAAAAATAGAAAGTCTCCCTTTTTATCGGTAATACTCTGATTTTAACGAGTAATGAATATTGAAACGACAGTTCAAAGTCTAAACTAGAGGGAATGGTCAACTTAAAAGTTTCTAAAACTTATCTTGATAATTTCCGATTTTCTTCTCTTTGAAATTCATCCAGGTATGAAAGTGTTTACAGAGGATTACATAATCAACGAAAAATCAATGACTTCTATATAAAGTATGGATACAAAAGGTGAGTAGTATTTTTCAAAAGTCAGAGTTCAAACTGTAAAGAATGAACGTAGTTCTGACTCAGTGTTTCTTATATAATGTCTATCATTTTAGCTTTAGTGTCTTCTGAATGGAAAGTCACCGACAACGATACTTTGGTACAAAACTACCCTTTAAAATCTCTTCAAACACGAAGGACAACAATTTACTATCTTATACCTCTAGGGGAATTAAAAGTCTTAACGGGGAAAAATTTTCGTTCATTGGAGTTAATAAGAAAGATTACCCTGTCTGAGAAAGAAGAATGGGATAGAATGAATGGGTCTTGACGATTAATCCAAATTAAAATAGAAACGAAGGAGAGGAACGTACAATTTTTCCGTCGACCCGTCTCAAAATCTCTCTACAAAATACACGTTAATGTTCCAACATAACGATAATAAAAATGGATCCTGTGCCCCTACGACTTTTATGGATTGTCTAGTTTTTATACCATTGAATACTCGTTCTCTCGAACCTATTTTACTCTTCAATCTTTTCACGACAAAACAACAACACCTAGATCTTGTTCTGGTGTTACTGGAGACCAAGGACTTTCTCTCTTTTAAAAAACAAATTAAAACAAAGGAGGTCCGTTACACTAGACCTCTTCTCTTGAAACCCTAAGGTTCAGTCTTTTACTGAGTTTTTCGTTCTCCCCCTGAAGGGGTCACCAGGTCATCGATTCCGAGGTGCGACCGTTTCGTCTCCCGGGGCCCAGTCCCTTGATCTAGGGGGTACGGTGTCGATTTCCAAGGCGTACGGTGTTGATTCTTGACGGCGTCGGTTTTTATATTGGTTTTGTCTGTCCGTTCTCCCTCTCATTATACCACCAGACCGACTTCGCTCGCGGTGTTCATCTCTCGCACCTTTCCACTCCCCTCACTCGACTTACGCTTTGACTCTGAACGAAAGGTCTGTCTCCTTTTCGTCTTATATACAGATTGTTTCCGTCAACTTTTTCAGTGGACCTGAAAACTTTTTCAGTGAGACCGTCAATATACATCAATGAGTTCCCAACCGTGGTTCAAGGAGCCTACCGGAAAGTGCGCTGAGTAAACGGTAGATAGCTGTGTGTCGGGGGTTAGGTCTAAACGTGGTTTCGCCCGAAGGGTCTCCTCTGCTACTTATTGCACTGTGGAAGACACAAACAATAGGTCCAACCACGTCACGACCTTACACCTTGCCCGGTGTGTCATTGTTGACATTTTCAGCATGATAGAATCACTGTATTAGTGAGTAACCTGTAATGTCTTGTGTGAAGTCTATAGAAACCTTACCACCCTCGAGCTGTATGAAACTTACTTTCAAACTAGACCACATCCCAACCTTACCTCTGACGGGGGGCGGGGGCGTCGGGGTCAAAACCCCATGAGTGAAACACGACACAACCACCCTACACATGTCTCCCGATCGGACCTTGACGGGTCTAAGTAGAAACGTGTAGACTGTGTGTCCTATCACGGAGTGGAGTCCTCCTCTTACCGGGGTGTCTAAGACGGTAGAGTCGACTACCGTCATACATAAACATTGAAATAACATTCACCACAAAGTAATAATACAACTATTAATAGATGATGAGTAAGAGACTTTTATTTGGTTTCTGTGTGTGAGCACCGGAAAGAGGGGATCGCATACGAATACCCTTTCCTACAGTGCCCGAAGGGACGAACTAGAAACCCGAAGAGAGTCGACAGAAGAGCGCCGTGTGGGGCCCGCACACGTCCTCGTCCCGTCCGTCTTCTTGTACGTGAGTCGGCGAGGAGCTAGCCGACGGTCGGCGACGCGGGTCCCGGAGCGAGACCGGGGAAGAATAGGAGGGCGACGTACCCTCGTCACTCGAATCACCTCAGGTACCACTGGAGCCGACTTCCGAGACTCCCTTCCGTCACGCCCCCAATGAGTAAAGGATCCCGACGGTAGTGTACCATAGTGATCGACCTACCGAACTTTGTTCAGTAAGAAGAAAGTCAATTTTATTTACTAATGTTTTTAATTCTGTTTTGTTTTGTGGTTTTGTTGTACACAACTAAGAATGCCTAGACCTCCGGACTTCAGGCCTCCGTTTACTAGTCGTCCCGACACAAGGGAGACTTCCGACATCCCTTCTTAGAATCGAGGAGACAAGGATCGAAGTCCACACCTGGACTGAGTGTCAACGTAGTGCGGATAGAGACGAAGAGAAGTGGACCGGAAGAAGGAACACCGAGAAGACCCAGAGAGATAGGTTTGGAAAAGAGAATATTTCTGTGATCAGTGCCCTACGGTGCCGGTGGGAGTAGGTCAGACTATCGATTAGTCGAACTAATATAGACGTCTCTGAGATACAGGTTTATTTTAGTGTAAGTGTCTATAACCTCCAATCCTGTAAACCTGTAATAGAAAAACCTTATATAGCAAAGTTGTGTGACGTTCCCCACTCCATAAATGGTGTAAGTTCTTTTCGAAGACGTCGTGAATCCGGTCTCCGGTCGTTTCTACGACGACGTTCCTATGTCTCGACTCGGGATCTCTCGTTCAAAGATCTACATCTCACACAACGTTCACAAGTTTCCACTGGTGAATATTAAACGACAGTAATCGGTACCTCTTTATGGACTAGAATTGTGTCGATAGTAGTGTGGAAGACACGGTAATTGGACCCAAAGAGACGGACAAAGGGTAATTGAAGCGTGGACAACCAAATACTAGAGAGAAGGAGTGTTACTGATCACACACTCTGGTAGAGTATTAAGGAAGTTCCGAAAAACACTCTCTTGATACTTGAGGTCTCTTTCGCCCAAGAGGTTTCAGTTGAAGTTGACTTTGACACCAACGCCGTCTAATCCCTTGAAAAGTTTTACGGTTGAATAAAATTAATGTATCTGTATCAGAGTGTTAGATTTATCTCTGTCAGAGGTCGGGAGTCAGTCGCTGAGTCTATGATTTGTTATCCTGTCACTTAAGCCATTGTCTCCAACCTCTTTCTTATCCGGTATCTGTCGTGGGACCTTTTACCAATGAAAAGAATGACAACCAACCATTCGTCCAGACTCTACGAAGTTTCCGATCTACTAGAACATTTCCGGTCCGGGGAGAGAACTATTGGAACTCGTGAGACTCTGAGTCAAAAGGATTGGACCACTGAAGTACTCCTGGGTCTTCTCCTTTAGTGTTGTTTTGATGGGTACAAACTTTTTGTATAATTACTAAGTTAATTAACAATAAAAAAATTTTACTTTTACGAAAGATTTGTTTGTTTGTTTCGAACGAGTCAAGGAGGGCTCAACTCAACAAGACACTTGGAGTCGGTGTCACAGTCAGTACGAAGAATAGGGAGACTCGGAGACGGACCCAAAGGGAGGTAGATTTTACAAGGTTTCTTGGGTCGGAAGAGGTTCCTGTGAAGTCTGAGAGGAAGTTTCAGGCGGTTCGGTGGGAAAGGAGGTGTTCCGGAGGAGACGGGGAGTACGTCAGTCGTGAAGGGGAAACTACCCTGGAGACTAGGTCGTGAAGACTTAGTCCCCTCCAAAATGGGGGTCCTCGGTGAAGCGGTACAGACCCGCGTAAAAATCAACAGTGGTGTACCTCCCAACGCGGTGACCATACCTCACCCATCTCCGACCGACGGTAGGATGTGACGTGTCCCGTCGGAAGTGTCGTTTCTTGAGAGGTCGGACTTCGTAGTCACCATCACTCCAACGAAAGTAGATCCAGACGAAACCCGAAGGGACCACCGAGACACCATTTCTTAGGTGGACGTCACGTCCTCGGTATCCTATGTACCCAAGTTTGGGACCCAGTCCTTCTAGGGGACCTCCTCCCGGACCGTTGGGCGAGGTCATAAGAAGGGCCCTCTTAGAGGTACCTCTAAGTCTCCTCGGACCGTCCGATGTCAGGTACCTCACCGTTTCTCAGTCTGCACTGACTTTACTGACTCGTACGTGCGTGCGTCCAGACGGAGTGTGATTACAAATGTCACTGACCGGGAGAAACAACCTTGAGTACAGTGATTCCCCGTCTTTGAAATAAATCAACCACAAATACAAGAATCCGACCACCCGTGACACTTTACTTTAACTTTACTTAAGTCGTTACAAGAATAACGGAACTAGGGACGTCAACAAACACCATTGTAGAGTCCACCTTGAGTCTCTTCCATCTAAAATTATTTGTTTTTAGCAAAATTTACGTGTTGACGAAATTCTATCTAACAACACGTTTCGGTTATTATTGACCAATCTAATAACGGATTCGTTTTTGTGTTACTCTCGCGGAAAGGGTGAACGAAGACACACCCAAACACCCACATGTGTACCGACGACTTCCAGGTCTTACAACAAGACGAACAGAGACATCAGGACCGTCAAAACACCACAAGGGACGTAGGATTTGAAAGGTAATATTCAAGATCAATAGGATAGAAGTATTTTCAATCACGAACATTATTATTGTCGATTGATAATTCCTGAATGAGCTACGGCTCGTCATAAGGTTCGTGAGATACACGTAATTAATTTAAGAGTCCTATAGGACTACTCTATCAACATTAATTAATAAAAAATTTCGTAATAAATGATAACTGGTAAAATAAAAATAAATAAAAAAACCGATCCGGTGCACTGAATACCCGAGAGTCAAGGGACTGGACCCTAACTTGGGTCCGGTGACGTCACTTTCCTGTTTCAGGATCGGTGACCTAGTGGTCCCTTACGGGATTGGCAAAATACTAATGATAAACAAAAGTAAAAAGAAATAGAAAACCGACGTGACGTACCGTGTACCTCAGGATCAAGGGAATGGTTGTTTGGACGTGGGGGACGTAACCGTCACATCTCAAAATTGGTGGTCCGGGGGTCCCTTCAGGACCCACCCATGCCAAGAAAAGGGAGAAAATGTATACTCCTTTACCTCCGTGTCCCTCCGATTTATTAAACGAGGTCCAATGTACCGATTATTAACCGCCCCGTCAGACTGAAGTTCAAGTACTATGGTGTGACCGATAGGACTATTCGAATCTAGAAAAGAGTATGGTAAATATTTTTTAAGGTGTAGTAGTATTTTATAGACTAGTGTTTTTTCCCTTTGAATGTTTGAAGTCTCTATTATATCCTTTTATAGAAATGTCAGAGTCCTATTCCCTCCTGAAGAATTTGTTCTAAGTTTTTAGTGTTCACTTTTCCCTTTTTGGTTCAAAACCGAGGTACTTTCCTTTCTGTAGGTGTCCAGAGTTTTGTAGTATTTGTTTCGATTTTTCTGTTCGTAAACTGACTCTCGACTTTCAATGGTTTTCTCTTTCCTAACCATACTTCTTATGGACTTCTAGTTATGGTTGATTATTCTTTTTCTGATGTACCATCCGCGTACCAGTCATCTCCTTTTTTTCTTCTTTTGACCTACGAGGCATTCGTGCACTTTTCTAGGAGATTAAATGACGAGGCCTTCCTCGAGTCAGTACAGGTTAAGAAACACTGGTAAATCTGGTATCGGAGGGTCCGAGGAGGCAGGTACCCTAAAGGGTCCGTCCTCATGACCTCACCCAACGGTAAAGGAAAAGGTCCCCTGGAAGGGTTGGGTCCCTGTCTTGGGTATAGAGGACACAGAGGACGTAACAACCACCTAATAAATGGTGACATTAGTCCCATTATTTTCAATTTTGTTGGTACTCTTTACTGAATGGTACAGAGTGTGTAGCCCGACCATTTTTCGTTTTCCTTAGTGTCCGAGTTTTAAAACACCCCACTGTCTCTTTTTTCTTGAGGGTGTGTGACGGTCACCTCCTCAGCTACCCTCCTTCGACCATTGTTGATGGTCTCACTGTTTATGGATGTGACAAAATCAAGTGACTCTTTTGTCTAGTATGTTAGGTCTGACAAGAACCACAAGTGGCTACGACAAGTATGCTCCCTCGTCGGTTCGGTTCCTAAGACGGGACCCAGGCACTTGGTGACTTTGTCGGGTGAGGTAGACGGGTGCACAAGGATACAGGAGGGACGTTTCCCAGGTATGAGGTGTAAATTCTCGGTGACAGAGTCGTGGAGGTCCGACGAAGGACTTTCGTGTCTGGAGACAGAGAGTGGTGTTTCCCGGTCTCACCTCCTTTTTATCGGAGCCCCGTCTGAGGTACGGGTAGAAGTCGTATCGTTTTCTCCCTTCACACGCTGCGAGCACCAGGGTGACAAGAGATTCAGATTATCGAAAAAAAAAAAAGAAAAATCGGTGGGTCGTACACCCTAGAATCAAGGGGTTGGATTCCACCTTGGATGCCGGGGAGGTGACCTTCGTGCCTCAGAATTGGTGACTTGGCGGTCTCTTCAGGGGATTATCGAAGACCTCTGTACATTTGTTCCCGGGTTCGATGACGACGTTCACCCTTCGACGACAAGAAAAAAGTAACAGAGGACCCGTCTCAGATCAAACCCCAGTTACTACGTCATTGATTTTGACATTGGAGAGTCAAGTCAAATCAACGAGTCAGCACAAGCTGAGAAACACTGGGGTACTTGAGGTCGAGTGGTCCGGAGGGACAGGTAGTGGTTGAGGGTCTCAAATGAGTCTGAGTGCAGGTAGCTCAGTCACTACGGTACGTCGGTAGAGTAGGAGACAGTAGGGGAAGAGGAGGGAGGAAGTTAGAAAGGGTCGTAGTCCTAGAAAAGTTTACTCAGTGAAGAAACATAGTCCACCGGTTTGATAACCTCAAAGTCGAAGTTGTAGTCAGGAAGGTTACTTATAAGTCCTGACTAAAAGAAATCCTACCTGACCAACCTAGAGGAACGTCAGGTTCCTTGAGAGTTCTCAGAAGAGGTTGTGGTGTCAAGTTTTCGTAGTTAAGAAATCGTGAGTCGAAAGAAATATCAGGTTGAGAGTGTAGGTATATACTAATGACCTTTTTGTTGTCGAAACTGATCTACCTGGAAACAACCGTTTCATTACAGAGACGAAAAATTATACGACGGATCCAACCAGTATTGAAAAGAAGGTTCCTCATTCGTAGAAAATTAAAGTACCGACGTCAGTGGTAGTCGTCAGTAAAACCTCGGGTTCCTTTATCAGACAGTGACAAAGGTAACAAAGGGGTAGATAAACGGTACTTCACTACCCTGGTCTACAGTACTAGAATCAAAAGACTTACAACTTGAAATTCGGTTGAAAAAGTGAGAGGAGAAAGTGAAAGTAGTTCAGAGAAATCAAGAAACGAAAGACGGTAATCCCACCACAGTAGACTTATAGACTCCACTAACTATAAAGAGAGTCGTTAGAACTAAGGTCGGACACGAAGGAGGTCGGGTTGCAAAGAGTACTACATGAGACGTATATTCCATTTATTCGTCCCACTGTTATATGTCGGAGCTGCATGAGGAAAAAGGATAAACCTTGGTCAGACAACAAGGTACAGGTCAAGATTGACAACGAAGGACTGGACGTATGTCCAAAGAGTTCTCCGTTCAGTCCACCAGACCATAAGGGTAGAGAAAGTCTTAAAAGGTGTCAAATAACACTGGGTGTGTCACTTTCTAAAATCCCATCAGTTACTTCGTATTTATCTACAAAAAGACCTTGAGAGAACGAAAAAGCTACTAGGTCACCTACAACCGTTAAACTAGAGACCAAGGAGACGGAAAAGATTTCGGTCGAATGTGTAGACCTTCAAGTGCCAAGTGAACAATAACTTCGGACCGAACCTCTTAAAACTCGTAATGAAACGATCGCACACTCTAGTCATGTTAACACGTCATCAAACTCGTAAGAAACCATAACGGAAAGAACCCTAACCTTACTTTTGACTGGAAAAGGTCAAGACACCGGTAACGACTCAAAAGGTTTAAACGACCGTATAACTCATTGGAGACATTGGAGATCGTCCAATGTTAATCCCTCTTTGACACCCAAGTTAGGGACCCGGACCTTCTAGGGGACCTCCTCCTTTACCGTTGGGTGAGGTCGTAAGACCGGACCCTTTATGGTACCTATCTCCTCGGACCGCCCGGTGTTAGGTACCACGGTGTTTCTCGACCTGTACTGACTTGTACGTGCGTGTGTCCGACCGATTTGTCACCAAGCTGAGAAAGTTGAAGACTTTCAGTATCGTCGATTCAGTAAAGTCAACACCTCTTTGGTTCTACTCAAAAGAGATTTAGTCTATGGTATTTCTGTGGTCTACCACCAAGCAAAGAATACTTCTGGTGTCTTATCGACAAAAAGTCCAGATGTATTACAGAGAACTCTAAAGTCTGTGTCTTAAGACCCCAGAGACGGTTTTTTTACGACTGAACGGACTATCAACTCGTCCAAGATTGTAGAAAAAACGAAAACGACGACCGGTGACACAACGGACTGGACACGTCTCCGCAGGTAGTGGGACCTGACTATGTCTAGTCCTAAATCTTTAAAGTAATGAGTCCAAGTAGAAAACAATTCACGCGTCGTACCACCGTGGACCGTTGGAGACGTCTCTTAAGGAAGGAACTGACCAACGATAGGACATGTATCTTTATAACGTGGAGTCTTAGACCATAAACCCGTTCTCTCAGGTTCCTTGGGGAACCGTCACTAATCGAGACTCAAGACACCGAAATAAGCCGGTCTGTCAGTCTCTTGTTCCGAGGACCTGTTGTAGTCCAGTAAAGGTGTGTCTTTGGGAAGGGACGTGACTCCATGTAATGGTGGCGAACCTGTCTCCGAAGGTCACTTCTTACCCGTAAACTACGGGGTCGTAGATGATGCTACAGGGTCCACCCCGATCACCATTTCTTGGGCGGACGGTTACGTCCTCTGCAATCTCTGCACCCAAGTTAGGGATCCAGCCCCTCTAGGGGACCTCCTCTCATATCGTTGGGTGAGGTCATGAGAACGGACTTCTTAGAGCACCTGTCTCCTCGGACCACCCACTGTCGAGTTCCCCCGTCGTTTCTTAGATTATGTTGACTTCCCTGAATCGTATGTACGTGCGTAGAAGATGTCCTGAACTCGACTTTTATAATAGACTATGTAGTGAGTTGTACTCCTGAATCTAAAGAGGATTTTAAAGGATGGTCCTTTAGAAATAAAGAGAACTTTTGGCTCGTGCGAAATGATCCACAAACTCTCGACTCTCCGATGTGTGCCGGTCTATTTCCCACATAAAACCTCGGACTACCGGGACCCAAACTGAGAACTGAGTTTGGTGAATGACTCACTTAAACCCATCAAATCAATGGGAAAGAGTTGTGACGAGACACACACACACACACACACACACACACACACACACACGCGCGCGAATCAGCCCAGACTAATAGACGTTGGGGTACTTGATATCGGGTGGGTCCGAGAAGACAGGTACCTTAAGAGGTCTGTTCTTATGACCTCACCCAACGGTAAAAGAGGAGGTCCCCTTGAAGGGCTAGGTCCCCAACTTGGGTACAACGAACACAGAGGACATAACCGTCCACCGAAGAAATGGTGATCGTGGTGGACCCTTCGGGAAGTTATGACTACTGGAGTAGAGTTTTGACCCTTCTTATAAAGGACACGACATCTCAACAACACGTCTAATCCTTTGACTACCTTTGAATCGTTTATATGACCTTCACTTTCACTTTAGGAAATCAGCACAGACTGAGAAACGCTGGGGTACCTGTCATCGGATGGTCCGAGACGGCAGGTACCCTAAAAGGTCCGTTCTCATGACCTCACCCGACGGTAAAGGAAGAGGTCCCCTAGAAGGGTTGGGTCCCTGACTTGGGTCCAGAGGACGTAACGTTTGTCTGCGAAATGACAGACTCGGTGGTCCCTTCGGGGGTTTACATGACCTCCCCACTTGTTTACCATCGACAAAAATCTTTTAGGAAACACAGGGTTTAAAGTTTCGATCCTAGTCACGAGTTCACTTCACTGATAAAATTTGATCCAAGATCATATTACAAGAAAAAAAGAAACTGACCAAAGACTGATATCAAAACAAAAAATTAATAATTTTTGAAAAAAATTTTAACATACTGAAAAGTAGTAAATTTTTCTTAACCTCATATCGACTAAGTGTTACAACATAATCAAAGTCAACAAATCGTTTCATTAAATCAATGTGGGTGTGTGTTTAAACAAAAAGTCTAAGAAAAGAAAGTATTCAACAATGTTTTATAATTCATAAAACATATGACACGATATGTCATCTAGAAAAAATCAATAGATAAAATAAAAAATTTGTAGAGTTAAATAAATAAAAATTAACTTCCTGTTAACAAGATGTTATAACACAACCAAAAACGGTATGTTGTTGTGTTTAGTCGGTATCCATATGAATGTAGGGGAGGGAGGACTTTGAGGGAGGGTGGAGGGTGGGGTAGGGTGGGGAGATCCAACAGTGCCTCGGACCCAAACTCGAGGGACTCAGTATGCCGTTTAAGGGCGGTCGACAGATAAAATTTGTATCATCACACAAATACAATTAGGGTTTGAGGATTAAATAGGGAGTGGGGGAGGGGTGACATGAAGAGGTAAGATAAGTCAAGTCAAGTCAGTGAGTCAGCACAGGCTGAGAAATGCTGGGGTACTTAACGTCGTACAGTCCTGAGGGACAGGTAGTGGTTGAGGGCCTCAAGTGAGTTTGAGTGAAGGTAGTTCAGCCACTACGGTAGGTCGGTAGAGTAGGAGACGGCAGGGGAAGAGGAGGACGGGGGTTAGGGAGGGTCGTAGTCTCAGAAAAGGTTACTCAGTCGAGAAGCGTACTCCACCGGTTTCATGACCTCAAAGTCGAAATCGTAGTAAGGAAGGTTTCTTGTGGGTCCTGACTAGAAGTCTTACCTGACTAACTTAGAGGAACGTCAGGTTCCTGAGAGCTCAGAAGAGGTTGTGGTGTCAAGTTTTCGTCGTTAAGAAGCCGCGAGTCGAAAGAAGTGTCAGGTTGAGAGTGTAGGTAAGATATGCACGGAATTATAACGTCTGACGGAGAGTAGAAGACACACCGTGTCTACCCTTTATTTCTTTCGTCTCGTAGTTTTCAGACTATTGAACACCGAAAGAATAAAGGAGTCGTGACTGAGGGTCCGAGATTTGAGTCGAACTGATTGACCTAGTGACATATAAAGACCTGACCAGTGTAATCCCTGTAACCATAAACGACACGTCCACCCAACGACACCCCAAACGAACACAAGAAAGGAGACTACTCGTAGGGGGTTACGACCTTTATTAGTGTCTCGAACCCCAGACAACGGACATGGAAGACTCCGACGTCGTTTGACCCGAAGTCCTACGACCCCAGCGTCCTACGACCCCAGTCCGAGGAGACCGGTAACACTCTCTTCTTTGGCGGGTGGGGTACACTCCGGTGTCTCTCCCTTCGGGTCCCGGCATATTAGAGGACTGTCTCCGGTCACGGGACGAGGAGGTCGTTCTTCCTGAGACACCGGACGGACCCTGGGGACACTACCGTCCCTTTACGGGTGTGCGGGTACGTGAGTCCAAGACAGGGACGGGGCGGGGGCGGAACCGAGACACATTGAACGTTAAAACACATATTTCAACACTCGGGGGTGGGAGGATTCTTCGTAGATCCTAGTCTACGAGAAGAGTCGACGGGCGGGTTCACCCTTGAACCTCGACGGCTCAGGTGGCACAGGTGGCTGCTCCCGCCCCCACCCCCCTCCGCCTCTCGAGTATGAAAGTAGACGGGGTCGGGACGGGAGTGCCTCACACAAAACGTACACCAACAACTTGAAACTAAGTCACTGAGTACGACTCCACGTCCGAAGTAGAGGGAGGGAGTAGACTAACGAAAGAAGGAGAGAAAATTTTCTTTTTTTTTTTTTTTTTTCCGTTTCGTTTTGATGGAAACGTCGAAACTTACACTTACCACTTTCCTTCATCTTGAAGCCGGACTTCACTGAGAGGCCCGGAGCCCCTGTGGACCTGTCGACCCTCCTGTCGACTCCCCTCGCCCCACAGGTGGCGCTCCCGGGAGCTGTGCGGGACGACCACTCACATACAGGGGACCGTACCCAGTCACACTGTCTCACGACAGTCTGAACGCCACCCCCACCCTCCTGTCTCTGTCGTGTGAGCCCCTCCGCCCCCGGTCCTACGTCCCGTACATAAGAACCTACCCTTCGTAGGATCGTTGTTAGAGTAGAGAGAATCAATGAGACTCCCAAACCACCCCCCCTTTTTTATCCATTCGTAGAAATTAAAGGAAACCCACTTTAGAACGAGATAGATCGTTTAAACGTAAATTACAGTTCTCCCGAAAATAACCTCTTTCTAATTAGTCTTCTTTGATAATCCAAATTCATTTTCGAGGACGAAATTTCTACAAAATTAAAATACTTTAGTCTTCCTGATCCCAGAGTTTCTCAGACTGTACTGACTCCGCTGAATCGTGCGTGTGTGTCTTGAGACCTCGTGTAGACTTTGGATAGAGGTACGAAAACTCTCGTTCAACATCTACTCTACCACTGACCACCCACAGATCAAAGGACCGTCTAGTCCTTGTAAACCGTCCCGGGGTTTACGGTACAGAAGATCTCCTACCGGGACACCCGAAGTTCTTCCGGATGCTCCTACAACCTTATTCAGAAGTGGACTACCGTCACTTATATTAGAACCGAATACGGGACCCCGGTAAGATCTTACGAACCGGTACTTGAGGTTCTCCGCTGGAGTCCCGGTGTACAACGGTTCGGTCCTCACGGTTGTGGACCGTCCACTTATCAAACCCTCCCGTAACTCGTCTCCCAAAACAAAATGTGGAACGAAGTCTCAACGGGACCCCATAGCTAGTCCCGACATTTATGAACACACATGTGGCCTTTGTTGGATGTCGTCGTGTGTTCCCACCCTCTTTTGTTTTCCGGTCGGATCAGGGGAGTCCGAGTCTCGTTGTAATGAGTGTTGTCGGGGGTTCGTCGTCGTTAGGTTCGCAGGGACCTCCTTACCTTCCGATGTGCCACACCAAATATCCTGGGCCTACTTGGAACTGCTGTGATACTGTTCACTCTGTTCGGTCTGGGTCTTCCTGCTTATGTCACACTAAAGTGAACGTACTTCGTCACTCCTAGTAGTTTAAGCATTTCTGCGTTTCATCTTGACACCAATGGTCCTCAACTCCGTCCCCTACCCCTCAATCACAAATTACCCCTGTCTCAAAGGTAGACCCCTCTACTTCTACGAGACTGATACCTCCCACTACTACCAACGAATGACGACGACTTTACGTGAGTATTCTTAGTCATTTTACCACTTAAAATACGATGCTGAGAAAACGGTGTTAAAAATTTTTAATATTAAGACAATTCCCCCTTTTTTTTTCAGTCCGGGTTTGGTGTTTAGAGTACCCGACTTCAAAAACGGAGAGACACTGAAGGAGTTTGAGACTGTTGAGGGGACTCCCGAAGATCTAGATTCGACTTGGTCTTTTGAAGACGTCCCTGAGACAGATCTTGGCAGGGGAGTGATACCACCCACTGAAGGCCACCCGCACACGCCCTCTAAAGAGACGTTGACCGGTTCCGCTGGACCCTTGCCTGAACCTCCAGTCCCAGGTCACAACTTCCTCCCGACCGGGACGAAACACCGGGGGCTCACCGGGACCCGTCGTGGGAGACCGTCCTCGACGGTGGGAACCCTCAGAAGGTAGGTCGACACTCTAGGACCCATTCAGTCCGTTTGGAGTCAGAACAGTGGACGTTGGACTCATTGAGAAAGGTACAGCGTCCCTGAAACCCTAAAAGGCTTCTTCTGTGTGTTCCTCCGTGGAACATTGGTCTTTTGTTACACAGCGACACTCGACGACTGAGAGACGTCAAGAATAACGAGAATGAACGAGTAAGAAGTCACACGGTACTAAAAAAGGAGGGGATCCCCGAGAAGGTCGGTCTGACAAACCGGGTCTCCGGGAGGAAGGACTAATAGACTGGGTGGAACAAGGTGGGCGCTCCCAGGGGACACGGGGGAGGGGAAAGAGGGAAAGAGAGGACGACCCAGCAGTCCAGGCCTCGGGTGGGAGGAGTCGGAACTGTGACTCGTGACCTGTCGCACGGGGCGGCTGGGAACAGTCTCACGTCCTCTGAACCCTTCCAAAAGCTTCACAATGATCGGTAGACACGACAAACACTGAAGGTCAGTTCTAACTCCTTCTTTTGGTTCTACTTTAACAAGTATGAAAGTCCAGAATTTTTATCTTACCTTTTTCATCGACGGTCGTCGGGACACCGAGTTTCTGGTAGCGTCGACCCCCACCCCCCACCCCCTGCCCGACACTGAACCCCGAGGTCTCTCGTCGGGGGGTGGGATCACAAGAGGGAATAAATCTTTAAAATTTTCCTTTACTTCAATAAAATCTCAGAGTTCCCCCCTTTTTTCGGAGACTCCATCCACTTAAGAAAGTCAATTAAAGCACACTTTTGTCGGGAGGGTAGGGTGCGTATGGATGTTTTGAGGCGAGTCTTTTCCTCGAGACAACTTCGAACTCCCCAGACACCCCTCGACGGCTCCGTCCCTGGGGAGAGGGTGAGGGGTCCTCTTTCCAAAAAGTGAAGTTCTTACAAGCACGAAGACGGGATGGTCTTGCGTTTCACTGTTTTATTTGAGCCTGAGAGGAACATTGACAATGATCCACTGAGTTCTCTTCAGCGGACTGGGTCAGTATAAAACTGCAAAGGTAAAGATCCTACTATTCCATAACGACGATAGAACTTGGCGTCGAGTTTCGTTGGGTAATAATACCAGCAGAGACGGTAAACGATCGACATATCCCGAGTGAGACATGGTGAGACTTGGAATGACAGAAGTAGACACTCGTCCCTTATGAAAAAATAGGTGGACCAACTGGGTCGTCCCTATTACCCTTCAAAGTTCATTCTCGGAGACGTTCTTTCACTCGCCTTTGTTACTTCTTTTTGCACTTATACAAATACAAGTACAACAGACCTGACAGAAAGAAGGTGAAATCAAGGGAGGGAGAAGAGAAAGAGGGTGGGAGAAGAGAGTTCGAAGGACAGAGAAAGAAGGTTTAGGTTTATTCTCGGTGTCACGTGCGTGTTTCTCGTCCCCTCCCCACCCCACCCTCATTGACTTCGGTAGTCCAGACCCTCCTGAAGCACCTCCTCCACTGTCACTCTAATCCAGACCACCTCTTCCCCGTCCCCAAGGTGTCTCCCTTCTCGGGCCCCACACCAGAGGTCCAGACTCTGTGATCCCAGAAAATCCCTGTTGCGTGTCAGGGACCACACTCGACCGGATGGTCCACCCACTCACAGCGGAAGGAGATACCTCTAACCCAGTTTCGACCTGGGACCAGGCTCTTTTGTTAGTGGGACTTTCGTTTCTTACCGTGACCAGTCCCTTTTCAACTCCGACCTGATCTCCATGCACCGGGACCTTTGGGCTCTCCTTGAACCAGGACCCACACCAGTCAGAACGAAGAGCACGACTCCTCTAAACTGTAGATGAGACGTGTCCTACCTCCCTGCACCTGTAAAACCCCCCTGCACCTTCAGAACTAGTCAGATCAGATTGAACTGATCTCGTCAACACCCACCCTCACACCACTCCACCGGGAGGGTCCTCGAGACCCCTCTACTGCTACACCGGACAGACACCGACCCTCTCCGGTCGAGCAGGAGTCAGCAGGTCGAGACACGCCCGGGGAGACCGGAGCGGAAAGAGGAGGCTACTTCTATTCAGTAAGGAGAGGACTCAAAACTTTTGTGTAGAAAGATTATCTTTCATAACACGGATAGTAGTACCACATACTGAACAAATGTAAAAAACAGACAAAAGGACTTATCTAACATCTCTTTAGACTGACACCCAATAAAACAGAAATATCTTGACCCAGGGTCGTATAACGGACCACGGATCCTCCACTAGTCATTCACGATCAATGTACTTACTCTCTTACTTACTTACCTACCTACTCACTGGAACCTGTCACCACCACACTCACACTTCCCCTCGTACTAACACCTTTTACAGTCCCTTCGCCTGAATTACTGAGTAACCTACAACTTCACGCCCTCTCCCTACTCAGTTTCGACTGGAGTGCGAACGAAGATACCTAGAGACCCCCTACGGTAAGTCACTCTACCCTTGAGTCCTTTTTTATAAGGTCCCCCCTCCTATTAAAATCGAAACCCGTAAATAATTTCTTTTTCGACGATTTGAGAAGTGTATATCCTCCGTAATACGGTCCACGACCGAAGGGACCACCGAGTCTATTATTTCTGAAGTGGTCGTTACGCCCTCCGGACCCAAACTCGGGACCCAACCTTTCTAGGGGACCTCCTCCCGTACCGTTGGGTAGAGTCATAAGAACCGACCTCTTAGGGGTGTCTGTCTCCTCGGACCTCCCGACGTCCGGTACCCCAGCGTTTCACAGTCTGTGTTGACTCGCTGATCTTGTGTGTACGAGTCACGATCACTGAGACTCTGTCTGTCCAGCCTTCCGTCAAGTGTCAGACTCTTCGTCTATGGACTGTTGAGGTATACGGAATGTCTCCACACACGTGTGCGGACCCTCGACTCTCCGGGTTCGGTGAGTAAGACTGTCCCTCAGTGCCTACTGGTGACACTCGCTCAAACTCGGTTTAGAAAAAAAAAAATTCAGCTTAGAATTTGGGTTTTCTAGTGAGACCTATCTGTCCTGTAGTATACGTTTTCGCGTTACCATCCTTATAAGACCTCACCCCTCATCTTTCTCGAAGTCACACCGACCTCTCTTTCCTGGTCTCCCGTCAACACCCGTTCTCCATCTGCCCCCGGACGTTACGTAGGACTTTCGAGTCGGTAGACGAGTCCTTGAACTACAGAAAGAACTCCAGTTGTGCCCCATTCTCCCATAAAGATTCGTCCCCCACTGTACAAGTCTGAACAAGATCTTTGAGTCACGACCGATGTTTACCCTCGACCCGGTCTACCCTACCTCCTCCCCGGGGATCCTTTGACACTGGACGTGACCCCCACCCTACGTCTTCCATCCGTACCTCCGAACCCACCCCGAACACCCGTCCTCCACCCACACTATCCCCGGTACGGTTTCCTTCCTTTCTGTATCCTGAAGACAACCCCCGGGACCTACTGTACAGACATCCGGGGGATGTGCCTTGGCAGATGTACCTTTTTCGACAACTTTTCGAGACCTAAATTCTTCTCCCAAAAACCAAAGTCTTAAGGAAAGGTGAGAGTGTTTGATGATTCCTGGTGGTGGTGGGGTCAAACAAATATACCAAATATAGATAGACAGCTATATGTGAAACAATCTTTGATTTTGATACTTTAAATTTTTATTAGTAAATAAATTTTTTAGTCCCATTTGGTTAGGATAATTATATTTACTACACAAAATACTCTTTATTGAGATAAAAGGTTTGGAGGTTTTTAAAATTCTTCTGACCGTGACTAAATATAAAAACGTTTAGAGAAATTATAGGTCGAATTATGTTCTGTCGACCGAAGAGTATAGACGAAGGTACAAGTTCGACAACCGTTATAGTGTTACTGTACATCGAAGACCTTATCAAGTACCATGTGAGCACTCTCCTACTCACCTTCTTTTTCGTTTAATGATGAATCGTAAATCATCCCTTTATGAAAATGGAATATGTGAGGGACCCTCCCAAAACCCGAGGGAGACCTGGCGTTAAACTCTTAGTGACTTCGGCTGAGTCGTTTACAAGACTCAAGGGTGTCACAAAATGGTTTATCGCGTGTCCCGTAAATAGAGTGTCCAAATGTCGATACACACGGGCCACAAATCGTTCTTCAGACTCGACCTTCACGTCAACACCTAAGTACCTAGATCCCCCGACCACCTCCCGTACTCCCCATCCCTTCTACCGAACCCGTCCTGGGACTGTAACTGGTTCCCTGGTCTCCGATTCGTTTCGTAACCTTTCTTCAACCTCTGGATCCGCTTCGACACATTGGATTCTCTCTTCTCTCATAGTTCTTCCTCCACCAGGTGTTAAAAACCTAAATTTTAGGGATCATTCCTATACCCGGTGTCTCGGTTTTCGTCGTCTCTCCGACGGGTTCCGTTCCTCACCTTTCTACGACGACCGAAACCGTCAATCCTCCAGTGACCACTGAAACTCCCGTTAAAGCCATACCGTCACTAGTCATCCGGTCCGCCCATCGTTGGCTGTTCACCACCGACGCCGTCTCCTCGGAGAGATAAGTCCTCAGTCAAGTCAGGGAGTCAGTACAGACTTAGAAACACTGGGGTACCTGACGTCGTACGACCCGAGGGGACAGGTAGTGGTTGAGGGTCTCGAACGAGTTTGAGTACAGGTAGCTCAGCCACTACGGTAGGTTGGCAGAGTAGGAGACAGTAGGGGAAGAGGAGGGCGGAAGTTAGAAAGGGTCGTAGTCCCAGAAAAGGTTCCTCAGTCAAGAAACGTAGTCCACCGGTATCGTAACCTCAAAGTCGAAGTCGCAGTTAAGAAGGTTACGTATAAGTCCCAATTTAAGGAAATCCTAACTGACCAACCTAGAGGAACGTCAGGTTCCCTGAGAGTTCTCAGAAGAGGTTGTGGTGTCAAGTTTTCAGAGTTAAGAAATCGTGAGTTGAAAGAAATATCAGGTTGAGAGTGTAAGTATGTACTGGTGACCTTTTTGGTATCGAAACTGATCTACCTGGAAACATTACAAAGACGAAAAATTATACGGTAGATCAAACCAGTATCGAAAAGAAGGTTCCTCGTTCGTAGAAAATTAAAGTACCGACGTCAGTGGTAGTCGTCACTAAAACCTCGGGTTCTTTTATTTCAGACTGTGACAAAGGTAACAAAGGGGTAGACGAACGGTACTTCATTACCCTGTTCTACGGTACTAGAAGTAAAAGACTTACAACTCGACATTCGGTTTAAAAAGTGACAGAAGAAAGTGAAAGTAGTTCTCCGAGAAATCGAGAAGTGAAAGACGGTATTCCCACCACAGTAAACACGTAGAGTCCAATAACTATAAAGAGGACCGTTAGAACTAAGGTCGAACACGAAGTAGGTCCGGCCGTAAAGAGTACTATATGAGACGTGTATTCAATTTATTCGTCCACTGTTATCTGTCGGAACTGTATGAGGAAAGGACTAAACCTTGGTCAACCAACAAGGTATAGGTCAAGATTGACAACGAAGAACTGGACGTATATCTAAAGAGTCCCCCGTCCATTCAACCAGACCATAAGGGTAGAGAACTTCTTAATAGGTGTTTTTAAAAGACAGGTCCTCCGACCAACTATTTATAGACACTGGACGGTCGGGGTAGTACTCAAGACGACTTCAAGAACATAATTCCCGCTCCGAGACGCTCTGTTCTCCTCCGGTACGACCCTTGGGTCTTCTCTCTCACAACGTCTCCTAAGGTTATCCTCCGGTCCTTGGCTTCTACCTCTTGGACATTATGACTCTTCTCCTGCCCCACCTTGCTGTCTACACACACTTACACACAACTCGTGGCAAACATCCCCTTTGTAGTTTCTGGTGGACTTAAAAGTAGTAAACCGCATACCTATTTGTGGTATGTCAGAAAGTAAACAAGTAAGTAATCTGTTTGTACGTAACTCTAAGTCGACACGGTCCGTGACAAGATTTATGACACCTATTCCACCCGTCGGTTTGTCGATTTGACCGTCGCTTTCTAAAGGTTTTACTGAGAAATTATTCTTTTCACTGAACGACTTATTAATCAGGTCATACTATGATAAACACATTTTTGTTGGAGGGAATTTGTCATACACGTAGATAGACGATCTGTACGTTCTTTTACGTATCTTTTTCACGATCTTCCTCTGTCCTCTCCGTTCGTCCCAAACCCCAAACATCCTTCTCTGTAATATATGAAAGTACGCAATATGAAGATGTAATAAAGTCAAAAAAGTATCAGATGTCTAAAAGTCCTAATAAAGACATAAAATTTTCAAAAAACTTTCTATATCCAGAAACACTTTTCTCTCTGGGTCAGACAGGTTTCCTAAGGAAGACTGAGTCAGTATAAAAGAACATTTGTACACAGTCCGACGTGGGAGGACGGGGGTTGATGGGGTTTCCACGTCCGGTCCTTCACTGCCGACCCACCTTTCTTATTTTAAACTCAATCCTGGAGAATAAAATCTCCAAGTCATGATAGACTCAATTGACGATACCTTTTGACACAACCACGTGTCTCGACTTAAAACCAGTTTCGTACACGAAGACCCTTATCTTAAGTGGTCTCCCATAAAGGGGGACAAATTAAGGTCCTCAACATAATCAAACGTTACCTACAGTATTGTTTTATGGTGTCTCGACCAAAAATAAAACCTATATATACCCGAAGGGATCACTGAGTCTACCATTTCTTAGACGGACGTTACGCCCTCTGGACCCAAGTTAGGGACCTAGTCCTTCTAGGGGACCTCTTCCCGTACCGTTGGGTGAGATCATAAGAACGGACCTCTTAAGGTACCTGTCTCCTCGGACCACCCGATGTCAGGTCCCACAACGTTTCTCAACCTGTGATGGCTCACTTTTCGTGAAATGCTGGATATGTATTATACATTTGTTAGCCGGGAAGTATAGGAGCTTAAGTTGGTTAACACCTAATTTGAATAATTTTTTTTTTTTTTTTTTTCTTAGGGTCTTCAAAAGATCCGGGACCCTCCGGATCGGGGAGTGGACGGGGCCCGGGACCTCTTCGGTGCGACGGAGGACAGGGGGAAGGGACCAGACCCCCCGGACTGACTCCCCCTTCTGACTGGACGCCCCCTCCCCCTTAGGGGTGAACGACGACGAGGGAGACGGTAGTGACGGGGGGAAGAGGGGACTTGGGGATTAGTATGAGTTTCTCAAGGATTTCGGTCTCTGGACGTAGTATGTTCGTTTTGAACTGAAAGGGTACAAGGCCGTCGATAAATGTACCGCAATGTGACATAATCCATCATATTCGTTACATCTCTCCGAAATCTCAGGACCACCTATACGAATCCAATATATATTCGTGATACGGTAAAATATGTTCCTTGAACTGATAGGTAAGTACCTCAAACTATAGAAGTCACCAGGACCTGGAAAGGGCGTCGACTCCCTACTGAAACACAATCAACGAACCAACACAGGTTGAGAAACACTAGGGTACCTGACATCGGGTGGTCCGAGGAGACAGGTACCTTAAGAGGTCCGTTCTTATGACCTACCCATCTGTAAGAGAACAGGTCCCGTAGAAGGACTGGGTCCCTAGCTTGGACCCAGAGGAAGTAACGTCCGTCTAAGAATTCGCGGACTAGGTGGCAAAAATTTTAAATTGTAATAGTGGTAGTAGTAGTAGTGGAGGAACTTCAAGACCACCGACCTTCAGGTTCTAGTACCACAACCACCCGGTCAAAGAAGACTCTAGAGGAGTCGACCGACAACCGGAAAAGGGAGGTGACACAAAGGAGTACCGAAGAGAGCCATGGGTACACACAGGTTAACAGGAGAAACATACTCCTGTGGACAGTGTAAGCTAATCCCGGGTGAGGTGACTGGAGGAAAATTGTATTAGTGGAGAAATTCTGAAATAGAACCTTATCAGTGTACGACTCCCCACCTCACCCCTATCCCGAAGTTGTATACGTGAACCGTCCCTGTGTCAGGTCGGTATCGTCTCGGAGTCTTCGTGAAGACACCGGACACGTACTTACAGGACTCGAGACCCACAGGACGAGTCCACCCACTGGGAGTGCTCCCGACCCAACCCCACTTCCGGATCCTCGTGGGAGATCCTTTCCGGCACTCTAACGTAGACGCCGAGTGGTCGGTGTGGTCGTTGACTTTGAGGGGTCCCGTGTTCCGGGACTACACTGAAGGACCGTCTGTTCCGCCCACCCCTCGTGTGTATTAGCCCGAGGTCGCCGGGTCGTTTGTGGACTACCGACGGAGAAGAGAGATCGAGTACGGCCGCCCCACGACGGTCCTCCTTCGACCCCCGTCCTGGGAAAGCCCCCCGGACCGACCGCGTCGTACGTCGCGAGCTCGTTCTACCTCAAGAAGGTCTTCGACCCGATGTCGGTCCTCCTGCACCGGTCCCACGATCCGTTCGACCCGCTCCTACGGGACCAGTTACTGCACGACGTCCTCGACTAGGTCTGCCCGTCGGCCGGGTCGCACGTACTCCCGTCGCGGCGTGGGGACGAGCACGGGTCCCCGAGGACGCCCTGGGACCTGAGAAGGGTCACGTCCGACCCTCGCCTGAGGCCTCTCCTGTCGCCTCTGGGACGGTCGAGGAACTCTGGGTATCACTAGCTGCCGTCGTTGCACCGGTACTCCATCGCAGGAAGTGGGGAAGAACAGTCACCAAACCAGGTTCCTCGAAACCTCGGTCACCCACCCCCACCCTCGGGGGCCAAGTAGGGAGTCATCGACGAATCAGTCAATTGGCGAGACTCGGAGCGAAAGAGGTAGACATTCCACCCAGATGTTAGAGGGATCTTCAAATCAGGATTCTTGACCTCGACGACCTGTACGGATCCCGTCACTACTGTGTCTCATTCACAAGTTGTCTCCCGTCGATAAGAGTGCAATTCCGTCTCCCCCGAGAGAAGGGGGAGAATAGGGTCGTCCCTATTTACCACCCCTTGGATCCCGACCCTCTTCCACCGAAGACCGGACCTCAGACAGGGATGCACCGACGTACTGAGACCCTTTCGACCGATAGAGTTCAAAGGGGAAGACACTGTGTCCAGTTCTCTGTCGAAAAATCCAAGGGAATTCCAATACTCTCAGTCTACCTTTTACCTGAACTTGGTGGAACTTTCGGGAGACGACCCCCACCCCTCGTCACCACCTCCGCCATCTCGAGGGATCGATCCCACCCCCCCGCCACAAACACCAGGGGCTCGATGTCTCCGTCATCAATATAACCACGCAACCGTAGAAGCACACAACGCCACTACTCTCGAGGTACGGCCCGGAGTAGAAAGGACCTCTCCAATTCAAGGCGACTCTTTCCCCAAGGTGTCGGAGTGGGTGTGGGTGGTGACCCGTACCTCTTCCGAAACGGGTTTGTTCACCTAATGAAAAGGCAAACCGATTCGATATCGGGTTGGCTCCCGTCTCGGTATCCCTCAACCAGTAAGTCTTGGCGTGTATCTGAGTACAGGGAAAGGTTTTCGACTCGGTGCGACCCGTACCTCTTTTAGGCACAGTGACGACGACTTATACAGTTGTCCCCTAAGAAACCGACTCCTCGACTCACCAAAAGAGATCCTTAAACCCGAGTGAGACCTAACCCGTGACGTCCTCTCTTCAAACCTTCCCAATTGAGTTCCACCGGGTCGAAACCCCCATCAAGGGGCGAACCACACATCCCGTTCTAACAAATTCGTAAGTAAGTTCAAAATCGGTGGATCCAGAGGGACCCGAACTAATATAGTGGTCCGTTATCTCGGGACGGAAGAGGGACACCGGATCCTCGACCAGGAACCCAGACATTTTGTAAGAATGTGTACGAGACACATCCGTGGTCCATCCACTCGGAGACTTTAGGACGATTAAGTTCTAAGGACTCGCTTAATTTCCCTAAAAACTCTTAAGTCATCAAAGACTCCCAGGATCCTTCTTTCAGACGACCCAAGATTCTCCACCGGACCGGAGAGAGATCAGACCTACTCTGCAGAGAAGGAGACCTGTAGCCATCTTTGTATTGGCGAGTGTAAACTTCATTCTGCCAACAAGTCAGCGAGTCAACACAGGCTGAGAAACACTGGGTACGTGCCATCGTGTGGTCCGACAGAAAGTGATAGAGGACCCCAGACGATTTTGAGTACAGGTAACTTAGCCACTCCGGTAGGTTGGTAGAGTAAAATTTCGTTCTTGACGTTAGGGTATCGGAGGTCTTACTTTTGGTGTTAGTGTCTTTCAGTTCGTTTTGCTAGTGTACCTAGTGTCGGAACACATTGAGTCACTTTGATACTCGGTACGGTACGTCCCGGTGGGTTCTGTCTGCCCAGTGCCACCTCACAAGACTGTTTTACACCAGGCAACCTCTTCCCTTACCGTTTGGTGAACCATAAGAACGGAGTTCTTGGGGAACTATTTCACTCTACTATGACAAATTTAGTTTCTGGAAAAGTCGGGATTCTCATATACTTGAGAGACTAAGGTCGAGTCTTTTCGTCTCACCGATATCCCACTTTTTTGATGAAGACCACGATGTCCTTTCGTGAGAGAGAAACCCCCCGGTCTGTAAAAAATCCTTACCAATGTTAGCCCACCACCACCTCGTAAAAGATAACTACTTTGAGAGACAACGACGAACCTCAATTTTAAATTCGGTACAGGAGATAAACGTACACTGGAACTGTACAAGGTCCATTTAAGACCCTTGCACCCCCAAATCAGAGTGGGGTAGGGATGGAGGATGTTGACATTAACCAGAACAGATCAGTACGTGTCAGACACACCCATTGTCTATCTTTGGTAGAGAGTCCGAATAAGACTTCTTACACAGTCCTGTAAGTAAGAAAGTGTGAGTACGACAGAATTTTGGTGGAGTTTACGGGTCTTGTGTACAGACACACACACAAGAGTAACACAGACATTTGCATACGTGTATATGTGTTTGTAGGGAAGGGGACGGGGGACGTAGGGTAATCAATCCTTTTTTTAAAGGTGTCAAGGGTGGGCACGTACCCTGAAGCAACCAGGTTTCCGTGTAGACCCTCTCTCACCCAGTCTGTAAGTCGAGGTCGGGACAAGGAAGAGAACGTTATTGCGGAGGACCAGGAGGTTGGTCTCAAGTCGTCCTGGGGAACTGAAGTCTGACACACCAAGAGGCTACACTTCCTATCTAGGGTCACACCCCGCGTGGAAATCGTCCCGATCTACCAACTTTGGGTCGTACCTTAGATCAACAATGGAGAACTGGAGTTTTGAGTCGGACTTTTAAGAGGAAGAGACTCCAGAACATGACGTCCACAACGGTAAGAGACGAAAGCTTCCACGAAGACGAAGTACACGACAGACCAGGACCTTCCTCCCCCTCCTCGAATTTTCTGTCCAACCCTACACACAAGGAAAGACAGGACTCGTCCGCCCTCCGCGCAGAAGACAACCGTCATCGTAGTAGATCCCACGGACGACGGCTGAACGACAGACCCCAGACAGGAGACTTCAGACGGAAACGAGTGCTTATCGGAGTAAAAAAGAAAAGAAATTTTTAATCGAGTCCCGTTGAATTAAAAATTTCAAAATGAAGTAAAAAGTTTTTTAAAGATTAAATAAATAAAAACTGAGATGCTCCAGAAGCACCGACGTGTCCGAAAAGAGATCAACGTCGGTGTCCCAAAATGAAAATCAACGTCACCTTCGTGAGAGTGACACCACCCTCGTTCCCGAGATCCCGAGCACCCGAGTCGTCAACGCTAAAGGTCCGAGACCTCGTGTCCGAGTTGTCAGCACCGTGTGTCCGAATCGGCGAGACACCGCACACCGTAGAAGGACCTGGTCCCAGTTTGAGCATTAAAGACGTAACCGTTCGTCTAAGAAATGGTGACTCGGTAGTCCCTTCGGGGTCGGAGTGAAAAGCCAGTGTCAAAAGAAAAAGAGGGAGAGTAAAAGAAAACCTTCACCACAAAGGAATTTTTCAAGTTTTAGACATAACCAAAGATAACGACGATATTATTTAATGGTGTGTTTACATCACTGAATTTTGTTGCGATCACATAACACGACATCAAGACCTCCAGTCTTCAGACCGGACTCGGAAGGACCCGACTTTAATTCCACCACCGTCTCGACACAAAGGAAGACCCTCGAGATCCCCTACTACACAAAGGAACGGACAAAGTCAAAGACCTCCGGTGGACGTAAGAAACCGTACGTCGGGGAAGGTAGAAGGTTTCGTCGTTACCGGACTTTGCTACATGTGTTACACCTTAGTCATATATATCGACACCAAAGGACCCCTCTTCCAGACTTCGAAGGTTATCCGTGAATCTTCCAGACACTAGGGGTTTTGTATTTCTTGGTGACTGCATCTTACTCGTCAATATCCATCACAGTACGAAATGTCCTCCACGATTCGGAGAGGTAATCGAGTCTCTTACACTCTCCCCCAGTAGACAGGAACGGAGACCTGTAGATCTAACTCTCTTCTCCGTGTCTTTACTGGACCTACTCGAACCGGTTCCAGTCGTGACTGACGTAGTCTGGAACCGAAGTAGGAACACGAGACTGGAACGGTGGTGACACCTTCAAAGGTACCCGGGGAGAGGGGTCCAGAAGTCTTACCCATCGGGTTCCGATAGACAGCCCCGGCTTGGGTCGGACCCCACCGACAAGACTTCTCACCGTCGCTCCCAGTGACTGGTTTACGAAAAATTTTCTTCACCCTTACATAAACAAGACTCGTGTGTCAAGACAAGTTCAGTAAAGTTGTCCTGGTATGGTGAGTTAAGGTTCTCAGAAGGTAGAGGGGTGACATTGTTGTTTTCCTCAGATAAACCGAGAATATTCGTCCTTGTAAGTAAAGTAAATAGTAAAGGATTCACCGTCTAGTTGAAGTCACTCTTAAGATAGTTATTCAACGTCACCACGTCCGGATTCTACCGTTGGACCCTTCGGTCTGCAATACAAGTGGGAATCAAAACGGATCAAACCTAAGGGACCACCGAGTCTACCATTTCTTAGATGGACTTTTCACCCTCTGGACCTAAGTTAGAGACCCAACCCTTCTAGGAGACCTCCTCCCATACCGTTGGGTGAGGTCCTAAGAACGGTCCTCTTAGAGCACCTCTCTCCATGGACCGTTTGATGTCAGGCACCTCAACGTTCTTCAACCTGTATTGACTCGTTGATTCGTGTCAAAACGGTTTAAGGAACATAAAGTACATCCTTTGGTCCCTCCAGTCTTCGTCCGTTGTCTTGTACCCCGAATCTCAAGCTTCTGGACTCAAGACCGGAGATCGGACACACACATACACACACGACTCAGCACAAGCTGAGAAACGTCGGGGCACCTGACATCGGGTGAGTCAAGGAGACAGGTACCTTAAAGGGACCGTTCTTATACCTCTACGCAACGGTGAAGGATGAGGTCCCCTAAAAGTACTGAGTGTCTAGTTTGGACACAGAAAACGTAGAGGACATAATCGTCCGTCTAAGAAATGGAGATCGTGGTTGAGATCGGATCCTGCCGGGTTATTTCAGGGACACTTTTACCTTACAAGACATGGACGTGACACGTAACGCCACCGACGAACGATGTGCCCCACTGGATTACGACCTTTACACCGACCACACCGTCTCCTCGACTTGAAGGTTAAAATAAAGAAATCTTAAGTGTACTTCCCATTTATCGGTGTACACCACTCACCATACCATGTATTGTCGACCATATCGAGGTCAAAGAGTAGAATGGGTGACACACTGGAGGAGCACTCAGTAGACTGTAAAGACTCGGGACAAATAATGTTAATTCACCGACGCGACTCATTATTGTCAGAGTTCATCGAAAAGTAAAGACTGTAAGATCCTAAGTCCACTAATAAAATACGTACGTTTCGTTCTCTATACTTGGAAGACGTCTCCAAGTCTCTCTCATCCATTGAACGAGTTCCAGTGTCTCTTCACAGTCCGAGACCTAAGTCACGAGAAAGGTAAAGGAGACCGTGGCCCATATAAACCCGACGTTTAAGACATGATAGAAACCAGAATCCCGTCCGATGGGACCCTGGTCTCGGACGGACACGAGGTGGCTCGAGAGGGTCCGTACTACTCCGGGTCTGTCCACATTAGGTCCGTCCTTTACGACATAGAGTGAGGAAGGGATCCCCGGTCGTGTGGGGAGGACCCCCGGATCGGACATCCCTCGGGTGTCTTCCATTGCCCACGTAGTGTACCACCGAGACGGACTGGTCTTCGTGTCTCTGACCAAAGGTCCGTGTTATACATGTGGAAGTCCCCACACATACACCCGTACACATGCACGTCCTGTGTCCCTCTACACTCGACTCGGGACCTCAGCGACATGTGAACCGGAATTCTTTTACCAGGTCGTCCCAAATTTTTCTACGGAAATTTTTTTTGCACTGGTAACTTTCGGACACTGGTCGACGTGGTACCACAAGTCCTTCTCGTACTTAAGAGCGACGGTTGAGAACAGTCGTAAAAAGAACGGACCGTTTGAGTGTTTATGAGTGTGTACGCGAGTATTCGTGTTCACCACTTGTGAGACATCCGTTTAAATCTTTCCTCGGTAGACTCCCGGTAGTCGAACCCCCTTCTGTTGGACCATTAAAGGGTAGGAGAATGACCGGAACTGTTCCCAAAGTAGACTTACACAGGAACGGAACCCAACATGTCCTAAAAAACAATTTGAATAACAAATGGAAAAATTTGAGAATTTCTGGAATTGTCCAAGACCGTATACCACCTCTTTACTTAGAAGTCACTACTATTTCGAGTCTAGTCGTTACCTCCAAAAGTAGTTCCCGATGGCTACCCCCACGTGAGGACCCGTCCCCCAAGTTGGACCAAAAGTCGGAGACTCACCTGAGACTGGTGTGACTGGAACCCAAGGATTCAGACATGGGTAAAGAGGATAATACTCTATTCCCTCGTGGGAGAGAGTCTTCAGTGGGGGACCTGGACTCGACCCCTCTCTGAAGAACCACTTTACCCATATTTGAGGTCGAAGTCCCACAAACATTAAATTGGGGTTTATTCTTTGTGTTAAGTTAGTCACAACCCGGAAATATAGAGTGTGGCGTTTCCTTAGTGACGAATTGAAAAGGAAAGCAGGGTGGGGTTTTGGTGGCGGAGTGAGAAGTGTCCTGATAGAACACTCGACAATTAAAGACGTCTCTTAAAAAACCCGTTATCAATTACTATGTCTTCACAAGTCACCCTAACAGTCAATGACATCTACCGATGTGCGATTACCCGCCCACGGGGACCGTGTAAACAGTACATCCGTCTTAAACGAAACCCGTGGTTGGGTGAAGGGAGTGGCGGAGGGAAATAAGTTTTGGATGGTGAGGAAAGCGGAAAAGGGTCCCGGACGACGAGTCGAATGACGGACTACTTGACCAAGAGCGACTGACAATTATTCGTGATCCCAGGGAGGGAGTCGAACTCGTAAAATGGTCGACCATTAAAAACACGCCTTCCTCGACGACAGACCTAGGGTCCCCACCTCTGATCTTTCCGGGTCCTTATTTCTCCCTATTTTGTCTCTACCCCATCCCCCTTCTCAAACGTCGGGTTGTCTAGTCCGACACTCCGTTCTAGACACTCGACTCGTGTGCCGAAACGAAATCAAAGGAGTTCCCAGGAGTTCTCGAGGAACGTCACCAAGTTGGTCCGCGTACACGTTTCACCGGTCCATGCGTCTGAGACAATCTTTACTCGAGACTCTTCGACCCCCGTCCAAACAAGCAAGCGACGGGGGGTCCGGGGGTTCGTGTCGCGGGGTAACTACTCTCCGAACGAGTGTGGACCTACGACTCGCTCACCTCCTCTGGGTGTCCCCTCCCACGGAGACCGAATGCAGGGAGGGAGACTTACGCCCCGGACCCGAGGGTCGCTCTGGCGACTCGAAATACTGGTCTCGAGACGGGCGAGGGTACACCGTCCGTCCAGAGGGGACGAACACCGTAGTTAGGACGGTAACGGGTCCCACAAGACACTGGTCTTGATCCCGTCGGTACCACCCCAAAACTCCAACCAAATCCCTTCTTTTTTCTTTGTACCATTCCTGCCTTATTATCTATTAGAAGTGTAAAGCTCTCTAGTCTTCCGAGAACTTCGCCCCATCCCAGGTACGTTCTTGCCCTTACTTACTCACTTACTCACTTAGGACTTACTTTTAGGAGGTAAGGTCTCTCCCGGTCAGGGACTGAAGAATCCCTCTGTCCCTTCCAGGACCGACTTGACCACCTGTCTGTACGTGGAGGAGGTAAGAACGGAACCGGATCGACCGGATCCACCATGAATTGGACAAGAAACCTCTAAGAACCAACCTCAGAACACAGGCTCTTCGACCCCCCGGTCAAAAACGACGTACTTCGACAACACCGTGGTAAGGAATCGAGAAGAGAAGGGCTTAAGGACTTGGGGACTTGGAGGTTGGGGGAGGGGAGGTGGACGGAGGTCGGTCCCGGTGACGTACGACTCCGGGAAGGTCTTAGTGACCTTGACCAGTGTGGAGAGTAGAAACAGGGGAGTGTCCGTGAACCAAGACAAATGGGGGTAGGGACGGGGTTTAGTGTGTGGGTAGTTTCCGCAGTCCCTACCTTTCGACCACAAACTTGTCAACTTGTCTATATATCTGCATCAGTGTCTTTTCTCTCGTTGGTTCCCTTCTTGACATCCCTGGAGAGACCGCCAGCCCACCAATTCCGAGGTACGAGGGTTTACGTGTCCAAGATAGGAACTAGCCCCTTGATTCTAGGGTGTAAGGAGTGCCGTACGGTATCTTTGTTTAAAATTTCTTAACACCGTTACTAAACAAAAAGACTCTTGACAAACTCCCATCTGTAACGACGTCCCGAAGGGTCACCGAGTCGTCATTTCATGGACGGACGTCACTTCTTCTACATTCTCTGCACCCAAGCTAGGGACCCAACCCTTCTAGGCGACCTCCTCCCGTACCGTTGAGTGAGGTCATAAGAACGAACCTCTTAGGGTATCTGTCTCCTTGGACTGCCCGATGTCAGGCACCCCAACGTTTCTCAGTCTGTACTGACTTCAGTGGCTCGTACGTACGTGTATGAAACGACATCGGTTCTCTATGCACGACGCCCCGTTCCGTCCTCACACCCACAGTATTTTACAAGTGTAGTGACGACGTTGACGTATGTTGTATCTTCAATAAAAGACACTGTGTACTTTAGAGAAGTGATGGAAGATCCTTGGTCCTTCCACGTTTGCAGTGTGAACGAGTACGCACCACCGAGTCGGAGAAGACAGAAGACCTACTGAGGTCGAGGTACAAAGGAGAGGGAAGAGGGCGAGGAGAGAGTTTACCGTAGACCTTCGAAGACTCTGGACCACGACCGACCCTCTCCCCAGACCCTGGGAGTGACCTGATGCCCCGACCGGAACGAAGGTCTTACCAGTCGTCTCCCTGTAACCAGGACAAACCGGAAACCCCCTCGGTGTGACCGAAATCACGATAGGGGAACACATACACGACGCGATTAAGTGAAATCAGTACAGGCTGAGAAACACTGGGGTGCCTGACATCGGGCGGTCCGAGAAGACAGGTACCCTTAGAGGTCCGTTCTTATAACCTCACCCAACGGTACGGGAGGAGGGCCCCTAGGAGGGTTGGACCCCTAGTATGGTCACTGGGAATACAGAAGACGTAACCGTCCACCCAAGAAATGACGATCGTAGTGAACCCTGTGGGGGACAAGCAGGTGAGGGTCCGGTGTGTGTTAGGAGGTCCCCTTCGTCCCTTAGGTCCCCACAACGGAGCCCGAGTGGATCTGCGGTGAAAACAAGTGCTGCCGGGACGTCAGGACCCCCTACGACATAGGCGACTTTGGTCCTAAAGAGACTCTCCGAACGCTGAGCGGGTCCGACACGACTCTCTGTTCGAAAGTCGCAGAACAAGTATGGGCAGGGCCACAAAGGTCGGAGAAGTCGGGGAGTACCGAGTCACCCACCCCGTACGGACCTCCCACGTCCCATTCCTGGGACACTTACCGGAGGTGTAAGAAGGAGGTAGAGGAAAGAAAAAAGTCAAAGACGACCCCACCTTCCCTGATCGAAAGGTGAAGGAGAAGGAAAAAAGGTGCCTACCGGGGTAACTATAAAAAGACGAATGACAAACGTCTTCGGAGTGTCAGATCGGAGTCGCCGGTTTCCCGATAATGGGATTCGACCTTCTGGGACACCTGGATCCCCAGCTCCGGACCAAAGACTATACAGAGACCCCACATCTCAGGAGAACCTAGAGGGTTTTCGGGCCGAAGGTTACGATGACTACTCACAAAGGTCTGAGGGAAAAAGAGAACTGTTTGGACCTGGGGAGGATTGGGAGAGACTCTTTTGTCGTCTTCCTCGGTGCGTGGTCTCTTTCGTGTCTACACTCCTAAACTATACAACCGCAACGAACCTACACCTCTCCCACGCTCTCAGCACCCCTGGAACCGAGAGACTCGTGGGTCGATACGGGGGAGGGCGGAGGGGTGGAAGGGAAGTGAGTGAGGTGTGCAAGGTCGGTGTGACAGGAGAAACACCAGGGACCTGTGCGTTTGGATGTAGTCCCAGGAAGGTCGGTTGGGAAGGGACGTGGACCTGACGAAGAGGAGGTCGACGAGTGTTCCGGACGAAGAGTCAGTAAATAAGGAAGCTGTACAAGAATGACTTGCGAATAGTTACTAGTCTGTGGTGACACGATCCACGACCCTAAAACTACCCGTCGTTGTCCTTGGATACTAAATCTTTACTTACGTACGATTTAGCAAAGTCAACACAGGCTGAGACGTTGGGATAACCTGACATCCCAAGGTATTCTAAGGAGACAGGTACCCTAAGAGGTCCGTTTCTATGACCTCACGCAACGGCACTGGAGGAGGTCCCCTGGAAGGGCTGGGTCCCTACTTTGGTCTCAGAGAAGACAGAGAACGGAACCGTTCACCCAAGAAATGGTGATCATGGTGGACCCTTCGGGTACTAGGTCGTTCGCCACCCCCCCCCCCAATAAATAGGGGACCCACCTACACGTGCAGGTCGACACAATTCACGTCTTTCCTGTTCCTGCACAGGAACGACACTCCGAACATTGTCCCCCTAGACTACCTCGACGAAAAGGATCCCTTCACCACTACGTCGACTCTAGAGTTCCTCTCCCTCCTTACCTGACCCACTTCTCCCCTCCTTTATCGACCATGTTTCCGGAACGTCACCCTCACCTCCCTCCACGTACCGGTCCTGCTTCCCGACTCCCTAACGCTACCCCGCCTTCAGCACTCGTCTCCCACCGCTTAGACCGGAAGCGACCAGACACCGGGTAGGTGTCGACGCAAGTAACTCACACGTAAGAGTCGTAGAGTTTAGGTACGGGAACAGAGGGAGACGTCGTTTTGTGACGACTGGAGATGAATGACTCAGACTCCCTACAAAATTCCCTAGGAGACCGAAGAGTCTCGTCGTAAACTGGCGAAGAAAGAGTTCCGAGGGTGTCACGTCAGAGAAAACAAAATGGGGGAAGGAAAGAAAAGAAATGAAAATTAAAAATTATATAGAAAACCAGAATCAAGACCTGGTCCCTGACTTGAACCCAGGGGACGTGACCTTCACACCTCGGAATTGGTGACTTGCGGTCCCTTCGGGGGACGGAGAAGAAAAGACTATCTGCGGAAAACAGAGACCACACTAACAGGAGGAGATGGGCGTTGGTCGACGACTCGAGGCCTCGCGGAGGTGCGGGTCAAGGGACCGGTGAGTGAGGGACAGACCCGCTAGCCCGTTAAGAGAGGTGCACCACCGGGGTTGGTCATGAACTTGTCTACTCAGTGCGCAAAATAGTGAGTCTGGACAGAAGACTTGGGACCGACAAATAAATTATAAAGGTAAATCTCCAGTGGTTCCGAGAAGGGTAGAGTTGTATACAGGTTTTGGTTTAAGTCCTAGAAAAAGAGATTTAGGACAGAAGGAGGTCTGGTCCCAGACAGAGTCCCGGGACGTAAGGAGACTATGTTCGACCTCTAGATCTTCGAGGAGTGACAGAAAAAGCGATCGTAGGGACATAGGTCGACAGTGACGTAGACCTCTATCATGGAGGACTCATAGATAGAGAGTTCAAGTGAGGAGAAGTAGTGGTGGTCGACCTCGGTCTAGTGGTAGTCTAAGACGAGACTGTCAGTGGGGCCGTCGAAGAATTGACGACAGGTGGGAGGTAAGAACGAGGAAGGTTGCATGACAGGAGACACGACGGTCCACCTCGAGACTTTATATGTAGTCTAGTCGAGTCTAGTGTATTCGTACGGACGAGTCAACGAGTCAGTGATTTAGCACAGGTTGAGAAACACTGGGGTATTTGATATCGGGTGGTCCGAGACAGGTACCCTAAGAGGTCTGATCTTCTGACCTCGCCCAACGGTACAGGAAGAGCGTCACTAGAAGGGTTGGCTCCCTAGCTTAGGAACAGAGGACGTAACCGTCCGTCGTAGAAATGGGGATTCGGTGGTGTGTGGTGTACATGGGGGCCAGAATAGGAAGAGGCCGAAGAATGAGGAGAATCCTCGTTCTGTTTGGAAGTCATCGTTCAGGGACGGACCAAAACTCGTTAGAGAGTGTGGTGAGAGAGGAAGGACGTACCTACTAAAGTCACCTTAAACACCCCGTACAACTGGAACAATGAACCTGAACCCTTCGGGTGGTAGTGTAACTATTGGGAGAGAACTTGGAACATTCGAAGTCAATTATTCTCCTCGAACAGAAAAGTAGGAACCTTACTTACACGAGGGGTTCCTCGGACTCTGGGGGACGTACAATAGTGTTCGATTAACCAAGGCTATTTCCCTATATAAAACACATTTCTTACTGGATAAAAGTTTTACGTCTAAACGGACTAAGGGAAACTACTACTCTGATCCTAGGTCCGATAAGGGTCCTTTTTGGTGAGAACTCTTTGGGGCGGACAAAGAGATGTCTAGGGGCGGTCAAATAGATGTCTAGGGAAACAAAAGAGTAACATCGGTACCCTTATTTCTTTAGAAGAGAACGGCCCCTTAGGTCGACCGGCACCTGACCAAGTCCCTGTCTCCTGTGTGGATGTAGTTTCAAAAACAGGGGAGGACCTCCTTTCTCGGTGGCTCCAGACTGCGGGGCTAATCTCCATACGAGCTCACCGACGTGAGAGTTCTGCGTGACGTGTGGAAAGGAGGCGTCGTGAGGGGTGTCAACGTTAGTCGACAGACGAATGGCAAACAAACTACCACAGACAGAAGGAGCGACTTGAGACGACGACGACGACGACGACGATTCAACGAAGTCAGCACAGACTTAAACACGCTGGGGTGTCTGCCGTCGGGTGGTCCGAGGGGGTAGGGACCCTAAGAGATCCGTTCTTATGACCTCGCCCAACGGTAAAGGAAGAGGTTACGTACTTTCACTTTTAACTTTCACTTCAACGAGTCAGTACAGGCTGAGAAGCTCTGGGGTACCTGACGTCGGATGGTCCGAGGAGGTAGGTACCCTAAAAGGTCCGTTCTCATGACCTTACCCCACGGTAACGGAAGACGTGCGACTTGAGATTCGAGGTACTTTCGTGCCGGTCTCGGGATCGTGGATCACATTATAGATCACAGTATCCACGGATTATCAACAACTTGTCCACTAACCCGCATAAATGAGAGAATCACACTTTCTAATTCAAAACTTTTATTGATAAAATATTGAAAATTGTGAGACGTCTTTTTGAACCAGACGAAGGACGGGGATTATCTCATATCCTTTACTTACTCTGTAGGTAAACCAGGTGGCTTATAGATCAGGTTAGAGAAGTAAATTTTTTTTTTCCCTTTAGCCGTAGGTGCCTTAAGAAATAAAAATTAAGAATGTAGTCGATCCTTATAAAATTCAATGCTTCTTGTCTTATCCAGTAAATTTATTTGTCCAAAAAACAACAAACAAACAAACAGACCGAAAGAATATTCTTCTCCAGGGTAGGGCTCTATAATGACCACAACACAGTCGGTACAATCGCTACCATACTGACTGGAGATCACTAGGACCCTCCAAAGTAACTCAAAAAGAAGGTCAGAAAATTGACTTTCTAAAAACAAAACAAAAGTCAAGATAGTCACAATTGGTTAACGAAGAAGAAGAGAAAGACTAAGATAAAATTTACTTTACGATAAGAACAAAATATCATAGAAGAACTTATAAGGATATGATTATGTCTGAAACTTTTTCAAGAGACTTCCAGGTACTTAGTATAAAGAAAAGAAACTAAGAGAAACAAGGGAAGAGAAAAAGAGAGAAACGACAATTTAGAAGAAGGGTACTAGGAGACGAACAATCACAAATGAACACTTATTTCTTGGTCGGACCAATTTATATGTGGACACGTTAAAGGTATCTGAAAGAGAGGACCATAAACCTAGAAAAGGGGTTTCAGTTCCGACTGGAAACTGATACAACTGGTCGTCTCAAACGAAGTAACGTGGGACGTACGTTGTCCGTTCTCCGTCGACAACCTTGACCTTCACCGTAACGGTGTTCGCACTACAAAATGACATTCTCCAGTTTCCGGAGGAGGAAACATCAATGTAGAAGTGAAGGGAATATCTCAGCCCCTGTCCTTTCCCACCTACCCCGACGGGGTATCATTGGGAAATCAATTAGTAGACTGAAGAGGGGTGAGAGGTGAGGACGACCTTTCGCCCCGAAACGTCTCTTGTCCGAGGTGGAGACGAAGTCGGAGACATGTGCAAACCTCCAATACCGAGAGAGATATTACATCCCTAGTCATATCGGGATGGACGAAAGACAGAAGGACTTTAAATAGTTTTAAACTAAAACGACCACAAAAAAATACACTAAAAATTACACTAATACCTAGAAAAGGGGGAAGACATGAAAAAGTGACGAAAAAGTTACTCTAATACTCTTCGGCCCCTTACTTGTAAACACAAGTAGTACCTGGAGAGTAGGGTCTAATGAGAAATACCAGACTTACGCCTCCTACCACCGAAAGTTGTCAATACGTTATAACACGTTATATATAATACGTTGTGTCTTACCCATTTCACATCCCTTAAGTGAAACCCCATCCTTTCTTAAAAATTTGTTCGGTGTTCTTCACAGTCCTCTACCCTTTCTCAGTATTTAAACGGATGTGATTTTATTTTTGAAGACAAGTAATCATCTATGGCGTTTTTGTTCTCTTACTTTTCTGTTCGGAGTCTGACCCTTTCCGGTGTGTAGTGTATAAGGACTACTTCCTAGTGTCAGGTCTTAGATGTCCCTTGAAGAGGTTCGATCATTCTGACTTTCCTGTCTATCTTTATACACGACTCCGTACTTATTCGGAAACTATCTTTTGTGTTTACCGGTTATTTGTATACTTCTCTACAAGTCAACATAATCATTGGTCTCTTTACGTTGTATTTTGGTGTTCTCCGATGAAATATGGGATAGATAGATAGGGGTTAGATATATATCTAGCCCTTTTTAAATTTTAGGACGTTTACAGTTCACGGCCGTTCAAGCAGAATCTACAACACAACTCATCATTGAACTATATTGATGAAACCTTTTACTAAGCCGTAACAGAGCATTCCGTCGAAAGGGATGTTGGGTCGTTATAGTGAAGAATTGTGTCTGGGACCTCTTTAGGAACAGAGGACATGTCCCTCTGAAGACACGTTTTGACTGTTGGAACTGTACCGGTCTGGAGGGGGTGTGTTACAAGTTACTTCTTTGTTTAACGTATCCTATATGTGTACTCCTGAGGTAAGCACGTTTCAGACCTCTAAGTATTAGTGCAATCTTTATTAGGAAAACTTCCCATGTATACATACGTAGGATTTTTCATTTTCGTTCCCTCAATATTTATGTTTCAAGATTTTTGACCCAATAGAATTTCCCTCACCTCCCTCGACGTTACCCCTGAAATTTCGTGCTTGACACGAGACAAGAGTTTCCCTCACGACGTGTGCACCGTGAATTGTTTAATTAATATTTAAATTTAACTTCATATTAACTGAATGTCATAATATAATCACCCGAAGGATCCACCACGATTACCATTTCTTAGGTGGGTGTGACGTCTTCTGTACCCAAGTCAGGGCCTCAGTCCTTCTGGAGGACCTCCTCCCGTACCGTTGGGTGAGACCATAAAAACGGATCTCTTAGGGTACCTGTCTCCTCGGACCGCCCGATGCCAGGTGTCCCGGCGTCTCAGTCTGTACTGACTCGTGTTAATACAATCAAAGTCCATATGTCGTGTCACTAAACTACAAAAATATGTAGTGTTTACTAGTAGTCCGTGTGTTCATTAAAAAAAATTCACTGAAAACACGGTAATATACGTAATACGTGAAAAATTTTCAGACCCTTGGTACAGTGTATCGTTTCCTGAATCTGAACTCCCCTCTTTGTTAAACACTTCTTGTACGAGTATAAAAAGGTGTGACCCCCATTGACAAAGTACGCCTTCCTTAAAGAAAACAGAGGTTTAAGCGTCGATTCTAGTGTCTCATCTTGAAGGTCCATACGTCTAAAATCGAGGACAATTCACTGGAACATTGCGGACGTGGTGGACTCTGTATGAGGCAGGAGGGTCCAAAGCACCCCCGAGCGGTCGGGGTGTACCTGACCAAGTCAGAGGGGTGTCCACGACACTCTGTCCACGTCCTCAGTAAAAGGAATAAAATATTTACTTTTTGACCTACAAGTCTCTTCCCGTTTCGTGGGGTCACAGGTCCCAATCAGTGATCCAGCACAGACTGAGAAACGTTAGTACCTGACATCGGGCGGTCCGAGGAGACAGGGACCCTAAAGGGTCCATTCTTATGACCTCACCCAACGGTGAAAGAAGAGGTCCCGTAGAAGGGCGGGGTCCCTGGTTTGAACTCAGAGGAGGAACTGCATCTACCTCCACCCCCCTCCCCCTTCTTCGCCCCTCCTCCCCCGGTAGCCTCTCCTCGGACCTCAACGACCTGGACGGGGCCCAGACTCCGACCAAGACCCCCACCCCTCAGGCCGATGGGTCTCTTCTACGAGGTACGCCACGGGGGACGCCAGACGTCTCGTCGTGCACGACCTCCTCGACCTCTCCGTCCGTCACGACCACATGTGCGGGAGGGCGTTCCACTCGCCGTTCGCGCACCACACGATACTGCTGGCGATGTAACACTTCCACCGGATGCTCGACCTGCCGCAGTAGCAGAGGTTGCTATTGATGGCACTGGACGTCTCACTCTTGGGGCTCACCTTCACCAAGTAGCTCGTCTCCGACGAGTACAAGAGGAAGCAGTTGCTAGCCATTCGCCACGGGTGCCCCAGGGTCCCACGCACCCTGCCCCCACCACTGGCCGTCTTTGGCGAGGTTGATCGAGCCCGGGCGCCCCGAGTCAGTGCCCGAGATTCTGTGGGGGAGAGGTGGTAGAGACAGCGGGAGAGCCAAGAGGCGAGAACGCGCTGGTCGAAAGAGGAACCCCGACAAAACAGGGGTGACGGACACTGAAAAGACAAGGGTACGGGTGTAGGCCGACTGGGTCGTGGGTCAACGGACTGTCCACAGGTCCGTGCCCGTTGTAGGAGAAAAGAAACCTCGACAAATTCTAGAACCTTGACTGAGACAGAATTATCCCGAACCACCTGTAAAAGGTCTCTTAGACTAACTAAAGTAGACGGGCGGGACCCGGTCCAGGTGGGACCTGGTTGGTCGCTGTCCCGTCACCCACCCTGCCCCTCCCACACCAGTCCCAGTGTTCCATGTCTGGTCTCTCGTCCACGTCCTGTTCCCGGAGGACCGTCTCGATTCCACCCTCCTCACTACCGACCAGGCGCCGCCGGACAACTCCCCGTTCCCCTCCTCGGACCGGCCCACCCGCACCAGTGTCCCACCCTGTTCCACCCCCTCCCGTGCCGGTGACTCTGGACCGAGGGCAGAGTTAAAGACAAGGTCCCTACTGTCGAGCCAGGAGTAAGGACCGAGAGAGGAATCGACAATTCTTACACCAACTCCTGTTCGATCGACGAGTCGAGACACTCCCGTCCCGTACATACACAAAATAGACGGTGCCGGGGGTCGGTCGGACCGTATGTACCCGTGGGTTACCGATCCTTATTCAACATCTATCACGTACTGACAGTGACCGACGTCGGGATTCCTTCCCTTCTACCCCTGTCTCTCCGGTGTGCCGGCGACGTGCGTCGGGACCCCGGACCCCCCGACGCACACACCATCTTTCTCGACCTTCGTCGTCTACTCCAAAGTTCGACTCCGAGACGGTAAATGGTCGACGCACTCCACCCGCTTGAGAGTTGGAGTGACCCGACTCGCAAGAAGTGGAACTTGAATGGTGTGAAACCAAATCAGTTTCCCGAAGGGTCCACCACGATCACCATTTATTGGGTGGACGGTTACGTCCTTCGTATTCTCTGCGCCCAAGATAGGGACCCAGTCATTCTAGGGGACCTCCACCTTCACCGATGGGTGAGGTCATAAGAACGGGTCTCTTGGGGTACCTGTCTCCTCGGACCGCCCGACGTCAGGTACACCAGCGTTTCTCGGTCTGTACTGACTTCGCTGAGTCGTGCGTGCGTGTCTAATCAGTGAGAATGGGTAATCCACTAGACCTCCTAGTCTCTCCTGACATGGGACATCTCCGACACCAATGAGAATCCAGTCCGACCCTGTACACGGAGGTCCTCCCGTGACCACGGGGGTGATGGGGGTCCGAGTGTCAGTTCCTCCGTCTCCGATCGACGATTCGGGGTCCCGTCTACCAGTGTCGTCGATGGGACGTCATTGGGGGTGTCAGTACAGGTGTAAGAGTTCCGACCGTCGAGTGAGAGAGACCGAGGCGGGACCTCCTTTAGACCGTACCGACCAGTAGTACCCTAGGTCTTTTAGGAGTGACTCCAGACTACCTAGTACCGGCGGAGACCGGACCGCTGTCGAGCCCCAGGTCCGGTTCAGGAGAACTGCGTGACCGGAGGCGAGTCCCGGATGGGCCTCCAGGGGTCGACGGTCTCACGTCTCGGACGACGGACGGACTCCCGTTCCTGCGGGAGGGGCGTGGGTCCCGTACAGGTGTCCCGATAGAACCGAGTCGAGGGCCGACACTCCGGGTCCTTTCTCGTCCTCCACTTCGGAGTCCCTTGAAAATTATTGACGTGACCCACCGAGGGGCCTAAGAACCAGTCCCGGGTTGAGACTCTTCGGTCGACACATCGACCCTAGAGTCGGTGTCTCCGACAGGAGCGGGCCCCTAGCGGGTCGAGTCCCGACCGGACCACCTGCACCAGACGTCCCACCCTGGGGTCGTACTGGGAGGTGAGAATCCCCCTTCGGTCAGAAATTTTTGTCCGGGGGCTACTCTTAGGTATGGGAGAGAACACCTTGGAAACATACTGGAAGCTCACAGAGGACCCTTACTTTCATAAGTGTATCCTTTTTTTTTTTACCTAACACGATTTACGCCCTCAAAAGGAAGACTCTTTACAAAAGGAGGAGCTCGAGACCCGAGACACCGACACAAGGGAAGAAGGAATTACGGCCCCTTCTCTTCCCTGACCGTCCCCCGTCCCACCACAGTCTCTCACTGTATCATTGTAAGGGGGGCGTCTGGGGTCCAAAAGCCCCTCCACCCCACCTCGGGTCCGGTGTGGACACACGTCCGGTGTGGACATAGGAGACGGAAAGACTGGACGACTGACCGGAAAGTCTGGGACATTTTAAAAATAGAACGTGGACTCTCCGGGTCTCGACGTCCCACTGTGTCCTCTTTACCTCAAGTGTCCTGTTTTCCGGTAAACACCGGGGTGCCTCCAGAGATCGGTGGACAGCTCCTGTGATCTGTTGTTGTACCTTGGCGAAAGTCCGATTCAGGGCCCCTCCGGACCACGTGAAGACGAAGTAGCAATCACCGATTTTAGGTGGACCCTTTGACAATGTTACGTCTAAGGACTTATCGGGCTCCAAGACAAATTCTTCGAGAGGACACTCCGGCCCTCGGACGGAAAAAGTTCCTCGACGACTCACTCAGACTGTGACGACTGAGTCGTCCTCTTTGTGGACCTACTCCGGGCCCCGGCGACAGGACCCTCGACAGGTACGACTCGAGACACGGCCAGTCACACCTGTTTCCGACCCGCAGAGATTGTGCGACGTTGAGGACCCACCCTCTTCTCGGGACTTGGCTCTCCGGTCCGGTTTCGGTCCGGACCACCACGGGAGGAGGGGGAGGTGGTCCACGGTCGCCACTCAAAGACACACCGAACGTCAGTGGGTGGGGGTACGAACAGAAGATCCAAGTACGGAGGACTACTGGGCGACCCGGCAGCCCCTGGGTGGAACTCGTTGAAGGACTCGTCCTTCGGTTTCGGGGGTCTCGGCAGGACCGTCGTGACGGGGATGCCACCCATCGCGGGGTGTAGACACCCGGGACAAGTCCAGTCTTCACGACCGACCGACCAGTTGTCGTACCCAAGATCGGACCCAAGGCTATAAAGTGCAAAGATCTTTCCACATTCCATTATATCCGGTGCAGGATATACATAATTATTCGTCTACTTCTTATGTCTCCGAGACAAACGTACATATGTAGCGTACTAAGTAGGCATTAAGTACAGAACCGTTTACGTAGATTGTCTACTCTTCCAACAATAACATAGACTACACATCACAACGATTTTTATTCGGACAATTCTAAACATTTTAATTCGTTTATGGATTATCTCTTGGTCTCAAAGTAGGACTACTCTACAAACTGCCAGTCGTCGCACCCGACAATCGGGCCCCAGACGGGAATCAGTCGACACACTGGGACCCCTCCATTGACTCGGAGAGACCTACCGTGAGTCTTTCGACATTAATAATAACATTGCTACTTGACGGTAGGGTCTGCGGACAACGTATTCCGAACACTCCCGACCTACGTCCCCAGTGGGTGTCTCGTTTCGGTGCAGGTCCTTGGTCCTAACGACAGACACACGTGGGGGTTCGAGAGGAAAGAGTCAGGGAAGGAGACCGTGGAACACGGGGGTAGGACGGGGTGTCAAAGGGGATGGGAGGATGAAACCAACCATCCTCTGAAACCAACCACGATAGGTGATTCTTAGCTCCTAAGATAGGGCCTCGGGAGGTCCCTGTGGTCTGAAGATCGGTCGAGAAAGTGATCGAACGAAATCGTTCAATAAATTATATGGGTCCAGACCAAAGAAACACGGATATTTTCAAATCCTGCAGAATTCACTATGACTTTTAGTAAAGAACAATCTTAATTCCACGAGTGTGTGTGTAAGACCACCGGATAGGAAGAGGGAAGGTGAGAGTCTTCCCGGGACCAAACCTACTATTTAATAAGCTAGTGGAGACAATTTTGTCAGATATTCCTTATCCCGTTCCCTACACCTGACCCCTCCGTCCCCCCTTATGCCTCCCACCCCCTCCCTCCTTTGGCTCAGTCGTCACCTCCGGGTAGGTATACGTGGATGAGAAGTGGAGGCTCCAACCGTCCTAGGTGTCTTAGGGACCCCTTCATCTCCGACTTCCCGTGACCTGGGTCTCAAGACCAGAGTCAGGCACCAATACCGCGGACGTCTGTGCTGGAACGGAATCGACCACTGCGACCCCATGGCACACGTCGCGGGTCATGGTGCTCCTCGTCCCACGACGTGGGCGTAGGCAGGACAGCCGCGGGGTCCCGTGAAGAGCGGTCGGTGGAGGAGAGTGGGGTTTGGAACATTCCGACGTCGTCCGGACCCCCGGAAGGGGGGTCCTTAGCGGTTGTTCTTTCCGACGCGCCCCGACGGCCCTGGGGTGCCCGTAGGAGTGGCCTCCAGAATGGTCCGCGGGGGGGAGGTGGGGGTGAGATAGGGAAGGTCCGTTCTTTACGTGGATGCCGTAGTTCACGTTCAAGATGGTGGGCCTCTCCGGCGTGGTCCGTGTCGACCGCCACCGGCTGCTCGAGGCGCGGGTCTGCGCCCGGACCGCCCCGCGCCCGCCACTCCTCCTCGCCGGCCCCTCGCGCGCGCGCCGGTCGGACCGCCTCGTCCCGCCGAGGGCCCTGCGGGGGCGGCGGGCCGGGCCGGGGGCCCTCGGGCCGTGCGCGTCGGACGGGTGGCGCGCCGCCAGCCGCCCGCACCGCTGAGAGCTTTCGTCGAAGAGCGCCGAGAAGGACTCGCTGCTGGGCCCCGAAGAGGCCCGCGGGGGAGCCCCGGGACCGACGCCGGAGCGCGGGCGCGGCGGGCCAGGGCTAACCCACCGCGGGCCCAGGAACAGCAGGGACGGTCGGGGTGGGCCGGAGGACTCGGGCGGGCCGGACGCCCCACCCATACCGCGGGCGCGGGGCGTCTCGCTAGCCGGAAGGGGCGCGGTCGTCGGGCCGCTGGGCACCCAGGAAGGAGGTCCGCGACCGGTCGAGGGCCCGGCGAGCCGGACCCGGCTCAGCCTGACCCTGCTGCCACGGAAGCCCCCCGGGAACTCCGGGCGCGGGGTCCGACATCGACCGCTCCACCTGCGCGCGCGGTCCCGCGCGTGGAGCGAGATATCATACAAGGGCGGGGCGCTCCACCTGTCGTAGTACCGGGACAAGGGGCTCGAGAGGCTGCACCGGTCCGAGTACGAGGAGTAGGTCTCTAAGGTTTCCAGGTCACGCGGGGACCCCTTCGCGACTCCTCGATCACCTTCGGTGGCGCACATTACTGGGTCAGAACTGAACATGGGATTGAGCCGACCACCACCTCTAGTCGGACGTGGGCCCGGACGGGTGGGACACCTCGGTCGGGGAAAACGAAATTTCTATCAAGGAACCTCCTTCGGTCGAAGTAGTGGAAAACACCACGGGTACCACCCGCGAACTACTGTGTCCCGGACGACGACTTTCAGGTACAGGACGTCTTATTCCAACTGGAATTCACCGTCCTCAATAAAGAGGACGGACTTCCGATCCTCCGGGTGACGTCGGGGTTCCAAAACAGGTCTCGTGAGGTACCGACAAAGATAGATCGATGTGGACCCTCGGGATTCAACCAGTGTTCTAGTCAAATCACTCACTATGGACTTTATCTCACTTTATCCTTTAACGTCTCGTATGGGGTGTCCGATTCATCCTTCAAGAAGACAATCGATGGTCACACGAACCATCGGTATATATAAAAACCGAAGGTACCTGTCTCCTCAGACCGACCGGGTATCCCAGTGTTTCTTACCCTGTGCTGACTTCGTTGAATCGTGCGTGCGTGTGTGTGTGTGTCGGTACACTTGAATTACACCCAGTACCCGTTTTCCCCCCTTTTACCATTTTCCGGAACCTAAAGTAACGTCGTCTATTTTAAACTTTAGACAACAGTTAACCGGTCACCTCTACAACCGGTATACTCGACAAAAATTGGAGACTCCCCTTGGGGCTCAAGATCGAAGGTACATACCCGGGACGAACAGTGAGACTCTAACACACCGACACGACCAAACACCTCCACACCGCCCAGTGAACCATGGGTCGGGAATGTGGGTTTGTGGGGGGTGAACTGAGTCCCGATTCACAGGAGCAAAAAGTCGGTCGACAGGTAGTACCATCAAAGGTCGGGTCCGGGAGATGACCGGTTCGGAAGACTCGGTGTGGAGTGTCGACTCGGGTTAGGGTCACTCAATCCTGAAAACGAGTCTTTGGAGGTCCCCCTAGGCTCCTCGGGAGCCTGCTCGGAGAGACAGACACTCCAAAGAACGGTGGAGTCGGTAACGACAAAGAGGATCGATTGATGACGAAAATCAAACCCCTCCCCTCTACTCCGTCACGACGGTCCTGCGTCGGGGACACAGGAGGCCCCAGGACCGTCGAGGCCCACTGTAGGTGGGTAAGTGAGGCCCCATGGTCAGGCTGAGTGTCTAGAACCGACGAAACAAGGACTCTTCTGACACTCCGTGGAGGGTCACCTTTAGGTGGAGGGTCTGGGGCCGTTCTGACGTCTGACCGTTCGTGAGGGTCCCACAGGGACCTCTTAGACGAAGACGCGGGAAGTCACACCAGTTACGACGGAAATCTCTATGTCTCTGCTACATAAAGGACGTTTGGGAAAGTAGAAAAATTTGGTCTAAGAATCACCCCAAAGTCAGTCTCGAGAAGGAGCGGAGAAAAAAAGGTTTCTCCTTTGTGTGTTTTAACATGGAATCATAAAACTCTGGTGCCAGGACTTCTTCTGGGTCAGAAAGATCTGTTTAACCTAAAGGGAGTGCCACCAAAAACAAAAGAAAAACTGTTCTGTTCGAAAGACCATCTCGACGAAAACAGAGAACCCAGATACAGGACTGAACCTTAACAACACAACGACTATATGTCAATCCTGACAAATTTGACGAAGGAAACTCCTGTCCAAACTCAAAATCATTCGACATTTCGATAAAATAAACCAAGTGACACTAATTCTGTTCGTGTTTTTATGCACTTCTTTGTCGCGTAAAGTTACATTAGGGGAAACCTTAAAAAAGGTTTCAGAACCATACAGAAACGCTGTGTTTTGTACTTACCCTACCCTCCCTTATTTTACAAGGATCAACGTATCGACAATAACACAAGGTTGTTATTTAGTAAAAAAAGGTCGTGGACCTGAGAGGTAACAGTTTGACTCATAGGCAAAGAGAACACCGTCGAAGGGTGGAGGGGGTACGGGTCCCGACCAAGGAGTGTAATCTATGAAACACACACTTCCGACCCCGATACCGACGAAATAAGTCACAATAAATAGGGAACGTCCTTCACCCTCTCCCGACCTTAAGTAGAAAAGTTCCTCTGCGTCGTACCGGATTCCACTCTGACCGGAAACGACCTACGAGTCGTCCGACAACGGTTCCTGTGGACGTCTCAAGAGGTAGTGAACTTAGACTCCGAGGGTCCCGACCCGACATAAATTGGTGTACCACATCGAAAGGGTCTTCGGAGATCCTCCACTAAACTCTGTGTTGACGTCTTAATACCTCCAACTCCCCATCTTCGTTCTCTTCGGTGAGTACAGTCGTAACAAGATCTAGTTCACTTAGGGACGAGAGTCCTAAAATGTGTCTTGAACCTGCCCCTCGTTCCTCGGTTGACGGTCGCCCGTGCCCATACTGAGGGACAGAGACCCTTTTTTTCAGAGGACACCCCCTCTCGTCCTATCCCCTCCCCACTTACCTTCCCAGTAATTCCTCACCCACTACCTTCTTACTCGAGACCCTTGACCTCGTTACTTCCCCTTAGTGTTTAGGGTGGTCCTCCCTTACACACTGGGACACGTTTTAATTGGACACTCCGTATGTGTTTTAGTTTTGCGTCCCGAGGCACAAATTTTCACTGGTTCTTAAAGTTCTGTAACCCTGAAGGGACCACCAGGCGGACGGTTACATCCCCTGTGTCCAAGCTAGGGACCAGGCCCTTGACTCCAGGGTGCACGACGTCCCATTGATTCGGACACACGGTGTTGATGACTTCGGTCGTACGAGATCTTGAACACGAGACGTTGTTTTCGGTGGCGTTACTCTTCGAACGTGTGACATTGATCTCTCATCAGGGGTCAACGACGTTGATCTCTTTCGGCTACTCGTCGTTGCTCCTGGACCTTGTCGATATTTATTTATTCATTTATTTATGATATATATATCCTTAAAGTTCTATCACGGTTGATTCGTAACTTTGTTCGGGAACTTCGGGTGGAGACTACGTTCCCCGACTTCTTCTCTTCAACCCTCCGAATCCGTTTGGTGTGTGACCTAACCGGTGAACATTCATGCATCTTCTACATCCATCCCCACTGAGATTGTCCCGACGCTCGTACGAGTAACCATAGTCCACTCCACCAAAAAGTGTTCGTGACGAGTGTTTGGACTATTACCACCCTCGATCCTACCCCCGTCGATACCCCGACTGACTTTAATCCCCGAATTTGGGACAGTCCTGAGAGAGTAGACAAAAGAAGGTATACACCCTAATAAGACAGGGTAAATTCCTGAAGGGATGTGTTACTTCCTCTTCCTTTACCGTTGGGTGAGGTCACAAGAACGGACCTCTTGGGGTACCTGTCTCTTCGGACCACCCGATGTCAGGTATCCCAGTCTTTCTTAGTCTGTGCTGACTTCCCTGAATCGTACATCGTATGTTACTTTAGGTAAGACAACCGACGACGACGACGATTCAGCGAAGTCAGCACAGGCTGAGACACGCTGGGGTATCTGCCGTCGGGTGGTCCGAGGGGGTAGGGACCCTAAGAGGTCCGTTCTTCTGACCTCACCCAACGGTAAAGAAAGAGGTTACGTACTTTCGCTTTTCACTTTCACTTCAGCAAGTTAGCACAGGCTGAGAATCGCTGGAGTATCTGACGTCGGATGGTCCGAGGAGGCAGGTACCCTAAAAGGTCCGTTCTCATGACCTCACCCTACAGTAATGGAAGAGGCTAAGCCAACGGTCCGTCCGTGTATAGGAAGGCCGATTTCCTGAGTTCTCCGTCGGATTCTTTTGAAAACCCTTCTTAAGACTAACCAGTCCGAACCTAGTGTACAGGTGGGGTTGACCAACGGATCATCAAGACGGTAACCAGGTCGACCCGGAGTCCAGGTGGACACCCGTCTCACTCCCCCGTGTGACTAACAGTCAAGTATGGACTTAGATATACCAAACACCCCTCAACTACCTCGACCACTCTCGGCGGTAGTTACTTCACCCCTGTCACAGGTCCGTCTGTTTTGTTTATGGACTACGTGTCGTTTCGGTTAGATGACTTTGACACCCACGATTCAGCGAAGTCAGCACAGGTCGAGAAACACTGGGATACCTGACCTTGGGTCCGAGGAGACAGGTACCCCAAGAGGTCCGTTCTTATGAACTCACCCAACGGTAAGGAAAGAGGTCCCCTAGAAGGGTTGGATCCCTAGCTTGGGCTCACAGGACATCGAGGATATAATGTCTGTCTAAGAAATGGTGACTCGGAGACCCCTTCGGGTATGACTTTGACCCAGTACCCCTTTCTTTCATGTCAAAATAACCTACCACAGTCGTTCCTCTTACCCGTCGACTACGAGTTTTGTGGGTTTGAGGGGTTACCAAAAAGTCCGTTCCCAAAATTTTCCGTTGCAATCTGTTTACAAACTAACCAACCACTACTCCATTGTCACACCACAAGATTTTTAGAGTCAACAGTCTGATGGTCAAGTCGAACAGATCCTAGGTGGACAAACACCAGTCGTCAAAAGTGGACCACCCTAGGACCGAAGACATTTTTGTTGAATCTTTACTCTAGACTTCCAACAGACATAGGGCGTTCCTTTTGATCTTCAGAACACTAAGAAAATGTCGACTAGATAATAAATCCAATAGTAATGAAAAAAAACTCAACTGACGAAAAGGTCACTGAGTCACCATTTCTTCCTCGGACGCCACGTCTTCCACACCTAAGTTGAGAACCCGACCCTTCTAGGGGGCCTCTTCCTTTACCGTTGGGTGAGGTGATAAGAACGGACCTCTTAGGGTACTTGTCTCCTCGGACCCCTTGATGTCAGGTACCCCAGTGTTTTCTCAGTCTGTGTTGTCTCGCTGTTTTCTTGTTGTTAGTAATTGATGAAACTCAGACAAGAAACCCTGAGTCCCTTCGGAGCCTCTACTCCCTAAAAAGATGTTCGTTCTCTACCGCTTGTGGGACCCAGACGTGACTCCTTCCAGAGACACGGAGTCCCGAGTCTTGCCGGAGTGGGAGATCATGGGAGTTGCTACCGGGATGGACTCTTCCTTCGACGATAAATAAGAGACAGGGGTAATCAGTGTAGGTGTCTGTCGTGTCTCGTCTCGAAAGACACCCTCTTCAACCCTCCCGGACGGTGGTGTCGCGGACTCCATAGTAACACAAACAGAACGGTCAGGACCCTGACGCCGGTCCACTCATCAATCAACTCTCTGACGGTCTTGGGGACGCCCCCTCCTTCGCCGAGGAGTCTCAGTTTCCACTGGACCAAGGGAGAGTCAGTGAAGAATCGACTACGGGAGTCCTTCGAGAGTCCTAGTGCCGTCGAGTCGGGTCGTCGAATACCGACCCGACTTTTACTCCCGACTCCCGGACTGGGTCGAACCGTTAACGAAACAAGACCCAAGGACCCCTTTGTCCAGGGGATTTACAGGAGTACCTCCGTCCTGTGTGGGCAGGAGTATTAGTCTTTGTCCTTCCCACGACCCATTTATCTCTGTTTGTCCGTGTCACGAGTCTTCGGTCGACTCGCGACAAGAATAACTGACCGACTGACTGTCTGTGAGTAACCAACTGACTGACTGTGACTAACAAGAAAATTCAAAAAACAAAAACCTACACCTGGTAAAAAATTTCAAAAATAACTTAAACAATGTTATAACGAAGACAAAAAAAAAAAAATACAAAACCGAAAAACCGGTGGTCGGTATACCTTAAAATCGAGGGACTGACCCCTAGCTTGGACATGAGAGACGTGACCTTCCACTTCAGAATTGCTGACCTGACGGTCCCTTCAGGGACTCACTGTTACTAACTGACTGTGATTACCTGTCTGTGACTAATTCTTCCACTGACTGACTGACTGACTGACCGACTGACTGTTGCTAACTGTGTCTGACAGTCTGTGATTAATTCTCTGACTGACTGACTGGCAGAGACCGACCGTCTGTTACTGACCGTCACTAGCCGCCTAACTGACTACAACTCTGTGAGTGTCCGACTGACTGAAACTGACTGACCTACTTACTCTTCACCTTTCACACCAGTCGCGGACATCGACACCCCTCTCTAATGAGTTTAGCCTAAACTTTTTGGTGTTATCAAAACTGAAATAGACGTCAGTGGAAGGAGAACAAAAGTTCAGTTCAACCTACGAACTGATTTTGTTCGTCATAATTTGGAGGTTTCCAGTCAAACTGGTTACAGCAAGGACTACTGCGTCGAATACCTCCGTCAAAAAAGAAGTTTCCTTCTTATCCTTCGCGTCCTTCCTCTACACTAACAGAGAAGGTCTACCGGATAAAGAGAGAGAGAGTAAAAGAGTTTTGTGGACAAAGTGTACTTTAGTGGCCGATCCGTCGGGAGACCCGAGGCACAAAACGAGTCAGGACCGAGGAATCGAGAGTGGAGGAACTAGAGAACGGGGGTGGGGACAGGGGTTTGGAGGGCTTGGAAGTTTCGGGGAAGGAGTGCGAAGGAGGTACTTCGGAGGAGTCCGACAGGGTCGTGACCACTCGACCGAAAGACGAGTCTAGTGCAGTACAACAGGAAGGTCCCCGACTTGCAAAAGTCAGACGAGGTACCGTGGTACGGAGACTTACCACTGACCACCGAGTAGCAAATTGACATGGGACCATAAGTCCAACCTGCAGGGGTTGTGCCGACACGTGTGAACCGCCCGACCCTGAGACGGAAATTGGAACAGAGAGGTAGTTGAGACTCAGGTCCGTCAGTCCCAGTCGTTCCAATACAATGTCTTTGTTTTACCAGGGATTAGGGGCGGAGGACTCTTTAGATATACGTCCAGTTCTTCGTTGTCAATCTTGGTCTATACCTTGTTTTTTAACCCTTTCCTTACGTAGGTCCGACATATAACAGTGAGACGAATAAATTGAAGATACGTCTCATGTAGTACGCTTTACGACCAGGCTTACTTCGTGTTCGACCTTAGTTCTAACGACCCCTTTTATAGTTATAAAGAGTTGTTGGAGTCTATACGTCTACTGTGGTGCGAATACTGTCTTTCACTTCTTCTTGATTTCTCGGAGAACTACTTTCACTTTCTCCTCTCACTTTTTCCCGAATTTTGAGTTGTAAGTTTTTTGCTTCTCGTACCGTAGGCCAGGGTAGTGAAGTACCGTTTATCTACCCCTTTGTTACCTTTGTCACTGTCTGAAATAAAAATCCCCCGAGGTTATAGTGACGTCTACCACTGACGTCGGTACTTTAAGTTTCTGCGATCGAGGAGCCTTCTTTTTGATACTGGTTGGATCTGTTATATAATTTTTCGTCTCTATAATGAAACGGTTGTTTTCAGGCAGATCAGTTCCGATACCAAAAAGGTCATCAGTACATACCTACACTCTTAACCTGATGTTTCTTTCGTCTCGTGGCTTCTTAACTACGAAAACTTGACACCACAACTTCTTCTGAGAACTCTCAGGGAACCTGACGTTCCTCTAGGTTGGTCAGGTAGGATTTCCTTTAGTCAGGACTTATAAGTAACCTTCCCGACTACGACTTCGACTTTAAGGTTATGAAACCGGTGGACTATACATCTTGACTGAAGAACCTTTTCTGGGACTACGACCCTTTCTAACTTCCGTCCTCCTCTTCCCCTGTCGTCTCCTTTTTCTACTGACCTACCGTAGTGGCTGAACTCCTGGCACTCAAACTCGTTCGAGACCCTCAACCGTTACCCGACTTTTTGGACCGCACGACATCAGGCACCCCAACGTTTCTCAGCCTGTACTGACTCGCTGACTTGACTTGACTTGACTTAGGGTTATCCATTCTGGTGTCTCAAGTAAAGGGATGACACGAGGAACAGATAACATCCGACCGACCCCGACACACACGTCTCTGACGAGAGACTACCCATGTCTGGGAATTCCGAGGACGGGTCCAAATACCGACGAGTACAAAGTAACCGGTTTTGTTCACTGCACTGTTGTGGATTGAGGGACCCCCGTCCTTTTACGTTAAGAAGACAGACAGATATATACTCTCCAAATAAACCTCTTGTTGTGATGTTCGTAAACGGACACCACCGAATCTCTTTTTACAAACCACTAACTCTTGGAGTTGTCTTCCTTACTTGATTTACTTAGTACCACGCAGGTAACTTATCTTATGATATTCGATGACTTTACCATAGTTTCCTCCTACAACTACTGTCTTTTACAACTCGGATATAATACTTCATCTTTTCATTTAATATTTTTATCGTTGTTGTTTTCTTTCGTGTACCAGAGAAAAAAAAAAAAAATTACGTATGATATGAATGTCTTTTCTTGGTTCCCTTCAAATCATCTTCCAGTTCTCTTATATAGACCCACCCCACTAATACTAATGTTCACTGAGAAAAAGGCGAAACCAGTCATATCAGAAGATTTATAAAATATCGATTATTAAAACCATTGTTCTTTTTTTAAGGAACTATTTGTTATCATTCATTTCAGCGAGTCAGCACAGGCTGAGAAACGACCAGGGTACCTGATATCGGATAGTCCGAGGAGGTAGGTACCCTAAAAGGTCCATTCTCACGACCTCACCTAACGGTAAATAAAGGAAGAGGTCCCCTAGAAAGGCTGGGTCCTTAACTTCGGTCCAGAGGGTGTAACGTCCGTCTGTGAAATGGCAGACTCGGTGGTCCGTTACGACGGAAATTTTTTATTATTTTATGTGTAAGTAATATTTTCTAGGTCTTTTAAGTCCGTAGAATTTAATTGTAAACTATTGTGGTTCCACATCTAGGAAGGTCTGCAGAAAGGTATGTACGTACGTATAAATTGACTTTCTCTTAGGAGTACCCAATCCTAGACCCAGTGTGGACCGACTCCAGTCACTGCAGTATCAGGTCCATTCGTCTCGGAGTACGACCTAGGTGACGGTCTCTCGTAAGACCCGTCCGGAACCTGGGGTCCTTCCGACTTCCGAGAACCCTCCGTGGGGGTGGGGTCGAGATGCAGACAGTCGTCGTCATCCACCAGGTACTTCTGGGTAGTGGAGACCGTGGGCTTGGGTGCTTGTGAGTGTAGACCTAGCGTGGGAACGTCCCCTCTCCCCCGTCGAGAGTGACGTCTCCAGAGAGCCCGAATAGTGGACCCTCTGCTCCTTCTACCTGTAAAGGGTAAGAGATAAACACAAACAACTCAACTAAGTCACGGTCCCTTAAAAAAAAAAAAAACGGTTCAGTAAAGTTTTTATTGGGAAGAACTGGATCAACCACGTTTATGTCAACTAAATACCGAAACGACTGGAAACTGAACAACGGACCCCGGGGTCCCCTCGGAAAGGAAACGAACAAATGGGTCTCACTAAATCCTCAACGTCACGGTTCTTCCCAAGGGACCAAGAAGGCCGGGTACCGGACTGGCGCACACACCGGGGACGGGAGTCCCGAGTGCGGGATCAGTCTCGAACCGAGGTATAGAGTCTGTCCGGCACTAGGAAACCTGAGGGACCTGGTGCAGTGAGTACCAGAGACCGAAAATTGGGGAAAGGTCTTTGGGGGTTTCTCTAAGGGCAACACCTCATAGAGTCACGAGTCGACGACGGACGTCGGGTCGAAGTAGGGGCCGTAGAAGGTTCGGACGAGAAAGGAAAGACCCCCGACTCAGTTTATTGAAGTACAACTAAGACTACCCAGTCGAACAATGTCCCAGACACTCGTGTCGACCCCGGACACCTGGAACCCTTGAGTCCGGAGGAAGAACCCCGGACATCCACTCCGACACGTACTCTGCAACGTCGACCACCTGGTCTGAGCCACGAAGGGGTAGTCCTACCTGGGTCTTCCTGCGAGGGTCCCCGATGAAAGGGCCCTCCGCGCGAGTTCCGAGTACCCTCGAAGACCGGCGTCCTGGTAAGGTCCGTCGGTAGCTATCAAGAAAAGAAACACTTCGTCTTTCCGACCGACAGACCACCCTGAACACCCCTACACCTCCGGTAGTCCTCATCTACCTTCGACACCGTCCCGACCTCCCTCGAAGAATCCCCGGACGTCCCACCGGTGTCGTCAAACGAACTGTCGTTGGTGAAAGTAGTCCCCCTACACGACACCACACCTTTTGAAGGGACAGAAGTGGCTCCCTCACACCCCTCGACCCCAGTCTTTTCTGGACCTGCGTCCATTTACCTGTCCAGTTTTCTGAGGACTTTACGATGTTCGTTACCGATGACGGGAGGAAGTCGGGACTATAGACGTTGCTGATCTGGTAGAGGACTTCTTCCCTTTCTTCTCCCCAAAAATAAAAAAACAAACCAAAACGGGTCCGGTACTCCGAACACCTTAGAATTAAGGAGCTGATCCCTAACTTGGAGACGGGAACCGTCACTTTCACACCTTACGATCGGTGACCTGGTGGTCCCTTAAGGGTCCTTCTCCCAAAGCTGTATTCGGACCGTTGGGTAAAAGGTCCTTGTCTTTTGTTGCTCTTCGACCTGGTATCCCTTGGTCCGGGAGTTGGTCGTGTGGACACCCCGGGTGACCCACGAACGGAAGGAGTCGAGGGTGGGAGTGGGACCTCCCTCAATTGTCAAAGACTGGTACTACTAATGAAAATACACGGGTGAACTGACCCGACGTGCCACGGACCTACAAACCAGTATCATAAGGCTCACACAGACACTCCTACGAGGACCCATTCTAATTGCAAACCTCTGACTTTCGTCTAACGAGAGGGTCATACCCACCCGAAGTAGACTAGTCCACTTCCGTATCTGTCTTGGTTTTCCGACCGGGAGGGGACTCAATCTCTCAAGAAGGAGGATTGTCGGAAGACTAGCTTTGTAGTAGAGAAAGACCCAAAGTTCGAACGACCGGAAACCTGCCCTTAATGAGGACCCGAGACGACCAAGAGTCCGGAAACCTGAGTCTGACCTTGACTTCGTAGTCGAGAACACCCCGGGTTAAGATACATCATTTAGAGAGAGAGAGAAGGAAAGAAAGGATAGTCAGTACAAAGAGACCATTTGGGAATGATATGACTACTTAAATCGAGAGAGGAACGTGATTAATGAATTGTTGGAAGTTTAATTCTACGACTGAAAATCATTGAAACTTTCTGAGTTCGACCACTACTAAAGTTACAGTCTCGTCTATTCGTCGGTCAAAACAGCCACCGGACAATGACACGTCTAAATCTCCGAAATATTTACTGACACCTTCCTCTTTTGACCGAATAGAGTCGTACAACAGACAAACACCTTGTGTGTGAGTCCGGTGACCAGGACACACACCACGATCTCAATAGTTCAGTAAAGACAAGAATCAGTTCACATACAAAAGTTCGTAGAGTACTGCAGGGCACAGACACCCCTTGACCATTCATACTCGAGGTTTCAGAACAGGCCAGGGTCGTGAGATACTAAAAACTTTGATGAAAGAGGGGTAAAGACATCGTAGTGATCCGTCGAACGAAACTTTACCCATTTTTATGTACACGGGTACCTCAGAAAGGATAGGTTGATGTCTTCGTAAAGAAGGGAAGTTTAGAGTGAAGTGTACACCCGACCTCCGTAGGAAAATTTTCCCGAAGTCTCCGACGGGACCACCACGACTCCTACGGACCTCTTTCGAAGAAGTCCTGAATCTCGAACCGAGGGAATGGGGGGCCTCCTCTTTTTTTCGTCGTACCTTCAAGAGGTTTAATCAAGGCGAAAAGACCCCCCTCCAAGTAGACTCAGCCGACTCCCTGGACTAGTTGATGTTAGGTGAGATCAGGTCTTAGTAATCAAGTCAAAGTGAATTGTTGGCGACCTTCTTGTGCAGGGGTGTATACCGACCATCATAAGTGGGCAGTGATGGGTCGGGAATGTCCGAAGGGACCACCAAGTCACCATTTCTTAGGTGGATAGTTACGTCTTCTGTGTCCAAGCTGGGGACCCGACCCTTCTCGAGGACCTCCTTTACCGTCAGGTGAAGTCATAAGAACGGACCTCTTAGGGTACCTATCTCCTCGGACGTCCGAGGAGATACCGCAGCGTTTTTTGCACAGGTGCTGAACCTCTGATTTGGTGGTGGTGGAAGGTCGGGAAGTCTGGGTTCTCGTGTCCCTTCATGGAACATACTGGTCATCCACAGTGACAACGTGTGTTGAACATAACTGGACCTCAGGTCCGCAAACTGGTACGAGGCCGAAGTTGATAAGTCGTCATGGGTCGGACTCCGGTCTTTAGTCATTTGGCTCGTATTTCAAATATCTTATATCCATTTTGAGTAATAGAACGTGAGACCGTCAATGTAAAGAAACAATTACCTTCTATGTTCTCACACCCTAAGTGTTTGATGGCTTTTCCTTTTATTTAAAATAAAAATGCAACATCAAAATTTAAGTAACATTTGATCAAACTTATGTGTCTTTTAACGTCTCTGATAATAGTCTCTGTAAACTCAACTCAACATTATACGGTACAAAAAAAGGCACAAACAAAATTTCTTTACTTTGTGACTTCTGTGTCAAGAGACCAAGAGGTCTCTATTATGATGGAATTTAAGCCACAAATAGTAAGGATACATAAAGATACGGTGGTGACATAAACATACATGAGTATTTGTAATATTTATAGTAAGACACACAAAAGTTAAAAATACATTTACAATGGTAGGTGTGTTACACATAACAAAACGTTCAACGAAAATGTTGGAGTCAGTAAAGCCTCCAAACAAGTACAACTACATTCATCGAGACCAAATAAATAAACTTAGTGAACTAACACAAGCTAACGTGGAGATGTTGTTAGTTAAATATTTTAAAAACCGACTAAAGTTAAAAAATGAGCAACGTCGTTTACAATGCTACTGTTAAAATTTTGTTGAAATAAATCCATATTGAATGTATGGTTTATCAAATGGCTGAAATTCACATGTTTAAATCACTGACAGTCATTTAAATGGTCCAACACGGTGATAGTGATATTAAGTCCAAAGTTTATAAAGCGAGAGTAAGGTTATTCCGACGTACGGACAAGTGGTATTTAGGGGTCTGAGTCGCGTCGGTCCGTTGACGACAACATAAAGGACACGTCACTAGTAGGAATGTGCCGAGAGACACACGAGTACACGTTCTCTCAAAGAGGGTACTTCCCACCGTAACGTTTCCGGTACTCGTACGTATAAAACTAAGAGTTTAAAACGGAATAAAAGGAACACACCAACCTAGTTAAATGTGAGAATGGTCACCACACATGTGAAAAAGAGACAGACACAAGAAATTAAAACAAGAAAAGAAACGGTTAGACTAAACACATTGGTAAAACAACAAAATTAAACCCAAAAGGATTAAAGAGAGAAACCCACGAATAACTGAAAAACTTAAAGGAGAAGATATTTAACGGACAAGTATCAGAAACGAGTAGAAGATTGCATAACAGGAAAGGATGACTACACATCGGCAGGGAATACATATACACGCACACACACATATTATTAATAAAAAAAAAAGGTAATGTACGAAACCTTTATAGAAGAGGTTTAGACACCGAATGAAGTTGAAATCCCTAAGAACAACTTCCTCCAACACTTAAAACCCCGCCCCCGACGCGACCCAGAAGTCACGCCGTACGCCCGAAGACGTCAGCGTCACAAACCCGAAAGTCGACGGGGTAGCGGACACCGTAGAATCAAGGGGTTGGTCCCTAACACGAGAACAGGGGACTCAACCTTTTCAGTCTAAGAAATGGTCACCTGACGGTCCCTTCAAGGTTTTCGACATGTACTAATACATCAGCTTAAATAGTTGTCAAACCATTCCCACACACTCAAAACGTAGAATATTCTTTGTAAAAGGATGGGGTTCTAGTGGTTTTATAGAAAGATATAAAAGAGATTTTCAAAATTTTGAAATGTAAAGTGGTATCTAAAAGAAAAAAAGAGAGAGAGAAATCCAGAAATTAGGTGGACATGAACCAAAAACACACACCGTTCCTTAAAAAAAGAGGTATATGTGAGGAAAAGGAGAAAGTTTAGTGTAGGGTACAGCTCGAAGACAAAGACCCGGAGAGATCAGACGAGTAGACCCGGACACGGATATGAATCGTAAAGGTAATAATATCGAACTCTCGTTCAGGGTTATAAACCTTACAATGGTTCGAGATGTTCCCGTGTCTAGACACTGGTAACACGATTGAAGATCTAAGGGTCGTAGATTTCGAGATCGTGTATCATCCACAAGTTATTCCTAAATAACCTACTTACTTACCACCATCCCGTTCAGAGAAAAGAGGAAATAGAATCCTTTCAGAAGCGATAGAAACCAAGAATTATCAAGACCTATTTGCAACTCTAGTCGAACAGTTCAGGGTGTCTTTTGGAATTACTTTTAAAATAGTCTTAACGAAACTTAACTATCTGAACATCTTATCAAGTACCTCTTGACTTAGAAAGGTAGATCCTTGTACCGTATATAGATCTAAATGAATCCAACAGAAAATAAAGGAAATCATTATTAAACGTTAAAAGAGATGTTTCCATGCCCACGTATGTGATAACTTTAATAAGGACTTGTGGAACATCAGAAATAACAATAATATTTACCTAAGAAAAAAGAAAGGTAAAAGGGTATCAGACAAGAGGGGTGGGGGGGTATCAGATAAAACCCACATAAATAAAAACATATTTATTTAGAACTAAAGGGACTTACGAAACAACTGTAGATAACGCTTCTAAGTTAAAAGGGGAAATTGACCAAGCATACATAAAGAAAGAAATAAATAAACCGGTGTGGTGTACCGACTACCCTTCAATTAAGGGACTGGTCCCTGACTTGGTCACAGGGGACCAAGTGGTTCAATTTTTCAGTGGTTCAGGATTGGTGACCGGTCGGTCCCTGAAGGGTACACTCAAAGAAAATATTATAATTACAACTCAATAGAGACGTATACCCTCTTCGGCCAATTAAAAGAGGTAATTGACACCTCGTCACACCTTCAAAGACATCACTACCTTTACAAGACCAAACAAATTCTCTCATCAGTGATGGGAACACACCGATGGCTCACAAACTTTACACCTATCACGCCGGTTCCTTCACTTGAAATTTAAAACAAAACAAACGATTAAATTAAGATTTAAATTCACCGGTGTGCACCGAGTGTCGACGACAGGACGTGTTTCAGGTCAACACTCGGACTACGAGTGGTCGAACACTACGAGGAGCCCCAAATAGAGAACACAAGAGGAGGGAACTTACCCGAAAAGCCCTTTACACTCTTTCTGATACGCTCTGGTAACGAAGGGAACAGGAACAAGTCAGTGGGTCAACACAGACTGAGAAACGCTGGGGTGTCTAACGTTGTGTGGTCTGAAGGGACAGGAAGCGATAGAGGACCTTGAACGAGTTTAAGTACAGGTAACTCAGCCACTACGGTGGGTTGGTAGAGTTGGAGACAATGGGAGAAGAGGAGGACGAGAGTTAGAAAGCGTCGTAGTTCTAGAAAAGGTTCCTCAACCCGAAAGGCACCCCTTCATATTTTTCCGTCGACTTGGGTTTAGCACTGCGTCACTTTTCAGTGTACTGCCCGTCTCGTCGGAGGTGGGGTGTGAAAAGACGAAGTCCTTCGCCTTCGTTCGAAGAGTGTTCGTCCCCTTGCCACGGGTGGTGTGCGATGGTCTACCTGTTGTGTCTACAGGTATAGGACTCACGTTACGAAATTGCGATTCCCAAGAACCCTTTTATGACGCGTGCACATGAGGTGACAATTCCCCTACGTATAAGTGATATCTGTTGTTCCCCTATGTCTTTTTACTGGTCCTTTTTTTAGTTTAGTTGATGTATTGTAAAACCACATAAAGGAAGACTATGTGAGAGTTATCAAAAACAACGAAAACAACCAAACGTCTATACATCAACTCTAGTAGGAGGTCTATGTTGATTTTTAACATAAGAAAGGATATTATAACATTGCTCGCTAAAGAGTAGAATAATGTACGAAACATTTGTAGTAGACAATCTGATATTAAAAAAATAACGTGTAATAAATAAACAGAAAACGATAGTTATATGTATAGAAACCGTATTTTGAAAATATAGGTCAACTTAATGATCTACGTTCGATTCTTTATCTCCGGATAACAGGTCAAGGACCTCTTCCTTTACCGTTGGGTGAGGTTGTATAGCACCTTTAGGGTACCTGTTTCCTCGGACTACCCGATTTCAGGTACCCCAACGTTTCTTAGTCTGTGCTGACTCACTGATTTGTTTCGACGTAACTCCGGGACGTCTCCCTATTATTTATAATGATAATGATAACAATAATCCGAAATTACTCGTTAATTTCCGACCCACCCTCCGGAGAACGATTTTCGGAAATAGAAGACGTCACCTTTTTGACTGTGTCGACTTCTCATCTAACTCCTGGACTATCTGTGTCTTGAGGAGTCGGTTCCGTCCAGACAGTCCGACGGTTCCCGTAGGGGGACCGACCCTTGTGTACTGGGCACTCGTTCACTACCCCTGTAGACCTGCCTACGGAGACTCCTACAACCGAGGCTGGGAGCCTCGACCGTCTTCACTGGGGAGAGGTCCTTCTCCACCGGGACGGGAGACGCCCTTCTACGACGTCCCGCCGTCCTACCGGGGAGCTTCGGCGGGAGTAGAGGAGAGGACCGACGGTCAAACTAAGGTCGTGTGTCTGACTTAGACTAGTTCCTCCTTTTACTAATATAAGGACTCCTCGACCCTCTTAGTCTTTCGTGATGTCTGTCCCCCGTCCCCGTAGAGAGACCTTAAACTAAAACTCCCGAAACTAGTTTCTCCCTACCTTATATTCTAGCCTATTCGTTCTTAATTAGCTAAACCCCACGTAATAACCTGTACCCCAAATTGTGGGACCATTCCGGAGGTCTCCACCCCTTTTAAGGACGACTCCACCGACAAACTTCGACTTCACACGGTCGGTCGTGACTTTCTCCACTTGTCCGGACTCAACGGGATTGTCTACCACTTCCTTCCCTACCTCTACCTCGCCTTACCGGTTCGACCTGTCCCACAGGATCCACTCCGACTTCTGATTACCCCCTCTATGAGGTCCTCCCCGGTAGTCCTTACGTAGCCCCTCTCCCTCAGTCGTGGCGGTCCTCTAAGTGCACACGAAAGACGTCGACGGGTCCCAACCACCATTTTCCTACCGTGTCTCGTCCCGAGTAATTATAGGTAAAGGTAGGGACCCAGCCCTTCTCGGGGACCTCCTCCCGTGTGCTGCGTGAGGTCGTAGGAACGGACCTTTTAGGGTACCTGTCACCTCGGACCGTCCGATGTCGGGTATCCCAGTGTCTCTCAACCTGTACGGACTTTTCTGAATCGTGTGTGCGTACAATGACCCGAAACTACTACCCCTCTGTTCACTGGTGCACCTTGACAGGTAATACCCGAGGTAGTCTGGGGAGTTCAGCACCCCAACTTACTTGGTGGTAGTCAAGTAAAATCCAACCTCTACCAGGTGGGTCTTAGTTCGGGTTCGTCCTAGTCTACGGGTGTCCCGACCCTTTGCTCCCCACTTCTTCTTCACCGTCGTGAAGGGTTCTGGTGATTACCGTGGTCCCCAACACACGAAGAGAAAGGGGGTGGAAACCCGAGACGTCCCGGTCTTTTCCCCTCGGAAGAACGGTCTCACGTACCGATCTTGATGTCTATGGCACTTCCGTAGGCGTTGGGAACACAGGCCGTTGGTCGCGTACTCCCAGCACCAGTGCCAGTAACCTTCCTCCGGCCCGACGAAGAATTTTTTACCCCTGTCCCTCCGTGTCACTCCTCGGGTCCACTGGCCGAACCGGAGACCGATGGACGGAGGGACGCCGAGAGTCATCTGTCACGACGGGATCCGGTACGTCCATCACCAACCGGCCTGAGTCTTGGGAGTCCCTTGTTCCACACCCAATGTAGGCCCTACGGGGTTTCTGGTCGCCTCCCACTCCCCTTTGACCTTACCCGTCTCCTGCTCCCTCCGTCACTCATACCCGACACCGGGGCTCTGGTCGGCGTCCCTGACCTCGACCTTAGCCTGGTGAAGGGAGGCAGGTGTCCTTCTCCGGGTGTCCGAGGACCTCCGCAACAAGGGATCTGGTGCACCTCTCTACTCCGTCTAGGTACTCCGTACACCGACCTGGCACTGTCGGTGCTTGTGCCTCGTCGGTCTGTAGGACGGCGGCGTTCCGGGGTCGACGACGGGGGACGCCTAGGTAGTGCCGTGGGACGACTCCGAAGGTCGGTGACTACCTCGGGTCCCGACAGCCCACTCCGGGTAAGGCACGTCTGGACCCGAGGAGACGAAAGGAGCCTATCCAACGATCTCGACTACTGAGGGGTGGAGGGACCGACCTTCCTTGACGGAATCTACACACGACCCCAGGGTCAGACGGACGGGTCAGGAAGCGGAGAGGGGGACGTTGGAACCCCGAGTCCGGGTGGAGGTCGAGATGTCCGAGGGGGGTGGGAGTAGAGCGGAGAGATTAGAACGGAGTGGCACAGACGAAGGACCTCCGACTCTTGATTGTCTCTCCGGGAAGCTTAAATTTCGGAAGTGACGATCCAGTACAGAGTTCCCCAAATCCCAGATGTCTCTTCAAATTTTTACAAATCTTGTTGTCCGTCGGAATTGTTTTTAGTCGATACCTTTACGTCGTATAACAAGAGTAAAAAAGAATAAACGGTGTCTAGCGACTTCCTTAGCCGCACCCGACCCTCATCGAACTTCAGACCCATTCCTTCGGTGGCCTTATTTGTAGGGAGAAGCCCCGAGAAGAGAAAGGGACCGAGACAACGACAAAGAGGGCTACTCGGGCATTTGAGTTACACATACGAGTGCGACACACGAGTGTAACCCACATCAACACTCAAAAAAGAAAGTAAAAAAAAAAAAAAGGTAATCACGAAACACTTCTCCCCATCCCTACCCTGAGTGTGTTCCAATTTACGGAATCGGTTCGGTTACATCCACCAGCCGTTTCCGGGTGACGACCCCCCTGAAGCAAGAGTTCGTGACCTCCACTACCGAAGTACACCTGAAAGTTCGTCACGGAAGGCTCAACATCTCCTCGGGTCTGGGGAGGCACCTCGGCAACGAAGGAGGTGAGGTGCAGGCAAAGGACACTAGTCGTAGGATCCACGAAAACTTCGGACGACCTGGTGCAGACACGGCAGAACACCTTAATTAGTGTTGAAATTAGGAGACGAGCTTCTCAACGAAAACTTGAGACCTTTATAGTCGGGACAGTCTTTGATAAAGACTTCCCTTTTGACTTTTGTCGAATTTGAGGAGAGCGATTTCAAAAAAGGCCCACTCGTTACAAAAGTTCGGTTTTTGCAAGGGAATATTAATACGGAGACACACGTAAGCACGAAAAGACGACGAGCTGAAGGTAAGACAAATAAGTCGTCAGTCCTCAGCACGGCGGACCTCGACCCGCCTACCTTCTACAAGAGTACTACACGAATCTTTCGTTCTTTCACCCCACGTTCCCCTCTTCGGTGTACACACGACTCAGGGAGTGGGGTCGAGTTGCCAGTTCCTCCCTCCGTAGGAAGACTCTGTCGGAGCGAGAGGGAAGGAATAATTTCTCTTGTAACTTTCTGTCGCTCTTTCTTCGTTGTGGCACAGTCTAAATCCTTAGGTAGGTTGAATCATAGTTGTCCGCGACTCGTTTAGTTCTTCGTTCCTCATATCCTAGTCTCTCGGGGAGAGGTCGGAAAGTCCACGCCACTGGGGTCTCGCCAAGGGAACGGGCAAAGGGAAAGGTGGGCGGAGTTAGAGTCTTGGCTTTGGTCAAGATTTCTCTGACTGTCGACTAAAAACCTCGTGAGACGTCGTGCAGAACTGACGACTCCAAGAGGTGGCAAAGTGTCTTCATCTTCGGTCTTTTCGGTCAAGTGTCAAGAAGTCATTTCCTTTGCCAACGACTGTAAATCTTCACATAAAAGCCCTGAAGGGACTGCCAGGTCACCAATTCTGAGGTACTAAGGCTGCGTCCCCCGGGGACCAACCCCTTGCTTCTAAGACGTGCTGGGTACCGTGTCGGTTTTGTTTTGTTGGGTTTTTTGATGATCTTGTCATAAGAGAACTCAAACTCGTGTCCGATGATTCCCCTCTTGTACTTCGATTCTGTACTGTTCTGGTGAGAGTTTCGTCCGTGTACTGTCCGTCACGTCCTTGCACTCTCCAGGGGCCCCGGTCCACCCGAGTCCCCTCTGGCATTACGACCCGGACACAGGGATCTTGGTCTTATTCGGAGCCGTGCATCCTGACGTACAAAACTTACTTATTCTTTCTTTAAAGATTTCATTCCAAATTGAGTCATCTTCGTAGACTACCAACAACTCCTTCACAGTAATATTTTACAATGTATCGCTCATATTGGTCTCCATAATTAAAATATATGTTCTTTTAATGATCTTAATTTATCAAATTACTTTTTCGTCAGTGGGACCCTCCTGCAGACAACCACGACGTCTTAAACTCGACGGTCTCCGACACGGGACCCCGAAGGGCGGGGGTGCCCGACGAACCCTGACTCGTGGTCCTGTCCGGTCGGGAAGGGAGGGAGCGTTGCTTGCCGGGAATCCTCCCTGGTCCCCTTGGTTCCAGGATTCTGTCGCGACTAGAACCCCCATGTCAAGTGGTCGACGAAGGTGTCACACAAGTGTCCGCGACCAGAGTACGACTCGAGGGTTCTTGCTTACTCCTGTGCTGCGAGGAGTCGTGTCCAACAAGAGTCGAAAGAGTCGTAATTAAGTTACCACAGTCACCTAACTCTTCTTGTGGTCGGTCCATAGAACCAGTGGACTATCTGTCACTATCGAAAGTCTCTTTGGCCATATAAATGATGATACTTGAACATTTATTTTGTGTTCAATCGCTGTCATAGCTATTACCTTTAAGAGTGTATCCTACTACAGACACTCAGGAATCGAAGTCTACACTGTTCCATGGTGGAATATGGACTAGTAATGTTCTCCCGTGGATCAACCATGAACAGAAAGACGAAAACGGGAATAAACGGAAAGAGTACTCACAAAAAAGTAATGAAAAGTGGAGTTTCATAATTTTACATAATCTCCAAAGGAGGGGATTTCAAAGAAAATTCTGTGTAAGTAATTAAATTAAATTAAATTATACATAACAAAATTGTGTTACTTCACGTGAGTGTATTTAACACACTCAAAATATATCTTTCAAGGGTTAAAAATTTACTCAAAACTGTTCACCTATGTAAACTTGACTGAGTAACCCTTTCTGGGACTACGACCCTTTCTAACTTCCGACCTCCTCTTCCCCTACCTACTTTATCCTACTCTACCAACCTACCGTAGTGGCTGAACTACCTACACTCAGACTCGTTCCAGGTCCTCAACCACTACCTGTCCCCTCGGACCGCACGACGTCAGGTACCCCAACGTTTCTCAGCCTGTGCTGACTCACTGACTTAACTGACAGACCGAAGAAAGTGAGTCACATTGTGTACATACTAAGTAGATGCAACACCACAGTCCTAAACGAGGAAAAGTTAGTAAGGTCACACATCTATCTACTGTAGACAAACAGGGAAGTAGTTAGTAAGGTTACACATCTGTCTACTGTAGACAAACAGGGAAGTGGATAACTACCCACACACCCAACAAGGGTCAAACCCCGATATTACTTATTAAGACGACAGTTGTAAATGCAAGTTCAGAAATATACCTGAAGGTAAAAATAAAGGAACCGTTCAATGGGGGTTTCGAAGGTACCGAGTAATAACAGATAGTCTAATTCATGTGAGAGTTAGTAGTAGTTGTCTTACCAAGTTTAATAGAAAGGACGGAATAGAAGGGTTGGACATGTGGAAAGTCGGTTCGCTCCAAGGGACACCTAGAAACGTCAGAGACATCGGAGATCTAAGGATGTCCTTACACATAAACCTTACAGAAGAGTGGAGACAGTCTAAGAGTGGACGGTACTTAGGGTAAAGTTTACGGAGGGAAAGTATTCAACAGAAACTTAACTGGTCATCTTCAGTAGAGAGGGTAGGGACTTGGAACACGGGGAGACATGTCGTGAACGGAATATTAATATCGGCTAAGAGCAATAAATTCCATCAACACAAGAAACTTCAGAGGTGTTTGTGACTTTAACAGTTATGCTTTAGCGACGAGGATCCCCTTATGTCCCAATCCAAGGGTACTCCGAGACCAGTGTCACAAAAGTAGTTGGTTAGTTATGCACTGGAACAAAAACGACACACGAAAAGTAGATATACCAACTGAACAACTGCAGCTGGAGGGGCCATCGTCGTGACAAACTGAACGAGTACGGGCCTACTTTGAACGGACTGTGTAGCAGAAGAAGTGTCCGTGTCCGACCCGAACTTGAGTCCTTGTGATCTGTCGTAATACAAACTCCCCAGTGACATTTGTTACTTTTCGGGGGTTTACGTTTTGGACACCGTGATTTATCAGGTACTTTTTCCCTGTCCACAAACTTCATCCTGTCGACTTTGTCCACAAACTTCATCCTCTCGACTTTGTTCTTCCGCCCCAGGAGCACCCCAGATAGACTGGACTCGGACTCGTAGTGCTCTGGGTCGTGACGGAGACAAGACAAGTGCGGGTACTTACTGATAGCACTCCTCCGTTTAAGTCTTTGCCTTTGGTCACTTAAGTGAGACCGACACCGACGTGACCCAGAAACGACGACACGGACCCGAGATCCCACACGCCAAAAGTCGTCAGCACCGAGCGTCCGAATCGACGAGACGACGTTCGCCTTAGAAGAAGCCTGGTCCCTAGCGGCGATAACAGGGGACACAACCGTCCTCCTAGGGTAGGTAACATGTTGGTCCCTCAGTGGGTTAAGTGTTTAACATACCTTAAGGGTCTTATTGTTCCTAACTGACACGCATCAAGGGAGGATATTCGAGATTCCACCACTGAAATAGACGGTACGATTGTGTTACGGAGCGGATACCCTCCTTACACTATAACTCTACGTGAACCACCCCTGTACTATCTTTTTATTTCAATGTACTCTAATGGTTTAAATAGTCCAGTGAATTTTAAGTAACGTGTGAAGCCACACGGTCTGAGTGCACCCCTCGTCCATGGATCACTACTTGTTTTGTTCTCTAGGACAGGAGTGAGCATCCTTAGTCTAATCCTTCTACTCGTTTTCCGCCTCATCGTCAAGTTTACACTTTAAGGAGGAGTACCTTTCTAAAGTCCCTAACTCTCGACCTTATTTATCGACGGAACCTTATTTGTCAGTATGTTTAACGAGACGTCGAGGGACCTCCCGGACTCCGTCGCGTAACGTCACCAATTTTCGCACCGATCTCTGACGAACCAAAAATTATAACCGGTCCTGAAGGGACCACCGAGTCTACCATTTCACAGACGGACGTCACACCCTCTGGGCCCAAGTTAGGGACCCAGCCTTTCTAGAGGACCTCTTCCTTTACCGTTGGGTGACATCATAAGAATGGACCTTTTAGGGTACCTACCTCCTCAGACCGTCCGACGTCAGGTACCCCAGTGTTTCTCAACCTGTGCTGATCCACTGAAGTGAAAGTGAAAGCTCAGGATAAGGACACCCTCTCAATGAATTGGAGAGAAACGGAGTCAAGAAGAAAACATTTACCTTTATAGTACAGTAGACGGAGAAACCCAACAATACTCCTAGTGTACTCAATTATAAACTCTTCGTAGATCTTTCACTTTCACTTTCAGCACAGGGTGAGAAACACTGGGGTCCCTGATATGTCAGGTACCTTAAGAGGTCCGGTCTTATGACCTCACCCATCGGTACGGGAAGAGGTCCCCCAGAAGGGTTGGGTCCTTAACTTGACCCCAGAGGACTTAACGTCCGTTTAAGAAATGGTTGACTTGATTCTCCCTTCGGGACTTTTCGTAAATCTTGTCACGGATTATTACATCATTTTTCGTCCACAATTGACAAGAAAATTTTTGATGTGTCACGGGTCTGATAAACGACTTCTTCGTCTGGAACAGTCTAGTTACACTAAGAGAAAAAATTCTCTTTGTCCTTTCACGTTACACTCCATGTATACAGACGAACCGTAAAGAAATAGTTCGGTCATTTGCGCTCGTCGTATCAACCTCCTACACGGCTCAATCTCCACAAGACTCTACTAAGGGTCCTGACTCAGTACCAACCAGGACTCCAATGCTTAGTGGTGGGTACGACGAGCAGAGGAACACCCAGTACATGTCTGGAGGTCTCTTTTACGGATCCTGCATGTCCTCCTACTTAAGTCCTACTTACCAATTATCAATTGATTAGATTTTACAATCTTTTGTTTCTCAGATATTTTTGTCGTCTCCCTTAAGGGACCACCAGGTCACCAATCCTGAGTCGTGAAAGTGACGGCACCCACGCCCAAGTTAGGGACCGACCCCTTCAAGACGTACGGGGAGCCACACTGGTTTCGTGCCTACGTAATCTTTCTTCCTACATTGTTTTTGGTCACATTGACCTATCGTGTTAAGACTCCAGTGGATCCAGGTACTTTAATAGGACTTGTCGTGTCCGTCTCTCTCTCTCTCGACACATTGTTTGCGTCACCCTCCTCTGGAGGTTGTTCGGGAGTCGTACATCCGTTGCGTGTCCTGTACGTTCGCGATCCTTTGTGTATAATTCGGGTAAAAGACTTACTTACTTCTACGGTTCCCAAGATACAGGCTAATATTAAAAATTTCGTATCATCTCGTTGGACCCTGGAATCCTTTACTTTTGTCTGACATGTTCCTTATTGACTTCCAGTGAGAAGACAACTGTCCTCTGTCGACCACAATGATTTAGCGTAAATAACTCTTACCTTCCCATAAAAAAAAGGAGATAAACGAACATCTTTAGACTCTTTTATCTTGGTTACTGAGTCATATCATTATTTTAGAAAAATGAACACCTGAGTACTAATGTATTTTTACGGTACTTTTTACTTTCCAAATATGTCACGATTCCCAGAATTCTAAAGAGGGGACATCGTTTGTGTCTACGGCCTCGTGTGTACGAGTCTCCCTTTTTTACTGATAACCGATTTCCAAAAGTCGTTCAGGACGACTAAGAAAAATTTTAAAAAAGAGAAGATAAAAAATTCAATACTTTCATACTGTTGTGTAAATATCCTCTGGACCTTTTATGTCTTTCTCAATGTTTATCAAGGTGATATATAATGTTGACACCGAACTCAGGACGAATAAAGTGAACAGAATCTTGCACCCCCGGTAAACAAAGTCATTATACTTTAGTCACGAAAATTGATACCATACAATTACCAACACTTGTCATCTTCTCTTATTTTAACATCAATTACTTCTTTATGTCCACTGTTCAAATTTTTTGAACCGACATACAAAGGTGATAAGTTATCATTATATTGATACGAAACCCTATAACTTAGACCGCGAAGTCACTTTGTCAGACACCTTATTAAGATAATTTTGAGTTATTCAGTTACACTAGGGATAGTTTAATGGTTACCGTAAAAAAATGTCTTGATCTTGTTTTGCAAAGTGTTAAGTACACCTTTGTATTTTCTAGGGCCTTATCGGTTTCGGTAGGATTCTTTCTTCTTATCTCGACCTCCTTAGTTGGAAGGACTGAAGTCTAACATGATGTTTTTCAGTAGTTCTGTCATACCATGACTGTGTTTTCGTCTTTACATCTGATTACCTTGTTCTATGTTTCGGGTCTTTATTTGGGTACGTGGATATCAATGGAATAAAAACTGTTTCCTCCGTTCTTATATGTTACCCCATTTCTGTCGGAGAAGTTACTTACCATGACCCTTTTGACCTGGCGATGTACAATTTCTTACTTTAATCTCGTGAAGGATTGATATGTGTTTCTATTTAAGTTTTACCTAATTTCTGGATTTATATTCTGGTCTTTGATATTTAGAGAAACTCCTTTTGTATCCGTCTTGTCAGCTACTGTATTTAGTTTCGTTCTACGAGATACTGGGTGGAGGACCTCATTGTCTTTATTTTTGTTTTGATTTGTTCACCCTGGACTAATTTGAATTTACGAAAACGTATCGTTTCCTTTGACATTTGTTCCACTCTTCTGTTACGAGTCTTACCCTCTTTTATTATCGTTTACTTTGTTGACTGTTTCTTAATTAAAGGTTTTATATGTTCATCGAGTATGTTGTGTTATGGTCTTTTTGTTTGTTGGGTTAGTTTTTCACCCTTTTTCTGGATTTGTCTCTAAAAAGGTTTCTTCTGTATGTCTACCGATTGTTTGTGTACTTTTCTACGAGTTGTAGCGAGTAATAATCTCTTTACGTTTAGTTTTGGTGTTACTCTATAGTGGAATGTGGTCAGTCTTACCGGTAGTAGTTTTTTAGATGTTTGTTATTTTCGACCTCTCCTACACCTCTTTTCCCTTACAAGAACGTGAGAACCACCCTTACATTTAACTATATCGGTGATACCTTCTGTCAAACCTCTAAGGAATTTTAGATCCTTATTTTGGTGATATACTGGGTCGTTAGGGTGAGGAACTTTTTCTGTATACATGGGGTGACAAGTAACGCCGTGATAAATACTATCAATCTTATACCTTCGTTGGATGTGCAGGTAGCTGTCTACTTACCTATTTCTTCAACACCATACATATGTGCTACCTTATAAGTCAAGTCAAGTCAAGTCAGTGAGCCAGTACAGGCTGAGAAACGCTGGGGTACTTAGCGTCATACGGTCCGGAGGGACAGGTAGTGGTTGAGGACCTGAAATGGGTTTGAGTGCACGTAACTCAGCCACTACGGTAGGTCGGTTGAGTAGGGGACAGCAGGGGAAGAGGAGGACGGGAGTTAGGGAGGGTCGTAGTCCCAGAAAAGGTTACTCAGTTGAGAAGCATACTCCACCGGTTTCATGACCTCAAAGTCGAAATCGTAGTCAGGAAGGTTACTGTGGGTCCTGACTAGAGGAAGTCTCACCTGACCAACCTAGAGGAACGTCAGATACCCTGGGAGTTCTCAGAAGAGGTTTTGGTGTCAAGTTTCGTAGTTAAGAAACCACGAGTCGAAAGAAGTTCAGGTTGAGAGTGTAGGTATGTACTGGTGACCTTTTTGGTATCGGAACTGATCTGCCTGGAAACAACCGTTTCATTATAGAGACGAAAAATTATACGATAGATCCAACCAGTATTGAAAGGAAGCTTCCTCACAGAAAATTAAAGTATGAGTCGGTATTTTTCCTTGTGTAAACTTAGACAAGATTACTCCATCTACTTGGATCTTGGATAGTATGTCTCACTTCATACAGTCTTTCTCTTTCTATTTATAGCATAAGATTGCGTATATATGTCTTAGATCTTTTTCTCATGACTTCTTAAATAAACGTCCCGTCGTCTACCACTGACATCGGTACTTTAATTATCTACGAATGAGGGACCTTCTTTTCAATACTGGTTGGATCTGTCGTATAACTTTTCGTCTCTGTAATGAAACGGTTGTTTCCAAAAGGTCACCAGTACGTACCTACACTCTCAACCTGACACTTCTCTCGACTCGCGGCTTCTTAACTATGAAAACTTGACACCACAACCTCTTCTGAGAACTCTCAGGGAACCTGACGTTCCTCTAGGTTGTTCAGATAAGATTTCCTCTAGTCGGGACCCTAAAGAAACCTTCCTTACTACGATTTCGACTTTGAGGTCATGAAACCGGTGGAGTACGCTTCTCAACTGAGTAACCTTTTCTGAGACTACGACCCTCCCTAACCCCCGTCCTCCTCTTCCCCTACTGTCTCCTATTCTATCGACCTACCGTAGTGACTGAGCTACCTGCACTCAAACTCACTTGAGACCCTCTACTACTACCTGTCCCTCCGGACCGCACGACGTTAAGTACCCCAGCGTCTCAGTCTGTGCTGACTCACTGACTTGACTTGACTTGACTTGACTTACCTCTTTGTCTGTATCTCTTATCTGAATACCTGTATCCCTCTCCCCTTCTCTCCCACTCTACATACCTCTCATTGTACCTTTGAATGTAATGGCATACATTTTATCTATCGGTTACCCTTATACGACATACTGAGTCCTTTGAGTTTGTCCCCGAGACATAGTTAGATCTCCCCATCCTACCCCAACCTCTACCCTCTTTCCAAGTTTTCCCTCACCTATATACATATGGATACCGACTAAGTACAAACTCCAAACTGTCTTTTGTTGTTGTAAGACATTTCGTTAATAGGAAGTTATTTTTTTATTTAATCTTTTTAGTCTTTTGTTTGTTTTTGAGTTTTACCATCATTAAAACTGAAGTTCAACTAGGTGCAGTATTTTACATGTGTAAAACACCGTAGGTAGCGTGTCCATCACAGAACCAATATGTGCGGGATCAGTGTCTGTGTGAGGATCAGGGACGAGAGACGATAACAAGGAGATCAATTTTCAGACGGAAAGGTAAGGGGAGAACCCTTTCCCCTTCTCTCAATAGTGTGTAACGTGTAAGTTGAAAACAGAAAAGATATGGTTAAAAGGCTCTTTTTATAAGAGGGTACAAGGAGAGACGAAGTTATCAATCAAGTTTTTTTTTAACTAGGAACAATACAAATTCTTATTCAGTACGTTTGTAGAAATAGATTCTTTTCTGTTTTAATTTCGAGATTTCACTTTAGTCTCCATTGTCTTAGTCCTCTGAGTTAAAGTTTACGGTTTAAAGACTTCCAAGGTCTTATAGGTCTCCAGAGCTGAAGAGGTAGTAGAAGGCCTTTACGTACAACTCTCAACTTCGCAAGAGTGAATTGAACCAGGAGTTCCTAGTAATAGTGGTAGTTAATCTGAAGAATACGTGTCGCCGTAACTGACACACCTGGGTTTCACCCATACAGTGTTATGGATGACAGTCAGACATTTACCTCTCCAGTGTCGTCGTTACTTGCGGTGCACTCGTCTTTTAATAGGTTCACAATGCTCTTCCACATCAAACCTTTCAGGAGGATCGGAACAGGACTACGAACTTCATTCTGACCCCCTTACCCTACCTGTTTTCATGTGCCACCCCACCCCCCTTCACGTTCTGGATGATGTCACTCACCAATCCGGCCGACTCAACATTTCGCATAAGATAACCTTTCATTTCGGTAGGACTAGTCTGATGTCTTAGAATCGTTACCTCTTTCTCAACTGTAAAGACTTCTCTTGTACCTATCCTGCAGAAGAGAAATAAGATCGACGTCACACGTGCGATTCTCCTTCGACCCGCGCCTTGGTGAATGTAGTCACTCTTTCCGCGCTCGGACGGTCCTTGATCGACCACCAAGAGTCCACCCTCACAACAAAGGAAAAATTTTAGAGACCTTTTGTGAAGGGGTTACTTCTATGACGTCATGAATAAGTCACACGATACTCCTAGTTGTTTGTAAAAACCTTACACCTAGTCTTTCAACACTACCAAGATAATAAATTCAGTAGAGAACCATAGGAGGACTGGGGTATGGTTTTAGACACCTACAAGTTCGGGGAATATATTTTTCCGTATCATAAATCATACAGACTTCAGTAGAGACTAAGAATGTTATGGAGTATGTTACGTTTATCAACGACTATGTGTTATTTAAGTTCAAGACTAAAGACGTTGAAAAAAGGACTCATAAAAACTAGATATCAACGAATTTAGACATCCATACCTCACGACTCACGTCAACAGTAGCTTCCTTCCTACATAAGGATGGGAGTCTTTTCCCTAACCCCCTTTCCCCATTTCTTCCCCTAGACATTTCTCATCGATCTTACCTTCTCCTGAAACCCAGTTAAAATCCCAATTTTGTTTATACGTCTACACGTTTGTGACCTGATTCAGGAAACTTCTTTCATAAATAAAAGGACCTCTTTATTAAACAATAAGAGGTAGTATTTTTCATGTAAGAAATCTCTCGACCTGTACATATTTGTCTGAACTAGAAGTCCAGTCGGAACTTTGGAGACGTTTCGTTATTTAGAAAAGTGTAGTTTTCTCCCTGTCTTAAAGTTAGTGTCACTGACTTTATGGTTTGAGACTTTCTGACTCTACAAGACTCCGGTTAAATTTCTTTATTTATTCAGTTTACTGGTAAGACAAGTGATTATGACAACTCTTTTTACAAAGTTTTGGGTAAGTATGTCTTTGTATTGGGTGACGAAATCCTATTAGACCAAGGATCGCTCTCTTCTCCAACCGAGACTACCTGAGTGTAATTCGGGGAGTTGTGGGGACACTCCTCGTAAAATTGTAATTATATTAGAAGGAAATTGTTCCATTCCTCACTTTTCGTTCACTGATAAGGTCCTAGTGTCTCATTTAGGTCCCTCTACGGGTTAACCTAACGTCGACAGGGTTGAGAAAATTCTGAACTCCCCCAGATCGACAGCTTGTTTCACCGTCATAATTCTTTCGTTAACGAAAGGGAAGAATTTGTTGATTCATTTATTTACTTGATAATATGACAATTGTATCGTTGAGATCAAAACTTAGATATTGTACCTTTTTTGAATTATCAACACTTCTGTTACGTATTGGTTCGTAAAAATTACTAATTGATGTGAGGGACCCCTTTTTTTCTGTTCTTGTTTTTTTTTGTGGCTTGTCGGATCATGTATAACTCCCCCCTTTTAGGTTAAATTGTTTATGTTTCGATGTTTTGACACGAAAGAAATCTCCTTCAGAAAAGAGAGTAAACGGATATAAAAGTCTACCGTTGTTGTTTTTACTTTAGCGTTGGGACTTATCGAATTAGAAGTTCATTTACCTACATTAATATCGAAGATTTTTGATCTCGGTGTTTTTTGTATGAGTGAACAGTACCTCTTTAATTCGTAAAACATTATAATACACATTTTGATATGATTATGGATCGTTCGTATGTAATTTAGACCTGACCGGAAACCACGGTGACGTCTGAATAATAAAAGATTCCGTCGTACCGGTAGAAGTTAATGTCCAATAAAATAGAAAATGGTAAATAAAGAATTTGATAGTAACAAGTGACATTAACGGATAGTTGTAACTTAACCCTATGTCCTTTGACTACTTTAGAGTCAATTGAAACGATAAATATGTACGAAACTAATTTGATGTTTAAATTTCGATTCTCGATTATGTCAAACCCGATAGTATCTATACTAAAATACGTGTTAAGAGATCATATTTCAGTTAATTGTAATGCGACATCGAACTAGGAAGAACTAGTAAAAAATTTTTACCGTTTAAATTATCTTTTTATTTAAAAACATAAAAAAGATGTTTTTAAGAGTTATGTTACACGTAGAAGAAACATATTACATGATCGATACTATCATCTATGACCGGTTATAAAACAATTTTTATTTTCGAAAGGACTCTCCCGGTCAAATGTACTCGGTGATTGACGGGTGGAGGGAAAATTTTTATTTCTTACAATCGTGGGTCCATACTAGTCGTTACTCTTCACTTCAGGTAAAAAGGTAGACTCCGAGTGTCATGGATATTAAGAAAAAGTGACGAGTACAAGGGACCGTTTCTTATACATACAGGATGATCCAAATTTTCTCCTCTTCCGTTACCGTGGGGTACCGAAGGGGACCTCTTCCCTTACCGATGGGTGAGGCCATAAGAACGGACCTCTTAGGGTACCTACGACCTCGGACCATCCGACACCAGGTACCCCAGCGCTTCTCAGACTGTGCTGACTCGCTGAAGCGAAAGTGAAAAGTGAAAGTACGTGACCTCTTCCTTTACCGTTCGGTGAGCACAAGAACGGACCTCTTAGGGTCCCTGCCCCCTCGGACCACCCGACGGTAGATACTCCAGCGTGTCTCAGCCTGTGCTGACTTCGCTGAATCGTCGTCGTCGTCGTCCAAATTTTCTGGTTGTTACCGTCTGTTCAATCGACGAGTCAGGACACGTTGAGGAAACTCTGGGGGTACCTGGCATCGGACGGTCCAAGGAGACAGGTACCCTAAGAGGTCCGTTCTTATGGCCTCACCCATCGGTAAGGGAAGAGGTCCCCTAGAAGGACTGGGTCCCTAGCTTGGGACCCGGAGGACGTAACGTCCGTTTAAGAAACGGTAGCCTCGGTGGTCCCTTCGGTACCATCCCGAAACTCAATACAGTATTACTCTAGTCGTTCGCGATGAACCGAGAAAAAGTTCGAGTCTTTTTGACTCGGTATTCAAAAACTTTTAAGAATTTCCAAGAGAAGGTCTCTTCATCACGGTAGAAGTCGTGTATGTGTATCACACTTTCTCGTTTATACTTGATTCGTTGAATGAGTCCGATTTACCGGGTTCTTTAGTGTAAAGTTGTTACCCCATTTGAATTTTTTGTTTTGAGGTTCTCTTTGTTTTCTTATTTCGATATTATTTGAAACTTTTCTCCTTATAAGTAAAGAGACCGAATCGACTTTGTCCCAACGAAAGTAATCAATTTTTCTTCGGACCCCTTTGGCTATGCTTATTAGGCTCTTGACGGTGTCTTACGGTACTACAGTCCTCCTCTGAGACCTCCAACTCAAAGGAGACTAAAGATAATTGATAGTTTACAAGACGACCCCGTATTAAATGGAGGACAGGGTGTTTTGAAATTCTTGTTCAGTGTTTTAGGTACAATCTTATATTCAAAAAATTAAAAATATTTATTGAATAGACAATGTTTCTATCAAATGGGTCGATTTAGTGTTTTGGTAGTTGAGTTCTATAGGTTTAATGCAAAATAATTATTTTGTTCATTTTTGACTAAATAGTTAGAAGTGTATCTTGACGTCTACTTCGACTTTTTGTTCCGGATAAAATTTTGTTTTACGTAGTTTACATTTCCGAAACCCAAAGAGTAGATTAATTGATCCTAACAGTATCAAGAAGAGTATATGTTCTACGTTTCGGACCTTCAATTCCGAGACTGTAAGTATATCTTAGTGGACATTATTAGAACGAATAAATTTTTTATAAGTAAACGTTTGTAAATGTCACCCACGGTCAGATGTAATAGAGGATAGAAAACGATGTAAAGTCGTGAAGGGAATTGGGGTAAGATTCGTGACTATATATTAAAGTATTAACAAAAAAATTTACGTATGACAATAAAAAAGGAACTAAAGTAAAGCAATATATGTAAGGACTAGTAGACTTATAAATAAAAGGAATATTTTTATATAGTAGTTTTATTTCTCTACGAACTCCAACGAAGTCACAAGTTCAAACGAACAAAAAGAAAAAAGGTCGAAAAGAAGTCAACAGGATTTACGCTGATCGGAACAAAGTATTTATATGTGCTATGACGGTGGTTCAGTCCAAATCTTTGCCTGACGGGGTTGTCATTTCGCAAATTTAAAGAGAGGTTTTTTTCCCGACATCCATGACGACGAGCAAACCTTTGACATGAAAGGGTTATCATTAGAGAACACCTTCAAGACACCCTGTGTTCCGTGTATTTCGTTCGAATTGGAACAACGACAGTCACCCAATTTTTATGGAAAACAAAATTCGAAGGGACACCTTCTATTTTGTGGTACAACACAATGGGTGGTGATTTCAGTCATGTATCACACTGGATGTCTGTCTTCAGAACATTATAAAAGACGTCAAGTGACACGTCGTAGACATATGCAGAAGTGTCTTGTAGCCATGAGTACTCCCGTTTCGTGTCTTATTCATCTCCTTTCAATAAAACACGTATCAAAGTAAAGTAATTACGAAAAAATAAAACTTCCGTTACGAAGAGAGTACATTCCGAATTTTTCCCTGTACTATCATGAATTAGTGATTTTCCTTTTTTCTTTTAATCAATTGTTTTCTGATAATGTGATATGTATATCTTTATATTCTTTTATTATTCCTTCTTTTCTTTAGTGAATTTCGTTTGAACTCTCGAGACATGTCATCCTTTTCGAAACCCCATAAAGTGAGGTCCAAACATATCTGTTACGACGACGAGAGGAAAGTAGAAATCTCGGATCTACGACCGCGAAGTGTCTCACCTCTGCAAAAGTCCCTTCTGTTTCTGTTCCGATTCTCATGGTGTCTAAACACTTCAAGAAGGGGAAAGGTGACCGTGATATGTCGTCGTTTGTCAAAAATTTATCAATTTGGAGCAACGAAAAGAAGTACAAACATCACAAAGTGGCTTTCGAATTTTTTTTTTTTTCGGTAGTAAGATAAGGAAGGAGGACAGTTTTAAGTCATCACTGTACTCCCTTTTTTCATGACCCTTGTGGATCCATAATTATACAACTCTTAATAGGTACTGCCCGATGACCATTGTGACATGTACCAATCCGTCACCCGTTGGTTCAGAAAATCGTCTAATGGAAAGTACACTACTTAAAGTTGACGGGTACTGTAATCTGACTCCATAATAATCGAGACACCCAACTATAAATTGTAATCGTGTGGTGGTAGAACAGTGTGGAAGTTAAAATGTTTTAGGATACATCGTCACTTTGAAAAGGGGACTACTGTCTGACTAAAGAACTTAAAGTCTACACCTAAATCTCTTCTATATCCCGGAAGACCGAGTCTTTACGGAGCCGTAGAGTGTGACAAGCGTTGCCTAATTCCGACCTACCAAGTTTTTTCATGTCCGTCATGTTAAGGTGACTCGGGGGAGTAGTAGAAGACACAGAACTCAGAAACCACAAAACTACCACCTGGAAACTAGACATTCCTTCGTTTTATTAATAAAATCTTCGTTTAAGTGTCAGTATTTAATGACCGTTGATATTCGTGATGACCCGAAAGGAGTATCGCGTCAGACAATTTGTGGTCGTAGTGTGTCGTACTTTGTCGGACAATTAGTTTACTTCGTAGATCGACTTTAGCTGGGTGTACGGACTAGGAGTGTTGGACATAGATAGTCCGACCGTGTAGAGACGACCCCTTGTCGTTGTACCTGCACTGAATTAGTGGAGTTATAGAGGAGTTTACCCTTTTCTCGTAGTAAAGGGCGTTGAATATCGTCCTCTTTCCCCTTTAGTTAAGTATACCAGAGATCATCGGTTCTACTGGTGTTACAGTGGATTCTTACGCCGTTCCATAGGTGGACGTTACGTCATGACGATCACGTAGACACAGAGTAAGTTCGAACTCAAAGTAAAGGGTGACTACATCATCAATATAAAGACTAAAGATAGTACTTACCTACACAAATAATTTACAAGAGGTAGACGATTTTTAGATTTTGACTTGTTATGCATGAATAGAGATTTTAGAATAAATGGATTTACAGTTGTTGTCTGAACCTCTTCGTTTAATCATATTTTAAAATAGTCTGAAATAAAGAGTACAATAAACTTTTGCAATAAATAGTACCTTGTGATCTTTCTGATGGTCTAGGTCTCAGTACTCTGACCTCAAGATAAGTACCAAGACGATAATTGAGGATTAAAGAAACGAGACACTAGAATCTATTAGTACAAAGGAGATGTAGATCAGAAAGAAAGAATATGTTACCAGTGACGTCAAAATATTCCAATTACAAGATTTACAAACTTACATGTCTCCATAGAATTTATATTCTTTATATAAGGAGGTACCAACACAGTTTCTACTTTAATGTAAATATTTTGATGAAAATACCCCCTCCCTCCATAGAAACATTAAATTTTCATCCTAAGGATATTTAATAAAACCCCTCCAGACTTCATTTTTCTCGTACGTAATAACCTAGAGAGGTCAGTACCAAATACTAAACATCAAATATTTAGTATAATTTTTACATATAATTAAACGTTTAAGATGGATAAGGTGACTCGACCATTCATTTACTATAGAAAAGACGATAAAATTTTCTGTTTGATACTATATATCACCTATTTTTATGTCCTTCTGTTCAAAGACATTGTTTAAGTTTTATTAATTCACTACCATGAAACAAATCGCCGTGAAGTGAATCACAAACCAGAATTCCAATTGTGAAATAACGTTTTAAGGGTGAAATCCGTACCCTTGAAAATCCGTAGTGGTACTAAAACCGTGTACGTACTCGTGGTACTTTCAATAAATATATCATTTAAAAGAAATTTGACTTATCGAAATTTTGTTTATAGATCCCTTGAAACGACCACCAGGTCACCGATTCTGAGACGTGAGGGTTACGTCCCGCGGGTCCAAGTGAGGGACCAGTCCCTCGATCTAGGGTGTACAGTGTTGATTCTGGGTCGTGTCGGTTTGGTTATTTATGTATAATTTTTTTAATAGATAAATTCCAAATAGATCCATTTTTATAAAATTTTTAGTTCTCAGACTGTTATGTTTAATGATAGGTGGATTTTGAGTTTTTACTTATCCAATTTTTTCAAACTGAAGAATGGTAGATGTTAATAGGGTGTAAGGTGAGAATCCTGTGTAAAATATCTTGTTGACAAAATTAGACCCGTATTAGGTGAGACGAATAATCTTAAAACCATTTTGTAAGGTTAGACCGTGTAAAAGTCATTTTGGAACAGATAGGAAAAACAATTGATGTTTCCAAAAAAATCCTCCCCGGTAAGTTAGACATAATTGTGAAGTAAGATAATGATTCACGGTCCTAATAGAAGTTATAAAGTTATAGATTCCATTAGTTTATCTCCTGGATTAAAAAAAAATTTACTTTTTTAGAGGTTACCAAAAGAAGGTTGACGTGTTTTAGAAGACCAGGAAGATTAATACTGAAAATAATAATCACCATAAACCTTTGGTTCATTGGTGGTCTTAGTTCTTTTCTCCTTCAATAAATCCCACGTGTCATGCTCTACTGAACACTACCGGTGTGAAATAAAATCGACAATTTTTTAGGTGTAACATTTCGTCTTGACTAAAATTCTTGATTCATTTGGAGAGATTCACTTTGATCATTGAGGGATAAAATCGAAATTCCGTTTTTACTGATTAAGAAATAAAGAGATTTTTATAGGTCATGTGTTCGTAAATAGAAAACACTTTTCGAAAAATTCATAAAAAAAAAGGGGAATGAAAAATAGTACCTTTTAAAGTTTGGGTGTGCTTTCATCACTTTTGTCACTTTTTTTGAGAGTCGGGAATACGACGAAGTTGTTGATAGTTCTGTTTGGAATCAAGTAGATATGGGGTAGAGGGCGGATGGGTATTGTGTATTCATGACTTAATGGACCTTTGTTTTATCTAGAAAAGTATACTCTTAAAAATCAAAAACTTTCTCTTATTTTTCTAATATAACTCCGTTGAGTCTCAGATTTTATAGGTAAAACGAATAAAATTCCTCGATCCGAGACGAGTGGTGACGAAAGGAATAAGAAAATAAGTTAATTGTAGGTTACAGACTTGTGAACGAATGAGTGCATGACACAGTTTACGGGTTAAAGTGAAAACGAGGAGACATTATTCTGAAGTAATGTAAGGTCGATTGATACAAATTTTTGTAAATTTATTATTTTTTATACTTCGATGTCGATCCGGATTAACTTAGTATTGACTTATTTTTGATTCCTTGCCTCTCTTCTCCTACGACTTACTCTTATACTTTTAAGAACCTTGTTTGGTTTCTAACAAGGGTACAGATGTATAAAAAATTACGGACCTCATTTTTTGGGTGTGTTTACAAAGTTGTAAAGAATCAAACCACACATGTATTAGACATAGTTACTGTATTTTTACTATCATCCATTATTAATTTTTTTGGTAAATAGACTTTAAGTCTCTTAAAACTAATATCTCTTGATACGTATTTGATATATCCTGTATTATGAATACTTTTTATTTGAAAGGATTCCATAGAAAGAATTACAAACAGATTTTAAAGTTTCTTATGTTCAAAAATATGGGCCACTAAAAAAAAAAAAAAACGGTTCTAAACGATAAGACCCTCATATGTTACTTAGGATTCCTGTATGTATAATGAAAATTTCCCGATTCCTGTAATGTAAAAACTTGGGAGGGTTAAGGGTCGTACAAAAGGATTACTTAGGTAGGTTCTTACGGTTTCAACCTTCGTGAAGATCTCACCTTCCGACGATTCTTATTTTAAAAGATTTTAGAACAAAAAGTTTTGTGTTGTCAAAAGTGTGAATGACCTATGTGGTGATTGGAAACCCAAAACCACCGTGTCCCGGATGTTTAGGTTATAACAGTATTTTCAATACTTATCGTGACCCTAACTTTACACCAGGACTTTATATATTTTTCTTCGTATAGTTACAAATATCGAGTTTTTTTAATTTTTCTAAAAAATTTTCGTTTATAAAAGAAAGAATTTTTTTTTTTAGTGTCAATTTATCTTTTTCATGAAAAGAAAATAAAGTGTGGAGATTAGAGGTTAATGTACTTTCCTAAAGTTTTTGTCGACTTTATCCACATTATATAACTATCATGGGTATTGTCTTCAGGTTGGACATTCGACTCCTTCTGCAATCTAATTACGATAATTCTGTCAATTTCTTAATCTTGTCTAGGGACAACATACACTGTTCAATTCTATTGAATTTTAAACTGTCACATTTTATATTAAAATTGTACCAGAATTCGTTGATTTATCGAACCGGAGTTCATTGATATTTTTGGACTTGATTATATTACACTGCGAAGTTTAAAATTTGTTTTCTTGTTCAAGTTTCTAATGTAAAAGATCTGATCGTGGTTAAAAAAGAGAGGTTTCAATTTAATACCGTAAAAGATACTGACAAAGTTCTATTTGTCGAATGAATGATTTTCTTTTATTTTGTTTAGTAGAAGGTCAAATTACCTAAAACCGTGTGTGACTCTTTACACTGATACCCGAATAAAAAACCGAAGAAGGGAAAGGACAGAAAAGTAAAATATATAAAGATAATAAAGGTTTGAAATCTTAATCCAAATTCAATATTTGTAAGAAAAATCAACAGATACTTGTGAAAAATGAGTGAGTACATGACGCGGTTTACGGGGTTAGAAAAAAAATGAGGTGTTATTCGTTAATAACGACCAGTTATTGTCAAGTTTATAGTATTTGATAGTGAAAGGATTTTATGACATACAGCATAAAATTAAAAGAAGAGATACAGTAGTTAATTCATTCACGGTAATCTCACCCCTACGGAAAATTAGTACAAGAATTTTCGTATTAAGAAGTTTCCATCTTCCTTTTTTCCCTTTGTCCTTTTTCCTTATACTCATATATATAATGTTAGAATTATTTGTGACATTGTCTAATATAATTATGTATCGTCGTTATGAAAACTGTTATATCGGTCTGTATGATTAGTGACAGAAGGGAATAACATACTGATTTCCCCTAAACTTCCTATAATTTGCATAGTTTAATGAAGAGTTGGTTTATATGTCGAAACCTCCCTCCTCACCGTTCATCTTTTATTTTTAGATTCGTCGTGATATACCGAGGTTTAGTTTAGACTTTGTTCTAATGTTAATTTTCAGACAAAGGTCGGTGTCCTTCTCGACTATTTAATTATGTTTCTTAAAGTCGACTTATACGTAACTTGAAATGGAGCCCGAACTTTTTCTAGTTAAAGAAACCAATTCGTCAGTTACAGTTAGACCTCGACAGATAATGTTGAAGAGTTGACGACGTAAAGAAGCTCGACTTTTTATTAAGGTCCACTCCTAGATGTAGCTTGAGAACCCAATAATCAATTCTTCCTCAGTTCCAAACGTCCCCCTTCATTCCTGTCTTTTTATTCATACTTAATTCTCGTAAAGATCTTTTCATCCAGTTCGAAAATATGACTACTATCCAATGGATAAGAGTACAAGTTCGTGTCGTCAATGTTGTCAATGTCTTTCTGTCTGAATGACTTCCATAAACCCTATACCTTAAACTAGAAAAGTCTGCGGAAGCTCAATCTAATAAAAGGTAAAGTAACTGGAGTCTAAAATCAAATAGGTCGAAAAAGAAAACTTAGAGTTCAAGAGAAACTTCGGCAAGGTAAGACCGGAAGACCACATGGTTTTCTCGACGTTATGTATAATCATATATACTTCTAGGTGGGTCAAATCAGTTAATTGGAAATTTGTTGGAACCCTTTTGTTTTGTCTATTGATAAAGACACTGTTTTTCCTCCGACGCCTCTTAGAGTTTCTATTGTGATTTTGTTTCATAACACACAATTTATAAATTTTAAAGTTGTAAAAATTGAAATCTCTTAATAAAATAAAAATTGAACTCTTAGTAAATTCGTATATTTGTTGAATTACCCTTACACCCAATCCAATTTAGGTAAAACTGAGTACGTTATTTATTTTCATTCACTAAAGCTAGGTGTACTTACAATTGTAATTTGACGAGTTTGACGTTTAGTTTTTGTTTTGGTAAGTCTATTTGGTTTATGTAAAAGAATATAAGGTTAATATAAATCACTTTTGTAAAAGGATTCTAAAAAAATTTTTCTTTTATTCGTTAGTTGGAACAGTGTACTTACTACTTGACGAGCCCTTTGGAATCATTTGGTATTTTTAACCATATGTACTAAAACGGTGAAGACCTGTTTTACTCAAACTGAAAAATCCGATAACACGACCACCACTTCTATTGGCTTAAATGATAATTTACCTTCGAACCCCACTGAGATGGTGCTCTTTTGTTCGACTAAACTCTTTCATATTATTTATTTAAGATTTTTACTTTTTATCGTTAATTTTATTTTTTCAGTTCAGCTAATTTGTCTAATTACGATAAATCAGTGGTAGTTAGTCTGATTTTAAAGGTTCTTCGATTTTTTCCTTTTCCGATATATATAAGTCCGGTAAATCAGGTCGTCACATAATGTCTTAGACTTAATCCCACACCCCACACCCCTTCGATCAATCCGAGTTCACGAAATTTTAATTAAAAAGGGTCCTTTTTATATTAAAAAGGGTTGTTTTTTTCTATTAAAAAGGGTTGTTTTTAAACTGTGATTATGTTAGGTGTCCATAGAGGGAGACATTAAGAAAGAATAAATAACCTTCTTTTCTCATAATCCCTTATATAGAGTTCAAAATTTTTAGTACTGATTAAGAACCATAGAAGAGAGAGTAAAATTATATATAAGATTTTTGCGTCCCTCCACAAAACCTCCATGTGTACAAGGACTATCTTTTGAGTGACACAGAAACATATAGGTATTGGTGGGGTCCGAACAAAACAGTCTGAAAATAATTAAACCAAATAAAATGAACTTAACGTTTCAAAATACGGAGATAAAGGTTTTGTATTCTTAACACGTAATCCCAAATAAAATAAGAGAATTTTCTTCTACGCCTCACCTAACAATTAAAGACTCACCCTGTCATTCTCCTCTTTCTGTTCTCCGGACTTCACTCTTACTTCCCGTTCCGTTTCCTTTTGATCTTCTTGTATTGTATGAAAGAAAGTAAAGATTTGAGACTACTAGATGGTTACTCAGAGTTTACGGTAATCATTCTGTAAACAAGTTTAATTACTAATAAATTTTCGTCATAAAGGATTTTTAATTGCCTCTAGTAGAGGGATTTTCGAAAAAGGATTTATACGTTTTGTTTTTTTTGAAATTTTTTGCGTAAATAAATCACCAAGATTGTTGATTCACTATTAAATATAAACATGACTCAGTCTTTTATTCTGTATATAAACACTATAATAAGTTATAATGTACTCCTCTTCCCTATTCTTGTCTAAAAGACTCTTTGACTAAATATGCCACTCCCGTCTCTGTCTTGGAGACTCACTCCTTAATGACAATTGTTAATCGAGATCCGACCACTAAAGGAACTGCATTGGCCGTCTTCGTTTACGTTTGACGAGACCGTTTGATGAAGGTCATACCTCCCTGTGGATGATACCTTAGGTTTTACCTTTTTAGGAGTTACTTCTCTTCACGAGTCGTCTTTTCATACTGGTTTATTCTTTTGGTAGATGGTACTCTTAGTTGTCGGGCTCTCCTCGGGGGATTTTGAACCAATATATTGTTAAACTTTCTTCGATACCTTTATAGACAAATTCTTATAATATTACTAATATCTTCTTATATTGTTTATTCTATGGTACTTATTCAAAACCTCTTCATGGTATTTGTTGGAGACCTTTACCTTTTGTCGGTAACTTTGTCAGTTGGTTTATGTAATTTGACATCTAATGTGTATCAGTTTCTGTATAAATCACTGGGTTCTCTATTTAGATTCTCATAAGAGTTTCACGTCTCTATTTCACTACCCTGTGTACTTTCTCCCCAATTTTCTAGAATTTATTTATATTTTTCCTCAAGGTCTTCCTCTGTTATCTCACTTACCGTTTTAAACTTCTCTTTGGACTTCTTTACTTTATTATAAAGTCTTCGATTACCTTATTGATTAAGTGAATTAGTTTAATGACCTCATCCCTACTTGTCTATTTCAACCTCCTAAAATATTTGGTACCTGACGAGGATTTCTTTCTTGATGATTTCTACAAAAAAACTATGCCTCCTGTAATTATGTTGTCCTTCCTTATTCTATTACTTACAATTTTTTCAAGATTGAGACTTTGTTTCCTTTTTCTGGTACCGTCACCCACCCCTCCGTTTCTGACAAATTTTTTCTCATTTTGATTTTATAATCTCTTCTTATTGTTCTTTAACCTTTATACTTTTAATCTACTTTTCGTAAGATTCCGAAATTTTCACAAATATTTCTTATAAGAGTCAAATCAAATCAACGAGTCAGCACAGACTGAGAAACGTTGAGGTACCTGACGTCGTGCGGTCCGAAGGAACAGGTAGCGGTTGAGGGCGTCGAACGAGTTTGAGTACAGTTAGCTCAATCACTACGGTAGGTTGGTAGAGTAGGAGACAATAGGGGAAGAGAAGGACGGGAGTTAGAAAGGGTCATAATCCCAGAAAAGGTTACTCAGTCAAGAAGTGCAGTCCATCGGTTTCATGACCTCAAAGTCGAAGTCGTAGTCAAGAAGGTTACTTATAGGTCCTGACCAGAGGAAATCCTACCTGACCAACATTAAGGAACGTCAGGTTCCCTGAGAGTTCTCAGAAGAGGTTGTGGTGTCAAGTTTTCGTAGTTAAGAAACCGTGAGCCGAAAGTAATATGAGAGTGTAGGTATATACTGATTACCTTTTTGGAGTACCTCTTGGGGTACTTGTCATACTTTTCTTATGAGAGTTTACAACGATTTGGTTTATATGTATTATAGATCCCTATTTCTACTTCTCATATGCTCTTTCGATTTATATCAAAGATTTTCTTGTTTTCCTATTTTAAACTAATTTGAATCTATCGTCCTTTCTTCCTTTCTTGATCTTGTGTTTATTAAGGTTTATATAGTCATTAGTATTATTGACATTAGATTAATTTAATTAGACAAATATATGTTTTCTAGATGTCGACGTAACGACAAAAGTTTTTTGTGAATTTTACATTAAACGATTAGGTAAGAAAATTATATAATTCTTGGATACAGTCCTGACAACATCGGTGAGTCCTTTAGTTGCTTGTTCTGTCCATTTTTAGGGATGGGACGACCTCGAACCTCTATGCCCACACACACAGGGTTCTTGTTTCGAGGTTTTTTCCCCAGTCGTTTGATACCGAGTTCCCGGGTTAGACCGGTAACGGACAAAACACTTGTTTCAAAATGATCTTATATCGGTGTGAGTGAACAAATGGATAACAGATACAGACAAAAACAATGTTGACTTTGGTGCACCGAACATTTTAAGGTGTATTAAATCATAAACCGACAAATAGTCTAGTACACCTCTGACTTATTTACCCCTGGGTAGTGTGGTGTCTTTCCAACTTTTATTTTCCTGATTTCATTTCCTTATGAAACATGAGATCCGTCGTGAGATTCTCTATGTTTCATTCTCGTCGGTTGACGATCTCTGACATTCTTGATTTTCCCGTTGTTGTTTTGGGTCTGGATCGAGGTGAGGACGGATTTGACTGAATTGGGAAGTGTGCTATAGGACTGTCCTTTTTTCCATAAGATCAAAGACCTACATTTCCAGAGTGTACATTTTTTTTGTCCTCTCTGATGAAAAACCGTAAGTTATTATTATTTTCTTTTTTCATTACTGTGTGTCTTTTCACTCTCCTTTTAAGTTACTTAGTGGTTCTCTCTTTCGTCAGTTGCCTTGGTATAAGTTTGTACTGGGTCTACGACCTTCCTCGTCCGTCCTTTAACTTTTCATTGATACTGACTTCGAAGGATCCACCACGTCACCATTTCTTAGGCAGACGATTGTCCTCTGCGGTCTCTGAACCCAAACTAAGGACCCAGTCCTTGTAGAGGACCTCTTCCTTGATCGTTGGGTGAGGTCATAAGGACAGACCCCTTTTAGGGTACCTGTCTCCTCGGACCGTCCAGGGTTTCTTGACTCGGTGTCTTGTATGTGTGTCGTACGACTTCGTCAATCCACTTTTCTACTTGTTGTCCGTCCTCGACTACCTGTCGGACTCTCCTCTCTACCTTTAATAATTCCTTCTCAGTTTATAACCTTTATTTTATACCATAGTCTCTATTTCTTTAGAAAGTTGTACGAATGGTCGTGCGACCTATGTCTTCTTGGTCACTTGGACTTCTGTCTCTAATGAAGTTAATTTGGACTTCTTTTTCTCACTTCTTCTTGTTTCGTAGGTTCTTCTGTCCGTTATACTCACGTATTATATGTACATTAACCACTTTCTTTACGTTTTTGTCGTTCTGCATAAACTCCTATTACCGATTTACCAAAGGTTTTAATTACTTTCTGTTATTCAGTGTCTAGGTTCTTCGGGTCCCTAGAGGTTCATTGTATTTTTGTTTTGTTTTGGATCTGTATATTATTCTGACGACTTTTTGGTTTCTATGTCTCCTTTAGAACTTCCGACTATCTCTATGAGATTTTAACTATATGGCCCGTTTATATTTTGACTTTATTTCGGTCACATTATTATAAGTAAAGTCCTTTTTTCGACTCGCTCTTTTCCAGTTATAAGTCAAGTCAATTCAACGAGTCAACACAGGCTGAGAAACGTTGGGGTACCTGACGTCGTACGGTCCGGAGGGACAGATAGTGGTTGAGGGCCTCAAATGAGTTTGAGTACAGGTGACTCAACCACTACGGTAGGTTGGTAGAGTAGGAGACAGCAGGGGAAGATGAAGTTAGAAAGGGTCGTAGTCCCAGAAAAGTTTACTCAGTCAAGAAGGGTAGTCCCCCGGTTTCATGACCTCAAAGGTGAAGTCGTAGTCAGGAAGGTTACTTATAAGTCCTGACTAAAGGAAATCCTACCTGACCAACCTGAAGAAACATCAGCTTCCCTGAGAAAGTTCTCAGAAGAGGTTGTGGTGTCAAGTTTTCGTAGTTAAGAAGCCGCGAGTCGAAAGAAATGTCAGGTTGAGAGTGTAGGTATGTACTGATGACCTTTTCGGTGTCGAAACTGATCTGTCTGGAAACAACCGTTTCATTACAGAGACGAAAAATTATACGACAGATCCAACCAGTATTGGTAAGAAGGTTTCTCGTTCGCAGAAAATTAAAGTACCGACGTCGGTGGTAGACGTCACTAAAACCTCGGGGGGTTTTATTTCAGACAGTGACAAAGGTGACAAAGAGGTAGATGAACGGTACTTCACTACCCTAGTCTACGGTAATAGAAGCAAAAGACTTACAACTCGAAATTCGGTTGAAAAAGTGTGAGGAGAAAGTGAAAGTAGTTCTCCGAGAAATCAAGAAACGAAAGACGGGATTCACACCACAATAGACACATAGACTCCAATGACTATAAAGAAGGTCGTCAGAACTAAGGTCGATACAAAGTAGGTCAGGTCGTAAAGAGTACTACATGAGACGTATATTCAATTTATTCGTCGTACTGTTATATGTCGGAACTGTCTGAGGAAAAGGATAGACCTTGGTCAGACAACGAGGTACAGGTCAAGATTGATGAAGAACTGGACGTATGTCTACAGAGTCCTCCCTCCAGTCCACCAGACCATAAGGGTAGAGAAAGTCTTAAAAGGTCAAATAACACTAGGTGTGTTTCCGAGACCGTATCAGTTATTTCGTTTTCGTCTACAAAAAGACCTTGAGAGAACAAAAAAGATACTAGGTCACCTACAACCGTTAAACTAGAAACCAAGGAGACGGAAAAGATTTAGGTCGAACTTGTAGACCTTCAAGTGCCAAGTATATGACAACTTCGGACCGAACCTCTTAAAACTCGTAATGAAACGATCGCACACTCTACTCACGTTAACATGGTATCCAACTTGTAAGAACCGTAACCGAAAGAAACCCTAATCTTCCAGTTATAATCATCTTCTATTTTTTGACTAATTCTTTTTCTATATCATTCTCTCTACTTCCTCAGTGTCAATGACTTCCATAATAATACCCCTACAAAATTTCAATGTCTCATTTATGAAGTCTTACAAAGAATTTGTTTTTTTTATGATGTAGAAACCCTTAAGTGTTTCTTTCCTCAAAAACGTTGCCGACTTCTATACCGAATGGAAACTCTTATTTCCACTCTATAGTGGATACTGTCCGACTTTGGGATTTCATTTAGGTGACAGAATCTTGAATAGATTCTCTATAAAGAAAAGTCACTTTTGTTTCAACACCTCGTCTCAATACTGATATAATCTTTATTGTTAGACCTCTGATAAGTCCCAGAAAATTCATACAGACAATTAATGTTTGTTTGATTTTTTACGAGACCTTTATCATACTCTCTCTGTACTAGAGTCAAAGAGATCATCCACGGACCTAAAAATACACAGATCAAGTGAAAAGTTAACACCGAACCCTCAAAATCTATCCTCAGACTCTTTCTACTTAATGTTTCATCACAGTTCCACTTAAAGATTCTTAGTGACTTTTAAGTAGATTTGATTTGAAAAAGAGGTCAACACCAAGACAGATGTTAAAATTAGAAGTGACATGTTTTATAATGTGTTATGTATAAGTAATTCTTTGTAATAATTCTTATAAGTATTATTTCTTCTTACTAATATTGCGAATGAATATTTCTGTGAAACCGAAACTAGTCAGAGAGGATTTACTTCCTCAACCCATAACTAACAAACCCCTCTTTCTTTATACTGTTAATATGAAGGTCGTAGGTTTTCTTCGTCTGTCGAACCTTTGTCAGTCTTTCCCCACTGTTTTACTGCCGACGTCAACACCCGATTCTGATCTTGTAAAGTGGAGACAATGTCCTTTTCTGACACTTATCCTTAGACTCCTTTAGGGAATCTGACCGAAAAACCCAAAAAAAAGGGGAAACAAAAACGTATGTTGCTTTGACGATATTTGTTTTATTATAGTTGGTGTGGATGTCTACTTACTCGAAGTACGTGTTACATCACTATACATGAACATTTCTGCCTCCCCACTAGACAATTTGTCTGAGGTCATGTATTCGATTCCTTTTTTATGAGAGGTAAGGACAGTTCATAAATGTAAATCTGATTATACCTGAAATTTTAAGTTTATGTTTCTTAGTTAATATAATCTCTCCTAAAGATCAATTTCCACTGACTTTCCTTTCACTTTTACTTTGAGCAAGTCAACACAGACTGAGAAACACTGGGGTACCTGATATGTCAGGTACCTTAAGAGGTCCGGTCTTATGGCCATCGGGAAGGGAAGAGGTCCTCTAAAGGGGTTGGGTCCCTAGTTTGGGTCCAGAAGGTGTAACGTCCACCTAAGAAGTGGTCGACTCGGTGTTAGAAGACGGAAAACTTTGGAGTACTTTTATTGTCTCCTTATTTTACCTATCTTAGGTTGTTTCCATTTGTTATCCTTCTTCCGTTAATCACCGTTCTCTAAAGTTGTTCAAGGACCTTCTGACTTTCGTCTACTTTACCTTATCTGATTACCTCCCGCCTCTTTCGATGTCAGAGTATCTGTTCCTCCCATGACGTTTCTCCGTCGATTAAACGGTACATCTTTGGATTTTCTCCGAGGACCTCTTACGTTCATTTATTGTCTTCCGTCTTCACTCCCTACCTGGTCTTTTCCCCCGAATTAATGTTCAGAGACTTATCTTGTCAGTTGGAGAGGGGTAGGGTACCTTAGAATTCGTGTCGTACGAATTCGTATTCCTTGGATTTCTGGATTTCTGAAAAGGCCAACGAGTGTGATGTCTTTCCACCGAGAAACTATACGATTAAGATGGTTTCTTTATTCCCTATATGAAGTCAAGTCAAGTCAGCGAGTCAGTACAGGCTGAGAAACGCTGGGGTACTTGACGTCGTACGGTCCGGAGGGACAGGTAGTGATTGAGAGTCTCAAGTGAGTCTAAGTGCGGGTAGCTCAGTCATTACGGTAGGTCGGTAGAGTAGGAGCCAGCAGGGGAAGAGGAGGACAGGGGTTAGGGGGGGTCGTAGTTTCAGAAAAGGTTACTTAGTTGAGAAGCGTACTCTACCGGTTTTATTACCTCAAAGTCAAAGTCGTAGTAAGGAAGGTTTCTTTAGGGTCGGGACTAGAGGAAGTCTTACCTGACCAACGTAGAGGAACTTCAGGTTCCCTGAGTTCTCAGAAGAGGTTGTGGTGTCAAGTTTTCGTAGTTAAGAAGTCGCGAGTCGGAAGAAGTGTCAGGTTGAGAGTGTTGGCATGTACTGATGACCTTTTTGGTATCGGAACTGATCTGCCTGGAATCAGCCGTTTCATTACAGAGACGAAAACTTATACGATAGATCCAACCAGTATTGAAAAGAAGGTTCCTCATTCACAGAAAATTAAAGTACCGACGTCAGTGGTAGACGTCACTAAAACCTTGGGGGGTTTTATTTCAGACTGTGACAAAGGTGACAAAGGGTAGATGAAAGGTACTTCACTACCCTGACCTACGGTACTAGAAGCAAAAGACTTACAACTCGAAATTCGGTTGAAAAAGTGAGAGGAGAAAGTGCAAGTAGTTCTCCGAAAAATCAAGTATATCACTAAAGAAATCAAAAAGGTTTAAATTGATAGATCCGATGGGAAAATTTTTCTGTTCTTTCCTCCTCCTTATTGTCTTTTTTTATATGAGTCATGAAATTTTTAGAAGAAAGTCAGACAATTCAAAATTATTTCAAAATTCGAATGTTGAGGGAGACCACCAACTATTTTATTTGTTCATCTTAGAGATATTTGATCATCTTAGAGAAATCTCTCTCTCAGAGTTTTAATTTTAACCATCGTACATGACTCCGTCAGTAGACACAAGAAGTAGTTTATGAAGACCGAGGGACGAAAGGTCCATATATCATCTTAACGTGGAGGAGTAGGAGAGACTTAATCCCTACCATACACCTGAACAAGAAAGATTTGTCATTGTGCACAGTCCCGTCTTTTAATTCCTCAGTCTCGATTAAACGACATACAGGAAACAGAACGGACTTGTTAGTACCTTCGTGTCTCTGTCTCGAAGGGAATTGGACCCATGGACTCACTCCCACTACATCTTGTCTCGGGTGGTCGATTAGATAAACAGTTCACTCGATCTTTATTTGGAAACAACAAATTTCTGTGTCAAACAATTATCGTCTTATTGGTTCGGATTTACTATGTACATAGTTTTAAATTTTTTATGTTATAGGAAACTGTGTCGTCAAAGGATGAGGACCATTAGAGAAGACGGTTGTATGGACCCACACCAATTTTACAAGTACGTATTTTAAAATTGACGTCGTCAGACATTTTTGTTCTGGGATTCTAGATAGTTTTTTCCTCACTAATCTCTAATACCATGTTTTATGATATATCAGTAAAAATGTTCTTCGTCTAGACGTTAAGGACTGAACCTTATGAGAGTTTCTCTGTTTTTGTTTTCGAGACTATTTTTCTCTTTTATTTGATACAAAGTGAACATAATTTTTACATATTTATATACATACGAAGTATATGTTAAAGTTAAAGATCTGCTTATGTTTTACTTGACACTTATCGATGACCAACAGAAGTCACGCTCTTGAAAAGTAATATTTAGGAGAACCAAACGAATGTAATTTTTTTTTTGTTCACATAAATCTTTTTATAAAACCACATTAGGGATATCTTAGGGTCGAACATCTTTGACTGTTCGACTAAGACTTTATATATACCTTATCGTCCTCTGGAGTTTATTGGTTTGATTTACTCTTGTTTCATCTTGCATGTGTGGCGTTAAAGTTTTGAGTGATGTCTCATTGTCGTTAGTTCCGTCACTTCATTGCCGCATTCCTGTGTGTATGTCTGTCTGTCTGTTTTGGACTTTCGTGTCTTTATTTGGGTAGACAAATACTAGTTGACTAAAGGATATTTCCAGGGTTCCGGTAAGTCACTCTTTTCAGAAAAGTTCTTTACCACGACCCTTGTCCATTGACTGTTCCTGGATGACATATCATGTCCCTTGAGACGAAGTTATAAGACATTATTGGATTTACCCTTTTCTTAAACTTTTTCTTATCTATGTTCGTATACTTGTCGACTTAGTGAAACGACATGTGGACTTTAACTGTTGTAACAAGTGAGGTGAGGTTGTATTTTTTTTTTTTCCTTTGACTACCGTAGCCTCTTTTACAACGTTGTTATTGTTGTTTGGATTTACCACGACCCTGTAGACCTAACGGTGTACCTTTTCTTACTTTAAACCTGTGAATAGAGTATCGGAATATATCTTCAATTGAGTTTTATCTACTCTCTGTTTTTAAATTTGAGATTTTGAGAGTCCTCATTTAGGATTAGTGGAACCTAAATGGGTGACTAAGAATCTATACTGTGGTTTCTATACTTATTACTTTCCTTTCGCTATTCAGTCTGAAATCGTTTTAATTTTTGACACGAAGTTCCTGTGAATGGTTCTTTCACTTTCCTATTGAGTGTCTTACCCTCTTTTGTCAACGTTTAGTGTATTCCTTGATATTGGTGTTATATGTTTCTTGAGTATGTTGAGTCATTATTTTTGTTTACTGGATTAATTTTTTAGTCGTTTCCTATATTTGACCGTAAAGAGGTTTCTTGTATGTGTTTACCGAGCTGTAGTAAGCAGTAGTCTTTTTACATTTAGTTTTACTCTATGGTGAAATGTCGATGACCCTACCGTTCTTAGTTTCTTTTATCGTTGACACCACCTCCTACACCTCTTTAGTTTTGGGGGTTTCTAACGACCACCCTTATGTTTTACCACGTCGGTGCGACCTTTTACCACACCGTCGAGTGAGGAACTACCGACCTGCGTCGGGGTGGCGTTGTGGGTCGTTAAGGTGAGCACACATACGAATGTGAATACACATATGTATTCAGGTGTATTGAACATGTGTTTACAGGTAGTGTCGTAATAAAATGTTATCCGTTTTCAGTCTTTGTTAGATTTACAGGTAATTGGTTACTTATTTATTTATTTTACATCACATAGATATTTTACCGTCTCACGGGGTATTTTTCCTTACTCCATGATTGTGTACAATGTTGAACCTACTCGAAAATTTTGTAATAGGATTCACTTTTTTCGATCAGTGTTTTCTGATGGATAATACCTTAAGGGAAGTATACTTCACAGGTCTTATACATTTGGATATCGGTCCTTCGTCTAATCACTGATGAATACCGACTCTCACCCCCACTACCCTATCCTCCACTGTCTATTTCCCATAACTCAAAGAAAGACTTCACTACAAGATTATAACCAACACCACTACCAACGTGTGTGCACTGATATGATTTTTAGTGACTAAACATGGGACATTTACTGTTTGAAATAGAGTTATTTACAATTTTATTACTGATTTTAAAAAATTTCGCTTTCTTATTTTATAAACATGTACACCTTTATTTTACTAAAATTCTATACAATTGGTTTTAACATATAGTATATCGGGGTGTGTCATACAAATACAATATGTATGACATCTCCTATATAACCTCTTCCGTTACCGTTGGGTGAGGTCATGAGAACGGACCTTTTAGGGTACGTGTCTCCTCGGACCCTCTGATATCAGGTACCCCAACGCTTCTCAGCCCTGTGTTGATTCGTTGAAGTGAAAGTGAAAAGTGAAAGTACGTAACCTCTTCCTTTACCGTTGGGTGAGGTCACAAGAACGGACCTCTTAGGGTCCCTGTCTCCTCGGACCACCCGACGACAGATACCCCAGCGTGTCTCAGCCTGTACTGACTACGCTGAATCGTCGTCGTCGTCGTCTCCTATATATGTCAAGGAGCACAATACATAAATATATATGAGTATATACATACATATATATATATGTGTGTGTATGTAAAAGAAAGTATTTTCTTGAAAAATACTTTCAAAGTATTTTGAAATACTTTCAAAGTTTTTTTTGGAAAGTAATTTTTTTCACTCACACTCTGTTTCTGATATTAATATTTGCCTTCCTCCTATTTCTTGACTATTACCTCTAAAGGAGTCTATTAATTTACCACCTACCAACCCGTTTCCCTCTCCAGTCCCCCGTTTTCCTCTGTGAAAGTAACATGGAAGGGAAGAACCACAATTTGAAGAAAATGGTATATCTATACAATAAAAGTAATTATGAACATTTTTTGAAGTCGAATTATATCCTTTATTGAACGGTCATCCGTTTTGAGAAGTGTTTACCTTACATGATGGAGTCCTCCATCGAACAAAGAGTCTTCCATGGGTTCTTATCCTACCTAAGTGTAAACTATCCCAGGTTGACGACCTGCCCATTCACCTGACCTATTGCAGACGACGTCTCAAGATCTACTACAAGTCAGAGAAGGCCTCTTCCGCTACCGTGGGGTGAGGTCATGAGAACGGACCTTTTAGGGTACCTGCCTCCTCGGACCTTCCGACATCAGGTACCCCAGCGCTTCTCAGCCAGTGCTGACTCGCTGAAGTGAAAGTGTGTAACCTCTTCCTTTACCGTTGGATGAGGTCACAAGAACGGACCTCTTAGGTTCCCTTCCCCCTCGGACCACCAGACGGCAGATACCCCAGCGTGTCTTAGTCTGTGCTGACTTCGCTGAATCGTCGTCGTCGTCGTCCTCGTCTCAGAGAAGGTTAGAACTCTAAATAAGGTTGACTTTTTCCACCAATCAGAATTCTGACCCTTCTTAGATACTCTTCATCCGGTAAGAAAAGAGGTTTTCTTTTTTTTAGGAAATTTACCAGATTACAGTTCATTAATGACTCAATTAAATTGTACTAGAGTTACAGTTGTGTCGTTCAGTTGTAATTTTTTTTTTTTCTGTAAAGGTTAATCGTCTACTTATTTTCAATTTCACGTTTAAAATTTTAAATTTAATTAAAAATCAAGAAAAACTTTTCTTATAGATTGTGGGAGTCAAAAACAATACTAATCGTCAAAATAATTTAGAACAATTCATCTTTCCACGACACCAAACCTCCCTTCATGACGACTTTTTTACTGTTCCTTACTCTTCAAGATTCTTCGATTAAAAGTAGAGTATTCAAAAAAATAAACATAAAGATAAAATCCAAGTTTCAGTTTCGATGACGAGAAGTTATATTATCCTGGTATTTATATTGACCTTTCATAACTTTATAGTATTTTTACTAATATTCTTTTCCAGTTATGGTATCGCAAAAAACAATAGCTATTACCTCTTCCTCTTCAGTAAAAACCGTCGTTACAATCAAACCATTCTCGGAGACCGTTGACATTGTTTTATGTCTTGTGTCCGGTTGGGAAAGGAGGGGATTAGGGGTTACTTTTGCCCAAACTTACTCATCTCGTAAACAAGAGGTGTGAATGTGTTCAACGGTCACAATGTTTTTAGTATGCAAATACTTACCCTCTCCTGTGGTCTTTTAGAGTCTTATGTCACTTACTACTTTCACGAATAACCAAGAAATATCTTCAATCCATTTCAGGCCACCATACTGAGTTCCTTCCTTTACGTCGATAGACCATTGGATCATCTATGATCCATAGATCATTGGAATGATGACCATTCGTTAAAAGTGAAATTATAAACAAGAATCGTTCATTTCACTCTGAGATGAAGTACGACTGTCTGAGACTTGACTTGAAAGATTGGACTTAAACAAAAAAGAGAAACCCTGAGTAAAAACTGAGATTAAGAATGTCACCAAATTCCTGAGTCCATATTAAATAAAGGAAATGTCCCCCACGACTCTGAACCACGACTCTACTCGTCCCAGGACTAACTTCAGAGGCACAGGAACAGAAAGCTTCATTTTACGACTGAGTTCTCAATTACTGACCTTTTACACTTCTACATCTTTGTCTTATTGACAACCCGATCCCTTGACGATTGTTAAATCTGACATTAAACCGGTATATTGTGTCAGTGGTTGAGAGTCAAAAGACTTTCTATGTCTATTTCCGGACTGTTTGTAAGGATCCAACAAATATGTCCTTCCTGGTGTGACGTCTACTTTTGACGACTGGTATTCTTGTGTCTAGGGTCTGATCGACTTTAGTCCGATTACTATGAACTTTGGAGCGGGACTACGGTTGGTTAGCTTCTTGACAGGTACTCGAGTAGTCGGGACGAGGAACTTGTGATATTTTGAGTGATTGGAAGGTCCCACCCAGTGTACCATCAGTCCCTTGATCAGGTGACACCGGAGGAAACGGACCGTTTCGTTATTTTCGATGAAAAAAGATGAAGTGGGTTTTGAGACAGAGGTCCAAAGATAATCCGTGACCACTTGTCTCCGACTCAAAGTCGTTGTCAAAGTGATTGACAGGAGGAAGGGAGAGTAAGATGTTGTCTCCCGTATATTCTTTAATATTTCTTTAAGAGTAAAAACTTTAAAAATAACATCATATATAAAGTTTACAATTTACCATTCAATTTTTATTACGTAAAACCAATGGTTCAATAACTATGTACAAGAGAGGAGTTAAACTCTTTTTATAAAAGGATACTAAGATCATGAACCGAGTTGAAGAAAAAAGATGAGACTTTGTCACAAAGTCCTCGAAATCTTTCTAGTTAAAGTGACGTCCTTCGTCCCTGTAAAGAAAAGAGAAATAATGGGTGTGGTGTGTTTAATTCTTAAGTCTTTTCTAGGAATGAATTTCTGGTCACAATAAACCCAGTGGAGTAAATCACGACACATTTACCGTTTCGTAATGTGCACGTATTCAATTGTTACGTTCTCTACGTAACACATCCTTCCTTGTCAGGAAACTAAACTAACCTACTATGTATTCAGAGCCAGTTGTGAGCAAGGTACCATTGATCTTTCTTTTGTTCTATTCTCCAGCTTCTTGTTGTCGGTGGGGTGATGTCATGTGTGTGCGTCTATTGTGTTCCCATGTGTCGGTATGTTCACAATCCTTTAAGGTATACATACATCCATACGAATTCCTTTCACTAGTACCAACAAGGTCGACAGACTTCCACTAATCGTTTCTCTTTATTAGACTCACCGGGTAAGACCCTTTGGGACGAAAAAACCCATCCTAAACTTAAGAGTTTGGTGTAGGGAATAAGTAATCGTTAAAAAAAAAAGTTGGAAGTTCACAGAAATATTTCACGAAGGATGGGGATTAGTCCCACAAGGAAATAACGAGGTTCATTAAAGATTAATATAGATGTATAGTAGATAAACACTGAAGAAAGGATTATCGACGGAAATAAATAAAAATAATTCACTAGAAAATCGAGGTACGAAGAGTTTGACTCGGTGTGTACCGGGGAGTATGTACCATATCGTGTCCAATATACTTCCATGTTCTATTTGAACTTGGTAGAAAAGTCTCCCAAGTAAAACTTTTAGACTTTTCTGTAATATCACGACACCCGAGACAATTGACGGATCCACTCTTAGAACTACGACGATGGACAGGAAACATATCCATAGTTGGACAAGAACTCGTAAAATTCGACTTTTATCCTTATAATGATCACAGATGAAATATAAACCAATGCTCTTTATTTACCCGAAAGTCTTGTTACGGATTGTGTATCATTCGAAAGTCGTCCATAATCATCAATACATAGAATTGTACAACGTGAGTAGAGTGTGCGATCATTTCATTACGAGTTTAAGAGGTTCAGTCCGAAGTCGTTATGTACTGGGTACTTGAAGGTCTACAAGTTCGACCTAAATCTTTTCCTTCTCCTTGGTCTCTAGTTTAACGGTTATAGACGACCTAGTAGTTTTTTCGTTGTCTCAAGGTCTTTTTGTAGAGAAAGACGAAATAACTGATACGGTTTCGGAAATTGACATACCTAGTGTTATTTGACACCTTTTAAGACTTTCTCTACCCTTATGGTCTGGTGGACTGGACGGAGAACTCTTTGGATATGCGTCCAGTCCTTCGTTGTCAATTTTGACCTGTACCTTGTTGTCTGACCAAGGTTTATCCTTTTCCTCAGGCAGTTCCGACATATAACAGTGGTACGAATGAATTGAATATACGTCTCACGTAGTACCCTTTGTGACCCGACCTCCTTCGTGTTCGACCTTAGTTCTGACGGTCCTCTTTATAGTTATTGGAGTCTACACGTCTACTGTGGTGGGAATACCGTCTTTCATTTCTTCTTGATTTCTCGGAGAACTACTTTCACTTTCTCCTCTCACTTTTACAACCGAATTTCAAGTTATAAGTCTTTTGCTTCTAGTACCGTAGGCCAGGGTAGTGAAGTACCCTTTATCTACCCTTTTGTCACCTTTGTCACCGACTGAAATAAAAAGACCCGAGGTTTTAGTGACGTCTACCACTAACGTCGGTATTTTAATTTTCTACGAATGAGGAACCTTCGTTTCAATACTGGTTGGATCTGTCGTATAAGTTTTCGTCTCTGTAATGAAACAGTTGTTTCCAGGCAGATCAGTTCCGATACCAAAAAGGTCACCAGTACATACCTACACTCTCAACCTAATATTTCTTCACGTCTTCTCAACTACGCAAACTTGACACCATAACCTCTTCTGAGAACTCTCAGGGAACCTGACGTTCCTCTAGGTAAGATTTCCTTTAGTCAGGACCCACAAGTAACCTTCCTGACTACAACTACGACTTTGAGGGAATGAACCCAGTGGACTACACTTCTCGACTGAGTAAACTTTTCTGGGACTACGACCCTTTCTAACTCCCGTTTCTCCTCTTCCCCTGTTGTCTCCTACTCTACCAACCTACCGTAGCGTCTGAGTTGCCTGTACCATTTGAGATCCTCAACCACTAGATGTCCCTCCGGACCTCACGACACCAAGTACCCAAACGTTTCTCAGCCTGTGTTGACTCGTTGACTTGACTTGACTAGACTAGAATTGTAATAAGTAAAGGGGGGACTCGTTTACATTCGTTTCTACTTCTCTGTCCTTTACGACCCCCCACCTAAGTCTATCCCTAGAGTCTTTATCAAAGTGACTTTTCCACTGAAACTCGTTTCTGGACTTCCCTGACTTCCTCAATTGGCATATAACTCTCTCTTCTCTTACAGTCTGTCTGTCTGGTCGTTCGTGTCTCCGGAATTTACATACGGAAGATTCCAAATTCCCCGTCTTCGTACTTCCGGTCGTCCCGACCCTGTCTCACTCACTCCACCACTCATTTTCATTCTCTACTCCCTCTCGGTCACTAGAGACTTACTTTTCCACCACTAGTACACGTCTACTCAGTATGTCAGACTAAATACAAAAAGTTTGGCATAAGGACACCTGCGACTCAATTTTCTGGGATGCATTCGTTCCCACTTTCGTCCATCCGGTGACATTATTTCGTGAACTCTCTTCTACCATCGAGTCTCGTCTCACCACTGTTACCTACCCCCACCATTCTTTTCTCTTAAGGACTATGTGAAAGTTTCAATTTCAACTGTCCTAAATCAGTTTAATATACAGTTTACACTTTCTTCCTTCCTCAGTCACCACAAAGACTTCAAAGACCGGACTAATTCTACAGTAATTACCTCTGTTCTTCTCATTCGACCCCCGTTACATTCTGCAAAAAAGTCTGTGTCACTTGAACACTACGTAAATTACCTCTACAATTCCTCTATTCAATTTATTTGACGAACTTTAAGTCCTTTATATAGGTCCAATCTCAATGTGTAAACCCTCCAAACCGTATTTTAAATTTGAATACTCCGACTACCTCTAGTAGGTCCCTTATCATTTCTGTCTTTTCTCTCTTTCGGGTTCCTGACTTGAAACTCCGAAACTAGAGTAAAGAAACAAGTCTCTTCACTTTCCGGTCTCTCTGCTCCCTCTTGGTGGTTTCTTCTGGTCCTCTCCACCCTAGGGTCCCACCGTATGACGTCGGTTCAGTCCACCTGTTTTGCAAAGTGTCGCTTCTCCCACCACGAGCTGACGTCGCTCGCGATGGTTGAGTCTAGTCCTTTCTGTTCCTGACTTTCTGGTGACCCAAATGTTACTACGACAGTTACTGCCGGAACGGTCCTCGTCCTCACGACGTCACCCTTTTTGGGACCGGTATCTCATCCGAGTTCTTTCTTCCCCTCTCTTTATACCCTCTGTCGTTCAAATTCGTTGTGAATTAAAAGTATACGGTCAGTTAAATACTCATAGAATACAGATGAAATCATTTTATAAGGGGAAAAGTTCAATAGAAGTATTTTTGTTAATGTGAGACCCTCCCACCCTCCCCTTCTCTATGTCCACTCCTTCTAATTCTCCATGACTGAAAGTCAATACTTTAAGAGTCAGTGTCCATACTTTACATGAGACCCCCTTATGTCAGTTGTCAATACATTATAAAAACATTCCACTGTTCACTGTTGATCTGATTAGTACTAGTAAAACTTTACATGCCATTATTACTTAGTGATACTACACTCACGGTCCTTAATTTTGTCACGACATTCAGTTAATATGAAGTTTTCGTTTGTTTATTGAGTTCTCCGTAGTCTATACACCGATAGTCTCCCCTCCTCTCTCTCCCCTCAATCTACGTTTGTCAGTTTTCCATGTTTAAAGATCAATATTCTATTTATGACGACGACGACGATGATTCAGCGAAGTCGGTACAGGCTGAGACACGCTGGGGTATCTACCGTCGGGTGGTCCGAGGGGGCAGGGACCCTAAGAGGTCCGTTCTTGTGACCTCACCCAACGGTAAAGGAAGAGGGTTCTATTTATGATCCCTACATTATAGGTCATATCATTTCTATTTTTTTTTTGTGACAATGTGTGACATTTACTTTCGACATTTCTCATTTAGAGTTCTCAAGAGTAGTCTTCCTTTTTTATAAAATTTTTAGATAAAGAATTTACATAGATATACTCTGTTACCTACAAGTGATTTGGATGACACCATAGTAAAGTACTACACACATTCAGTCTAATACAACATGTGAAATTCGAATATGTCACGACATTCAGTTAATATATAATTATTTTAGCAATCTTTTTTTATGAGAGGTAAATTTCTAATCGTTGATAGGTTTGTATCCTTTAGATGAAACTACCTCTCTCTTCTTCTTTCCTGAAACCCCATTCTCATCCTTAATTCATAGTCACCTTTTTGTACTACAGTATAATTTTTAGTGAATGACGGTTTTGATTTGTCTTTACCGAAGTCCAATCAGTGTCTATATACCTTGTATTTCAAAGCCGTGTTAAAGATCTTTTAATGTTATTGGGTGTCTCGAAATTTTGTGTACACGTGTGTACTTGTACATACGAGTGTCCGTCGATCCGAAATGGTAAGTCTTCGAGATTAACTCGTTCAGACCCCGACTTGGACCCGTTAAATTACAAAACTTTCGAAGTTTCCACTAATTCTTAAACTTTCGTGGTGTCGGGTCGTACCCAACTCTTAGTGATCTTATATTGACAAATTTTGTTTGGTTTGGTCAGTTTTGTTTGGTTTGGAGGAGATACTTTGAGGCGTCATTTTAGTAATCAAAATCTTTAAAATTTTTCCTCTTCACCATGATGATCATCATCCTCCGATAAATGACGTACCCCCACTGACACATCATAAAAGGTTGGATATTATGACTCTTGTCAAATCGTCCCCATATCTACTAATACTATTTAGGAATGAGATTTCCTGAAACCGATTAAATGTTTTGGAAACAGTTATGACTTCTTTGTTTGTGAATCGAAGAAAAGATAGACTGACTTAAATTATCGAAGGATAACTTCTAATTTATTGAATTCTCCAGTCTATATTTACTAGAGATTAACTTAATTATACCTATATTAAATCATAATACGGTTATAATTGATCAGATAAAGACTTTTCGTATTGGTTCACTCTATCTAAACTTTAAGAATAAGTGTTAAGGTTTGTTTTTCTAACGTAATTGACTACAAATTCCCTCTGACTTTTCTTCTTTTTCTCTTTAGGACAATGACTATGAAAACTCAATAAGTTCTTACGTATCGTTAAATCTGAAACTATGTTTTATTCCGTTTTGGTATAATCTTGTTACTTCTTGTCTCCTAAGAAAACCGGTTTCTGCCGTCTCAAACGATATGATCAAGTGATTAGAGAATAATTTTATGTACAAAAATCCTTAAAAATAAACGTCTTTTAAATTTCCCTTTCAGTCGTAGTGATGTCCACTTTTGTTTGAAAATACTCGTTGGTTTAGTTCTCCACTAATAAACCTTGTAGACTATTCCGATAGTAAGTTCGAAGTTCAATGTTGTATTATTTTGACTATATAAATTTTAAATATACTTATGAGAGTTTTCAAGAATTCTATCATAATAAAACCTATTGTAAATGTTGTATTTTATTACTATGGCTATGGGTGAAGACGTCACTTCAGTTTACATGTGGTTAATTTGGGTCTTACCTTTTACTAGGGTAACGTCATAAAAATAATGGAACACACATCCGTCGTAGTAGTCTAGGGTATGAGTTGAAGGCACGAAGTGAATAAGATAGGTGTACACGATTTCGCCCCAGGCACTCCACGACTTATAAGAGACAAAGATGTATTACTAGTCCTACCAAATTTTCCAAACATTCAAGTTTCCATCCCCTGTGATGGGGACCACTTTGACGTCCCCCAAACAACCCTCTTTGACATTAAAATTTTCATATAAAACATAACCCGACTCACTGGTGATGGGCTCCTCTTCAACGTCTCAATAACGGATGACGAGCTGAAAACCCTCCCACCACTACTTACTTCCGTCCTGGGTACGAGTGAACGGGCCTGTATAAGGACCTCCGTCGCCTACGAGGTCTCAACCACCTATACTTCTCTCACCCGACTAAAGCATACTGGACGAGTAGAGGACACCGTCGTAAACGACTATATATCTGGAATCCAACTGAGGCCCTGTAGTGGAGTAGTCATAAACCCCCTGACCGTCGATACATTTGTCACCCGACCAAAGACAAATTCCAGACCGACAACTGGCTTCTCCTTGACGACCTCCAAGCTCCAGGTCTTCTTGCGTTAAAGCTTCTTAACAAAGAAACACCCCCAAGTTCAAACTAAAGTTAGACCAAAAAAGCTCCAGGACAACTTTATAAGACTTACAATATAACCGATACCCGTCTTCTGACACTCGATGGTCTGCTTACTTAACACCCACCAACACCTCAGCATCCACTTGACTACCCGTATATCTGTACTCTCCAGACCACCGGAACGACTAAGCCGACGACCCGACTCCATACACCGTCCCCTAACCTACGTCCTATACATCAGGTCCCTGGTCCAACACTTCCAACTATTTGAACAACTCCCAAGTACCCTAATTTGACTCTATGGGTCGGTCTTACGACAACACAGACAGCTCAACATGGTGATCCTCAACATTACATCCCGGATTATATCTATCTTAAAGGGACACCTGACAATTCATGTCCACCTCCATGTGGTACATACACGTTTCTTCATCCTCATAATGCTGGTCAGACCTATAAACCCCGATTGCAATGGTATTACCCTAATTTAGAACCTCAAACACCTCTTTCCAATCTACAAGGAAACGACGGATTCACTTTAGGTTCCACACCACGACTTAATCTTCGTGGTCTACGTGACCTGTAAGGTTTTTGTAATTTCGGAACTCCTTGAACTCGACCACGACAGACACCGAGGACGACTTTGTCAAGTAATAACCTGACTGGTGGAACTTCAACAGGCAGTGATTACGACACGCAATCTCAGGACGAAGGTAAGTAAGATAAAGGGAGAGAAGGTACCACCATTTGTAAGACACTGACGTTCAGGTTCAACTCTCTTCAGTACACTAACGCATCTGGTCTTTAAGGTCTTAGTAGGCTTTTTAAGTTCAGAGGAAGTGGTATTTCTATGGAACATGAGAGGACTCTCTCTTGACGTGTCGTCCGTAGGTCCAATAATAATAAGATATTCTGTTTTATTTTTGTCGAACATAATTGGTCTTCGGTTGTGTATATGAGAGTAACGATAATTTTATAATGTTCTAATTAGTCTCTATTCAATCATGTTAATATTGTCTATGTAAACTCGGAAAAAAGAACTCTTTGATTATAATTACGTTTGTTGACTTAATTTTTAGGAGTAATGACCCTACAGGGACCACCAGGTCCCCAATTCTGAAGTAGAAAGTCACGTCCCCCACACCCAAGTCAGGGACCAGTCCCTCGATTCTGGGGTGTACACTGAACCGGTTTTTTGGTCTTGTGTTTTGTCTTTGTTATAAAATTGTTTAAATTATTTCTAATTTTTTTAGGAGTAATGATTTCATTACCATTCAAGAGATTGTTTGTTATTAATATTATCCTCAATAAAATATCATCTTTATTTCTTTCCCCTGTTGTCTCCTATTCTACCCAACCTACCGTAACGACTACGTTACCCGTGCTCAAACTCTTTCGAGGTCCTCTACCACTTCCTGTCCCTTCGGATCGCACGACGTCAGGTACCCTGACGTTTCTCAACTGTACTGACTCGTTGACTTTACTTGACTTGACTGACTAAATGTCTTGTCTAAGTACGTTTATATCATTGTGACGTTGAATAAATTTTTACGTCAAACTTACAGCTTGTTTTATATTTATGAGTTACATTTGTATAATCAATCAAGTCAGCGAGTCAGTACAGGGTGAGAAACGCTAGGGTACCCGATATCGTGTGGTCCGAAAGGACAGGTAGTGGTTGAGGACCTCGAACGAGTTTGTGTACAGGTAGTTCAACCACTACGGTAGGTTGGTAAAGTAGGAGACAGCAGGGGAAGAGGAGGACGGAGGTTAGAAAGGGTCGTTGTCCCAGAAAAGATTACTCAGTCGACCGGTTTCGTAACCTCGAACGATATATTAATTATGAAACGTACAAGTACACAATACATAGTAAGAAAGTTTGGTTGCTGGAAAATTTTTGATAAAAAACACCATAAATTCAATTTTTCAAGATTTTAAGCATTGTTTCCACAGTGTCAAGGAATGCACGAAGGAGAAATCACAATTTTTATTTGTTTGGTGTATACATATACATACATTATATTCAAGTTCAATCGGGGGTCTTAGACTCCCCGACTCAAGTGTAGAAACGGAAATCTGTCGTAGTTGTTAAGATGAGGTCTCTTTACTTTTTTTATTTTTGTTTGGTTTTTTACTGACCTAACAAAGAATTCTTCTCTGACTGATTGGTGATGAGTGTTTAATAGGTATTTTTATAAACGACTTGTGGGTATTACACACGTTATAAGACAAGCCCTGACACCTCCTGAGTTTACTACATATTTGGGTCTGAAAAGGAATCTTCTCGAACGTTGAGTTAATCCCTTTGTTTTGTACCTAAACACTTTTCCATTGTAAAATTTTCGTACTTGTACACGGTTTATTATTCACCATAACTTCAAGTTGTCTCTCAATTATAACATCCGATGACATTTTTCCTGACACAGGTACTTCCTCCATGTTAGAGTAACTAAAGGAATCATTTACCTCCTGGACTTATCCTTTTTTTCGTAAGGACGACTTCCCTTACCGTACTCATTTATGTCTGTATTTACACTGTCATTCATTTTCATACAAGCTTTGTTTCATTAACCTTATCTAGACCGACCTCAAATTCCAAAGATAACCTTTAAGACACCTTGTTTGACAATCTTTTAGTCTAACCCTAATTTATTAAGTGCCAAAACTTTTTACTCAGTGTGATACCTCAAACCTGAAATTATATCCTTTACCCTTCTCGGTTAGTTGTATACGATTGTCTCTTCACTTCTGTGTTTCCCAGAGACCCCTTCTATTTCTTGAAGTGACTATGACTTTCTTCTGTCCCCTTTGAAAAACTGTTCTTCTAGTCAATCTTCTGTACTTTATTACTGACTGACACTTTTGTTTAATACTTTCTGATGTTTGTCAGAAAAGGACTATTCGAGTCAACCTTTTCTTAGACGGACATTACGTCCTCTGGGGCCAAACTAAGGACCCATTCCTTCTAAGGGAACCTCTTCCCTTTCCGATGAGTGAGATCATAAGACCGGACCTCCTAAGGTACTTGACATCTCAGGTACCCCAGTGTTTCTCAACCTGTGCTGACTCACTGAAAGTGAAAGTGAAGTGTTTGTCAGTTGTGTTAAACGATATTCCCTCTTTATCTTAAGTTCCTCTTGACCTTCTGATTCTCGGACTGTCTTTCCCCTTAAAATCTCTATTTTTCCTACTTATCCAATTTTACAGATATCCACTAAACTATACTCTATTTTAGAATCATCTCTTTTACCATGATTTTCCGTAGAGGTTCAGAACAATTCTTTACCATCAAGTGTTGAACTTGTCCATTGTGTTTTCTTTTCTAATCACTCGTTCCAACCTGAAAAAAGGGAGAATTTGGTTGTCAAGTTTAGAAAGTATGGTATTTTTAGGAAAATAGGATGTATATCGAGACTTAATTATGTGTGATCAAAAAGTTTCTTTTAAATTTTTAAGTAGTGTTAGAAATAGTTGACTAATGAGAAAAAGTATAATTCTGGAATAGAAAAACGGTTTGGATTGACCACGAAAACGAAGTTTGATTCAAATAACGATAAGGATCATTTAAGAAGAGGGAAGATTCAGTGCTTTCTGGAGTAGAAGAGTAGAGGAAAAACGATTGTAAGGGTTTAATTTTACGTATAAGGGATGATTTAGGTTAGGGTGTGTAGGAAAAGTTTTCGACTGTAGGTATAAATGTTTACAAAATTAAAGGCGCTCTAGAGTTTTTAGGGATTAAGAAATGTTAGAGAGTAATCATAATTATATAGGATCAGGGTCGATACGGTATTGAGTGTCCAGGAATCCAACAAAAATGAGAGATGTCTGTAATGAAGAATAATCGTTTTGGTACTTTCTCAAGTGTCCCTGAAAATATTCCGATGTTATCCTATTTTCCTTTATATGAAAAATTTGTAAAACAAAGTCTTTTCAAATTTGTGTATATTTTCGTGTCATTTATAGTGTTCAGTTCATTTCACTTCGCTTTCAACGAGTTAACACAGACTGAGACACACTGGGGTACCTGATATTTCAGGTACTTTAAGAGGTCCGGTCTTGTGACCTTACCGATCGGAAAGGGAAGAGGTCCCCTAGAAGGGTTGGGTCCCCAGTCTGAGTCCAAAGGACGTAACGTCCGTCTAAGAAATGGTTGACTTGGTGTTCCCTTCGGGTTCTTATGACCTCACCCATCGGATAGGGAAGAAATCACCTAGAAGGGTTGGGTCCTTAGTTTGACCCCAGAGGACGTAACGTCCACATAAGAAATGGTTGACTCAATAGTCCCTTCAGGTTTATAGTGTTTGAGAGGATGTAAGTAATAGTTAGAAATATACCGTTTAGAAAGAAGTGGTTAATAGACAAGGTCGACGAGGATAATTCGATCTAGTTCGGACTGTAATAAAACAAAGGTAGACATTTATGTAGTTATACATAGAATTTTATATTGACGTTTACCGTAATAGTATAGGATTTTATTAGTCATGAATTATAGTGTATTATACGTTTATCATAATTTCAGGGGACAGAGCATTATAGTGTATTATAGGTTTATTCACAATTTCAGGGAACAGAACGTCCATAACAAAATCAATCAAATTTAGTCCTAGACTCGTTTCAAGTGTATTAAACCAACTATACGAAGAATCTATGGAATATTATTATTAATTGGGAGAGGAGAAAGATATTAAAAGATTCGGTAAACAAAAAACTTTTTACCCAGTAAACAGGTCGTCTTAAAGGGTAGACCTAACCGACTAACGTGGGAACACCATACTGATAAAGGATATAAAGTGACATTTGATAAAGTGATGTCCACACGCGTCCAAGTACGTGTGTTCAAAAACCGTTCAGGGAAACATCCGAAACAAAGAATAACATAGTGTGTCCTCTGTGTTACTATATAGACGGACAGAAAAAAACTGGAATTCCGACTAACCATCCAAGACTACAGTGTCGAACTAGGTCGATTACTGAAAATCGTCAGTCCCTAGCAGTGACAACTCTTTGAAATAATCCCCTACGTTTTCCCATCATCAGGTTAATTTTCTAAGGAAGAAGTACATAACTCGACGTTAAGAGGGAGTTTCTTAAACTAGAAAAGTTGATAATGAAAAACGTGTCTTGTTCGTCCTATTTATTTAAGAAAGAGAAATGACCAAAAATCTTATTACTTAACCACGGGATCGTTGAAGGTTTCCACTGTGTAAAAGTCATAGTACTATTTGAGGACATAGAAATTGTAAGACTATACACAGTTACGAACAGCAAATACCAGTAATATAGGATAGAAATCCGATCACCCTTACTAAGGTGTAACCGAGGTCACATGTATCCTGCACTCGGGTCAGCAGAGAAAGTATCGAAGGAACGAAAGATTATACTGTTCTTCAAGTGTTAGTGGAACATGTCGAGAATAGGATCTTTGTCCTAGTCGATAAAGAGTTTCTTCGGGACCAATGAAATCACCCTTTACCATGTCCTGAGGGTAAATTCACATAGTTTTCTCCACCCCACTCAAAAATTTTCTAAGTTTCAGTGACCAAAAAACATGTATATGTTTAGACGTAAGAGAAGTTTTAATGTCTTCTCAGACTTAACAATAAAGGTCAAGTAAAAAGCAAAGGGGGGTTCGAAGAACGTATCTGTCATAGTTTCATATGTGATATTAGTAGGAAGAGTATGAAGCTAAGTAAGTGAGAAAGTTGGTTATAAATGACTCGTAGGGTAATCCGTTCATCTTTCCTTATATTGACGACAGAATTCCTAGAGTACCAGGTCACCTCCTTTAATTACACATGTATTTATTTATATTACGTGTTACCATCCACAACATTATCCTTATACCTATTCCAAATACCCACCTCCAGTAGACTCTTCTGCAGTTAATTCCGATATCATGAATTGATGATGCCGAATGTTCATTATTACGTAATAAAACTTTTCTTTTCGTTAAAATTTGAATGTCTAAATTGACAGTATAATTCTCTTAATTTTTTATTACTTTTAAAGTCAATTTTTTGACTTTCACGATCGATGTGTTGTAGACATGTGATAAGATTCAATACTAAATCAATGGTTTGTACTTACGATTTCTATACTTAATGTGGACGACTTTTGTGTCGATAGAATCTCTTAGATGTCGTGTTTCTTTACTACACTCATCAAGGTTTTTCTCCCTCGACTCGTCATTTGTTTCAGTCTTCTCTTGTCTTTACTATGACTATGAAGTCAAGAGGATTCTTTATTCTACAAATTCTTGTACATATGTTTCACCGTCACACTGTACTAGGAAATTGATGACTAAAAATTATAAGACATATAATAATAAAAAAATTAGATCTTTTCAAGACTGCCTCTTCCGCTACCGTGGGGTGAGGTCACGAGAACGGACCTTTTAGGGTACCTGCCTCCTCGGACCATCCGACGTCAGGTATCCTAGCACTTCTCAGCCTGTGTTGATTCACTGAAGTGAAAGTGAAAGTGCGTAACCTCTTCCTTTACCGTTGGGTGAGGTCACAAGAACGGACCTCTTAGGGTCCCTGCTCCCTCGGACCACCCGACGGCAGATACCCCAGCGTGTCTCAGTCTGTGTTGACTACGCTGAATCGTCGTCGTCGTCGTCGTCTTTTCAAGACTTGGTCATATAATATCCCCCCCTATTATATGAACAGAAGTCTCTTTTCTGGTTCTTCGGATGGGTTGACTCTTTCCCTCAACGACAAGTCAGTGAGTCAGCACAGACTGAGAAACACTGGGGTACCTGACGTCATGTGGTCCAAAGGGACAGGAAGTGGTAGAGGGCCTCGAACAAGCTTGAGTAGAGGTAGCTCAGGTCACTACGGTAGGTTGATAGAGCAGGAGCAGAGGAGGACTGAAGTTAGTAAGGGTCATAGTCCCAGAAAAGGTCACTAAGTCAAGAAACGTAGTCCACCGGTTTCATAACCTCGAAGTCGAAGTCGTAGTCAGGAAGGCTACTTATAAGTCCCAACTAAAGGAAATCCTACCTGACCAACCTAGAGGAATGTCAGGTTCCCTGAGAGTTGTCAGAGAAGGTTGTGGTGTCAAGTTTTCGTAGTTAAGAAGTCGCGAGTCGGAAGTGATACCAAGTTGAGAGTGTAGGTATGTACTGATGACCTTTTTAGTATCGACACTAATATACCTAGAAACAACCATTTCATCATAGAGACGAAAAATTATATGACAGATCCAAACAGTATCGAAAAGAAGGTTCCTCGTTCGCAGAAGTCACTACAGACTGAGAAACAATGTGGTATCTGACGTCTGGTGGTTCGAAGAGACAGGTACTTCAAGAGGTCCGTTTTTATGACCTCACCCAACGGTAAAGGAGGAGGTCCCCTAGAAGGGTTGTGTCCCTAGCTTGGGTCCAGAGAATCCAGAGGAAGTGACCGTCCGTCCAAGAAATGGTGATCGTGGTGGAACCTTTGAGCTCATTCCCTCTCGTCGAGGGGTTTCTTTTCGACAGTGATTTATTCTCGATAAATGTGATGCAAACTTCACTTCACTTCACTTCAGTGAGTCAGCACAGGCTGAGAAACGCTGCGGTACCCGATGTACATCGGATGATCCGAGGAGACAGGTACCCTAAAAGGTCCGTTATCATGACCTCACCCAACGGTGAAGGAAGAGGTCCCCTAAAAGGGCTGGGTCCCTAACTTGGGCCCAGAGGACGTAACATCTGTCTACGAATTGGCAGACTTGGTGGTCCCTTCAGTGTGATGCAAATCTCCATCAAATAAACGACACTGTCAAATTTTCATTGAAAGATTTAAACCCTTCTAAGTGTGGGATAAACATAGGGATCTCCTCAGAAGGGGTAGGAAGTGAACAGTGTAAAAACAATTTAGTCGATCTTCTGTATAACGAACTTACGGGTCTTTCTAATAGTTGAGTTAAATTTTCTCGACCCATAACCCTTCGTACAGTATGTTGCAACACAAAAGTATTTTGGTCTAATTATATAACTTCAACTGTGATGACTTTCGGGTTTTCTTTAAGATCTAATAAGTAAAAGACAAAAGAACCATCAATTTTTGGACAAATGAATAAAATAGAAAAATTTTTTATCCATTAAATAAATGTTTCTGGTTTCGTTGTGATTTTCTATGTGTAACTCTACAGAGGAGAGTAGACCGGACAAGGAAGAACGGGTGGTACCTATTGGGTAGAAAATAAAGTAAAAATTAGGAAGGTCATAAAGGAGTACGTTTGTCCCTGTTTATATATATGTATACATATAAATAAATATCTACATAAATATATGTAGATATATATGAGATGTAAAATAAATTGAATTATGTGGGACTTCTAATATGAAATTCTCGAAGAGAGAGGAGGGAGGGAGGTGTAAGACCTGTCAAGAGAGTCATCGTTTAGAATGTGTTAAAATAACTTCTTATAGCATAAAAAGATAAAAAGTTACTAAGTCACTTGTAAGAGTCATATCAGAATAGTCTCTTGCACTAAATTTTTTAATCCTTCTCTATAGGCTCAATATATCGAGACACATAAGAACGGTGGAGAAGAATTATAGAAGACAATCCAGGTGTGGTAAAGACAGGAAATAACACGGGTCGAAACGTACTTTACAAGGGAACCATAGAACTTAAAAAAACTGGTCTAGAGATCAGAAAGGGTTAGGTAACAAAAGGAGCTAAAGAAACGTGATTAGTAACTTCTTCCGATAGAATGGAGAGGAACGATAAGAAACCTTGAGACGTAAGTCTACGAACATAGAAAGGGAAAGAGACAACGGAAAACGAAGAGAAAAAAAGTATCGATAAAAATTCCGGAGGAGTCTGTTGGTAAACGGAAAAACGTGAAGAAAAAGAAACCCTACCAGAACTAGTGACGGAGGACATGTGACAGTGCTTGGAGGTAGGTATCAAGAAGTCCGTGAGACAGATAGTCTAGATTAGGGAACTTAGATAAACAGTGAAGGTGACATATTAGTATTCCCTAAACTAAATCCAGTATGCACTTACCAGATCACCAAAAGGGATGAAAGAAGTTAAATTCAGACTTAAACCGTTATTCTTCAAGGACTAGACTCGGTGTCAGTCGAGGGTCAGAATAAAAACGACTGACATATCTCGAAGAGGTAGAAGCCGACTTTTCTTATATTAGTTAGACTAAAGCCATAACTGGTAGACCACTACAGGTATACATCTCAGAAGAAAACACAACAACCTTCTCCCACAAACGATGCTGGTCACGCAAGACAACCGTTTTGAGATAATCGGAAACGGGACGAAGTTAGACATGAGGCTCCGGTTTAAACGGACAATAAGGTCCATAAAGAACTGAATGACGAAAAACGTAAGGTCAGGGGAATTATTTTTCCTGTAGAAAAAACCCACAATCAAGTTCTTCCACAACATCCAGAAGTATCTTGGCAAATTGAAGTCGAAGCAGTCGTAATAACCAACCCCGTATCTGAACCTAATGACACTATAACTTACCAAACGGAACCTTTGCTTGTCTCTAGTAAGACAGGAAAAACTCTTACGTAGGTTCATGACGTAAAGTCTGAGAAAACAACTGATACTACCGATGAGGTAAAGAAGATTCTAGGGCCTAAGAACGGGTGTGATCATCTACCTTACCAGTAGACTCAATTTAGGTAGGTAAGGACAGGTAAAATCAAACGACTAAGGATTTTACAACTACAAATGAGAACGGTAGAGGACAGACTGGTGAAGGTTAAACGGAACTAAGTACCTGGATTGTAAGGTCCAAGAATGAAGAGAAATTTCGTGGTCTGAAGTGAAGGTAACGGTCAGTGTAGGTGTTGACCTACAACAAAAACGAAACCGAGGCAGAGAAGTAAGAAAAACCTCAATAAAGAGGTAACTAGAGGTCATCGTAAAACCCGTGATGACTGGACCCTTCAAGTAGAGACTTGAGGATATAAACAGGATATAAAAACGGAAAAGTATGATAAGTACTTTATCAAGAGTTCCGTCTTTGAACATACGTCCAGTCCTTCGTTGTCAATCTTGACCTGTACCTTGTTGTCTGACCAAGGTTTATCCTTTTCCTCATGCAGTTCCGACATATAACAGTGGGAAGAATAAATTGAATATATACGTCTCATGTAGTATTCTTTGCGACCCGACCTACTTCGTGTTCGACCTTATTTCTAACGACCCTCTTTATAGTTATTGGAGTCTATACGTCTACTGTGGTCGGAATACCGTCTTTCGTTTCTTCTTAATTTCTCGGAGAACTACTTTCACTTTCTCCTCTCACTTTTTCAACCGAATTTTGAGTTGTAAGTCTTTTGATTCTAGTACCGTAGTCCAAGGTAGTGAAGTACCGTTTATCCACCCCTTTGTCACCAACTGAAATAAAACCCCCCAAGGTTTTAGTGACGTACTTTAATTTTCTGCGAACGAGGAACCTTCTTTTCAATACTGGTTGGATCTGTCGTATAAGTTTTCGTCTCTGTAATGAAACGGTTGTTTCCAGATAGATCAGTTTCGACACCAAAAAGGTCATCTGTACATACTACACGTTCAACCTGGTACTTCTTTCGACTCGTGGTTTCTTGACTACGAAAACTTGACACCAAAGTCTCTTCCGAGAACTCTCAGGGAACCTGACGTTCCTCTAGGTTGGTCAGGTAGGATTTCCTCTAGTCAGGACTTATAAGTAACCTTCCCGACTACGACTTCGACTTTGAGGTTATGAAACCGGTGGACTAGACTTCTTGTCTGAGTAAACTCTCCTGGGGCTACGACCCTTTATAACTTCAGTCCTCCTCTTCCCCTACTGTCTCCTACTCTACGAACCTACCGTAGTGGCTGAGTTACCTGTTCTCAAACTCATTTGAGACCCTCAACCACTACCTGTCCCTCCGGACCACACGACGTCTGGTACCCCTACGTTTCTCAACTTGTACTGGCTCGCTGACTTGACTTGACTTGGACTCAACATCTTCTATGGCAGGGGAGTGACAACGACGAGGAAAAGTCTGAAAGAAATCAAAAACTGAGGTAAAAATAATGGGAAGGAAGGAGAAAGTAAAAGTAATGTGTAGACTATAGTTGTTTATACCTGATGACTAAGTGAGTGGTTTATAAGTAATACCCGGAAGGTGATAATAATGACAATAAGTATAACCAACGATTGTAATGAATTCGTGAGTAATACTTAGTCAATAGGATGATCGACGAAAGGACGTAATAGTGTAAATTAAGACAATTCAAAAAAAATTTCAAAGGTAACATGTGAACTCCTTTTACTCCCAGTCTCTTCAATTAAGTTAACGACGATAATTGACAGTTTATAACTTAAGTTCAGAGAAAATGAGTGTTTTGTATGCGATGAACAATAATAATTTAAAAATTTTAATGAAGGGGAATCGAAATGGACTCCATACTACCTATTTATTTTTGACATATATAAATCCGACCTGTTGTACTAAGAAAAATTTCCAATGTCACCCTCCTAAATTATATGAATATACAACACTTTACTAATGGTGTTAGTTGTGTAGATGATAAGATGTGTCGGTTAAAAAAGAAAGAAGGAAAAAATAAAAACGTCATTCTTATGAGTTCTAGAAAGTTTATATGTTATCTCATGATAATTGAGTTTTGTATACGAAAATTTATTACATGGTGTCTTTCTCGGTCTGTATAAACCTCTTAAGGTTGATCGACTCCTACTAATACCCTTTCCCATACTCCCTCCTTCCTGATCCGTTCTCCAGTACGACGTCTTCCGCCGTCCTAAAATCTAGTGTCTAGATCATACGGGAGTAGTTCTAAATAGTCGAAATGAGACTTCCCATACCCATTGTTGGTACCCCGAAAATTCGTCCATTTATACGTTATTTTAGACTTAAATTTTCCTGTAAAGATCGTCTTCACTCTTCCTGTCTAACCTTTCTGGTTTTGACCCAATCTGATTTCCACCATCCGATTAATTCACATGTCTCTTGTCCACTGTCTCACACTTGTTTTACCTCAATGAACTATGGTTTATGTCTATAACTCGGAAAAGTTCAAAGTATATTAAATTTTGAAATTTTTAGTAAGTTGTACTCATTTATACAGACTCGGGGTTAGTGGAAAAAAATAGAGGTAACTTGTTCGACTTTTTGACAAGAACTGTCTTTCTAAAGGTGAAATTAGTTTACTCTTTCATGTGATAGTGTTTTATAAATCTTAATACATAAAGATTTTAACATACATGATTCTTTTTAGCTTTTTGTATAATCTCTCACTATAATTCATCTTTTGAATGTCTCATTTAATTTTTTATATTTTTATTTGAAAAAAGAAATCTTAACCCTGAAGTCCGTAACAGATCAGTTTAGGAAGGTAAAATATCTATTCTTTTGATTTCCTGTTTTCTTCCGTATAATGAACATTTTATACGAATCCCACGGTAAATCCTAATCTAGGGTTCAAAGGACTAAGGAATAAATTACTAAAAGAGTAAAAGAAAGAAAAAAAATTAAAATTAAATTAAAATAAAAAAATTTAAAATGAAATGTTATGACATAACCAAAACGGTAGGTAGTTGTACTTAGACGGTACCCACATGTGCACAAGGGTTAGGACTTAGGGGGAGGGTGGAGGGACGGGTATGGTAGAGAGACCCAGTAGGGTCACGTGGTCGGGGTTCGTAGGACATAGGACGTAGTTTGGATCTGACCACTAAGTAAAGAATATACTATAATATGTACAAAGTTACGGTAAGAGGGTTTAGTAGGGTGGGGATACTTTACCTTCTGGACCTTAAAAATTTTCAAGAGGACCGTTTTAACCCATTCCCTCCTCAGTTCGTTCGAGTAGCATTTACACCTGGTAAATAATTACGAAATATATTCTAGAGTGAATTAGGAGTGTAGATGAAATGTTTCGTCCATAATAGGTATACTGTCTACCCTTTGTCTCTCGGATCTTGAACGATTTCCGATTTACTGATAGTCTGTAGTTTCGAGTAGAGAGGTAGTATGACGTGATTACGGTTTCTTCTATTTTCACAAGAGAAGGTTACAAATTTTTTTATGGTTCAACATAATTATTTAAGTCTTCAGTAATTTGTGACTGGACATTGTACGTGGACCTGTGTTGTTGAAGTCCATGAAGTCCCTTAAAAACAGCGTCCAGTACGTTTTGGACTTTTAGTTAAACCACCGAAGGAACCCGGTAAGCATAGAACGGACTAGTCCTGATAAACATGTTGTCCGTTAAGATCCGGAATCACCTTTGTCATGAGTAGAGAAGACAGGTTCGTAAAAGACACTTTCTTTCTTTTTTTTTAAAATTACTCTTGATAATATCTTAATTATAATAGTACCTAAATTTTAAAGTTATGTTTTCCCATACACGAAATCATAGATAAATCATATTCAATATTTTTATAAGTCAGAATATTACGAACGTCATATCAACAGAAAAGTCAAATATTGATGACTACCGTTTGAAATTTTAAAAGATTAAGGATACATAAACACATACGAAATATTACCTACACGGATTTCCGTAAGTTTATTCTTTAATCAGTTCCAACAAAATTTTCCCTTTTTTACTTATTACAGTGACTAAAAAAAGAATTAATAGTCTCCTCTCTGATTCCCTCATTAGAATAAATAAGATGATTTTAAAAAATTTGAAACCTAGGATTTTTTCAAACCAAGATGTTTATCGAAACGTACGAGATAGATTTTTACTAGATATTCAGTTTTTTATAAACTATAAAACAGAAAAGTCTACATGAATTAGGAATTTACACATTAGTTAAGTAAGAGTCCCCGAACCATCGTAAAATAAGGGAGACAGAGATAATTTAGTCATAAAATTTTATGATTACGAACTCGGGGTTGGGGTCTCCAAGACTAAACTAACCAATCCTCGTTGTACTCGTATACCTAAAAATTTTCGGGGGGTTCACTAAGATTACATGTCAGGTTCAACTCTTTATGGGATAAATAAATATAGGGATTGTAAGAATTGTATTTGGTACAAATTAGAATTTCGAAGAAACCCTATATTTATCGTATATTTATGTAATTTGGATATATTGTATAATTTTTAAAATTTTAGTATGATAAACGTGTTATTAATTTTATGTTAAGTAAAATCTTATTTAAATTGTTATTCTGCTAGAGAAATTTTGTTTAAAGAATAGACATTATAAAGAGAAAAGGTATTCGAATTTATGTTCAGATATTTGAGGTACTTGTGTCTTTAACCAGAGAGTACAGGGAATGACGTGTGGATCGTGAGACATCTGTCAAAAGTCACATTGTCATCTATAATTTGTGAAAACTCATTTAGATCAATACTGTCTTGAGGACTTAGGAGTTATCTTATTTTCGAGTAAACCTATAGTACAAACCATTTCTGAAAGTTTGAAAAATAGTAGTAAACCAATTAAAAGGGGGTTAAGAAAACAGACACACTGAAGTCGAATCAATGTAGAGGATCCATTTTCGTGACGGTTTGGTTTAATAAACGTAATGTCTAAAGGGGTTAGATAAAGTTTTTGTGTGTGTGTGTGTGTGTGTGTGTGTGTGTGTGTTATAAAATCGTAGGTTACATTATAAAGATGTTTACCCAACGTTCTCTTTTCTTCTCATGGCCTTTAAGTATTTACTATAAATTTGTATTATATTCCCTGTCATTTGTACGATACCGTAACGACTAGAACTCTTTCAGAGAGACCTGAAGTGAGGTCAATAGTTGAGTAAATAGACGGGTAAGGGAGAAAGTCCGATTGAGGAAGTTTCCTACCAAATATGAAACAGAAGTAAAGGAGGGAGAATAGTGAAATTTTAGATGGTTGAGTCCAAAAGTATCAAAAAGAAGTGACTTTGATGAATAGTTTCAACGGGTCCTAGAAGTCTAACAATTTGAATTGCAATGAGGAGTCCGGAGTAGAGTGATCTAGAGAGAAGTCAAATATTTGGTCAGTTGGTGAGGGGTAAGAGATTTGTTACAGAAGTGAATCGAAGACTCTAAATATGAGAAGACCTAAAGATGGATGGGTGACCGTCAAGGAACAGTCAAAAGAAACAGTCTAGGAAGAGACCTGTAGATTTGTAGTCACTCAATACGTCAAGTCTGGATCCCAAAGAAAAGCTAATGTGGATGCAAGGAGCAGTTCCATTAGAGTTGGTTTGTGTGATGAAATTTGTTTCCGAAACGTTTAGAGATACAGGTTGAGGTTCCCTCGAGAAAGAGGGAACTCAAGGTCCGATATACTGGTCGACGAAAGAAGTGTAGATGCAGACCTATAGATTTTAAGTGAAGTTTGAATCATACAGGTTTTAACTTGAGAAGTAAAGGGGATGGGTCTGGTTTAGAAAGGGTCAGAGAAAGTGGAGGTATATACCATGGTAGTCAGTGAGTCAACCAGGAAGAGTGTACGGTATAGATTAGCTAGTAGTTCAAAACGACCGATAGACGTTTTATTAACAAGACTTAGACTAGTGTAAAAGGGTGGAGATAATGATGACGAGAATAAGTTCGGTACTAGTGTCGAGTGGATCTGACGATGACGGTTCCAGAGGAGGAACGAATTGAGAAACGAGGTGGGGATGGAGAATGAGATGACTTGTCTCACTAGGAACACTTTTCATTTAGGCTTGTTAGTAAAGGGGTCGTGTTTTAGGACATTGTGTTCTGGGGACCGATTGATGGTGGACCCTGAAGTAGAGGATGGTGACAGAAACAAAGGAGTCAAGGTGTGACTCAAGGGGGTGTGACCAATAAAGAGTTTCTCTTCGATTGGAGTAAGGAGGGAACCCAGAAAATCTGAACACCGGGGAAAACGAACCTTGGGAAAGGAGAGTCTATAAACGTACCGAGAGAGTGTGAAGTGATTCTTCAGACTAGTCTGACGAAGGAACTGGTTAGAAAGATGGATCTTATAACGGTGTGAAGAGAGGAGAGGAAGGGATAGTGTAGAAGTATGGAACCAAAATGAAGTATCTTAAAATAGTTATGACTGTATAGATGGATAGATGGATGGACGGATTGGAATTTCGCAATCGAGGTATCCTAGTTCTTGAAGTTTCAAATGTCGACATAAGGGTTCCTGGATCCAGGTTCTACATTCTAAACAACCTACTTTATTTCCGAAATGACATACCCAAGAAGTACATAAGACGAAGATTTTACGTAAAGTTCATTACATCTAAACCTTTAATATTAAACTCCCTTTCCGTTTATTTATTTAGGAGTCAGATTTAAGTCCTGTTGGAAAGAATAAATTTTCTCCTACTTTTATTTAAAGTTGAGTAATAATTTTGTATATGTCTTTAGAGAGTTCAAGAAACTTTTTTGAGAATATACTGATAGTTCATATGATTGTTCTTTTAACAAGTTTTCGTGTTAACATAAAATCCCTAAGGTGAAGAACTTTACCGTTTCATCGAGGATGACCTGACTACGAGAGTGCTCATCGAAGACATTTATCTGTTTTGTATTTCTCGAACTTTTGTCTTTGTCGTTTCACCCTCACCACCACGACCCCCAACCCTCCTCCTCTTCGCTCAGTCATCAACGTTCTTCATCTGTTGTACCCCACTGAAAGGTAAAAAATTTACCAAAAATGGGTCTCTCGTGTAGGGTCAACAAAAACGTGTCGTTTTCGGGTTTGTTCATTTAGAAGTCAGATTAAGCGAATTACTTGGTTTCCTGTCTAAAACGGTACTGGTGTTATCGACTTTTGGATCACTCATTTAGTGGTTTTCCTCTCTTTGTGGTTTAAAACACATATCATAGATGTGTATAGAGACCAAGGGTTTGACATGTCTGCTCTAAGGTTCTTTAGTCCGATTCCAATTTCATTGTCTTCACTCCAAAGTCAAACATCAAATTCAAGTCGGTTCAATTGACGGATGATTTTGTTTGTTCGTTCGTACGTTTGGTGATTGGTTTGTAGTTGTGTAAGATTTCCTTGTGTTATTTGAAGTCAGAGATGTTACACAGTAAGTATTGTAGGTTCAATATTAGATTTTAATAATGTGTCTTCTGTGTCCTTTTTGACTGGGTAACAGTTCTCTTTCCGTTGACTCCCTCTGGTTCGGGTTCTACTGGGTCTACGATCTTAATCGTGTATTCCTAAAATTTCGTCGATAAAATTGATACAGGTCCTTATATTCCCGGTTATACGAATCTAAAGAGTCAGTTCCTTTTTTTTTTTGATATTTTCTTTACATTTAAGTTCTTCACTTTTTATTTTACAGACTTTATTTTAAGTGACCGATCCAAATCAGTGTTTAACCTTTACTGTTTTCTCAGTCACTTGAACTTCTGTGTCGTTATCTTTAGTAATCTTGGACTTCCTACCTCTTTTTTTTTTTCTGACTCGGTCCCTTTACTTGGATCGAGTCCCTGGACACTCTTTCTTAGTCATTGAGAATTGTATGGACATTGACCTTAAGGTCTTCCTTTCCCCCGTCTCTTACCCTATCCTTTTTCATAAATTACTTTGTCACAGATTTTTAAAGGGGTTCAATCATTTTCTAGATTTAAATGTGTAGTTCTTCTTGAACTGACCGAGGGACAGGTAGAACCTCCAACAAGAACCAACCCTTGGTAAAGTGTGGATTTCGTCCTTCTGCCACCAGTGTTCCTTCTGTTATTTCAACGGATTTAGTGAGTCGAGATCTGAGACATAGTTGGGTTCTAAGGTTGAGGAATTCTTTTCACCGTTCGTGTACAACCTCATGTACGTCCGAGACTTTTACCATTCTATTCCGTTACACTTTGACCAGTAGGAGTAGTTGTTGACGGGTCCAACTTCTTTAGACTTTGTCTCTTAATGCGGTGCAGTCGGTTTTGACCATAGGTAGACGTCACCGTTATTACAACTTAACCCGTGTCCCATATCCTTTATGGTCTTATGTGTGGTACCGATAGTGACTAGGTCGACTAAACCATAGCAATCTTCGTACGGTTTTGTCTAATCACTTTTCAGTTAGTACCTTTTTAAAAGATATTATTTTGACCAGTCTCAGACGAAATTTATGTTGTTTGTTCGTTTTTCTAGAACTAGTTCTTCTAGTCGTTCAGAATTTGTCCTTTTCGGTCTCTTTAGTGTACATCCGTATTATCAGTGTCACGACTTTTGGTTTCTTTTTCTTTTAGGATTTTCGTCAGTTTCTTTATTTTATTTCCCGTTGTTGTTAAATTTACTTCCGACTGATGAGTAATTTCTGTCACTTCCGGTCTTCTATGACTTTTCTGTTTTAAGTTCACGACTTTCCCTTTTCTTTGTTAATTGGGTATAAGACGTAGGTGGTTTTCGTCTGAAATTCTTGTTTCGTTCCATTGATAAAAATTTACATCGGACACCCACTCACTTATTCGAAATGTTGATTTGTGTGACAACTTTGTTTGTCCATAAATAAATTAAAACTTTCCTTTTGGATCTTTATGGAATGTTAAATTAGACCTTTTAATAAAGATTATTATTTGTCTTTACTTAAAAGATACCAATTCTACGTTTTACTGACGAGAAGACTCTTTTCTTATTTCTTTAGTACGAAATGTCCTTACGAGGATTGTTATCCCCATTTTAAGATCGTGGATTGGACGACGGTCGAGTTTATTAGACCCTCATTCGAGAATTACTAAAATTTATCATCGTCTCACATGTACGACGACCCACGACACGAGTCCGTGACTCAACACAGACTGAGACGTTGGTGTACCTGACGTCGGACGGTCCGAGGGAACGGGTACCTTAAAAGGTCCGTTCTTATGACCCCTCCTAGTGGTAAAGGAGGCGGTCTCCTAGAAGGACTGGGTCCCTGACTTGGACGCAGAGGACGTGACCGTCCTGCTAAGAAATGGTGACTCCGACGACCCTTCGGGTCGTCTCATATATGTCGTGATGTTTGGGTTGGTATTCATATGACCTTTCTAAATTTTTTACACGGTACAATAAAGGAAAGGATCTCATACATTCGTTGAATAAAGATTGGAGAGTCATAATACTGTCATGTCTCATGATTCATAGTCAATTACCGAGTCTGAAGTACAGTACTATTAGTAGTTCAGAAGTAAAGTGATGGCAAGTGATACCACTTAAGAAGGTCCTGACATTGTCACCATACTGTGTACGTGGACAATTGGCATGAGGGTTCTCTGCTGGTATCGGAGGTCTAGTTTTTTGTTGTTGTTGTTTCTTTTCGTTGTCCTGAATGTCCAGACTTGTCTTAAACTCGTAAATACTCCATGGACCTATAAATTTTGACCTGATAGTAGTAGGTAAGTGTTAGGTACTTAAATTCCTCATGGATCATGTGTCGTCTATTGGTACGACCTCTATGTTCATAATCTCAGGTATGGGAACGAGAGGTCCAGTGTCTTTAAGGACCTAATTTCTGTGTAGTTTTGTTCGATTATTAAATGTATTGATAAAATTGAACGGGTGATAAAATAGAAGACAGACGGAAGACGATGGTCTAGACGACTGACGATAGAGTCAGATAGAGTAACGACTGTGTCATTAAAAAAGTAGAGGAAGTGTAGTAAGTTTTTGTCTGATGTTCCCTCATATAATCCTTTTTGATCTCTCGTCGTCGTCGTTCTTTTTCCATCCTCGACTTAGTACGTCACGGAAATATCCGGTAATTTTAAACCTCCAAAATAAGGGTCCCATTACTCTTCTTTGACTTTCTAAATTCGAGTCTCCGTCCTTTCCACTGTACTAGTTCTTTAGTACATACACACTTCTTACCGATGTCATACCTCTTTTACCGTTTTCTACTCTTCTGGTCAATCTTTTTACGAAATCAGATCGATTCTTCCGTCCTCCTCTTCCCCTGCTGTCTCCTACTTTACTAACCTACCGTAGTGATTGAGTTGCCTGTACTCAGACTCATTCGAGGCCCTCAACCACTACCTGTCCCTCAGGACCGTACGACGTCAGATACCCCAACGTTTCAACCTGTGCTGACTCTCTGACTTGACTTGACTTGATCGATTCTTTATCAATTATGAAACATTCACATCTCTATCGTTACCTGTGACTCATCTTCCTTTTTGACTTCGCTATTAATCCTTCATTTTAAATTATCTTGAACCTCTACCTAATCTATAACCCCATTTCTTCCTCCAACATTTCCAACGAAAAAGTAAACAAGTCTACCGACCAGGGTAGATCTTTGATTCCTTTTTTGATCTTTTCCAGGTTCTTTTGTTTGGTTTCAAATCAAAACTTGTATGACTCAGATCCCATGGAAATGTTGGAGTTTTGTCACTATAGTGTCTCCCTCGACCCTATCTACCTGGACCTCGAGTCTTAAGACCCGACGTCTATTTGTAGACTTTCCGTAGGAACCACGACCGTAATTGATTGGTCACATCTACTCTGTTAGGATGGTATATTAAATTCTTATGTGTTTCTTTTTATAAGAACCAATATAAAATATACTTTTAATGTCAGTAATAATTAAAAAGGGATTTTCCGGTTGCAAGGAAGGTCGGGTTTATGATTTGTAATATATGTTTTTGACTAAAATTCTATAGAATTAAAAAACTGGATGGGATATTACTTTGTAAATTTATTTTTAAATTTCTCCTTGTATACATGTATCAAAAATTTTCGGTTTGTCATAATGTTTCAAATAACCCCTTTGGTTCAAAGGGACGGAGTACGGAGAGGTGAAAATAGGATAAGGTATAAGGTCACAGTTGTGATTCGACAAAGAAGTGTAAGGATATGTACTACTAAATGTCCTGATAAAGAACTAAAAAAAGTTAAAATGTGTAAAAGATACCTAAAGGATGATACCTTTTACTTCTCAATCGAAACATTGAATCAAGAGTACGGTATTATATTGGTAGGAAGAGATGAGGATACAGGTAGACGGGTTAATGAATAAAGTATCAAAAACGAATTTAGACATAAGTTATAAATATAATGAAAAGGGACATTTATGATAGTCGGATGGGTCAATTATCTAATACTCCCCACCTGATATAGTGGTTCCAAGAAAGGTTTGACCAGAAAACCCTTCTTTTCACACATACAACGATTGCTTTCTCGATATCTTATAATTAGTGTATACTGATTTTCGACCGAAAGGTAGTTCAGGTTATTGTGTCGTTTCGAGAACGTTAAGATTGGGATCCCCTTTACCCCTCTACACTCACCTCCCCTACCTCATTTGTAATGATAAGATGGTCACTTCAATGTCTAAATCTACTCTACACAATGAAAAATCGTTTGAAACTATTTTCTAATTTTTTGTTTGTTTTGAGGGTTTACTACTGATATGTCTATACATTTTCTAAGATCAGTGGACGAGGACTGTTCCTCCATGGTATGTCTCATTTACTACGTCGTTTCGATTTAAGGGTCTCTAGGTTGAAAATTTTTTCCTCATTGACCATTATATGGAATATATTTGATGAATCTAAATGTATTAAGTTTGGACTGTTTCACAACGGGAAATCATAGTTTCAGAATGATTACTTATTTTGTTACAATGAGAGTCAAGTCAAGTCAACGAGTCAGCACAGACTGAGAAACTCTAGGGTACTTGACGTCGTCCGGTCCGGAGGGACAGGTAGTGATTGAGGACCTCAAGTGGGTTTGGGTACAGGTAGCTCAGCCACTACGGTAGGTTGGTAGAGTAGGAGACAGTAGGGGAAAAGGAGGACGGGAGTTAGAAAGGGTCGTAGTCCCAGAAAAGTTTACTCAGTCGAGAAGTATAGTCCACCGGTTTCATAACCTCAAAGTCGAAGTACTTGTGGGTCCTGACTAAAGGAAATCCTACCTGACTAACCTAGAGGAACTTCAGGTTCCCTGAGAGTTCTCAGAAGAGGTTGTGGTGTCAAGTTTTCGTAGTTAAGAAACCATGAGTCGAAAGAAATACCAGGTTGAGAGTGTAGGTATGTACTGGTGACCTTTTTGGTATCGGAACTGATCTACCTGGAAACAACCGTTTCGTTACAGAGACGAAAACTTATACGACAGATTCAACCAGTATTGAAAGGAAGGTTCCTCATTCGTAGAAAATTAAAGTACCGACGTTAGTGGTAGACGTCACTAAAACCTCGGGTCTTTTTATTTCAGACTGTGACAAAGGGGTAGATAAAGGGTACTTCACTACCCTGGCCTACGGTACTAGAAACAAAAGACTTACAACTCGAGATTCGGTTGAAAAAGTGAGAGGAGAAAGTAAAAGTAGTTCTCCGAGAAATCAAGAAGAAGTGAAAGACGGTATTCCCACCACAGTAGACGTATAGACTCCAATAACTATAAAGAGGGCCGTTAGAACTAAGGTCGAACACGAAGGAGGTCGGGTCGCAAAGAGTACTACATGAGACGTATATTCATTTCATTCGTCCCACTGTTATATGTCGGACTGTATGAGGAAAAGGATAAACCTTGGTCAGACAACAAGGTACAGGTCAAAATTGATAACGAAGGACTGGACGTATATCCAAAGAGTTCTCCGTCCAGTCCACCAGACCATAAGAGTAGAGGAAGTCTTAAAAGGTGTCAAATGACAGGTGTGTCAGTTTCCGAAATATCAGTTATTTCGTCAGTTGTCTACAAAAATGACTTGAGAACGAAAAAGCTACTAGGTCGTCTGCAACCGTTAAACTAGAGACCAAGGAGACGGAAAAGATTTTGGTCGAACTTGTAGACCTTCAAGTACCAAGTGCACGACGACGTCGGACCGAACCTCTTAAAATTCGTAATGAAATGATCACACACTCTACTCACGTTAACACGCCATCAGACTCGTAAGAAACCGTAACGGAAAGAAACCCTAACCTTACTTTTGACTAGAAAAGGTCAGGACACCGATGACGACTCAAAAGGTTTAAACAACCGTATGACTCACGTCGTGAAAGTGTCGTAGTAGAAAGTCCTAAACTTTGTCGAGATAACCTTAAGGTAGTGGAGGTGATCGAAACAAACGTCACTACGAAAGATTCCGGGTGAACTGAAGTGTAAGGTCCTACAAACCGAGATCCAACTTCTAGTGTGGTATCACTAATAGACCCAGTACTTCTAGAAAAAACGTATCAAGAAGGCACATAAGAACGGTGGAGAAGAATTATAAAAGACGAAGACAATCCAGGTATGGTAAAGACAGGAAATAGCTCGGGTAGAAACGTACTTTACAAGGGAACCATAGAGATTAAAAGAACTTCTCTAGAGATCAGAAAGGGTGAGATAACAAAAGGAGATAAAGAAACGTAACTAGCGACTCCTTCCGAAAGAATAGAGAGGAACGATAAAAAACCTTGGGACGTAAGTTTACCCATATAGAAAGGAAAGGAGGAAACGAAAAACGAAGGGAAGAAAAGTGTCGATAAACATTCGGGAAGGGTCGGTCGGTAAAACGAAAAAACGCAAAGAAAAAGAACCCCTACCAGAACTAGGGACAGAGGACATGTTACAGTGCTTGGAGGTAGATATCCACCTCAAGTAGTCCGTGAGATAGTCTAGATCAGGGAATTTAGATAAAGAGTGAAGGTGACATATCCTAATTCCCTAAACTAAATCCAACATGGACTTACCAGATCACCAAAAGAGGTGAAAGGAGTTAAAGTCAGACATAAACCGTTATTCCTCAAGTATTAGGTTCCGTGTCAGTCGAGGGCCAGAACAAAAACGACTGACATGTCTCGAAGAGGTAGAAACCGGCGTTTCTTATATTAGTTAGACTAAAACCACAGTTGGTAGAGCACTACAGACACACATCTCAGAAGAGAACACAACAACCTTCACCCAATGAGAGTCCATTCGAATTTTGAAAGGATTCGTCATCTTAAAGTTCTTTGTTGTAAGACAAAATTGATAAACAAGGATTTTAAAAGACCACTGTCTTGTACAATTATCGATTTTTGTATTTATTGTGACGATTTATAAAGTGGGTGTTAAGATATAGTCGTCCCCGACAGAGTAAATCATTCTACTCTGTTAATTTACCAACCAATTCATATTTGAGACCAAGGTATTGAAGTACCGTTTATATACCCCTTTGTACCTTTGTGACTGTCTGGACAAAAAACCGAGGTTTTATTGACATCTCTCACTGACGTCGGTACTTTAATTTGCTGCGAACGAGGAACCTTCTTTTAAATACTGTATAATTAATAAATTATACTGTATAATTTTTCGTTTCTGTAATGAAACGATTGTTTCGGAAACTCCGGAAGGAAAGGGTGCATATACCCTGTTTAGTAAACAGAATTAACCTATTGAGTCTGTTTCGATGGACTTTTGGTTTATAATACAACTTTTATTCACGGTCTATTCACCATATTTGACACGATATCCACAAGTCTCACGAGAGTCCGGACTCCCTTCTCCACCTTCCCGGAACTTAGTAGTGTTCCAACTTCATACTTCGTTCCGTTAGGTTATTTATGATCCGTCCAAGACCTCTGTTACTCAGTCAGTGGACAAACCGATCTTTCTCCTCCCTGTCCTCCTTTCTCCTAATTCCTCTTTCTCAAAGCCCACCCCTCATAGATGTTCTCTTCCACTCTTTCCAACTACTTCCGACGTTCACATGTCACCGAAAATAATATCTTCCAGAACTCTATGTGTTTACCAAATCGGATAGTAATACATTTAACTATATGCATAAAGTAGAAACGGGACAAACATGTACCAACTCAAAATGGCCTTGTTTAAATGATGGTATTGTTTCTTTTTATGTCGAATACAACTTATAGTACCTTCTTGTCCTGTTTTATATATTTTGATTTTAAGTGAAGAGTTGACGTGACCCTGAGAGGAAATCGAATATCTGTTATTCCAATTCTCCAACAAGGTAAAATTGTACATAATGATAGGATTTTAAATTGAGACTAAAGGTATCACTGGAGGTCTCTATGATTAAAAAAAGATATTTGTTACCTTAGAACTGGACCTGTCTAGGGATCTTTTAATAGAACATTTGCGTATATTAAATCCCTCAATCTCTTTTCAGAACTACGGGTCGTCTGAGAAAAAAAATTTGGACTCCAGGTAAATAGATAGGTTAAAATGGAGAATTTTGGTTGGACACTGTTGTTTGTCTTTAAAAATGTGTTCATTATAATCAAAGTTTCACCTCTCTGATAGAACAAGTGACGACATAGAATTTATAAATCTTTCACCTTCCGTTCATCACCTACGAGTCATTCATAGACAGCATTATTTAGAGATTTATTTCTAGTCTTATATAGATCTAATTTCTGATGATATTTTTCACCATCGGTAGGGAGGTTTGATGTCACAAACAGAATGGGAACCGATATACACTCACGACGACATTATCAACAAAACTTTGACGTAGTTACGTTAACTATATAATCCGTTGTTAAACTCGTGATTTACTTAAGACGACACTTAAGTAGACAGTCTTTATGATCTACTTACGTTTTTTGGTGTGAGTCGACTTTGTTCGACGGATACTTGTGAGTTTTACATTTATGCTTGTGTGGAGTTTGTAGACGGTCGTTGGAGTCGAATGACTTCGAAGCTCCTTAGTCAGTGTGGGTAGGTGTTGAACACAAGTTGAAAGAAAGGTTAAAGTTTTTTAGTAAGAAGTGTTATTGTTCGAAGGTGTTGATACACTTTCAAGAAAGATATTCCGTTTGAAATCCTGACAAATTTTCGTTTCATGTCATAAATAAACATATTTATAATATATTCATGAATGTGTATAAAGAATCGGTAAACTGTATACATTTTAATGTCATAGTACGGAAAATTCCAAAGATGAAAAATTTTACAAGTGACTACTGTAAGACTCATAACATGGAGTTAAGGTAAAAAGAACAATTCAGGGCACCCCAAAATAAAAAATCAAAACTGATATCACCACGAAAAATCCCTGTGTATTGGAGTTGTTGACCTCTTCCGTTACCGTTGGGTAAGGTCATGGGAACGGACCTTTTAGGGTACCAGTCTCCTCGGACCACCCGACGTCAGGTACCCCAACGATCCTCAACCTGTACTGACTCGCTGAAGTGAAAGTGAAAAGTGAAAGTACGTAACCTCTTCCTTTACCGTTGGGTAAGGTCATAAGAACGGACCTCCTAGGGTCCCTACCCCCTCGGACCACCCGACGGTAGATACCCCAGTGTGTCTCAGCCTGTGTTGACTTCGTTGAATCGTCGTTGGAGTTGTTGGTAATGATTTAAAGGGTCCTGCAGATTACCCTTCCCTCTCGCAAAGTTGAATACATGAACCAACAGTTATACTACAATTATCAAAAAATAATGATTAAAATTGAACACAGAGAAGACACCTGACCGACTACTGACACGTCACTCAATCGACGATTAAAAAAAACTTCAATTTCGTTCAAAACTTTGAAAAACCGGAATTATTCCTAAAGTCCTCACTTGACTTTTTTTTTTCATAATAGAAAGATTAATATATGTGATAAAATTCATGGAGAAAGTAATGACTACTACATTGATAGAGTAGTTTACAGTTCGTCCATATATTCTCAACTACGAAGTGTAAACTAATTAAAATTTTATTAGATGTTTACATTAACTTACTTTTAAAGTTTTAATGAAAATTGTCTTTTAATAATCTTAACATAAAGAACCTTGTACTACAATGTAGAAATAATTTCGTTTCGTTTGAACGACGAGAGGTTTCAGATATTATAGTTTAATAAAAGGATTCTCAATTTTACATTCTTAATATCGATACCGTAAATTTTTAGATTTTAAGTTTATGATAGTAGTAAATGCTATTTTTTCTCTTATTCATATTAGGTAGAAATCGTATTTGAAATCGTATCTTGACGACATCAGAACTTAGTGAAATATATCTATAAACGTTTTTATGTTATTATCTTTGTGTGGTTTAATTCAGTGGATTTACGATGAATGAACTTAATGAATAGTACAAGTCTAAATCACATTGAATTTTCGAATTTCCCTTGTTTCCTAACAATGGTCTTTTACATAAAGAGTTGAAATATTCGGATATCATTAAATAAAAGATATCTTTTTGTTATTTATAATTATCACATTAAAATTATGTACAGTTTACCAATTCTTCATTGTATTACCGGGTGAGATATAGGAAAATTTTTTTTTAAGGGTTAAATGAGTAATTATGTGACGGAGTTCAGGTACTTATGACTGGTAAAGAATACCAATTTTCCAAATCGTCAATATTCAAGGAGATTTTCCTTACACGTTCAGTCGGTGTGAACCGTTAAATACATGACACCAAAACACCACTCACGATGGTAAAAGATTCCTAGTTCTTTTCACGTTATTTAGATTCCGTCTTACCAATATTAAGTAGTTTTGTATAATATATTGATTGATGGAACACATATAAAAGGTTAAGTATGAAGTAATAATAAAAGGTTATGTAATCCCAAAATTCTACCTTTGTTTCAATGAAGACTCACACGGGGAAAATTATATTAAAAAACTATTAGGTAGAGGACATATTTATAGAAATTTTCTTTCGTGTTATATTTATTTACTATACTATTACTCGAGGGTAAATATCCATTTCCCTTTTTTTCTCGTCTTTTCTTTTACTTTCGTGAACCTTCTTGGTTAAAAGTAGAATGTAGGTGGTATTTGCAAACCTTACTTGATTCATTCTGAGTTACTGTACACTTTTAATGTTATTGAACCGATTTCATAATTAGATTTAACTGTAAAATTCTACTTCTAAATCTCTTTCAATCTTCTTTAAAGTGGTTGACTAAGGGTACGTCAAAGTCGGGGAATAAACTGGACAAAGAAGACAAGTAGAGTAACTTGAATTGTATTAGAACAATTCATACACGGTCAGAAAGTTTAGATTGTGATACCTTGACAATTTTTCAGCCAACAATTAGAACAATATCAATACCCCCTACCTAAAATATAATCTACTAGTTCTTATTAAAGTTTTGACATGTCTTTGAAGATAGAGTTGTATAAATAATATATATTTCTATAAAGTGTTAAGAGGTTAATATCTACGGGAACCTCTTATAAATTAAATTATAGTATATTAACTTATTTCTTGGTCTTTAGAGTAATACATTATGAATAGGTATTTAGATCTTACTGAAAGTATTGTTACATTTGATACTTGTTTATACTTTCACTAGTAGATGAGTTGTAAAACTAAATACTGTGTAAAAGATTACGTAATAACAATATATAAAAGTATATGTCATATGTGTAACGAATATATTTGTTAATAACACACAGATGATAAGTGAGAGATGATATCACCCACGACTTTTATAATTTTAATTATTTTCGTGTGAAAAGTTGTGAATTCTTTAAATGTAAAATCATCTCCTTCTGTTTATGTAGTTGTTCATTTGTATTACTGACTTGACATTGACTCGACACAACGTCACGTGTCGCCTTTGTATCTCCCCCGGTTAGTTAAGACTCCCTTCGCCTCTCAAATCCCATCCTAATTAATTTCTCCCGTTGTGGATTCGACCCAGAACCTTCTGTTTTTATGTAAATGGTCCACCTGTCCGTTCTCCCCTTCTTTTAAAGTTCGTATTCATCGACGGACCCTTTTCTGAACTTAGTCTGTCGTACCGTTCAAACCCATTGGTGGTCATCGACCGAGTACAACTTCCCGTCCCTCACTCTCCTTGTCCCTCTTTCACTCTACGTCCTACTTCGACCTCTTCATCCCATCCGTACCCGTTAGTATCTACTAGAATTAACGAAAGGGGACAGGGCATACACGACTTAGGGTGTTCAGTCGTTCTTGTTGTGCGGAGAGTGAAAGGTCTAGGTGGATTAAATAGAGACTTCAAGGTTCGGGACGGACCAAGACACTGTAAGGTGTGTCAGGGTCTCCGTCCGTACGTCAACAAGTCATTGTAAGTGACACGCCGTGACTCTCCACATATTCGTCGTCACCTCTAGTCCTCCGTCATCACGGATTTTACGTCCTTGACTCCTCTCCGTCCTCTTTAAAGTGTTTCTTACGTCATAAACCTGAACCGGTAATGTCTATTTAGTATCTCAGAATGTCCTATAGTGACTGTTGACAAACACAATCCCTTTTCTGATACTTTCTTATCCTATTTAAACTTCTTAATATCGACATGATGTCTTCCCTTCACTCTATTCCGATTTTTCCATCTTTCAAAAGTTACTTTTTACGTGTCTAAGGTCTAATACATATTCTAGAATCTTTTAAGATGACCGGACCTTAAAAGTATTTATGTTAGACGAAAAACCGAGTGGAATTACAGACACTTAGTAAGGTGTTTGTGACGGGTAACATTCGGTCCATTACATGAGATTTATACGTTTCTACTTGTTTTATATCAAGGACGAAAACTCTTTTTAGTATTTGATCATCTTAAGTCTAAATATACTCTGAAGAATGTCGTAAATAGAGTGAAATAGTAGGGGTGTGTACTTCGTCTCTTCTCTTTACAATGAGGTCAAAAAAAAAGAAAAATTGACTTCTCTTATTACCTTTCTACATAATTCTTCACATAAATGTGAAGGTCGATTCAGTCATCGTCTCGACGAAAGATCTGGTCAAGGGTTGACACCACAGTGATAGGTCACGATCGTGGTAATCGACCCTTACTTTTAAACAACGACTAGTACTTCATGGTCTCGAGGTAGATATTGTTAAATTTCACAGGTTGGATGTCCGTTCGTATACATAAATTTTTCTTCGTATATTCTTACAGTCAAATCAAGTCAGTGAGGTAGCACAGGCTGGAAACGCTGAGGTACCTACATTCTTACAGTGAAGTCACATATAGTGATTTTCGTGTTAGACTTGTTGGCAAATCCTTACTTACTCATTTAGTTCCATGTCGTTAAAAAAAGAAATTCAGTTCATTCTCTCGGTTTATTAATATACGTTTCCGGATAATTCTGTAATGACCTACTTTTTTCTACGTTTTGAGTACATATTACTACGGGAAACACAATTTTTGTTTTTCTGTGGTTTTTTTCAAACTTTGTCTATAAAAATATCTTTACGTGTCCATTACGAGACTTTCCTATGTGTGATTAATAAAACCTCTGGACCGACCCATTTCCTTGTGTATCCCTCTTCCACCAGGTTCCTCTATGTCAGTAGAGACAATACAAGGTTAAAAAATATTCTTATATATAAGTACATAAGAACATATTCATTCGTATTTGTTACCTCTGATCTCGTCTTATAAAAGGGATATTTTCATAAAGGATATATAAAGGATACATAAAAGGGTATTGTGATGAACATAAAACTATACCCCCCCAGTCTCTCATCCTCGTCGTATCTTTCTTAATAAACTTTCATGGTCTTGACTCGGTTAAGTTACATGAAAGTTTATTGAGATACGGATACGATAGTTACGACTTTAACAATGCCTATATGAATTATTGACGTTGTTACCAGTTGGTAGTCCTCAGAACTGTCTACCCTAAATTTACAAGTGTGTATTTCCGCCTGTTCCCGTGAAAGGAGACTCGAATGTCGCACTAGTGACTGAGTGGTACCTAGTCCAAGACACGACTTGTTACAATTGGACATAATAAAGTCAAGAATGTTGTAAGGACATTCCTCATTCACTCTATAATGTCCATTTTAAGAAGTGTGTACTACGGATTTGTTTATTCTCATTCACGACCGGAAGTATCCATAACGATGACGGATTAGAGATTGAAAAAGTTCAAAGTTGAGAGTGAGATAACGTCAGTCGAAAAGTTTTCTGAGTGACTGAATTCACGTTCTTACGATTCTGTATTTAGACGTTACCTAAGAGTACGGGATTATTGATTTAGCTTTGAGGAAATGGTATGTAAACTTTCGTACACACCGTATCGAGGTGGTAGGTAGTATAGGAAGATATGGGATGATAAGACGTCCGTATGACCTCACAAATGTTAAAAATCTTGTATAATATATGAAACTAAAGATGTTGAATCCTTATAATAACAGAAAGAACGATTTCTAAAGATAGATGAGAAGTTCCGAGTCATCTTTATAATGAAAGAGATGTCAAAAAAGGTGGAGATAATACTATCAAAAAATACCATAATGAACAGGTATTCGGGTGACTTTTGTTCCAATTAAATAAAGATGTAGGAATCGCGTGGATTACTTGATAAAATATATGTTAAATGTAAGTTACTACATCTTTTGAAAGTGGTAATGAGTGTCGGGGTCACTATTGATCGTTCTGAAGTTTAAGTCTTCGTTAAGAGAGAATAGAGGGGAAGTTAAGTAGATGGTCACCATTGTTGGGATCATTGAGACCATCATCGAGAGAAAGGACGGGATTAAGTTGTGAGTCACTCTATATTAATAAAGTTACGATTTGTTTACTTCACCGTGTCTTAGTCACTGGACTACAACTGTTCTGACCGACTGAAATTTAAGTAATACGTAATTGTGACCTCCTTCCGTATGTTTCGTATTCGATCCTATAGTCTTAGTGGAAAATTTTAGTGTTGACCCTATATTTTAAGTAAACAAGTTGAAACCCATTAGAGATTGAATAGACTTGACTTGAATTTTAGTTTTCTATACATACCAGTAGATGGGAAATCGTTTATTTCAGTGGAAAATACCTAATTGACAAGGATTTAGATATGCTTAATCATTTTCACCATTTGCAGGAATTTTCGATTGGATCGGGAGATTTGTAAGTGTTCATCAAAAAAGAGTCAATTTTAGATTCCATCATTCTTTGGAATTAAAAGTCAAAACGCCAATGGAAGATGTTGTTGAGGTTGATGACTACTGAAAGAGCAGACCAAAGAAAACCCGTTAGTTCATTTTTATATCGTTTATGATCAATATATGAATGTAAATTTTGTCTTGATTTAAGAAGTCCATTTTGATAATGTATTATATAATGAACTAAGATAGGTCCTTAAAAGAAAGTTAAAGGGGTGAGGGTGGGGGTGGGGGTAAAAACTTCTGGTATAATTGAGAAATACACATCCGTGAGTGTCACATCTAATCAACTCCTGGAGTTCTGTCTCTTGACAAAGTAAATAAATTAAGAGATTTAATGAACATGGTATACACTTGGAGAATTTCCTTCTGTCAAACCAACAAAGACATGAAGAGTTACTTCTGGTCTCATGAAAAACATGTAAAAATGTCCCGAATTGAGTTATCGTAAAGGTTAATTAAAAAGAAATTAAGAAAAAGGTAATCAAACGACAATGTTTGTTCAATTTAATCTTTATCAGTCCGTTTTCCATGCAATTTCAGTTATGATCAACGTACAGTGGGTCACCAATCCCTACAATGATTTGAGACTCGTTCTACTGGTTTCAAAATTTTCATTTCAAAACCAATAATATCTAAAGTATCATTCCGTCAATGTGCCGATTCGAACTGACCACGGTACCTGAAATCGTATGGACCTTTATCTTTTTAAGTTTACCATCGACAAGAACTAACCGGGTAACGGTAAAAACGTCGAATGTTTAAAAATTAATTCATTGACGTCACTCGAGTAGAGATGACCTATGAAGAAAAGGTCCCGTCCAGGTCCTTGACCCAGACCTCGGAACTTTCGTCTTCTCTTTGATCTCATTTGATCTCCATCCGTCTTGTTCTTTGCACTGGTCTATTGTAACACTCGATTATCGTCACTCCATCAGGGGTCACAGAGCGTATCCTTTATAAGAATTTACCTTCTGAGAGAATTTATGTTCAATGGTTTTCTACGATAAACGTAATGAATTAAGTAACAGAATTAGATGGGCTGAGGTGAGATTTGAAGGTTAAGATCTTTGATTTGGTCATCGGAAATACTTTAGAGATGACCGAAAGTCGTTGTCTGACAGGTTATACCTTGGTCTCATATATCTTACTCTTTTGGTTGTCATTCAAGTAAAAGTAATCATTCTGACCTTAACATTTCGAGAGTAAAAATTCAGTGAAATGAGAAGAGAAAACGATAGAATAAAGGTTAATGGAAGACAAAGGGATTTAAAGATTTTAGTCAAGAGTCTGAAAAGAATTCTTTACGAAATCTATGTAGATTCGTCACTTTATTTCGAGGTTAAAAATTTTTGTGAACCATTAAGAATTTCTTCCTGCGTTTCTTGTCGAGTATTTACACCAAGAATTGGTGTGATCTTTAAGAAAAAAGGTAATGGTTTTGTCTCAGTTACTAAAAAAAAAAAACCAATCCAGGTGTAATAATTTTGTGTGTGTTCTTTTGAACGTTCATGTTTCCAATGTCTTTACCATCCGATAATTTTTACAATCTTACAACATGATTAATCTAATGATCCCGGATCTTTACTACAAGAATACGACCCGTTCGACTATTAAAATCCTCACAGATGCTTTCTTCTCTGAGTTAGGGTGTCATCAGTTTTATTTGACTTAGACGACGACGACAGGTTACTACCGTCTACCGCTCCTAACATTGTCCTGTTTTCTCATCACGATTCTGTTCCTACATTTCTTGAATTGAGGGACGTAAAGATCATTGGTCCTGTGTTGTCTCGTTTTCTCTTACTTTCATCAAAAATTCCTGTTGCAGTTAAAAGGTGGAAAACATTACCGTACGACATCTACTTTTATAAGACCATCTCTTTCTAGATCCAAGGTTTAGACCAAGGACATGTTTGATTTTGAGACGTCTTCAAAGACAAGATAATTTACCCTATCGTAGGGGATGGAGTGACCTAACAGTACTCTTAATCGTCGATTGTTGGACCGTCTGTCATCCACAAGTTAAGTCAAAAGATATACGAGTCAACACAGGTTGAGAAACACTGGGGTGCCCGATCCCGGACGATCCCAGGAACCAGGTACCCTAAGAGGTCCGTTCTTATGACCTCACTCAACAGTAAAGGATGAGGTCCCCTAACGGGACTGGGTCCCTAGCTTGGGTGTGAGGACGTTACCGTCCACCCAAGAAATGGTGACACGGTGGACCCTTCGAAACGAGATTTGTAGACTCATATGAATTCGAAAGTAAAAGTATTTTACGACTTTGTTGTCGACACACCGTTCGAAATCGAAATTTATTGAGTTGACGTAGTGTAGTATTCTCTCTATTGGACTAAATAGTTGTGACTAGGGTCTTGTTCCGTTTACGCTCTCTCGAGTTAAAACTCTTGACTACTATTTATTTTTGTATTGTTAAATGTGAATCCTATTTCTCTTAATTACCATTTGTTCATTCATCTGTACATTAAGAGGGAGAAAGTTCATTTCGTCTTTTATGAAAACAGTTGTGTGGAGATCAGTTTTATCATATCTTGACCCTATGTTACAGAAAATTTTTTGTTTTCCTTAGTTATATACTAGATTGAACCAGAAATTCTGTCCTTTACGAAATTCCCGCATCTTTTCGGAATGTAAACTCGTTATTAAAAGGAGAATGACTATCTTGTCACCCAAGGTGTATTTTAATAATAAATGGTTTATACCAAGTCTCGAGTCTAATGTGGAAGGGACCGTAATGGTTCATTATCTCGTTCATAGTGTTCGGTGTTCCTTAAGATTTTTCTTTTTTCTTTTTTTTTGAAGAAAAGAACTTCAAATGAACTTTACACAAGTGATGATGTTGAAATAAAGTCTCCAAAATTTTCAATTGTACCTTTCTTAGAATGAGTTTTATCTGAATCTCTACTTAAATGAATCTCTACTATTCTATTCATTCAAAACGGTCGTCCGTATTATTTCTCATAAGTTCTTACTCCTAAGGGTAAGTAATTAGGTATACCTATCCGAAAGTCAAATGTCTGGTACCTTTCTTTGTTAAAAGATCTATTTGGTAATTAAAAACCCACAAAAATAAAATATTGGTTAATAGTGTAACTTTAGAGTAATGAGTGTATTACAAAGTCAACTAAGAAAACCTAAAAGATCTATATTTGACAGTAAATGTTTATTTACACGGAGGAGGGAAAGTTATTAATGTGGAGAATAAAACAAAAACCAGATTAATATAACCGGTCGAAAGAGTTCTGTTACAATACATTGTCATTACGGTCGGTCTGGAAAAAACTAAGTACTCAAAAATTTTCCTTAAATCATAAAGGGATTTATGATTTTATCTTTAAGATCATGGAGTGGTAAAGATCATTGTTTTACGACCGAAGACCAGACTCTATATATTTTAGAATACATAGATACAAGTAAATAAAAACAAAGTGATTCCTAAGAATAATCTTTATTTACAACTAAAGGGAAGAAAACTATAGGGAGTCCTATCAGTGTACAGGGTAGTGGATTATATTGAATTAAACTAAATAAGGATTACCCTTATGGTGAGTAAACATCATGAGACAATTACATTACGATTTAAGGTAAACTAAAATAATACGTAAAAAACGTAATACACTTTGACCATACATTAGAAGAAAATACGAGTATAAAATACAATAGAATCAAAACATTTTGCTTATACCTTCGAATGAAAAAAGGGAGATACAAGACTTTATGTATTAATAGACCACGAAAAGCATTCCTTGTCAGAGAGATGGTCAATTCTGGTCGTAAAAGTAAACACCGAGGTCTAGGATAGGAAAAAGGACAAAGAAACTCTTTTGGTTATGGAAAAGAAAAGTCAGAGAGTGAAGTTGGATACTTATACAAATTCAGAATTGGTAAAATTTGTATGTGGTACGTGTTTAAGCATGGTGTTTTTAAAAGAAATGATCAATTCAGAACAAGTCGTTTATAAATAAATGTTTCGATAAATAATTTTAACGATGAGATAAGTTCCGTGACTCTTACTTGACCTCAAGGACGAAAGATGGATAGGGACTAGGTCACTCCTTGTGTTTGTCCGTTTGCTTTCAGACGTTGTTGTTACGTTCCTCATTTGTTCGGTACGGTCCGGGAGAGAGAGGTTGTAGACGCGGAAAGGTTTGAAGAGGTGACTCGTCATTACGAGACCGGAGTTGAAATGAAATTAGACGGGAGTTCAAAGAAGGGAACGATTGCCAAAGTAAGTTTAGTGGTTTAAGTTATTGGAGAAGTCCTAGGAATGGATAGTAAAACATTGTTGAAACGACGAACTAAGTATATAAAAAATTTTATTTATGTTAGTGTAGAAGTTTACATGAGTCAATTTAAAACGAAAAATTTTCTTTCCAGTGTCTTATAAAATTCAAAATAACGCACACACACACGATTCAACGAAGTCATCACAGGCTGAGACACTAGACATCGGTCGGTCGAAGGAGACAGGTTCCCTAAGAGGTCCGTTATGACCTCTCGCGACGGTACGGGAGAAGGTTCCCTAGAAGGGCTGGGTCCCTAGTTTGGACGTAGAGAACGTAGAAGACGCAACAGTCCACCCAAGAAATGGTGATCACGGTGGATTAAATGGTATAGTAAACTAGGAATACTTTTTGGTTCATTCCGGTCCATTTGAGAGGAAACGTTCCAAGTCTTTTTAATTCATTAAAAGACTAGTAGTTTTGAGGTTATTCGTCGTCTCAATCTCGGTCTTTACATCAACATCGAAAGATTGAAGTCCGGGTCCCGAGGAAGGAGATATCAAATAATTGAACTGAGTAATTAATTCATGATTGAACTTACGAAAGACTAGTACGAGAAGAACTTTTGAAAAGACCAGTTGTGACGTGTAAGAAGATCAAAGGTTCCAAGGGACAAAGTCACGAAGAATTACAAACAGTTTTCCTAAATTCATGTTTGATACTGTAAAGAAGAAAGTGAAGAAGGAGGCCATAGAATAGATGTGAACATCATGATTAGATCCCTCTCCGAAGAAATTCTTCGACGAAAGACAAGACTACTTTTAATTTGTTAGTCTTAGTATCTTAAGTTACAACTTTCCCGGAAACTCTAATTCGGGTTGTAGGAATAAATTATTTATCTTCTTTTTGTATTTCAAGTTGAGTGTGTTCAGTGATCGTCCTAAACTTATTTTCAAATTCTGTTATAAACGGAAAAATTTGAATACTTAGTATTTCACATGTGAATATGTCGTATAAATATATATCATTTGTCTTTCGTTGATTTGTTTAAAGTTCTCATTACTAACCTGGGACAAAGTAAAAACAATTTCTATGAACAGGTATAAAGATTATACTATTATGATTACATACTCAGGTAAGTGGTTTCCAAAAAAAAATTTCAGTGTCTTACCGTTATTTCAATTTTGGGTAAGTTAAAGTGTTTGAGTACGTAATCAATAGATAGAAGGTCTAAAAATTTCCCCTGGACCCTTAGTTTTAATATGGTGAGAGATCGGATTACGAAGGGTAGATCCAACTATTGGTGTTGGAACAGATGTTCCGTCCTTGTCTACGGTGATCTGACAGACGACTTATCCCGGATTTTATCCCGGACCATACACCATTCGTGACTTTTGTACAGTCAATGGTGACGAAGAGGTCGTTAATGATGAAGACTTATATAAGTATACTAATATTTTTGTCGGTATGATTACTAAGTCGGTGTGTGTGTTCGTAGGACAATCTCCTGGGGGATGGAATGAGGTGAGGAAAGTCAGATAGTCGGTCCAAGAAAAAAATCGCCCGTCTCGGTGTTAGGATGAATATATCCTTATGGAAAGGTTGGTGAGGGTTCGATCTTCATGAAAGTATAGAGTTGTAGTCTCAGATGTCCGAGACTTTTAATTCTCGAATAAAATTTTCCTTTAAAAGGTGACGTTGTGAAGATTTGATGATTCGAACAAATGGGTACTATGTTTTATGTACTTTTTATTTTCCATAGAGTACACTTTGTTCTAAAAAAAAGGGAGAATTAACACGACTTCAAATTTGAATTTGAAGGGGTTTAACCGAAGGGGAGAAGTTGAAGGACAAAAGTAATCTTTATCGTTAAAAGAACAATTGGACTTTTTACTTTAATGGAAAAGAGAACGAAAGAAAATGAAAAGAGTTGACGAAGTTTAAAGTAGGTAGGTTATTGATTGTAAGGAGTTTTGTGGTGAGGATTCTGAGAGGAGTGACCTATAATGTCAGTTGTGTCAAGTGTTAATGAAGGCATCAAGGTTTTAGATTTTTCAAGACTTTTCTAAAGAATAATTCAAAGTACAGTTTCGAGTAGACTATCACCGTTTTTAGACGAAACTTGACTACACTTCGATGAATGTCCGAAATAAATCGGATGAATGACTTTGTAAAGGTAAAAGCTGACGTCTTTATGATCACAAATTTATGACCCACTACGGAGTTTGAAACGACCCCCATAATGTATTATATGTTATATATGTGGGGTTAAGTCCACAGGACAAGAATTGAAAGGAAAACTATGAAAGGGATTGTGGTGAGGTACGTAAAGTCGGAAGTATAGACGGTGGTTCAGGATATCCAAGAAGAAAGGTTTATGGTGTTGACGGTTAAGACGAGGTGGGGTTGACGATGGTGTAATAGGGTTAGTAGACTGAATCTTTACTGGTCTGGGTGTCGGATGTAGGGTCGGTACTTCAGGAAGTGTAAACTGGTTAGTGCATATCTTCTCGTCTCATTCTCTCCAAGGATATATTGGTGGGATTTATAAAGTGACGAAACGTGTTCTTGAATTCTTTGACCTTGTCTATGTATCATTCTCCCATTTCTGTCACTGACACCATAATATAAACTTGAAGACACGTGAAAATTTTAAATCAAGTAGATATTGACATTCGATTCTTCTCCGAAAGAAAAGAGGTTGAACTACTTTAAATTTTCTCATTTACATGTCTCATTTGTGTGGTAAAACAATTTTGTTGTTTTTATTTACTTTTTATATGATCCAAGGAGGGGACAAATAGTGAAGTTGATTTTGAAAAGTGACACCAAAAGTTCCTGAAGGAAGAGGTCAAACCAAGGTGACCTTGACCATGGAACCTGGGGATGAACCGTCCCTCTTTCGATGTATAGCGGAGAGTCTTTCTGAACTTTATGTATTTTGTGTCATGTGTCCTAATGTTTCGTCCGGTCTAAATAAAATTTACTCATTTTATTTTAGTCACTAGTGTTTCTTTTAGTTAATATGACTTTTAGTGGTCACAAAAAGTCTTGGGTATAAAAACTATATAAATACATAGTCGAAGAAATGATTGTGGGTTGTACATTTGAGGTCACCCCAGATTATTGTTGATCAAAATTTCATCATTAAACGTATTTTATATAAGTCTCTATCGGTTTTGTCATTTGTATTATAAACACGAAAAAGATACTGATTATTTTAGTGTCCTGATGACACTAATTTCGTGACATTATGATGACACGAAATGACCAATTTTAGTATTATCTTCCTTTCCAATTTAAAGTCAATGTCCAATAACAATCATTGTTATATTTCTTGAAAAAAAAGTAGATTTACGTCCCTAAGGAGATTTAAGACAGGAGTCTGGGAGAAGTCCCAAAATCTTAGACCTCATTTTGGGATAATTTAGATCAATGAAATTGAAGGGTGATCAGGGGTGTGAGTCTCTTTAGACTTTAGACCCGAAACAGATTTGTACAAGTTAGGACAAAAGTAAGAACTGATGTGATGACGAGATAGAATCCTACAGTTAAGAGGTGGTCTACGAACAGTTTTAGAATTGATGGAAAAGTTTTCGTTAAGTTTAAGGTAGAGGAAAGACGTAAGAAAAAGATGACGAAGTCGGGTGTACCTAGGGAGGAAAAGGATCTTGAGGATTACGCGCACACCTAGTTACGAAGTACTGGGTTTTACATTAATAAGAGAATCTCGAGGTGAAGACACAGAGAAGTAGATTTCACATTCTAGGGACCCCTGTACCCACTGTATGAACATATATCACCGTGACGGATATACACAATGTCCGGGTACCTTGCATAAGTCACTTCTTTGATAAGAGTCATTCCCGAAGGGACCACCGAGTCTACCATTTCTTAGACGAACATCACACCCTTTGGATCCTCGTTAGGGACCCAACCCTTCTAGGGGACCTCTTCCCTTACCGTTGGGTGAGGGTATGAGAACGGACCTCTTAGGGTACCTATTTCCTCGGACCACCTGATGTCAGGTACCCGATATCAGGGTTTCTCAGCCTGTGCTGACTCACTGATTGAATGAGTAAGAATTATTTGGTTCATCATCTTCTAGTAAAGAAAGTTTTCAAATTCCTAGTCTTTTACGTAGTTCTCCTGACTTTTAAGATGATCCGTCGTTTTTGTCTGAGTATTCCCTTCAAATGATAATTATTAAGTTGAGTTAATCTTGGATCTATCAGTATAATATAATTTTTGAGTCTTTGAATAAATGATCCGTCACTACTTAAAGTTCATTATTTAGTCCCTTTCTCACGATTTCACCCGTATTTTGTTACTAAGTAAGTTTTTTATGATTCGTAGATGAGATACGATCCGTGTTTAGGTCTAAAGTGTCTAAGTTACCATTTTTTTTTTTTTTCCTAGGAGTTTGTTCTTAAATGAGAATCTGGCATCTGATCCTAGTCCCTGAGGACTAAGAGTAAGACTTTGAGACCCTGTTTTTCGTCTCGTCCTCTAATTCAATCCCACCTCTGTACAAGAGTCTTCCGTCATTCAGTATATTTTGTAATATTTCTTTGTCTAAACCTCGACAAATATATATATATTAGATGTATCATATATATTTTTATCGTAATTTTCAAGATATATGTATTTCAGATGTACCTTTGTCTAAAGCCCTATTCAAAGTTAACAGAATGAAATCTTATAAATAACGGGTCATTATAATCTACTTACTCCATAATGAGATGAGTAACTAATTACAAAATTAGTGTTTGTGAAGTATTACAAAATAAAAAGAAGTTTCTCGGGTCGGTTCAACGAGGTAAATGAAATATATTTTTATTTTTTAAATAGACACTGATAGGGTCTTCACCCACCCGCTATCATTACCACCACTTGTAATGAGATTCATTAGAAAAACCTTCCAAGGTCTCTCCTCCGGTTACCCTTGCACCCGCCCTTTGTTCTTCGACGAGGCGTCGCGAAGTCGGAGGTCACGACTAAGACTGGCCTATCTTTGACGGGAAGAGTTTCCCTTCGAGGGTCTGATTATCGTACCTTAAGTCCCTCACTCACTCCCCCTCCTACGCACCCACCCTGACGTTGTTTATTTCCTTATCAGACTGTCACGGTACGACGATTTCGTGGAACGGGTTTTGAGTTGGGAGACGGAGGGTGTGTTATTATATAGATATACAATTGATGGTTATCATGTCCTGACTAAGACTTCGATCTTTAGAGTTCCGGAAGTTAAGAAAAGGAGTGATATACGTTAGTCGCCGTTTCAAGATGACTAATGAGGACGTTCACAAAGAGCGTAATTGGGGGAAGAGAAGGGTGTTGTAGGAACAAGGCCAGGGACGATAGACCTGTTGACTTCATTGCGTCATTAGAGAATAGACTATCGAATGAGGTGAGAAGCCAGAAGTTTCGATATAAAGTCTCACCGTTGTTCTAAAGATCAAGGACTTTGTGACGACCTAGTACAGTAAAAGGAAGGATTCTCTCCAATTCTCTAAGACGTCTTGATCTGACGTTACTTAAAGTCATCTTCCACTACTGTAACTGGATCCCTTATTGCCTTTTCTCTGACCTGTCCTTCTCTCCTCTGTGTTTCTGGTTCTTGAATGTTGTTTCCTCAATCTTTTCAATCTATTTTACGTTCTTCCTTGCCCTGGTTCTTTCAGTTTACTTTTCTCCATATTGTTACTTCAAAATCAAATAATAAAAATATTGTTTATCAAATGTTAAAACATTGTTGCTCATTCTAGTTTGTAAATATATACACGATTCGTGATCCAGTTTACTAAATATTACGTAAACGAGTAAATTACAAGAGTTCTTAGGAGTCGACTGATGTGTGACCAGAGAGAGTCTCTTTTGTTCCTAATAAAATATATCGGGGGACAGAAAAGTGTTGTTACGGATTTTGTCTCGTGGTATGTTAAATATACGACTGATGCAACCACAGTTGTTATAGTCTCCTTTCGCCAAAAAGAATATGTGAAGTAATTACAAAGTACCTGATCGTGTTATATATGTACATATATGTCTATATATGTACCAAAAGGTCCACCGACCTGTCCGGGAGTACCGAGTCTACCATCTCAGACCGACGTTACACCCTCTGGACCCAAACTAGGGGTCCAGCCCTTCTAAGGGATCTCTTCCTTTATCGTTGGGTGAGGTCATAAGAACGGATCTCTCAGGGTACCTATCTCCTCGGAGCGCCGGACGTCAGACTTCCCAACGTCTTAGCCTGTACTGACTCACTGAAGTGAAAGAAAGAATAAAAGGGTCCACCGAGTCTCCATTTCTGAGTCGGACGGTTACGTCCTCTACACTCAAACTAGTGACTCAACCCTTCTAGGGAACCTCCTCCTTTACCGATGGGTAAGGTCATGAGAACGGACCCGTTAGAGTGCCTGTCCCCTCGGACGTACAACGTCAGGTACCCAGCGTTTCTCAGTCTGTGCTGACTCGTTGACTCGTACGTACGTGTCGATATATGTATGTGTATGTATTTGTATGTGTGTGTTTTTTGTGTGTGATCTCTAAACCTTTATTTTGTGATACCGAAAGTTTTTATTGACAAGAGGACCCCGAATTTATACTTAACCTTGTCATTTCCGAGTCCATAAAAACAGAATATTTCGAGTTCCCTCTTTTCCATATCCTTTTACAAAAAATTTTTCATACATATTAGTAATGACTTTTCTTTGTACCGAATATGGAGATGGTAGTTGGACCTTTACTCTCCCCTGATCCATTTTCCTTCTAGTTTCAATGAAAGAAAATTTTACACATATCCTTTAAAGGTTACTCTATGATGATACCTGGTTTGAGATTCGAGTTGGATGATAAATGTTGCACACGAGACGTGTGTTCTTGGATCCGGTCCAAATCTAAAACGTTTTTAGGTGACACACACGGACACGTGAGTCAACACTGGTTGAGACGTTGGGGTACCTGACGTCGGGTGGTCCGAGGTATACAGATGCCTTAAGAGGTCCGTTCTTATAACCTCAACCAAAGGACCACCGAGTCTCCCATTTCGTAGACGGACGTTACACCCTCTGGACGGACGAAGACAGGGACCCAACCCTTCTAGGGGACCTCTTCCTTTACCGTTGGGTGAGGTCATAAGAACGGGCCTCTTAGGGTACTTGTCTCGTCGGACCATCCGATGTCAGGTGCCCCAACGTTTCTCAGCCTGTACTGACTCGCTAAAGTGAAGTGAAAGTAAAGGAGGAGGTCCCCTAGAAGTACTAGGTCCCTATCTTTGACGTAGAGAACACAAAGGACGTGACCGTCCCCCTAAGAAATTTTGGTGATAATGATACTTTTTTCTTGTTTATTGTTCTCCGTTTTACACACGCAGTGACTGGAACCCAATCATTATAGCGATACAAACCCACATGAAAAGCCCCCATATTACAAACGAACTTTCGTAGTCCCGTGATGAGTCTTTTCTGAAAACTGGTATTAAATGTGACACCTTAGAGTTTTTGTGTGAAAGTTTTCGTTCATTTAGATTGTCGAAATTTGAAATCATTACACACACAAGTGAGTAAGTAAGTATTTATAAATGTATCTCGAATGACATGATTCCGTAACATGATTACGACATTTTGGAATAAGTCACCCTCTTTGACTTTTTATTTGTCTTATAATATTACATTATACCGTTTGGGACATTACCCTTTATTACACGATCTCTATAAATATAATATTTATTCTTTTCTAGTAATTAATCGATGTTGTCTTTTATAGTACGGTGAATTTTTCGTAAAAGGTCTTATGGAATTATCCTTCTTTTGTATCGACTTACCTTGAGTCTCCTATAGAAAAATAGTTCAAACATTTGACTCCGAGTGGGAAAGGGAAATGGTTAAATTAAGACCGAGATTCAGTTTTCAGAAATTTTTTTTTTCAGAGAGGAACGATAGATAAAACGTAAAAGCAAAAATTAAAAACAAAAACTAGAAAGAGAGACCGACAAAAGAGATGTTTTCTTTACAACGGAGTCTTTCGGAGAGTCGGTGAATTATTATCATAGTTTTGAACAGATGTTATACGTATTTGAAAAATGAAACAAATGTTTCTAAATCCTGTTTCGAGAGTTTTAATTATTCCGTGTACACAGATATGATGATAATATCGGTATATTCGGTAAACTATATCGGTAAACTATCGGTGAATAGTTTATTCGTACTAATTTATGTGTAATGTTATTTGTATATAGAGGGTTTAACAGAGGGTTAGTGTGTTAAAGACCACGTAAATTACACTCTATTCCGTTGTCTTTTGTTTCTAGTGCCTTAGACCAGGGTAGTGAAGTGCCCTTTATCTACCCCTTTGTCACCTTTGTCACAGTCTGAAATAAAAAACCCCGAGGTTTTAGTGACGTCTACCACTGACGTTTGTACTTTAATTTTCTGTGAATGAGGAACCTTCTTTTCAATACTGGTTGAATCTGTCGTATAAGTTTTCGTCTCTGTAATGAAACGGTTGTATCCAAGCAGATGAGTTCCGATACCAAAAAGGTCACCAGTACATACCTACACTCTCAACCTGACACTTCTTTCGACTCGCGGCTTCTTAACTACGAAAACTTGACATCACAACCTTTTCTGAGAACTCTCAGGGAACCTGACGTTCCTCTAGGTTGGTCAGGTAAGACTTCCTCTAGTTGGACCCTAAAGAAACCTTCCTTACTACGATTTCGACTTTGAGGTCATGAGACCGGTGGAGTACGCTTCTCAACTGAGTAACCTTTTCTGAGACTACGACCCTCCCTAACCCCCGTCCTCCTCTTCCCCTGCTGTCTCCTACTCTACCGACCTACCGTAGAGTCACTTGAGACCCTCAACCACTACCTGTCCCTCCGGACCGCACGACACTAAGTACCCCAGCGTTTCTCAGCCTGTGCTGACTCGACTTGACTTGACTTCCGTTGTCACAATTATTTGTTTTGTTAAGTTTAAAAGTGTTTCAAAAAGTACACGACCCTATTAGTGCAAAAAAACGATTATTTAGAATTTATTGTCATATCATTCTTCCAATATCCAATTTTAAAAATTATTTACAGTGACATTAAAGAGTATGTAGTCGAGTTGACTACTAAGATTAAAGATAAAGGTCGGACTTAAAGGAAGAACTTAAGGTAAAACATAAAGTTTAATGGATGAACTGTCCAGGTCAATTTACAGATCATCCGGAAAGTTTCAATTGTACAGGTTTGTTTTTGCGAGAACTAACAGGTCGGGTTGAACAATGAAGTGACAGAAGGGGTTGAGTCAGTTGTCGTTGAGGTGTGAAAGTTTACGAACCCGGTTTTTAGAGACTCATGCGGAACTGACGAAAAAATACGGAGTTTGGGTTAAGTAGTTGTATAGGACGGACGGTGAGTCCCAAACATTGTATAGGTTTTAGACGGGAGAAGTACGGCAAAGGACAACAATGACACCAGGTTCGGTGATAGTCGAGAGTAAATCTATTGACGTCATTAAAGGTTATACCGAAGGGACAACTGTAGAAACGGGACGGGAATCAAATAAGGTGTTTCTCGACGGTGTCATTTAGAAATTTTTCCCTTCAATGGTAGTCAATTGTCAAATTTGTTCTTTTTGGTATACTGGCATAGTTAACTGTATCTTTTTGGTGAACTTTTTAAAGTTATGGGTCAGTACTATTTTTGAGTTTACTACTTTTCTGTCCGTGGATGTTTTGTGGATGTCGATTGCACATGAATTACCACCATCTGAATTACGGAAGGGAACTCTAGTCCTTATTCTGATCGAACAGATTAGAGGGGTACGGATGGTTTGTGTCATGAGTTTCATGAATAGTCTCGTCATTCCAGTCTTTTCTCTTATTTTAAGTGACCTTTTCTTCTTTGCATTGACAGACATAAGTGTCTATGTAATCTTTTGAGTGTGTTTTTTTAATGATCTTAAATAATCCAATCGTTTCAGAGTCCTATGTCTTAGATGAGTGTCTTTAGTTGGTGTAACAATATTTGATATTATTTGATCTTTGGTTTTAAATTTTGTGTTATAGTAAATACTGACAAGGTTTTTTTTTTTTTTCACGAATCCATATTTAGATCGTTTTGTATATATTTTACACACAGACAATCTTCGATATTTTACGACTAGTTTCTTTAGTCTGTTAGATTTATATTCCTCTCTATATTTGACACAATACCTAACTTTCTAAAATAAAATAAAAATTGTTTTATTTCTATAGTTAAAAGGGATTTATCTAGATTCCCAAATTACTTTAAGGATGGTTTTAAGGTCGTAAAAAAAATTATCTAGGATCTAAAATGTACCTTTCCTTTATCTTATCAATTTTTGTTAAGACTTTTTCTTCTTAATCCCTTTAAAGTGATGGACCAAAATCCTGAATGGTATGTCGATGCCAATGGTTCTTTTACTCTATGATCATGTCCCTATTTGTGTTTGTAGTTATCTAGTCTTATCTCTTAGATCTTCATCTGGCAGTATCGTGTCGGTAGGTAGACTAAAAACTGTTTCCACGTTTTAATTAAGTTACCTCCTTCCCATTAAAAAAAAGTTGTTCACCATAACATTGTCGACTAGTAAAGTGTCTGTTTTTTACTTTAAGTTAGATTTGAAATATGGAAATACACTTTTAATTCATTTTTACCTAGTGTCTAGATGTATACATTCTACATTTCGAAAAGTCTTTTGAAAATCTTATTTTGTCCTCTTTTAGAAACCTTGGATTTCAATTCCTCTATAATCTGAACTATTGTTTTTTTGTTAAGTATTTTCTTTTTTCTATTTAATCTGAAGTATTAATAAAAGAAGCGTTTTCGGAGATAATTCTTCTACTTTTTCATTCGATGTCTGGTCCTCTTTTATAAACGTTTAATGTATAAACTGTTTCACAAAGATAGGTCTTATATATGTATTGAGTAATTTGAGTTGTTCTTTTGTTAGTGTAATCTTGTATGTGTCTTCTGGACTTGTCTGTGAAGTGTCTCCTATATGTCTGTAGTTTGTTCGTGTGCGTTTGTGTAAGTTGTGGTAATCGGTAATCCCTTTGTGTGTGATTACAATGTTACACGATAGTGATGTATAGATAATCTTACCGACTTTATTTTTTATAGGACTGTCATAGTTTACGACTGTTCCTACGTCTTTTTAAAATAGAGAATGTGTGACTACCACCCTCACATTTAAGTCGGTAAGACCTTTTCACCGTCAAAGAATATCTCAATTTATATATAAATAGTGTGTTGGGTCGTTGACATGAGGTCCCCTGAATAGGATCTCTCTGCTTTTGTATAAAATGGACGTTTTGACAAGTGTCGTCGAAACACAAATATCGGGGTTTGATCTTTGTGTTTTCAGGAAGTCAGTTGCTGACTTGATTGACACCATGTGGTATGTTCCCATGGGAAGGTTGAAGGAGGGACCTCTTCCCTTACTGTTGGGTGAGGTCATAAGAACGGACTTCTTATGGTACCTGTCTCCTCGGACCGTCCGATGTCAGGTACCCCAGAGTTTCCCAGTCTGTACTGACTCGCTGATTTTGTGTGTGGGTGTTTCCATGTGAAGAATCTTAATTTTACCTTGCTTGGTGACTATGTTCTTTGTTGATCTTACGTAGAGTTCCCAGATTACGACTCCCTTTTTTCGGTTAGAGTTTTCTAGTGTGTTACATACTAAGGTGAAAATATTGTGAGAGGTTCACTGTTTTAATGTCACTACCTCTTATCTAGTCACCAATTCCGACCCATCATGTCTCCTCAAAGAATCACGACTGCCTTGTCTAGATCAGGACATAGGACTGACACTCCCAATATACTTAAATGTATCTTCTTTTATTATATCTTAATGTGTGTGTATCGGTGAGAGTTTAGTATAAGATTGTTCACTCTCCTCCCCTTTTCCGTTTATCGAGTACAAAATTTTGGGGAGTCACCGAAGATTCGAGTAGGATTTATGATTTTAGGGGTGACGTTAGATTTCCGTGATGTGCTTTTCGTGTATGAGTGATCCTAGAGTAGGTGTTAAGAGGGTGAGAGTTAAGGTTGGTGTGACCAGAAGAACGAGAATCTTGTATCGTCCGTACGAGGGTGGAGAGATAAATCTTTCAAAAGAGAAATAATGAAGTGGGTCTATGGACGAGTTTACAGTAGATTAGTCTCTTCTGAAAGGTCAACAATGGCGAGGGGTGGTGTGTATTTCGCTACAGAAGAAGAAGAAAGAGAGAGATATCCTTGGTATTTTGGTATTTGTCTTGAGTTCATAGAAGGAGTGGACACGGGGACCGTACAAGAACATAACTACTGACCGTCCGTAATGTGAAACGTGGGTCCATGAGTTCGGTCTCGCACACTCTAAGAATGGAATGAAGTGTGAGTCATGAGAGTTTAAGTAGTGGGTGAGAAGAGGAATTAGTGTCGGAATTGAGTAGAGAAGTAGTTAAGAGTTTATTTACCAATATTTCGATGGAGAAGGTGGGGTGGGGGTCGAGGATTTATAAGAGATGAGATCTCGGTCTCTTTAGAAAGATCTTACAATTAAATTTGTAAGGTAGTAAATACCCTACTTCAGTTTAGACGAAATATCTCATATGTTCATAAAAGTACGAGACGAGTAAAAGATGGAGTGAAGGATAATTGGGTGGTGGCCATGAATTATGTGACATGACTCATCCGCACAGGAGAGGATGGAGGTAGGAAATGCGTACAAGACTGACTTTACCGGAACGAAGAGGGTTTAAGAGGAGAAGGAACGGATAGACCGTGTGTCTAACACAGTGAAAAGGATCCTTCTTAAGGGAGAGTATAGAAAGGAAGGGAGTGTCCCAGCCTGTGAGGGAGGACATCTAGGGATTTCACAGAATGTAGATTGGACCAGTGACGTAAACGATCAAACATATGGACAGGGAACTCCCGTTCCTGTGCAGAATGAGTAGAAAGGTCAGAGTAGTGGATCGTTTCATGGACCGTGTGTTCGTCCTGAGTTTTGATTAAGTTTTGATGACCTATCCACTTAATTCAACTGATTATTTCGTCTGCTGAGTACCACTCTCCTAGTTAGTCCGTTCTGAAGAACCCAATCAGTCGATAACACGTGTCCACATAGTCTCTTCCGTATACTTTGTTTGAGATGTCTCAAAGATAAGAAAACCAGTACATAATGGGATGTCTTCAACTTCATGACTAAGAAGTCGAACCAATCCGATTCTAGTAGTCAAGGTAAAAGGACACTTGGTCAAAGGAAGGAGTTTTCTTATGTTACCTAAATAAAGTAAGTGTTTCGATGCCGTTCCCGAGGCTTGGCAGTAGGATATTTAAGTGCGACCACAGGTGCTTCTCTTCCTCCTACAGAGTGAGTCCCGTTGGAGTGGAGTCGATCTCTTTAGAGTTCTTTTTCTTTTAGTTCGAGTTGGTTGTCCACAGTTATGTAAAAGTATACATTTTTTCTTGATCGAAACACCTTTACCCTTCAAAAAAAATTTGAAGTAAAGGTGTACAAATAAAAAGGTAAAGGAAACTTTTAGTAGTATTTCGTCGTTTGTCGTCCAAATGTGAACAGTGTTCCATTTGTAGTTTAATGAGAGTTACGTTTATGTGTCACGGACTACAAGTTGAAAACTACTGTCACTAGGGAATTCCATAGAACTCTTGAAAAAGAGAAATTAAGTTCATTGGTGAATTGACGCTGGGGATGTATGTAGTCGAACACAGGGTTTTTCATCTACGAGTACAAGTAGACCAGTAGTTATGAGAAAATTTTTCATTGGGTTCGTTAAAATGGTGTTACATGAGTTACTTAATTTTACGTTGTGTATGAGACAAGACTTAAGGAAAATTTTTCATCTAAAAGAACGGATATAATGATGGAAGAGACATTAATAAAAGATCACTATTGAGTGGTGGTTATTTTCGACTACTTTTCTTTTACAATGATATTCGTATTGACACATTATGTCCATATAATGATTAGACAATTTATAATAAATATGTTTATCATTAATTATGAGTAATCATCTCGTTTTATAAGATGTTGGTGGTGGTCAAGCTCCTTAATTGTATTTTTTGAAGACCTTTTTTAGTTTCGTTTTTTTAGTCAGTTAGGTCATTATTTGTAGTCCTTTAAATCGTGATTTAGAAAAGACTTACACTTTATACCTGTATCTTTTATTATAATAACTTAATTTTTTTATGACCACTACAAAATAAAGTGGGAACCAGATTTCTCAATGACATTTAATTTATTATATCTTCAATGAAGGGAAAATAAAATGAACAACTCTTTTTACTTAACTTGTCCATAGGACTTTCTTTTTGGATTGTTTTGATTTAATGTTCACATTTTAACGAAGGGTAATAAATTCATATCAATTGAATTCACTTTTAAATGAAAAAACGGGAAAAAAGTGGAGTTATTATGTGACAGTAGACAATAAGAGGGTCTTAGACAGAAGACGGGATCGGTTTATCTGTTCAATTTACTAGTCTTAGTTGGGGGGTCTTTGAGACTTCAAAAACTATTGTCGTGGTTAGAGATCTTATATGGAGTCATACACCATATAACGAAAACTGAATGTAACTCCGTTCGTACCCGTCCCCGACCAACGTCCCCAGTGTCTAAAAGAAATTGTCTACCCAAGAAAACTTAGTAAAATAATTTTTGTTAGTCGTAAGTACAAAGGTGGTTTTAGAAAATTTAGGATGTGAAACAATGAGAACGAAGAAGAGAGACACCCTGGGAAGGTTGGAGATGAAATAAGGTAAACCGAAGACCGAACGTGTTCCTGACACAAAACGAAACAAGAAAAAAAAGAATTCACTTTGTTCTTATGGTAAAAGAAATTATTCCGTTAATTTTATAATGTTTAAGAATTTTACGGGAATAGATGTAATATGGACAAACACCTATTTAGTTCTGAAAGAAAGACTTCGGTGAGTTCGACTGTCGGACATCATCATAGGGAAAGGTCACCATCCAAAACAATGTCAAGTTTTGTTCGTTTGTTCGTTTTAGGGTGTTCTCATATTTTTATAAGTTAACGTCCATAAAGATCGAGTAAAGATTTTGTTTAGACTTATAGTTCGTTAAACAAAGATATTTAGAAGTTTTTTTTAGAACCGAAAAAAAATTCGGTTCTTTATTAAATGTATTTACTGATTTCTAGAATCTGGAATCCCTTCAGAAGTCAAAATCCTTTCGATTTTAATAATGACATAAGTAATCCGTCTCTTATTGAACGGTGTCTTGTCCTTTTTCGACTGACTACGATTCTAAATTTGTAGACTTTTTACCAATGACCATTCCCACCCCACCCCACCCCACCCCACCCTACAAAAGGGAAAAGGTACTTTTGTGGTTATAAGAGGTGTAGTATCTTTACATTCTTTAACTGACTCGGTAAATTAAATATTACTGTCATATTTAGATGTCAAAGTAACTTTAACGGAATTTCTCTGTCTGTTCTCTATTCTCACTTTTTAATACGTACTTAATAAAAAAGAGGAGACGAAATTTTCAACGATAAGTGAAAAAATTATAGTTATTGAAGTATACTTATCCAAGTGTTGATGATTAGATCAACATTTTATTTACTAAAGAAGGAAGATTAGAGATCCTAGAAAAAGTTTGAAAACCGATTTAACTTTTTTTTTTACCGTAAGTCTTGTGAGACACACTATGGAGTCAGACATGAATTTTGTTCTCTAAATTTCCGAATGCAGGTCGCGTTCGTGAAAAGCTTTAGTTTTCCACGAGTGATGGTTTTTCTCAACACTATGGTTTCCTTGTGACAGTGATTCTCAGAAAGTCGTGACTTGTGTTTCATAAAGAACTCGAGGTTTCGTATCCGGTCCGTGACTTCTATACCACTTCAGTTCGGACTTTCCTTTCACTCTGTACTAAAGGGTCCGATTTTTACTCTTTGTTTATTGACGTTAGACTAGCTGGTAAGGAGAGAAAGAAGTTTTTTGAATAGGTGTTAATCGTAATAAAAGAGAAACATTTCAAAAGGAATTATGAAACACTTATGAAACCTAATGGGGTAGTGTGTTATTTCCGTATTATTAATTTCTTTTTCACTTGTAAATGACTTATGAAGCTGACACGATTTCCAAAGTGTCACAAAGGTGGCTCGGATATGTTATAAAAATAGATGAAGAATTTTACGACTATAGGTCGAACAATTATTCTAGTCAGTGGTACACAGAAGTCGTATTTCTGGTCCAAATGAGGATGTCGTATGACTAAGCTGTTATACGTGTTTGAGGGGTCTTTCAAACTGATGTTTAATGTCAGCTCAAAATTAATTGGAGTAAGATGGTCTCTTCTCACCATGGACAAGTTTATGTTACACATAATTTGTTAGAGGGGGTGTCGCGACACTTTCGAAGAACCTTCCCAATGGTTGAAGTTGATACAAACAAAATATTGTCTTGAGGTCTATTCGTTGTCTGTTTTTTCAAGGTTAAATAGTTCGGGGAAGATATTTAATCTATTAAATGTGTTTGACATATTAAATAGTATTGTTGGAATATCTATGTGAGTAAAATGTCTCTACTTTTATTCGAGTTTCTCCGACTCTTTAACATCAACTAGAGTTTAGTGTTTCGATAATTCGTCGTTTTAGTCCTAACTTTGGTCATATCGTCTGAGGTTCAAAAGATAACTCGGTTTTTCGTCGAAAGACTTCGTGATGGTTGTGGCTTGACGATAATTAATTTTGAGACTTCATAGTTGTATTACAGTAAGGGTTCAATACTTTATATCAGAATTTTCTTTTTTAAATACATACCCTCAAAAACAAAGACTTTAGTTTATATTATAGGTAATACGTCAAAAATTTTCTCGTCTATCCGTTACAGACAAGGGGTTGGGGGAAAAGACAGAATGTAAAGAGGTGTCATGAAAAGAAAGGGTCTGTGTGAACTAAAAGGAGTAAATAATACAGAAGGTGATGATTTTGCATTTGATGTGCTCCTGTCTTTAGGACAGATACAATAGGTGACAACAGTAAAGGTTGTAGAGCTTCTCAGGACCGTGTATAATTCACGAGTTAATTATAAACACTTTGTTATCTTTTGGACTGTGGGTCATCCATAAGTTCTTTATAATCAAAGAGAAAAGAAAATGATACATCCTTTATGATTTTTCCAATTACAATTCTATAATTTCCGGTTTTCTTTAAATGGTGAAGGAACTATGGTTTAAAACTCGACTTTGTCTAATATTCAGGTTATCTTAAAGAACAATTTTATTTTACAATTCCTTTTATTTTTTTTCTGTGTAAGTCGTTTCAAAGTAAATCGTTTGTAGGAGATAACCCCAGATGTATTTAATATAAAGTTTGTTTCGTGAAAAATTTCACGGTTTTGAATTTAGTTAAAAGTATCTTTAGGAAACAACTTTAATTATAAGTGTCAAAACTAAACACCGTTAAGACTACACATAGAGGAAGGTTTTGTAATTGAAGAGTCGACTGTGTAAAATGACACGAAAAATTATCTTCGGGTAAGGAAATCCTAAGTCTTTAATTTTTAATTCGTATAAAACATTTTACTCAGTTATTTTTAGTCAGATTTACTTTACTCATTGAAATTACGACCTTCCGATCATAATTCATGAGGAATTATGGTTTGCTACACAAAATTCCTTACCTTATGAATCTTTTTGATTCTTTTTCTCTCGGTAAGAATTAGAGACTGAGATAGTTCTAGTGTCCGTTCAAATCATCAATTGATTTCCCTTGTACACAAAGGGACCACCGAGTCTGCCATTTCTTAGGCGGATGTTACGTCCAAACTGGGGACCCAACCCTTTTGGTGGACGTCCTCCCGTACCGTTGGATAAGGGAATAAGAACGAACCTCTTAGGGTACCTGTCTCCTCGGACCACCCGATATATCAGGTACCCCAGCGTTTGTAAGTCTGTACTGGCTCACTGATTCGTATAGTGTTTCCCTTGTATTTCGTGTCATGACCGATGGGGACTCATGAATGAGTCCCTAAAATCGAAAGACTAATTCAGTCACCGGAACCAAGTCACCATTTCTTAGACGGACGGTTATGTCCTCTACGTCCAAGTTAGGGACGCAGTCCTTCTAGGGGACCTCTTCCTTTACCCTTGGATGAGGTCATAAGAACGGACCTCTTAAGGTACCTGTGACCCCAGACCGTCTGATGTCAGATACCCCAGTGTTTTCTTAACCTGTGCTGAATCCCTCATTTGTTGTAAGACAGTAAGTGGTATTTTTTTACTTTAGAATTTTATCATATATTCATAAGACCTTTATACTCGGTCTACGTTTCTTCATTCTTCTATACTTATGTATACAAATCTAAAGTATACTAAAGTCAGTGGTTTAGGAATAGTAGAATTATGTCTCCTAATTTTTAATGAATGATGATCGTAAGGTCGTAATTTCAATTCGTAAAGTAAATCTGAAAGTAGCTAAAAATAACTGAGTAAAAAATTTTATACTGTATGTCTGACGCTCAGATAGTTTTCTAAGTCTGGTTTAGAGGAATCTCGTCAGGTCGTACAAGTGAAAGGACACGACCGTGGGTGGTGAGAAGTGTAGAGGTAAAAGGATCAACGGATTTTGACAGGTAGATTAGGAGATGATCGTAGAATCGGGGATAGAAGAAGGAGTAATGATAAAACGGGGTAAAAGTGTAAACGGAGACAATAATGGAGTATTAGGAAGATAAAATGTCTCAGGGTTAGAATCTACCTAGTTTACTTCTACTGTAATCACTGTATTACCTTTTCACGATGATAACAAGAGGAAACCCGGTGTCCTCGGACCGGTCCATCTCTATGTTTCCTTGACTTCGAAAGAACTTAATATCAAATTAAGTGTTTAAAATATACAACATTTCTAATAGTCCTTGAAAAAAGGGTTTTGTAGATGTTGTTACATTTTGTAACGGAAAATTGCATACAACTATTAACAATTTTTTATTTTAAAATCAGAACTCAAATATGTTAATTTTTTTTTTACGACAAAGTCTTTTAAGTGTGTAAGGAGTACCCTTGAAAACCCGTGTCTTTGGGTGTCTCAAAGTACGTTTACCACATGTAATGTGGATAAAACGTGTCACGGTATGCAAGTATCTATGTATACAGCTAAAATAGGATTTATCATAAAACTCTTTTCTTAAAAGGAATGTCTCTTTACATGTCTTCATATTATTTAAAAATAAAGACAGTCCTGTATTCTGATTAGTAAAATTCTGTCAATGGGTTACATTACACAATGATTATGATTTATTCGTTATGAGTCATTATTACATTAACCCCTAGACTCATTACGAATGAAACATCAAATTTTTGGAGGACTAAAGTAATCTACGTTATTAATATACGTTCAAAATTTATTATAGTAATCGACTTCCGTTCACGAAGAAAGGTCATCTCCTGGTTTATATCCACAATAAAGTTAGTCTAGTCTAATTCAATTTTGTAAAAAGTCTTTTAAAGATAGTCTACTCTGACAAATATGTGAATTGTTCAATGTTTTCGTGTGCGACGTGGTACACTGTCAAATGATTTCTCTTCCCTTTCCGTACGTAAGTAGTCCCAAGGGACTCTTATCAAAACTTGAGTTCTTTTCCATAAGGTGAACGGGTTTTCTTTTTACTTCATTGTCATATACGTCATCTACTGATTCAGTAGGTTAATTGTGTAAGTTGAAAGTCAACTAGGAAATTTCTAAAGTTATAATTCGTGGGAGATAATCTTTGACTATTCTAAATTCCCCCCTTTTTGGTTGTCTTCAAGACTTAGTGACCTTAAAAATAAGACAAAGGACAATTGTACGACTATCACGGTAGTAAGTTATATAAGCAAGGTATGTGAAAAAATTTTTTCGATATCTAGGAAAAATTTGAACTGGGAAAATTTTAAACATTGAGTAAATAGATTGTTAAGGAGGGTAACAAAGATTAAATTCACGAGTCGGTTTCGTGTGTTCTCCTTTTCGTACAGACAGAAATAATCTTTTACATTACCAAAGTTTTAGATTTCAAAGTTTGACCCTAATTTTCGTTCGTGCTAAAGTGACAATGTTCCTTAAGTTTCTATAAAAAATTTTCCACAGTTATGAGACGGTGACATACTCCTCACACCATTCGTCATCATCATATTTTTGACTTTCGTTTTAAGACAAGGTACGGGTGGTTTTAAGGGCCGGTTTAGGCTTTAACGTATTACTCGTTGTATGAGAAATCTCACTCGTTTTCGTGTTTCACTAAGGAAAGTATTTTTACACTTAGTTGGACTGGAATTTCAGACTGTGAAAATGTTTGGATGGATTTTGTCTGTTTTACCTACGTTTTAATATGACGGAGTGACAACGGAGTTTATGCTGGAATCACAAGTTCTTGAAAGGTTACTTTATCTCGTGACTTTTGTCGGAGCATGACCGCTGGGTTTTAGTGCCTGAGGACTCTTTGGGGGCCCTTCGACGTTTAAGGGAGGTGGGAGGACCTTTGGGGAGAATAGTCTTTGTAAACTTCTTAAAGAGGTGTTGTTAATTCGGCTGAACTTCTTACCTTTGGATTGTAGAGTTTATATGATATATACCTTACTTTGTACCGGTTTGTGTATTTATGCTTGCGTGTGCCAGAGACTGTGACACCATGTGATGGGACGGGCCCGGTAGGGTGTCGTAGTCGGTGTCTTTCTATGTGGACAGTGGACAAGCCGCTATGGGTCTGGGAAGGTCGGAGGACGGTGTTGGTGTCAGAATCCCAAACTCTGACTAGCCTGTCTTTCGATCTTAATAGATAGGTGACTTTAGATCCCCGGTGTTCAAGGGTCTCCCCGACCGAGGGGTGAACTTTTTTCCGACGTCTTTTGGTTATGACCTTTCCCTTTGCTGCCAGAGGGGAGGTGATCGTGGTGGTCTAAGGGAGCCAGAAAGGGGAGCGGGGCTTCAGTAGAACTAAGCCCGGTGTTGAGAGGGGGTTTTCGCAAGAGGAAGGGGGTGGGGGGTAGAGTGTGTACGGTTTCCCCGCCTGGTCCCCCGTGGGCACGTCCGTCCCCGGGAGGGGTGGGGGGACCGTGGGAGGGGGTGGGCCCCGAGAGGGCCGCGGGCTGAGGTCACTTAGAGGGGGAGGGGGATGTATGAATGAGGGGGCTCGGGTCCGGGCCGGGCTACGAGGGGTGGGGGCCGGCGAGTCCTCCTGAACCCCCCCGGAGGGAGAGATGGAGCGGTGACCCCTTCCTTCCTCCGCCTCCTCTCCTTCTCACTCTCCTTCTTCGCCTGCGGGGCGTTCCCGGAGCGCTCAGCCGTCTCAGGGAAGGTCTACTTCTCCCCCCCGACCACGCCCCTTTACTCCCCTCTCGGCCCTGACCCCCAGGGCGGCTCCGGGCCGTCGCGACAGGCGAATGGGAAGCGGCGGCGGCGGCGAAGGGGGAGGAGGAGGAGCCGGCGGCGGCGGAGAGGGTGATCCCGTCGGCAGAGGTGGCAGCGGCGGCGGCGGCGGCGGAGGTGGTGTCGGCGGCGGTCGCGGCGGCGGCGGAGGCTAAGGTGGGCCGTCCCCCCTGTGGAGTCGGGAGGGAGGGAGGGGTGAGTCGGGGAGGCTAGCCGGCGGCGGCGGCGGTTGAGGGAGGCCGGCGGCGGCGGCGGCGGCGGCGGCGGCGAGCACCGACTCCCCCTCCCCTCCCCCAGCCCGACCCAGCGGGGCGGCCGCCGGCGACGTCTAGTTTTTGCTACCGACCCACCGCAGCGGCGAGGGGCAAAGAGGCGAGGTCGAGCGAGCCGGAGGGATGGAGGGAGCCGGGGGTGGGGGGAGCGCGAGCGGACGGGAGGGGGGTGGGGGGGTCGAGAGCGAGCGAGAGCGGCGCCGAGGCGGTCGGGTCACGTTTAGTTTTATGACAGTGTGTTATACCGCCGCGCCGGCGGCCGTTTGTGGCGCTCTAGACGCCGGCGACGACTCCGCCGCCGACACTGCTCCGGAAGGGGGTCAGCCCACCGCCCCCTCGCCGGCCGCCGCCGCCGTCGTCGCCGCTCCCCTACGAGAAAGAGGCGGGACATGGGGAGGGGGCTGTGAGCGTTGGAGGTGCGGGCGGGACGCTTCCGACCTCGCTCTTCCAACGAACCGGCGGGCCTATCCGCGCCCGCCGGCGGCCCCGACACGCCCTTGCCCGCGGCTCCGTTTGCCGAGGCCCTCCCGGGCCCTAGGATGAAAACTTCAAAATAGGGCCGGCGGCAATGAACTTCCCCTCACACACACACACACACACACACACACACACCTCCCTTCCTCGTCCAAAGGGGAGGGGAGGGCGGGGGTTGCCCCCGGCGAGCGTCAAACCCAACTTTCCTCTTTTCTTGAGACGAGGGGCGCCGAGCCGGACAGGCCTTCGCCCGCCGCCCTGGACGTCCCGTCGGCCGGAGCGACGCGCCCTTTTCCCGGGGCTCCAGGGCCGGCCCCCGCCTGGCCTGCGGCGTTGGCGGGGCGCGAACGAGGGCCGGCCCGGCGGCTCCCGCCGTCCACCCGGACGCCGCCTCCGCCCACACGCCGCCGACGCCCCGCCTCTGTGTGGGGGAGTCTCCGGCCGCCGATCCTCCGGAGTCCGACTGCCCCCACTGGGCTCGCCCTCTGGCCGCAGCAGGGCTCCTGCACGCCCTGTGCAGGATTTTCCGAGCTTCGAGCGTCGAAGCTCAGACCATTTCACAACCCGAGAACTCAAAAGAACTCGCGACCTTTCTTTTGGTCAGACTTACGACGCTCCCAAAACAACAAAGCTAAAATAAAATTAACGTGCAAGGATCTTCAGGATCTTCAACTCGGTTTCTGTGAAAATGAACCCCCCCACCCTCCTCCTCTTCCTTTCTGAACAAAGATAGAAGAATTTCTTTATAAACAAATTAAAGGAGGACTTTGTTTTGCACAAGTTGTGAGTGTGTAAAGAGTGTTACATTCTATAAATAAATTTGTAAGCCGCAAAATTACCACAGGTTTTGTGATGTCGTAAAAAAAAAAAANGGCGAGCGTCAAACCCAACTTTCCTCTTTTCTTGAGACGAGGGGCGCCGAGCCGGACAGGCCTTCGCCCGCCGCCCTGGACGTCCCGTCGGCCGGAGCGACGCGCCCTTTTCCCGGGGCTCCAGGGCCGGCCCCCGCTTGGCCTGCGGCGTTGGCGGGGCGCGAACGAGGGCCGGCCCGGCGGCTCCCGCCGTCCACCCGGACGCCGCCTCCGCCCACACGCCGCCGACGCCCCGCCTCTGTGTGGGGGAGTCTCCGGCCGCCGATCCTCCGGAGTCCGACTGCCCCCACTGGGCTCGCCCTCTGGCCGCAGCAGGGCTCCTGCACGCCCTGTGCAGGATTTTCCGAGCTTCGAGCGTCGAAGCTCAGACCATTTCACAACCCGAGAACTCAAAAGAACTCGCGACCTTTCTTTTGGTCAGATTTACGACGCTCCCAAAACAACAAAGCTAAAATAAAATTAACGTGCAAGGATCTTCAGGATCTTCAACTCGGTTTCTGTGAAAATGAACCCCCCCACCCTCCTCCTCTTCCTTTCTGAACAAAGATAGAAGAATTTCTTTATAAACAAATTAAAGGAGGACTTTGTTNCGCGACCTTTCTTTTGGTCAGACTTACGACGCTCCCAAAACAACAAAGCTAAAATAAAATTAACGTGCAAGGATCTTCAGGATCTTCAACTCGGTTTCTGTGAAAATGAACCCCCCCACCCTCCTCCTCTTCCTTTCTGAACAAAGATAGAAGAATTTCTTTATAAACAAATTAAAGGAGGACTTTGTTTTGCACAAGTTGTGAGTGTGTAAAGAGTGTTACATTCTATAAATAAATTTGTAAGCCGCAAAATTACCACAGGTTTTGTGATGTCGTAAAAAAAAAAAACAGGGACAGGTTTTACAGGTAGAGGGACGGTCAAAGAACTTTGCTAAGAATGAGGGGTCTTCTTAGGAGGTCTTACTCGCGACACCAATGTCGATCTCGGAAATTCGGGCACATGTGTGTGTGTGTGTGTGTGTGTGTGTGTGTGTGGAAATTCTTCATGTCCGAAGAGATGTGTGTGTGCGTGTGCGTGTGGGTGTGTGGGAAATTCTTCATGTCCGAAGAGATGCCAATGTCGGTCTCAGAAATTCGCGCACATGTGTGTGTGTGTGTGTGTGTAAGAGACACCAATTCCATGAAAGCGGTCATAGTAAATTTTTAGGAACTTTATAACCCTATCCTGTGGTCAAGTTTTGAAAGGAGTGTAGTTTTTTGACTTTCATGAGAAACAATGCATGACATAGTCTTATATTCATAAAAAGATAACTATAGTAATTCTCCTCATTTAATCCTAATTTTTTTTACCCTTGTGATGTCAAAATTACACAAGTTACAACCTATTATTTTTTCTAGTGACTTTGAATTATGAAATGTAATCAAGAGAGGCTCCTTGATAAAGGTTTGATTTACAATTTAATTAACTACTTTACTCAAATCTCGTTAACTTAGGTAATAAATTATCCAAATTCGTTTTGGTGATATTTTATATCTCGGTTGCTAACGAAAACTTTACCATCTTAATGCATAAAATAGGTTTGATAACAATCTTTAAATAAATTACTTTATTTATATGTGTAAAATTATCTTGATATTACAAAATATTAGAATCCTCATGTTTATTCACACTTATCGAGTTCAGATTCTTGGTCACCCACCGTCTCTTCCATACATATTGTTATGTAGGAACTTCGTTTACGGCTTTTCGAAATTGGACCTAGATTACTCTTCGTAGTTTGGGTTTATCTCATTTTAAGATGTTTTATTGACCGGACATAAGAATTTTGTGATAGTCACAAGACTTTCGTTTTATTTTGACGTCTAATTTCCTTTGATTTCTGGACTGTCGATTTACGTTCAACACTGGAACTTGACCTAGGAAATAACCCCCTTCTTTCACGATATTTCCTGTAATAACCCTATTAGTCACACCCACCTTATACTTGATATCTAATTTCATGCCATAGGTAAATTCAAAGGACTTATATAATACATACTCTGATAGGAACAAGTATTCTTTTGTGTGACTTTATAATTCCCTATTTCCTTTGTACATACGTTAAAAAGGGGATTACCTAGTCTTTTTTCTTTAACATTGGGAATACGTATACATGTGTAAAGAGTGTGTAGGGTAAGTGTATATGTCTTTCTAACTATTTTTGACTACTTAGATCCATTATAAAAAAAAGTGACTCTTAGTCAAAATAAAGACAACTTCAAGTTTATACTACCTTTTCACCAATAGAAGATTTTGTTTCTTTTACTCGGTATTGTTTCCTGATTATTTTTCACTCTAAAGGTTTTATGTTCTTGTCTACCTCAGGTTCTTCCTAGTAAGTGTCCTGTTTTCTCTTCTATGAAAGAAAAAACCTCAAGTACTGTAATATCGAATAAAAAGTTCCTACCAAATTGACAACAGTACGACCTTTCACCCTCAGACAAAAAAAAAAAAAAAACCATCATTTTTAGTATTGGAATTTAAATGGTAGAATTGGTAAACATTCACATGCCAAATCATCACAATTTATATAAGTCAATAACACTTATAGATCTTGAAAAAGTAGAACGTCATAACTTTGAGATGTGGGTGATTTGTGATTGAGGGAGAGAGGGAAGGGTGTCGCGAACCGTTGATGTACCAATAAAAATTTAAAATTTTATACAAATTTATAAAAATTTTTTGAACCACTTATACCCTTAAAGACATGATAGGAACTTTAAAAAGTGACATACCTCAATGACGTTTTATTTTGTAAACTCGAAATTTGACGTCTCAAGGAATGAATTGGTTTTCTTCCTTATAACACTCTATCTCTTTATCTCTATGAGAACGTGTTACTTTCTCTTTCTCTCTATAGGAAAGTGTTACCATGATCGGTAAAAAGAGTCATTGTCTACCCTCAAAACCAGCGAGTTGAAAAGGAAGAGGGAATAAATTTAATGAATTTAACCCTTGTTTTTATCAATCCTTGGGAATGAATATATAAATCATTTACACTATAGGTATTAATCACTAGGTCATTTATACGTCACAGATAATGGGTGTTCCGAGACACCTCTTTTGTTCTCCCTTGTTTTGTATGACACGGAAAGTCTACGAGAGAGATTACTAACGTCTCTATTTTGTTCTATATTAGGGACATGATGTGAGTTCTCGGAAAATCAGATCATGACACATCGGTGATCGATGGCCATCGATAAACATAAATTTAATTAATTTTCCTTTTTAAGTCCGGGAATCAACGTAATCGGTGTAGAGTTCACGAGTAATTGGTAGTAGTGACTTTCGAGATAACATGTCGTGACCATCATCCGTTCTTATCATGTGACATATTTATGGTTATTGCAGTTATGTTTCATCTGTCATTATTTGTGGTGTCTTCAAATCTTCCTCTCTGATGGAACGTATCTGACCGTCATCCCCTTTGTAGTCCCTGTCAAAGGTCTTCTAACACATATCCGTTCACCTTTACCTCGTTCTTATAAGGTCTGTCTCTTTTACACTTGTTTAACCCTTTTTCTCTCCATGTAAGTTGCCTGACACGGACACGGACACACACGATTCAGCGAAGTCAGGACAGGCTGAGACACACTGTGATACCTACTGTCGGACGGTCCGAGGAGACAGGTACACTAAGAGGTCCTTTCTTAAGGCTTCACCCAACGGTACGGGAGGAAGTCCCCTAGAAGGGTTGGATCCTTAGCTCGGGCACAGAGAACCCAGATTGGACGTAACCGTACACCCTAGATATCCCCACACCACCACCACCAAATAAGTGATTCAGTACAGACTGAGAACACTTGGGTACCTGACATCGGACGGTCCGAGGAGACAGGTACCCTAAGAGGTCTGTTCTTATGACCTCACCCAACGGTAAAGGAAGAGGTCCCCTAGAAGGGCTGGGTCCTTAGTCCTCTGGGACCCAGAGGACGTAATGTCCGTCTAAGAAATGGTTGACTCGATGTTATTATATCCCCACATGTTTTGGTGTTTACCATTCGACGACTCGAACCTGATTAGAGATCCGTTACCCTTCAATGATTTCCAGAAACCTGTTCTGTTTTCTGTACTAGTTTATCAAGAGATCCTTCCTATTAGATCGTCGTCTAATACTTTACCTAATCCACACTCCCGTATTTCTGGTGTATCAAAACTTTATCTGGTTTACTCTCTATCACTCAACTATATTTCACCAGATAATAATTCCTATATTATTTAAGGTTAAAATTTACCGAAGTCAAGTCAAGTCAATGAGTCAACACAGACTGAGAAACACTGAGGTGTCTGACTTCGTACAGTCCAAAGGGACAGGTAGTGGTTGAGGACCTCGAACGAGTTAGAATTCGTTATTCTTTTAAATATAAAGTGTTCAAACCATTAATGTTTCATCACATTTGAAGTCTGAACTTTCTAAGTCTTTGAACTATTATAATAGTTTCTGGTCCAAGACCGGTAGAGACGAGACTACAGAACCTACAACCGTAGTAAGATATCGACTATTATCGTTCTACCATTACCGTCAGGATCCGTAGTAAAGAACTCCAATAGTACAGGTCTCCTTCTTTTTCTCAAGAAGACTTCTCTCCCTTCCCAAAGGGTCCACCGAGTCTGTTATATTTCTTAGACTGACGTTACGTCCTCTGGACCCAAGTTAGGGACCCAACCCTTCTAGGGGACCTTCTCCCGTACCATTGAGGTACCGTTGGGTATCTCTTGGGGGTACCTGTCTCCTCGGACCTCCCGATGTCAGGTACCCCAACGTTTCTCGACCTGTGTTGACTCACTGATTCGTGTCGTGTTCCTCTCCTTTTTACAAGGAGTCCTGGTGGGAAGTGAAGGGGAGAGTGGAGGGAGGTTAGAGGATCCGGTATCAACTTAGTGTACGGAAGTGGGAAGTGAAGGGGAGAGTGGAGGGAGGTTGGAGGATCCAGTATCAACTTAGTGTACGGATAAGTACTTTGTCGAAGCCCAAGTGTACTACTTTGTTCACAGTTCCTCTGTTTCTACCTCTCCACTCTACCTCTCCACTTTCAGTTTTAATTTCGGATTTACTGGTCCCAGGTATCCTTCTTCTCTTTAATACCTTCCTTTCTACTACTAAAAACACTTTCAGGAAGATTACACTCCATAGATCCATCTTTACTAGTAGTTCATTTTTGTACCCTAACTTCAAGTCTTACTTCTAGTTTCAACCCTTATACGTAACCTACAGGAGACGTCTCTATTTTAGTTACTTCGGTACTCTAACGGTTTCCTCTCCTCCCCATCTCTCCCACATGTCGTGTTAAAGTCTTTTATTCCACCTACGTTCCTTTCACACCAGTCTCTTCATCCGTGTGGAACCGGTATGTAATGTGTGGGATTTCCTAATGTTTATGTTAGGATTTCCTCTAGTCAGGACTTATAAATAACTTTCCTGACCACGATTTCGACTTCGAGGTTATGAAACCGGTGGACTACACTTCTCGACTGAGTAATCTTTTCTGGGATTATGACCCTTTCTAACTCCCGTCCTCCTCTTCCTCCAATATCTCCTACTCTACCAACCTTCCGTAGGAACTGAGTTAGCTGTACTCGAACTCGTTTGAGGTCCTCTATCCCTTCCTGTCCCTTCGAACTACACGACGTCAAGTACCACAGCGTTTCTCAACCTGTGCCGAGTTGTGTACTGATTGTTGTTGTGACGTGTATTTAGTTCCTCATTACACACCTCAAAGTTCTTTCGGTTGTCACAATTCACGATACCTCTCTAAGTCCTACTATGTCCAAATCTTCGTAACCCAACAGTTGATCTGTTAACACTAGAAAGTCTCAGTAAAGTATCATTTTATCTTCGTCTATATAAAGTTCTCGATCCCTATTCGTCTATCCATCTTCGTACTTTATGACTGACAAGAAAGTCTTTCAAATCATCAATGTTTTCTCTTTCGACATACTTACTTACACAAATATCGTTATAAATAAATATTCTGAATTTTCGACCTTCGTTGACTTGAAAGACTTATGTAATAACAAAATTTTTAACCTTAAACACATGAGGTAACATACACTACGTCAGTAAATTTTATTGATTCTAATACCTTGTTATACCTTTTTATGAATAATTCATTTTCTTCTTCTATCTTTTCATTTTTTCGTGATCGCTGTACCCAGTATTGCCGTTTTTCATATGTATGAACACGTATACATTCTATGACAACAACAAGTCGATTCAGTACAGACTGAGAAACGTTGGGATACCTGATATCGTACGGTCCGAGGAGACAGGAGGTGATTTTATATATTTTACTAATATTAACAAAACCTCAAAATTTTTACCATATACATAAAAGACTTGAAATATACAGTGTCTTTAAAACATTAATTTTGTGTGTATGTACATAAAATTTTATAATTTACCGTTTCTGTCTTTTACCATTGAACTCTATTGATATTCCAACTTTTTCACAAACGAAAAAAACAAACAAACGAAACGAAACCGTCCTTTCTTTTCTATAAATCGACACAAATATCCGACCTCCCTCCTTAAGTCTTTTTCCCCAAATCGAAAAGTTCTGTTCCCTGTATAATACTCTGTTTTTATTAATTCTTTCCGTTTTGTAGGATTTTGTAAAGATATACAAACACACACACGTTTGACTTACCGTTAAAAAATACACCGTTATAGTCCCAGATATCATTGGTTCTCTCAAAACTTCTTGTTTGAATTCTAAAATGTGATGGTTCAAATTTCTGAACAATTTTCCGAGTAATTAATTCTGTTACACCATAACCGTGTCCCTATCTACGTATATGGTTTCCTTGTATTATCTCTTAGGTCTTTATCTTGAACTAAATGCTGTTTCAGTGACAACGTTAAATCACTCCTTACCTATATAAAAGTTGTTTACCACGACCTTGTTGACCGATAAGTATACCTTTTTTTCCCATTAAGTGAGGATGGAGTGTGGGATGTGTTGTTAATAATTTTTGAGTTCTACCTAGTGTCTGTATTTACCCTTCAAATTTTTTCGAAGACGATTAGTTTTCTGTGATTTTCTTTTCACTCATACCTTCTCTTATATAAAGTTATGTATATAGACTGTTATCTGAGTGTAAGTTTTGTATGCTTTCTTTAAAGGTATTTAGTCATTCTTTTTAATTTTTGGGGTTAAAATTTTATGCCCTTTTGAGAACTTTTTCATAGGAACGTTCTACTAAAGGTTTACCGGTCATTCAGGTGACTTTTCACAAGTTGTATTAAAGAATATTTTTTTTAATTTGAATGTTTGTGTTACTGCATAATATTATAAGTGGTCTTACCGATTGTAATTTTTCAGACTGTTACGGTTCATAATCGTTTCTTCTCACATCTCGTTGGACTTGAAAGTATGTGACGTCTTTGTTTCACAAGCAGTGAGCCAGTGTAGACTACGAAACGTTGGGGTACCTGATTCCGGACGGTCCGAGGAGACAGGTATCTTAGGAGGTCTGTTCTTATGATCTCACTCATTGACAGTGGAAGAGGTCCCCTAGAAGGGTTGGGTCCTCTAGTTTGGCCCTAGAGGACACAACGTCCGTCTAAGAAATGTTAGACTCGGTAGTCCCTTTGGGTCTGACGTCTGTCCTCACATTTTACTAAGTTGGTATAATCTTTTGAGAATCACGGACGACTTCGATTTGTAAACAGATGAAAGACTGGATTTATATTATACAACTAAATAAAATATTCAGTTGAACCGACCCGGACCACCGGTTTGTCGATTGACTTGTAAAAAGACCCATAAAGGCACTCCACAAGAACATACTCTATTTGTAAATTCAACCACCTGAGACTCATGTTATACCTACTCGAAGTAGGTTGGTAACTTCCGAACATATCCTGTTTTCTTGTTGAAAAGGGGTTGATCCTCTTTAACAGGTCACCTACCGAAAGACTGAACTTCACCTTGTATCCGAGACCAAGAGGTCGGACGACCGAAAACTTGACTTTGATGTCGTAACTGATGGGGACCCATGGGTCCGACGGACAGGTAGGACATCTAAACCCTGGACGACCGTAGGTATTAGTATACTCGGTTAAGGAATATTAAAGAGGGAGTAAGAGAGATTCATAAGATAACAAAGAGAAAGAGGCCTCTTGAGAATATGTGGTTGTTAAAGTGAGGACACATATAAGAGTCCTCTTTATTTATATACACAGGTAGTCTTTTGTGTATGCACTCATATGTATCGTATAAATAAGTATTATCGGGTTATTACTTACAAGTATCGTCGAAATGAGAATTATTGAGGTTAGACCGATGTCGGGTTTACTGATAGTTCTCTTCCTACTTATCTAACATCATAAAAGTATGTTACCTTATAATGAATCGTTATTTTTCTTATTTGATCGGGAAAATAAATATCAGGTAACTAAAAGACGTTCTGTTAAATTCTCCTCTTTATTAACAATAAAGTTATTTACCATGACCCTGTTGACCTATAGGTATACTTTTTCATACTTCAAGTTTCATATGGAATGTGGTAATGGATTTTTACTTGAGTTTTATCTAGTATTCGGATTTATACTCTCGATTTCGAAATTTTCAGAATTTTCTTTTATATTCTTATTTGGAAGTACTGGAACTCAACCCGGCACCAAAGAATCTATACTGTAGTTTTAATATTCACTGTTCTTTTTTATTTAATTAACCTAAAGTAGTCTTAATTTTTGAATGTATGTATTGGTTCTCTTCATTCTCGTACACAAGTGTGTTTTTGAACATCTGCTTGTAAATATCGTAGTAATAAGTATTATCGGTTTTTCATTTTTGTTGGGTTTACAAGTAGTCGACTATCTCCTTATTTGTTTCCCACTATATAGGTGGTTACCTTATAATAAGTGGTTATTTTTCCTTACTTTATGACTTTATACGACGTTGTCGTTACTTGGAACTTGTGGAATACGACTGTAATTCTTCGATCAGTGTTTCCTGGTGTATAACGTATAAAAGTAAATATCTTGACAGGTCTTATCCATTTAAGTAGAAAGATCTCTATCTCTCATCTAATTACCAACGGTCCCCGACCTCCTTTCCCACCTTATACCTCACTAAAAATTAACTATGTCTCAAAGAAAACCCCCACTACTCTTACAAGATTTTAATATATAACCACTACCAAATTATTACGACTCATATGATTTTAAGTGACTTAAAACGTGAAACTTTCACATTAATATACCATACACTTAATATAGAATTATTTTACAACGTATAAACTTTTCTTAATTAACGACTACCCGAAGGGTCCACCGTGTCACCATTTCTTGGACGGACGGTGACTTCGTCTACGTCCTCTACGACGTCTGTATCCAAACTAGGGACCCAACCCTTCCAGGGGACCTCTTCCTTTACCGTTGGGCGAGGTCATAAGAACAGACCATGACAGGTACCTGTTTCCTCGAACTGCCTGATGTCAGGTACCCCAGCGTTTCTTAGTCTGTACTGACTCGTACGTCCCACGGGTACCCCCGATATCCTACTCCTCAAAACTAATCCTAAGTACTTCCTCGGATGGTTCCATGATCTTATAAGATGTAGAACTAGACCCACCACAAACAAACCTAAATTTGTGTACGTATTTGGGTAACTCGAAATATATGTGATGTCAATTTGTACGAAATCCATGAAATAACTCATATAAAACATGAAGTCATTTTTGTAAATTACTTCCTCCTCCTGTTACCCATTGTAACGTCTCTTTAAATTAGAATCTTTCTCTCTGTTCTTTCTCCAACACCCCCGGAGATTCAAAAGTATATGTACCTTTCGTTCTTAAAATGAATCTCACACCCCTTACCCTAATTTTTAAATACCCTTCCTCTGTCTCTATGTTTCCTACATCCAGTGAGTCAGTAACGACGGAAAGAGAAATCCCATTTACCTCATTACACTAAATACAGTACCCGAGAGGACATATGTTTTATACCATACACACACAACACATTACGGTGCCACCTACCTTCGTGGTCTTCAACAGTAATTATTAAACTTTTGAATAAGGTACTCTTGTTATTATTATCTACCTAGGTGCTCTTTAGTTGTCAGAAAAAGTGACTGAGTCGATGGGAAACGGAGACCTGATCTGAACTTTTGGTTCCCTTGATCTTACCGATCAGAAGAGTGGAAACACAGAGGGAAAGGGATCTAGTATTTGAGAAATTATTTTTAGACAAAGTAAGTCTTATCGAATACAGTCGTATTAATCGTTCACAAATGTTAGGTATTAGATAGAAATCTGATCTGGACCCACGAGTCATGAAAATTCCGAACAGGAGTGGAAACCTCTTGATATTTTGGTAATAAATTTTTCAGACAATAGAAGGGTTGGTTGGTCAGTATGACAAAAGGCAAAGACTCTGATCTAGTACTACATTCTGGGATAGTCTTTTTACAACGATGACAGACCACATCTTATATTATCCGACTATGTGATCACACTTTGTGTTTACACTGTCCTTGGTATGTTTGAAATGATCAATATTTGGTGATAATATGTCATGAAATGTTAAATATTCCAAAAAAGTATATATAAAAGAGACAAGTAGTGTTAAAGAAAACAAAATATGCAATGATGTTGGTGGTTAAGTGTTGATTTCTAAAACTTCCAAGTTCTCCAATTTCCTGAATGAAATCTAACTCATTAGATTTTGTTAATAATTCACTTGTCACCCCGAAACTTGTAAGAGACTAGTGTATTGGGTCCAGGAAAAGTGGGATGGTAGAACGTTCTGTAGAAGAGAAACGACTTTGTTAAATATTACTACTATTATTATCCCACCCGTCAAATTCTTTTTGTTTCGATGAGACCCTTAAGTTTTCTCCTCCTCTAGTGTCCTTTGTAAAGAACCCCTACTATAAGGTCTACCCGGAACTTCTTCACTATCCTAACGTTTTCTAGTCTTTTTTTGTTTTGTTTTGTTTGGGTTTTGGTTTGTTTTTTCGTTTGTTGTTTTTTCCCTTCCGTAAGGTCCAGGGACATTATCGTTCTCGTCTCGGTATCTCAGTCTTTTCGTATGTCACGTAAAACCCTTATAATTCATCAAACCAAAACAACTTCACATCCTTTTTACGTTTTACTACCACCCTCTGTTCTGTCTTTTCCGTCGTGATATTTGATTCAAATCACCCGTCAAATGGTAAGTCCAGAATACTCGTTACGTTATACGGAACCTTAGGTACGACACACACACAAATCAATCGGGTGGTCGGAAGAGACAGGTACTCTAAGAGGTCCGTTCTTATGACCTCACCCAACGATACCGGAAAAGGTCCCCTAGAAGAACTGGGTCCTTGACTTCGATAGAGAGGACGAAACGTCCGTCTAAGAAAGGGGAGACTTGGTGGTCCCTTCGGACCTTAGACACCAAGTAGATAGGAGAGAAATCAACCTCTTCCTTCTCTCACTCACCCTTCTGGTGTTTCGGTTAGTAAAGGTCCGTTTCCATACCTGTTGGACTTGTTTGAATACCGTCGTTTTTCCTTCTCAGTCCTCGTTCTCTTTAAAGTTGTCATCTAAAATACTTTTCAGTGAAATCCGTTTACTTTATTTCATTACACACTCCTCTTTTTTTGCATAGTTTTTTCTGACTACTTACCTCTTGACAATAGGATTAATTGTCTTTCTCTTCACGAAAACCATCCTTATCATTTAATCTAAAAAATCACACAACTTGTTGCCAAAATTAACGGGAGACGTGGAAAAGTTCGGAGACAGTAAGTCTACAAATTTTTACTCTTTAACTTAAATGTTTCTTATACTAACCGGTTATTTATATACTTTTACACAATGGAGTAACCATTATTCCGTTTACTGTAACGAATTTTTTCCTCCATAAAAAAAGAAGGTCAGATAGTCTACATCTTTCTGACTTTTCTGATTCATGAGTCCTGTTTTGAATTCTTTATAAATCCTAATATTCTTTTACTTTTCGAAATGACTGCTTTTGATTTTTTTTTTTTTTTTCTTTATTGTATAAGAACTCAACGTTCTGTTATAAAATCCTCGTTTTAACAAAGGTTCTAATATTTAAATTGAGTTGGTGTTATTTTACAACTGTTGCACTAAAACTTCTTGTAGACCTATAAAATAATTTATTTTTAACGTCTTGTCACACATATCGTACGACGTTAAATACATTTTTTTCCCCCTTTATGTGTGTGTATGTATATGTGTGTGACCCCTCCTTTTGTCCCCGTCGACTCTAACCCCCCCCTCTCTCCCTCTGTAGAGTGAAAATTTCTAATTAATAATAATCTCATATCAATTAACTGTCACAATACAATCAAAGAAGACATGTCGTTTCACTTAGTCAACATGTATGAGAAAAGGGTGTATCCGGTAATGTCTCATAACTCATCTCAAGGGACACGATCCGTCATCCAAAAATAATCGATGGACAAAATAAATATCATTACGTATATACAGTTAGGGTTAGAGGGTTAAATAGGGAGGAGGACGAAGGGGGAACAATTGGTATTCAAACAAAAGATGTAGACACTGACAAAGACAAGACATCTGTTCAAGCAAACATGGTTAAGAAAAATTCTAAGGTGTACATTCACTATAGTATACTATATATACCCGTAGAGTGAAATGAGGAAAAGGAGGACTAAATCTTTTATACCTTCATAATGTAGAATTTTAATTACTTTAGCTGGCTCTTCTTCTCGATCTTACTAAAAAAAAATTTTCTTTTTATTAACTCCACCCTCATCCTACCCTAACACTATTGATCTGTTTCCGAGCAATGTTCTTAATTGACTTCTTTGTATCCTTTTCACCAACGTTATCAAAACCGTGTAAACCACATGTGTGTTTACGAACGACCATAATACAAAATATTAGAAATCTACCCTTGATATTCTGAGTTTATAAATTTCCTCATACAACTATTTAAAAATGACGTACTTCAAATTTTAAAAAACTTTTAACTTAGTCAAGATTACTCCACCTACTTTGACCTCGGATAATATGTCTCACTTCATTCGGTCTTTCTTTTTGAGGTTATGTCATATTATTACGTATATATACCTTAAACCTTTCTACCATTACTATTGGGACATACGCTCTGTCGTTTTCTCTGTGTCTACATATCTTGCCTAAAGATCTGAGACACCCTCTCCCTCTCCCACCCTACTAAACCCTCTTACCGTAACTTTGTACATATGATAGTACATTCTTTGCTTAGCGGTCAGATACAAGCTACATCCTATGTCCTACGAACCCCGACCACGTGCCCCTACTAGGTCTCTCTGCTATACCCCACCCTTCACCCTCCCCCTAAGTCCTAACCCTTGAGTACATATGGACACCGATTAAGTACAGTTACATACCGTTTTGGTTATGTCATAACATTTCGTTTTATTTCATTTTTATTTTTAATTTTTTTTTATGAGGGGGGGTTTTTTATTTTATTTTAAAAAACCTACCCCCTTTTCTCCAATTCTTTTTGTATTTGACTTTATNCTACTATGTCCTACGAACCCCGACCACGTGCCCCTACTAGGTCTCTCTGCTATACCCCACCCTTCACCCTCCCCCCAAGTCCTAACCCTTGAGTACATATGGACACCGATTAAGTACAGTTACATACCGTTTTGGTTATGTCATAACATTTCGTTTTATTTCATTTTTATTTTTAATTTTTTTTTATGAGGGGGGGTTTTTTTTCTTATTTTAAAAAACCTACCCCCTTTTCTCCAATTCTTTTTGTATTTGACTTTATTTCATATGAATGTCGTATATACTCCCTGTTCCAGTCAGTAAGGTGCCTATCAAAAACTCAAAGACGGGAACTCACACCGCAATATGATTTCCGCCTGACACACCACTACTTTTACCAGAAACGGGAGTACCTCGAATATTAGATATGTCTCATTATAATGATGGGGATTATGTGTTTCTGTATGATTTCTAGTATTCCAACCTTTTGATGTCCGGTTGTCTTCTGTTTCCGGTAGTACTCCAATAAAATTTTTAACAATGACCAGTTATTTGTATCTTTTCATTTCAGTAGGAGTAATCATTTAAAGTGAGTTTTCGTTACTTAAAAGACAAATAAGTACCACTTTTAAAATTTGTTTGCTTTCGGGTTACAACCACACCACCTCTGTCTCCGTAAGAATATAGGACCCTCACACTCATCTTATCACATTCGAAGGGTGTTTCCGACAAATTATTGTGCATAACCATAAAATTTGTACGTTTGACAAACTGGATCGGTAATGTGAGGATTCTTCTTTGTATATAAGCTTCCGCACACAAGTTCCTAAAGATGAAGTCAGTAGGAAAACTGTCATTTTGTTCATCTTTTGTTGACGTTATAGAGAATTATTCATTTCCCGATTTCATACCACGTAACTATCTCTTGTACTACGTCACTAAATTTCCCCACTACATGATGTGTGTAACTGTCCTTTTCTACCGTGTTATAATATGATTTACTTCTTCCGTCTAACGGACTGTCTATTTTTTATTTTTTATTTTTCGACCAACGTAACTTTTGTCACGTACATATACATATCTTTTTTAAGAACTTTCTATACGAGGTTTTGTACTGTAGCTCACTAGTGTTCTCTATAGTAGGAAGACATTCCGTTAATAGGAAGTTATTTTTTAATTAATTTATTTTTTTCTCTCTCTAGTAGAAATAAAATACAAAATATGAAAACCCCCTCTCACCATAAAAGACTTAAGAAGGGTTATACAATGAATATCCAATGAATACAATGAATATGTAGGTGTCTGTTTTATTTTGAGAGATTATTTTTATTTGTTTTATCTCGGCAAAGAATTTATAAAAGAAAGTTTTAAGGAAATCCTTATTAGAAACGAATTGATTTCGGTACTTCTAACTTTAAAAATACTAATCCTGAGAGTCCAAAACATGTAAGTATCAAAAGAACAGGATTCAGTCGTCCCTTTAGAAAACATTTATTATTTTATAAAGTTCTTAAACCTAACTTACTATTAGTGTCTCATGACTGGAGCAAAAGTGCTACCAATTTTCTTAGCTTCTCTTTCTTTGAAACTGTCCCGTCGCCTGTTCTTTAGAGTCGTCGTGACCGACGGACTTCAAACGTCGTCCAAGAGACCGGCCTTGGTCCTCACCCCTACACCCCCTCCACCTGACCTCCTCTCTGTCCATCAAACTAGGATAAAACCAAAAGGTAGGACGGAATGAGAAGGGGTTAGACACATTTAAAGGTACATACATTCCGAAATCCCATGGTCTCTTGAGGAAAGGACCAGGGACAGGGAGAAGGGAAAAGGAACAACTTGGACTAGAATAAACGTGACAATAGACCTACAATTCAGGAGAACCGAGGAACCGGTAATAACGTGTTTTCTTCCAACTTTTAGGAATCGAGTTGGATGTAACAACACCCTGAGTCCCCGGAGTACGAATTGTCTTAGTAAGACACTGAGTGCTGTGAACGACGGGTAGAGACTTGTCTTTTCTTGACACAGAGTTGGAGTCCGGAACCTCTACCTCTTAGGGGTTGAGGTATCTAGTCCCCCGATAACATTCCTCAGTCATTAAAGTATATTAAGGGTTCGTATCAGATTTGTGAATACAACATACCTCTCTCGGTGGAAAAATCCCATGAATCTAATTTTTTCTCAAGAATAAGAGTTTTTTCAAATGTTTGATGTTTTAACTATATTATTTGAAACATGTCAGAAAGTATAGAGGCTTATACGCCAGTGGGGGTGGGGGGAGACGAACGGACGGGACCACTTGGGTCGTCCTCGTACCTTATACTTCAGTCAGAAGTCATTCTACTAAATCAGGTTTAAGGCATCTGTAAAGCTTATCGTGGGAGAGAAGGATGAGAAGGAGAATGAAGAGAATCTCACTTTAAGGATGTATTTACTTTTGATTGAAGCTAACAAGTCTCCGTCCCCACTCCTCCTTGTGACTCATTAGAAGTACTAGGATCTGGATTAATAACCAGATGAATTATCTTTTTAAGTGTCTAAAAAGATTTATTAAAAAAGGTCTTATTTACGACTTTACGAATGTTAACGTTTTACCTTTTGGAATACTTAAGACTTCTTGAAATATTATTATTCAGATACATAGACTTAACCTCCTTTTTTACTGTACACTTCCTTTGTGGAATCTGAGATCAAAGTCGATGATATCGTAAACCAATTTATTTTAAGTTTTTTCACAATGGAGTCTAAATACTTATTGACGAAACAGATACAATGTGGGTTTCAGTCGTAAAGTGACTTCTTGAAACACAAGACAACAAAAATAAAGCTTGGTGAAAAGAAAGGTATTCTATGACAGTCATAAAAAGTAAAGATTGTCAAGTAGATACTTACCGTTTCTTGTCCGTCCTGAAACCTCTATTCTTTTACTGAACCTCCACGAAAATATGCAAATTACTAAGGACTTAGACTTGTCAGGGCACTCTAAACCTATCCCGAGAACCTTTTTCCTTTGCACAAGTCTCTCTGTTCGATAACGTTGTGAACTTAAAGTTCGAACACCACTCAGCTCATAATTATTGTTCTACCCGAGTACACCGTCTTAAACTAAAATCTAATAGAACTATTACGTGTGAGGGTGAGGTTGAGATGCGGTGAATATAATTATGAACTGTAAAGTCATTCTATAGACTTGTTCTTCTTTCTACAAGATTAGCACTGTTTTATTAAAAGTTGTAAAAAGTTCGTTACCGAGGGTGTAAACCTTTTTGACGTCGTCATTCGGGGAAAATTCGTTCACTCAGATCAGGATTTCCACTTTACTACCCTCTAGGACCCTCTACGATCAGCACCGAATGGACACGGCAAAAGGTATCTATTTGGTCCGTGCACAATAATTAAACATTTTAGTTGACGAAACACTTGACTTTCATGTCGTAACCCTGGATTGGAGAACGACAGCGTGGACAGTAAAAAAGGTAGAGAGGAGTAGTTTCCCACTGGACAAAATATTGCACAGACAGAGACCACTCCCTGTATGGGTTGAAAGACTTCGAGGGTTTTCTCTCAAATAGACTGATTTTGTCTGTGAACTTCTGACTTGAGGGTCTGAAGACAATGACTTCCTCATCCTCCTCAGTCGTCCTATGACTCGACAGACCGTTTTGGGTGACACGGGTAGTCATGTTTACTTCCTACTTTTGGTTCTCGTGGAAAGCTTAATCACTCTTGAGGAAATTCGACTCTCTTCTTAAAAAACATCCAAGAGTGATCATTGGATAAAATGTGTATCATCACATATACGCAGTTAGGGTCAGAGGGTCAAGTAGGGTGGGGATGAAGGGGGAACCGCAGGTATGTAGACATGAAATACAGACACAGAGACAAAGCCGAACTCTCTTCTTAAACTCCTTTGGTATAATCAACCGATCTTTTGATTCTCATTACTATTACTGAGGAACTAAGTCCAGGTCCTGACCCGACCGTCCCTCTGGGGAGGAGGGGTCTTTCTCTTTCAACCACCTATCCTTTTGCCGGTACCCTTCACGTTTCACGGTAGTTGTTGCAATGAACGTGACCCTGCGTACTCTTTCATATTTGTGTAGAGGACTTTGGACTTCGGGAAAATTTGACACTATGGTTGACGACTCCACCAAAGTCATTTTAAGTTTATATTAAAATTTTAATGGGCAAGGAGGACTCAGATCGACTTTTCACTCTGGGACCAGAGAAAGGTTGAAGACCCGAAAGTGTCGTGAACGAAACACGGAGAGTTTCGTGAATAGTACCGGTGAGTGGAGGTGAGCCTAAGGTCGAAGGAACTACAGAACTAAGTGGAAATGGAAACGGAGAATCGTGTCCTAAGAATCGTGTCCCGAACGTGTATTGTCCGTATTATGTACAAGGACACTTCTTTACTTACTTACCTACATAGAAGGTGGTCAGACCATTTTACATTTTAATCCGTATTTATATGGACAGTGTCTAGTTTAATTTAATTATTACACCTTTAAACGAAAATTAAATAATGCGTCATCGTGTATGAATCCCGAATGTATCACAGAGCCACCATTTCTTAGACGGACGGTCACGTCCGCTACACCCAAACTAGGAACCCAACCCTTCTAGGGGACCTCTTCCTTTACCGTTGGGTGGGGTCACAAGAACGGACCTCTTAGGGTACCTGTTTTCCCGGACCTCCCGATACCAGGTACCCCAGTATTTCACAGTCTGTGCTGAAGTACCGATTTTTAGTTTCATATTATTATACGATATGACGAAACATCGGACACAATAAAGTCCAAGAGATTCTTCGTCTAAGGTTCTATCCTGGTTTACGTGTACTTAAAGTAATTCTTTCGTGGGCACTCTCTTTTGCCCCTCTCTCGAGTCTCTTCCACCTCCCCGTAGCCGGTTACTGGATCCAGACTGGGGTTTACTTCCTCTCTCTCTGTCGTCCAACTCACCTCCGTCCGACGTGACGGAGGTGACAGAGACCCCCTTAGGACCTCATTCTTAGCCGGTAGTCTCCTCAGGGTTTAGGGTGACCTTCTCCGGGCGGAATGATTGGGACAGTCCGATGGTAACCAACCCTCGACGGCACCCCCCACACCGGAACCGTGGTTACGACTCCAGCCTAAAGTCTCGTGTCAGGGTCTTCGGGAACCAGTTAATCGAAGAAACTTCAACCTTGATTCGATGGAAAATAAAACTTGCAGAAAGCTTTAGTATTTGAATAAGTGGATATCACAAGACTATTTATGAAGAAAAAGTGTTCATTATGCAACCGGTGAAATCTTTTTGACCTTTTATTTGACTTGTGTTTTGAATCATTATTAAGATTAAATAAATATATATTTATACGTGTGTATTTATTTTGTGTACGTATAAATACACATATTTCATGTTTATATGTGTGTTTTTATACGTGTGCGCATATGACAGTATCAAAAGATCGTAAACACTCGCACCACCCTAGACAAGGACTCGGAGAAAACCCGTATAAAAACTTACTGATGTACTTTGTCTTGTCCGACCTTCAGGTATCTTCACCTAACTAAAGTTGCACGTCCTGAAATTCTGAAATATATACGGTTTTACTAAAGAAAGAACCTAAACTTTCATCTAAATTAAAATATGAAAACAGTTTTGACAAACTGTTTACCGTATATCTCCAAACATACTTTATTTTATTCTTACATTACTCATTTATACGGTATTAGGACACTCAAAGTAAGACAAGACGTTTTACCACCGAGTCACTGAAATGATTCAAGTATCGAATTATTTTTACTAAAACCTTAGTATTTTTATTCTAAAATTTCCTACAACTGTACAAGTCATATCACAAAAGACTGTTCGTAAAAAACTTATATATCGGGAGAAGAGTCAGTGTTACGTGTTCGGACTCTGTTTTATAATTGTACCTTTGTTGTCTACTTCCATGGTATCGAGATACTATGTTTTATTGACAGTGTACCTAGTTTGTTTATTTGTTTTTCTTTAAAATTTCACTTGACTGTAAGTATCTCAATCCTAAATATTTGTACCGAAGAACAATGAGAATTGATATAAAAGGACTACTTACAGATTTATATTATACGTCTTTGGTGGTAAGGTAGGAGTATAATTGAGAGGTGACCTGAAGTAAAATTCTTTACAATTACCAAATTTTCTATTAGACACATAACGACCGAAGTTGTTGGAGTTGACAATGGAATGACGAGATATAATGTTCCCGGGTTCTCTAAGACATTAAACTAATCGTCCTAAAGGTCAAAAAAAAGTCCCAATAACATTAAAGAGAAAATTATAAGTAATCTTCTCTCTCTTGAGTTTACAGGGAACCCCGATTGGAGACATCGATAACCGAGGAACGGTACGGTAGACCACGACCAACGGAGTGTACGGTCTCTAGACGAGAACTACAACATACCAACGACTGGTGGTACAGTTCTCGGGGGCGACAGGGTGTCTCTACACAGACCCCTGTAGACTGGTTCGGGTGACACCTGGACACGGGCAAGAGGGTCGAGCACTACTAAGGTTCCGACTCTCCCTTCCATCGAAGGACAGTAGTGAGTCGGAGGTGGGGTCAATGGAGAGTCGCTTTTGGGGATTCAGGACTTACCACCTCACGGACTATGTCACGAACAGATGTGTACCCAAGTAAGATCGACTCCACGTAGGATACTCGAACCCATTGACTGAGTCCGAGGAGGGAAAGCAACGTCGGTCTACGTCTCAGGTCTTGTAAGGTACGGTCACTGAATCCGGAACTTCGATTCCGAGTGACCCTATCTGAGGGGGTGGAAGAGAGTTGGAAGTCGGGTTGAGAGGGATAGAAACTGAGGAATTAAAGAACGACTTTGGGGACCAGGAAAGGAGTCAAACTGTAATCCAGACAGAAAATTGGTGTCACCTCATATACACACACACACACAACCGCCCCCTCGTCCCCCGCCAATCTTACCCACTCCATTCCCCAACCTCTCTAACAAAATCTGTGTACTGACTGTATTTCAAGACAACGTATTGTGATGTGACAAGAGATCCTGATTACAAGTTTGTCCTTTTCAAACTTCCTTTCTCTTACTAAGATTTCCCAGTGAAAGTCAGAATGTGACTTAAAATTTTGTTGGGTGTCTTGATGTCTTAAAATGTTGACCTTCCCTAAAATTTCTGGTAAAGTACGTTGAAGTGAACTGGACACATCCTTCCTTTACAAACGGGTTCTAGTCTCAATAAACGTCTTAATCAAGATCTTAGTTCTAATAAACTGAGGTCAACTAAAATTTAGGTGATAAGTCGTTTGTACAGAACAACTAGTTTTAGTAAGACAGACTAAAAGGAAAATATACTTCCTGTATTCTGTCAACTCTAGAACTCGGATTATATGGTTATCCCCGAATTTTAAATTAGTCTCATTAAATTGTTACGTATCTGAAATTTCTTTTGGAAAAAATAAAAATAATTTCATGTCAACGAAATGTTACAACGTAATAAAAGATGACATATCGTCTCTCTTAGTGGGTATAAATATGGATACTTAGGGAAATGTACCTAAGTGAGTGTTTACTAGTCCTAGAGACCCAGATAGGAGTCAAATGGTAGAAAGATCAGGATATATTCGATTACAAGGACATAACAATTATGAAACTCTGGTTGTAAGAAGCTATTGTTATTTATCTTTTTTAAGGAGACAGAAGTAGGTCTTCGAGAGAGAAAAAGATCATTTTTATAGTAGATCAAATAGATCGAAGTAAAAATAGATCGTTTTAGGAGCTACATTCTTTTCGTTTAAAATGGGGATGAACATAACGTGACGATTGAAAGACAACGTTAAATGTTGTCGTCGACTGTTATCTGTGATTCCGTTAATGATATCAGAGAAAGAGAAATTTTCAAAAGAAAAAAACTATACCTAGTGAAATTTTATTAATAACTTAAACAAAGTTATAACATAGACAAAGGACAAAACCAAAAGAATCGAGGGACTAGTCCTTAACTTGAGTACGGGGATGTAACCTTTTACTTCAGAATTGGAGACTTGATGGTCCCTTCAAGGGATATCAGAGAACTGGTCTTAATTTATAAAGTTTGACTACGATAAAAGTGTCTACTTGTAAAGGTGATTTTAATCTGTCTAAGAATTGTATCAAAAAGAGAAGGTGTCATTGTGAAAAGTAAAAGACAACATAAATTTTATATGTTTTTAAAGTCTTAATCGACAGGTCAGTTCCTTTTTTTAATTTAGAGATAAATAAATCGTACTTTTCTAAGAAATTCATTTGGGGTTACTTTTCGATACTAATTATCATTATCACCCCGATTCGTATGTAAAATTAAGTTTTTGTTGAAACTCATCTTTCTTACATGAACCGATCAATACCTTAATTAAGAAAATCTACTCTATTAGACGTTTTAAGAATTTGTCCAAGATAGTTCACTCTCTTATATTGTAGCAAAATACCCTAAACGGAGCTTTATTTCTGTTTATTACAAAGAGACAAACACAGGATCCGAAACATTTTAGAGAAGGTATAAACTTAAGAAAGAATCTTATAGAACTTCTCATTTATGATATGAGAGGTTAAGTATCTACTGTTTTGACTTAAAGTTTCTCCACTTTACCGACCAAGTTCCAATAAGTACATCTTTCACTGTGTCAGAACTAAATTTTACTACAGAAAACTGAAATTTTGATACATAGAAAGAGGTTGTTTTGACGTAAGAGTTCCTTATAGTGTGTATAAAAGTCTCTATAACTCGAGGTGAGTTTAGAGGATCAGTCAAACTAAAGGAAATCTAGAAACCCTTACAGTTTGGAACTTAAACCATATTCCACTAGATCCCAACCGTTACGGTCTAAACCGTCTTCATTTGTGGTTAGTAGAGACCTCCTTTCACGGAAATGACATTCGGAGTTTAATAAGGATCTTTAATAAGGAAAATGTTTATACGTCCCGTACCAATTTCTATTGGTCCGTGTTTCTATTGGCTCTTCCCTCTAACACGACCTAAACTTCGGTAGTTTACATTTTTGGTCTGTATCTACTTGTGTATACACTTTATTAAATCAAATCATCTACCAATTCTAGTCTCCGTCGATTTTTATCTTAGACACATGATATATTATCCAGTCTTCTTTAATAGGACTCTCGTCTCTTTATTCTTCTCTCAATCTTTTGTGTCTCGATAACTCTCTTTTAAATCGTACAAATTAACTTCAAGGTCTTCCTCTCCTCTCTCTGTTAACCTGTCTCATTACAAACTTCTGTACACGAACTCTTAAAAGGTCTTGACTACTTTCTATGATTAGGCGTGTAATATTTAAGAGTTCACTCCATTCAGTGTCCTTATATGTTTGGTTTTGGGAGTGAACTTAAGTAGAATTACTTTGGCTTGTTTTGATCACTGTTTTTGTTTCAGAATTTTCGTTAGTCTCTTCTCTTTCTGTATAACAGAAGTTTCCTCTCTATCGACCCAACTCATTTCCGAAGCTAACGAAGTGACCGTCGAGATGATCTGTAAATATTTTCTTTATTTAGTCTAGCAGGTGTTTAAGAAGGTTTCCTAAAACTCAGAGAGAATTCTCAGACGGCATTGTAGGTGAGTACTACTTTTGTTCAGTTGTAACATGACCCCCGAAACCTTCATATCACTCTACTCTTCCTTTTTGTTTTCATATTACAGACCTTTCCTTTGTTTCGTCATTAAATTTACCATACTAATATACGAAAAGATATAGACTTAATATAAAGTGAAATTTTTGTAAATTTTTTAATGAATATAAACGTATCGTGAAATACCGAAAGTCACACGAGAATGTATTACTAACATAAACTAGTAGTGCGAAGACACTCCTTCGAGTCCAAGTCTCTCCAGTCCAGTGTCTCGACCAGTCAATCTTCTCCGTGATCTTGGGTCCAGATGACTGAGAAGTTCTCAGAAAGATCAATTGTTCATAAAAATGATACCGTATGTAACGTTATTGTTAACAGGTATTTCGTTAGATAAATAAACTCTTGTATTAAATATAGTATACACCATGATAAACAATATTTCGTCACGGTTACCTATACACTGGAACCACAATCCATCCTCTTTCTTCGATATTATACTAGTTACGTCGACGAAGTCGAATCACAGAACCGAATAGTTTGGACGTCCACCTTTTTAATACAATCTTTGGTAACTATTTCGATTACAACATCAAACTAACACGTGAGGTCGGGAGGCGGATGATTGAATATACAAACACGAACCTCTAACAACAACAAATCAACGATCAGTACAGGAACAGAAAACGTTGGGACGGTCCAAAGAGAGGTACCCTAAAGGGTCCGTTCATATGCCTCACCCAACGGTAAAGGAAGAGGTCCCCTAGAAGGACTGGGTCCCTAACTTGGACCCAGACGAGGTAACCGTCCGTCTAAGAAATAGTGACTCGATGGACCCTTTGAACCTAAACCTCTATCCTGGAAATTTCTCTATTTTAATTTTACTCCAGTAATTCCACCCGGGACTAGTTGATACTGAATACTCTTCTCCTTTAAACCCGTGTATACCCATGTCTCCCTTCTGATACACTTCTGTATTCCTCTTCTACTGGTGGACATTCGGTTTCTCTCTTCACCTTATGTAGGAAGAGAGTACCGGAATTCCTTCTTAGTCGGGATGTCTGTCGGAGGTCTTAACGCCCTTTTTCTCAAAGATAACGAAATCGATGGGGTCAGACAATGTCGGATGGTTTGACAATGTCGGGATCGTTTGATTGTGTTGATCACTGTATGTACGTATGTACGGTAATGAGAACTCGTTTTGACAACGACCTAAATATGTCACTATGAAAATCGATAAGTAAATAGATATCGAAATTTTTGAAAGAGAATCAATTCAAAAAACAGTCCCTTTTTTGAAACAATAACTCACAGACTGAAAGAGATCAGAGACGGAAAAATGGTAACTTTGCTAACGAAAATTTTGTAACATAACTTAATAACTCCAAAAGGTAGTTAATTTAACAGTGTCGTCTTATTCGTGAAAATACTACTAAGTAGATTATAACAGTCCACTACATTTACTTCAGTACAACAGACACTTCACCAGAATAAGCACAAAACTTTCTATATTTAAAGAGGAATTGTCTAGTACAATGTGAATATAAATCTCATACCATTAAAACTTCTCAACTTTACTTAACATTAAATAATTGCGAAAAATTTTCAGTGCCCCCGGGACAGTGTATACGACAAGAGTGGGTCCGACCACATGGACCTCGTAGAGCAGAAAGTAAGTAATTTAAGTTGTAAAGTCACCTTCTACGATAACCTTACACGTTTCTAAGTTTGTTGTTCGGTCCTGTCGACGTAGACTCTGGTCAGAACAAAACTTTGGTCTTTTAGGTACGTTTATTTGTTGTCGTTGTGTGTATTCTTCACTTACTTACTGTCGAATGACCTCTTGTATTGTTGCTTTTTTCAGAGTTATCAGTAAGGGTCTAAATAGAGATCTTAATTTGTTCCACCCAATCCACTTTTTCTACCACCCAATATATTTTGTTTAACAAAGGTATAATTATAATCTTTTATAATGTCTTGTAAAATATGAGTTACTAAAAACTTTATTTTATTAAGGTAAATATGAAGTAATGTTTAACGAGGAGAGAGGTAGGGGGTAAGGGACAGGGATTAAGATTATTTCTTCTGTCAAGTTTTCAAAGGATGACAGAATAACATTAATTATTCGAGGGATTGGCCTCCGAACACCCGTGCTTCGGACCGGGTTCTTTCGTCAAAGACCTCAAGGGTCCCGACAAAAGTGACCCTTCCTTTTGAGGCGACTTTTGAAGGTTGAACAGTCGAAAGTTATTCCCTTTAATCATTTCTATACACGGACCTTTTTAATTAAATAAGTAGATCAGTTTTTTAGAATTAAGTTAGGAGTATATAACTCATTGTTACTCTTGAAAGTATTAATCCAACTCGATATATAAAAATAATTTCTTTTTGTTTCCTTAAATTAATTCTAACAGTTCCTTTATCCAGTATACTAATTGATACTTTATTGGAATTGAAAACTTATTCGAGTAACAACGAATTAATTCCATATAACTAAATATCTTTGAAGTCCCCACGAAAACAAGGTTCAAACTTTATACAACCTAAAGAAAATACGAAGAATTAAATGGATACCCTTGTACCGATTATTGTCTGAAATCAAGAAAGTTTATATTTCGATTACTAATCAAGAAGGAGATGAATTTCTTCAGACAAATCAATTAAAATTACGAGAAAAAATTTCATTCGTTTTTGAAGATCTTTACGATGGTCCGTATCAGAGTAGCAAACTTGAACGTCGAGACATAAATATCGATTCGGGTATGGATGATTATTGAAATTAACGTAGTTAGCGAGTCAGATTTTGACACGAAAAATGGACCTGAACAAGTCCTGAATACCTGAGACTAATTCTTTGTGCAAAAGATTACGGTTACACCTACCTTAAGTTAGACACTTAGTGCCGTGTCCTTTTGCTCGAAGTAGTCAGGTACAACAATATGAGAAATGTCTCACTTCACGATTTTAGTTTCGTGGCATGAAGATAACTCATTCAATTGGACGAACGACAAGAGCGAGAATTTAAGACGTTTTAGGTCAACAGTTAGTAAAGGAGGACCTTCCGACGATTCCAATACAAATACAAGGAGTAAACACAGTGAATTTACTGGTAAGTAACTATGTAACGGAGTATTGAACTAAAGATTACTAAATCAAAAATGCTACACAGAAGTATCAATCTGACATTTGAGAATTCCGTCCGTGATAGAAGATAACGAGCATACTAGTCGTCGTAGGGACTCTATCGCACACAAGTACATAAGGATCTTTTGAGTTTATTATAAGAATTACTGATGTAGGTCAGTGTCATTTTAAGACGTCACAAAAGATTTATTAGTTTCCTTCAAATTTGTCTCGAAGTAATACCTGAGATTTAAAAAACTTTAAACTGTTAGGGACTTACCAGCTACATGTGATAGTGAAAGTCAAGTGTTTTGTGGGTAAGGGGTGAGTAAGACTTCTTTGTCCTCAAATGATACGCCACAAGACGTTTGTCGTCCTCAAGTCCCTGATACAGACTAAAATTGTTTTACCTTGTCGAGACGGGGTTGGGGGACGGGGGGCGGGTTCATCTTTGACAGAGGAAATTAGGCTTAGGATAATAAAATCTAACCCACTAATTAGCAGTTTGTTCCAAGTCCGACTTCGCATAAACAAAAATCGATGTTCTTAACTCAAATAGATCATTTAATAGTTCTACTCCGTTAACATTTAGTAAGGAAGTAAGTTGTCGATAAATAAATCTATATATATTCTTTCGTTTTACCTCTTCCGTTACCGTGGGGTGAGGTCATTAGAACGGACCTTTTAGGGTACCTACCTCCTCGGACCACCCGACGTCAGGTACCTCAACGCTTCTCAACCTGTGCTGACTCGCTGAAGTGAAAGTACAAAGTGAAAGTACGTAACCTCTTCTTTTACCGTTGGGTGAGGTCACAGGAACGGACCTCTTAGGGTCCCCACCGCCTCGGACCACCCGACGGCAGATACCCCAGCGTGTCTCAGCCTGTGCTGACTTCGCTGAATCGTCGTCGTCGTCGTCGTCGTTCTTTCGTTTTGTCCGTTCATAAGACGACACTACTTCAAATGTAAGATTACCTCTCTTAATCCCGTCCTTTACGTTACTTTTTGATCATTTATATATCCTATCACTGTTAACGATATCTCCGTTTTTTCCGTTCCTCCCTTCTATCTCTTCTCTCTCCGACTCCCCTCTCCTGTGTCTCCCACAATCCAATTCATGGAAAATAAACTTGTTTCTCACTACCGACTCGGTACCCACTTGGACGTTTTTGGTGCGTGTCCGTGGTCAACCTCCCACCACCTTTTACTCCAACCTAGGACGTCTTGACCAAGCGGTGTGACGGACGTATACGCTTAGTGGACACCTCGACCTTCCTAAGTCCGGGGTTTGGTCTGTGATACCCAAAGTAATTTTTTAAAAAATTATAATTAAAGTTTTAAAATAAAGTACGACAAGTACCCAAAGAGTTCCGTTCTTATGACTTCACCAAACAGTAAGGGAAGAGGTCACCTGGCGTAAGACAGTCTGGAGAGGTGGTACTGGGTAGACAGAACCCACCAGGGTGTGTCGTACCGAACCAAAGTAACTCAATCTGTTCCGACACCAGGTACACTAGTCTACCCGATCAACAGACACTAACACCAAAGGCAGACAGACGGGAGACTACGGGAGAGAGTCACGGATGGCAGAATGAACCTGCACCCCATAGAGAAGTGCCGACGAGGTCGTTTCACGTCGGCGCCGGGGACAGGAACCTTCACCCCATCGAGGAGAACCGGCGGTGGGGACTGGAAGGAGTACCCCGGTCTCGAGTTTGTGTCGTCGATCTCCACTCGTCTCCGTCTCCGCGACGTTGGGTCCGTGAGGTCCTCCGCACCCAGACCCCTTCGTCGGTCCCACCGCCCACCCAGCGTCTTCCCCCGCTGTCTCCTACTCTACCAACCTACCGTAGTGGTTGAGTTACCTGTACCCAAACCCACCTGAGGCCCTCAACCACTACCTGTCGCTCCGGACCGCACGACACCAAATACCCCAGCGTCTCAGTCTGTGCTGACTCACTGACTTGACTTGACTTTTAAAATAAAACAATAACAACAAGTCAGTGATTCAACACAGAGGAACACTGGGGTACCTGACGTCGTACGGTTCGAGGAGATAGAGGTAACAGAGGGTCCAAATGAGACTAAGTGTAGGCAACTTGGTAGGTTGGTAGAGTATGAGACAGTAGGGGAAGAGGAGGAAGGGAGTTAGAAAGGGTCGTAGTCCCAGAAAAGGTTACTGAGTCGAGAAACGTAGTCCACCGGTTTCATAACCTCGAAGTCGAAGTCATAGTCAGGAAGGTTACTTATAAGTCCCAACTAAAGGAAATCCTAACTGACCATACTAGAGAAACATCAAGTTCCCTGAGAGTTCTCAAAGAAGGTCGTGGTGTCAAACTTTCGTAGTTAAGAAACCACGAGTTGGAAGAAATACCAGGTTGAATATTAACGGAATGTTACAACACAATTAAAGACGATACGTTGTTTCACTCAGTCGATATACTTATATGTGTATGGGAGACGAGCTCGAAGGGATGGTGGCCGGAGGGGACGGAGACGTTGAAAGGGTGAGGAGATCCAGTAGTGTCCCGTGACTCGATATCGTCGAAGGGTGATCGATAGATGAAATGTGTATTATCACATATATACTTTGATACCCAAAGTTTCGAGGAGTCGACTAGGTGACTTCCGGTACTACTCTTGACCCCCAAAACGAAAATAAAATTGTACAAAGGTCAAAATAACTCTACATTAACTGTATGTTGTGAGAATCAAAAGTCACATGTCGGATTACTAAGTTATATTCATATATAACATTTTACTAGTGGCACCATTCAGTTCAATTGTAGGTAGTGGAATGTATCAATATTTAATCAAAAAGAACACTACTCTTAAAAATTCTAGTGAGAGAGTTGTTGAAAGTTCATCTGTTATGTCATAACAATTGACATTATTAGTAATATAGAGATTCTGACTGAACATTAACCTTCAAAGATAAAAAACTGGTGGAAGTAGGTAAGGGGGAGTTGGGGACGGAGACCGTTGGTGAGTAGACAAGACAAAGACTCAAGTCAAAAAAAGTCTAGGATACTCACTCTAGTATGTCATAAACAGAAAGAGTCAGACTGAATAAAGTGAATCGTAATACCAGAGTTCCAGGTAGGTAAAAAATTATTTACCGTTCTAAAGGAGAAAATATCAACTTAACACACATACATATGTAAAAGAAATAGGTAAATAGATACCCACTTCTGATTTTAAAGGGAGGGACTGAAAATAAAATCACTCCACCCCCAGTGACCTACCTAGACTCGTGTCCTTTCTGTACTAAAGAGTAAATTTTTCTTAAGGGAACTAAGAATACAACCTCACGTTCACGTCTTCATCCTTTAGTAACTGAATTTGACGACGACGACGATTCAACGATGTCAACACAGACTGAGACACACTGGGGTATCTCCCGTCGGGTGGTCCGAGGGGGCAGGGACCCTAAGAGGTCCGTTCTTATGACCTCACCCAACGGTAAAGGAAGAGGTTACGCACTTTCACTTTTAACTTTCACTTCAGCGAGTCAGCAGAGGCTGAGAATCGCTGAAGTACCTGACGTCGGATGGTCCGAGGAGACAGGTACCCTAAAAGGTCCGTTCTCATGACCTCACCCCGCGGTAACGGAAGAGGTACTGAATTGATGAACACACGTCAAAGTGCTTCTTGACGGTACTTAAGTTCTGCGAGAATAGTCCCCTGAAAGGGTCACTGGGTCACCACTTCTGAGACGTGAATAAGACGTCCACCGTACTCAGACTCGGGATCAACACCTTGATTCTAGGGTGTTCGGTGTCCCACACCGGCTTTTTATGGGGGTTTGTTTTTTTGGTGAGAATAGTCTATAGCAGATTCAAGGTGATAGTTTATAACGAACTAGGATTATTTGGTTCATGTAATACACAATAAAGTACGTATCATGTTAACACAATAAGATTTTCATACGACTTTAGTTCCAAAAATGATCAAATACTCGAGAAAAAGACGTTACCATACCCAACCTCTGCAAAACGACCTCCTTCTCTTCCGGGAAAAGAAAGAGACGACCGTCACCGTGTAGGGAGAGGGAGTAGTGAGTACAGAGTCCCTGGGTTCTCTACTCGTCCTTATCTCTTTTCCCTCGACCATCCCGTCACTACGTCGGAACCCCCACCGAACGTAAACGAACTCCGAAACGGAATTCCATCTGAAGAGACCACCGAGTCTACCATTTCGCAGACGGATGTTACGCCCTCTGGGCCCAAGCTAGGGACCCAACCCTTCTAGGAGACCTCTTATTTCACCGTTGGGTGAGGTCATGAGAACTGACCTTTCAGGGTATCTACCTCCTCGTACCATCCGATGTCAGGTACCCCAGCGTTTCTCGTTGACTCGTTGAAGCGAAAGTGAAACGGAACGACGACGACGACCATTCAGTGAAGTCAGCACAGGCTGAGACACGTTGGGGTATCTTCCGTCGGGTGGTCCGAGGGGACAGGGACCCTAAGAGGTCCGTTCTTGTGACCTCACCCAACGGTAAAAGAAGAGGTTACGTACTTTCACTTTTCACTTTCCCTGCAGTGAGTCAGGGTAGGCTGAGGATCGCTGGGGTACCCGACGTCGGGTGGTCCGAGGAGGCAGGTACCCTAAAAGGTCCATTCTCATTCCACGTGGATTAGAAACACTGAAACATTGTCAGATAGGAGGGAACCAAGTTTCTCTCCACTCTCATTTCCTTCTCTCTTAGTCTTTTTGTAGGTGAGACGACTCGTCTCCAACCACACTCTCCCTTTACTGTGGCCCTAGTGGCCCTGGTACCATAATTCTAGAACCGTGGAGCCCAAGGAGCAGACCTCTCTTGTCACGGGTGGAATACATCACTAAAACCCTACTCACTCTATTAGGTGGATTACACGAAACGTGTCATCGTCCTTGAATCATTCCTGAAATTTTATCAATGACAGTAGTACGATAAACAAACAAAGAACATAAAAATTCCCAGAAGGGGCCACCGAGTCTACCATTTCTTAGACGGAGTTACATCCTTTGACCCAAACTAAGGACCAAACCCTACTGGGGGACCTCTTCCCTTACCGATGGTTGAGATCATAAGAACGGACCTCTTAGCACACTTGTCTCCTTGAACCGTCCGATGAGACGGGTCCCCCAGCGTTTCTTAGTCTATCCTAACTCGCTGATTGTGAGAGTAAGTGAGATATCAAAATTCGTAAATTGAGTAAGTAATATTAGTGTTAAAATAAGAAACTAAACTGTCATTAAATCACTAACTTAAATTTATACGGTGTGTAAAAATACTCTCGAAGTTTCGAGGTCTATAATAAATCACTCTTCGATTTAAGACACCTCAAAATAAGCTGACTCTAATTCCGACTTCTGGAGGAACATTTCTCATACAGGTTACGGATGGAAGAGTCCTGAAAATAAATGATTAGGTGAAATCTTTCGCGAGTCATGATTGAATGAAAAAGGACTCAAGGAGAGGTGTCCCTTATCACGATAGACGGTCAAATTCACCCGTGTCACAGAAATAAAGTTGTGTGTGTGTGTTTGTGTACGTGTGTGTGGGTATATATATTTACTCCGTGTCATAATGTAACTTTTGTTTGAGTCCGACTATCTCACGGGTCGCGAACCACCCGACCCATTCTTCAACCACTTGTGTACTTATCAACATAGTTTTCTTTATAGAAATGTTGTTGAAAATTTTTCGTCTAAAGTAAAAGGAAACCTTTTTCAGTTTTACAGGACATACCTACGCTCTCGACCTGACACTTCTTTCGACTCACGGCTTCTTAACTACGAAAACTTGACACCACAACCTTTTCTCAGAACTCTCAGGGAACCTGAAGTTCCTCTAGGTTGATCAGGTAGGATTTCCTCTGATCAGGACCAACAAGTAACCTTCCTGACTACGATTTCGACTTTGAGGTCATGAAACCGGTGGAGTACGCTTCTCAACTGAGTAACCTCTTCTGAGACTACGACCCTCCCTAACCCCCGTCCTCCTCCTCCCCTGCTATCTCCTACTCTACCGACTTACCGTACTGACTGAGCTACCTGCACTCAGACTCACTTGAGGCCCTCAACCACTACCTGTCCTTCCGGACCGCGCGACACTAAGTACCCCAGCGTTTATCAACTTGTGCTGACTCACTGACTTGACTTGACTTGACTTGGAATTTTCTTTTTTACAGGTCTTTTGTTACAAAGGAACACTTATCAGGGAACAGTGAGTAACATATCTCCTTCGAGTAAAAAAGATAGGTAAATTATAAAGACCCTTGTAAAGGTTAAACCCGTATTTAAATGTGTAAAGAAAGTTTGTGTTATAAAAACAAAAGGTAAATATTTAACTATGTACGTATTACATCCTTTTATACTCTTTCTTTTCTTTTAGTGGAAATTAGGAAAGTAGACTTCTATTAAAGACAGTTGTAAAGTCAAAACGAAAGTCTGAATTTTTTTATGTAAAAAAATACCAATGTTTTCACTTCAATGCACTGTATATGTTAAAAATTTGGACGGAAAAGGGAAATGTAAAATAGTATATGATACGATGATTTTTAAGAAGCAAAAATTCCCGACGGTTTATATGGTTACATGTCTACATAGTATCAGATGACTCAATCAGGGGACAACACTATCACCCTAGAGTTTCAAAACGATATCATTTATTATGTCACCACTTGTAATAACACATATTTCGAAAACAGTCCAATAGCGGAGTTCTAACCAAAGACTTTCTCTTTACTTACCCAGTCCTATACACTTTTGAAGATCCCCAAGATACTTTTCAGGAAAGATCTTTCTAAGTTGGTCAAACGAGGGCTACCCTGAAGTTTCGTGCTACACGAAAGTTTGTAAATAGAAAATCTTTGTAAAAGAGGAAAAATCTCCCAAAAAAATTACGATAAAAATAGGAAACACTTTTATGTTTCATCTCATCGTAGTTCATAACTATTATTGGATCTTTGGACTTGTGTCGGTATCTCCCTTTAGTAACTGGATGCACATACCTTTATTAAATATTCTACGCACGTACCATAGAATGTGTGCAGAATGTTTAATAAAGACATGTAGAACTAGTTATTAAACCCTAAGGGACCACCGAGTCACCCATTTCTTAGACGGACGTTACGTCCTCTGTGTCCTCTATCTATGTCCAAGCTAGGGACCCAACCCTTCTAGGGGACTTCCTCCTTTACCATCGGGCGAGCTTACAAGAACGGACCTTTTAGGGTGACTGTCTCCACGGACCACCCGATGTCAGGTTTCTCAGGGTCTCTCAGTCTGTGTTGACTCACTGATTCGCGTATCGTGTATACGTAGTATATTATTGTAAACTTTTAACAAAAAAGTACAAAACACGTATACAGTCCATACTTTTGAGTGACTGTCGTCGACCTTAATAAGACTTGAGGATTCTGAAGTCTGGTCTCGAAACCCTTTTTAATTCATCGTCATACATTGATTCAAACTCTTTGACCTAACGTTGACGGTCCAATAATTTTTCTCAAAATTTTTCATTATATATGGAGTAAAAAATTTTACTCGGTTATAAAATTTTCTTACGATCTTTTTAAGCACTTCATATAAAAGTCACTGAAAGAAAGAGACTTTCTCTTTGATCGTAAAAAGAACAAAATTTGACACATGTCATAATAAATATCGTGACCAAGAGTTTCATCAGAGGTCCGATCGTCGTCCACGCAAACGTTCTTTAAGTTTAAGAGTCTGAGACTCCGGATTATTAACCTGTGAGACTCGTATCAAGGGTCGTTACACAAATTGTTCTGGAGGACTACGAAGACCACGTAGGGGTTCCGACTCTTGGTGACTAACTCCTAAATTTTCGTTTAGTCAGACAGGTGGAGGAGCTGGGGGCGGTGGACTCCGCTCTCTCGTTGGCCAATCTGCATGTCTTCCTGTAAAGACGGAAGGTTCAAAACAAATAGATGTTCATAAGCCCTTCAGTGACTTACACGAATTAGTCGGGTATCCCGATATACACTACTTCTCCCATATATTCGTATATTTTTATGCGTAGAACCTTGAATGAGGGATAAAGAATGAAATATTCTTCCTTCCTAAGAAACAACGAGGGTCTCAAATATCCCTACTATCCACCTTTACCTCTCTTTCAATTCTCCTCCTCCAACAAGTGACAAATTCTGTCCGAATCATGATTATGATGGGAACCCTCTACACCTTTCGGTAAGGAAGCATTTCTCTAAGATCCTTTGCATGTTCTGAGATCCGAGGTCCTTTTTGACATTTTATAAACTCTCAACAGAAACCACGGACGACTGAAAGAGAAGGGGTCCAGGCACGAAAGACAGATGTACGAATACCCTGAAATTCACTATTGATTGTAATAACTGTGGATGACTCGTGGACAAGATACGGGAGAACTTCTCGAGGCACCCGTAACGCAGTAAAGTAGGATGTTGGTTGGTATGGTCGCGTTAAACCGGAGAATTTTCGTTGATTCTGAGTCTTTCCATTCTATTGGACCGGTCGTAGTGTCTCCATATTCTCCGTTCAGTTTGGTCTGAACGGACTAAGGTCGTTGACAGAGGCACGTCAACACCGGGCCTGTCCTACAGACATCCGTCGCGGGGTCCACCGTCTTGACGGAAGGGGGTCGGAAATCGGTTGAGACCAGAAGAACTAGTACTAGAGACTAGGAGGACCGAGACACCCCCACCACCCGCACCCCTTTATTGAGGCTCCTCTATCGTCCTAAGTCCTATTGGAGAGAGTTTGTAACGAACACGGATTTCCTCCTTTCGAAGTTCTCCGTCAAGAAATACGTAATTGACACACGCTCACCGGCGAGATTGTCATATCTTTGATTACCTAATCCGCCTAAAACCTTACCTAAGTCCCCTTGAAAGATCATTGAAAAGTTTATACGGGAAGTCCGTTGACGGATAAGACGGATCTTTATTCCTGTCTGACGAATACACGAAACCCTTACACACATACACGCAGGCACACACACACACACACACACACACACACACTTCCTTTAGTAACACACCGTCTGTGTCTACTTGGGTCTTACTTTTAAACGAGATTAGAAACAATCTGCGAGGGAAGACAATCAGAAACACTCTGATGGTAAGAGTTTTGATTTTTTTGTGAACGACTCGTAAACGATTTTGAGTCATTATCCGTGACCCTATATTTCTGACTGAAGTCTTTTACTGGACCATCCGTGTGATTTCGATGTTGTGCCATATTGAAACGACATTGCCACCACCTCTACAAGTGGTCCTTACTACCCCTTCTCCTCCCCGTGGACTGAGTCAGACCCCCTTCAGTCTCCTCCCGAGACCCGTCACCTTCGTTCCACAACGAACAAGAACCTCTTATCTATGTTCAATTCTTACGTCTCGTCCCACTCTCCGTGAATCCGCCCCATCCATTCCTCTACTTCGTAAAACCACAACACTTCGATCACCCCTACATCGTTCCCCCTTCGATAACTACAAGATTCTTCTCGTTACTGTTTCCAGTTGAACGTAGAATTCACATACTCGTCCGTTTCCTCACACTTCAAACTTCTTTGACTCTGTCTACAACTTTAATTAGTAACCACTAGTCTAGGATCACCGGTGTGAAGATGTTCTAACGGTAATAAACACAAGACTTGATAAGTGGGATGATTATAATTACCAAAAATAATATGAAACTTTTATCTAAGTTCCCAAATCTAGACTATCAGTATCACGGACTTCTTGATACCTGTCTACAAGTACTGTAACACGTCCTCCGTCCCTAGTTCTGTTGGGGGTTCTTTTTCTTTACGATTTTCCGTTTTACCGACAGACTCCTACGGAATGTTTATGGACTCTTTTCTACTCTTCACTTTCCGTTTCCTCTTTTCCTTTCTATATGGGTAGACTTACGTCTCAAGGTTTCTTCTCGTTCCTCTCTATTCTTTCGGAAGGAGTCACTAGTCACGTTTCTTTATCTCCTTTTGTTATCTTACCCTTTCTGATCTCTAGAGCAGTTCTTTTATCTCTATGGTTCCTTTGTAAAGTACGTTTCTACCCGTGTTATTTCCTACCTTTACCATACCTGGATTGTCTTCGTCTTCTATAATTCTTCTCCAACGTTTGATGTGTCTTCTTGACATGTTTTTTATAGAAGTACTGGGTCTATTGGTACTACCACACTAGTGAATGGATCTTGGTCTGTAGGACCTTACACTTCAGTTCACCCGAAATCCTTCTTAGTAACGTTTGTTTTCGACCACCTCCACTACCTTAAGGTCGACTGATAAAGTTTAGGATTTTCTACTTCGACACTTTCACGAAGTGAGTTATACGGTCGTTTAAACCTTTTGAGTCCTCACCGGTGTCCTGACCTTTTCCAGTCAAAAGTAAGGTTGGGGTTTCTTTCCGTTACGGTTTCTTACAAGTTTGATGGTGTGTTAACGTGAGTAGAGTGTGCGATGGTTTCATTACTAGGTTTAAGAGGTTCGGTCCGAAGTTATCATACACTTGGTTCTTACAGGTCTATAAGTTCGATCTAAATCTTTTCCGTCTTATTGGTCTCTAGTTAATGGTTGTAGACAACCTAGTATCTTTTTCGTTCTCTCAAGGTCTTTTTGTAGATGAAGACCGAAATAGCTGATGTGGTTTCAGAAACTGACACACCTAGTGTTGTTTACACCTTTTAAGAATTTTTCTACCCTTATCGTCTGGTGGACTGGACGGAAGACTCTTTAGACATACGTCCAGTTCTTCGTTGTCTATCTTGGCCTGCACCTTGTCACCCGACCAAGGTTTAACCCTTTCCTCATGTTCCGACATATGACAGTGGGACGAATAAATTGAATATACGTCTCATGTAGTACTCTTTACGACCCGACCTACTTCGTGTTCGACCTTAGTTCTAACGTACCTCTTTATAGTTATTGGAATATATACATCTACTGTGGTGAGAGTTACTGTCTTTCACCTATTCTTAATTTCTTGGAGAACTACTTCCATTTTTCCCTCTCACTTTTTCGACCGAATTTTGAGTTTTAAGTTCTACGTTTTTTGATTCTGGGACCGTGGTCAGGGTAGTGAAGTACCGTTTATCTACCCCTTTATCACCTTTATCACTCTATAAAATAAAAACCTCCAAGGTTTTAGTGACGTCTACCACTGACATCGGTACTTTAATTTTCTGTGAACGAGGAACCTTCTTTTCGATACTGGTTGGATCTATCGTATAATTGTTCGTCTCTGTAATGAAACGGCTGTTTCCAGACAGATCAGTTTAGACACCAAAAAGGTCATCAGTACATACCTACACTCTCAACCTGGTATTTCTTTCGACTCGTGACTTCTTAACTACGAAAACTTGACACCACAACCTCTTCTCAGAACTCTCAGGGAACCTGACGTTCCTCTAGTTTGGTTAGTTAGGATCTCCCTTAGTTAGGACTTATAAGTAACTTTCCTGACTACGACTTCGACTTTGAGGTTATGAAACCGGTGGAGCACACTTCTTGACTAAGTAACCTTTTCTGGGACTTCGACCCTTTCTGACTTCCGTCCTCCTTTTTCCCTGTTGTCTCCTACTCTACCAACCTACCGTAGTGACTGAGTTGCCTGTACTCAAACTCGTTTGAGACCCTCTACCACTACCTGTCCCATCGGACCGTACGACGTCAGGTACCCTAGTGTTTTTCAGTCTGTACTGACTCGTTGACTTAACTGACTATGAAACTTTTTTTTAAAAAAAATTTTTAGTTTCTATGTGTGTGTATCAATATTTGATAACGTTTCGCCACGGGACGGGAGAAAGTAAGTTGAGATTAGAACACGTTTTCGGTGGTGAAGAGAAACTCAATAAAGAAGAACGTCAATAAAGAGTGGAGGTTTCCTAGGAGAAGACGGGGATTAAATACTAAATAATTAAGATCCATAATAGTTATTGAAGGACAATACAATATCTTTCTACTTATATGGGAGAGGGGAAACGGGTATAAAAGTAGTATGAATATAGTCAAAAAATAAAGGAGACAGTCAATGGTTAGAAAAGTATATTCAGAACTGGACTTCAGGAACCGAAGATCATAGACGTGGGTCAATCGTAGTTGGTGCACCACATTTGTCTCGTCTCACCCTCTCCTCTCCCAACGAGGATCCTCCAAGGTCGGTTCCTCAGAAGGTGTTATCTTGATGGGTTCAGATGATTGATCTCTCTACAAATTAAATAATTTATGGACACTCGAATGAGAAAGATGTCCGAAGGGACCACCGAGTCTCCAAGGTTCGCAGACGGACGTTACACCCTCTGGGTCCAAGCTAGGGACCCAGCCCTTCTAGGAGACCTCTTCCTTTACCGTCGGGTGAGGTCATAAGAACGGACCTCTTAGGGTACCTACCTCCTCGGACCGTCCGATGTCAGGTGCCCCGGCGCTTCTCGGCCTGTACTGACTCACTGAAGTGAAGCGAAAATGAGAAAGATCTCACTGCTTTGTCACTGTTTTCAGTTAGAAAACTAATAATTCCATCCTTTATTTTAGGAATGAATTTCAAAAAAAAATTTAGGAGACGGAGTTTTAGGGGATTCGACAGAATTAGTCAACGTTAAATAATATTTGGTCGTCGGTTCTTTCTAAAAGACACTACATAATACCGGACTCCACCCACCCTTCTCGAAAAAGAAAAAGAATAAAAAAAATCATGTCCGTTATAAAAGAAAACGGACATGTATTCTTCTTGACGAAGGGGTTTCTGACCACCGTTCGTCTTGAGGAAGTCAAACACTGATTAAGTGTACTGAGTCAGTGTCAGAACCTAAAGTAACACCTTTCTCTCAGTTAAGGACGACCTAAGTGCAAACAAGAGTAAAAACGAGATTTTATGATAGACTTTTATACCCTCATTGTAAAATTTAGTGTGAGAAGTATTAGAGTTACTAAAGAGTAAGGGAAGGAAATCAAAGATTAAATTAAGGAAACATCAGTCTCTTATACTAAATTTGGGAAATTGTAAGAAACTTAAACAAAACACTGAGTCTAATGTGAGATTAAATCATTTACAAGGTATCCGTGAAATTTTTCAACAGATAAAGTAGCTACCGTCTCCCCTTCCCTCTACAAAATAGGGACATTTAGTCCGGTTCAATTACCTATTAAGACGAACTCAGATATAATAATAACTAAAAGATAAACAAGATAGTTAATAACTGTCCCTAATAACTTAAGAAGGTGATATTAATACTTAAACAAATAAATAGGAACGTCAAGATAGTCAAAACCGGAATGACTAAAACTTCGAAACAAGATTCCGTGTATTTGTAAATCCTAATAATACAAGAGAACTACTTAACTGTAGAAATAGTAATTCTTTACTGAAATTTTTCAGAAACCATTTTTAAAAAACGAAACGTTAGCTAAAACGGTTTATAATTATAACGGTGAGACCGGAAGCAAACTAATCACAACCGTACCATACAATAAAGTAGGAAAATGAAAATTAGGAGAACACAGAAATATATTTCACAATCCTTTATGTATCAACAGAACGGAAAAATTAGATAAGACTCGTTAGAAACGGAAAATTAACGTCGTAAATCTAAGGTGAACTTAATTATACCAAAATTACTATTCCAATCCAAATTAAACCAGTAGAACGATAAACAACACAAATAGGTGGACAAGAAATAAGGAAGGATAAAAAGAAAAAGACGGAAGAAAACATAATTAGTTCATAAAAATACTAAGGTAAATTAGAAGAAACAATTGAACGATCAATATTGTCAGACGAAATAATGAAACCACCTACTAAGTCCAAATGACATATGTAGAAACTGAATAGTATCAGATAGGTAGTGAAGTGTAATCATATTCTCAAAACGTTCTCATACGAAAGTAAAGGTAAGGTGGGATAATGACAATACACAGAATTATATTGAAAAGTATATGAAAGTCCGATGTAATAAAAGTAAATTTTCCCCTAAATTTATTAATGTCTTTTTCGAAATACATAGAAGGGTTCGTCAATGGCAAAGATTAAGAGAAGTGAGGAGACACATCTAGATATGAAGGTAAACCATAGTAAATTAAAATATGACAATTCTATAAAAGTTTCTCAGGATTTACACGGTATCCACGGTATTACACGGTATTCACGGTATTACACGGTACTGATTTACACGGTATTCAGTACAGAGATTTCGATGGAAATCCAACAAAAGTTCATTTTACTATCGTCTATGCTTTTAACACTTATAGTCCGTAATTAAAACTACAAAGACAACACTCAGTAAGTTTCCTTTGTCTTTTACATTCTTAATTGAACTTAAGATACACCATTGACGTAAATCTAGGAGACAATAGACTCATTTTTAAGGCATAGTATTTGTCTTCGGAGGATAAAGAATAGTCCATCTCAAAATTTTGTAAATGTAAAAACATATCCATCAAATAGATACATCAAGAATGTAGTTTTCCATGTTTTTCCATAAGTCACTTTTGGAGGATGGAGACAGAGGGTAAGTAGGTAAAGGATGTGGGTGGGGGGTGAGAAATAACGGTTGGTCTATTAGTGACGATAATTATAAACCAAATAGAGAGGTTCCTAAATTTTTTACGTAAATGTTCGGTTAAGGATAGAGGAATACATACAATTACTATATAGGTAACGAGACGTAGAACAACAAAATTGAATTGTCATATAAAACTTCTAAAAGATATAACTATAAATTTCTTGAACAAATAAGAACTTTTTTTAATACGCCATAAGGTAACATCCACACGTACAAATTAAGTAACTGGAAAGGTAAAAAAAACGTCAATGTATGTTACGACGTTACTTAGGTGAACATAATTACAATAGACGTTTACACACCCACATAGACATACTATTTAAGAATCTTTACTTCAACAACCTAACTTCCCTATTAGTTAACATTAAAATTATAACTACTTAAGAAGAGGTAACCCCAAAATAGTCGAAGGTAAGGGTAATCGTAACATACTTCCACTGATAAAGGGGTGTCGACACGGTCACATCCCGTGAAAATCTAAAAACATAGGTCATACACTATTTTTACGTTAGAGTCAAAACTCGACATATAGAGTAATATTCACTCTAACTTATCGAAAAGTTTACAAATTTTCGACTCCCATCTTAATGTTTTTCACATACTAACTGGGGATGGGGACGGGGGTTAGGGTAGGGAGGTCCAGTAGTGTCTCGTGGTCGGACCCAAGGGACACGATGTGTCGTTGAAGACTTCACTTTAAAAATAATTTGTCATGTAACAACCCAAAACCAAGAAAAATAAATTTTGGTCTCACTAACTAACTAAATAACTTGTAGTTCTTTTATGAAACCTCCTTCATCCCTGTAGTTTCTACCTTTTAAAGTTTAGTAAACTTGTAAAAATTGGTATTTTAAGGATGATTTGTGTTATTTATAAAGAGTCCTAATGGTTCATGGTGGAGTTTGTAGACGGTGAGAATTATAGAGTGAAATATATTGTAAAAGAAACCGAGGGCTGTCTTCTATTTGATTAAATGTTTGTATGTTTGACAAATTGTTAGTATGACGACAGAGATTGAGATTAGACAGTGTACCCAGTAAAATTGTGGGAGTTCCCATTCTGAAAATTCTGTCCTTTACTAGTGAAATTAATACGTTGGAGTCTCACATCCGAAGAAAGTTAAAAAAAAGGAAAAAAACTATACTTCGCGTCTAAATAATCTCCTTCTTTATCCTCCCTTCGAGTCCCTACCCCTTAATCCTTTCCCTTACTCTGTCTTCGATACGTAGTCGGAGACCACAGGGGTACCTGGGTCTATATAAAGAACGAAATCCTGTACCTACCCCGGTATCGACACCGGTTTGACCTTCGACCTCTCCGACCCTTGAGTGAGTACAAGTAGATCCTCTCTTAGTCTCACCCCTTATCTTCTTGTGACCCTCGTTCCCCTACACACTCTGTTCCCCAAAACCCCCTTCTTTAGGACTGTTACGAAGGAACCTAGGACTCATGCTCCTCCACCATCTCCTCCCGTTTAGGACCTCGACTCCTAGTCTCCTCCTTGTCCTCCTTCTCTTCCGACGTAGACCTCCGGAAGGTAACATCCGAAGGTAACTGTTGAACCCTCTACATACCCCAGGCCATTGAGGGGGCCTCCTCCCGTACCGTTAGGTGACGTTATAAGAACGGACCTTTCAAGGTAACTGTCTCCTCGGGTCACCCGATGTCAGGTACCTTAACGTTTTTCAGTCTGTGCTGACTCACTAACTCATCCGTACGTGTCCCATATTTACAATAACAAATCAACAATTCAGGATAGACTGAGAAAACACTGGGGGTACCTGACATCGGACGGTCCGAGGAGACAGGTACCCTAAAGGGTCTTTCTTATGACCTCTCCCAACGGTAAAGGAAGAGACCCCCTAGAAGGACCCGGTCCCTAGTTTGGGTGCAAAGACGTAACCGTTCACCTAAGAAATGTCGACTCGGTGGTCACTTCGGGGACTTCTATTTATAGGTAGGTATTACGTTCAAGAAACAAAGGGAAATTTAGTTGAATGTAGATTGAGACTCGGGAATAGGTGAACCTCATTTCCTTTAGGGTAAAGTTTGTCCGAACACTGGGGTAAGAAGTCTCGATAGGTTTCCAGGTCCCCAGCACCGTGACCCTGTCCAAGAGAAAGGTAAGACCAACGACGACTTGACGGACACCGTCCTCAGGTCCCCCAGGATTCCGAGGTGTTGAACACGGTGTGTACTCCCCCACCATGAAGTAACCTCCTCTCCGAGACCGAGACCCATGCACATCGGTGACTCCAGACCGTGAAAGACCCCAGTAGGTATTGGTAACGGGACCAGGAGTTCAAGAGACTTTGGGGTTGAAGGGAGAAAAAGGTTAGGTTCGGGTTTAGAGGTGAGAAAGAAATGAGAGTTTCCAGGAAAGGGAGGTCCTGTTCTACACGTCGAAGAAATTTCCTGATTTCGAAAAAGTTTTCGTTCTTTTCCTTAATAGAAAGGTCCGGTTGAGGAATCTGTGGGAGTACTAATATCCCACGTTCTTATAGACCGATGGACGAACTTTACCACCCTCCCTCTCTTATTTCTGTTCTATGATAAAGTAAGGTAAAGACGGTATTCATTCATTACCACCCATACTTTTGGTTCCATTATTTCACGAAAGTTAAACTCAATACTCTGGTCTGTGTGAAAAGTGACATGAAACTCCAACATGTCAAATCCTCGTTTTACGAGTTCAGTGTAGGTGAGCACAACGTTACCTTAGGGAATTGACCCAGTGACCAGAGTACTCTCAAAACCTACTGCCTTCCGTCCTAGTGGGTCGATGTCGTTAAGATTACGTGACGATAAACACAGTGTATTTTTGACGACCAAGACCTGGGACCTACGTTCTAAGGTAGTACGAAAATTCAAAACTTGACTCAAGGATAGTATAAAGGTTGTTACTATGACCGGTTACCTTTAGAATGTGAAAATTCTGTATTTTGATCTACTAATTTCCTCTAAATTGAACCCCTCCACGTTCACCTTTCAAAGTAGAAGAGGTCAGTGACGAACGTTAACGGGAGACAGACGAGAAAAACAAGATAATCCATCGTCTAAAAATTCTGTGGACCCTAGCTAGGAAAAAAAAAGTCAGTGAAGGTTAAATAACTTTAGGTAGGTCAGAGTTGAGACTAGTGTATAGAATAAGTTTTGGAAGGGAGAGGGGTAGTGTCCAGTCTGAAAACTGAACTTCCCGAAACTCGTTCCTTCGACACACCAGACGGAAAGACAAGGGAAAGGGGTAAAGTAAACCTCCTTAGTCCCTACTTTCCTCCCCACCCGTGTTACTGGTGGAGGAGTACGACTGACAACGACCAAGAAAACGATTTGCCTCCCCGACACTTATGAGAAACACAGTCCGTAGGTTTCCCACTAAGCGAGTACCTTATATATGCAGTGGTGTTCTTAGGAGGATGACGTACTTAGGGAAAAGCACCAGACCGGAACCGGGTTGGAACAGGTCGGAGGAAGTCGTGCCGGGACCGTCGGACGGGAACGACCATCTCGGGTGAGTGAATCATCTGTCTAGAAATCTCACACTGTGAAGTCCCGTCTACGGAGAGTCGTGGGCGGGTGCTCTCGGTGAGTTCATAGATAAGGTGTCCTAGATTCGGTGTCCTTTGAGTCAACAGATAAGATCCGGTCGTCGTCTTTGAGTACGACGAATAACGGTGGAGGACAGATTCTAGAGATAGGTGATCTACTGTCACCACTGACAGTGTCTATAGGGGTTTATAACGGTTTACAGAGGGTCACTAACACACTAGTTAAAAGGACGACCATTCAGACTTTTCAGGGTATAGGACAATACCATGTGTCTTATGACGGGGGGTTTCGGTAGGTGTACGTTTAGGGGTGTTTGGACACTTATATAATGGAAGGTACCGTTTCCCTGAAACGTCTACACGAATACACACGAATCAAGGCACAGAACTCTACCTTACCAAAAGGACCTACTAAACTCGCCCGGGTGACATTAGTGGGTGAGCATCCGAAGGGACCACCGAGTCTACCACTTCGTAGACAGACGTTACGTCCTCTCGGGCCAAACTAGGGACCCAACCCTTCTAGGGGACCTCTTCCTTTACCGTCGGGTGAAGTCATGAGAACGGACCTTTTAGGGTACCTGCCTCCTCGTACAACCGATATCAGGTACCCCAGCGTTTCTCAGTCTGTGCTGACTCACTAAAGTGAAAGTGAAAGGGACCTGAGGGTCCCGAAGGGACCACCAAGTCCCCATTTCTTGGACGGACGGTTACGTCCTCTACACCCAAACTAAAGACACAGACCTTCTAAGGGAAACACTTCCTTTACCGTTGGGTGAGACCATAAGAACGAACGCTTTAGGGTACCTGTCTCTTCGGACCACCCGATGTCAAGTACCTCAGTGTTTACCAGCCTCTGCTGAATCATTACTTTCTCGTCGTTGTTGTTTACGGTAGTAGCTCCAGGAATATTCTCCCTCTGTCCGCACGATCTCAGTCTCTTTCTCTCCACTTCTACGACTCTAGTCTCACCACGTTAACGACTGAAACTACTACGTTCCTCCGGTACTCGGTTCCTTACGCCAGTCGAAGATCTTCGACTTTTTCCGTTCCTTATCTTAGAGGGACTCTTGGACACTTTCGCTGTGCTAGGATTGTGGAACTAAAATTGGATCTCTCTGAAGACTGAGGTCTTGACATTCCATTATTTAAACGGTAGTAAATTCGGTGATTTAAATGTGAATAAACAATATCGTCGTTATGTTTTACTTTTGTAAGTATTTGAGGAGACAGGGTTGGGTTTGGTACCACACCCAGTAGGATGGACCCCCGGTCCCCACGTTTTAACGAAGACCTACTCTTTGTGACGAGACTAAAAATCCTCATCAATAGAACTTGAACTGAGTGAATTGAAACTCTTCCTTGTACAGGAAAGGGGAAGAGAGTCCTACTCCTTCCTTAACAGAGAGTGATGTCTTTTAATGTAAAGGACGTTTCGCTAATGAGTTGTTGAAGAATGGAGAAATGGCTGAGTCGGGAACCCTCCAGTTCCCACCCCGTTCCCAATCCCACACCGTAACCAAAATACCCCCACAGACTGTGTCAACTGGAACCAAGAGAAACCATGAGTCGGAAAGGTTTGAGACGATTCGGGTTTCGTTTTCCTTTTAGTGTAGGGTGAAAGACAATTGGAGTCATCACCGAAATTCGTCTTCGAAACCAATGAAGACGAAGGAACAACAGGTACTTACACTCATTCTTGTAGACTAAAATCCAAATCGAAGTAAAGGATAGAGACCACCTGAGATGACAGGGGGTTACATAGGAGAAGGTATCATTATCTAAAAATTCCTTTGGTGAACCGACGGGTCGATTACTCAAATAAAACTTCGGAAGGATCCTCGATCAATATCCATTCACTGATACTAGACCGGTTCTCCTACAATCATTGAAGACCCAGTAAAGGATTTTTCCTTCACCGAACGGGAGGTGAAGAAGAAAAGGAATCCCATCCTTACGTCTATTTTACTACCACTTTATCGAAGTTGGTTCGTCTACTACTGTTATGCGGTCTCCTACTGACTCGGTGTTTTATCTTTCTTAGGCCCAAGGACCTACTAGGGTACCCCATCTCGACGGATGGGTAGGAATTCATTCACATTCAACACATGTCATATATGATTGAGTCACCGTTTTAACAAGTGTAAAGACAGGTAAAAGACACAAGGGGTATCATCCTTAAAGGTCTGTGACAGTACGATTACTGTAAGAACTGTCACAGAAGTTGGTAGGTTCAGTTCTACTTTTTTATTCTTATTACGTTAGCGACTCTTTGACTTTTCAGTGTCTGACCCTCTATAAACGTTTCGTATACAGATTATTTCTTTAACAAACGTCTTATATATTTCTTAAGAGTTTTTAGTTATTATTCTTTTAGTTTGTTCGGTTAAATTTTTTCGGTTTTCTTTATTTGACTATACAGAAATTTCTTCTATTTTTCTTCCGCTTGTTCGTGCATTCTTCTACAAATTGTAGTGGTTAGTAATCCCTTTACGTTTATTTTTGGTGTCTATGGCGGTTTGTGGATAATCTTATTAATTCGTTTTTAACTGCAATAGTTCGTGACAGATCCTATCCTCGGCAACCGTGAGAGTAGACGACACCCACATTACGTTTTACCGTGTCGGTGAAACCTTTTGTCAAACCGACCGTCAAAGAACATTTCAATTTATATATGAAGAGCATACTCGGTCGTCAAACAGAGGATCCATAAATTGGTTCACTTTACTTATGGATACAAGTTTGTTTTTGATCATACACTGACACAAATAAGTATTAGTGGTTTTTGACCTTTCCTTAGTTTACGGAGAGTTACCTCATTGTGTATTTGTATTATGCTATGTAAGTACTTTACCTGATGACGAATGACAATTTTCCTTACTTAATGACTATGCACATTGTCGCACCGGTTTAGAGTTTATGGAACATCATTCACTTCTTCAGATGTACGACCCACTAAAGGAAGAGACTATTAGAACGCTTCTGGTTTGATGTCTAGTCCACTGTCTTTTACACTTACTAACGGTCCCCAGATCTCCTCCACTATCTTCATCTAACGTCTCCCCACGTCTCCTCAAAAACTCCCCTTTCCTCGATAAGATAAATGGACAAGGTAACACCACCCCAGTATGTTGAGATAGGCAAACACTTTTGAACTTCTTGGCACGTGACTTTGGTCACTTGAAATACATTTAATATGAAGTTAATTTTTTACCTTTTTTAATAAACATCATTCAAAAATTATTTTGATGAGTTAATTTTTTACAATATATAATGTGGACGCAATATTGAACATCGTGATACGGCAACTATCATGTCGTATTGCAAAAAACCAAAAATAAAGCGTCTTATTCTTCAACCGGTGAAAAATGACCTTAGAGTTTAAAAACCACCTGTAGAAGGACGACATACATTGGAGTCGGAAACCTTCCTTACTACGATTTCGACTTTGAGGTCATGAAACCGGTGGAGTACACTTCTCAACTGAGTAACCTTTTCTGAAACTACGACCCTCCCTAACCCCCGCCCTCCTCTTCCCCTGCTGTCTCCTACTCTACCGACCTACCGTAGTGACTGAGCTACCTACACTTAGACTCACTTGAGGCCCTCAACCACTACCTGTCCCTCCTGACTTGACTTGACTTGACTTGGAGTCGGATCCTAAGTGAAGGAATTTTCCGGTCCTAGATATCTAAGCTAGTCCCTAACATGCCGTTAATTTTATTTTGGATGAGTTGAGTATAGTCCTTTCCTCAAATACTCCTCTATCTCTCCTGAGATCCTCTCGGGTCTACGTTCTCGAGAAAGATTAGACACCTTTGTTCCTTCGGAGCCTGTCGAAAGAGGGGTGGGTGAGGGAGTAAAGAGAACGGAACCAATGTTCCAGAACCGAGAGACGACGAGACAGGTATGTCCGAGGATCTGGGACCGACGTAGGACCCAAGAAGAAGATGAATAAGTACCGGGTTGTACCGTACGTACGTACGTACGAGAAGCGACGTCGAGACAGGCTGAGACACGCTGGGGTACCTGTCGTCGGGTGGTCCCAGGAGTCAGGTGTCCTAGGAGATCCGTTCTTATGACCTCACCCAACGGTAAAGGAACCGTCGGTCGGGGTTCAAGGTTCGCTAGGGAGTGAGTTAGAGTCAAGTTTCCTCCGTCTGAGACCGGTCGAGTCGTTGAGTACCCGATTGAGAAGTCAAATCACGTTCGTCTACATCGGTCTCTCTGGTACAATACTTCTTATCTTTACGGTCCCAATACCCGTCTCTAATAAATATTGCCGTACACCCTCTCCATTTCCGACCAACAACACCAACAAGTCAACGATTCACCATAGGTCGAGAAACGTTACGGTAACTGACATACCGAGAAGACAGGAGAGGATAGAGGACCTCTATTTCCATGTTACCTACCATGGAAATGATGTTTACTGAATAAAAATATCAGACCGTTTACTCATTTCATTTGGTTCTTATAGGACTAGAAGAGGGAGGTACAGTTGGTTTCGTTCAGGGTTTAACACTCTGAAGTCAGATGACTTTGAGAATGTAAATGTTATAGGAGTTTCCTCCGTGGTAAAAAAAGTGTAGTGTTTCCACTTACTTTCGTCAAAAATGAATCTACAATTCGGAGACTCAGTTAAGAACTGAATTGAATTTATCTTTATTGTGTAATACAAAATTATCTGGATCACTTGTAATTAATTGGTTAACTTTAAAGGTTATGGGATTCACAGGAATAAGTAACGCGTTCCTTGGATTCTAAGTCTCTTCGATTTCCTTAACGCTTTCGACTTGTCGTTCAATGAGAGCTACGAAACTATTCCTTAACCTTCAAAGATCGAGGGTCTGAGTGCAAGACAGATGATCGAGTGAGAGACTTTTTTTTCAAACTGTAATTTTTCTAACTGAGTAAGACATTGGTACTCTTAACCTTTGTTGATGACATGACACACACACACAAAAATTTCAAAAATAATGTACGAGCAATATTTCTGTAGTCTTTAGTCCCTATTGGTCTATGTTCTTTAGTGTCTGTGTATCTAAAATAAAATTACGTCCTCTCTTCTAAACAAAAACGTTAGTGACACCATCGAACAAGAGAGATGGAAGTTTTGTCGAGGTCGTTTAAGAACAAAAGTCCCTACCTCCTTCCTTGCGAAAGGAGGAGAAGGGTGTGATCTTGAAGGGGAGACCGGAAGCGTGTCCCTCTTAGAGACGTTGCTCACCGTCGGTTACATGAAGGCCACCCCCTCAAAAGGTCAGAAGTACCTCTATTTCGTTTTGGTGCAGACTCAAACCTCCTCCGGACCTCGTTCGTGGTACTTTTTACATGAGCCTTTTTTTTTTTTTAGAATCGAGTCAAGTTCTAAGGATCATAGTATACGATCCCTTATTATGATTGTCGGAGTGAGACGCGGTCTATGACTGGTATTGTTAAGATGCACCTTCCTGTTTAGACAAAATAAATACTCCTGCGACTCCTAAAACTCTCCACTTTATTGAACTGCCTCCTTGGTGTCGATCACTTATTATGTCTGTCTTAAACTTAGGTCTGTCAGTCCGAGGTCTCAGACGATGGAATTGGTCCTGATCGACTTCCCTGTCTTTACTCAGTTCCTTACTTCTCCGTTTTAAGCATCTCAGTAATTTGTTTTTAGACCCCCCACCCTCTTCCTTAAATTCTCGGTGCTTTACATGTTGTCTCTAATTCTTAGTAGGTATAAAGATGGTGAGTCTTACTTGGTACACGGCATAGACAAAAGTCCTAGAGGATTGCTTCTTTTTGGTGTCCAAATATTATTTATTCTGTTTACTACCCCTCTATATGTTTCAACTCTCGTTCTTCACAGTGAGCTTCAAGGGTGACGTAATCTATTTGGAGTCACTTCGTAGAAAGATAGACAAATAAGTATATCCCACCGTCCGTGAAACGAGTCGCGGAAGTTTGAGTGGGACGTACTTCGGGACAAGTCACTGTTTTGTAGTGTCCCGTACAAAAGGGTGAAGAAAAGAGTAAGAAGAAGAATTTAAAAACAACGCGGGTAAATCCCAACTCAGTAGAAGGAGGAAGGAAGTAAATAGAAGAGAGGGAGAGACGGAGGGAAAGAGGGAAGGAAGGAATAGTAGGACGTGGTTAAGTCACCAATGACACATCGTCCTTAACACGATCCACGAAGCCTATTTTTTTCAAAAGCCATGTACCATCTTTTTTGTCGGACCACCCCCTTTTTCTCTGTGAACTCCTGTTAATGTTCTTGAATTATCTTAAAATTATTTTATATTCCCTGAGACGTTTGGGTCTCCATTTTACCGTCATTATTTTTAAATGTTGATAACTCTTCAATGACACAGTACGTGATAAGGTTCGCGTAATATATAATTAAGTAAACCTTGACTCCTCCAATTTCTTCCGATGGACCTCCTTCCCTGTAAACTCAACTTAGTACTTTCCACTCCTCAGTGAATTATCTCTAAGTCCATATGAGGTCCGTCTCCCTTTTTGAACAGGTTTTGGTCTCACAAGACACTATTGACATCGTTCGAAACACCCCTTCACTGTTGACTACTTGGGTCTCTTCAGTCCAGAACTTCCCCTCAGTACGTTTTAAAATTCCTTGACGTCGCGTATTAGTCTGTACAGTCAATATTTCCAGAGAGACCGATATTGGACTTCCCAACTACATTCTCTTATTCCCGTTTCCGTTCTTCTAGTCATTCTGTCTGGACATAACTAGGTCGACTCTTAACTATTCCCGGATGTACCTTCTACACGGAAACACTTACTTCTCCTCCCTCCTCCAGATTCTTTATAAGTCCCTAATTTGGACAGTCACTCATTAATATTATTATCCTTTATCAATAACTGGTAAATCGACCACGAACTGTCAGAGGTGGTATCGGACACCCTGTCTGAGGTAATAGTAATCGGGATAAAATGTTCTCTCCTTTGTCAACACTACAAAGAACGAGTTCCAATGTATCAATCGTTCACAACCCCGGATCATAACTTAGGTCCGAAAGACTGAGGTCTCAAGTACGTAAACTAGGGTACAATACGTTTATGGATGGTAAAAGTAGTTGTAAAAATCTTCCTCTAGTTCTGTCTTAGTTTCTTGTGGACAAATTTCTTCATTCTCCCACTATGGACACTACTGAAGGTATCAGGACGTAACCTATTTAGGACCCTCGTTGACCTTATTCACATCGTAAGAGTTTATTAAAGACGTCTTAGTAACGATTCGTTCAGTATAAATGAAAGGTGGAAAATATAGACACTGTCTCTTTTAAAGAGTCACGAGGGACACCGTCTCTTACGATCAATAGAGAGTACAAGTAAGAATGAGAGAACAAAACATTTATCATCGGTAATAAAAGTTCATTCGAGTACTGGTAGGTCTTATAGTAAAACAGGTCGACATACACCCGGTGTACTGATTTACATTTTCCTTCGTCTCACTCGTTGAAGACTGTTGACGGGAATTTCCTTTTTCCCGTCGTGAAGAAAAACGAAAAGAACAAAAAAGAGTCGACCTTACGACTGTACTACCGACCTCGACCTCGTCGGTAAAACTTGGTACTGTGTCTTGATTCTGCCATCTTGCTACTGTTTCTTCTTTGGACTCAGAAATTGGGGTACCTCCCGATGTAGTCTGGACCCGACTACTAGAAAGAAAGAAAAAAAAAAAAAACATTGAAAAATAAAACATAACCTCATATCGGTTAATTGTTACAACATTATTAAAACCCACTTATCACTAAGTAGTTAGTGTCGGGGAAAACCCTGACGAAAAAAACAAGTTCAGTGATGATAAAAATAAAAGGACCATCAATTGTAATCGGATTCAGACTGATCATGTACCTAATACTATAGGAAAACCTCTCAAATAAAGAGATATAAGAGAAATAAAGCGATATCGGAAATTAAAAGTGGAAAAAACAACCTACTACTATGATTAAGTACATTAGTAAAATACATATGAACAGTCTGATAAGATCTGTTACCACCATATCGGTTCTTGTTTTGTTTTAGGGATGGGACAACCTTGAATACAAGTTCACCTCCTCTCTCTGTTACTTACTTTTAGACATACGTGTTACATTGTAGTCAATATTCCAATAAAAGAATCAAGGTGTGGTAGTAAGGAGACGAGATACTACGACCTCGATCCTGTGAATAGACATCGGGTGGTCCGAGGAGACAGGTACCCTAAAGGGTCCGTCCTTATAACCTCACCTAACGGTATAGGAGGTGGTCCCCTAGAAGAACTGGGTCCCTATCTTGGACGCAGAGGACGGAGAGATGGTGACCGTCCGTCTAAGAAAAATGTCGGTGGACCTTCGGAAGAATCGTATGTATAGGAAGGAGACGAAACCTTACGAGACCTCAATCCTGCGAAAAGACGAAAAGGACGTCAATCTTAGATGGTTGTCCCTCGCGTCTCTCTTGAACATGATGTCCTTCTCATTCTTCCTATACGTGTGGGAAAGGACAAACAGGACGTCCCGGTCCGGGTAGGTAAAGGAAGTCTTTGTAGCCGTACACGTCGTCCATCCACGGAGGAAGGATCTTCACCCTTGAAGAACGCCAAAAAGATAGGTGTTCCGCGGCTACAAGAGAAAAACGCAAAAACGAAGAAGCTATGGGTGACGGGTCAACCAGTGCGAGAGTAACTACCCCCGGACGTTTTGTGGGACTTCCATACCTCACGTTTAGGTTTCTGGCAGAGAAGCTACTACACCCAAACCCTATAAGTACGAGAGGTAAAGTAAGAAGAGAAGGAATTCCTTTGGATGTACCCGTGTACACTAGTTTCGAAGGAACCAGTCGTACTTTGGACTCGTCTCACCCACCGGAGTCGTCGAGCTCTACTGGTCTAATAACATAAGATCGTATCAGTAGAGATGATTCTCTGTCAGACGGGTTACCTACTCTTGTCAGTGGAATTGGTCATTCCTACGGAAAACGGAACCTCTCACTGTGTCTGTGAGGTCGTTAGACACCGAGGAACCCGTTAAAACCCAAGGGGAAAGGATCTAAAGTATGTCTGTTAGAAAGAAAAATAAGAAAGTAAGTGTGTAGGAAGGACGTATACTTAAACTGATGACGAAAGAAAATGTAAGTCAATTGCGGTCTACTACAAAAGTCAAGGTAAATAAGGAAACTGAATTTATCAAAAATTTTCTAGAAAAGTTTCTTACATAAAATAACTTCGTATCAACTAAATGTCACAACACAATTAAAGACGACATGTCGGGTCACTCAGTCAATGTATATACATATATATATGAAAATATAAGAAGGGGTATACCAAATAACGTTCTATGACTCGTATCCGGGGACACGATATGTCACCCTGGAACACATAGATAAGACACATATTAGCAAACGTAGACGATTGGGTTTGAGGGTCAGGTAGGGAGGGGTTGGGGTAGAGGGGGCTGTTGGCGTTCTGACAAGAGGGACACACACTCAGACAAAGACAAAACATTTATTCAAGTAAACACAGTATAAAATCTAAGGTGTATATTTACTGTAATACACCATGAACTGAGGCTGAAGGAAGTAAATCATAATATTAGATAACCACCCAGGTACAAAAATGTTTACCGTAAAAAAGTAAGAAAAAAACGTCAACTTATTATAAGACAAGACACCACATATGGTGTGTTATCTCAAATATACATATGGTGTAGAAGAACTAGGTCAGTAGACAGTTACCTGTAAATCCAACGAAGGTACAGAACCGATAACATTTCTCACGACGTTCCTTGTTACCCCATGTGTATAAAAAAGTTTAATATTAAAAGAGACCTATATAACGGGTCCCCACCCTAACATCCTAGCATACCGTTCAGACAAAAATCAAAAAACTCCTTGGAGGTATGACAAAATACATCACAGACGTGGTTAAATGTGAGGGTGGTAGTCACTTTCTTCCAAGGGAAAGAGGTGTGACAGATCTTAAACAATAAGCGTCCGAAAAATTACTGTCGGTAAGACTAGATATTGACATCAAAACTAAACATAAAGAGATTGTTAATCACGACAACTCGTAGAAAAGTACACGGACAACCGGTACACATACAATAGAAACCTCTTTACAGATAAATCCAGAAAACGGGTAAAAAGGTAGCCCAACAAACCAAAAACAATAACTCAACATACTCGACAAACGTATAGAGCCTTTAATTCGGGGACAGTCAGCGTAGTGAACGTTTACAAAAGAGGATCAAACAAATCAAATACCAAAAGAAAAGACATTTTTTCGACCATTCAATCTAATCCAGGGTAAACAAATAACAAAGAAAATAAAGATAACAGAATCCTCTGACTGCGTTTTTTTACAACCATACTAAATACAGTCTCTTACAAAACAGACACCAGAGTAAATTCTCAAAATACAAAAGTACAGAGTTTCTAGAAAATTCCACTGAAAACGACTTTCGATTATAGTGAATTATGTAGGGTAAAAAACATAATTTTTTGAATTTACGTTCGTAAAGAAGATATAGTACGTAACGATTACGAACGAATACTGTCTGATATACGGACAAGTAAGTGAGTGCTTGAAAATTATGTAGGGTGAAAATTTACTCAAACTCAAACCGTTGTGCAACATTGTGAGCACTTACCAGAAGTCCAGTTATCTTAACTAAATCCCCTCCTACACCGGTCGTGACAGTAGGTCGTTTCGGGTCCCGTTTCGTGTCTCTCGTCCCTACTTGTACGAGACAAGTCTTCACTGAAGGGTCAATCGACCTCTTCTCTTAAATACACTCATAACACCGTCCTCTGACTACGTCCAGTCACAATCTGACGCCTTTAGAGGTTCAAGGTCCGATTCCTCATGGAATATATCTGTAATCCCTTGTGAACTTCTGAGAACACACTCCAAACTTTCCAATTTCGGAATACTGAGGTTCAAGCGACGAGACATCTGTTGGTCGGAGACCCGTATTCGGAAACAATATAAGGAAATAGAATAAGAAGTATTTTGAAAGGAAAGTCATTTGTACGACTCACCTCGTCACGAGCTGTCCTATTCACCAACCCCTCCTCTCCCCGACTCCTTCGAGTTCCTTCGTCCTCGTTCTTGTGTTTGTATTTGGTGTCTTCTCCTTTCACTCGATAACCAATAATAAAGGTAAGGACACCTATACTTTATGTTAGGGTTAACACCCTTCGACTCTTTCCGGTGTCGTTTTATCTTCTCTTCGGCAGGGTACTTGTCACTACAAGTCTACAACCTTTTGTCGATTCCACATCTGAATGCAATACCTTTGTAGGAATTGGAGTCGGGTTAAGGTTTTCGTAAGATTTTCTCTTACGACCGTTTCGACCCTGAACGAAACGTCCCAGAACCGGTAATCTCTGGGTGTTTTAACAGTTGGAACCTTTGACGACACAAACTTTTTTTCCTAAGACTTGGGAACAGTAATTTTACGAAAAAGGTCGTAGTAAAGTTTACTCAGTTTTAACAGAGAAGGTGAGAAAGATGCCGAGGGTTGCGTGAAACGGATTTAGTCTAAATCTTTCCTATGATAAGATTTCTATTCATGGAGGATTTAAGGGTTCGGTAAGGAACATGACCACGTTTTACAAACCCATTTTTGTTGTTCCATATTAGTAAACCCGAAAGATTGGGAAGGAGATAGGGTCGTCAGTGACCTGTACACCGGTGTAGGAGTCGAAGGACGTCCCCGAGTGTTTAGAGAAAGAGGAATTTCCTGTCGTCTCATACAGTGGGGTTTCGAACGGTGAGTGAGACGGTATAACTAATAAAACTAAATTTCAATCAATTCTTTGTCGACCACGCTTTTCCTGTGGGACTGTGGGGGAAGAGAGAGAGTTTTCGTCTTTTATTTAGAGGGTACCCTTTCCATAGGAAGAACAAGGTCCTCCATCTCTCTGTAGGACTAGTGGTCTCTACCCTTTAGATCCCGGTTCTTCTGATAGATCTGTTCTGTACAATAGAGAAACGATTGAATGATGGGGTTCGGGTTTGAAGGAACATAGTAGTTAAGAAGTTTTTGTATGACAAAGAAACAGCTTTCGAAACTAATCGACGGACGAAACCAGTGAAGAAACTCAGAGTAATAAAAAACACTCCAGGAGTTGTAGACGTTACCGTGGGGTGAGGTCATGAGAACGGACCTTTTAGGGTACCTGCCTCCTCGGACCACCCGACGTCAGGTACCCCAGCGCTTCTCAGCCTGTGCTGACTCGCTTAAGTGTAAGTTAAAAGTGAAAGTATATAACCTCTTCCTTTACCGTTGGGTGACGTCACAAGAACGGACCCCTTAGGGTCGCTGCCCCCTCGGACCACCCGACGGCAGATACCCCAGCGTGTCTCAGCCTGTGCTGACTTCACTGAATCGTCGTCGTCGTCGTCGTTGTAGACTTTAATTTACAAAAAGAGGACAATTAGACGGAAATGTGGACGAATTAATAGTCTGGTCGGTTTCTTGGTTCTTCCTCTTTTTCCCTTTCAAAGAGGGGGATGTAGTACTTCAAGAGGTTCCGGTTACGACAAGTAGACCTCGGTGAAGACCGGAGACGTCAAGAGACGTCGACGAGTGGAACGACCCAGTACCTACACCAACGGAACATTTGTAGTGAGGACAGTAGTAGAGACGTCCCAGTGACTACAAGCACAGTAAGGAACGAAAGGACCAGACGAAGAAATCACCAATGACGTGACACACCCCATTCTTTGAGAGAGAGGGGTCGGTCACAATGTCAAGAGATATTCTGGGGACTACCCCTACCCGAAGGAAGAAGATAATTAGCACTTACAATCAGTGATCAATAATCGGGGGTTACAATCTTCAGAGTAGGTAGAGCCAGAAACAAAAATGTTTTGGGGAGACAACCCCTGGGACCGTGTGTAAGGACCCCCCTTACCCGTCTACGAAGAAGTAGACATCTCTAGCGAAGAAGTGTCATCTCTAACACGGAGGGTGGCTACCAGTGGTTCTTAAGGGCATGGTTCGTACCTACGAAGGGAAGGTCGGAGTGACACTCCGGTCCCTTAATGGGCCCAAGGTCCGGACCGGTTCATCCCATTCCCCCACCGGGAACTAGGAGAAGGAGGACGTCCTCTGAGTGTGGTCCGTGATGGACGGCCAGGGTGACTCGGGAGCCCGGTTGGGTCGGGTGTTGTGGGCGGAAACGTAAAGACTTAAAGGTGCTCCCGTATGTCTTATCCGTAACGGAAGTCGTATTTGACTTTTTGTAAGCGAACTAGGAGGGAACTTCGACCGTTCTCCGTCCGACCCTTATACGGTGTCTTTCTTTTTTTACTGGGAAGGTCTAAGAAGTCAAAGGTTTCAGTTCTTCTCTAGACCAACCACGGGGTTTTGACTGACGGATGGTTTGTCGGGCGTCTCTACCGAGGCAACACGCCCCGCACAGGTGTGGCCTTGCGAACCCTGTCGAGGACCCATACTCATGGCGACCGGCCAGGGTATGCTCGGCAATCGTTGAGGAAAATCCCTTTAACATACGGACCCCAACACCTTCACTCCTTCGGATAATTCAATGAGACACAAAAGTCCCGTCTCCTCCTTGATAAAAAGTGGTAAATCCCCGTTGACGAGTACGGTAAACGAACCTTATAAAACAGTCAGAGGTATCCAACTATGAGCTAGGATCGGTTAGGAAACCAAACCAATTTTACCGTGAAGAGGGAACTGGGTTAAGGAGGACTTGAGTGACGGACGTGAGTCGGAAGTATGATATTTAAGGAGACCCCACCACTGACCACTTGGAACCGAGGGTGTTCAATTGTATTACAAAACACGTATCATTCATCGGTTTAATTTAGCTCCAAAGACACAGACCTATCATTAAACAATTCAAATCCAATTTTTTAGACAAAACTATACCTATTGATAAAGATTTATTGGTGTAGACAAAAACAAAAAAAAAGGAAATTGTCGATATTGTTCTGAATAAAATTACTTATTTGTCGTTATAAAATTGTCGAGACTTTTAATCTATAGTAATAGTTTTGGAGTGTTGTAAACACGAAACTTAGGACCTCCTTTTACGTCTTGAGTTTAAACTAGGCGACGTAAAAAGAAAGTGTTTTCTTATAAATTGAAAATTTTTCCCAATTCTCTTGTCATTCAGAATTGAAACGTTAAGTCAAAAAAAGGAGACCTAAAATAAAAATAAACACCCTATCTAAGTACTACCTTCGATTACCAACTACAACTTTTACTACCTATCACTGCACCTAAACGACGAAGAACTACAGGACAGTAAAAGGGTTTTACCGGTCCTAAAAATAAGTCGGTTCCTTGTATCGGGAGAGTACAAAGGGGGTAATCGAGGCCTTAAATGAAACGGTCCACTGTTCAGAATCGTAAACTTTAAAAATGGATCTTTTCGTCGGGAACATTACCGACCTAAAGTACGAGTCGTATGCTTCCACCGGAAATCAATCTCAGATTATTGGAACGAAAACGTAACTAGTTTAAAGGGACAATTTTCGTATCTGTTGGAATTTGTAAGTGTACAAAGACGGGTTGGACCAAGGGAATCGATTGTTAAAGGACCATTTAGAATGTAAAGAAGTTCCTTATCCCTAAAGTGACTTGAAGTTGACTATGAGTCATAGTGTAAATTTAACGGAAACTGATAGTTTCAGGGTAGACGAATCTCCGTTCTCAGAACTGGACTTGATCACAGAAACCTTAAACCTAGGTCCTGATGACACGACCATGATTTAAATAAGGGCCACCTGACTGTCTCGTCGGACCTGACACGGACGCCCGATGACACTGGTCTAGTGTAAACAGGACTCTTCCTTTAGTAATCTAAAATTTTATAGTATGTACGAATACTCACCGCCCGATCTGGTACGTCAACTGATCCCATCTTTAATAAAACGGGACCTTTGGTAACATAAAGTCGACCTCGTCAAATTGAAGCCTCAAGAAACCTCCGACGTACTACGGAACAAAGAGAAAAGGGAAAAAAGCAGTTGTCAGTCTGTAGGGACCCGAGAGTAAGGGGAGTCGGTAGTCAATCGGTAGTAATTTATATTAAATCTCGAGATTGTTACGACAGCTATGTGGCACCATAAGACAGTAGTGAAACGATAACCAATATTAGGGAAAGTGAATACCTCTGAAGAGGAGGGAAAGTAGAAACACCAACGGTCTGAACATTAAACAAAAAGACAAATTATCTTTGGAATCTTAGTAACCATATTTCATTTCATACGATACTTTTTGTGTACGAAAAATTTTATCGAGAAAAGCAGAAATTTTTAATTTTATAATACAACAGTAGACAAGGTCATGGTCGTGCACGTATAAAATATCGCAGAGGAACTTTGAGAAGTTGTTCTATTAAAAAAACCATATGGTTTTATCTACGGAGAGACTTTGCTGAAATATATGGTAAAGTACAGGAAAATATACCTTCTTTACATACTGTATTTTAAACACGTCATTTCTCCTGTGACACTTTTTAGAGTTTAAGACCGTTTCTAACACCGAAAGATATCTATTTTTACACCTTCTCGGTTTTATACCATTGAGAATTTTATAGAGCAAAAACGGAACGAAAAGGAGTTTGGTTTTTCCCCGAGAAAACCTCTCTCACCTACCATGTCCCGGAAAGGTAACTACAAAGATTAATCTTTCTTTTAAATTCAACTCTTAATATTAGTTTGTACTGAATGCACTTTAGAAAAAGTTGGATTAGTTCTCACTTATATCGAACATTCAAAGATTAGAAATCCTAAAGTTTCGAGATTTTTATCTTTATCTGGAAGTAAATACTTGATAGACCTTTAATACGTAAAATACGCCGTTTGTTCCTAAAACAAAATTTACTCCTTATTGTATGTGCAACATTTCAAGTGTTGAGAATTAGCGTCCAGGTACTTACAATGTGGACACATTGATGGTGAGTCTAGTTCCAGCTCGTGTAAAAATCGTGAGGGATACAGCGAAGGATCAGTTATGGTGGGGGGAGGAAGTGGGAGAAGGGACCAGTGACGATAAGACTGTCATTAGTGATACTTAATCAGAACAGACAAGAACTAGAAGTCCATACTTCTTTTACGAGAAAACACAGACCGAAGAAGTTTAGTTACATTCCAGAATACCCTACTAAACAGACACACACACACGTACACACACACACCGTTATCAAATAAGTTTTCAGTTCGTGACCCTGAAGGACCACCAGGTCACCGATTCTGAGGTTCGAGGGTTACATCCCTCAGGTCCAACCTTGGGAGCAGTCGCTTGATCTAGGGTGTGTGACGTGACTTCTAACTTTTAGGAGTACGACCAAGATCCTGGACCATGTCGGTTCAGTTATACTTCTTTTATTGTTTTCAGTCGTAATGAGCTGTTAATCGGTTCACCCACTGGATATTTCATAAATGGGGTGTGAGGACGAGGTTCCGTCTCGAGACTACACCGACTTGATCTCGAGTGTCACTCAGTCCGGAGAAAGAGTGGAAAGAGGAGGTACGGTCTGAGTGTAGCACCTGAGTGGACCGGCCGGTGTACCATGGTACTGACCTTTCGAGTCCGTTTCCTCTCACTCCGACCCCAGGCAGAGTCACTTCTCTACCCAGGATCCGATGAATGAAAAGGGAAGTAAATCTTTTATGTTGCAATTCGTACATACTATAAAATTTTAGGTGACTAAAGGAAGAGTCCTGTTTACACCAAACCAGTTCCAAACGTAAACTTTCGGTGAATCTATAAAGAACCCGAAGACACCACCGAGTCTACCATTTCTTAGACGGACGCTACACCCTCTACACCCAAACTAGGAACCCAGTCCTTCTAGGGCACCCCTTCCCTTACTGTGGGGTGAGGATGAGAACGGACCTCTTAAGGTATGTATCTCCTGGGACCGTCCGATGTCAGGTACCCAAACGTCTCTCAACCTGTACTGCCTCACTGATTGTCGAATGGAAATTATAACGGAGAGGAACTTCATTCTAACTCCTTGTCCCATCCATTCCTCCGGTTTCATTTCCCCATCCCCCGACCCTCAAGGTGGGATAGAAGACATTAGGATATACTAAATAAATAAAACGTCTTGTGATTATCTATGAGAAACTGAGAACTCATATCTTATTTAGAGGACCTTAAAGTGCTTAGGTCCGGTACCGACGTCACCCCTTTGGTTCCGGACCCCTTCCCTCCCCTTATGACACCAGAACCAAGACTACGATTACTTAAATTACCCATTGAATCTCGGGGAGGGAAGTAGAGAGAGAATAAGGAGGAGACGTTTTGCACTTGCAAACTGATTACTCGGAGAATCGTGGTACCTCTTAAAAATCTCTGAACCTTTCTCCCACAGAAAATGTGGAGTTCCAAGGGGAGGAGAACAAACTTATTCGTAGACGTCCTGTCCGATGGACTAGGGAGACCTCTAAAGACTTGCAGGACGGAAACCGGTTCCTCCCACCACGGGCCACGGTCAGGACTGACGACACGTCCACAATTGAAGTCGACTCCTAGAACAAAATCCCATAGGTTTACTACAAACACACACGTACGCACTCACACACAAACACACATCCCCCTCACGACACGATACCTGTCCCGAGACAGACAAGGTGTCCGTTTACACCAGCCGTGAAGGTCCCGGTAAATACCGAAAGGTCAATATGTAAAAAGAACGAAACAAAACGAAGAAAGGACTTTTTGTCCGAGATAATCAAAGGATCACGCTGACGGTTTTTAATGGTGTTTGAATCACCGAATTTTGTTGTCTCTAAATAATAGAAGTTATTACTTAAGACCTCCAGTCTTCAGGTTTTTACCCGGAGACTCGATTTGAGTACCACACCCGTCGGTGTACAAAAAGAGACTTTCGAGATCCCCTCTTAAATAAAAGAACGGAAAGGGTCACAGATCTCCCCGGGTGCAAGGAACCGAGTACCGGAGAAGGAGGTAGAAGTTTTGGTCGTTAGAAAGAACGTAGTGTAGAGAGACTAAGACTGAGAACGGACGGAAGATGTAAATTCCCGAAAAAAAAGAAAAATATTCCCGAAAACACTATTGCGACCCGAGTAGACTTATTGATCCTAATACAGAGAATTTTATTCTATTAAACGTTTAGGAAGGTGAAATTAAAGGGAAACGGTACAGTGAATTGTATGTCCGAGATCCCTAATCCCACATCGATAGAACCAACAACAACAAGTCAACGAGTCAGTACAGGTTGAGACTCTGGGGTCCCTGACATCGTGAGGTCCGAAGGGACAGGAAGGGACAGAGGACCTCAAACGAGTCTGAGTACAGGTAACTCGACCACTACGGTAGGTTGGTAGAGTGGAAGACAGCAGAGGAAGAGGAGGACGGGAGTCAGAAAGGGTCGTAGTCTCAGAAAAGGTTATCCAGTCGACAAGTGTAGTCCATCGATTTCCTGTAGAACCCCCGTCCGTAATAAGATGGAAAATACATGGTAATAAGTGTGTTCATGAACCATGAAAGAATCAGGTTAGTTTTTGTCTATCCAATCAACACTAATTGTAAAAAACCTAAGTGTGAAAAATTTAATTCCTTTTAGTAGAAAACGTATTTTTATGTACGATACAATTATTTATGTAATAATCGTTTCTTATTAATTCCCGGTGAAAAGAAGAAAATCTGTGTCCTCATACTCTTTCTTTTTTACTATGCTTCTACTTCTTTCGGAAACACACTCTTCACACACCCATACGACTCCGTCAACACACCATCGTGACGGAGTATAATCGAATGCACTCGGTAATCCACAGACAAAGGGATTCAGGTGTACGTTACTGTAGAGTACAATTTACCGAGTTTTAATCGGCACCACCCTCGTAAATGTGGTACCTTTAACCGTTTACGATGTTCTGGTCCAAAATAAAAAGGACCTCTGGACTGATAATTTCTGATCGGTAACTGTGGTGGTCCCAGCTCTGAGGGACGGAAGTCAGATGTGTGTGTCGACGTGACACACCGTTGAGACGTGGACCCCCTAGGGGTCGGGACATCGACCTCTACCCCGTTCAAAGTGAAACGGAGTCCTGGTCGACCGTCAAGAGGGTTACGACAGGTCTGGCGGGATCGACGACAGCACCCGACCTGCCCCTCGATTCGAAAGAGAGTGTACCTACTTTACACCGAAGAAACAATGAGTGATGATGAACTTGCACGAGAGAGACCGTAAACAAATCCACCAAACGGACTGTTTGGGTTAGGGACAGCAGTAAGGTAGTAAACGTGAGTGGTAGTGACCAGGAAAGACACAAATAGAAGAGGACGTCATCGAGACTCCAGTAACCACAAGTTTGAAGTCCCCTCGTGAGTAATTTTACGTCCAAGGTTCCACGACTGGGGTCTCTAAGAGTGAGACTTCCAGACCCACTTTGAGTTCCTAGGTATAAGATCTGTTCACTGAGACTCCGTCCTCCAAGTACTTGTGACTGACGATGTCGGACCTTCGAAGACCTTTCGACCTTCGAGGAAGTCGACGTAGAACAGGTATGTGATCACCTCTTACTCGTCTCGATAAAATTTCTTTGTCTAAGGATCTGAAATCCTTCAAAAGAAGGGTAGGTGTATGTTTCAAATACTATAGTCCACATGTCCACCCATGTCTTATGGTACGGGGGTCCAAAGGTCTCTCTTCCTGTGCAGAACCTTCGAAATAGTCTACGTTTACACTTTTTAAGGACGTAAAGGACTCTAACCAGGAATATTCGGATTTATAAGACTCCTAAACTTCGGTAGATTTTCCAAATAACTTCAAAAGGGAGAGGTACCTACACAAATAACAAATAGTCCGTCTGTATTTGGAGGGTCAGTGAGCCAGACAACTCCCTTCTCAGATAGAAATAGTTTTGGTTTGGTTGAACAGAAAATCGTCGTTTGGTAAGATTGACACCGTCCTTTTAAACCCCTACCAATACACCAAAAATTGAAATGAGAAAAATTAAAATGTGCACTTGGGAAGTTCTAGGTCTAACCAAAGGAAATTTTTATACCAGGTTTAATTAAAGAGGACTCAACTAATTTTTTCTCTCTCGTTCTTTAATGATGGAATTCTCTGAGACCGAAGTTCAGAAAACTATAAACTCTGTAAAAAAAAGTAGGGGGTCCTACGTTAGAAAGTCATCGTACATCCGTTCAAAGTTCATCTCCTTTCTCATTACTTTTTAGATTATATTTCCGATATTAAAGGATTTCTTCAGACAATCACTAATTCTATTTCACGTACAGTCAGTAGAATATAAAAACCTTGTAGGTGACCTATATCTCTGACATGACGTACGAAGGTACACACCTTTCAACATAGGTAACATTAGTTAAAAAGATCAATTTGTGTAAAATTTTTCGTGTACTCCATAAACGATCTAGAGTGGACGTCTTATTGAAGTCAATAAATTATCTTCCGTGGGGACGGACTAGTATATTCTGAACCCGAATGTAGAATCGAGACAGAACTACCCAGAGTAATTTTCCCTCGGATATTGCTTACCCCTCTTATAAAGAGTATCCAGGGTGAATCCCTCCAACACTCTTAGGTCACGTTACCGTATACACTTTCTTAAAGACATTTTCGCATTCTTGTCTTATTACATCAAATATTATTATGTTGTGTCAAAAACTTATCTCAAAAAGTATAATTTAAGACATCTGCTCTTCTTGTAAGGTCCGAATTACTACGGTAAAGTAAAGGAAATAAGGTTACGGAGATCTTAACAACGTGGTAGTAAAACTCTACCTCAATGACCTAAAACGAAATTCTACTTACTATCGTAATAGCAAATTCAGTATTTACACAAAGTAGAGGAAAGGTAAAGAGAAAGGAAAACTTTTAACGAAAGAAAATTTATCATTGGGTGGTCGGGGACCTTTGCAGAGTCGTCTACACCCAAGAGGGGTACGGTCAGCCAGTCTCAATTTCCATCAGTCGACGAAGGAGGTTCGACCCTACCTTCGTCACTCAGAGTGAGCGAGGAGTGGGAGTCCAAGAACTCAGAGTACTACGAGAGAGTCAAAGAGGAAAAAGGACTGGGGAACCTACACATGGGTCCGAAAACTCCGGACTCGTTATTTACACCAGTCGTCCTCGGCAGACCGAGGAGAAGGAGAAAGACTTAAAGTTTAACCTGCACTTTTCTCTCCGTCAAGATTTTAAAAAAAAAAAGACAAATGTCTTCATTATCCTTAATTAGTATCTTTTACACTATTTGTACCTTTTTGTGTTTCTTCTTTATTTAACAAGTGATAAGGGACCTAACCCTTCTAGGGGATCTCGTCACGTGTCGTTGGATGAGGGATAAGAACGGACCTCTTGAGGTTCCTGTCACTTCGGATCACCCGATTTCAGGTACCCCAGAGTTTCTCAACCTGTACTGACTTCGCTGAATCGTACGTGTAAGGTTATAGACCTCTATTTGGAATAATCATAAAATTCTGATAGAAAGGTCAGATTAAAAGGTACATATATGTGAGGACAAAGTTCATAACTTCTAGTTATCTCATTTATACAAAATATGGAACTAAAAAAAAGACATAAATTGTAAAGGGGGTAGTAGTTCATAAGAAGGGATCGTGTAAGGGATCCACAAAAACGACTTAATTGTTTAATGAAATTACCTATAATTTTATACATTATAAGATAATATACTTATATGACTTCACATACATAAAGTAGTCAATGGAGACAAAAGGTAAAATTTTATCTTCCGTACCCCTTTCCACTCTTCAGTAAACTATTGAGACTGGTGTAACTCCCTCCCTCTCTGTGGTGTCCGTTTCTTCCGTCAATTCGGTATACTTCTAGAGATACCTCTTTCAGACTCCCTTCCTCACTCCTTGAAAGTTATTACTGATACTTAAAAATTTTGTATAAATAAAATTAACTTTCTATTAACAAAAGGTTACAACACAACCAAGGACGGTATATAGTTGTACCTACTCGGTATTCATATGTATGCAGGGGAGGGAGAACTTGGAGACGAAGGTGGGGTAAGGTGGGGAAATCCATCAGTGTCTCATGGTCCGACTCGAGGGAAGGGACATATCGTTGAAGAGTAATCAATAGATAAAATGTGTACCACTACACACATAAAGTTACGATGAGAAGTTAAGCGGGGTGAGAGAGGAAGGGTGTGATACTTATTACTGATACTTGAAATACGGACCTGAAGTAAAGTCTAGTGAGTATCTGAAGTGGATAATTTGAACTTTATTACACCTTTCGCTCAGGATTGCACTGTAGTCTTTATCAGTGGGTCAGACGTAATCGATCATTCTTACAAAAGTCAACGTTCTTCGGGTTAAGTTTGACTACATTTGTTAGTCCTACACATGACATTAGTACTTTTAGGTCTCCATTCGACCGGAAGTCCGTACCAAACTAGTTCGGAAAATAAAATAAAAAGACGACAACGGTGTCGAGACATGAGGAAATAATGACTAATATAAGAGTCTGATCAAGGGGATTCCCAGAAACCTATCGTCGATAACCGGTAGTCTCGATATTATGAAAGAACAAGTGTCTCTTCATTCCTTCTCTTGTTCTCTCTTCTGAACCGTACAGAATATTTTCTTTCCTGATTAAAAAGGACTTCTGAAGGGGTTTGACGAGAATATAAAACAACCGACGTTACTCGGGTCAGTAAAGGTGAGACTTCGGTTAATGACTGTTCCCAATAATCCTAATTGAGTGTAATTTGTAGGTCCCACTTTATTAAAAATTATACACATGATGTAAAGACACATTGTTCATTGGTGTTTCGAAGTTGTGATTCATAAGTAAATCGATATATAGACACACAATCGACCTTTAGTAGGCTAGATCCTACCCGGAATGACTATACTGAACCGACCCAACGCAGACGAGCAAATAGAGACAGGGACGAGGTACATCGAAGAGGAGGTCCTGGTGTTCGTGTAAAAAAGAGCACCATTGTCATCTGCACTCTCTCCTGCACACTGTCGCACGTTCCAGAGTATGTAGAAACCAAACCTTCATTGTGCGGTAGAGGAGACGGAGTAAAATAACCGGATTCACTCAGTGTACCGATTTCAATTTCGTCTCCTCTTTATATGAGACCAATCACCTCCTTGAAGTTTTAGTATTCTCTCTCCGACACCCGTCCCAATTCTCATCCCCCTCCACTCACTCATAAGCAGAAGTCATTTTTCCAACTCCCCTTGGTTCTATAAATTAATTCTAACTAATATAAAGTTACTTTGTAAATTTTTTAGTTTTAATTACGTTTTTTAGGTAGTATTTGTTCGATTATTTTAAAATTTCGTTCTGTCCCAACCATACCCCTTCCTATTTCTTAATCCTGGGGTTTGGTAGTTGATGGTTGGTGTTACAAGGTCAATATCCGGAGAGTACGGGGTCGGATTCCTCGGAATTTTTATTGAGAAGAGAGAACTCGAAACGACGGACAAAGGAAGATCCAAACATCGAACTCATAAATTATCCTTACTAAAGGTTTTTTTATAGGACTTCATATTTTATAAAGAACTCAGAAGTAACCATTTTTTCTTTTGTTTTGTTCCTTTCTTTTACCTCAAGGTAGGTTACCAAGAACATATAATTAGGTAAAGAACAAACGATCAATTCTTAACTATATTAAGGTGTTTTAAATTTTAATCTCATTTTGTTACAAGAGATCTCTGACTCAAAGTATTATAAAGACCCAAAAATTTATGTCATGTACAGAACTGTTTCATGTCACTTTCAGATAAACCGAGTTGGTGTTCAATGCGGTACCCACGAATTGAAAAATATTTACTCTAACCGAGTCCTTAAGTTCTCGTACACAATCACACCCCTCTGAAAGACAATCGTACTCCTCCGGAACGAGGACAGAACACACCACTGACTACACGACCAACCAAGGTCCTGTCGCCTACAACAGTCTTTCTTTGTTGAAGAGTTCAAGTTCAAGTATCCTGAGTAGGACACCGAATCGTGTCCTTATTAATACCGTACCCTTAATAATGTGCCCCTTATTAAAAGTTTCTTTGACCTTCCTTTTTACTAACCTAGGTCTTTAGATCGAACTTCTCGATCTCTATGTTGAATAAAAGGGATTTAAACAGGGTCACTCTGAGTATGCGACCCAGTATACCCCACCGTGAGTGGAAAGGTGGAGTAGTCTGTAGACGTTAGGTCGACGTGGGTTTCTGAATCTCTCTCCTCCCCTACCTACCCCCGCCCCGACCTTGGTTTGGTTCCTGTTTATCCTTAGAACAATACACTACTCTTGACTGGTTACACTTCACTAGGTAATCGGAGTTTTATAAAGGACACTATCAGACTGTTCCTCGACTTCCATAAGTGGAACTATGAGTAATATATTCGTTAATTCCGTGACTTAGAGGATCTTCACTCAGTTTTCCGTTGTGTCTTTAATTGAGTCCATCCTTGACTGTACACTCAATTACGTGTCTCGACACGTAGGTCCCCCTACAAGTCGTCTCTCCTCTTTCTCTCATATTTAGGAACTTTTCGACCACTTTCGATCACCTTCTATCGTTCATCGTACACTCTAAAAACCTCTTTTCATAAACCAATCCGTCTTTGTTTCAACTCTTGAAGTCTCCGGAGATACCGTTATCTGATTGTAGTCATTTTTCGCTTAAATTTTATACCCCACCATTTATACTAAAGATTTATTAGTTATTCCAAACCTCATTTATATCGTTTACTTTCCTATTTGGATTAGTTTTAGTTGTGTGGGTAATTTTTATCAATGAATCGTACTACGACATAAAGAGGGGATTTAAAAGGGAAACTTTAGATAAAATATATGTTAGAACTCGATAAGGAAATTTTTTTTTGGGTCTACATTACTACCGTAAAGGAACTAAATTTTTCAGACAACTCCTCGAGGGACCGTCAGGTCACTAATCCTGAGTACCCAAACTAGGGAGCAGTCTCTTGATTCTAGGACTTGTCGACACACCTTGTCGGTTTTTTTTTTCAATCTTATGAATGGGCATTTTATTTTGGTGATCGTTTATATCTTTCGACTCTCAGATATTACCGTTGGCACCCACCATATTAGTTCAGACTTCGTCTCTTGTGAGGTATTTATTAACGGTACGACGTATGTATATTGTACATTTTAAACAACTTATAAGTGGTAGATGTACGATTTGAAACATCTGAAAGACTTACTGTATTTCAAGAGAAATTTTAGTCCGAAATAGGATGAAGTAATTTTTAGAGATTATTTATAAATTACTCCCGGATGACCCATGATAAAGTCCTAAACACATGTGACCAATTTTTTCTTTTTTTCGTTTCATTTTTTGGTGGGGGAAGGGTACGAGGGGTGTACCATCGGAGATCAATAGGAGAACGACTCCGGAAGAGTATGGGAAGAAATAGTAAACGGGTTCTTGAGGATGAGTGGGAAGTTCTGGGTTAGACGTGTATCGAGAAGAGACATCCGAAGGTGGTGTCCGGTTCATTTTTATTAACGGGAGAAAAGACAGTAGTTTATCGAACTATCAACTATAAAGTTTATGTTCTGAGCCCGAAAACAAGGATAATAATCAACTAATGGATAGAGAACTTAGCCAAACATTTTGGTCGCAGTTCACTACCGGACTTTGTGTCATCCATTATTGACTGGTATTCCTTTACTCCAGTCTTTTCTCACTTCCTCTGTCTGTCGACGTGTGCTCCTTCATTTTTGGGCTCTCACTCCCGGGCCTCACTCGTGTCCTCGTTTCCCTCTTCCTCTCTCTCTTCGGAAACCGAGCTCAACAGGTAATCCCACCCAGGGTCTCAACCCTGGACCACCCTACAAAACCTTCCAGGTGAAGACTGGTCTCCTTATACCCTTTATTCGGTCCTCAACTGTGACTTGACAGCCCTCGTCTCAAGAAAGACGAGTCATGACACTTGTTCGGGGTCCGTGACACGATTCGAGACCCCTCTTCACTGTTCCTTAACACGATTTTTTCGTTCACCGACACACACTCACACACGTGTACACGTACATATACTCGCACATATATATACACACACACAAGTGAACACGTACACATATACACATACACACAGATCCCCTCGTCCCTCATCTCTCTTCTCCGACATCGTGTCATTTCAAATTTCATTAACTCTTTTCTCTTTTAATTTCTTTTATAACCTTCCTTAGAGGTCCATACCGACACAGGCGGATCGAAAGAGAAGACACATTGAACCGGAGACACACACACACACACACACACACACACACACACACACACACACAAACCCTCCTACCCATTGCTCGTCCCTCTCTCAACGGAACACAGGATACTGTCTTTTACATATCTTCGTTAACACTGACTCTCACCCCTATCTTGAGGAGTACTCCATTCATTCTGTCTTTTTGTACAGGGGTCTAAGTCCAGTCCTTTGTTCCGCTCGTCGCTCCCCTGTCAGGGGACCGGTAGAGTAAGAAAAACATCGTCTCGAGGTCTTTGTAAGGACGGAGTCGAGCAACTAGTAAAGTAAAGGGTCCCCCCAGTCCTCCTTGATTCCTTCGGTGAGGGAAGCTATTTAAAATTACTTGTTCCGTCGTAAGGTCAACTACGTCACGATGAATACCCGTGGAACCCTCTTTCAGACTCTATCGACCACTCCCTTTATGTCTGTGTCACAAATACTTGAGGTTTAACCACCTCACGACTAACGAATTTTAAGTCCCCTTTCTACCTGTACTAAGACATCGGGTCCTCAAACGTTCTCCCTCACCGAGTTCTTCTGGAGTACCCGAGTGTAGACCCTGAGTCCAACACAGTACTGGGGACTATAATAGTTTTTATTTTCCGTCGGGGGAGCATGAGGTTTGTCTCGTCGACAGATTTCCCCGTCCACGTTTTTGACCCTTCTCTTCGTATATCAGTTCTATCTTCCCTGAACCGTTTGAATCCCTATCACAGTCTTTACGGTTTGTGTGTTTTCTCGACTCCGGACACTGTCGCCGACTTCAGACCTCTCAGTATAATTCAGTCTTCAAGTACCATTCTCAAACCCACTGTTCTTTCGGGTCACCAATTCTCGTAACCGAGGACGGAAGGTGGTCATCGTAAATGGGGGGGGTGGTTACGTTCTCTATATTCACTGTACCCGAGTCAGAGACCCAGGACTTCTAGGGGATCCCTCCCGTACCGTTAGGTGAGGTCAGAAGAACGGACCTCTTAGGGGTACCTATCTCCTTGGACCGTCTACCCCAGCGTTTCTCAGCCTGCGCTGATTGCGTTGAATCGGGTCGTGTCATGGATAGGGTATCCCAACAGATCTCTTAATGTGTTTTATGACACATAATTTGTGAACCTTGTCACCGACCGAGTACACGCCTCCGTAGATGCTCACGGGCTCCGGTGGACACAGGAATTTCCGTGGTCCCTGTACCACGGTAGACTTGGTCCGTCTACGTTGGGGGTCGGAGGCCTTCGAAGGCAAGTGCTCCCTCTTCACGCCCGATGGTACTCTCACAGACCGACACCGTCTCCCGCATCCCCTCCCCCGCAGCGAATATACTCGTTCTTGACTCTTCCCCTCTCCCCCACTCTCCCGTCTCGTCATCTCCCCCGAGGACGACTCACCCCATTCCTTGACTTTCAACTGGTACTGACGCCCCGTACCTGTCGTCTCGTTTACTACATGTCTTTCGTCTTGAACACGGGAAAGACAAAGTAAAGTCAGAAACTCCGATAATTCTTATTTTAACTCCACCTTTGTTGGATTCATAACCTCTCCCTTTAGCTTTCTCGCGATCGAGAACGTCTCTTGTTCCGGAACGGGACTCGGGTGACCGGGGGCCGAAGGACCGGAAGGAAGGGAACAGTCTGACCGGCACAGAATACCAGACAGGTCCTCGCAGACGAACCTTGAACCCTAAAGAGACTGTAAAGTTAAAAATAAAATTTTTCAACAATAGTCCTGAAGGGACCTCCAAAGTACCAATTCTGTGGAACGAAGGTGACGTCCCCTGTATCCAAACTGAGGATCCCTTGGTTCTAGGGTGTACGCCGTACCACGTTGGTTTTCGATCTTTGTTTGTTTTTATCTCCCTTTTCCACAGTTCGTCTTTTGTCTTTGTGAAAGTTCATCGCCAAAAATATTTTTCGAAACACCTTCAATCCGTGTGTCTTACTCCTTTAACAGAATTTACCCTCAAGTGGGAACAACCTTTAACAAAGGGTTTTGTACGGTCCCTTTGACACAAGACATTGTTCGTCTCATAACTTGCACCAGCTTAAAAATCCAGACCTGATCGGTAAACGAAAATCCTGGTTTAAAATCCGTCGGTAAAGGAACACTCCATCCTCGTGTAAAAATTATTTTCCAGATCACCGGTGACACTTAAAAAATTTGAACTTTTCGTACTCTTCCTCCCCACCTATATGCCTCTATAAACAAAGTCGTATCGAACCTCTCTATACTTCGACCTTCGGTAGGTGTTCGTCCCCTCACCTACTTCGTGACTACCCCTACGAGAAGATCTGCCACCAGGTCCTACATATGTATTCACACGTGTCGGAGGACACGTCATTTCCTCGTGACGAAGGTTTAAGTAGATTTCTTTGATATTTTGTCGAACTAAAGCACGTACGCTCAATAATAACGAAACATGTTCGTTCCTATCTTCATAATGGGGTCCTTTCATTCCGACTTTCCCACAACACAAGCGAGGAGTCAGTACAGGTCGAGAAACGCTGGGGTACCTGACATCGGGAGGTCCAAGGAGACAGGTACCCTAAAAGGTCTGTTCTTATGACCTCACCCAACGGTAAGGAAAGAGGTCCCCTAGAAAGGCTGGGTCCCTAGCTTGGGTCCAGAGGGTGTGACGTCCACCTAATAAATGGTAGACTCGGTGGTCCGTTCTCACAGTCCTTCCCTTTTTACTAAATACACTGGTACCCGACAAAATATTCATACAATTTATTCATACTTAGTACAGATACTTTTAGACTGAAAAATTTATGTAATTCTCTTGTTAAACTTAGTCTGCCGTTTTCCTTCTTCTTTGTTCCTTTTTACAGAAACACTAAAGTGTAGGATAAATATTGTATTTCGATGTAAAATTTCACTACCCGATACTCTATTTTCGTGGTTTCGAGAGAGAAAGAGTACTTAGAAACCCTCTTAATTTCTTGTGTGGAACGACTAGGTTACCGACACCCAGGAGACCAGTACTGACGTACGTGGGTTCTTACGTGAACGACGCCAAACTCTGCAGTTTCGGTCGAGGTAGATCTCGTGGTGGGTGAAAGGTTTGCAACCTAGAAATTGTTACAGTACGAGAGGGAGACGGTGAAGTGTTTTAGATACTGGAACTGGGAGAAGGTTTTTTACAGTGAAGTACGGACGACTGTTCTCGTATCGAGGACGTCGACCTCCAGACTCAACTTGGGGGTCGAGACAACACACCCTCGACGAACTCAACCGTATAACCAACTAGAGAGACGTGAAGTACTTTATCTCTAGAATGACCAAGAATTGAGTGCCAGAATACTCTTACTTTGTTCAATTATAATTATGTCAATTATACCTATGTGACCCGAAGGGACCACCGAGTCAACCATTTCTCAGATAGACGTCACGCCGTCTTGACCCAAACTAGGGACCCAACCCTTCTAGGGGACCTCTTCCTTTTCCGTTGGGCGACATCATAAGAGCGGACCTCTTAGGGTACCTGTCTCCTCGGACCTCCCGATGACAGGTACCCTAGTACTTCTCAACCTGTACTGACTTACTGATTGTGAGTGTTATAATTATATAATTTTCTCCGAATCTCGTCGCAGACGGTACATGACAATGTCTGCAACGAACAGACTTAAAGGTAAGTAGAGAGGTCTCAGTAAGACCCGTAGTACAGAGAGATCCTGTCTCGAAAAACTGAGAAAGGAGAACAAGGGAGTCGTCGGACGGGTCACAGGACCCATGTAAAACAGGGTACTAAGAGAGATCATTTAACAGGTGGGAATGGGGAATGAGAACCTGAAACTCATTAATCTGCGGTCCTGAGTTCTAGGGAAGTAGAGACTCACCAGTCGTAAACTGTGTCAAGGACCGTGCCTCATCTCCAATTTAACTATTACTTCCCTACCTTCGTTATCACCTACCTATTTAGACAGGGTGTCTGGAAATAAATCCAACGAAGGTTTATGAAGTCCCTGGGTGTCACGACACGCGTACAACTATGTGGACAATGGTGGATGGACAATATTTACGTTCAGTAGATTATATAGAAACCTGTCAGTACAAGGTTGAACTTAACACACAAAGAACCAAGAACCACATATAAATGAAACAACCCACACAAAAAGTCAACGGGTGATCCTCTCAAGCTCGGACTGATAAAAAACGGTTCACCCTACCCTCTTACGGTTTCGGAAACTTACACACCTAGTGTTGTTTGACACCCTTTAAGAATTTTCCCACCCTTATAGTCTGGTGGACTGGACGGAGGACTCTTTAGACATACGTCCAGTTCTTCGTTGTCACTCTTGACCTGTACCTTGTTGTCTGATTAAGGTTTATCCCTTTGCTCATGTAGTTCCGACATATAACAGTGGGACGAATAAATTGTATATACGTCTCATGTAGTACTCTTTGTGACCCGACCTTCTTGGTGTTCGACCTTAGTTCAAACGGCCCTCTTTATAGTTATTGGAGTCTATGTGTCCCTCTTCCTTTACCGTTGGGTGAGGTCATAAGAACGGGTCTCTTAGGGCACCTGTCTCCTCGGACCACCCGACGACAGATAACCCAGCGTGTCTCAACCTGTGTTGACTTCACTGAATCGTCGTCGTCGTCGTCGTCGTCTATATGTCTACTGTAGTGGGAACACCGTCTTTCGTTTCTTCTTGATTTCTCGGAGAACTACTTTCACTTTCTCCTCTCACTTTTTCAACCGAATTTAGAGTTGTAGGTCTTTTGATTCTAGTACCGTAGACCAGAACCTTTGTCGTTGTTTAAAACCCCGAGGTTTTAGTGACGTCTACCACTGACGTCGGTACTTTAATTTTCTACGAACGAGGAACCTTCTTTTCGATACTGGTCGGATCTGTCGTATAATTTTCCGTCTCTGTAATGAAACGGCTGTTTCCAGTCAGATCAGTTTCGATACCAAAAAGGTCACCAGTATATACTTGTACTCTCAACCTAATATTTCTTTCGACTCGTGCCTTCTTAACTACGAAAACTTGACATCACAACCTCTTCTGAGAACTCTCAGGGAACCTGACGTTCCTCTAGTTTGATCAGTCAAGATTTCCTTTAGTAGGACTTATAAGTAACCTTCCTGACTTCCACTTTGAGGTTATGAAACCGGTGGACTACTCTTCTTGACTGAGTGACCTTTTCTGAGACTACAACCCTTTCCAACTTCCACCCTCCTCTGCCCCTACTGTCTCCAACTCTACCAACCTACCGTAGTGACTGAACTACCTGTACTCAAACTCGTTCGAGACCCTCAACCACTGCCTGTCCCTTCGGACCGCACGACGTCAGGTACCCCAGCGTTTCTCAGCCTGTGCTGACTCATTGACTTGACTTGACTTGACATGACTTGACTTGACCCTACCTTCGGAAGTCCTCCCTTCTTCGTACCTCCACCGAAAAGAACCCCACAGGATTACTGTCACTGGTCTTAGAGTTCCCCACAAAAGTCTAAGGTGTTATATTACTCTCTTTTCCTTGGTTGAGGAATTTACTTCTTGAAAGTCAGTGGAACTAGGTCCAGGTGCACAGTCAAAGTAAAGAAAAGTAGTTGAGGAGGGGAAACTCCCCCATGACTTCACTTTTGTTAATTCTTTGTTAGTCCGATGAATTTTCCCTGGAACAATCCTTCCCTAAGTAAAGTTTATAGGGAAATCAGTCAGTACTTTAGGAAAACCGGTTCGGTTTTCAAACTTAATTTAGACATTTCCACGTTTACGTATGGTAGGGATAAGGTAAGTTTCTATTTTATAATGTACTATACCATTTTCCCGAGTCTACTTGTCAGAGAACAAAAAATCCAATACCCCCGTCCCCTACCAAACGTGCTTTGCGAAAGGCAAAGGATCATGTGTCTTTGATCTATATTATAGTTAGACAATATTTATTTGTGGTACAGTGGAGGTTGTAAGTAGGAACGAAGACTGATCAGTTGAGTTAGACATTTTCGCTCTAATGAACTTTTGGGACAGGATCTAAGATTTCGACTTATTCTATATAACTAATATGTTTATAAAATTACAGTGATATATAGAATTATGTTATTGTAAGTACAGATCTCATGTACGGACAGACCTTTCAGACGGGTCTCGGTCTAGATAAATAAATTTAGCCCCATCCGTCTCCCGGTACGACCGTCGGTGAGTCGAGCAGTACGAGAGTACCAACTTGTGTCTATTATTATTAAAACCCACGTGTGCTCTTCTAAAGAGTTTCCTCCCTTAATTGAGGACACAAATATAATACTTAGTCGTTCCTTGATAAAGTCTACGACTCTGGTTGTCGTCCGTATCGCCCAAAGAGGAGAAATCTAAAGTCCGTGTACCCCTCTCGGATAACCTTAAAGTCTGAGTCTAAGATTAAAGATCCTTAAGATCAAATATTGTTTCACTACTTTCCCGACCAAAGGGTCCCAGATATCGACCAATAAGGGTACTTCTTCTCTGAACTGGTCGGAATGGTAGGAACCCACCAAACAGGTTCCCGAGTTACCGGCGAACCCCTGTTCAGATTGTCAAGGGACCTCTCCTCTTTCCGGTAGGAATACAGTCTAGGGAAAGAGACGGTGTTTTGTCAGGTCTTACTCTTCGACGAAACCCCAAGTGTCTCCTGACAGTCTTCTCTTCACGAGGGGTTCTTTCTATACCGAACAAAGTCTAGCCTAAGAAAATTTGGTAAGTCTAAGAAAATTTAGTATGGAGGACCCTGTGAGGCTAAAACAACCGTCGAGACAGGACCTCCTTGACAGAAGAAACCCCGTAACACTTGATTAATCATTTAGAAGTAAGTGCAAAATGACCCTCTTTACATAAAGAATAAAATGAGTTCCTGTTGAAATACGTGGAAAACTATTGTGCGATTGACGATGTCTGACTTACGAACACAGGGAGACTTTAAGAATACAACTTCGGGATTTAGGGTTCTACCCCTCAATGCCCTCCACCCCGGACTCCCTTTATTGATTCAAACCCACTCCAGTAATGCCATCTCGGGGGCACTACCCTAATCATAAGAGTGTACTTGTCCTTCTCTGATCTCACGGGGGGGGTGGTGGTGATACATTCCTGTGTCGTTCGGTCCTTCACCAAGATCGTCTGTACTTAGACGTCCGTGGAACTAAAACCTGAAAGGGTGAAGGTCTTGGACTCTTTATTTGCAGATGAGAAATTCTTTGCGTCAGATACCGTAAAACGATACCGTCGGGTTTGACTGTTCTTCTGGTGTGATATTTATCTTTTTTTCTAAGTAAATCTAAAGTTTCACGATTAGCCAAAACTACATACAAAAATTTAACGAAGATTAACCGTGATCGTAATTACTCTGGTTCCCATTATAAACTCAATAGAGTTTGGGATTCACTGAGAACACTATAATATAAGGATACTTCTTTTTCTTAATCGGTTTGAATTATTTCTACTTATAACACAGACATTTTGGTCATGGCGGTCTCTGGTTTCTACTCAACCGTAGGAGTTTTACTAACATATTCAAATTCGTACTAGAGACTTTTTTCCAACAAACTTATGTCGAAGCAAATTGACCGGTCTTTTTCCTTGTCGAACTCGTCGTTGAACGGCTAATGTATCTCTAGTCAAATAGACAAAGGATTGTCTCTCACCTCCGACTACCGTCTTTTGTCTATTCGAAACCACCCCTCCCACTAATTCCTTTCCAGTCCTCCGACCTCTTCCGTCGTCTCCTACACCATCGGCTCTTTCTGGAACCCCGGAGGACCTCGACGCGAAGGCTCGTCACCTCTCTCTTCCGTCCCAGTCGAAGTCCAGTACAAATGAACAAGGGTTAAGAAGGACGTAGAATAAACATGAATAGACAAGTCCCTCCGGTAGGACTTCAGACTACACTACCGATACACCCCTACGCTAGTTTCAGATTTAGACACCGAACTTTGTACTATCTTTAGTGTTAAAATAAACATTTAGTGAGGTCTATCGTCTGACACTTTAAGTGAAGACCATTATAAACAGACCTCAGAGTACACAAGAGAACTTCTTCTAACGTCAGTAGGACCGGAAGGAAAGTTAACTAGAGTAAACGTAAGACAAGAAATGGGTCTCACAACTTAGTCACCGAACACTTGTCTTTATTAAACACACAAGTTTGATTTTATGGAAACATCTGTAAGTTCGAAAAGTCTGTAAATAACCTAACCACAGACTGTCTTGTTTATATCGTTTATATTAACGAACATTACCGTTAAGTTTTTGTAGTTTTAATAAATATCATGAGTCTTGGTTGTAGAATAACTAATTCTATTAAATCCGTTTTACAGTGGTAAACTTTTGTTTTTTTTAGTGGGAAACTCTTGTTTTTGTCCCTTTTCACTAACGGATGAACGTACTAGTTGACATGTATAATTTGAATCCGGGTCTACATAATAAAATCCGACGAGGTCGACGGTATTGCTTTATGATATCCAACCCGTGGAATTGACTATCTTTACATAACAGAGTGTCAAGACCCCGATCTTAAGGTATTAGTTCCATAACTGTGTCCTCCGAAGTAAGACTTCGGAGAACAGACAGAAACGCCCACCGACGGTAGAACGACACAGGAGTCTATCAGAGAAGAAACACTTCGGTCCTCTGTCGGGGCCACCAAGAAGGAGAAGACTATTCCCGGGAATGAGATACCCTGATCCGGGGTGGGTATACTGGAGCAACTGGAAATAGTGGCAGAGTATTCGGAATAGAGGTATACGTAGGTGTCACCCTCTATTCTGAAGTCATTTACTTAATACCCCCTCTCCGGTGTTTGTAAATCAGATATTGCACATAACATTAATTTACACATCGAGATTTATAAATATAATTAATTTTATATTGGTCAACTGAAACATGAAATACAATTTTGTATTGACGAACTGAAAAAATCAGGTTTTCATTACTCGTTTTGAACTACGTATAATATGAATTTTAGACAAGTAACATAACGTATGTTTTATGTGGTCTTATTTCTTTCGTATTTTTCTATTACTCTTCTCATCTTTTTATTTCAACACTACCAAAAACTAAACTTAAAGAGATCAACCGTTCGGATTAACACTACAATGGTGAGAGGAAATTATTGTCATTATCACTATACGATAAATTATATATAAAATGTTATCTTAAAAAATTTTTGACACAAAAGTATTTTATATCAAAAAATATAAAAATATATTTTATAACAAGATTTTTATGTCAAAAATATTTTGATTTTTTCTCAAAACATCGTGAAATGTCAAATGTTTTGGAACACTAGGTGGACTGGAATAAATGTGATCCTGAGGTCTTGAAAGTCTCACGGACACAGGAAACTCACCTCCATCCAAAGGTCGTCTCTCCTTAACAGAGGGACCCCTACGGCCCTCACAGGGGGTGACAAAGTCTCGGGACTCTTTAGGACGGTGGTGTCGTCCTCCATCGTTCGACCTACTGAAAAGACCGTTTTCCCTGTCATTCTGACTTAAGAGTCTAAGAAGAGGAGGAGGGATTGAGTCGACGTTCTCGGGACATCCTGTCTCCTTTGTCCGTCATTCTCATATCGAGAAACGGTTCCCGCCCCCGGGATCTCTTAGAAGTCATTTCATATCAGCTTTAATTATCATTTTCGTGTCGGTCCTTGAATCCGTGTTGACACTCGTTCTAGTCACACAGGTAAAGTCCGGACGTTGAGGAAGATGAAGGGTAGTGAAAGTTGGATCTCTACGGGTATCGACCCGACCAACACCAGTGTCCCCGGGAAAATGGTAAACCCCCGACGTTGGGAAGGACCCGACTCCTAAACTTATCCGGTGGAACTGGGACATGTCTTTTCGGACTACCATCCGACCCCAGTGGAGGTCCTGTGTGACAGGTCATCTTACAGTGGGGACACTCCTGTCCGTTAACAGAGTCAGTACAAGCCGTAACATAGGGTCCGATAAATAAGTCACGGACCATGTATTGTCCACGGGTTGGTCAGAAACAGTCTGTTCGTGAGTGTGAAACTATAAGATTCAGGACCCCTCATTGGTTCGTGGGTGGGATTATCTTTTAGGTGGGGAATAATTGTATTCTTCTCTTGTTTTATCTCTTTGGACATTTTACCTTATGATGAACTGGTGTTTTATCTTATTCTAAAACGGTAAACATCACCACGATCACCATTTCTTGGGGGGACGGTTACGTCCTCTGAATCCTCTGAGCCCAAACTAAGGACCCAGTCCTTCTAGGGGACCTCTTCCCGTACCGTTAGGTGAGGTCAAGAGAACGGACCTCTTAAGGTACCTGTCTCCTCGGACCACCCTATATCAGGCATCACAACGTTTCTTAGTCTGTACTGACTTCGTTGTGTCCTCCATATACCGTTGGACCCACCTGAACCTCCCGTAATACGGTTTTCTTTATTCAGTCTCTTTCCGTTTATAGACATACTATAGTAAATATACGCCTAAACATACTATAGTAAATATACACATAATGATCAAACAATATGTTGTTTGATCAGTTATATTGTTTTTTCTTCGTCCGAGTGTCTCCGTCTCTTAATTTGATCACCAATGGTCCCTGTTGTACCCCATCGCCTCATTCTCCATGTTTGATAATACATGTTTTATTCGATGTCCCTATGTATCATGTTGTGTCCCTTATATCAGTTATAAAATATTATTGACATGTACCTCCTATTAGAAATTTTTAACACTTAGTGATGTAACATGTGACTATCGAATGTATTATAACGTGAAAGTCAAGTCAAGTCAAGTCAAGTCAAGTCAGCGAGTCAGTACAGGCTGAGAAACGCTGGGGTACTTAGCGTCGCGCGGTCCGGAGGGACAGGTAGTGGTAGAGGGCCTCAAGTGAGTCTGAGTGCAAGTAGCTCAGGCACTACGGTAGGTCGGTAGAGTTGGAGCCAGCAGGGGAAGAGGAGGACGGGGGTCAGGGAGGGTCGTAGTCTCAGAAAAGGTTACTCAGTTGAGAAGCGTACTCCACCGGTTTTATGACCTTAAAGTCGAAATCGTAGTAAGGAAGGTTTCTTTAGGGTCCCAACTAGAGGAAATCTTACCTGACCAACCTAGAGGAACGTCAGGTTCTCTGAGAGTTCTCAGAAGAGGTTATGGTGTCAAGTTTTCGTAGTTAAGAAACCGGGAGTCGGAAGAAGTGTCAGGTTGAGAGTGTAGGTATGTACCGGTGACCTTTTTGGTATCGGAACTGATCTGCCTGGAATCAACCGTTTCATTACAGAGACGAAAACTTATACAATAGATCCAACCAGTATTGAAAAGAAGGTTCCTCATTCACAGAAAATTAAAGTACCGACGTCAGTGGTAGACATCGCTAAAACCTTGGGGGGTTTTATTTCAGACTGTGACAAAGATGACAAAGAGGTAGATAAAGGGTACTTCACTACCCTGGCCTACGGTACTAGAAGCAAAAGACTTACAACTCGAAATTCGGTTGAAAAAGTGAGAGGAGAAAGTGAAAGTAGTTCTCCAAAAAAAATCGAGGAGAATTGAAAGACGGTATTCCCACCACAGTAGACGTATAGACTCCACTAATTATAAAGAGGGCCGTTAGTACTAAGGTCGAACACAAAGAAGGTCAGGTCGCAAAGAGTACTACATGAGACGTATATTCAATTTATTCGTCCCAGTGTTATATGTCGGAACTGCGTGAGGAAAAGGATGAACCTTGGTCAGACAACAAGGTACAGGTCAAGATTGACAACGAAGGACTGGACGTATGTCTAAAGAGTTCTCCGTCCAATCCCCCAGACCATAAGGGTAGAGAAAGTCTTAAAAGGTGTCGAATAACACTAGGTGTGTCAGTTTCCGAAACCGTATCAGTTATTTCGTCTTTATCTACAAAAAGACCTTGAGAGAACGAAAAAGGTACTAGGTCACCTACAACCGTTAAACTAGAGACCAAGGACACGGAAAAGATTTTGGTCGAACTTGTAGTCCCTCAAGTGCCAAGTGCATAACGACTTCAGACCGAACCTCTTAAAACTCGTAATGAAATGATCGTACACTCTACTCACGTCAACACGCCATCAAACTCGTAAGAAACCGTAACGGAAAGAAACCTTAACCTTACTTTTGACTGGAAAAGGTCAGGACACCGGTGACGACTCAAAAGGTTTAAACGACCGTATAACTCACGTTGTGAAAGTGTCGTAGTAGAAAGTCCTAGACTTTGTCGAGTTGACCTTAAGGTAGTGGAGGTGACCGAAACAAGTATCACTACGAAAGGTTCCGGGTGGACTGAAGTGTAAGGTTCTACAGACCGAGATCTGATAACTAGTGTGGTAGCACTAATAGACCCACCACTTCTAGAAAAAACATGTCAAGAAGGTACATAAGAACGGTGGAGAAGAATTATAGAAGACGAAGACAATCCAGGTATGGTAAAGACAGGAAATAGCTCGGGTAGAAACGTACTTTACAAAGGAACCATAGAGATTAACAGAACTTCTCTAGAGATCAGAAAGGGTAAGACAACAAAAGGAGCTAAAGAAACGTAACGTGAAATTGTCGTTGTTTCTCTTAAGACATCTTCGACGAACTCATTTTATGTCAGACTAAAAAGAACGGTCATGGATCTCGAGTGATTTAAATTGACTTTACTGGATTGTGGTACAGTTTTGTAAATGTATACGGAAAGATTAGTTTTCGGATCCTAACGTCTTTCCGGAATCGTCCGAAACTCGTGGAACAAACTAGTGGTGTTTAAGATCCGAACGGGTACTGTAACAAAACTGCCACTAAAATATCGACCTCGGTCCGGACGGATAGTTTGGGCCGAATCGGGAACGAAGGACCGAACGGATGACCGAGTCCACTGGAGTGATGTATTAGGGTCATTCGGGACCGGTACTGTTGGAACCCGTTCCAAATTTCCTTACTACTGGTGTTTGTTCCGATCCAGGTCACACTCAGACCCGAACAGATGACTCGCTAGGATACTGTAGAGACAGCTATTATCAGTCTGGACGGTCCGAATGACCCTTGTGTTCACGGACCGCACAACCTATATAGACGGTACTAGGGAAAGATTCTCAGTGAACGTAAAGTCTGTCTCTTTGTGCGAGTCTCGACCCATAGTCAACCACTCCGTGACCGTAAGGTGTCAGTCAACTCAATTAGGGAACGTCTCCAGGACCTCTATAAAGGTGACGACGACAGAAGAGAAGATTTGACCAGTAGGCTTATACTATTTAAGCTCAAAATGACGATTCTAATCGATAAGGCAGTCGGGAGCGGGACACTTCACTCCACCAAAACTTGTACGTACAATTTCTTCACTTTCCTTCCGTTCAGAACCGACATAGTAGATTTTACACTAATGGAGGCACCCATGCAGTTCTCCGAAGGAAACTTGTCCTTTCCTACAGAAGTGTTTCGGATGTACTTCACGTTTCCGTCTCCTTCGAAGGTCTGACACGTCCAAACACAGAAAGTCTAGGAAACGAGTGTCCCCTTAACGAGAAAAAAATTTGACTTCGTATCCACTGGATAATGTTATAACATAATCAAAACCCACCTATCGTTTCACTAAGTCAATATGTACATAAAGTCTGATAAAAGGTAATACCCAATAATATTCTATAACTTTTATGAAGGGACACGATATACCATTTAGGAACAACGGAGAAACAAAATACATATCATCACACATAGACAATTAGAGTATGAAAATTTTAATTAAAAATAACTTTATATCAACGAAACGTTACACCACAATAAAAGACAACATGTAATTTCACTTAGTCGATATACAAACGTATATCTAGGGAGAAAAAACTTAAAGGAAGGGCGAATACAGTGTCATCTACTTTTCTGTTAGGAGTTTTACCCTCTTTTATAAACGTTTACTTCGTGAACTGTTTCCTCAGTAGAGGTTTTATTTGTTTATCGAGTACATCGAGTTATATATATTTGTTGGATTAGAGTATGAGAATTAAAGAGAGAGGGGACGAAGGGAAAGGGCAAGCCATTGGTACCAAAACAAGGTCCCTCTTAATGAGAATAACTGTCCCGACCCACCCTTGACAACCCATCGTGTTACCTGGCACATAACGGGAACTTCCCCCTTAGTGGGACACTCCGGTCCTGGGTTCACTACCCGTAACTGGGGTACGAGTCGTGACCCAGTGGTCTGGTCCAGTGTATTGGAGTCAGATTTCGTCAGTCGACTTGGTCCAGTCCAGTACATCACAGTCGGAAGTGACCACTCAACTCGGATGAGGCAGGTGGTAGGGACACGTCGACGAGGGTCTACACCGTAGGACCTCCTCGTACCCGGTCTTTGGGTCGTACAGAATACTCAGGGGAGAACCCACCTCTCTTCCTCACATCTTGTTGGTCCCGGAAGTCTCTATTCTCCTTTCTTTGTACCTAAATTCCGTGTACTCCCGCACGGCCCTTAAGGCTCCAAAGTCACATCTCGACGAACAACAAGTCAATCCAAGAAAGAACGACCCGGAACCTACACACTGGACACAGTCCGTAACAGGAACCACAACCCCTGTGTCGTCACTACTCCTTCGAGGACCAATCACTTCCTACATCTGTTCGTCTACAGTCATGCACGTTTATCTTCGGACCAGTTTGCTATTCTCTTCATCTCCTTTTTCCTCTCGGTCCGTGACACCCCAATGACTCACCCCAAATATATCAGGGGTCCCATTCTTCCAGGTCCTTTCGAAGTGTCCCTCCTTTACAGTGTCGATTCATAATTTCTTCACCCGTAAACAGTTCGTTCACCCAAACTACCCCCCACTGTAGACTCCGTCCTGTCGAACTCAGGGCCCCTTAGTCCTAGTTCAGTCCCCTGACCGACAGTGTACCCTCCGGGAATCCACAAGGGTTCTCCTCTCCCACTCAAGATCCCTTCTCAGGGACGGTCTGAGACTCACCGACAGCATATCACTCCGATTGCCAAAATAAAAGTACGACGTCCAGAAACCTTCGGTAAGTTCCGAAACCTTCGTCTCTCTGGACCTAAGGTTACACTTAAAGTCCTTTTAGTCGGGCCCTGTAACATATCTGACACCCTCCTCCATTGTCACTCACCGGGTTCCTCTCCACCCCTTCCGAAAGGGTGGGGTCGTGTCTTGAACCGGGTCTAAACCGTGGAACCATCAAGGTAACACAGTCTCTACACAGACCACCGGGGTCCTTCCACGACGGACACCCTGACAGACAGAGACCTCTTTGTCCTCCGCACGTCCCGTCTACGTCACGAAGAACCACCTTCCTTCGACCTCGACCTCTTCTTTTACCTTTCTCCTGGTGAACCGTAGAAACCCCTGGTCGAGGACTCTTGTATACTGTTAGGGGGTTCCGGAGGTCTTTGTGTAATATTCTTTTGAAACGTTTCTCACGATCACACATTCACTTCACTTGACTTTCAGTAAGTCAGCACAAGTTGAGAAACGTTGGGGTACCTGATATGTCCGTTCTTATGACCTCACCCATCGGAAAGGGAAGAGGTCCTCACACATTCATCCCCACTCATTTTATCTCATTCTTAAAAAAAAAAACATATTTACATATACATATTGACTTAGTGAACCACCATATGGACTTTGATTGTTGTAACAATTAGTGAATATGAGGTTATATTTTATTTTAAAAAATTTTAAACGAAAGTTTCTTTGTTTAACTTCTAGTACGTACCAAAAAATGGAATACGACAAGTGAATTGTAATAAAGTTCTCGTAGACGAGTACGGGAATCTACATAACAATAAAGAACGATTTAAGGTTTCTTAAGAAATACGAGTTCTTATTACGAAGTATCACGGATTGTGTTAGGTGTCTTCCCTGGAGGTATGTTTATTTAATTTTATAAAATGAATCCAGTTAAATTTTCGTTTCTCCCAACCTTTCTATTTAATAAACCGAGTCGTCACCGTGCAACCTGGTTCATATTATGAGTTTTACAGTCAGAATGTTTTTTTCAGTTTCCTTTTCTAATACAAGTTTTAACGAGGACCGACTGACCGGGGGACCAATAATTAAGTTTACAGGGAGGATAACCACGACAATTACCGAAGTTTGTCTAAAACAGAGGAAAATACGTTCCCCTTTTGACCTGGGTAAGGTTTGTTTTATCGTCATCGTCTTCCTTCGGTTGTAAACGTCGTAACAATCTATTGAGGTTGATAATTAAAAGGAGTTGGTTCAGGGAAAAATAAAAAGTGTCTGTAAAGAATATGACGACTTGAAACGTTCAATCTGTAAGGTTCACGAATTTTTCTAAAAATTTACTTTTTTCTTAAAAGGGTAAACTAATCGTAGGACAGAAGAAAAAGTCCGATAAAGTGGCCGTGGTCCATAATTGTTTCGTCATGCCTTTGGTGGAGACTCGTAGTAGAGTCTCCACTACACCAAGAACCAAGAGTTGATCTCTATCCTCTACTCCCTACCCGTCCCCCGTAATCTTGGAAACCCCTGTCCCTCCTCTCGGTCCAAGTCCTTATAGACTTTTGGAGGAGGGTACTAAGACTGTACAGGGGTCCAACTTGTAAGGTATCAACGACTTAGAATCTTAAATTCCCTAGAGATTCAAATCGGTTGTCACGGAGGATGAAGTCTAGACTTAAGGGGACAACCTAGGGTACTAGATCGAACTTATTGGACTTACTGGTAAATAAAATAAATAAATTTTTTTTAAATAACTTCATGTCAACTAAACGTTACAACACAATCAAAGACTACATGTCGTTTTACATGTCAAATATGTATATGTAGTCAAGTCAAGTCAAGTCAACGAGTCACAGGTTGAGGAACTCTGAGGTACTTGGCGTCGTGGGTCCGGAGGGACACGTAGTGGTTGAGGGTCTTAGGTGGGTTTGGGTACAGGTAGCTCAGTCACTACGGTAGGTTGGTAGAGTAAGAGACAGTAGGGGAAGAGGATGACGGGAGTTAGAATAGTCCACCGGTTTAATAACCTCAAAGTCGGAGTTTTAGTCAGGAAGGTTACTTATAAGTCCTGACTAGAGGAAATCCTACCTGACCAACCTAGAGGAACGTCAGGTTCCCTGAGAATTCTCAGAAGAGGTTGTGGTGTCAAGTTTTCGCAGTTAAGAAGCCACGGGTCGAAAGAAATATCAGGTTGAGAGTGTAGGTATGTACTGGTGACCTTTTTGGTATCGGAACTGATCTGCCTGAAAACAACCGTTTCATTACAGACGAGAAATTATACAACAGATCTAACCAGTTCCTCGTTCACAGGAAAGGAAGGTTCCTCGTTCACAGAAAATTAAAGTACCGACGTTAGTGGTAGACGTCACTAAAACCTCGGGGGGTTTTATTTCAGTCGGTAACAAAGGTGACAAAGGGGTGGATAAACAGTACTTCACTACCCTGGTCTACCGTACTAGAATCAAAAGACTTACAACTCGAAATTAGGTTGAAAAAGTGAGAGTAGAAAGTGAAAGTAGTTCTCCGAGAAATCAAGAAGAAGTGAAAGACGGTATTCTCACCACAGTAGACGTATAGACTCCAATAACTATAAAAAGAGCCGTTTGAACTAAGGTCGAACACGAAGGAGGTCGGGTCGCAAAGAGTACTACATGAGACGTATATTCAATTTATTCGTCCCACTGTTATATGTCGGAACTACATGAGGAAAGGGCTAAACCTTGGTCAGACGACAAGGGTGAGAAAAATCTCAGAAAAGGGCATATATCCGGTCGTGTGTTATAACTCATGTCAAGGGACGCGATATGTACGTACGGGTACACGATTCAATGAAGTCAGTACAGACTGAGACACTAGGGTGCCTGACATCGAATGGTCCAAGGAGATAGGTTCCCTAACGGTCCGTTCTGATGACCTCACCAGACGGTCAAGGAGGAGGTCCCTTAGAAGGGCTGGGTTCCTAGTTTGGACATAGAGAGTGTACAGGACGTAACCGTCCGTTCAAGAAATGGTGGTCGTGGTGGGAACTTCGGGGAGGACACAATATGACATGTAGGAATAATCAATAGACAAAACATATATAATTATCATGGCACATGTATAGTTAGGATTAGAGGGTTAAATAGGGAGGGAGGGAATAGGGGACCATTGGTATGTAAATAAAAGATGTAGACATTGAGACAAAACGTCTATTCAAGTAAACATGAAAAAAAAAGTAAGGTGTATATTCGAGATAGTATACTCTAAACAGAAAAAGACAAACTGAGTGAAGTGAGTCATACTGTCGGAACTCCAGGTAGGTACAAAGACGTTTACGTAAAAAATTACCAATCCATTATAAGGTACATGTATGCACGGTGTAGAACTTACTGGTAAAATCGTAAATCTTTGATAAAGGAGTAAAACCTGAGATAGATCACCAGTAAAAAGTTAAAAATCTACGGAGTCTGGGTAAGGGATGAAAGATTCTCATGGTACTGAAAGAAGTCCCCGTATTGGACGGAACGTGACCTCGTCGGACGGAGCCTGTTGGTCAAGAGTTACAGAGGATGACACTTCAGTTTCTCTAGAGACCATCAAGGAAGACGGTTTGAGAAAGACAATAAAGAGACCCTGTCAGTTCCCCGTCCGTACGCTGGACTCGTACAGATCACTTTGAGCACGAAGACCCTGAATTATGCCTCTTTATGTTTGTGGTTCCTTTACCACCCTTAAGAAAATTAGACCTCCGACACGGTCCGTCTTGACAGTTCTCCAAGGGCTACAGTTCTAGAAAATCTCGGTAGAGAAAGAACAACCGAGGTTCAGAACAAAGAGTCAAAAAGGTCACGGACCACTTGAGGAGATAAGTCCAACCCACTAAAACCAACGAGTCTTACGGTTGACTGTAGACGAGTTTGATGGTAGGACTAGGATCAAGACCAGGTACCACCCCACAGACCAACTTTTGTGGTATACTCCACATATGTACATCTCCCATCTCCTCGTAGAGACTTTACTCCTCCAACTAAAAGATAGAAGAAAAATTATTAAAATGGTCCATGAGGTTTGTTTTGGAATTCGTTTTGGGGTCATACATCTTCTATTGTCACCCAATCGAGTCCCAATTCACTTCTACCCACCTGTTATAAACCGGTCACCGGACGAACCGAAAGAACCCAGTGCAAATTACCAGAGGTAGGAGTTAGTGGGAAGAGAAGAGTGAGAGATCGTGTAAAGAACAAGGAAGATCCTGATCTAGGATCTTGATCGGGACTAGGATCAAGATCTTGAAGGACTAGGACCTAGGATCCTAGGATCCTACGATCAGGACTAGGATCAAGACCAGAGACGACAATGTGCTTCATGGAGACTGAGGGGAAAGTTATACTGGAGACTTTCAAAATTTCTGTAAGTAGTACAGGGAGGATCTAAAGAGAAAGAGTCAACTTGTAGGAGTAAAGGAATCTGTGAAGGAGTGGATAATACCAAATACCTCGGAAGTGACAAAATAAACCGTATGTTGGGTAATGGTTCCAGGGAGAATGTCACACAGTAGAACCTAACTCTGACACTAGTGGTAGACTATGAAACTGGTCAAGTCTAATACCACTCTGAAAAGGAAGGAATTGGAGGTATGCGATAAATATACTAACGTTTGTCTTGAACGTCCTCTAAAATAATCAAAAATACATTGTGAGCTGAGCCTAACTCACAGTGTATCGTCCGTAAATTTTCCGACTCCAATAATAATTATTATTTGGAGGTTCGAAAAAGTATTCTTGACGGCCACAGTCCAGAGGGTAAGACATATAAACGTTAACTAAAACTTTTGAATTTTTACTCTAAATCGTAAATAAAAACAATTTGCAACACGGAAAACCAAAACGAGACAAGAATACGGTTACAGTAATTTGAAAAAACTGTGAAAGATTATAATTATCAAGGGTGTAGAAAAATAGTGGATGAGTAAACCATTTGTACAGAAACTACAAAGGAAGTCTAGTGACCCCCTTCACGAAGAGTCAAGTTACCATTTCGTGGCCTCTGGAGGGACATCCATCTTTAGTTAAGTAATTATCAGACCAGTGTCACATAACGAACGACTCCTAGGTTGGAGTGATATGGTCTAAAAGGGTAGAACGAACAGGAATTCTCTCACTACTCACCGTACCACCCTACAGACCGACTACACTACATATGTACATCTCCCATCCCCCCGTAGAGACTTTACTCCTCCAACTAAAAGATAGAAGAAAAAGTATTAAAATGGCCCAAGAGGTTTGTTTTGGAATTCCTTTTGGGGTTATGCATCTTCTATTGTCACCCAATCGAGTCCCAATCCACTTCTACCCACCTGTTATAAACCGGTCACCAGACGAACCGAAGGAACCCAGTAGAAATTACCCGGGGTAGGAGTTGGTGGGAGAGGAGAGAGAGAGAGAGACCGTGTGAAGAACAAGGAAGAGGATATTTCGAGTATCAAGACAAACCCGTCAAGAGAGGGAGTTTGAAGTTAAAAACCAGGAGGACCAACCTAGTCGTTCAAGGAACGACTGTAAGAAGGATCGCAAACATCTGTACAATCGATAGGAAACGGGTGAGTAACGAGTTACGCCACCCGGGACTAGGTCTTTGGGTTTGGGACGAGAACCTGTAGTACATTTTCGGTCGACAAGTGAGGAGTAAAGAAAGAAAAAGGTTCTAACACTGTGAAGTAGACCCTCTCCTTTACATTTACGGAGGATATAAGAGCCTACGACTCGTAGAGATAGTTCCGGATCTCTATGTAAGATCTCAAGAAGGACTGACAGTTGAAAAGCTTTCTCTTAAGATGTGAGTAATTTTTTTATGAAAATAAAATTAGTACAATTACGTTCTCGAAATTGGTTCGAATCATTTAAAAAGAAAGTTCCCTTTCATTTAAGTAAATACATAATGTATATCTCTCTATAAATTCACAAAAAAAGAGTCTAATAGTTATAATATATCTTTTCGATAAATTTCGTATCATTTGAATAAAACTTATATTAGGGGTTTAGTCCAAATTTTAAATTAAACATCTTTTTAGTCTTCTTTTGTGGTGGTTTACACCCATTTGTTCGAAATTGAGGAATCTATGTACGTTAAATGTCTTACGTTAATTTGTAGATTTGTGTAGTTATATATCGGTGTCCACGTACAGACAAAAGAGTATGGAAAAGGTCGAAAAAGACACCTTGTCTCTTATTTCAGAAACCATAAGTTCGTCACTGAGAAGTTCAAACGTCTCGTACACCAACAAGTAGTAACAGAGGTAACAGGAAAAGTATATACACTATTTTCCCTTAGTGACAGATGTCAAGTGGAGAGAAAGGATTACAAGAGGTTTATGACTACAGTTTCAAGTCTTCATATTCTTGACTAGAGATTCCAGTTCCAGACTCGAGTCGCACCGTCGGAACGTAATCTTATCTTCACATGACTTCCGTCTCTCTGAATAGAAGAGAAAGAACGACTTCCGGAAAGACGACACTCAGGTTCAGTCTGAACGGGTCAACCACTCGACCGGACCAAAGATAAGGTGTCGTGGAGGGAGAGGACGTCGTTTTGGTGTCTGACACTTATGTGTTTTTCGAGGTCCCTCGATTCACCAGACAAAAGTCAAGGGGATTCGACGGTCTTATGGTTGGACTGGTATCTTTTTGTGAATTATATTAATGGATTGGAAATAACACTTACGGTCACACAGTTTTCACCCCAGTTTAAGGATCCTGTTTTTATCTGGAAGGTCAAGTGACGTGTCGAGAAAGGATACCAGAACATCCCGTTTCTCCAAAGGTAGTTTTGGTCGAACAAACACCCGACCACTCTACCGGGTCGAATAAGTCAAAGGTCTAAAGGAACACGAGATACCTAATACCGATCGAACTCAGTAGGTAATCGAATAGTAGTTCCTTTACCTCAACCGGTAACGTACCTAGTTACCCGAACTGAGACTAGGGATCGATCTCTTGAACTATGTAAATAAAAATTTGAGATAAGGAACGAGATACGTGAACTGAATCCCTTTTTCATAATAACTAGACCACCACTAGTCTGAAAACGTTAGACCCGAAGGGTCCACCATGTCACCATTTCATGGGTGGACGGTTACGTCCTCTACGTCCCTTATACCCAACCTAGGAATCCAGCTCTTCTAGGGGATCCCCTCCTTTACCGTTGGGTGAGGTGATAAGAACGGACCTTTTAAGGTACCTGTCTCCTCGTACCGTCCAATATCAGGTGCCCCAACGTTTCTGAACTTGTACTGAGTCTGACTCGTGAGTGTCGTGTAATGACTAGATCCGACGTGGTCTCTGGATAAATAATACTCAGGGAAAACATCTTGTTGAGTAGTCCCTCTTCCTTTAACTCTTTGTCGACCGGGAGGTCCAGACCCTTCTTATCGTGTTGAAGAGTCCGAATGTCTTTAAACCCCAAAAGGTGTTCAACCGTGAAGACTCTTCTCACCCCTCCCTTCCAGTTAGGGACTATTTCCCTAGGTAGTGAGAGGGACAGTACTGACCGTAGACCCTCCCCGAGTCAGTAGTTTATGTACTCGTCTACTTAATCATTTACTAACGGGTACAAGTACGTCCTACTTTGTCTTCTCTATAGGTAATAATGAACAGTCATCGGATACGTCTTTATAAGGAGTAGTCATCTTATGACATTAATTATGAGGTTTCGGAGAACGAAACGACTTAAAGTAGTCAAAGTAGATGATATAAACCGGACCTTCTCGTCTCTCCCTTCGACCCTAAAGTAATGTGTTTCAGGTAAGTCGGTTTGTACCCGAAAAAACTGTAAGGTGACTTGAACCTCGGTTCGGAAAGGCAATAAAATTGAAGAATGGGTGAAGACCCTCTCCACGAGTTTGTGTAAAGGTCTTGAACTTTGATTGGTTACAAGACTCTTTTGACGTTAATCTTAGTCCCCTTAACTTTGAACCCAGGTTTACTATTGTACTGTTCATTTTCTTGTTTATTTGGTTGTGTTGTCGTTACCAAACTTTTGAATTGACTGGTCCCGAGACGACCTCAGCTCCGACTGTGACGTCCGGGGGTCGTTACCGTTGTTCTTTGACTTCTAGTCTTGAACGTTCCGAAATCTGGTCTCAGAATGATTCGGTCGCCTCCTCCTCTACCGTCCAGACTAACAGGTGTTGTGGGTGACTCAGGGTCTAGTGACGGGGAGACCCTTCGGTGGGTAACGGTCCGGAGGGAAGACACGTGTCGACTCACACGTCTGAGGTCAAAGGGGGTGTCTTGCTACGGGTGCGTCGTAACTATACTGAGAACCGTAGGGGTCGTTGGTTTGTTGTAGAGGCCCATGGTCGTCGGACGGAGGTCGTCTGCCCCACCCAGACGTCAAGAGTCCTCCTTTTTGGCTCACGGTTCCACCACCACTTCCGACAGATAACAGCGGTGGCGGGAAAATTTTTATATATATATACGTTCGGAAAGAAGTACAAATGACCCGACAGGTGTTTTCACGTGTAAAAGAAACAATCGTTTTCGTGTCACGGTCAAGTCACAAATTGAAACGTAGCAACAGTTAAAGTAGGACCGAGAACACAAACCAAAGACTGTGGTGCATAAAAAAAAAAGAAAGGGAGAACCAAAACCATAGAGAACACAAAGGGAGAAAATAGACAGAGGGGGTGAGGGGACGGAGTAGGTGAGGTCAACACCTTCCGACCGACCAAACGGAAGAAACACGTAATACAATTATGATCCAGAGTAATCTTTATACTCGTTTCGTACACCGTCAGACCTACCCTCCCCTCAAACCCCCTCTTCCCTATACATATATACATACCGATTCAGGGAAACGAAAGGTAGACTTTGATAGTGTTGTCACAATTACTCTATATAGGGTTATATTTTACTTTTCAATTTTTTGTTCTTAGGATCAAAATCCAAGTGAGGAAATTTTCAAGGGACACCCGATTGAAAGGAGGATATAAAATAATAGTCTCTGTCAGAAATGATGGTAGAAAGATTAACAAGAAAGGGGAAACAAAGTTTGAGAGTTTGTCTTTTCCTTGTCAAGTTAAGACAGACCCCCAATGAGACGGGAGAGAGGTCCCCCAAGAAAGTCGTAGACACAACTAAGAGACTTGCGTGTGTGTGTGTGAGTGTGAGGGAGAACAATTGATTAACCGGTACCGATAGGACCCCCAAAGACACCAAGAATCCCCAGTCACACTAACTTAACCGTGAAGCCCTGAGAATTTGACTCGTCCAAATTTTCCAACTAAATCTCTCTCGCAACTGTTTCAGAGAAAATTAATAAAAAAGGAGACGAAACGGTCGTGAGTGACGACATCGGACAGTCTCCGGTCCGGGTCTTAGTAATCCTCCGGTTCGGTAATCCACAAGGACGAATGAGACGTTTATATTGTCCGAATAGTGCATCTTGAGACAGAGGTCGACCAAATTTTACATCCACCACGGTCACCCATCGTCGACAATGTCCGACCCGTCGGTCCTCTGTCACCCCTGCAAAATACCATGCTCCTCCAGTTTCAACTGCTGACGTATGTCATATTCCCCGGGAAGGTAAGAAGGTGGGGGCACCGGCTCCTAAGACTACCCGGTGGACTGAGAGTCTCAGGGAGAGGACCGGGTCGCTCTAGGACTCGTTCGAGTCATAACCGAGAGTTGTACGTCGGGGGTTTATAAGTCAGTGTAACGTTTATTACTTATTAAGTATGTAATCATTAACTTTACCAGTACCACTACGTATTAAGTTCACTTTTCAACAATAACATTAACACCTCCTTTACCTAAGCAAAGTCTCTAATTTTTGTAAATTTAATAATAAAAGGGATCCAAAGTCTCAACCTCGTCGGAGATAAAAACGTCAACAAACTAACCTTAACCCCGACCCGACTTACCGAAACGGTTACAACAAACTTATCCTATCACGAATTGACACCCCCATAAAGTGGGTTGTTGTCCATGACTAAACGAAAGAAGTAAGACTCTTTATTTCAAGTGCATCTGTAAGATAAACAAGGGAGAGATGTCGACACGAACGAAGGACGGGGTTGATACAATCGTCTAAAAATGTTTTCGTTTGGTAAAATAATCCTTCTCTAAGTTGATATGTGTTTTACATTTCTGTTATCGTATTACTTGGGGGTCCCCAGGTACAAGGTTATAATTATGATTGATAGTTCTGTAGGGGGAAATAGGGGTGTCTAATGAAATTTCGTTAGAGTGTAACTTTTTTTGGTAAAGTAGACAAAGTAAGTCATGTATAATCGTACTATCGTTGAGAAGAACTGAAAATCCTTCCTTCCAGATATACCGGGTATAACATGAGTTCCAGGGTACCCACTACACGAATTCCCGTCGACATCAAAGTACCCTCACCTCCCGTTCAACGTTGGACCGGAGTGGGGGTCACTGTAGTGGATCCTTTGGTTAGGGAACTTCCTTACGGGACTTCACGGAGGTGAGGGGTTGGGGGCGGTCGTCTCCGGACCGTAGTGCCCTTAGACGGAACAGACGAATAACCACCATTGTACTGAGAGAAAGAGAAACTCGGGTATAGTTCAAAAAATTCAGAGAGTATGTGCGACTACCAACCCTACGGCTCCTCGGTCTGAGAGACGTTCGTTCGAAAGTGAGTAGAAAGTATAAAAGTCATGTTTCGTCTGTTAATTGTAACACCAATCCTACTACTTTCAAATGACCTCGGTTCTTTTCTCACAGTAAAATTCTAGCACGGGGACCTGTATTATGAATCAGTGCATGTCCTTTTCCGACTTCTTAAATAGTAAAGATTTAAGAACATTAAGCCTATTGTACCGTCTTTTTTTTTTTTGGGAGACATTAAGATTATAATTGGAAACAAATATTCTCCATTTGGAATGAAAAACATTATATAGATAAGAATACATATATTATATATATAGGTATATATATATACACTTTTCATTACCTATGTGATAACACGAACCAAAAACCACCTCCCCTCACGAATCGTTAAAGACAACTTAGACCTCAAGAGGTGGCCCTAAAACTTTATTTAGATAAACTCTTCGTTTCCTAAGAAAATTTTTGACTTACTTGTGGGGGAAGTAGGTAGGTAAGAAAGTAAGTAGGTAGTGAAAACTCGAGATTAATGAAACACTTGAACATGTTAAACATTTAAACCCAAACTCACGTATGTCGTAATAGATTGACCGGAAAAAAAAAAAAAAGAGAGTCGTCACCGGGATTCAATGAGAGAATCGTCCCATTGATTATATTTAGAGTACTCTATTTTCGTGTAGTCATAAGTCTTTTGAGCTTCCGGAAGACAAACGAAAGCGAGAATGACAGAATATATCCGTCACCACTCACTTTTCTGTATCGGACCACACCCCCTGATTTCCCAGTCTCTAGACGGACAAAGGTAGATAGAGATGAAAGACCCAACAAAGTCTCCTCCGAGGTAGTTCTTTCACAAAGGTCCCTTTCACTCGTTTATAGATAAAAAGATTTAATTGTAAAATAGGATTCCTTCACGTACTTACACTTACACAATCAGTGAGTCAGTACAGGCCGAGAAACACCGGGGTACCTGACATCGGGTGGTCCGAGGAGACAGGTGCCTTAAGAGGTCCGTTCTTATCACCTTACCCAACAGTAAGGGAGGAGATCCCCTAGAAGGGCTGGATCCTTAGTTTGGGCCCAGAGGACGTGACGTCCCTCCAAGAAATGAAGGTTCGGTGGTACTCTACCATTCTTTAATGTCTCGTCCCTAGACTCCGTCGCCCCTGACCTACGTCTATGTCCCCGACTTTTCCAGGAGTCCACAGTCCATCCCACGGAGACGTACACGTCTGTGTCCGAACACGTGCTCGCAGTCGCACGTGTGTGCGTGTGTGTGTCGGGTGTCGACTATCCTAGTATAAGAAACCTCAGTGACTTCTTACCGTCGTCTATACCCAGACGTGTGGAGGGAAGTGTAGGAAGAAAACCTAAGTGGGAGTCGGTGTCGGGACAGAATTGACTTCCACAAAGGACCCAAGAGCACAGTTCCCGTCTGTGCACTGACTGAGATTTCTGTCCAGGGGACGACATGGTTGTTGTCAACGTTTGAACGTAAAGATCTTGATCCTGTAAAGATCCTGTAGAAGGACACAGAGGCGGACTAGATTCATTTTGCTGCGGACGAGGACCACCGACGAGAAGACACGAAAACAGGTCCCGAAAACATGAAACGAACGAACTGGTGGGGGGTTTTGTTTCTGAGGGGGTGAGGGGGTCAAGACGGAACCTCGCAGACTCCCCTCGTCGCAGTCGTCCTGAACTCAGGCAAAGTGAAGTCGTCGGCGGGACCCGACCCACGGACGAATAAAAGGAACGAATAGAGGAACTTGAAGATTACGAAACTAGAACCGAAGAATCGACAATTATAAGACGGAGAGTTTAAGACGAACAAAACCCTTACGAACTTTACGATGCGAGATAAAAGAGGGTTAAGAATTTGTGACCCTGCTGGATTGTGGTTGTGCATGAACAAGTAAGTGTCCGAGGTTGTCTCTCTTTCAGGAGAAAAACGACTGTCGGACCACTGACATTACCAACTATTTTAACTGAGACACTCCCCACTATTCCTTCCGGGAAGTCAAATTTTAACAGGGGTCGAAACCTTGTTTTTCTAAGGGTAATGAGAAAAGAAATTATATAAAAAAATAAGTAAATAAACAAAAACCTCCGTGATCCAGAAGCAACGACGAGAGCCCGAAAGAGAGTAACGTCGCTCGTCCCAGATGGGAAACAACGTCGCGTGTCCGAAGAGTAGGACCACCGAAAGGAACAAAGCCTCGTGTCCAAGATCCTCGACGCCTGAGTCCTCAATGCCGAGCACCCGGGATCTCGAGTCATCAACGCCACGTTCCCGAAATCAACGACCCTCCGTACTCCTTAGAAGGACCTGGTCCCCAGTTTGTGTACAGGGAACGGGACCGTCCACCTGAGAATAGGTGACATGGTGGTCCTTTCAGGGGGGTAACGAGAGGATTGTCTCACTAACTAGGTACTCTCCCCTCTTCGCGATTGTCTTCGTGGGTCAATGGGACACCGGGCCGAGAAACTAGGACGGGCTTTGACGTTCTTCTACAAATAGATCGGAAGACGAGACGGACCACAGGGGACTCAGTACAGTTTTTTTGAAACCCGATGTAAACCGTAGACCGTTTAAGATTTTTAAAGGGACTCGGTAACTCAAGGTGAAAAAGAAAAGTAATTATCTAGGTATAAGAAAGGGGAGGTTCAAAAGACTACATGTTAAACCTAAAGTACTACCATTTAGAAATTTTGGACCTACCTACAACTTCCGGATCTTTGTTGAGGAGGACAACAATGAAGACTAAAAAAGTTCTCTAAGCACAGGGACAACGAAGGAAAATGTTTATTAATGTTTAAGAGGTAAAGATAGTATATCGTACATGTATGGACTTTCGTCTCTCTCCCAGGTGAACGATAAAAGACAAACCGAAATTGTACGGATCGTGTGACTCCAATATTTATGTGAAATTGACGTTTTATGATCTAATTTTTTTTAGAATTGTCTTTAGTATCCACGAACTGGTTCTGTGTTTAAGGTCTTTCTCTGTTAATTAGGGTTGTAGGACATAGATTTATCTTTACTTTTTACCGGGTTCTCGGAACACGCGATAGTCAATGGGAACTGTGTAAGATTTTGTCGTACATACATCCCCTTCTATGGAATTAAGAAAACAGTCAAGAGGAAAATGAAAAGTTCTCAGACGAGTTGAGGAGGTATTTCCAAACATCCCGTCGTAATTAGACACATAGTTGGACGGATACTAAATTTTTCCGTTTCGTTTCTTAGGAGAAGGGGACGGTAAACTTCCTGATCAAAGAAGGACAACGAGAAAACAAGAAACTCTTTAAGTGTAAGCGGGAGGGGAGACACCGTGACACCGGACCGTGTGAGGGGACATGTCCGTGACCCGGTCGTCCTGCTTACAAGGGAAGTAAATTAGACTCACTCTTGGCGTCATTCACCGCGACGTTCAATGTGATTTGGTTCCTAATGGTCCTCGTCTTCCTTTTGTCCTAGGTAGTAAAGTCTCAAGTCGGGCCCTTGGTGACTGCGTGTACAGTCGTAGACTGTCATGTCTATCCTTCTAAATACCCTTTTTTTAGGTACGCTAAACTGGACTAGGTCCTTCCTCAAAAACCTCAAAGTCTCACGTTGTACTTACGTACAAACGATTTTTATCTCGTAGAGAAGGTTTTCCCCTCTGAAACCAATAGAAGGTTTTACTAACCCAGTGGTATAACATTCTATTATGAATTTACGTTAATCGAGGAACATCATACGTTTCGCTCACGGTCTTTATGTACTGATGTAGAGTAAGTAATAGTGGAAAGGGTCGAGTACCCGGCGATATTGGTAGTAAAAGAAGGTTCCAGTTGACATCAAGGGGGTGCCTCCTGACAGATCCATATAAATTGAAACCCCTACCCAGGTTGTACGGTGAAATTTTCTACTAGCATAACAAAAAGGACGAGGAGTAAAGACTTTTCCGCTCCGAAACCGATCACCCATGAGCTGTATAGACCGACGTTTATCCAATGATTCTCGGTCCTTTACACCACGGATTAAAGTCGTAAGTGAATTCATTTTATAAATACTGTCAGGGAGATCAAAAAAAAAAAAGAAAAGGATTACCCCCTCTACACATTAGAGTCAGTCTAACTTCCGTATAAACGTAGGTCAGAGTCGATGACTGTGGAAATTTCATACCTGACCTTCCAAATTTGATCCATACCATATATTCTTTAACTTACTTCATAATTTTTTTTTTTTCTTTCGTAAGTAGATTTTGTAGTGATTTAGTTTAAGAGTCTATTAGTCTCACATTGAAAAATAAAATTGGATTCGTCGACTTTGTTGTTTTCTTGAGAGATCTTGTTATCTCAGTTAGTGAGGTTTCGTCCGTAAACCAGTGACTTCGGCGTCTTTTGGACCTACTACCTCTAAACTCAACTCTCTTAACAGTAAATATTGGGAGATTCAAACGTAACCTCCTCTTCCCCTGTTGTCTCCTACTCTACCAACCTACCGTAGTGGCTTGGTTATATGCACTCGAACTCGTTCGAGACTCTCTGTCACTTCCTGTCCCTTCGGACCACACGACGTCAGGTACCCCAACGTTTCAGTCTGTACTGACTCGTTGACTTGTTGGTGTTTCAAACGTAATGTTTAACTTTCGTAAAAGGTCACCTAACCCGACCCCTCTCTTAGACCTGGTAAGAAACACTTTACCGTCCTGTTACTTGTCGTTCGTTGTGTCCGAGGTTTAACCTTTGATTACTCCCAAGATCTTACTAATGTATAGTCTCAACCTACTCAGGATCTCTACTCGACAAAATTAAAGATAGGTCGACGTGGCTAAGACGTTCGGTTTTGTTTCCTTTCCTCCATGTCCTTCTCTAGTAGACTCAACAACAGGAGTAACTATCTAGTCTTTCAAGACTCTTAGGTCGCAGTGTCCTTCTTGTGTCTTATCGAGATAACAAACGTGATTCTGTCTCGGTTACTTCAAGGTGTAGAATTAGGGTTTCGGAAACCACTACTTTACAAGGAAAACTGTAATCATTCTATCAAAAAACTCGAATATTAAGTAACGTACTAACAACAATGAGACGTTTCTTCTTTTTAACAAGAAAAATCTGAACTAGAACCAAGTCTTTTACTCTATCTACCTCTTATATTACTTATCTTCCTTCCATCACCAATGGTAGATTGTCCTTCTACTTAAATATTATGACAACTAAAAGGACAATTGAAACGAATGATTAGTCATTAAGGATTGTCTACCCTATATCTAGTGAATCCTTTTTACTAAGGTCGTTTTATCGAAAAGATTGACATGTCTTAGACTCTACATACACACACACACTCTCTCTCTCTCTTTCTCTCTCTCTCTCCCCCCGTCATAATATGTCGACGGACACACCGACCCGTAGTCGTTCTTTTCATGCTTATTATGAAAGTTAGTAGGTACTCAAGGAATAAAAGTTTCCCTTATTAACAATGTATGTAAGCACACCAGTTCTTCCCTACTCATTACAAGGGTTCAAACCATCACCTTCACCTTTAGTCTTCAACCTTAGGATCGTAAAGACTTGTAGGCTGAACCTGAGTTGATTAGTCCTTTAGTAAAGACGAAAATAAGGGCCTAACTAATGGGTCGTCTTGGATAAGACACACACAATCAGTGAGTTAGTACAGACTGAGAAACGCTGCGGTACCTAATGTGTCAAGTACCTTAAGAGGTCCGTTCTTACGACCTCACCCAACGGTAAAGGAAGAGGTCTTGGATAAAATGGATTTGAAATATTTCTTTAAAAAATGAGGGAGGAAGGATCTCATTTATGTGAAAATGAGTCAACCAATTTACAACGTTAATCTCTCATATAATTAACAAAGTAATAACCCCGTCTCTCACCGTCCTGTCTGTCGTAGACCGGAGACTCCCAAGAGGGATCCAAGTCCTACCTGTACCAAGAAAGAGGTTCACACTAGACACCTAGGGACCCCTAGGGGTTCGGGAAATATCCTCTAAACACTCCAGTTTGGTGACTCTTAAACAAATGGGAAAAGTAACCAACCGAAACCGTAACTACTACGTTATCGTTACCACCCATTTCGACGGCTTCGGGTCTCAGTTCGACCACTATAGTTGGACAGGGTCGTCAAGTGACGTTTGAAGTGACAGGACGCGAACAAACACTTCATACAATTAAGGTGAATTCTCACGGGAATATTCGTCAATTTTTATGATTAACGTAAGTAGAACTAAGAATCAATGTCCAAAAAAATTTTATAAAACTGTTTACCCTTCATGTGTATTTCGCGAAACGACACATCGAAACTTCGTATATGTAATGGTATACATTTTATCCATCGATCCCTCTTAAACGACATACTACGTCCCTCGAGTTGGGTCACGAGACACTGTTGGATCTCCCCACTTTACCCCACCACCCTCCCTCCAAGCTTTCCCTCCTCTATATACATATGGATACTGACTAAGTACAACGATATACCGTCTTTGGTTGTGTTGTAACATTTCGTTAATAGGAGGTTAATTTTTATTTATTTAATTTTTTTTTTTCGTAAAACGACGTATGTTTTCACGGTAGTGACATCATGAACAAGAACTCAGGACTCGACGTGGTCAACGAAAAAAGTACCCTATGACAAAAAAGAGCCTTCTTACTAACTGGCCGTTTGGTACCAACAAGACTGAACGTATATACCGTCTATATAAGAAAAAAAAAGGAAACGGTATGGTACACCGAACACCCTAGAATCAAGGGACTGGTCCCTAACTTGGGCCCGGGAACCGTCACCTGTATGTATGAGGATTGGTGACCTGGTGGTCCTTTATGGGACCGTCTACATTAGAACTTTTACTTAATTCGTTTGACAGTAAAGTTCCTTTTATTGGGTGTCATTAACAACGATTACTATTTTAGGTTCAAAAATTCACTTCTAATCTACAAATTTTATGGACACGAAAGGTGACACCCAAACTATTAAAGGGGTTTGAGGTCATAAAAAGATTGTTCTAAACAACAGTATAACTGGTATGTTAAAATTTTTCCTATAATATACTATTACCTTCTGAGTTTATTGAGCGACTCAAAGGTTTACTAGGTACGTCCTAAAATGTTTTAGTGTGTACCCAAGTATCCCTTTATGTCAGGGATACTCTGTCTCACTCTTTTAAAAGTGACTATTATCTCAGTCTAAGGTACACGTCGATTGGAAAACTTCTCTTTGAGGGTGAACCACTCAAAACCATACCGTAGTTTCTCCTTATAGGTGCCAATAAACTTTTCTAATACTTTTATCAGGAGGGAAAAAGTTTGTGTGTAGACATATCTGGACTTAAAGAAAGTTACTTTTGTTATATAGTGTTTTTACATCTTCTATATTCTTGGATCTGTCAGTAATTTCTCTAAACATTTTTATATGTAGAGTGTGATTAAAGAAGTCTAGTACCAATGAAAAGTACTTTTACAACAAATATATTTATGTGTTACCACAATAATAAAAACTTACTTACTTAGTTATCGAATTTTAAAAGGGTCAACTTCTAAGATTTTACCACTTCATAGTTATCTGTGTTGGATGTATTCTAAAGGGTCACCGAGATGACCATTTCTTGAGTGGACGGTTACGTCCTCTCCAGTCTCTACACTCAAGTCAGGGACCCAGACCTTCTAGGGAACCTCCTCCCGTACCGTTGGGTGAGGTCATAAGAACGGACCTCTTAGGGTACTTGTCTCCTCGGACCACCCGAAACCAGGTATTCCAGCGTGTCTCAACCTGTGATGACTTCACTGAATCGTGTGTGCCTTGGGTGTAGTTGTGTTTGAGAAACTCCAGGAGTCATTAAAAATTTTCACTTTTTCTCAGGACTCTAATTTTTTTTTTTAAAAATATTCACGAGAAGATGTCCAATGTCATTACAAGAGACCCCAAGAGTCTAGGTAATCTTTATATGACCCTTTGATAGGTTTCAGTGCCTTCTTGACCCCCGGGTCCTCTACCCCTTCTCAAAGAAACTTCGTTCCCACTTGACAAAGATCCTATCGTACATTTTCGGACTCCAAAGTACCCACTAAGTCCAGCGACTAACTTTTATTTCCGCTGTATTTTCGTCGTCCTTGTCCGACGGGAAGGGAATTAATCAGGATTTTGGAAAAGATCGAGAAGTAAATTTTTTTCTTAACGTTAAATTTTTCGTCCAAAATTCACTTGTCTTTGAACCAACCTTAGAGTCGCCCCGGTGGAGTGATCGACCCATTAAACTCGTCTAGAATCACAAATGGAATAGACATTTTACCCTGTCTTCGTAGTTTTCAATGACCCAGATTTCACACCGTGAGGTAAGAATACACGGGCTGAGTCACGGAACGTGTACCATTCACGAATTATCTACAATCGTTGTGTGTGTGTGTTTGTGTGTGTCAGTGTGTCTATCTCTCCGGTCTTATACTTTGTAGATCCTTTTGTTCTCAATTAAAGCCTTTATCTAGACCGTGTTGATACCGTTTACCATCGAGAAGGAGTAGATCTGTCTCTAAAAAGATTGATACTTCGAAGACCTGAGAGACCCGAACTCAAGGTTCTGTGCCCAGCCACCCGGGGAAATAGGTAGACTGGCAGCGACTGTCGGGGGAGGAGGGGTTTGGGAGGGGTCTCTGATAACATTACTCATTGACTCGTTCACTGTTATTTTCTTTCAAATATCTCTTTTCTACTCACTTGTTTTTCTCTCAAGTGCTCAAAGGACCTGTGTCGAGAACGAAAGGGTTTAGACCAAATATGACCGTCATATGGTCGTCAGAGAAAAGAAACGTCAGTCCCTAAAATTCTGTAAAATGTTTCAGACTCTCAAGGGAAGACACGAGTAATCATTTAAAGGGTCCGGAGCGGTGACTTCGAGTCGACTGGCTCCTGAGTTCTAGTGTCTTCTGAGAAAAGGGTCTTAGTAACCGACAAGGACATAAGAACCAACCGAACGAGGTCTCTTCGTTCGAGTCAGAGTCCAGGACGACCGGGTCCTCTCACCTCACTTCCCCGTACGGGACCTCCGTCTTTCCACCCCAAGTGAGAAGTGGTCGTCACACTGGGGACTACTCAACCAAAGAGCCTCGGAGTCTGAAGAGTAGGCATTCTGTTGCTTTCGTCCCAGAAAAATAGAAATAAAAAGTGGAACGGTCGAGTCTCGGGAACGAAGATTCCAGTTTCGGGGAAGACCTTCGATCCCGGACAAAATCGGAGAAACCGACTCTCGTGGTCTCTGGGTCGAACTTGACGACACACGTACCCTAAACTTACGACAGTGAGAGGGAGAGAAATTTACAGGAAGATTTGGAACTAAGGTTTAATTAGAAAGAAAGGACGTATTTGCAAAATTATTTAGAAAAAGAGGGCTTACTCGTAATTAGAAAAAAGGACTTTTTCATATTTTGTACACGTTACAAGAAAACCGTAAGACGTTCTTCACCAGACACACCGGTTCTTGGTTAAATAAGTTCATGGTTTAAACGATGTTTCTTAAAAAACCCCAGTATACACTTTATCCTCGGGAACTCTTGATTGCTATTCGAAAGACAAGAAGGTCCACCCAAACCGATCAAACAAATAATCCTAATCCGAGTGTCGATTCACGTCGGCTAAGGTTTATCCCTAGACCCTTACGATGACCCAATCCTACATCCAGACGTCACTGTCCCTACACCCGACGAGAAAGTCACCGAGACAGTACTCACCGGAGGTAAGAGTTCCAGTGCAGTACCACATTCCGGTAGGAAGGTCGACACCGAAACCGGGAGTACAGTGTAAGAATCCCTAGTCCTCCCTCCTCTCCCTTCCGGATATTCCCAAGAAAGATCTTTAACATATTTCGTCGCCAGGGGTTGGAAAAACCGTTGTACCTGACCAAAGCACCTTCTAGCAAAAAGGTGTCTGCCCAACCCCCTACCAGAGTCCTACTAAGTTCACGTACTGTAAATAGTAGGCGAAATAAAGATAATAATAATGTAGCCGAGGTGGAGGCTGGTGATCCGTAATCTAGGGTCTTAGACCCCTGGGTACCGTATTTCGCGAAGTGTAATGTGGGGTAACTGGTCCCGAATCAGTGTACCGAGGTAGACCATCTTCTCTCACACCTTTTACGTCAAAAATAAGGTCCGTTAGTACACGTCCGATTTGTACCTAAGATAATGAGATCCTCTTCTTCCGTTCCTCGTCGAAGGTGGTGGATATCAAAAATGCAATTAGAGTAGTATGTCCCTCACCTCGGTACCCGATCTGAAACCACTTGACAGTTCCCGGTCTATCGTTTATAAAATCCGAGACGTCGGTATGTCAGAGACAACGTTAATGAGGTAAGACGATGACATCACTTGCATGTGTCTGTGCTACATTTACGCACACCAACCTAAACCGTAATCGAAGAAAGAGGGACCCAATTTATTCGTCACTATGATTATGATTTTTATCATAAATAATAGGTAAATGACACATACACAACCCGAGACACGACTCGTGGAGCGTCCGTAAAAGAATTGATAAAGACGTTTTCGAGATACTTTATCCAGAGTAGCAGTAGTAGTAGTCAAAATAGGTACTCCTTTGGCTCCGAGTCTCGTTAATTCACTAAAAGAGTTCCAGTGTGTCGACGATTCACTGTCCACCCGAAACCAACCCCAGTAACTGAAACGTCGGATGAGAAGAGACGAGGGGGGTCTTCCGACCTGGTTCTCCCATTGGTCTCGGTGCGTTGGTCCCTAAACGCGGTTCCGTCATTTAAATCTCCCGTGTTTTCTGAATCTATTACTCAAATTCTCGAATCGTGTAGCAATCGTTCGCATCAATTTTACCCTTCTTCGAAAATGTATCTGTACCAACCATTCCTTTGGGCAACACTCGGTGTAGTGCTTAATGTAACAGCCAAATTCTCGACGAAATTCACAAGAGGACCCGTGGGATTAAAGAAACCTAGTCCTATTGAACGAATATCTGTAACGACCCCAAGAACCACCCTCCCAGATGAACGTGTCTCCACACACTCAGTGAACCCTTCCGGTATACGATGACGCACTGTCGCTCCCCATACACCGGGGCACCCCGACACGTCACGTGAAAACGTAGTGACAGACTCCGCCAGGGTCCCAATCCACTCCCGTCTTTCTCTGTCCCAAAGTCTCCGATTCTTTTCGAACCAACTCAGTCTCTTTATTTTGCCTTTGAAGGCGGGCACAGAGACCTCCAGTCTCGGGTCCACTCCAAAGAAAGTTTATAAAGCCACCCTCTTCTCTGTTTCCTCTGGCACGAGCGAAACCCCCTTTACGAACTTGGGTCGTCTCTCGGAAAATAGAGATCTCCTTGGCCGTTCAGTGAAAGGTCGTAGATCACCGAAAGACACTGCACATTTGTCTAAAGGGACCTTGCTACAACAGAGGGCCCTCTCGACGAGTAGAGTCGTTTCGGGCCCGGAGGAGACGACCTCACTACGAGTCGACGAAGTCCCGGTCTTGAGGAAAGGTCAAGGAAATACTTAGGACCTCTCGGTAGGTTCAAGAGTTTAGTCCCTATTAAATAATTCTTTAGGACAGTAAACGCTGTTGTACTTAACTGGAATTCCCGCAATACGATTCACTTTCTTCAGTGTGTCTTTTTCTGTTTATTGACATGCTAAAGTGAGTGTCCACCTTAGATTTTTGACTTGAGTCTCTTTATCTCTTGTCTAACCTCCAACGGTCTCTGACCCCACCCGGCACCCACCCACCGCCTTTACCCACTTCTTTCAGTTTTCCATGTTTGCAGGTCAATATTCTATTTACTCAGGACCCCTACACTACATGTCACACTTCCGATATCAATTATTACAGTAACAACCAAATCATCGATTCAGCACAAACTGAGAAACGTTGGGACACCTGACATCGGGTGGTCCAAGGAGATAAGTACCCTAAAGGGACCATTCTTATGACCTCACCCAACGGTAAAGGAGAAGGTCCCCTAAAAGGACTGGGTCACTAGTTTGGTCTCAGAGGACATAACCGTCCACCTAAGAAATGGTGACTCGGTGTTCCCTTCGGGGGTATCAATTAGTATGACGTAACATATAAACTTTGAACTATTCTCCCATCTAGAATTTTCAAAATTGGTGATCTTTTTTACATATTGATACACTCCACTACCAACAATTGATTTGAATAACACCACTAGTTAAGTGTCGAATACTACATATAATTTAGTAATGAAACATGTGGAATTTAACTATGTTACAATATACGACTAATATAGAGTTATTCTAACCTTTTTTATGTTATCTCTTTTTCTACAGATTTTTACCCCTTCGAATAATAACTACATTGTAGTTATGAGACTTCTTATATATATACTAAAAGTCTAACGAACATATACGGAATAGAGTAAATTAGAAGTATCTGTGAGATTTCCCTTCCCAATTCGTCTTATTTTGATTGCGTCTAACTGAAACCTACAATAACCACACTAACGGACCTATGAAACTGTACTTGAGTCAGAAGGATCCTTCGTCCATAATAGCACCCGGGTAAAATGTCTCCCTCTTCGTCTCAGTCTCCTCCATTAAAGGAACTGTTGAGAGTTGTGTCTAAGATATGACGACCTTGAACTTAAGTCAGAAGATTTTAGTCAAAGTGACGGGGAGAATCATAAAAAGTTGACACCCCGGGAAGTCTCACATATGTCACACACGATATACAGAAGACTTCTGTTGTCTAAGATGGGTTTGTGGTCTCCATGATCAGTTTTATTGTCTTCTCGTCACCATCGTCAGGAACTTTCCTTATTTGGTCACCTTCTTTTGGTTCCCGGAGTATTCCCCATGTTTAGTCCGGACCTGTATACTACCCGTAGATTACACCCCCTCCAAATCAGCGACTCTAAACAGGTTGAGAACACTAGGGTACCTGATATCCGATAGTCCGAGGAGACAGGTACACTAAAGGGTCCGTTCTTATGACCTCACCCATCGGTAAAGGAAGAGGTCCCCTAGAGGGGTCGGACCCCTAACTTGGGTTCAGAGGATGTAACATTCGTCTAAGAAATGGATGATTCGGTGGTTCGGGAAGAAATAATTATATCTGGGTACCCCGAAGGGTCCACCGTGTCAACATTTCTTAGACGGACGACAACGTTCTTTTTGTTCTCTACACCCAAACTAAGGACCCAGTCCTTCTAGGGTACCTCAGTCTATGACGTTGGCCGAGGTCATAACAACGGACCTTTTAAGGGACCTGTCTCCTTGGACCGCCCGATATCAGGTGTCCCAGTGTTTCTCAGTCGTTTAATTATATCTGGACATGAGTATTACCTCGTTACTTTGACTGGTCCCTGTAAACAACTAAATAAGTAAGTACGGAGACCGTCTGTCGACAAATCTCGTTCGGAGACAACCCTACGACCTTTATTCTTATTCTTCCGACTATAAGTCAGTCACGTAACTCTAGGTACAGAAAGACTACACAACCTCAGATACGAGATGAACAAAATTTATTAAACTTATCAAGGTCACTTATATATTTATTAAAGAACGGGAACACCTTGAATATAAAAGTACTCTTCCCTCTCAGGTACCCCGTTTCTTTTAGTTGATTATTTCTTCAGTGTGTCGTCTTTCTCGGTATTGCGTTTATTTTGTCCCACCACGGTACCTCCACTGTGGAAAGGACTAAAAACAGAACATGAAGTCAAGTCAAGTCAAGTCAACGAGTCAGCACAGGCTGAGAAACGCTGGGGTACTTAGCGTCGTGCGGTCCGGAGGGACAGGTATTTGTAGAGGGCCTCAAGTGAGTCTAAGTGCAGGTAGCTCAGGTACTACGGTAGGTCGGTAGAGTAGGAGACAGCAGGGGAAGAGGAGGACGGGGTTTAGGGAGGGTCGTAGTCTCAGAAAAGGTTACTCAGTTGGGAAGCGTAATCCACAGGCTTCATGACCTCGAAGTCGAAGTCGTAGTAAGGAAGGTTTCTTTAGGGTCCCAACTAGAGGAAGTCTTACCTGGTCAACCTAGAGGAACGTCAGGTTCCCTGAGAGTTCTCAGAAGAGGTTGTGGTGTCAAGTTTGCGTAGTCAAGAAGCCACGAGTCGGAAGAAGTGTCAAGTTGAGAGTGTAGGTATGTACTGATGACCTTTTTGGTATCGGAACTGATGTACCTGGAATCAGCCGTTTCATTACAGAGACGAAAACTGATACGATAGATCCAACCGGTTTTGAAAAGAAGGTTCCTCATTCACAGAAAGTTAAAGTACCGACGTCAGTGGTAGACGTCACTAAAACCTCGGGGTTTTATATTTCAGACTTTGACAAAGGTGACAAAGGGGTAGATAAAGGGTACTTCACTATCCTGGTCTACGGTGCTAGAAGCAAAAGACTTACAACTCGAAATTCGGTTAAAAAAGTGAGAGGAGAAAGTGAAAGTAGTTCTCCGAAAAATCGAGGAGAATTGAAAGACGGTATTCCCACCACAGTAGACGTATAGACTCCAATAACTATAAAGAGGGCCGTTAGAACTAAGGTCTAACACAAAGAAGGTCAGGTCGTAAAGAGTACTATATGAGACGTATCTTCAATTTATTCGTCCCACTGTTATATGTCGGAACTGCGTGAGGAAAAGGATAAACCTTGGTCAGACAACAAGGTACAGGTCAAGATTTACAACGAAGGACTGGACATTTGTGCAAAGGGTTCTCCGTCCAGTCCACCAGACCATACGGGTAGAGAAAGTCTNTCCACCAGACCATAAGGGTAGAGAACTTCTTAAAAGGTGTCAAATAACACTAAGTGTGTCAGTTTCCGAAACCGTATCAGTTATTTCGTCTTTCTCTACAAAAAGACCTTGAGAGAGCGAAAAAACTACTGGGTCGCCTACAACCGTTAAACTAGAGACCAAGGAGACGGAAAAGATTTTAGTCGAACTTGTAGTCCTTCAAGTCACAACTGCATAACGACTTCGGACCGATCCTCTTAAAACTCGTAATGAAATGATCGTACACTCTACTCACGTTAACACGTCAGCAAACTCGTAAGAAACCGCAACGGAAAGAAACCCTAACCGTACTTTTGACTGGAAAAGGTCGGGACACCGGTGACGACTCAAAAGGTTTAAACGACCGTATAACTCACGTCGTGAAAGTGTCGTAGTAGAAAGTCCTAAACTTTGTCAAGTTGACCTTAAGGTAGTGGAGGTGATCGAAACAAACATCACTACGAAGGATTCCGGGTGAACTGAAGTGTAAGGTTCTACACACCGAGATCTAATCACTAGTGTAGTAGTACTAATAGACCCAGCACTTCTAGAAAAAACATGTCAAGAAGGCACACAAGAACGGTGGAGAAGAATTATAGAAGACGAAGACAATCCAGGTCTGGTAAAGACAGGAAATAGCTCGGGTAGAAACGTACTTTACAAGGGAACCATAGAGATTAAAAGAACTTCGCTAGAGATCAGAAAGGGTAAGACAACAAAAGGAGATAAAGAAACGTAACTAGAGACTTCTTCTGAAAGAATAGAGAAGAACGATAAGAAACCTTGAGACGTAAGTCTACGAATATAGAAAGGAAAAGAGGAAACGAAAAGCGGAGAAAAGAAAAGTGTCGATAAACATTCCGGAGGGGTCTGTCGGTAAAACGAAAAAACGTAAAGAAAAGGTACCCCTACCAGAACTAGGGACAGAGGACATGTTACAGTGCTTGGAATCTATAAATTAGAAACTAACTTACTTGCAGTTATCGCTACTTTACGTTTGAACCTATTTTTCGTCGTCTTCGTTGTTGTTTGGTCCTGCCACGTCACCTCCAATGAAATCTGTGTCACTAACCCTTTCCGTAAAGACTTTTTGACCCTGGATCACAGTCCTTACCTCTTCCGTTACCGTGGGATGAGGTCATGAGAACGGACCTTTTAGGTTACCTGCCTCCTCGGACCACCCGACGTTAGGTACCCCAGCGATTCTCAGCCTGTGCTGACTCACTGAAGGGAAAGTGAAAAGTGAAAGTACGTAACCTCTTCCATTACCGTTGGGTGAGGTCACAAGAACGGACCTCTTAGGGTCCCTGCCCCCTCGGACTACCCGACGACAGATACCCCAACGTGTCTCAGCCTGTGCTGACTTTGCTGTATCGTCGTCGTCGTCACAGTCCTTCCTCGGTCCGAGACTCTCTTCCTGACCCTACTTCGACCACACAAACCCCTTACTTTTCTTCGGGTCACACCGACCTCTTGACCTCTTCCCTTACGGGTGGGTGAGGTCGTAAGAACGGACCTCTTAGTGTACCTGTCTCCTCGGACCGCCTGCTCTCAGGTGACCCAGTGTGTTTTGACCTGTACTGGTTCGTTGATTGTGCACCGACCTCGTGTTCCCACTCCCCCTCCGTTCCCATGTGTCCTCCAACCTTCACCCATGTGCCGACTAAGTGTACCCCGACACTTTCCCAAACTTAAAGTGACACTTAAAGTTCCTTCGGTAACCTCCCAAAATTTGTCCCCTCACTGTACTAGACTTTTGTTCCCTCACTGTACTAGACTAACTACAACAATTTTCAAGTGGGACCAACGTGACACCTCTTACTTAAGACTCACCCGTTCTGACCTATGTCCTGCGAACGACTCATCACAAATGTCATTAGACCTCGAATCACTGTACCTTCTTTGACCTAACGAACCCGTATATAAACTACATACCTCAACTGTCTAGTGAAGTTGTATAACCTTTCCCTCTCTTTAGTACAGATGGAGGATCCAAAAACCGAGCTCGTTTCCTGTAACTCTTCTGACCCTTTTTCGTCCAGAATGTACTTTAAGACAAAACCTGTCCAATTCTGACTCTACGGACAACCCGTAAATTCAGTTATATAAAAATACACGTTCCGGGAACCATACGTTCCACTTGATGTGTGTACAACAACAAGTCAGTGATTCAGTATAGACTAAGAAACCTAGGGTACCCGACGTCGTACGGTCCGAAGGGGCAAAAGGTGATAAAGGGTCTTAAACGAGTTCAAGTACAGACAACTCAAGCACTAAGATATGTTGGTAGAGTAGGAGACAATGGGAGAAGAGGAAAACGACAGTCAGAAAGGATCGTAGTCCCAAGAAAAGGTCACTCAGTCGAGAAGCGTAGTCCACCGATTTCATGACCTCGAAGTCGAAGTCGTAGTCAAGGAGGTTATTTGTAAGTCCCAACTAAAGGGGATTCTAACTGGTTAAACTAGAGGAACGTCAGGTTCCAGGTTGATAGTGTATTGTATGTCTTATGGCATCAGTCTCTACTCCTTTTCCTCACTTGTAGGTTCCACTAATGACTATAACCCTCGATTCTGAACACGTCCTCTCCTTACCCTCTGTATTTCCTCTCCTTCCGTCTTCAGTCGAGTGTCTTCCGGGACCTTCGTCTGTTACCCTTTAGAGTTTCTCTAAACCTTCCTTTTACTACACTGGTGTAGCTTAAAAAGTTTCTATTGAGACTTTCGTAGTACGTACCCTCTGTTCTCCCCTCACTCTGACCTAAGTCCCACTTGTTACTTCTAAATAAACGTCGTCAGGTCCACCTCTCTATTACTTTCGACTTTGAGTCGGTCGTTGAGAGATCTTCTCCTCCTCCTCCTCCGTCTAAATTTTCTAAAAGTCTTCCATCTAAACTGATATGAACCCCTTGAAAACCGATACTCTCACTCCTCAGGAGTGACTCAGTCAACAAATAGGACCCCCGGACCCATCTACAGTCTCGGTAATTTACTCTAGGTCTGATATCTAGGAACTGTCGCCCCATCTAGACTAGACTAGGAAACAAAGGTCCCGGTTGGAGTCCCAGGGAAAAGTCAGACTCCTCGACTAAATGAAACCGAAAAGGTACTACGAGAAGGAATGAGTTCCTTCAGAACAACTTACCTAATGTCTCTCCGTTTCCGTCTTAGACCCCCTTGCAGTTGTAAAATCACTTTCATTTTCAGCGAGTCAACACAGACTGAGAAACGTTAGGGTACTTGATGAGTCAGGTACCTTAAGAGGTCCGGTCTTATGACCTCACCCATCGGTAAGGGAAGAGGTCCCCTAGAAGGGTTGGGTCCCTAGTTTGGGTCCAGAGGGCGTAACGTCCACTAAGAAATGGTCCACTCGGGGGGTCCCTTGTAAAATCTCCATCTGTAATTCCTCGGAACCATCCGCCGTCCTTTTGGTCTTTAGTCTCCTAGGTCTTTTGGTCGTCTTATCTTTCTCTTCCTTAACCCTGAAGGGACCACCAGATCACCAATTCTTAGACGGAACATGAATTCTCCTGAGTCGAAGCTAGGGACCAACCCCTTAATTCTAGGGTACACGGTGTCTCGTTGATTCAGACGTGTATCGTTGATGACTCGGGAGCGATATTGATGTCACAGGTATGTGACGTTACCTTCCAAAACGTACTACGTTGTTTCTAGGGTACACGACGTTGACTCTGAACTGCGTCGGTTTGTTTATTTACAATTTTTTTTCTTTCACTTCTTTACCAGTTTCCGTCATGACCTACGGTTCCATTCCGGTTTCCTCTACTCCGGAATGTTCACAGGTGACCTAGTCCCGAAACCGTCATCGTAGTCGGTCTCCACCACCACTTCCACACTTACAGTCCACCATCACCCATCTCCCTGTTTGCGAAGCCTGCCCCAACTAGTGTCACCCACCTCCGTCCGAAGGGACCTCTGAGTCACCATTTCTTAAACGGACGTTACGTCCTCTGACCCCAATCTAGGGACCCAACCCTTCTAGGTGACCTCTTCCCTTACCATTGGGTGAGGTCGTAAGAACGGACCTTTTAGGGTACCTGGTTCCTCGGACCACTCGATGTCAAGTACCCCAGTGTTTCTCAGTCTGTACTAACTCACGTGTGTTACCTCACCCCCTTTAGATCCGACTGATCCCCCATTGGTCTGTGTAACACTACGACAGCTTTTACTTTTTTCTTTTTCTCACAGCCCTGTTTATGAATCCTGCCCCAATCCCTCACCTTTTATGGGTCGACTTTTAGGCGCCCGTCACACCTGTCTCCTAACTCTCTAAAGAGGGGGTTCAACGACAAAAGAGGCACTTAACCCTTGTCCGTCTACTACAGAACTTCGATTCCCGTCACTGCACCTTCTACTTCTAGTCCCCGGTTAAACCCTCTGTCCGTTAAAATTTTTCAGTCGAAACTCCTTTGTCTTCTGATATACTGAGTAAGGTTAAAATGGGACTGGGAATCTTAACAGGAAATTCTTTTTTGGAGAGACGGGTTCTCTGAGTCAACCTTGAGATCAATTGGCTCAGTACTTGAGAAGATGGGACCCAGTACCTTGTTCATAGACAGTCTTGAGTCTTAACTAGGACACTCCCATCGGAACCGGGACCGACAAATCGGCCAAGGTAGTCTGAAGTCAAAGTAACTCATAAGATCCAGTTCGGTCAACCGACAAGTGTCAAACGGTTCAACTAAACGAAAACGTGAAAGCAATCTGTGTTTTCTCGGACTTCGACCCTGGAACTCGGTAACGACTGTGGCCATCTCCGACCCCTCCGGACAATCCTTAAGATTCACACCGAGAAGTCTTTCTCTACAATGCGAGCACAAAGAGGACTATCTACAACCAGCGGCAGGTCTTCTTTCAATTTTCAAGGGTAACGAAAAAGGTCTTTCTTATTACCCCTCGGGAACACGAGTTCGGTTGTTAGGGAGAAGAGTTGTTTTGTTTATCCAAGATTACAACCGTCGAAAGACTCGACAACACTCCTATATTTCCGACGAGACAGAAAGAGACACCATTTATATGCCGTCCGCAAATTGAGTAATGATCTATTTAGTGTGACGCTACCGAGGCTTCTCCGTAACCATGGTCAAAAATTAAGACAGGAAATAATGAAATACAAGAAAAAGAAATACAAAATAAAGACTGTTTATTTTAACAATACAAAAATTTCACTACTAAACTATTTAAAGAGGAAAGAACTGATTAAACCAAGGACTTTCTCTGTGACTATTTGAATCAATTATTTCCGCTAAATTTGCTCGACGAATTAAACTAATTACTCAACAAATATCTTTACGACACCACTCTAAGAATCACAAGTGGACTCCCAGCCCCCCGACAAGACGTAAAGAGTCGAGTGTGCCTGGTGTACCGTAGTACCTGATTGACCGGTTGTCCCTCTACCTGTCTGCACTAGAGTCGGTAACGATCCGGACCGTGAATTTTGGTGGGGTGTCCTCAGAGACCGACAAAAGGGTAAAGATACTACTGGTTCCTCCGGTACACAAGACGAACCGTACGTAACTTCTACCTTCTCCCGGTGGGTTAGGGATAGTCCGTAATACACTAGTTCTTTATTGAAAACAACACAATTCGGTAACTCAAAAGTCCCCAAAGGATAATAACATCGTTACGGATTGGAGTGATTATGTCTTTAGTTAACTATCGTGAAATAGTCCTTTCTGTTCTAGAAGATGTTCAGGGGTCTCTAACGTCCATAACTTTACTCTGTCGTCCCAAAAGGGTAGAATCTCGACAGACGTTTCGAGACGGAACTGAACTTCTAGTATCAGATGTATAGACATCTTTAAAGGTCTCCCGAAATGTAACTCAAGAATCATACCTGGTATTCGACGTTATTATCCCAAGACTGTCCTTTGGTTCCAACAAAAGGAAATTCCACTGTTACATCACCGTCAGTTTTTTACTGATAAAGACATATTAAATGAACACACGACCTTAGAGGGATTCGGCGTGATTGGGTACTCATTCGACATCGACCCTAGTCTCATTGGAGGGTACAAAGCGACAGAGAAAACCGACGGGACAATATTTCGGACACTTTTAGAGACGTTCGCAAGGAACCCCTCACCCCTCCCCCAGAGATCTCCTATCGAGGATGACTTGTTTACCTCAATAGAACTCGATACTTTACTGTACAAGGCAGAAGAGAAAACACGGTCCGAGGAGGTAACCCATAGTGGGAGAGACGGTCCACAAGAAAGGATGAATGGTGCCTTCCACGGTCACGATGTATGTAGACTCCCTGGTAGACATCAACCTGTAGTAAAGACGATAAACCCCCGTATCCGTCATCTATTAAGAATACTCATGTGTCACGACCTATCAGTCTCAGTGGAAGGGGAAGTTAGTGGTTCAGTTCGAACAGATTAAACGAATTGGGGATCTCATTTATAATGTGTCCTCTGAAGATAGCCCAGGTGGAGTGGTCAAAAGGTAACTTAGACCGTCATAAATGTCCCGATACTATTCAAAGGGCGATGTGGATATTAACAACAACAACAACAAATCAGTGATTCAGTACAGGTTGAGAAACACTGAGGTACCTGATATCGGGTGACCCGAGGAGACAGGTACCGTAAGAGGTCCGTTCTTATGACCTCATCCATCGGTAAGGGAGAGGTCCCCTAGAAGACCTGGGTCCCTAACTTGGACCCAGAGGATATAATGTCCGTCTAAAAAACGGTAGACTCGGTGGTCCCTTACGGAGTACATTTAGACTAAGGACCTTGGTGTCGATCGTTGTTCAACCGGACTCTTCCGACCGGACGAACCCTAGCAAGGACAACAACAGTAGAATGAGTTTTGGGAACCATGTTGTCAGTCATTTATGTAAAAAGTCCCTAATTCTTTGTTCGATCACCAAACTTTTTGGGTGATTATAGATTCTTAGGGTGAGTCGCCTCAAAAACATGTACATGTTGTTTCTACGTCTCAGAATAAACTGGAGAAAGGAGTAGTCGTTACCTACGTAAACTGGCTCCAGGAGGATACACGTTCCGTAAGACATTTTGAGGAACGTATATAATAGAATAATAGAAAATACTGTTGGTATACCTGATTTACAACAAAGAGGTAAACGGTCGTTACCTTTAACTTCAAGTCTCTTAGGTTCGTTTAACGGGTTCCAGCATCTCCCATTGGGACTCTAATTTTACATTCGGACGGAGACAGGTTTCGAATACAGAAGAAAAAAAATTAAATTCGGTATCACTCGATAACACCTCCTTTAAAAGATTAGTAGGTCATGACAAATAGATCGGATACGTTGTTAAGACCCCGAGTGATATTTTCAGGTCTCATCCAAACTCGGGGAAGCCGAGACCATGGAAGGGACCAGAGATGGAGAGTACAAAGGACTAAAACCTGTCGTTTGCATCCTCACACCTAATTTTTGTTTGTTTGTTTGTTTGATCTAACTCCTATGATTTGTGTAGAGGGTTCTTGTTTGTCATAAAGAGTCATAGTAGACATAATTCTCTCTATAAAAAAGGGTTTAACTTTATATGAAAGTACATAAAGGGAGTAGGTGTATCATTATACATTTCGTCAAATTTCGTTAAGTGAGTAAATTAATTACTGATCGCAGTAATCGAAGAAAAAAGTACACGGACGAAAGTTTGAAACAATGAAAAAAGTGAGAAGTAGGAGGGGACCAGGTAAGTCTTTTATTCTTAAACCTGACCTTTTTTTGTAGTAAACCAGGAATCGATAAGATTCTACGTCAGTCCCCTGAAGGGATCGACAGATCACCAATTCTGAGGTATAAAGGTCACGTTCCTCACGTCCAACTTAAGGACCAACCCCTTGATTCAAGGGGGGTTTTATTCATTTATTTTACTTTGAAATTTTTTTCTGGATCAGTTTTAAACTTTAATAATGGATTTTTTAATTCTTCATTATCTACATATTCGTAATGTTTTACGTTTGTCGTATCTCCTCTATTTTTTTATTCGGATAAGGTGGGGTTAGACTTCAGATTCTGACTTTCTATTGATAAAAATAAATAATTACAGATTTAATAAAACCCTTGATGATCTTTATACGAATTCCGAAGGGGTCACCGAGTTCTTGGGTGGAAGTTACGTCCTCTGAGTCCAAACTGGGGACCCAGTCCTTCTAGGGGAGACTCTTCCTTTACCGTTAGCTGAGGTCATAAGAACGGACCCTTTAAGGTGCTTGTCTCCTCGGACCTCCCGATGTCAGGTACCCCCAGTGTTTTCTCAACCTGTACTGAATTACTGATTTGTTGTTCTTTATACGAATATGGAGAAAAAGAATTAAAGAGTTGAAACTAATCATAGATTCTTTCTCCTTCCTAAAAAGTATGAATACTGATAATTAAGGGTACACGGGAGGAGGACTGTTAACATGACATAAAAGACTCCTCCCTCCTCTCTTTCGACTAGAGACAGGTAGACAGAGTAACAGTCAGGAAAGTTGTCAATGGGACCACAGACGGGGGACCAAGTGAGGACAAGACACGACCAACTGAGTCTCAAACCGTAAAGAACTTTGAACACAGTTAGGTCCCAGAGTAGTCCTTTTGTCTTGAGCACGGTCTATCAAGTTATCTTTCTTAAATTAATCACCCCAATTAATATTTCCGAAATCTTCTCGACTGTCTGGTTTGTCCTCCTACTTCGTCGAGCCTTAATCCTTCGTCTGCACCCAACCCCCTACTCTCAAGTAAGGGGAACGACCCGCGACCTTGAGGTCCCATCCAGTGTCTCGACCTGAGCCCAGAGGTCCATCCTTGACCTTGGTACCTCATCTACCTCGATGACCACCTTCGAAACGAGTTTCGGTTCTTTCTTCCTCTTCTTTGTGGGTTTAAAGAAGGGAGGAGGATGACACGTAGGGAGTGATTACGGAGGGGAGTCCACTTTGACCGGTCTTTGGCCAAACAGTTCCCTCAGACCTTTTACATCTAACCTCCCCAGTCATTGGACTCTCTGCCTTTCTCATCCTTCTTTTAGACTCTCGTTTGTCTACCTCATATGACCCAACTTGACTTGGGATGGGGATGGGGATTTTTCTGTGCAACTTCAAGATTCGGGGCCATGGTGTCTTGTCCTTGAATAAGTCTTTATCTTAGTAACTACTACGTTAATCAATCCAATTCTACCCCAGTATGACCACATCCCACCGGAAGTGGATTATACTGACCACAGGAATATTCTTCTACTTACTGTCTCTATGTGCCCGTCTTACGGTACCGTGTTGTCTCCGTTCTCACTCCGTAGAGCCTCCGTCTGGTGTGGGTCCTGGTGGCCAACAGTGTCTTCGATCCCGTCTCCGTACCCCACCTAAGAGGGTGTGTTGGGAGGTTCCCTTGGTGGGGACGGTTGTGGACACAAAGTCTGAACTGTTAAGGTCTTCACCCTCTCTTATTAAAACATAACTAGATTCTTAGATTGAAACTCTATGAAACAATGTCTATCCGTGTCCGAAGAAGACTCTTCTCACGAGTGTGAAGAAGGCGGACATAAGACCCGATGTTGAAAGAGTCGTTACTGAAATATAGTCATGTTAGAGTACATGAAGAACCAAAAGTTTTTATACAGTTTTATGGACCAGGTAACATGAGTCCTGAGAATACCGAAGTACGATGAGATAGTAAAGTTACCTTAAGGTACTTACTCTCGTTCAGACGAGAGGATTTCGTCTTGTGAGGTGGGTTGTACCCGGTCCAAGTTACAAATCCCGTCGGAGTGAAGGAGGACAGGCCCCTGCTCCAGAAGGTTAATGTGTATGTCACTTATGTTCCGTATAGTTTATGTTTTGTTCCAAAATGTATTTTCGTTAGTGATATGGGGTAAATGGGACGTCCTCCCGTACCGTTGGGTGAGATCATGAGAACGGACCTCTTAGGGTACCTGACTCCTCGGACCCCTTCCGATGTCAGGTGTCCCAGTATTTCTCAGCCCGTACTGGTTTCACTGGTTCGTCTGAACGTGTATGGGGTAAAACCTCGAAGGGACCATTTCTTAGATGAACGTTACATCCTCCGCACCCAAGTTAAGGGACCAACCCTTCTAGGGTACTCTTCCTTTACCATTGGGTGAGGTCATAAGAACGGACGCTTTAGGGTACTTGTCTCGTCGGACAGTCCGATGTCAGGTACCTTCAGTGTTTCTCAGCCTGTGCTGAATCACGGACTTGTTGTTGTTATGAGGTAAATATCTTCTACTTTGGAAACTTAAAATCAAGTGACTAACTATATTGAACAGTTTTATTAATCCTACGACCTTGAATCAATACTTTTATAGACAGAATAGATCTTTTTCTTGACGATACGGAACTGAGTAACCTTTTCTGAAACTACGACCCTCCCTAACCCCCGTCCTCCTCTTCCCCTGCTGTCTCCTACTCTACCGACTTACCGTAGTGATTGGGCTACCTACCCTCAGACTCACTTGAGGCCCTCAACCACTACCTGTCCCTTCGGACCACACGACGCTAAGTACCCCAGCGTCTCAGCCTGTACTGACTCACTGACTTGACTTGACTTGACTTGATTACGGAAAGGAATTACAAATCTACTAATTAAATACCAATTACAAAAACTCTTGTTACAATAAATTACAGAGAATATTTTTTGGTCAAACCTATTATGCAAGACGAGGAGACCGATTTAGTTTAAGATACGAAGATTTTAAAGAGTTTCAAGAATTTTTCGTTTATCGTCATTGTTGTCACTGTTGTTATACACGTTTGGGGTACACCATGGTTGTCGGACTCCGTACTGACTGGTGACCGAGACTCGTTTTAATGATCAATATACGGATGTCTGGGGGGTCCAAATTTCCCTGGTGCCTTGGTGTGTCGAAGATCTTGAGGGTATACAAGAATAGTACTCGTGACTTAGTCGATAAATCATTAACGAATCCCATAAGAACAGACTATTTTTTTTTTTCTTATTTTCGTCGGAAGACTGTGTACTATAAGGGATTTTTACTGATTTATGATTTCTAAATCTTTTATACTTTGGTAATAAAACTTTCTGTAAGAATGTACCTGAGTACCATAATTGCCCGTACTAAAAATTCTAGATTTTCTTCTCTTTTTTTCGATAGGTCTAAGTTGGAAAATCGACGAAATTTAATAAAAAGAGGTGGAGGTACGATCATTTCACTAAAGGTCACCTTTGTGAGGAACTCTTGGATGTAGAAAAAAAAAACTCATACCCCTTTCTCTCTCCCCACTGGACCAGAATTCTTAGGAATTGTTCCTAATTATTAGGAATTGTTCCTAATAAAAATATAACGTTAGGGTCTCCCAAGACGTGTATGAACGAGTAAAAAAAGACCGAAATATGTAGTTACCTAATCCAAACGACTATCTTTTTTGTTTTTTGTTTGTTTTTTTGGCGATGACAAAAATTCCCAATTCAACCGATTTAAACGACTGAAGGGACCTTTCAACACTAGAAATACTGTCGCACCCAAGGTATCCTTACCCTTAATAACAGACCGAAGGTGTCACACATACACTGCGGTTCCAGTACAAGATCAAGGACCTTCTCGACTCTGAGTCAAGGGTTGTCACACTAGGATGTACAAGAGTGTCGATAGAGTGTCGAGTACCATGGACGGTCTCGTGTCATTGAGTCGAAGGACCTCTTCATTGTAGGGAGGACCGTCCCAAGGTCCAAGAGGGGTGACGGGTCACATTTACAGTCCGCGGCAGTGGACTCGAGATCACATACCTCAGGATTCTGAAACTTAAGTCTGAGAGGGATTGACTATGAAAAAGAGGACTCGGATCTCGAGGTCTGAGTCAAAGGGATACCATGAAAAAGTATTGGAAGGTACTGTTCTACGAGTTCCGTAGAGTGGAAAACGAGATTTCGAAGGAATTAGTAAGTGAGTCATTTTTACACGTCTTACGAATGGAACACACGACGGGAAACGATTTCGTGTCCCTCTTACTGGTTGTATATGTACTGTACCCAGGATGCATCCGTGAACTAACCGACTAGGTATCAGGTAAGAGTTAGGGAAAAGGGAACAGACGAAGGTGAAGTTTATGACCTTTTTGATTCATAGACAAGGGAGTCGGAGAAAACGTCGACTGTCACCGGTACACACTGTGTCAAAACTAACTCTGTCTCAACATTGTCCCGGTCGTAGAAACGAGAAGGAAGGTTCAGTCTTGATATCGATTGAGTAATAAAAATTACAAACGTACTGTCAAGTATCACACATACTTGATATGAGTAGGTTGTCAATGGGTTCACTTACTATCAACAATAAAGAATAAAGAGGGCTATGTTGTTACGTCGTTATTTGTAAAGAAAAGTACATAAGATACATAACCACGAAAATAAAGAAAATCCAATCTCAGGGTTTACGATATAATGAACCATTTTTATATATACATAAATTTAAAGTTTTCTATAACTGTCAAAAAATTTTTTTATATCGCCAGGGTTAAGTGTCATCGATATATATTTACTTTAGTCTAACTAATATAAGAAACGTCGGTTTCTACCTCTTCGAGATATGTCAGTCGTTTTTGTTCTGGTCCTCGACTGACCCCGAGTCTATTGTTTGAGAAATAATGGTTTAAGTCTGACTTTAACTTCTTTCATCCCTTTTAGCGATCTGGTAAGTCCATACTGGATTTAGTTTAGGGAATACTAATATATCACCTTCACTCTTTATCTAAATTCCCGGATCTAGACTATCTATCTCACGGACTAGTTGATACCTTACTCCAAGCACTGTAACATTTCCTCTGTCCCTGGTTCTGGTAGGGGTACCTTTTCTTTTCGTTTTTTCGTTTTACCGACAGACCCCTCCGGAATGTTTATCGACACTTTTCTTCCCTTTACTTTTCATTTCCTCCTTTCCTTTCTGTATGGATAAACTTACGTCTCAAGGTCTCTTATCGTTCTTCTCTATTCTTTCGTAAGAAGTCGCTAGTGACGTTTCTTTATCTCCTTTTCTTGTCTTACCCTTTTTGATCTCTAGAGAAGTTCTTTTAGTCTCTATGATTCCCTTGTAAAGTACGTTTCTACCCGAGCTATTTCCTGTCTTTACCAGACCTGGATTGTCTTTGTCTTCTATAATTCTTCTCCACCGTTCTATGTGTCTTCTTGACATGTTTTTTTCTAGAAGTGCTGGGTCTATTAGTACTACCACACTAGTGAGTAGATCTCGGTGTGTAGAACCTTACACTTCAGTTCACCCGGAATCTTTCGTAGTGATGCTTGTTTCGATCACCTCCACTACCTTAAGGTCAACTCGACAAAGTTTAGGACTTTCTACTACGACACTTTCACGACGTGAGTTATACGGTCGTTTAAACCTTTTGAGTCGTCACCGGTGTCCCGACCTTTTCCAGTCAAAAGTAAGGTTAGGGTTTCTTTCCGTTACGGTTTCTTACGAGTTTGATGGCGTGTTAACGTGAGTATAGTGTACGATCATTTCATTACGAGTTTTAAGAGGTTCGGTCCGAAGTCGTTATGCACTTGGTACTTGAAGGTCTACAAGTTCGGCCAAAATCTTTTCCGTCTCCTTGGTCTCTAGTTTAACGGTTGTAGGCGACCCAGTAGTTTTTTCGCTCTCCCAAGGTCTTTTTGTAGATAAAGACGAAATAACTGATACGGTTTCGGGAACTGATACACCTAGTGTTATTTGACACCTTTTAAGAAGTTCTCTACCCTTATGGTCTGGTGGATTGGACGGAGAACTCTTTAGACATACGTCCAATCCTTCGTTGTCAATCTTGACCTGTACCTTGTTGTCTGACCAAGGTTTATCCTTTTCCTCACGCAGTTCCGACATATAACAGTGGGACGAATAAATTGAATATACGTCTCATGTAGTACTCTTTGTGACCCGACCTTCTTTGTGTTCGACCTTAGTTCTAATGCGCCTCTTTATAGTTAGAGGAGTTTATACGTTTACTGTGCTAGGATACCGTCTTTCACTTCTCCTTGATTTTTCGGAGAACTACTTTCACTTTCCCCTCTCACTTTTTCAACCGAATTTCGAGTTGTAAGTCTTTTGCTTCTAGTACCGTAGACCAGGGTAGTGAAGTGCCGTTTATCTACCCCTTTGTCACCTTTGTCACAGTCTGAAATACAAAAACCCGAGGTTTTAGTGACGTCTACCACTGACGTCGGTACTTTAAAAATTTTCTGCGAATGAGGAACCTTCTTTTCAATACTGGTTGGATCTATCGTATAAGTTTTCGTCTCTGTGACGAAACGACTGATTCCAGGTAGATCAGTTCCGATACCAAAAAGGACACCAGTACATACCTACACTCTCAACCTGACACTTCTTCCGACTCGCCACAACCTCTTCTGAGAACTCTCAGGGAACCTGACGTTCCTCTAGGTTGACCAGGTAAGACTTCCTCTAGTTGGGACCCTAAAGAAACCTTCCTGACTACGATTTCGATTTTGAGGTCCTGAAACCGGTGGAGTACGCTTCTCAACTGAGTAACCTTTTCGGAGACTACGACCCTCCCTAACCCCCGTCCTCCTCTTCCCCTGCTGTCTCCTACTCTACCGACCTACCGTAGTGCCTGAGCTACCTGCACTCAGACTCACTTGAGGCCCTCAACCACTACCAGTCCCTCCGGACCGCGCGACGCTAAGTACCCCAGCGTCTCTCAGCGTGTGCTGACTCGCTGACTTGACTCGACTATGTATTTACACGAATAAAGTGACGTAGACATAGTCGTGACCCCAATAAAAACGAAAGTGTAAAACGGTTAAACCACTTACTTTTATCTATTATTACAACGAAATTAAAATTACAGGGAGTTAGGATTACTTTGACGAGTAGTATCTAAATAATCGGTAAAATGGGAGTAGACACTCAAAGGACAAATATAGGAGACGAGTAAAACGATTTCCAGACAAACAAGAAAAAGAACAGTTGAACATCTGTGAAAAGACGTACAATCTCTATATTAGGATACGGATGGTATTGATATCGTTTATAAAAAAGTCAGATGAGATACAGAAAACTTACCTTTTTCTGTATTTGTCAAAAAATTTTCAAATATATTCGTTTATACAGAAAGGAAAGGAAATACTGACAAAACAAATCCTTTAAGACAGGTGAAGTTCCTCAAACAAAAGACTTGAACCAAGTCGCAAAATCATCATACAAGAGACCCCCGGACATTACACTCTGTATGGTCAGAAATTCTCTTGTTCTCAACGTTCCCGTATAAACATCTTTTTGTTCGGTCAGATACCCATTCCCTCCGAAGGGATCACCGAGTCACCACTTCTTCGACGACCGGTCACGTCCTCTACAATTCTCTGTGTCCAAACCAAAGACGCAGTCCTTCTAGGGGACCTCCTCCCGTATCGTTGGGTGAGGTCCTAAGAACGGACCTCTTAAGGTTTCTGTCCTCTCGGACCGTCCGATGTCAACGTCTCAGTCTGTGTTGACTTCTCTGAATCCTATGTCGTGAGTGTTGATTGTTGTTACGTATATTTCTTAAATCGTCTTCCAAATCGTACGTTCACTATTGGTAACAATGATGACAATAACCACTTCTTTTTTTCATCCTCTCTTAAAGTCTTTTTATCGGACTCCAATTTACCTAATCTGTAATTAGGTATTCCTCACCTTTTGTTTCCTCTCGAACCGTCGTCTTTTCATTATACCCTCTCCACCACAAATTACTTTTAACTGGAGAAAGTCTTGGAAGTTACCGAATCTAACATTTCTTAGACGGACGTTACTCCCTCTGGATTAAAGCTAGGAACCCAGCCCTTCTAGCGGACCTCTTCCCTTACCGTCGGGTGAGGTCATAAGAACGGACCTCTTAAGGAACCTGTCTCTTCGGATCGTCCGATGTCAGGTATCCCAGTGTTTCTCAGTCTGTGTTGACTCACTGATGTGAATCAATTTGAAAAACCCTGGGTACCAAGGGATTTACGGTATAAATATAAATACATAAAAATAGAGTTATAAAATAGAATCTTTTTTTACTCATACAGAATTTGGGTTAGTATGAATTGTTCAGTAACACTGTATCAGTTCAACACTAATAAGATAGCTAGGTGTAGACTGAAATCCACCTTTAAAACCAGAGTATTAAATTTTGTGTAAGTCAGATTTTTGTCTCGTTTTGAGATATTAAACTTAAAAAACCGATGTGGTGTTTCGAACACCCCAGAATCAAAGACAAGTCCCTAACTTGGACCCGGGGGTCGTTACCTTCGTCTCAGGATTGGTGACCTGGTGGTCCCTTAAGGGTCGTTGAACTTAAAAGACATAGGAGTAAACATCCCTCGAACCACAACAATAAATCGATTCTTGTCAACTCCCAGTAGAGTGACCAAGAATGTCGTGTGGATGTCCGTTTATCCTAAGGTGAACGTCTCTCTACACAGGTGGAAGGTGTTGTTAATACCTGGCTTACGAACACAGGGGAGGTTTAAGTATACGACTTCGAGATTGGGGTCGTGCTGACATAAACCTCTATCCCGAAAACACCTTCGTTAATTTCAATTTACTCCGCCATCCCACTCCAGGACTCGACTATCCTAAACACAGGAATGTTCTTTTCTGTAGTCTCTCGAACGGGGAGAGAGTCACGAGTGTGTCTTCTTTCGGACGTACTTGTGTGTCACTCTAGTACCGACGGACATTCGACTCTCCTCTCCGGAATCATGCTTTAGTTTGATCGGCCGTTGAACTAGAACCTGAAGATCGGAGGTTTTGATGTTATTTTATTTACAAACAACAAATACCGGGGTCAGACACTATTATTAAAAAATACTATCGGACTCGTCTGATTACGTTGTAGGTCGTAGTTTGAGAGGAAGATATATACCTACGATTCCCAATAAAAGTAGCTTCACTTCTACTAAAAAAATTCTTACGTCAAAGGGATAAGGATGGTTTAGTTCCAACGAAACAGAAGTTCCTTTCTTACAGACCTCGAGTTTAAGACCCCCTCCTATTTCTTTGTCAGAGGAGGGATGGGAGGACTGAGTCGTCTTACAACGGGAGGAAGTACTTCGTTACCCTCTGAATCTGGTAACCGAAGACGGTGTACTAGTTTATTTGGTTTATGAACCTTCTCAATATTTTATGTCCTTTTTTTTTTTTTTCGTTGGTGTAGAACTGGAATTGGGTCGGAGTACTTAAGGGTCAATACCAAAGAAAGTATCCCTCTACTGTACCGAACTGAGTATTCGACGAGAAGGATGGACCACTAGAGGAACAAAGCCTTCTAGGTCTCTCTGACATATCCGTTTACCTGTTGCCGGTCTCGGATATGTCTTTCCAGATGTTGTACGGGTCCTTTGGTTCGGGAAATAGAGGTTATTTGTTAGGTCCGTCCGTCGGACGACACTCAGTCTAAACACCTAACGATAGAGATCATTGTTAGGTCTTTCGATTTCTTATTGAAGATACTGTTAACCGGGGCTCAGTGGTCCTGAACTAGTTACCGAAGGTTGAAGACATTAAAAACAACAACGAAGTTTGAATCCTAGTCGGTCCCTTTCGATTTGGAGTGAAAGTCAATCGAGTGGGTGTCGAAAGGACCAGTTATCCGAGGTTACTCCTGTACAGACTTCGGGAGAGGAAAAGGTGATTTTTTAAGGGTGATGAGACGGACGGAAACACACACGCACTCAACGAGTCAGTACAGACTGAGAAACGTTGGGGTACTTGACATTGGACGGTCTGAGGAAACAGGCACCCTAAGAGGTCCGTTCTTATGACCTCACCCAACGGTAAAGGAAGAGGTCCTCTAGAAGGGCTGAGTTCCTAGCTTGGACCCAGAGGACGTAACGTCCGTCTAAGAAATAGTAGACTCGGCGATCCCTTCAAAGAGACTCGGTGACGGAAACTCAGACAACTTTGCATTTACTGAAACCGACTAACGGAACAATGTCGTCGAGACTTATGTATTAAAAACGAACAAGAGGGAACCAACCAGAAGAAAATAAAGAGGTGATAGAAAAATATATAAGGAATCTTCTGAACTCTTTAAGAAAAGAAGGGATTAACACGGGTCTTTCTAAAAGAAACCTCATCTCTATCCCAAGGGAAGGGGAAGTCCTAACATTTAACACCCAAACTAGGGACCCAACCCTTCTAAAGGACCTCTTGCCTTACCGTTGGGTGAGGTTATAAGAACGGACCTCTTAGGGTACCTGTCTCCTCAAATCTTCCAATGTCAGGTACCCCAGTGTTTCTCAACCTGTGCTCACTCCTTGATTGTGTGCGTGGGTGTACTATATCATAATTTTTTAGTACGCTCTACAAACGCTTCTATATTTGGGTACGAATCGTACTCCCTCTCCACGTAGTCCAATAGGACAGAAACCCATTTACACCTGAACCTTATGACTTGTGTCCCTAGTACAGGGTCTCAATAACAAGATCCGACCATTACACGGATGCCCCCGGGGACTGGTGGACAAGGACGAGAGAGGGTGGGGCCAGTGAAAAAGCTTCCATAAATATCACTGAATTCGGACACAAAGACTCGAGGTCCTAGACTGGGGACCGTCGGGCGCCGACGGGACGGAAGTGACTCACGACAGGGAATATTACAAGACCAACACAGGAGAGGACTCACAGGGGAGCCCCTGACTTGTGCCAAGTCTACGAACAAAACGAGTTCGGTCACTTTTCTCCGTACTCCTTGTGGAGTTTCCTCGGAAACGTGGACGACTAGAACCGTCAAGACGACAAAACTTTCTGTTGTCTAGTCACCCTTCCTCCTTTAAAGTAAGGGAATCCCGAAGAGACGAATCGTCGGGACTGTTGTTGTCATTGGTTCACGTAAAATCCCCCTCATCAATCTTGGTCCAGGAATAGACGTAGTATACCTTATTTCAAACTATTTTTGTCTTTGTACTTGAGATTCTTGAGAGGTGATTTAAGTCTGACTAAGTCGTGAATAAAATCAGACAAAAAGGAGTAATTATTCTTATTTATTCATTGAGGGAGTTCAATCCATAACGATTATTCATCTTTAGGTAAATTTACTTAAACCTTTGACACCCTAAAAATTACATTGGGATATTAGATGAAGTGACTGCTTGAAATTTACTGAACTATTTTTTACCTCTAAGGTTCCGCGACTTCGATTTCGAGGTCATGAAACCGGTGGACTACGTTTCTCGGCTGAGTATCCTTTTCTGGGACTACGACCCTTTCTAACTCCCGTTCTCCTCTCCCCATACTGTCTCCTACTCTACCAACCTACTGTAGTGACTGAGTTACCTGTACTTAAACTTGTTTGAGGTCTTCTATCACTTGCTGTCCTTTCGGACCGTACGACATCAGGTGCCCCACCGTTTCTCGACCTGTACTGAGTCGTTGACTTGTTGTTCTTTCCACGGTAAACTACAAATTGTCGCATAGGGAAACAACCATCTACCCCTCCTGTGAAGAGTCCCAAAGGAATCGAAGTGGATCCGACTATAGTCGTGTGTCGTTTCTGAGGTGTTTCGTGACATATAACTAAGTAGTCGTCAAAGGTTATTTTATTACGATCACCAACTTGTTCAATCTCATTGTCTCAAACTTTATCTTCCTAACTGTGTCCGTGTTCCATGGTTGAATAGAGACAGGTGCAAATCTATAACTAGTCAGTCTGACCTCTGGATCCCAGGTTCGTGGTCACTGTCGTATCTGACCTTTAACACCGAGGGGGAAAACACACATCGGTAGAAACTTAGTGTTTATCAGGAATTTTGACAGGTCAATAGTCAATATTTGTCGACTCTCTGGAAATTCCTCTCCCTAGATCTTTCTCCAGGTATTCACGTTAATTACCCTTTTTATTTCTTCATTGAAAGGTCACATGAAGGGACCGTGACGAGGGGTCACACCTTCTCTCCCCCACCAGTCGGAAGGGATTCACTGACAACACACGGACACACAAGTTACTGACGATCGTTAGTAGTTATCACTCAGAAAACAAACCCTCAGGTCAGAAATGGTGTGTCAAACTAAAAGGATCATAAAAGGTACAGGTTGGGAAAGAAAGAAAGAATGTACAGGGACGAATACAACGAAGGAGAGACACCCTACGAACGTAGGGGTGGTTACTTTTAGAGTGTGGGAACCTCCAGATCAAGAGTCGGCACAGACTGAGAAACGTTAGGGTACCTGACGTCGGGAGGTCCGAGGAGACAGGTACCCCGAGAGGTCCGTTCTTATGACCTCACCCAACGGTAAGAGAAGAGGTCCGTGGGAACCCACAGGTCCAGTGGGAATTCCTAAAGACACAGGAGTCTTGACCATGTCAAGTCAAGTCAAATCAAATCAAGTCAGCGAGTCAGCACAGGCTGAGAAACGCTGGGGTACTTGACCATGTAGTGAATTGATAAACCCGATCGGTCAAATTTGTATGAAGAAGACTAAATTTCTGACAATAAGAACGAAGACATCGACCTGTCGGAAGTAGGTCTAGTCCTACTGCGACCTTGAACAGTACACAGAACAGACCCCGACTCTCCTTATCTGCACGACACTTATAAACAACGACAGTAAGACCCTAACACTTGTGACAGACACCCAACTACTGTAGGATAATCGGTCCTAGCAAGATATAAGTACTAAATTGTGACACCGTAACTTCGGGTGCACCGAAGACGAATTTTACTCGGAGCTAAGTCTAGGGACAGTCGGGAGGACTCAGTCCACTGACGGAAACAAAGGTGACCTACGGCACCCTACGACTTTGAGGTACGCAGTAAAATCATAATCACTACGAAATTTTGAGTGGTCTGTCCATAATACTGAAAGGACGAAGGGAGCAGGAAGTGCGAGACCGACCAATCCAGATGGGTCCGACCGGACCACAGGACACCTCTGAACAGAGTCACCCCATCCGACTGACATGAGGTCTTAGTGTGAAGTCAACCTATTACACCGATATTCTCCACGGGTGACTCTCTCACAGAAAAGGGACTGTCCGTGCCCCGACAGTCGCTGTGTCACCGTGGATCTTATAGATCCGTTCGAGAGTTGTACGTTAACGGTCCTCAATCCTAATGACACAACGGAAACTAAGCCGGATAACGAAAGGGGTCTTTGTCGATAAAGGTCCGTAGAGACTGTGTCTAAAGACCCTTTCCTCTGTACAAAGAGGGAAAGGTCCCTTTAGTCTTTTGAAAATTAAAAAGGAAGAGATCTCATTCAGTCGTTGGGGAAACGGGATTCATAGAAGAAAAACTTAGAACCCCGAACAATATTGTTAAGGAGCACTATTGTTGAGGGTAGAATTCTCCACTATACTTCTATTTTTTCCGTAGTCGGACCACCTTTAAGATACGTCAAAGAAGGTATACGTACGAAAAGTCCCAGAAAATACGTACAAAAAACACGTACAAACTACATACAAAAAGTCCAGGACAATACTGTATTAACCCCGGTTTTCGTTGTCCTTTATTAACTTGTAGTTGTTCCGACGAAAGGAAGCTTCTAAGTCTGAAGTCCTTCAGATCAAGATTCAAGATCCTGGTACCTGACTTGGAAGTAAAGTCGTAAGTCTAGTTCAGACACCGGACCTAGTTGACATCCTTTCCACTGACGGACGGGTGGAATTTCAACATGTCTACACTTCCGAGTGCCACTTTCTGGGTTTTCCCACTCGGAGATTGAACCCTTCTCGAAAATAATACAAAAGTCACTGGGAGATTTCATGTTTAACAACATGTTTAACAACTTTGATTTAAAGGAAAGAAGTCTAAATATCAGTACAATCTCGAACATATAAGAAAGACGAAAGGACTTTAGTTAATGGATCAACCTTTAAGACATCAAGAGTCGTTATACAACTATTTTCGACTTTAAATCTTAGATGAGTCAGTTGACAACCATCTGACCTCGACATAACGTGTTGAGTTTTACTTTACGTAAAACCACACACACATTGGAATTCAGGTCAAAGCTGAAAAGTAATGGACCCACTTAGGACGGGACGTCATTGCCCATACCCGTGTCCAGCAGTCTACTGACCCTAGATATCTTTCAAATGTCGCCCTGTCACATAAATAAGAGGACGAAACGTTTCCATCAGAGTAACAATTTTAAGGAACCCTGAACCTTACATGATAAACCCGTGCAATAGTGGAGATAGGACTTTACTTCAGACAATCCATCGTCTTCCCGATTTTTGAACCGACCATTATCACCACCTCGTTCGGACGGGAGAATGGTCTGGTTACCCACTCCCCTAAATGACGAACACATCTATTCTAAACTGCATCAATCCGTAACAGTCGTACAGGACCACATTTACGACACAGGAAGGAACTGAAAGGGTTCCCTTTTTGTCTAGAGTCCTGTAATCGAAAATAAAGAGTTGTAGATTTCGTAGAAGAGAGTATTTCCCCCACTCTATAACCGGAAATTTCCAAAGGTAGTAGTCCGTCAGAATCCTTGTATTAGTCTATACGTCAAATTAACAAGATTGTACTTCTACAAATGTTTCCGTTCGTAATAAATTAAAATAAGAAAAAATTTCAAATAAATAAATAAAAACCGAGATACCCACAAACAACGATACACACCCGAAAAAAGATCAACACATATCGACCTCAATCTGAAGGAACCACCGAGTCGTCATTTCTTAGGGGACGTTACTTCCTCGACGACCTCTGCACCCAAACTAGGGACACAGCCCTTCCAGGGAACCTCCTCCTTTACCGTTGGGTGATGTGATAAGAACGGACCTCCTAGGGTATCTGTCTCCTCGGACTGTCCGATGTCAGGTGTCCCAGTGTTTCTCAACCTGTACTGACTCGCTGATTCGTATGTAGTCAAGTCAAGTCAAGTCAGCGAGTCAGTACAGACTGAGAAACGCTGGGGTACTTGACATGGGGGCGGTCCGAGGAAACAGGTAGTGGTTGAGGGTCTCGAACGAGTTTGAGTACAGGCAACTTAGTCACTACGATAAGTTGGTAGAATAGGAGACAGCGGGGGAAGAGAGCGGAAGTCACAAAGAGTCGTATTCCCCTTCCCAGAAAAGGTTACTCAGTCAAGAAGCATAGTCCACCGGTTTCATAACCTCAAAGTCGAAGTCGTAGTCAGGAAGGTCACTTGTAAGTCCTGACTAAAGAAAATCCTACCTGACCAAAATGGACGAACGACACGTTCCCTGAGAGGTCTCAGAAGAGGTTGTGGTTCGTACGAATCGCCCCCGATAGAACAAAATCACGACCCGAAGAGTAACACCACCGAAGAGGAACACCCCGTACCCGAGGTCCCTCGGGTCCGAAGTAATCAACACCGAGTGACTGAATCAACGAGGTGCCGTACAACCTAGAAGGGTCGAGTCCCTAGCTTGAGTACAGAGGACGTGACCGTCCACCTAAGAAATGGTGACTCAGTGGTCCCTTCGGTGAATAAATCAAAGATTCAATTTTAAAAAATAATTAATTTAAACTTAAAAAAAAGAAAAAGAAAAAATAACTTCCTATTAACGAAATGTCTTAAATCAACAAAAGACAGTTTGGAGTTGTACTTAGTCAGTATCCATATGTATGTAGGGGAAGAAAAACTTGGAGGGAGGGGTAGGGTGGGGAGATCCAACTATGTCTCGGGGACAAACTCAAAGGACTCGGTATGTCGTGTAAGGGCAACCGATAGACAAAATGTATACCATTACATTCAAAGGGACAATGAGAGAGGTATATAGAGTGGGAGAGGAGGGGCTTCATATCAACGAAATGTTAAAATATAATCAAAGTCCACGACGCCAAGTACCCCAACGTTTCTCAGTCTGTGCTGACTCACTGACTTGACTGGACTTATGTTGTATCACTAAGTATTAAAATATCTGATGTGAGGTAAATGTCAATAATATTTTATAACCGATATAAAGAACACTACATACGTAAATTTTTATTCAATCGGAGGAACACCGTACACCCTAGAAGCAAGGTACTGGTCCTTACCTTTGGTACCGGGGATGTAACCTTTCTACCTCAGAATTGGAAACCTGTCGGTTCCTTTAGGGACGCACGTAATAAAATTTACATTTAAATCCGTGTCTCCTTTGACCCGTATGGGTGTCCTTTGTATGGGTGTCCTTTACTCACAAATGGAGAACTACCGTAATCCTAGTTGAATCTAATATTTCTGTCACCGAGGATCTGTAGAGATCTTCATTACTGGATTCGGGGTAACATCGGTCAAAACACGAACGAAATAACAGAGACAGTAAATGAGTGAACAAACAGTGAAACACGTCCGTGACCCGACCCACGACTTCTGTTCAGACCTTTTGTGTCTAACGAAGGAACTCTCTAATATCGTCTTGTCCTCTCTGCTTTACTTGTCCGTGAACGATACGTCATCCTTTCTCGCCCCGGACCTCTACGTATCGTCTCCAACGTAAGTCGAAGACCGACCCCAGGACGCTTCCTCTTTCTTAGGACCACTTTCACTCACACCGAAATACAACATTATAAACTGGCGGATTCCGAGTGGAAGAGAGACCAAGGGGATGAGGACAAGAAATTTGAAAGGGGGGGACAAAAAGATACTAATAAGAAGATACTTAAAAGATAATATAAAAAATAGTTTAAAGTTTAAACCTGACGTAACTTAAATATCTAACTAAATGTCTCTTAGTGACATAGTCCTGATTCAAAATACTTGTTACATGAAAAGAGGTAAACAAGTGTAGAAAATTTTACTGAATACATGAATCAACGAGTCAGCACAGATTAAGAAACGCTGGGGTTCCTGACATCAGGTGAGTCAAGGAGACGGGGGGTCCGTTCTTATGACCTCACCCAACGGTGCGGGAGTAGGTTCTCTAGAAGGGTTGGGTCCCTAGTCTGGGTCCAGAGGGTGTAACGTCCACCTAAGAAGTGGTAGACTCGGTGGTCTCTTACTGAAGGCCATCTCAAAATAATTATATACAGAATACGAACAGAACAATACTACTAAGGATCAATAAAAGAGACACATAAAAAACGATAACACTAACCCTAACAAAAGTAATATAACATGGTGACCAATAAATGCCATTAGTTCTTTCGATCACTAACATCCATATAAATAAAAAGCGAACCCGTGTCTCTTTAGTATGGTCGGGGTCCACTCAGGGAAGTGTAAATGACTAACGACATCCAGTCCAATGGACCCTTAGGCTCATCTTCTGGCTAGACGTATGTCCTCTAAATAACTACACAAGGGAGTCCTGTTGTACACCCTCGTCATTCCCCTCGTCCTGACCCTCTAAAAAGTATTTTTAGTAAGTGTTACTTCGACTCGTGTCAACACCTGTCTAATGGGATGAGGTCAGACGCATACAATCCCCGATGTGACCGAAACCACAACCTACTCGAGTCACAGACTCTACTATACTTAAAGTTTGATATCCCTCCAGGAACAATAGGAGAATAAGTAACCTTTTTAGGGATGTCAATACTCCTACGTATTCCCTCGGTTCAGTCCCGTTCCTTTTGGGTAGTCCCGGACTTTCACAGTGATCATGAGACTCCCGAATCCTTTAGCCAGGAATCCGTTTCCTGACAGGGTCCAATTGTGATCTGATAAAGAGACGAATGGTACAGTTGCGGAAAGTACCGGACAGAGAACAATTACCAGTTTATAATTAAATTGTTGTCATTTTGTGTATAAGTTATCTAAATCCTTGAGTATGCCATTACTACCATTTAACGACCTTAGTGTGAGTTTTAAAATTTGTTACCCTGAAACTGTGTCAATTACTTATGAACTTCCTCCCTTTAGATTACGTTCATTTTTTTTTTTTTTCTACTTTTGATAATCGACGAGTCGACACAGACTAAGAAACTCTGGGGTACCTGACATCAAACGGTCCAAGAAGACAGATACCTTAAGAGGTCCGTTCTTATGACCTCACCCATCGGTAAGAGAAGAGGTCCCCGAGAAGGACTGGTTCCATGACTTGGGTCCAAAGAATGTGACGTCCGCCTAAGAAATATCAGACTCGTTGGTCCCCCTTTTAACGACCTAAGAGTGTCAAAATTTGTTACCCTCAAACTGTGTCAATTACTTGTGAAGTTCCTCCCTTTAGATTATGTTCATTCCGGTCCTATATAGGAGTCCGTCTTTGACTAAGCTAATAGTTTCCTAATTCTCTTTTCGTACCCTTTTAATTACTACCGGATCTATAAAAAATTTTATCGAAAGAAATACCGGTATGACTTTTTCGGTTTACATTTATAGTTCACTTGATGTAAATAGTGCGTTAAACAAACTTTTTACTATTAGAACGGGAGTTCTTTTTGCAGTACGTCAAATAGAAAAAAAAAATTAATTCCGTATTTACGTTAAATCACATTTAAAACAATTCATCTTTTATAAGTAGAAAATATTCAAAATCAAAACAATAAGTTCTCATTCAAAGGTAGTTTCTCAAAAAGATAAATCACACTTTAAAGCCAGAGGTAAAATTTTCTCAAATGAAATCGACTGGAAATTGACTAACACGACGACCTCAAAATATGTTTTCTTTAAACTATAACGTCAAAAAATCATTTAACTCCTAGTTTTCCTTTTCGGGAACCCACTGAAAAGATCATACCCCTTAAACTCTACTGCTAGTCAGATAGACCTCTAGACATCTTCCCGTTTAGTGTGTGCTCTCTGTTCGACGTAATTGTCTATGACCCATATTAAGTATCGAGACCGGGTCGTCGTGAAAGTCCGGAAGAAATACCGTACTTTTTCTCCTGGGACGGTTAGACCTTGGATCTTCCACAAAGACGACACCGGGACGGCAGAGGTCGAAGTAGAGGGGACGGGTAGGAGGTGTCCAGAGGGGAGGAGATGAGAGTGGAGGAAGGATGTGTCCCGTGAGAGAAAGGACCGGACTTCTGTAAGACCTCGCGATCGTCAGTAGAACTGGTAACAGGCTCATACAGTGAGTCGAAACCTATAAGTGGTGGTCTCTACGACACGGGAGTAGTACCGGAACTCTATGTTTGTCTCGGTGGACAGAAAGGGAATTAAAGAGGTCACTACGTGACCTCGGTGGTGAAGGGAAGACGACGTCCTTCAACTATAAAGAACGAGAACTCGAGTGGATTGGAGTGAGGGTGTTAAGGAATTCGTAGACCCTTGATCAAGTCAAGTTTCCCAGTTATCCATTTCTTGTCTTTACAGACAAATCAGACGAATATCCAGGATCAAAAACCAACGGTGCTAAGTAAAAGTCGGGAGGTCACCGAAGTGACGACTTTTACCTGGACTTATAAGTTTGCACAGGAACAGGTTACGAAGTTCCTACGGAGAAGAGTCGATCTAGACGAGGCATAACTTCCATTGACAAAAAAAAATTCAAATGTGACTGTACGAGTTGGTTCACGTTAGAGACACGTTCTTCCCGATACAGACTTCCTCAAACGTCAGAGAAAGTAGAGACATAGGAGGTGACAGGAAAGGGGTAGATGAGCCACGACCTCAACTCGGACCCAATAGTCAGGTTTGAGGGGTAAAGAGGGACCCTCACAAGGGAAACCTCGGAATCCCCGAAGACAGGACGGATATCTGGAGTCGTCTCGTGGTTTCATAAGTACGGAAGCTTGACACCAAGACCTCTTCTGAGAACTCTCAGGGAACCTGTCGTTCCTTTAGTTTGACCAGTTAGAATTTCTTTTAGTTGGGACTTATGAGTGACCTTTCTGACTACGACTTCGACTTCGAGGTTATAAAACCAGTGGACTACGATTATCGGCTGAGTCATCTTTTCTGGGACTACGACCCTTTCTGACTCCCATCTTCCTCTCCTCCCGCAGCCTCCTACTCTACCGACTTACCGTAGTGACTACGTTACTTGTACTTGAACCCGTTTGAGACCCTCTGCCACTCCCTGTCCCTTCGGACTGAACGACGGCAGGTACCTCGGTGCTTTTCAGTCTGTATTGACCCGGTGACCTGTTGTTGTTGTTGTTCTCCGAAGATCGAATAATCTAGTGCAGAGGTATTTTACCTTGGAGTCTTTTTGACAAATGAACTATCACTTCTTTCGGTGTTTTAGACACTTGAATTTTCGTCAGTCAGATTTGTGAAATAAAATCTCTTCTTCGTCTTTCTTTAATTTCGTTCCCGAGGTTTATCTCGTCATCCAGTTCTCTTGACCCTGCCCTCGAGAGGTCAGAATCGTACCGTGATTAGGTAATGAAACTGAAGTGTAAGGTCCTATAGACCGATCTCCACTCACTAGTGTGGTAGTACTAATAGACCCAGTACTTCCAGAAGAAACATATCAAGAAGACACATAAGAACGGTGGAGAAGATTTATAGAAGACGAAGATAATCCAGGTATGGTAAAGACAGGAAATAACGCGGGTAGAGACGTACTTTACAAGGGAAACATAAAGATTAAAAGAACTTCTATACGGATCAGAAAGGGTAAGATAACAAACATAACTAGTGACTCCTTCCGAAAGAATAGAGGGGAACGATAAGAAACCTTGACGTAGGTTTACTCATATAGAAAGGAAAAGAGGAAACGGAAAACGAAGAGAAGAAAAGTGTCGATAAACATTCCGGAGGAGTCTATCGGTAAAACGAAAAAACGTAAAGAAAAGGTACTCCTACCAGAACTAGGGACGGAGGACATGTTACAGTGCTTGGAGGTAGGTATCAAGAAGTCCGTGAGATAGTCTAGATTAGGGAACTTAGATAAATAGCGAAGGTGACATATTAGTATTCGCTAAACGAAATCCAGTATGGACTTACCAGATCACCAAAAGGGAGGAAAGAAGTTAAATTCAGACTTAAACCGTCATTCCTCAAGTACTAGACTCGGTGACAGTCGAGGACCAGAACAAAAACGACTGACATATTTCGAAGAGGTAGAAACCGACGTTTCTTACATTAATCAGACTAAAACCATAACTGACTCGCTGACTTGACTTGACTTGTATGATGAAACCGAAGGGACCACCGAGTCTCCAATTTCGCAGAAGGAGGTTACACCCTCTGGGCCCAAGCTAGGGACCCAGCCCTTCTAGGGAACCTCTTCCTTTACCGTTAGGTGAGGTTATAAGAACGGACCTCTTAGGATACCTACCTCTTCGGATCATCCAATGTCAGGTACCCCAGCGTTTCTCAGCCTGTGCTGACTCGCTGAAGTGGAAGTGGACTCGCTGACTCGACTTGACTTGTATGATGAAATCATTATAGTACTTTATTAGTTGTTTTCGAAGTAGACCATAAAACGGACTTCCCGTTAGCTTCTTCCAGTACCCAAAGAACCTTAACATCTCGGTAAGAAAATATAAAGGACGAAACAACATATACTGTTTTCGTGACCTACTATCGACCTATAATTTCACTGAAAGTATCTATATGGCTAAAAATTTTAATAAAATTTCTAGTTTGTTGTAGAAAACGTTTTCTCCTCCCCATCACTTTATGTCTTAACGGGGTATATATACAAACACACCCGGTACGACTATATCATTGAATACAGGAATCTTATAGTGACTCCACTTACTTAAGGAAATCCTGTTAGCTAAGGTACTCAATTCGAGTTTGGTGACGTCAGTACAATCCTACCGTCTAACTTTTAAGACTAACTTAAAAACAGAGGATTATGTATAAGTACATAGAAATACATGTTATCTTAGAATAAAGACTAACCACGAAACCCGAAAGAAGAGTCTGACACATCGATCTCAAAGAACAAAATAGAGTCTCGACATGGAAAAGGTCCACCGAGTCACTATCTCTTACACGAACGGTTACGTTCTCTATACCCAAGCTAGAGACCCAGCCCTTCTAGGGGACCTTCTCCTTTACCGTTGGGTGAGGTCATAAGAACGGACCCTTTAGAGTACCTATTTCCTTGGAACACCCGATGGCAGGAACCCCAGTGTCTCTCAACCTGTACTGAATCGCAGACTCGTGTCGAGGAAAAGGTTCAAACTTTTGTGATGTCGTTCTTGATCCAGTACCTAGACCTTGAAGTCTCCAACATCACGGTGTGAAAAATGGGACACCTGTGAGCCCTGTGAAAACATTTAAATGGGTAAACGTTTGACACTCCACGGTAAACTAGTTTGGTATCATTCTAGATCCACCGAGTCTGTCATTTCTTAGACAGACTTTACATCCTATGAACCCAAGTTAAGGACTTAGTCCTTCTAGGGGACCTCTTCCCTTATCGTTAGATGAAGTCATAAGAACGGACCTTTTAGGGTATTTGTCTCTTCGGACCGTCCGATGTCAGGTACCCCAACGTTTCTCTACCTGTACTGACTCTTTGATTGTGAAAGTGAAAAAAGTGAAGTTGAATGTAACCGAATTGATTCTTATGATTTTCGTCTAGTACGGTCACTGAGGAGGGACTTGAGACCTTTCGGAGATGTTTAACCAAAATACGTCTGGCCTTCCTCTGACAATTCTCAGAGAACGATTTTTTACAAGTTAGACGTACTACACTGGAGACGATGTTAAAAACGGAAACCTAGGTCGAGTCACGGACCGTGTATTGTCTGTAAGTCCCTTATAAACAACTCATTTTATAAAATTTTTAATCACTGGGCTAACTTACCTTTTGAGACGAAACCCAATTTCCCTTTTTACCACTCACCCCAACCACCCCCAACCACTCCCAACCCATACGGCATCCGTTTATATTCACAACCCTCACCAATTACAACCAAAGTATCTACTTAATTTTGTAAACTATTGGAGCATTTATCTGATGACATGGCAACGTATTTGTTGTGACAATCGAACATCAATATTCCACGATTTTATTGATACTTTTTACTTTCCCGGGTAGTTAGTTTACCAACAAAACGGATGCACTTTCAGTTTGTTGGTTACACTGACTAAAAAAAAAAGAGAAGACTTAACTGGAAAACAAAACACTGGGTTGTGACACCACGTTTGACGGTCGAATTCCATTGCGCCTGACACCATGACTGATGTCGTAAAACGTCAAGGGACACACCTTTTACTTCGTTTCTCTTAGACGATCTGGCACTACGACCGAGTCTTTTGTAAAGGATTTCAACCACTCCTTTCAGCAAAGATGGCACCTCCAACAGTCCAAGGAAGAAGGTCCCATGACATATCCTTCAATTTCCCTTTTCTCATCTTAGTTACACCTTTCAAGATAAAATACTAGAGAGGTTGACTTTCCGTCAAGTTGCCTTAGTTAAGAAAAGACTCAACGTCATCTCTTTCGGTACAAAAAGATAGACACATTCGTACGAGACTGGATTTCTGGGTCGCCATTCGACCTATTATCGAGGGGTTTCTATAGGTTCAAGAATAGGGTCTCTGGGTACGTATCCGATGGACTCTACCGTTTCCAGGTGAAGGAGGGAAAGGGAGGAGGAAGGGAGGGGAAAGGGAGGAGGGAGGGAAGGGGGAGGGGAGAAGGAGAGGGAGGGAGAGTAAGAAAAGAAGAAGAGGAGGAAAAGGAGGGATTAGAGGGGGAGGAGGAGGGAAAAACGAACATCGGTCACAAATGAGTAACCTGTGAGACTACAAAAGGTTCTCTTAAGCCTTATACTCACCGTCGTTACAGTATACCTGGGGTGTAACGGAGGAGGTAGAGTAGAGGAGAAAAGGAACGGGGTGGGGTCCGTCCGTCCGTCGTAGAACTTTTTTTAAAAATTTCAAAATAAATCGACACGACACGTTGATGACCTGGCGTCAAGAGACTGGTCCCTAGCTTGGGTACAAGGGACGTAACCCTCGTACCTCAGAATTAGTGACCCGGAGGTCTCTTCTGGGTCCGCCGTAGAAATATTGTGGGCAGGTACGTTTCAGAGGACCAGATAGTGGACAGGTGGGGACGGGAAAAACCCATTTGAGTCCTGAGACCCTGAAAAGACTTGAGGGATTCCCGTGGGCACAACTAAAGGAAACTAAAGGATCCTGAACACATTGTTTAACCTCCTGTCTCCTCGGACCGTCCGACGTCAGGTGACCCAGTGTTTTTCAGGTACTGAATCGTTGACTTGTTGTTGTTGTTGTTTTCACACTGCTTCATGTTTTGGACCGACTTATCTTGTCCTTAAGTACGAAAGTCCGATTCAGACTTTGGTTCCACAGTCGTTCCGGCACGAGAGAGACTTGCTCCCGTACTTCTCAGACAAGGTAAAGAGCGAGGGTGAGACCACTACGACCGTTAGGAACCACAAGAAGCCACTGTCCTGAGGTCAGAGACGGAGTCAGAAGTGTTCCGTAGGACACACCCACAGACACAGAAAAAAGAGGAAAAGAATTGTGTAACTTAATTTTCGGGTGGGAAAAGGTCATACTGGAGTAGAATTCTATGTAAAACTAATATAGAAGGCTCCATTTAAGTATAGGAATCCAAGGGTCCTAATCTTGCAGTCGTATAGAAAAACCCCTGTGTCAAATTGGGTATCGTCGGTTGAAAGGTGTACCCAATCGAGAGTCAAGTGAGTCGGAAACTCTACCATGAACTACGGTCACCGACGAGGTCAGTTAGAACCAAGTCTGATTGAGTCCAAATGACGTCCTTACTTGTTATTTGTCCTCAGTACCTATCGTGGGACCTTGTTCTCAGTTGTCCTGACAAGGACCTCGATCTTCCTCCTCTAAGAACTAAAGCCCTCTGGGACTCCGTACCTTTAGGTAAGAACACGAGGCGTTAATCGTATGAAGTCGACCTGAGGTCGCAACGAAAAAAGGAAAGAGTGCTGTTCTCACTAAAGGTCAGAGAAGAGCAACTAAAACGGAGGGTAGGATTTACGTCGAACACAGACTAAACCGAAAAGGTCCGGACTTGAACGAAGTACTGGAAAGTCGATGTACCACGTGGTACTTGACTACGTAAGTATAGCACAAAGGGTCAAGAGTACGACAAAGCCGGACACACAAACACAGGGGACTTTACAGACACAACTGCAGGGTTCGGACTTACACTACCATAAACCTCCACCCCGGACTGTCTGTAAGGAACAGAATAACACGAAGTGAAATCCCGTCTGTAATACGAAAACGTTTAACTTCCAAGCTCCGTTAGGGCACAGTTGGTTCAGATAGTCGCGGTCAAAAGGTTAACGTAAAAGAGTGAAGTATAGACACACAGCGTAAAACCATTTAGAATGTCATAAAGTTTCCCCGAAGGGTTCCACCGTGTCACCCTCTTTTAGAGGGACGGTTACATCCTCTACGTCCAAACTAGGGACCCAGCCCTTCTAGGGAACCTCTTCCTTTACTGTCAGGTAAGGTCACAAAAAAAGGACCTTTTAAGGTACCTGTCTCCTCGGACCACCCGACGCCAGACACCCCAGTGTTTCTCGGTCTGTACTGACTCGTACGAGCGGGTGTGTCACAAAGTTTGTAACAGTACTAGCAATACGAACTATGATAGTAGACGTTAGTCACTAGAAGCTACAGTGATGATACTGAGTGACTTCGGAGTCTGTGACCAATCATAAAAAATCGTTATTCCATAAACAATTAATACATGCTACAAAAGAATTTCTGTATAATGTGTGAACTATCTTAGTATATCATTGCATTTAAAATATACGTGGTCCTTTGGTTGTTTAAGTGTACTGGACGACATAGCGTTATAGTCGAAATAACATCACCAGACCTTGACTTGGATGTCATAGAGACTCCAGACGGATATGAATCCAAATCTACTATGGTCCACCCACCCCGGGGGTAATACCCTAATGACGGGAATATTCTTCTTCTCTGCGGTCTTACGTGAGGGAGTGACAGAGAGAGGATGAGCGACGGTACACTCCCGTGTCGCTCTCTCACCAACAGACGTTCCGTCTTCCTCCGAGATTGATCCTTGGTTTAGACGGTCTTGGAACTAGAACCTGAAGAGTCTGAGGTCTTAGTACTCTTTGTTTACAGACAACAACTCCGACAGGGTAGAATACCATAAAACAATGCCCTCGGACTTGACCGACTCTGTGACCGGAACACCTCACTAAGACTCGTTGCGTCAGAGGTCCCGTCCGGACCACTCCCAGTCTGGAACCCTGTGTACACACGTACACACAAAGCCAGTGTAAAATCATCCTCTGCCACCAGATTGGGAGACGTTACCACCATAGACTTCGAACAGACATCCGGTGACTCTCTGGGGTTCCGAAGAGTTTTGTGTCACGACTCCGACAGAGACCAAGAGGACCGAGGGTAGTCCAATCTCTGATTTACTGAGTCCCAAGAGTCGTGGGAATGTCCGTTGCGACCGGCAAAATCAACCGCACAGACACGACCCCGTCTACGAGTGCGGAGACCGTACCGTCCTTAGGACGTAGATGCCTCCTTTTCTCCTGATCGCCTGTGTCCTGTGAGTCACACCGAGACAGGGATCCGCACTCTCGGTCCAGACACCTACATAGTAACACGTAAACCGACGTGACGTGCCGTCCACCCTAGAATCAAGGGGTTAGAATCCAGATTGGTTTCCCAATCTGGTGGTAGAGGCTGATTTTACGCTGTGTCTGTGTTTGTGTGTGCGTGTGCACACGTATGTGTTGGCGTCCTAGTCCCGTCTACTTGTGTGACTCAGTTGTGGGGTCCGGACTGGGTTGGTCTCTAGGTTGGACGCGGGGGACTCCACCTTCGCACCTCACAATTGCACCCGACGATCCCCTCAGGGAAGAAAACAAAAAATTCGACGACTTCGTCCGTGAGATAAAGTACTACTCATCTCCGTCGGTTGTATACCGAACATCCGGGACAAACAACTTGGATAAGGTTGAACCTCTACACTCGGGGGGAGGAGTTCACATTTCTTCGGGGAAACGAGCGCATTAAGTCTAAAATTCATGGTGAGTCCAGACCAAAGTCCAGACCGTTATCTTTGTTTTAGAAAGAGTGGCAAAGTATCTAACCCGGAGGAACCATACAAAATTCACTTACGTCAATCGACTTGGGAGACTATCAAGACCCTTACTTCATTTAGCCCCATTGAGTCGGAGTGGTCGAGTGACCGTAGAACGAACGGAAGTAAATTAGTGTCGAGACCTTTACAAAACCGAACAGAACGACGTGCTCTTTCGAACTAATGCTGTCTTAGGCCTTTATATTCAATCCGTATGAATACTTCATTGTAACTCATCCGATATTGAATATAACCAGATATTTAGAAATTTTCAGTAACTACCCTTTCTTGCATAAATAAGTTAAGAAGATTAGAAGGGTAAACTTTCTTTTAAGAAGTGTCTTGTCAAACGTACACAAGGTCCAAGGTTTTGTTTGTCTTGATTTTCAAAGTCTAATGGTCTTTCTTCATTTTGTGTACCGGACAGTATTTGCACACTCACCTGAGCGTCTTGTGTCAGTCATTCCCCAATTTACCGTTTTTATTCTGGAGTGTCGAGAATTTCATGGAGGATCCCGACGAGACGACCCGAGACAATCCCTAAGTTCTCGATCTTCACGACCGGGAGACCCCTGAATGTCAGGTCCAACCCTCTGTTCTACACAACATTGAGTCTCTTTTCAATTTGTTGTAATTTCACACACTGGCCTAAAGGGAGCAACGAGTCTACCATTTCTTAGACGGACGTTACGTCCTCTGGGTTCTAACTAGGGACCCAATCCTTCTAGGGGACCTCTTCCCCTACCGATGGGTGAGGTCATAAGGAAGGACCTCTTAGGGTACCTGTCCCCTCACACTACCCGATGTCAGGTACCTCAACTTTCCTCAGTCTGTGTCAACTCGCAGATTCGTATGTTTCACACATTGATAAATGTTCTCTCGTTACCCACTTGTTAAAGTTCCAAAGGATAGTCAACGGTAACAAGACGTAACCTTTCTGCCTTGACACCGGTCTTTTCTTCATCCTGAACTGGTGTCTGTACTCATTCACCGAGTGTCTACTTTCCTACCCCGAAAAAGATACACCCGTCTCACTTCACCCGTCTCCCGTTTCTCCCCTCTAACTTTCTATACTAGGCCTCTTCGTCTTTGACACATCTCTACGACCCTTTTCGAGTCCGTAAACTTGAAGTACAAAATGGTTAAAACGTTTATACGGCTCTTTTTGACCTCTTTTTTCTTTAGAAAGGGTGTTTCGGATCTAAAACATTATTGATGACCAGTAGACCCGAATAAATGACGTCTTCTCAAATTTGTGTGCAAAATAACATTTTGAAATAAATCTTATAACACATGTCGGTAAGACTCTATACTTTATATTGTTTTTTGGTCTTAAATTTTCCAGTTACGAATATACGAAAGACACTATCCAAAAAGACACAGTCCAGAAAAAAATTTTAATATCTGACTTTACGACGAAACAGGTTTCACCAAACTTTATAGAGTGTACCTTTCCAAAGAGTCACTCTTTTGTCAATACATTAATATGAGTACAAACGGAGTGAAGACACGTGAAATTAAATAATCTTCATTTAGAAGATTGACTCCCTTGGAGGGGTCAGGATTCCGTCTTGGAGTCTTAAATGGTATCCAATCCTTTTGACTACCAAAATAAAGTAAATAAAAAATGAAGTATGTTTATTAAAATAATATTAAAATTAAAAGAGTTAATGTTAATGGTATGACGGATAATGTAAATTATCTTTTAAAACTTATAAAATATTCTTTTATGAAATTTGTAATTCTTATTAAAATAAAAATTAATTGATATGATAAGAAAAACTAATTTCTTATAAGTCTAAAAATGTTCACGGTAAGAATGTGAAAGTCGAGTCACCCGATGTTCTTTTGTGTCTTTTTGTTACTTTTTTTTTAGTCCTTAAGTTATGTGTTTGTTTTACTCTTCAATTTCTCTATCTTTAGTACTACCAAAATCTAGATCCCGAAACCCAGTTAAATGTTTTCCAGTCGACCTCCCTTCCTTCGAACCGACGGACAAAGAGTAGGTTCAATGTGACCGAAGCTCGTCCGTCTGGAGTCCTACCGGGGTCTTGGTTACCTTTGACGACCGGTGGGACTGGGATTTAATGACAGGAAGAGGGTTGATTGAAACGTTTACTAAGTGAAACTCAAACGGTCGTAGTGTTTCACTCCTTATGTTTCTCGTGGAGACTCCACGGAGGAACCATAGAGAACCACGAAGACGGGTGGGACCATACCGTGTCCCTACTTAGTCCCCCGAAGTTGAGATGGGTCTTCCGTAAATTCGATAAACGGGTTTACGACTCAGACCGGTCGAAGTCTCGAGACGGGAACGGAACGGGGAGATTCTCCCGTGTCTGGTACAAGGTGTTTCCGGTAACTTTACATTCGGGTCTGGGTCTTCAAGTATAAACTGGCTACTTACGCACGTAACACTCAGACACTCACAGAAACGGCGGACACCCATAGGTCATTTTCCGGCCGAACATATGCAATTAACTTTCCGGACTTCACACTGTCTCATCGACGGCAGCCACTTCGTTCCTACCTCTTCGGTCCGACAGGTCCCGGTCGGTCCCCTCGGAAGTGTCGGTCCACAAACACCTTCTCCTACCCTACTCCACCCGTCCTTGTCGTACTGCGTCTAGGCCCCTCTCCTTTTCGGACCGATTCATCCTTCGACCGATTCGCCACGACCGTTTCTGAGAACTCTCAGGGAACCTGACGTTCCCCGAGGTTGGTCGGGTAGGATTTCCTTTAGTCAGGACTTACAAGTAACCTTCCTGACTACGACTTCGACTTTGAGGTTATGAAACCGGTGGACTACGCTTCTCACCTAAGCAAACTTTTCTGGGACTACACCCCTTTCTAACTCCCGTCCTCCTCTTCCCCTACTGTCTCCTACTCTACCAACCTACGTAGAGACTGAGTTACCTGTACTCAAACTTATTCGAGACCCTCAACTACTACCTGTCCCTCCGGACCAAACGACGTCAGGTACCCCAGCGTCTCAGTCTATGCTGACTCGTTGACTTGACTTAACTTGACTTGACCTGACTTCATCCTTCACGGCCTCGGGGTACCTCCACCGCCACTACTCCCGCCCCTCTTTCTGTCAGTCCGACTCGCACGGACGTGTCCACGAAGATCCCTCCGACCGAGCAAAAGGAGGGGGAGACACAAGAAGGGAGACAGATGGCGGTCACGGGGTGCGGAGCCCCATGATTGGTCCAGAGAACAAAAGACAGAAGACTACGAAACTGTAGTACCGGAACGACTGAGATCTTCCGGACTGAGAGAGTCCCGACCAGTCAAGATCTCTGTCAGTTGTTGAGTGGGTGTTCACGTGTAAAGTTTATGTTTGGTTGGGTAGGTCCCAGGGGAAGGTTGGTGCAATAACAGATCGTGTCATCTTCTCGGGGAACACCCTGTCTCTGCCTGGACATACATTTAAAGTGAGATAGTTTAATAATCAACACACTGAAACGATCATTAAACTGGTAGATATTAGATTCCCAAGTAGATATTTTATTTCCACTATCATAAATAGGTTATTCCGACAAGACTCCTATTATATTCTACTATTAGTACTTTACTTTCGGGACTTGTGAGACCATTTACTTCTTCACCACCACGGAGAGGAAAATTGGATTCGTTCAAGGGACCACCAGGTCACCGATTCTGAAACCCAAGGGTTACGTCCCCTAGATCCAAGTTAGGGACCAGTCCCTTGATCTAGGGTGTACGTCGTTGATTCTCAATCGTGCCACGTTTATTTCTGGGGTGTGTAACGTTGATTCTGGTCCATGTCGGTTTATTTATAAAAAAATTTTCTGCATCGACCAGTAACATAATCATGAACATGTGGTCACTAAGACATCGACGAGTATGGACTTAATCGGGTGTACCCATCTCGACTTTTTACCCTTTTACATAACCATCTTTTCAGAATGAAGACTCCTCTCCATATCCGTCCGTCCTGACTGCAAGTCAGTCGTACGAGACCATATAAGTCTCGTCAACAAGTTTATCCTCGCTGTAGGTGGACCCACCCACGACCCGGCGAAGGAACCCGGAAGAAGGGTGGTACCGAGGGTAGTGAGGTTCGTGTGTCCAACCCGGAGGTCCTACTCCGAGTGCCGTGACGGCGACGACAGGTAAGGCGGTCAGGCATGGGTCCCACGAGACCAACGATCGGTGGATCGTCCAGTGGTGACGTCCGTTTCGTCTTCTTCCCGACGGGACGCCGGGAGTCTACTTCTCAGGGACAGGAACCCATCGCCAACCAGTTCCACCTTTGTACGCGACCCGTAAAACGGTAGGAAAGTGGACGAACCCAGTTTCTCTATTTCTCTCGATCTACGACGAAGGAGGAAAGAGAGGAGGGGACAGAAGTACAAGTGTACACTTTCGTTGGAGGACCCCTATTCAATTGTAAAATCTGGGATTCCTTTTTTACTTTTACAGGTATGAATACTTTTACAACAAAGTTTCGTCTAGACACGATATGATCCGACTGGGCTCTCTATTTTAGTGCAAAGAGACCCGAATTCAGAATAGAGTACACCGGAGAGACTTGACATTGACGAGTGTTAAGTAGTATTCCCGTTGAAGAATTTTAGGGGGGTGGTGTTTAAGGCAGACACGGCTCTGGTGGTCCGGGGAAGTGTAAATGATGGTCAGACCTATGATGACCGAAGCTAATCTAGAAAACTTTTGTATCGAGGTCAAAAGACACTCGAGTTGGTACTTAGGTCCTCCGTAGAGTCAGTGTAAACTCGACAACGAACCCCGTCCTTTCCAATGAGACCTCAAACTCGGTTCCTAGAGTGGGGAAACGATACCCGTAAACCCTCTTCCGAAGACTCTAGACTGTTTGAGTCGATTTCTACCAAGTACTTGATACAAGTAGAGTGGTGAAAGTCTTCCTTTGTGAGTTGAGTATGAAGGAAAGTATGTATTATTGACGTATCGAAAGGTACATTAGAAGTATACATTGGAAGAGAGGAAAGAATTTTTAGGGTACTTCATGGGGTAAAATGTCTACTTGTTTTACTCTAAATCTCCGTAATTCAAGGAACAAGTGTCTGTCTGATCTTTATCTTAGAAAGGTATACTATGAGGTGGGAATTGGTTTAACGAAACTTAACTCCTTCATATTCATCCTTCATCCTAAGGAAAATTTAATAAAACTGGAATGAAAATTTCTGTCGTAACTAATTGAAATAGGTGTGAGAGGTAGTTATTTAACTTTTCGATTCTTCACCCATGTCATTTGTAAATACACTTCTGAATGATATTCTTGATCTTTTTCGGAATCGGTAGTAGATCAGGTCAAAAAGGGTTTCCTGCAGAGTCCTACAATTATCTGTATTACGTAATTTTCTTAAAGTATTTTTTATTTTATTTTCTTAAAGTACTCATTTATTTCAAACTTTGTCAGTAAATCTACTAATTCGTCCACACAAATGGCTTCCGATAGTCCTAAAATTGTCTGACTATACAGACACTAGTCCGCTAGTGTACAATTTACAAATTGTTGGTTAAGATGTCTCTACTTAGAGACGAAAAGTCCACTGAAGACACAAACTGAAGACACCATATTTATGAGGGTGATTCCAGGTAAAAGTCGGTGGTTGTGTTGTAGTTACTTACACTTCGACCTCTCTATGTGTCTCATCATACGCACAGTGTATGAAACACTTTGTATGTTGTCTGCATATGTTGGAGTTCTCGTTTTACTTTTGTTCTACGTCATTTATTAATCCTTCGTAACCAAACCCATTAATAATGGAACCAAAAATTATGTTAAGTAAATAAAATTTAATATAGTAAATTAAAAATTATTATTGGTGTACATTGTAAACCGAGTGTTTTGAAGACTTTCAAGTCGTTAGCTGAAAACGTTCACCCTTGTTTGACCGGGGTCGTGTAGTGACGAACACTAGGGGCTTCCCTGACCCACCCACAGATAGTGCACCATGGAAGGTTTTAATAAACTGGGTCCTAGGAAAGAAGCCCATCATAAAATATCCTAAACACAAGGGACCTCAGAAAGCTTTAACGACTAGATCAAATTGACACAGGAAAAAGGGGGAACAAAAGTAAGTAAAAGTTTCAAACATACAAAAGGACTGACGATCGACCCTCAAACTGTATGGTGTGAAAGTGGATTAAGTCTATCCATTTATGAATAACCTGAAGAAATTATATGTTTTATAAAACGAGTAAGACATCTCCTAAGATCTACTGATTCTCAAGAACACGTACCTTCCATTCAACATCCTATTTAGGTACTTCTTGACGTTACCTTCTGTGGTGCACCGATCACATCCCCTTTCCAATGTTCGTCTATTCAATCGCTCTAGTCTTCTTTTGTCTTAGTGTAGGTTGACATCTACAATGTCACCCTCCATTAGCCCATGTTTCGCCCCGGACTCTAGGTCGTTACGGAGAACGAACTCTGACCTTCTACACGTGTCCATCTGTCACAAGAAGGACACTTTATTTTCAGTAAGTCAGCACAGGCTGAGAAACGTTGGGGAACCTGACAGTGGGTGGTCCGAGGAGATAGGTACCCTAAGAAGTCCATTCTTATGACCTCACCCAACGGTAAGGGAAGAGGTCCCCTAAAAGGGTTGGGTCCCTGACTTGGGCCCAGAGGACGTAACGTCCGTCTAAGAAATGGTAGACTCGGTGGTCCCTTCGAGCAATCACAAGAAGTACAAGTTCCATATAAGTAAGTGAGTACGTACTGAAGAAGTTGTCTGTTCTCCCCTCCAGGACCACGTTCCGGTCACTTCGGTTACAAAACTTCCTATACGCAAAATTTTTTAATGGCCAATCCGACCTACAAACAAGGGTCCGATCGTTCGATGAACCCGAAAAAGAAGACACTTAACAAACACATAGAGGAAACGGACCCAAAGGGTCCACCGTGATCACCATTTCTTGGACGGTTACTTCCTCTGTCTTCTCTGTGTCCAAGCTGGGGACCCAACCATTCTAGGGGACCTCCTCCCGTACCGTTGTATGAAGTCACCAGAACGGACCTCTTAGGGTACCTGTCTCCTCGGTCCGTTCGACATTAGGTACCCCAGTATCTCGACCTGTGCTGACTTATCCGAACCGTGTGTGCGTAGGAAACGGGTGAAGACATCTCCAACAGGAAAAACAAAAAGACGGTGAAACGTCGTGAAAGAACGTACAGGAAAGCACATTTGATGTCTGCAAACTTTGAACTTTAGGAGTTAAAACTATTGTAGTTTAGGTTATTAAAAAGAAAAAAATACCAAATACGAAACCCCCTGAAAAAGTTTTTAGGAGGTTATGAAAAAAGATAATTGAAATATGGAAATAAAAGTGTAAAGATAAAAATTGCTCTAAATCTAAATCACTCTAACCACTTCGTCAGGAGGTTGAAATCATAAGAGACACAGTACTCCATCGTGGGAAAAATTTATTAGGTAGAAACGGGTTCTTTATATGGAACACTAAAGAAAATGAAATTTAACAAAAGAGACAATAACAATAAACTAATTAAGTAATATATATTTGTAATTTTAAATAACGTAGAAATAAACCAGACACAATGTAAGAAAAAGTAGTGTAAGAAAAGTTGGAAAGACATAGAAAATTATTTTATTTTTATAACCCCTATTGTAATTGTTACTTATTAATCGCGTCACTCATTCGTGTCGGAATTCCGGATTAACTGGTAACAATAGAGACCCCCTCCCCCCACACAAGTAGTCTCTCTGTGTCGTTTTTCCATTATCACCAAGAGTAAGGAGTCAATAGTAAGACAAGAAACGTAGAGACAGGGTTCTCCTTTTTAGGGTTGTTCCCGGTACTCTCTTGGGTATAAATGAAACCTTAGTAAGGTAAATAAAAAGGAAAGTACCTGGTAAGTTTAAGATTGGTAACCAGTCAGTAGACGTACCGAACTATTAATTACTTTAAACTATTAAATTCACCGGAAGGTAATCTTTTTTAACGTGTTATAAGGTACTTTAATACTAAAACTTAACGTAAGAACTTTGTCCGGATCTTCGGTGTCTTACTTTCGTTACCCTTCACACTCAAACCTTGTCCGTCTAGACACTTTGGCACAAGGACTCCAGACCTGCGTTTCTAAACCGTTACCCTAAGTGTCTGAGCTCTCCCGAAGTCTCATCCCTCGTGTTCGTCGGGGGTCCACGTCGAGACTAAACACAAGGTAAGTTTGTTTTATGGAACGAAGGACTTACGACGAAACCGAATTAAAGTCGTCTCATCGTTAAGAATTAGGTTTCGTTAGTTCTTCTTAAACAAGTCACCAGTTTGTCGTAAAAAGACTTACGAACCTTTAGTGCTTCCAGGCGACAATGTGTTATAAGAGATCGTTTGTTTCGTCTCTTTTGGTTATTTGTACGGTCTGTTACGGTCCCAGTCAGGCCTGTCGGGACTTTACCTGGTTCTGAGGTCTTTTCACGTACAGAGGTAACGGAGTTGACACTTTACCCATGCGTTATGTTGAAGTACGACTTTAGACTTTAACATGAAAATGTCCCCTCGTATACACACACTCTCACACACACAGAAGTGTTAAGCAGGTGCAATGTTGATGAGAAAGTTGGATCAGGTTTCCACCGTCTTCATTGAAACTAATTGGGACTTAAAAATTTCTTATTTAATAAGTCAGAGGAAAGTCGGAGGTTTCGTGAAACAGGTACAAAAGTAATGTAAGACAGAATCAATTATTAGATAAGTAGGTAGAAGGGTCTATCTGAAATTCAAGGGACCCCGACATATAAGTGTATAAAAGTTTCAGGTCACGTATATAATTAGGACCGTATATCATTCGTGATATAGTACAGATTTCTTACTCACATATTTGGTTTCTGACTTCAGATGGATATAAGACTAGTACGTAAATGTTCTATGAAACTTTCTCATTTAGATTATCGTAAGTGATACGTATCTAAGTTTCTTCAACACATTATCTGTTCTATGTCGTCCTCTGACAAACGACCTACTACTTCTTTTTGTAAATGTAGTGGTAGAAATCTAGACTTGTTTTTAACTTCCGTTAAAGGTAAGGTTAGTAAATAATAGATTTAAAAAGTGGTGACTCCACTGACCTTACAGTTTCCGTCATGTTTAAACGTACTGAATTTTTATATAAGGATTTCGAGAAACCCTGTAATTATTTTAGTGTTCTTTTTCAGTCACCGAACCCGGTCAAAGTTAAAAGTGAAAAACAAGTGTTTTACAGGGATATACTCTTCTTTAATAAACTTAAAAATGAGTGGAACTTGGTAATTAGAGTCATTAAATTAAGATGATGTACACATAAAGATTATAGTTTAATTAAATTATTTGTCTTATCTGTCACAGTTAGTAAAGGAATTTAAAGTCAGTGTGTGTAATGAGTAGATATATTCCCATTGATTTTACCTCTTAAACATACATTAAATATGTATGATTGTATAAGTGTGCGAACACACAACTTTCCTTGAATATGAAGGTCTCCCACCTTTTGAAGTAAAAAGTTCTATCAATGCTCTTTGATTAAACTTAATCACTCTAAAATCCTTACCCAAAATCTGTCGACCCATATTGACCAATTATAAAAGTCTCAACCCCTACTAACTAATTACGACAGATTGTTTCTGTCTTAGGGACTCAACCTACTTATTAAAAGGAATCAGACTCTAAGTCTTGGGTGTTAAAACCACGATCGAGTAGTTTCTGTAAACCCCCGTCTCCCTCATCCTCCGGTCCTCACGGTTTCGTCTCCGACGATGCATCGTAGATTTCTTGGAAAAATTCTAAAATCAGGAAATAGAATGTCATCGGTGACACTTAATCCCTCCATCAAAGTCACCGTATAAGGTCTAACTCATCGGAGGATTTAAGAACCTCCGATAGATCCGTAAGTTTAATCTAGGTCGACCTGTATTTCCATGAAGAGAAGGGCCGAAGTTTCTGGTTATGTTTTTGTTTGTTTGTTTATTACTTTTGTTTTCGGTTTGTCGTTTTTGTCTTCTTTCCTGAAGTTGTCAAATGAAGAAAGGTTGAAAGGTCCGTGGGATAAGATACGTGTCGAAAAAACTTTATAGAGTCTAATTGTATTGAGATATTATAGTAAAATCTAGTGAATTTTAACCAAGGGAGTTCTAAAGATATCCGTGTCTTGTTTCCGATTTGTTTGAGTGTCTTGTTAAAGATATCCGTGTCTTGTACGTCACAAACGATGACGTATGGGACCTTATTACGGACCGTAGGTGAGAGGTAATCAACTTACTTTCTTCCGATCCCAAAACAAGAAAAAATTAACTTCACATGGACTAGAATGTCTAGGTTTACGGTCCAAGTCTCAACAATCCAACCTTCCGACATGTGAATAAGGTCACTAAGACGGTAATAAGATTAGAGAAAACCTTAAGAGAATAACCTTAAGGACAGAATCTGGTTCCGTACACCAAAAACTTCCTAAATAACCACCGTTTGAAACCAAAACACTCTTCTAGACGATAAGTCTTTTACGTTTTACGTAGACCTCGGGTCAGACCATTCATTCAAATCATTAAATTGAAAAATTAGAGTAAGTATACACTAATCTTTGATTGGTCTGACTAAAAGGTTACGTAAGGTATTTTATATAGACTCTCGTCGAGGTTTATCCTTAAAGTGTCTACAAAACTTCTTACCACCATGGTAACCTTATTCACATTTTAGATCCACCCGTTGGTGGAATTTATTTTTATATAGGGACAATACAAAGAAATTTTCTAGAAAACTTCAAAACAGTGTAATCTTTTTGGTTTCAGGTTCACTAAGAGTAAAGTATAGATGTTTGTCACGGATATCTAATAAACCTTCACTGGTGCCGGTTCGGGGAAAAGAGTAGTAGTCCTGGTCACCAGGGTTAACGAGACTACTCCGACTCAAACACCAGTAGAAGGAACCAGAAAGTCCTATCGTCTTTCTTATCGCGATCATGGGTACGAAGAAATCGGTCGACGTAAAAATGACCTTAATTTTATTAGTTGAAGACCTGATGGACAATTGAAGAATGTACGACTCTACTCTTATCTAACTTCGACTCCCTTTTGCGACTATATGAATTTTGTTTCTTGGTTTTATCGGTATATTTGTTTGGAGTCCTTTTAAATTGGTTCTTTAATAACGGTTTATTTAGGGGTCGGACAGTTTTACGACTTATAAAACAAAGTTTTTCGTTGATATAAAAATCAGAGACGGTTCGAACAGTTGTGAGATTATTGTTTGAATTGTAAACAAAATTTTTTTTTTTCTACCCTCACTGGTAAAAGTGTTTGGGATGGCCGAAGTAATATATAGTCGCCTCGTCTTTACGTGTTAACTGAGAATCACTAGTGTTTACGATCCAACCCCAGAAACATCCAGTAATTACTTCACTTTCTTTTATTTGTCGATGACAGTCTACCGTCAAGGTACCTTTGACGACCAAAGAACTTGGTAAGGGTGTTCTTGTTTTCTGTTCGACTTTTATTTTCGTTTGAGACCAGAACAAAGTACCACCAAGTGATCGTCAAAGAAGAGAAAGAAAGGGGGAAATCACAAGTAAAATAACTGGGGTGACAACATTCTCCCTGAAGGGGTCACCGAGGTCACCATTTCTTAGGAGGACGTCACATCCTCGGTGTCCTCTGTGCTCAAACTAGGGATCCAGCCCTTTTCTGGGTGAGTCATAAGAACGGACCTCTTCGAGGTACCTGTCTCCTCTGACCACCCGACGTGAGGTATCCCAACGTTTCTCAGCTTGTATTGACTTCTCTGAATCGTAACGTACGTATAACATTCCACCTCTCGACTTCATTGACTAGTCTTTAAAGTCCTCGTCTCGGTAATCTTAGACACGTCGGTGTGGTAATAAAACGGTTGTTCCCAGACATATCAGTTTCGATACCAAAAAAGTAATCAGTACATACCTACACTCAAGTCAAATCAAGTCAGCGAGTCACCACAGGTTGAGAAACGTTGGAGTGCTTGGCGTCGTACGATCCGGAGGGACAGGTAGTTGTTGAGGATCTCAGGTGGGTTTGAGTACAGGTAGCTCAGTTACTACGGTAGGTTGGTAGAGTAGGAGACAGCAGGGGAAGAGAAGACGGGAGTTAGAAAGGGTCGTAGTCCCAGAAAAGGTTACTCAGTCGAGAAGTGTAGTCCACCGATTTCATAACCTCAAAGTCGGAGTTGTAGTCAGGAAGGTTACTTGTGGGTCCTGACTAGAGGAAATTCTACCTGACCAACCTAGAGGAACGTCAGGTTCCCTGAGAGTTCTCGGAAGAGGTTGTGGTGTCAAGTTTTCGTAGTTAAGAAGCCACGAGTCGAAAGAAGTGTCAGGTTGAGAGTGTAGGTATGTACTGGTGACCTTTTTGGTATCGGAACTGATCTACCTGGAAACAACCGTTTCATTACAGAGACGAAAAATTATACGACAGATCCAACCAGTATTGAAACGAAGGTTCCTCATTCGTAGAAAATTAAAGTAGTGACGTTAGCGGTAGACGTCACTAAAACCTCGGGTCTTTTTCTTTCAGTCGGTGACAAAGGTGACAGAGGGGTAGATAGACGGTACTTCACTACCCTGGTCTACGGTACTAGAATCAAAAGACTTATAACTCGAAATTCGGTTGAAAAAGTGAGAGGAGAAAGTGACCTACGACTTCTTAACTACGAAAACTTGATACCACAACCTCTTCTGAGAACTCTCAGGGAACCTGACGTTCCTCTAGTTTAGTCAGTCAGGATTTTCTTTAGTCAGGACTTATAAGTAACCTTCCTGACTACGACTTCGACTTTGAGGTTATGAAGTCGGTGGACTACACTTCTCGGTTAAACAGTCTTTTCTGGGGCTAAGACCCTTTCTAACTTCCGTCCTCCTCTTCCTCTACTGTCTCCTACTCTACCAACCTACCGTAGTGGCTAACTTACCTGTGCTCAGACTCGTTCGGGGTCCTCTGCCACTACCTGTCCCTTCGGACACACGACGACAGGTACCCCAGTGTCTCTCAGCCTGCGCTGACTCGCTCACTTGTCGTCGTCAAACAAAAATGACGAAAAACGAAATAACGAGCAGAGTCCATAGCACAAAAAATGTTTAACTTGAAAACGTTGGAATGGAGTTCGTTCAGGTAGTTGTGGTAAAGGGTTGTCGTGACCCCTTATTCCTTTTTAATTTCGTGCTCACATATTGACGACCTATTTGGAATTAAACTTTTACATTACCTAATAAAAGATACCTATTCAGTTATAACCAGTCTTGTGTACGACTGTGAAATTAAATAAAGATGGTTTACTCAGGTAACTCTAAATTTTGTTGTTGTTGTTTTTTAGGTTTTTTGGGGTTTGCGGAAGGTTAACAAGACCTCTTATTTTTTCCTCGATCAGACGGAATAATCGAACACGATTGTTTTATATTGGGGGGTTTGAACCGAAACTATATAAATTTTGTTATTCTAATCGGCAAAGACGATGGGGTCACCCTTATCTCAACATTATTTGACCTATAACAGACCCAACCACACTCGAAATTGGGCCATCCTCTGGCTTTTTATGAAGAATGTATCAAGTACCAACTTTAGTATTCTCGGTCCAAGAGAAAATAAGTGTAAAGAAGGACTCTTCTAGAGACACTTAACTTCTGGCACTCGGATCCATATCCGTCGACTCTGTGTGAATGCGTAAAAACTGCCCACAGTCAGGGGAGAAGGGAAGTGGGGGAGAGGGCCCTATTACACATATGACCTGGATTCTGCTCCGAGACATCTCTGACCATACAGAAACCAACCAAAACCAAAAACGAAAATAAAACCTTAACGTTTCACACTTACTTCTCTCCTGCTACACTAACAAGTCCCTGGCCCGTTCCTATGTTCCTCTTCGACGACGAAGAAGAGACAGAAGAAGTTTTACAAATTAATGACCGTACAGAATCTAAACCAAAGAACCCTTTCGGAGAATCTTTTCGACTTTCTTGGTAACGTGATAAAGAGGTTTGAGACACGATTCTCCCTAAGGTCGACACAGGACGGTCTTGGAAGAACATCCTGCAGTGGGTGCTGACGGACGCACGTACACTTTGTGTCGACTTGTGATGTCGAAACCCCAGAACTCGTTCGGTAAGTAAATTTTTATGAATATGACTTTGAATAAATACTTTTAAATAGTCTATAAATACTTTTAAATAGTTTCTATAAACACCCCCGATGGTTTTTGTAACCGCACCTTAAGTCCCCGTGGGTTTCAGAATGTAACCCGAAAGTTCACCGAGATCACTATTTCTTGAGTGGACGGTTACGTCCAAGTTAGGGACCCAGTTCTTCTAGAGGACCTCCTCCCGTGCCGTTGGGTGAGGTCATAAGAACGAGTCTCTTAGGGTACCTGTCTCCTCGGACCACCCGTTGGTATGCCAACCTTTCTCAGTCTTTACTGACTTTACCGAATCGTACGTGTCTGTTCCAGAATATAATCGTCCATCCCCGTTATTGACTAATGTAAGTCTAATGACCACAATAACCTTGTCGTAGACACAGATGGGTCACTCCAATTGTGTTCTCTCTCTATTGTCGTCACTGTAAAACGTGTAGAATCCGATTAATATTGCTAGACAATAGTTGACTTATACAGGGGATTCTAAGTCTACAACTTCGGATTAGGGGTCACACTACCACAAACTTCCACCCCCGAGACCCTCCATTAATCCAGTACCCCTACCCCAGGAGTACGATCTCAATTTACGGGACATTCTTCCCTGTGTTCTCTCTACTACCGACAGAACCGGTCCCTCCTGTATCATTCTTCCACTGACAGACGTTCGGTCCTTTAGGTGAAAGTGGTCTGTGGTCGACCACTATGGAAGTAGATTCTGAAGGGTGGGGTCTTGACACTCCTTATTTTAAGACAACAAATGTGGGGGATCGGATACAGTAGAACAATATCGTCGGGTTTGATCCTGTAACCGTGACTTCATTAAAATAGTTGCGAACGAAAGTCTTTGTTAATCCTTTAAGGGAGTGGGGGTATCAAAGTTCTCCAAACATTTAAAAAATAAATAACATCTATGAAGTATAAGATTCTTATTGAAAACCGAGTAAAAGATTGTCTCACAGGTTACGAAACGACTTAAGTATTGAATCTCGTAATTAAAGGGGCGAGACCCAAAAGGAACCCATTTAATTCTTAATATCTTTACTACTTTGTGTACTGTTCTCTTGATAATTCTTATATGTCTTTAAGTGTTTCCTTTTCTGTATTTTTACAACATCAGACTACAATCGGTTTCTCATGTTTGAAAGTCAACATTCTATTATACAAGACCTCTAGATTACATATCGTACCACTTACATTAATCACTATATCACATATGAACTTTAGACGATTCTTTCTTTTAGAGTTTACAAAAGGGTGAAGGGGTGTGTGTTTTACATTGATACACCCTATTACCTAGACCATTAATCGATCTAACATCACTAATAAAGTGTTGTATATACATATGGTTTTGTAGTATAATAGATTGAATTTATATATGTTAAAATTAAACAGTTAGTATGGAGTCAAGCCAAGTCAATGAGTCAGTACAGACTGAGAAACGCTGGGGTACCTGGTGTCGTGTGGTTCGAAGGGACAGGTAGTGGTGAGGGCCACGAAAGAGTTCGAGTACAGGTAACTCAATCACTACGGTAAGTTGGTAGAGTAGGAGACAGCAGAGGAACAAGAGGGCGGAAGTTAGAAAGGGTCGTAGTCCACCCGTTTCATAACCTCAAAGTCGAAGTCGTAGTCAGGAAGGTTACTTATAAGTCCTGACTAAAGGAAATCCTGACTGACTAAACTAGAGAAACGTCAGGTTCCCTGAGAGTTCTCAGAAGAGGTTGTAGTGTCAAGTTTTCGTAGTTAAGAAACCGTGAGTCGAAAGAAATATCAGGTTGAGAGTGTAAGTATGTACTGATGACCTTTTTGGTATCGAAACTGATCTACTTGGAAACAACTATTTCATTACAGAGACGAAAAATTATACGATAGATCCAACCAGTATCGAAACGAAGGTTCCTCGTTCACAGAAAATTAAAGTACCGACGTCAGTGGTAGACGTAAGTAAAACCTCGGGTTCTTTTATTTCAGAGAGTGACAAAGGTAACAAAGGGGTAGATGAATGGTATTTCACTACTCTGGTCTACGGTACTAGAATCAAAAGACTTACAGCCCAAAATTCGGAGTAAAAACTCAAAATTAATATTGAGTAATAATTAATCAATTTTAGTATTCAGTAGTATTAATTTTGAGTAATTTAATACTCAAAATTAGTATGGAATCATTTCAGTTTTTTGGTTTGGTTTGTTTTTTTCCACGTATACATGTCTCAAAATATAATATGTATTATATTAGTAACTAATATAATTATTTTCTTACTTGTCATATATAATTTTAAAAAAATATTTAATCTTCTATTAACGAAATGTTACAACAATCAAAGACGACCTGTTGTTACACTTAGTCGATATTCCTGTGTATATAGGGAAGGGAGAACTAGGAAGGAGTGTGAGGGGGTAGGGTGGGGAGATCCAGTAGGGTCTCGTACCTCGACTCGAGGGACACAATGCGTCGTCGAAGGGTGATCGATAGACAAATTGTGTACCATCACATATATACAGTTACGACAAGAGAGTTAAACAGGGTGGGAGAAGAGGGGGACGACGTATTATATAACTTATTCATAAATAATCACCTCCTCATGAATTGATTTAACACCATGTAAATAAGTACGTTACTTTTGGTTATGTCACTAATTTTTCTAATTCCTTCAAGAATTATTTGACTAGACTCTTTTTGGAGGATACCTCAATTTTTTTGTTACGACGTTAGACCCACCCCGTCCCTTAAACTCCCCTCACACCCATTCGTCTTTCTATAATACTTTCATAACGTCGTTTATTAACTCATTTGACTGTATCAGATTCCATTTTGGTTCTCAGGAGCACAACCGGACACCGAACTACATAACAAGGGACTCTCAAGTTACCGCGTAACGACGGTGGTCGGTCTTCACGATTACGTCCAGAAGTGACTTATTCAAGTATTTAGGTTCTATTTCTCTAATTACATCATGACTATTCATTCTATGTATAAACACCTCTAATATACTTGTATTACACAACAGTAATGATACGATGAAATTTATGTAAAATAGACTAAAATTCTACATACTTAATCTCAATTACCAAAGGATATAAAAGTCTAAACTCAGTGTTATCAACTAAGTTACAATCCTTTTTTACATGAATAATTTAAACAATTTAAATGTACTGTACGTAAACTGTCAATGTGATTAATATCTACACGATTTATATTTTGACATCACACTTTACAGATCCTTTAAAGTAATCATTAATTCTCTCCTCTTTAATTAGGAAATTAAGTACTCCATTAAATTTATAATTCTTTGTTTTTGTTGAAAAGAATAAACCCCTGTTGAAGATAAAAAGAATTTTTTTAATTTTTCAAGTGTTCGATTTCTAAATATCTAAATTATTTAAGTCATGGTTAAAATTTAAGACGATGTCATTTGAAAAGGAAGACCTATGTTTTTAAGGGAAAATTTTCAACATTTTTTTAGGTAACTAGTGAGGGTAACACTAGAGTCTCTACGTCATTGAATTCACGAACTCTACCTTTTGTGAGTCTCTTTTAGAATTCAAAATTTTAGAACTGAAAATTTTAGGGAGAGGTTAGAGGTCCAATCGTATCGAAGGAAGGTAGAACCACTAGAACTGGGGTTTCGTACTGACCATAACTAGAAACGAGGAAAGGAGGAACCCCTACGGTGACCTCCCGTCTGTCTTTGTGTTCTGAAAGAAACATGAAGTAATTAAAAATGACCTTATATCAACGAAAACGTGTGTGCGAATCAACGAAATGTTACGACACAATCAAAGATGAAATGTCGTTTTACTTAGTCGACGTACAACTGTATATAGGGGAGAAAAAAACCTAAACGAAGGGTAAATCCAGTGGTGTCTCGTGACTCGTCTCAAGGAAAGAACACGATGTATCTTCCAAGAGTAATCAATAAATAAAATATGTATCATAGTAATCAAATATATGCAGTTAGGGTAAGAGAGTTAAGTAGGGTGAGGTGGAGAAGGGGGAACCGTAGGTATGAAAACAGAAGATACAAACACAGAGAGAAAGACGAAACGTTTATACTAGTAGATATGGTAAAAAGATCTAAGGTGTATATACGGAATTATATACTACAAACAAAAAGAGAAAGCCTCGATGAAGTGAGACATACTGTAAGAGGCCCAGGTAGGTACAGGTGTTCTAAATTAAAGGGGGTAGACCAAAAGACCTCTCTTTAATTAACATTTACAGAGTTAAGGAAAAGATTACCGTAATAGAGAAAGTAACCAAAAGGTTGAAGTGAAAAGACGTTATTAAGGGTTGTTCCTTAATTAAGTGAATGTCTTCAGGAGTACCAAGTATTTTTCCATAAGTCGTCACTTAAGTTCATATGGTCTTCAGACTTGATCCCTGTGCACGTTACTCTCTCCGTAATACGTGGACGTCAAGGATTCATCCAGAGTGACAAGGAACAGAGAAACTGACGTCACAGGAAAGAAGAGAAACAGATTGAATGAGGAGGTAAAAACTTTAACGTAGAAAAGGACTGACGAACTTATTAAAAAAGTCCCTGAATTAAGGGGGAGTAGGGTCGGGGTCTATAAGACTCCGAATAAATACGAAGACAGGTGTCGATAAACCATCAGGTAAGTTACCGATATAATGTAAAATAAATAAGTAAAGTGACAGTCACCTTTAAAGGACAACAAAAGTCAGAAAGATAAATAATGTTTATTACGACAATATTTATTGACATATGAGTAGAGGACCACACAAACGTGTTCTTTAAACGATCACAGATACTCATATATCCCCTCTTCCTTTACCATTGGGTGAGGTCATAAGAACGAACCTCTTAGGACACCTGTCTCCTCGGACCACCCAACGACAGGTATCCCAGCGTGTCTCAGTCTGTGTTGACTTCGTTGAATCTTACGTACGTACGCACTCACACATCCTTACCTAAACTACCCAGTGAAAATTATCCGCTACGAGACTAAAGATGACACGACGTCGTACATTCTGTAGGAGAACGATTTACAGAAATACTTGTGAACTATAACCGTTCTAAAACTTGTAAACGGTCAGTATCGTCAGACTTTAATACAGAATAATCCCAAAATTAAACACAAAAACTCATGTTTACTTAGCTCGTAGAAGTTTACAAACAATGAGAAACCAAAGGGGGGTAACACACAAGATACACAAGTATAAAACGGATAAAAAGGTAAGTGAATTATAAAAATTATCTCGAATCGTGTATCCTCCTATATATTTATATGTATATAAAACTTACATATTTGTTGACATGAGAATATAGTATCTTTAAGAAATATATAAATACTTGAATTAGGGAAAGAGTCCAAACATACACCGTTCACAGAAGAGGGTCAACTACCGTACATCAAAAGTAATAGTAAAGTATGAGTAAAGTACCATAGAAAGTTACTTATCTTTAATAAAATTAGATTGAATAAAACAGTTATAAAATAAATACTCAAAGTATGAAACTCAACGTAAATTCTTACTGAACCGAGCTTCGGTTCACTATTTCTACAAGAAGATATAAAAGAAGGTTTTCTCAAAACCTTTTTGTTTTGAAATAAAAACTTTATCAAAGTTCGAACGTCTATTCTACTTTCCTATTTTTATACGTTTCCTGTCATCATATCAAATATGGGTCTAAGTGTATAACAATGTAAAAACGGAGGTCAAAGAAAACGCAAGGAAGAGTGAAGTGAAAAAAAGAGAGAAGGAGAGAACTATGTAAATTTCTATCCTATTTATTTAGTACTAGGGAAGGGGTGTTTATGAAGTCACATATAAAGAATTTTTATCCGTATCACAAAATTTTCAAAATTAAACGTAAGGGGTGAATTTAGGAACTAGGGAGTCTTTAATTAAAGACTCATTCAATACTCCATCTCTATTTTTTAAACCGAAAAATGTCTCAATTGACTATCAGGGTGGGACATACTCTTCTCAGGTCCGAAAGGAGACATTACTGTGAAGTTGTTTATAGAGTAAAAATGTGTACGTACCGAGACCCGACCAATCAAATAGGGTAACCAGACAAACAGGTAAGATAACTCTAACTGGTGTGATAGAATTGGAGATATCATAACATCACTCGGAACGACAGTCTAACTCTTTTAAGGGGATGGAAGAGATAGAAGAACTAATGGTATTCGAGAAACTGAAAAGTATATTTATAATCTTAACCAAACAGTTGAAGGTTCTTTTCAGTAAACTCTGAGAACTAACGTCAAATTAATTTAGATATTTAGTCAAAATACGCTTGACTACAGGAACGTTTTGACTCGGAAGACGAGATACTTCAATCATTACATAGAGGTGAATAAATCTATAAAATTTGACAGAAAAATTTATGTGTACATATCTGGAAACGAATATCTTTCTATAACGTACTTAAAAAATCTAAATACTGATTAACTATAATATATATAAGAACTATAACATTTGTCATAGAAAAATTTTAAATTTTGAGACAATAACCATATCTTTTGTGTCTAACCCTAATACAGATTATTGGAACGACCTTACAATTACTAAAACATTTAAAAACAAACAAACAAAAGATACATCTATTAGTATACTATACACATATCATTATTAAAATAAATAATGAAAAGTTAAAAATATAGAAAGTAAAGAAAAAATAATAGATCCTACTGATGTTGACCATCTTGTTGTGACTTATCTTCACTCTTACCTACAGGAATTTAATAAGAACTAAAGTTTCCTTTATTAGAAATTATGGAGTTATAATTTTTCTTCAATGACCTTAAAAGATACCCATGAAAACAAACTTAACTCCTGTAAGAAAAAAATAAGAATCAGGTCCCGTATGACTTAAAGTGACTTACGAAAAAGACTTAGATAATCTTTTTTAGATACATTAAATACTAGTGTATGAGAGGAAGGAAATTAGACAATACAGTGAATATAACTATCTAAAAGACTTAGACTTGATTAAAACGTAAGGATTTTATTTGGAATGAACTAATATTACATTTTATATAACTAAATCAAATGGAAAAAAAAAAAATGTTAAAAACGGAGATAAAAGTACACAGTCGAAAAAGAAAAAGAAAAAAAATTCTTAATATGATTTAAATATTTCATTTAACTCCATCATAAAGGAGAAAAAGACGAAAAACTTTCTCAAACCATTCTAACTTTCATAGACAAGGACTTAAAACCCTCTTGAGTGGACATTTTGGTAGATCCGAACCTCAAAATAACACCCTTCTAAAATTTGATGACTAAATTAGAACATCAATAGTTTGGTAAGTTTAAGAGATAATGGCGAATTGAGAAAAAACCAGCAAATATAAAAAGACCCTTAAACAGATGAAGTGGGTTCACAAGTTAAATAAAAATGTTTGAACAAATATTATAAGAAGAAATAGAAACATTAGAGACGATATAGACACCAAACTTTAAAAACATCGAGTTAACGCAGGTTGAGAAACTCTGGGGTACCTGATATCGGACGGTCCGAGAGAGACGGGTACCTTAAGAAGTCCGTCCTTATGACCTCTCCCATTGGTAAGGGAAGAGGTCCCGTAGAAGGGCGGAGTTCCTGACTTAAGTCCAGACGTGACGTCCGTCTAAAAACCAAATCAGGAAAAGAAAAAAATCAGAATTACGGTAGATGGAAAAAGGAACTAGCCAAAACGACTCTCACAAAAACACAAAAATTTCTAGGTCAAAGACCGTAGAACTAGATGTGATGAAAGTAAAAAGGACAAAATACTTAAAGATGAGAATAGAAATAATAAAGGAAGAGGGATGAGAGAAGCCTACCTAACACAACACAAAGAGTATCAATTGAAGAATTTAGTTTACGAATCAAATCATTAAAGAAATGACATTCGTTATATCACCAACATAATCAGATACCCCATTCAAAGGAAGATACATAATGAAAGGGGGGAAATGATCAAACCTTTAATAGGGGAGATAAAGATCAGAAAGTCACTGAGATGATCTTTAAAACAGTACTTAAAGATTAATTACTGAGATTACAATTTTAAAATAGGAAAACTTATTAGATTCACACAGGTCCACAGAATGGATGTTTTTGGAGAGTTAAAGGTACGATCATAACAGTCTATAAATTAAGATAAAACAAAAATAAAAGACTAGAGGTGGTTAATCTGGAATAACAGAGATTCGTCATTTTAGTAGTGGTAAAACCCAGGGTTCAATTAAGAACGGTCAGGATTCTATTAGGCGACTAAATGTAGTCGAAGGTACAGAGACTTGTCACACCTGAAAGTCAGGTCCGGACTGACTCTCCTATGGTGTTGGTAAAATTTTTAGTTCAAGTACTTTACTATCGATAAAGACTCTTGACAAATGGAGTCTGTTTAAAGGGGAACTAACTCTACTAGTCTGTCACCGATGGGAGTGTGGGGAAAGGACAAAAGTATGAGAACTGTGCATGACACAAAAGAAAGATAACTTTGTTGAGATCCCCTTAAAAGATCCCGGGAACTTTTGGACCAAAATTTTTATTTTAATTAATTTGTAAAAGGGAAAATGTCCCTAAGGTGAAAGGAAAAGGACTCAGACTTCAGAACTCAGAAATGACCATTTATTTCGTAAACACATTACCGGACTCTATGAACTATCCACTTTTACTTCTCGGAGTTATTTATCGCCCTTACACCCGAAGGAACAGTCTCTCGTAAGGTACACAAAGGACTCCTTTGTAAAGTCTTTTTGGGAAATTCTGAGATTGACCCAGTCGTGTCGTGTTTTTTTCTTGGTTTATTTTTGAATTCTCTTAACATTCATATGAGAGAATTTCTTTCGGTATAAAGACTTTACCCGTGACATCCCAGTTTCGTTAAATTAAGAAACAGGAATATCGGGACGACATTCACTTCTTGGTGAACTAAAGTCTGGACCCTACCTGGACTGGAGACTGCCAGGGTGCAAATTTGGGTACTGGACTGAGTATGCCGTGAGAGGTACAAAGGTGTCATTTGATGTAATCCAAAAAACCAGATAAGGTAGATTCGGTTTACTTATTTTCCCTACCCCCTTCTTTTCGGTCAGACACTGGTAAACTCCTCTACTACGTTTGGAGTCGTCAATACTGTACCCGTTCGGTGACAGGGTGGTTACCCCGTCGAACCGAGGGGAAGTCTTCAGGATCCTCCCGTCTACTGTCCTGAGATCTTCCACACAAAAGTAACAATTCGGTGTTCGGTGTCCCTACTGGAGACTACTCTTTTGTTTTTGACCCGACTCTTTCAATTCTTTAAGGTAAAAGGTATGGATGTGAGTTTCTCTCGAAAACCAAAAAATCTTAGATATTTTACTCGAAAAGTTTCTTTTTGTCGGTGAAGAAGTGAGTTATTTCCCCTTTAAAAAAAGTATTTATATACGTTGTTATCACAAAAAGAGGGGGAGGGAAACTCTCAAGTGAGTTGGAGATTTGTAATCGTTATCACCCAATAAAACGAAGTAGTGAATCACAAAATTCAAAATGAAAGATGAAGAACTTACAAGTTGGAAAACCAACACTACAGACAGTCCAACACCAAACCCCGTATAGAAAATATTTGGAAAGGTTATAGAAAAATAGAGTAAAAAATTAGAGTAAAAAAGAATACTGACCCCCGACGATATAAATTGTTTGAAAAGACACAGAGTTTATCTTTTAAGTACAAATTATAGGTTTACTTATATTCCGTAAGAAAAACTCTCAGCTGTAAAAAAAATTAAAAGAAACATTATTAATCAAGTTTAATATGCAAAGCACTCTTATATTTGAAATATTAAAATCCAAATCTGTATATAGGTACATACAGGAAATAAAATTTGACATAATTGTAAACAGGTCTCGTCTGAGATACGGTCCGTAACGACACAATATGTAAGTAATCGAATAAACTAGGAGTGTTATCGGGTACTTACACGTGACAGGAATAAAGGTAAAATTTAAATTCCTTTGGATCCCCTGTGTCTCATATTTGCTGAGCGGGGGTTTAGTGTGTCGAAGTATTACAACCTAGGTCTGAAGTGTGGTCCGTCAGACGGAGCCAACGGGTGAGTAGTGTAACCGACACTATGGAGAGATCGGTCTACATGAGGGTTAAATTAGACAAAGGATCCGAGTCTCTGTATACATTCGACGATTTTTGTTACTCCTGGAATACAATTCAGTTCATTCGGTCTGTGTATGACGGACTAAGGTCAATGTACTCCACGGATCTCCTAGTTCAAGTTTTCCGTCTTTAATCTACCCCCACCCCTCCTCTCGCTTCTTGTTCCAAGTCAAGTCAAGTCAAGTCAGCGAGTCAGCACACGCTGAGAAACGTTGGGGCACTTGACGTCGTACGGTCCGGAGGGACAGGTAGTGGTTGAGGGTCCCAAATGGGTTTGAGTACAGGTAACTCAACCACTACGGTAGGTTGGTAGGACAGCAGGGGAAGAGGACGGAAGTTAGAAAGGGTTGTAGTCCCAGATAAGTTTCCTCAGTCGAGAAGTGTAGTCCACCGGTTTTATAACCTCAAAGTCGAAGTTGTAGTGGGACCCCTGACGTCGTACGGTCCTAAGGGACAGGTAGTTGTTAAGGACCTCGAACGAGTTTGAGTACAGGTAGCCCAGTCACTACATCAAATTACCCACGTTTCGTAATCAAGACGTTCCACTTTCCTCAAGATCACTATCTCCCACCGCTACCAACGAATTGTCACACTTACGTGAATTACCCTAACTTGACACGAGGTTTTTACCCAGTTTTACAAGTTAAAATACAATACATATAAAATGGTGTTAACTTTTTATCGTTATTTACGACCTCTCCCACATCTCTTTTCCCTTGGGAGAATATGACAACCACCCTTACGTTTGATCGTATCGGTGATACCTCTTGTCATACCTCTAAGGAATTTTTTGACCTTTATCTCGACGGTATGTTGGGTCGTTAGGGTGAAGACCCGTATGTGTCGTTCCTTTGGTCTTAACTTTCTCTGTGCACATGGGTTTACAAGTAACGTCGTGACAAATATTATCGGTCCTGTACTTTCGTTGGATCCACAGGTAGTCGTCTACTTACCTATTCTTTCGACACCATGTATATGTGTTACCTCATAATGAGTCGGTAATTTTTCTTATGTAAACTTAGTCAAGATTACTCCACCTACTTGGACCTCGGATAATATGTCTCACTTCATTCGGTCTTTCTTTTTGTGGTTATGTCATATTATTACGTATATATACCTTAAACCTTTCTACCATTACTATTGGGACATACGCTCTGTCGTTTTCTCTGTGTCTACATGTCTTGTCAGAAAACCTGAGACACCCTCTCCCGCTCCCACCCTACTAAACCCTCTTACCGTAACTTTGTACATATAATAGTATACACTTTACTTAGCGGTCAGGTCCAAGCTACGTACTATGTCCTATGAGTCCCGACCACGTGAGACTACTGGGTCACCCTACCATACTCCTCCCTCCACCCTCCCCCAAGTCCTACCCCTTGTGTACATGTGGGTACCGTCTGAGTACAGTTACATACCATTTTGGTTATGTTATAACATTTCATTAATTGGAGGTTAATTTTATTTATTTAAATATAATTTTTTATTTTGTTTGTTGTTGTGTTGTTTGTTTCGGAAGGATCCTAAGAGAAATTATCATTAGAGAATCACTAAAAAACTTATGTCTTATAGGCGAACAATGATCAACTAATGATTACCCTTTCAACCCAAGTTGAAGAAACTTGTCCAGTCTTCAACTCTTGACTGGACTCTTTATGAAAATTAAATCTTGTCAAACGAACCTAGTCTAAACCAGTGTACGTAAAGTGGAGGCATGAAGTTCTACCACGACGCATAGCCACCCTTTCACTCCAACCTCGTCCCAGACCGGACCTTTGGTTCTCTGAAGCACCACTGTCGAGGGAGGGCCGTGACCCCCGGACATTCACCAAACGGGAACTCGGAGAGGGGTCCTAGTCGAGAGGAAGACTCGCTACCAAGACACCGGGACACACACAGTGTCGAGTCGATGAAACCGGTCGGGACGACCCCAGTTGGAAGGAAGACAAATCCTCTCTTCGGTAACCGTCCGTTACAGGAAGGAGGGTACAGGTATTGGACTCGGTTCTCCTGTGTAGAATTTACAAGACGGAGGTGGTGTTATTATAACCTAAGCAGTTTTTCAAACAAACCTAAAAAGACATTCTCGAATGCCTTTTGTGTTTGTTTGTAAAACCGGTCGGGTTATATTATCCTTCGTGACAGAATAGACCGTGACACCATGTGCGTGTTTGGACAAATTAGAAGTGTCGTTGGGGTGACCGAGTCACGGTTATGGAAGCTAATTGTAATCCTTCGTAGGAGGATAAAGAGACTTCCTTTTATTCCGGGGGTTATGTCAGAAATTCAAAATAAGGTGTAAAAAGGGTCACATATCAATATCTAAACATACTAAAAAAAAATTGCAGATCGAGGGGACGATCTGTCCTTCGGGATGGGAACAAGACAAACATTTTCAGTGAAATCATTTCTTCGTCTCAAGTCAAATCAAGTCAGCGAGTCAACACAGGCTGTAAAACACTGGGGCACTTAGCGTCGTGCGGTCCGGAGGGACAGGTAGTGGTAGAGGGTCTCAAGTGAGTCTGAGTGCAGGTAGCTCAGTCACTACGGTAGGTCGGTAGAGTAGGACCCAGCAGGGGAAGAAGAGAACGGGGGTTAGGGAGGGTCGTAGTCTCAGAAAAGGTTACTCAGTTGAGAAACGTACTCCACCGGTTTCATGACCTCGAAGTCGAAATCGTAGTAAGGAAGGTTTCTTTAGGGTCCCGACTAGAGGAAGTCTTACCTGGTCAACCTAGAGGAACGTCAGGTTCCCTGAGAGTTCTCAGAAGAGGTTGTGGTATCAAGTTTTCGTAGTTTTCGTAGTTAAGAAGTCACGAGTCAGAAGAAGTGTCAGGTTGAGAGTGTAGGTATGTACTGGTGTCCTTTTTGGTCTCGGAACTGATCTGTCTGGAATCAGTCGTTTCGTTACAGAGACGAAAACTTATACGATAGATCCAACCAGTATTGAAAAGAAGGTTCCTCATTCGTAGAAAATTAAAGTACCGACGTTAGTGGTAGACGTCACTAAAACCTCGGGGGTTTTGGTCACGGTCCATATATAATCCTTTTGTAAACATCTTACCTCCTTACTCACTACAGTGAACAAGTTCCAGTGCAACAATTACTCACTGTCGAACTTCTTCTCCTAGGTTTATTTTGGGATGTTGTGTAGAGAAGGAACCTTAGATACAAAAATTTCAATATATACACGTGTGTGTGCGTGTGTGTGTGTATATATATACTTTAAATTTTTTTTTTATCCCGTACTTCTTCTCTTTTCCTACTCCTTCCCTTCCGTACGTAAGGTGATCCCCTACTTCGTGTATCGCCCTCCCGTGACTAGGAAATGACTGGTGACAGGGAGTGTCTACCAGACCACTGCAGTGTCTCCTAGTACGGTCCCGAATAGAGGACTGGTCCCGTCGTCTCCGGAGACCTCAACCGTCGGAAGTAAGGGTTTCGACCCGAGACAGGTCGGAGTCCCCCTCGCTAACCAAGTATAGTCTCGGGTAGTTCACGGAGAACGCACTTCGAGTCGTGAGGGAGGTGAGACTCATCGGGTAGTCCCAGTGTCAAGAGGGGTTGGGGGAAGTGTGTTAGGATGTGTATGGGTGTGTTGTAAGTATGAGTGTGTAAATGTACGTGTAGGTCTGTATAACGTGGGTGTGTGCAGGTGTGTAGATCCGTATACGTGTGTGTATGTCTGTATCCATCTGTATAAGTGTGCGTGGGTATGTGTAGGTGTCTGTGTGTGTCTCTGGGTGTATATATGTATTCGACTGTGAGTGTGGATCCGTGTCTACACATGGGTGTGTCAGTGTATGTAAATGTGTCCACTCAGACTTTTCAAATAAATGACACGAAGACTCCGAGACATTATAGGAACCTTAATTCAGCCTTTAGAAACCGAACCGTAGACCCTAGACAGTGTACCCTTAGGGTTGTACGAAAGGGTCAGGAAAGAAAAGGGTCAGGGGAGAGTCCTTAGGAGACTCACTGTCGGACCGGATGCGATCGGTCGTCCCTCCGACACGCCCTACCCCCCACCCTCCACCCGACTGAACTACGACCCCGAGGGGAAAGGAATAGACGTGGTAGGTCCGGACGTCGAGACTATGTCGGGACTCCCGACAGACTCCTCGTTCGAGGACACTCCTGAGAAGAATCGAAACGAGTTGGAAAAACCATACGGAAATAGGAAGGGTTGGGTGGATGACTTTAGACTGGGAAGAAGTTTTGTATCAGTTTCCGTGATAAGACACACGGACGGGGTCCAGGGATGCGTCCCTCCTTGGAAGGTCGAGGCCCACAGATACAGGGAGGGAGTGCGGTGTGTCGTCGGAGCGTTACGTTCAATGCGAACAGAGTCATTCAGAACTTAGGAACCCTTGTCCGACCAATGTACAACATAGACAACCACATCAAAGTTTCTTAAACCGTCCTAGTGCACGACATTTATGGGTAAATGAGGAGATTTTATATTGTCCGATAATTTAAAAAAAGTCTGTTATTTAAGTAGGTATCAATAAATCGAGTTGAATATTATGACATATGACTTTACGTAGATTCCGTTAATAAATTCACATTCATAATAGACTAAGGGACCACCGAGTCTACCATTTCTTAGATGGACGTTATGTCCTCTGGACCCAAACTAGAGACCCAACCTTTCTAGGTGACCTCTTTCCTCACTGATGGGTGAGGTTATAAGAAAGGACCTCTTAAGGTACCTTTCTCCTCGGACCAGTCGATGTCAGGCACCCAAACGTTTATTAACATGTACTGACTTCACTGAATTCTGTCATTTCGTGTCGTGTAATAGACTGTCCCTAGTTTGTGAACCGGTCATCGAAGAAGGACACATCCAACTACCCTCCTCGGGAAGGGACCCCGACCAGGGTTCCCTTGTTCTAGGACTTCTCTAGTCTATGTGTTCGTAAGATCCCTTCCCGGTCGAATACCCTAGGATGAAGAACCACCCTTCGTCCTTCTCCGTCGTTCCAGTGTCTATTTTCACTCTGTAAAGATCCTTTTCCTTACATACCTTCCTTCTCTCGTCTTTCTTTCGATATTCTGAAATTTTTCTGGTAAAGAGTATTAATTTTGTAAACGGAACACAATCTGACTTCTAGATTTCCAGGGACCAAGATAGGACCCAAGACCGGCTCGATAACAAGAGTAGATGTAGGTTCCTTTCCGCGTTAAGAACGTTGGAACGTTAGACTCGAGAACGTTTCTCGTTCATAACATCGAATGTAGGTCCTCCTCAGGATATAGGTTACTTTCTTTTACAATCAGCGTGTCAGTACAGGGTGAGACACTGTGCTACCTGGTGTAGAAGTGCCGTCTACCACTGACGTCGGTACTGTAATTTTCTGCGAATGAGGAACCTTCCTTTCAATACTGGTTGGATCTATCGTATAACTTTTCGTCTCTGTAATGAAACGGTTGTTTACAGGCAGATCAGTTCCGAGACCAAAAAGGTCACCAGTACATACCTACACTCTCAACCTGACACTTCTTTCGACTCACGGCTTCTTGACTACGAAAACTTGACACCACAACCTCTTCTGAGGACTCTCAGGGAACCTGACGTTCCTCTAGGTTGACCAGGTAAGACTTCCTCTAGTCGGGACCCTAAAGAAACCTTCCCTACTACGATTTCGACTTTAAGGTCATGAAAGCGGTGAAGTACACTTCTCAACTGAGTAACCTTTTCTGAGACTACGACCCTCCCTAACCCCCGTCCTCCTCTTCCCCTACTGTCTCCTACTCTACCGACTTACCGTAGTGACTGAGCTACCTACACTCATACTCACTTGAGGCCCTCAACCACTACCTGTCCCTCCGGACCGCACGACGCTAAGTACCCCAGCGTTTCTCAGCCTGTGCTGACTCGCTGACTTGACTTGACTTGACCGGACGGTTCAGTTTCCCAGTTTTAATTTAATTCTCCAAATATTTTTTTTTTTTGTAAGGGTAGTATGAGAGATACATTTATAAATAACTTCATGTATTAAAGAATAAATTTGGTAAACCACAAACAACAAAGAACAGATAATAATAATGTTACTCCGAGGGTATACTTATGGTATAGTCGAAATATATTCGATGGTACCCAATACTCGAGAAGTCTCCTTTTACAGATAGGTTCACTTTTTTATAATAATAACGATGAAATAATGAAAGTTTAAGTCGACTTCGAAACGTAACCCCGGTGACCCCGTAGAATGTTCACAATGAAACTAGAGATGTAATAAATAAAGGTATAGTCGTACTCACAAAAAGGGGTCCTTAGAGGTCAAAGACCGAGTCTCTAAGAAACCGTTACGTCTACGACATAGTCTTTCACCCCGAGACCCTAAACGGTAAAATCAAGTTGTACATCTAAATGGAAACTTCCGAATTTTTGATAGGTTTCACCCCAATCCCTCCTTTTCTCAATAAAAAAAGGAGGATGGAGACTCAGGTTAATGGATTATTTCTAAGTAGTAAGGAAAACAGGCTCCTCGAGACACTGGATTAAAACGAGGAACGGAGCCAAGTCTATAGTGTTGGGTAAAAATACGTAAGTCGAAAAGATTACTTTAGGTGTACAGAATTTAGTTATTTCAGTAACAAATCGAAGGAAGAGAAAAGGAAATCACAGAAAACGGGTCAGATAAAACAAACGTATGAAGAAAACCATCCTTTGTGCCGAGAAATAGATCTTAGAGAGGGAGAGGGAGGAAAAAAGGGGGGAATAGAAAGGGAAATTACATATAATAAAACAATCACACGTCGTTAATTTACATGTTAAGAGAGAAATTACCCAATCAAATTTTCTTTAAAACAAATACGTCCAAAAGAAAGAGTAATTAATAAACAATATCTATCCCATTCTTTAATTGTCACCTTTTGAGTAGAAAGAAGTCTTAGAAACATATGTACTTCCTACATTTTCGGAGGACACATTTAACGTCTTTGAACCCAAATAACGGACAGCCATAAGAGAGAAAAGGGGTCTTGGGAGTTTGACAAGGAAGAAAGTGAGTCCTCGGTTGTAATGAATCTTATATCTAGAAAAATGTAAGAACCTCAGGGGTCTGGTACAGTTCTGGGAGAAATGACCGAAAGAAGAGGATTACTTGAGGATGACTTGGATACTTTCAACGAACTACCTACCAGTCCGACGAAAACGTTCAATTGTAAAATGAATAGACTTTTAGGTCACGAAGTTTTATCTTTAGATGAATGTTCAGTGTCTCTACCATGGTTTTCCACCAAAAGAGAACTCTACACCTCGATAGAAACTCAGAGGGGGATTTGAGATCCATCAAGAGGTAATTTGACAATGACTTGACTTGAACCCAGACGAACGGACGACACGTCGTTTCGGTTAGATGACTGTGACCCACCGCCACTTCCTTTCATGTTGTAAATAACGTCCCACGGTTCGTTCCCCTTACCCGTCGAGTACGAGTTTTCTGGGTTTGAGGGATTGTCTAAAGTCCCTTCCCAAAAATTTCCGTTGCAAAACCCACTCCTAATGTCGAGAACCTGAAAGAAGACTAACCAACCAACACTCCATTGTCGTACTATAGAACCTTTAGAATTAGAAGTTTGAAAACCAAGGTTGGTCAGACCTCAGATACACGAACACCCGTCGTCCATTATCGTTGTTAAAGGATGGACCCAACCTTCCCCCTGTAGAATCAAACAAGTCTTATCGAGTCTCTATACACAGTCTAACAATACATATAAATAAATCCTTCTTGATTTCGAGAACAAAATAGAGACTTGGTAACCAATTTGCCAGTAATGAAAAGAACGAACTGACGAAAGGGAACAAAGAAGTAAGAGAGTGAAGGGATTTATCATTGACGAATTCAGACGAGAAACGTTGAGTTCCTTCCGTATCTTCTAGTATCGGAAACAGATGTTTTTTTTTTTTTGTTTTTGTCCCCTGCACCTCCCAGAAAATATGGACCCTCCCGGGGTGTTCCAGGACAAGTCAAAATGTGACGGATGGGGGACGAAAAAAAAAAAAAAAAAAAAATGAGACGTTAGGACTCCCCTTGTCGCCGTTCTGTTCTTACCTTTATGTCAAAAATTATCTCACCAATCAGTATTTGAGTCGTTCCCTCGAGCAAAAATCCCTCTGAATCAAAGTGGTAGTGACGGAAAGTTGTCTCAGTCCGTTCTTGATCGGGTCGTCGTAGAGGACAGTAAAGAGACCCCTAAAAAGGAAAAGAGTAGAGAACTACAATAGTACCGTCTTTCACACCCGGTATAATCGTTCAACCGTAGACTAATATCGACTGTCACAACTATTGCTACTATACTGTCGAAGATGACACATCACTTCGTTCACAAACTGACAAAATAATGGACTTAAGAGAATCTAAGTCGGAACGGTTTACCCTCTCTATTTTCTACCTTATTTGTCTACCACCCAGGACTACAAGTCCGTAAGAGGTACTAAGACAAGTAAAAGAAAGAAGAAAGTACTAGAAAGTACCAGAACAATGCCCATGAACGTGGACAGAAAGAGTTCAGGGAGAGAGAGAAAAAAAGGGGAGTGAAAATCATAAAACAGTCAGTACCGTCGAGAAGACAAGGGTGTAGTAGAAAAGAAAACGACGTCTAGATAAATTTGTATAGGAGTCCCACTTTTTTTAAAAGAAAAGGACTTTTCGACATAACAATGGTAAGATCTGAAGTAGACTCCACTTGAACCTTAATTTAGGGATGTACCTCGTTCCTATCGAGTGATCGGTGAAGTTTTCTCTTTTTCTTTTTGAGTTTGGATGGGTATTGACGAAATAATTGGAGAAAGGAACTCTCCTTTATCAACTTTCCGTTTGTTGTTCGTGTTGACAGGACGAAACAGGGGGATTCTTTACCATAATCGTAGGTCCAGTGTAGTCAATTTCTCTCTGAGGACAAGGTAGACGACACTGGTTTCCAACAGTGGTTCGGGAAAAAAACAGAAGACGTAAGAGAGGGAGATCTGAGAAGTAAGAAGTCTTTGTAAAGCAGAAGTTACAGATCTTAATGAAGAGTCAATGAAGACGTTTGAGTAAGACGTTTCGGTAAGACGTTTGGTTAAAGTTCACGAAAACTATACGTCAATAAAGGACACCCATCCGAAAGAAACCAAGAAGTCTGAAGAGAAAAGAAGGAACTCCTCCCCTCCCTTTTCCACCGACCTCACATCAAAGTGACCCCGACTTCCACGAAATTAACTTTTCCACCTGTGGTACAGACTTTTCGACCCAGTCTGGGGACCTCGCTCGGTCCTCACTTCCGAGGTGAGTTTCCGAGGTGAGGAAAGGGTCGGACCCAATCCTCATCGTGGGTCATGAGGGCCGAACTCCGGTTCTGCGGACCCCGGGAGAGGTCGTCGGAGAAGAGAAAAGTGTCCACGAATGAAGATCGAAATAGTACTTAACCGGTCCGTCGTTTTCCCCACGTGAATCTTCTTGAGAAGTCTCGTAATCGTTCCCAACGTGATTCAGGGTTCCTTCAGCACCCACCAAGTCGTCCCGACACACACTAGTCGACTAGTACGGAAACGATAACAGTAAAATTAAATGGTTAACCCACCAAGACGATACTATTTACAATACAGACTCCATATTTACCCAATCTCTACAAAATTTTCTTTTGGTTGAGACACAATCCATCCACCTCGCTTCTTTTACAAAGCACAAGTGACGGTCAAGGCCAGGGTGACGGATCTCGTGACACAACTGTTTCTGATTTTCCAAAAAAGGACTTAGTCGCTCCTCCCACCACCAGGCCCCACCCGCACCCTTGGTCCACTCCGTCGTTCTCAAAACCGGGAACCCTAGAATGAGAAAGTTGACGGAAGAGAAGGTCAAAAGTCTTGACTCGACTAGATTCGGAGAGGGAGGAAGGGGAGTAGGGACCCCGAGAAACCAGAGAGGATCAATACTGACAATTTGTCCGAGTGCGGTGTCCGAGTCACGTTGTCTGTTCGGTGTTCTCTTGGTTCCCTCCCCACTGAGTTCTTTTTTGTCTGAGCGCCTCGTGTCGGGGTCCCCAGTGTCACTGACGTGTGGGTTGACGAGGGCAATGGTCGACCCTCGACACTCCTAAGGATCCGAGAACCACATTCATTCTAGGGTTCCCGGCTTTACCAAAGACGTGTACCGAAGGATCTTACTCCTATAACTTCGTAACAACACTACTACTTTACTCTCTTTAAGAGGTATTTCAAAAAAGTTTTTAAAAACTTTAAGAAGTAATAAAAAACTTTAATATATACGAGACAAAGACAAGGATCATTGACAAGTTGGGGGTACCACAAAGTTACGAACATAGGGAGTCACTGAAGTAATGTTCGAATTGGTACAGTACTACGGAGTGGAACTCCTGAGAGACTCAAAGAGAACTTCTGTCTCATACACTAAACCCCCCTCTATTTCCGTAGGGTCCTAGTCTCTTACTATTCACACCTCCCTTAGAACTGGCAGAAGATTAAGAGTGTGATCGTTAAGTGTCGTACCAAGGATCACCGAGTCTACCATTTTTTAGACGGACGTTACGTCTTCTGGGACCAAACTAAGGGGCCCAGTTTTTCTCAGGGGACCTCTTCCCCTACCGTTGGGTGAGGTCATAAGAACGGACCTCTTAAGGTACCTGTCTCCGCGGACCACCCGATGTCAGGTACCCCAGCGTTTCTCAGCCTACACTGACTCATAGATTTGTTGTTGGCAAATTCTATCTTCCGATAATTGGTGTTAATGTCCTCACAAAACACGTGGTAAATTAGGTCTCCCGGAAAGTAAGAGGTAGTTATAAAGTCTTTTATTCCTCAACCATTTTTTAATAGGGGGAGAAAATCCTTACAACCGACGACCAGTGACTAAGTCTCTGACAGAAGAGGGGGAGGTAGGTGCAACGTCAAAAAATTTTTCCTATAAGTTTCTTCTCCTGAGATACTAAGGGGATATCGAGAAGAACTGACAAGTCCCCAAGAGGGTCAGTCCTACAAAAGAGAACACAGATTCGATTTAGGACAGACATGACAAACTAGGTAAAATAAAGGAGGACAGGGCGGGAGCCACCTTTGTCTTTTGTCGACCACTGACAAGAACGCGTCGTGTTTCCTAAGACCGAAGATTCCTAGAAACTACTTTTCCATTGGTCGGTCTCGTTGGCGGGGGTCATGAGGCCCAACCTGACCTCAGAGCGTAAAGTCCTTTGGGTCCCCGTGGCAGTGTGTGGTCAAAATACAGTAACGGTACGCACACTGTTTAGGACACAAATCGAACCCGGTCGAAGTCTTCGAAGAGCGACGGGGTGTAAACTGATTCTCGACGGTGCTTTCCGGAGTGACCTCCGGACAATTGCAAGAGGTGTCGGAAAGTCTGAAGGACTCGCGTCGGTTGATTCATCGGCGGCACCTCCTGTACCTATCACAGTGACAACGACTTTACGTCGTAAGTGGGTAAATAATTTTTCCCCTCATGCGTCACAACTACACGTCTTGACGTCCCGGACTCGAGACTCACGAGAGTAAATATGATAAGCCACAAAGTGCCTCGTGTCTAGGAAGCCGTCGAACCACTTTTCTCCCTCCGTCCAAACTAATGACTTACCTAAGTCTTGGGAGTGAAATTTCACTGGTATCCTGGTCAGATACGGGTCTGTAAGGACGGTTATGGTGTTTTTACATAACGAAACACAGATTCAAGTGATAGGACTCCATCCTTATTAAAAAGTCTAAAAAGTGGAACGTTAAAAAAATGGAAAATAGAGACCACGATATTTGACGAAAATTCACCCTAGACACTCGACTACACTTTTCGGTCTCTCATTGAGTATTCCTTTGGTAAATTACAAATAACTCGTACACATGGTTCGAAGGGACCACCGAGTCTACCAATTCTTAGACGGACGTTATGTCCTCTGAACTCAAACTAGGGAGCCAACCCTTCTAAGGGACCTCTTCCCTTACCGATGGGTAAGGTCATAAGAACAGACCTCTTAAGGTACCTATTTCTTAGGACCGTCCGATCAAGGTACCCCAGTGTCTGTGTTGACTCGTTGGTTGTGTGTTTGTGTGTTCACAAACTACGTATAATTGAGAAAAGAAAGATCTACAAAATTAATTGAATGGAAAAAAAAACGGTACACCGTACACTCTAGAAGTAAGGGATTGGTCTCTACTTTACTTGAGTACGGGGGACGTAACCTTCGTACCTCAGAATTGATGATCTGGGGATCCCTCCAGGGTTACGTATAATTGAGAATTAGAAGAGTTGTTCGGTACTTCATCCGTAACGATATTAAGGGTATTATATTTATTCCCTTGACTCTGTGTCTCCCTGAACGGGTTCCAGTAGGTCAGACGGTCTCCACCTCCGACCTGAACGGAGGTCCGTCAGACCAAGGACTCACGTCTGGGAGTCGAGGTCGTGCTGTACTGGAGATGCAGGTTTCGACTCTCAACTTATACTGGTACAGAGACTTTCAAGTCCAACGACCTACCACTCATTAAGTTGTTTAGTAAAAAAATGTTAGTATTTTTGTCCATACCATACCTCAAAATACGTTTGTACTTTGGAGTTCCTTTAAAAATCGTACAGTACCTAACAGAGTCCGACGTCGGAACGTAGGGGACCCCCAAACATAAAGGAGAGGAGGTACATACCCCGTACGTTAAACCCCTTTGTAAATTCTCCATAATACACACTGAATAGGTACGGAACAAAGTCCATAGGACGTGACTTCGACCTCCAGTCCCCAGTCTACGACACGCGACTATCTTCTTAGAGAGGGTAAAACCTCTTCCCTTACCGTTAAGTGAAGTCACAAGAACGGACCTCTTAGGGGTACCTGTCTCCTCGGACCGCCTGATGTCAGGTACCCCAGTGTTTTCTCAACCTGTGCTGACTCTTTGATTGTGAAAGTGAAAGACCAGGTGGAAGAAGGGAGAACCGTCACACTTTCCATCCTTGCCCTTTCTCCATCCAGTACGCGTCGGAACGTCCCACTCTTCCCTCGTAGAGGTATTAACCTTGGTCGTAGTGTCTTCATCCCCGACACGGCCAGTGGGGGACACAGGAAGGGTCACAGTACAGGGAGACTACGGGGCGCGATCCACCCGACGTGAAGGAGACGGAGACCCGTCTTTCTTCGTCGGTAAGACGTGCACGCGAGTAGAGTGAGGTGGGGTAGACACCTGACTACCACGGTACTTCGATCCGTCTTTAGTTTCTGCTAGAAGAAAGTAGTAAATTTCTTCGTTTCTACCTGGGCTACAAACTGATTTCCTGTCAGAAAAGTTTAGAACTTTAGACAAGTACGGTGTGAGGGGAAGAAAGACCCTTAGTCTACGTGTCCCGAGTATTTCTGTCCTGGGAACAGTCGAAGAGGAAGTAACTTACAAATGTCTCTCTTCGGTCGTGTGTCGACCCTCCTGGAGTAGACCTATCTGAAACTCATGGTGGTTCTCAATACGAGGTAAAGAGTAACTTCCCAGTCGACGACCACTCGTCGTTCAAATGTAATCGGTTTGTCTAAGGGAGACGACTACAGAATAGCGAATACAACTCCAAAATAGGGAAAGGAAAGGTATAACTTAGTCATGTTTGATTTGAGAATCTTTCTGGCACCAGTATTTTATGTGGTCCTAGTATTTATCATTCGGCTTGGTCTCAGATATAACTCTTAATAAAAGGAACATGACTGACAAAAGAAAGAGTAAAAAATTTAATTCAAAAAACAAAACGTTACTGACGTCTTAGTGTACATCAACATTCTCTGTTGTGTCTCCCTGAAGGGACCACCAGATCACTGATTCTGAGGTCCGAGAGTCCGTTCCTGACTGGGGACCAGTCCTTTGATTCTGGTCCGGGTGTACGTGGGGTGGGGGGTCGTGTCACACCGGTTTTTCTTTTCCTTCTTCCTACGTTATGTCTCTCTAGGTCTCACGGAACGTGGGTCGAAGGGGGTCACCATTGTAAGATACTTTGATATCATTCTCATAGTGTCGGTCCTGTGACTATGACCGTGTCAGTTCCATATCTTATCAAGGTAGTTACGTTCTTAGGGAACCCAACTACAAAGTATAGGTTTAAGTGAAGGGAGGGAGGACTCGGTAACATTTGGTAATGACAAAAGGTAAGATGTGAAAACAGTAAAGTCAATACAATATATACTCACGTATGATTCAACGAAGTCAGTACAGGCTTAGAAACACTGGGGTACCTGATATCGGGTGGTCCGAGGAGAGAGGTACAACCTTTCCCAACGGTACGGGAGAAGGTTCTCTAGAAGGACTAGGTTCCTGGTTTGGGTGTAGAGAATACTGAGGACGGAACCGTCTGTTCAAGAAATGGGGATCACGGTGAATCCTTCGGGATTACAATTTATATACCATACTTTATATCCTAACAGAAAAAAGTGAGTCGAATTAAGAAATTACTAAGTAGATCCGACGACATATATAATTCCAATCAAGACAAAAAATCATGACTCATCATCAGGTGCCGTTCTTCGAGTGTTAAACGAGTGATTTCCCGTAGATCCAACAAAGGTCAAACACCGATAATACTTATTTCGATGATATTTTCAAACACCGGTCCAAAAAATACACTTGTATTCAAAGTAAAGAGACCCTGTTTACGGGTCCTCACGTCAACGACTCAGTATACCATCGATGTCCAAATCAAAAAGTTTCTTTGACTGTTTGACCAAAAGTTTCACCGACATGGTAAAATATAAGGATGGTCATAAGAGTGGTTATATAGACGTAGGAACCGTAGGACTATCTGCACTATCGAGGACCACCAAAGTTAAAAATGAACGGGTCGCCGATTTCTACACCTTGTAGAAGAATACACGAATAGACAGTAGAAATATAGAGAAACACTTTATAGAGAAGTACAGAAAACGAGTAAAAGATTAGTTAAAAAAATTGACAACTTAAAACTCTCATGAAATATATAAGACATATATAATATAATATATATAAAATCCTAGTGAGATCACCGAGTCTGACATTTCGTAGACAGACGTTACGTCTTCTGGGTCCAAGCTAGGGACCCAACCCTTCTAGGGGACCTCTTCCTTTACCGTCGGGTGAGGTCATAGGAACGGACCTTTTTAGGGTACCTAGAGCCTCAGACCATCCGATGACAGGTGCCCCAGCGTTTCTCAACCTGTGTTGACTCACTGAAGTGAAGTGAATATATAAGATCTATGATCAGGAACCAACCTATATGCCAAAAGTTTATAAAAGAGTAACAGACACTGAAACCAGAAAACATTACGTCTTCAAAATTTAAAACTGATTCAGGTTTAAGTAGGTAAAAAGAAAATATCTAACAAGAAAACTACAGTAGATTCTTCAGAAAGTACGTTTCTACCCGAGCTATTTCCTGTCTTTACCATATCTGGATTGTCTTCGTTTTCTATAATTCTTCTCCACCGTTCTTATGTGTTTTCTTGACATGTTTTTTCTAGAAGTACTGGGTCTATTAGTGTTACCATACTAGCGAGTGGATCTCGGTCTGTAGGACCTTACACTTCAGTTCACCCGGAATCCTTCGTAGCGATGTTTGTTTCGATCACCTCCACTACCTTAAGGTCAACTCGATAAAGTTTAGGACTTTCTACTACGACACTTTCACGACGTGAGTTATACGGTCGTTTAAACCTTTTGAGTCGTCACTGGTGTCCTGACCTTTTCTAGTCAAAAGTAATATTAGGGTTTCTTTCTGTTACGGTTTCTTACGAGTTTGATGTCGTGTCAAAGTGAGTAGAGTGTACGATCATTTCATTACGAGTTTTAAGAGGTTCGGTCCGAAGTCGTTATGCACTTGACACTTGAAGGTCTATAAGTCGATCAAAATCTTTTCCGTCTCCTTGGTCTCTAGTTTAACGGTTGTAGACAACCTAGTAACTTTTTCGTTCTCTCAAGGTCTTTTTGTAGATAAAGACGAAATAACTGATACGGTTTCGGAAACTGACACACCTAGTGTTCTTTGACACCTTTTAAGACTTTCTCTACCCTTATGGTCTGGTGGACTGGACGGAGAACTCTTTAGACATACGTCCAGTCCTTCGTTGTCAATCTTGACCTGTACCTCGTTGTCTGACCAAGGTTTACCCTTTTCCTCATGCAGTTCCGATATATAACAGTGGGACGAATAAATTGAAGATACGTCTCATGTAGTACTTTTTACGACCCGACCTTCTTTGTGTTCGACCTTAGTTCTAATGGTCCTCTTTATAGTTAGTGGAGTCTATGCGTCTACTGTGGTGGGAATACCGTCTTTCGCTTCTCCTTGATTTTTCGGAGAACTACTTTCACTTTCACCTCTCATTTTTTCAACCGAATTTCGAGTTGTAAGTCTTTTGATTCTAGTACCGTAGGTCAGGGTAGTGAAGTACCGTTTATCTACCCCTTTGTTACCCCCTGAAATAAAACTCCCCCAGGTTTTAGTGACGTCTACCACTAACGTCAGTACTTTAATTTTCTACGAATGAGGAACCTTCCTTTCAATACTCGTTACATCTATCGTATAATTTTTCGTCTCTGTAATGAAACGGTTATTTCCAGACAGAAATTTTTGGTATTTCCGATACCAAAAAGGTCATCAGTATATACCTACACTCTCAACCTGACACTTCTTTCGACTCGTGGCTTCTTAACTACGAAAACTTGACACCACAACCTCTTCTGAGAACTCTCAGGGAACCTGACGTTCCTCTAGGTTGGTCAGGTAGGATTTCCTCTAGTCAGGACCCACAAGTAACCTTCCTGACTACGACTTCGACTTTGAGGTCATGAAACCGGTGGAGTACGCTTCTCGACTGAGTAACGTTTTCTGGGACTACGACCCTCCCTAACCCCCGTCCTCCTCTTCCCCTGCTGTCTCCTACTCTACCCATCTACCGTAGTGGCTGAGCTACCTGTACTCAAACTCATTTGAGACCCTCAACCACTACCTGTCCCTCCGGACCGCACGACACTAAGTACCCCAGAGTTTCTCAGCCTGTACTGACTCGCTGAGTTGACTTGACTTCTTCAGAAACGAATCGAGATTTAACGTTTGTAAAAGAGAATAAAAAGGGATTTTCAAAATATAAAAATGTAAACTCAGACACCTGTTAAAACTCAATAGGAAACATATTCCACACTCTGGTTCCAAATCTATTGAAAAAACAAAATAAAAAAAACGGATACTTACCTACACGAAATCGTGTAAACAATTTCTACCGATAGAAATAAGGTGACTTAACCAAAACGTAGTAAGAGTTTTCAGTCAACTCGTATAAAGACATTCAGATAAAGACCCAAGAGATAAACTAGGGTAACTACATACATAGAAAAGGGGACAGTTATGGTATGTCAAAACTAATGAATAATACATCATAATGTATAAAGTATTATTCAGAATCTTAATATATCTGTCTGAAAAAAAAGTGAAATGAGAAGAATTTAAAAAATTTCGATAAGATGAAGTATATGTAAAACCTTATTATAAAACCGATATAGATGTTTTGTGAGAACGACCCTAAAATTATAGTTAACGAAATTTGGACATGTAGTCAAACCCTTCTTAACTATAGGGACGATAAACTCAGAAGAATGGGTACTCTACACAGAGGAGTCGTAATACAAAAGTCGTATGTCGAGGATATGTACCAAACGATCTAAAGGTGGGTTCGTAAAGTAAAAATTTCATTGATAGTTACCATCGTATAAAATTGAAATCACAGTTAACAGAAAACATACAAATAAAATATAGGACACTAGAAGTATCGAGTGATTAAGATCCCCGAAACTCCATACATGAACCCTAAAGGACACATCTTTTAGTATGGTAGATTGTTTCACCCTGTCAAAGTAAAGAGGGAAAGACTACGCAAACAGAAAATAGAGGAATTTTTAGAACAGATGGAGTGTCGATCATGAGTATCGTAATACAACTTAATCTCATCACCCACACCTGTAAGAACGGGACAAGGGTCAGTATACACCTTTTATAAGTCACGACCATTACCAGATTTATGTGGTTAATTTTCTGTCTCTAACCGACTCATTTGATTTTTTATACTAGGATTATATACGATAGATGTTCTTTAGGTGAAGTCTCCATTAGTATATTCATCCAACCTTCGTCTTTCTACCTTTTATCTATGTAGTACGTTTTTAATGAGTTTCCTTTCATCCTCACCAATATAATTATAGTCTTTTTTCTCTGAAGTTTCGTTCCTTTTAATAGTCTCTGTCTGTTTTCCCTAATATATTAGCAACTTCCCGGTTAGGGGACTCTTTTGTATCATTGGGTGATAAATTAAAGGTTCACGAACCTCTAAAAGACCGTCTAAGAAATGGTCGACTCGGTGTTCCCTTCGTTGAAACACAATTAACAAAGATTAAACTAAGATGATACCGAGGTTATACCAGGTAATATGAGCAAGACATCCGTGCACACATTTACACATAAAATGACAACAACTCAGTACAATGATAATGGTCACCCCACTTCAGGGACGAGGGATGAGTCAATAGAGACTGTAGTGGGGGTACGTCCTATCCCTTCATGCATCCCCTCCCTATGGAGAAATTTCGGACATTTCTACTTTCAGATCCAAGGAATGAACCGAAAAAGACCGTACTCATCCCGGTGTCAAAAAGGACACCACAAACTGACCTCATCTTGTCAATAATAGATTTTATTGGACGGTAAGGTTCTCCAGGACAGGGACAAAACAACCGATCTCTCCCGTATTTCTCTCGTACCTCACCCGTATCTCTCCAACATCTCTTCCATATCTCTCCAGTATCTTCTATCTCTCCTGTATCTCTCCCGTACTCTCTAGTATCTCTCCCGTACTTTCCCGTATCTCTCCCGTATGTCTCTAGTACCTCTTCCGAATCTCTCTAGTATCTCTCCCGTACCTCTCCCGTATCTCTCTGGCATCTTTCCTGTATCTCTCCAGTATCTTCTATCTCTCCCGTATGTCTCCGGTATCTCTCCTGTACTCTCCAATCTCTCCCGTATGTCTCCAATACCTCTCCCGTATCTTTTCCGTATCTCTCTATAATCTCTCCCGCACCTCTTCTGACGGAAGTGAACCCTGAAAGAGAATAGACACAGGGAACCATAAAGGGTCGACGGACGAAGAAGTCGAGTGTAGACCCTATGTACTTCGTTTTTCTTTTGGGGCCTTGAGTGGTGACATAGTAAGAAATATGAGGGTCCAGAGATCGACTAGGTGGGAAAAGAAAGGGAGAAAGTACCAAAAATATACTTTGTAGGTCCGAAAGATCAACATAATTGTTTTTCTTATCTAACATAGATGGGATAGAAGAACCCTCATGTGTAGTAAGACAGTACCAAAATTGTTACGATTGTATTTTGTTTTCTTTGTTGGTTTTATTTAAGTTTTTGGGTGTACCAAAAAACTCTGAATTTATGTTATTTTAACATTTGTAATTTTTTAAAATCTTTGTGTCAAGGAACTACAAGACCTGGAGTGGACGAGGTAGAGGGTGAAGAAAGTAAATTTCTTTTTTACAGGTTTAACCTGTTTTGTCAGTGAAGTAAACCCCTCTTCGAACTTCGATTCTTCTGACTATACAACGTACTCAATGACACTCGACAATCTAAGGTAGGGAGGAAGAGAGATGTAAAAGAAAAAAGGAGAGAGTCTTTAACCCCGAACCCGAAGGTCCCAAACAGATGGTACCAAACGGGAACCTCACACAGGACCCAGGTCTTACGGTTCGTGGGAGACCGTGACTCCAGACCTGTGTCCAATCCTTATTTCAATTCCGACGACTCCACTTCGGTGGTGTCGGTCGTCCTTCTTTCTTCTCCCCTACAGTCAACAGAATTGGTCCCCTTCTTACAGATCAGCAAACGAACCCACGGTCTTGTTTCGTGGTGACTAACACACGGAATTTGTTGTCTTTAAAGTAAAAGAATGTAAGACATCTGATCTACAGACTCTAGTTCCACAACCGTCCCAATTAAAGAAGATTCCAGAGAGAGGAACCGAAGGTAACCGGCAGAAGAGGGACGTAGAAGTACACGAGACGAGACACATAGACACAGGATTAGAGGAGTATATTCTTGTGTTCAATCCCCCGAAGGGACCACCAGGTCACCAATTCGGAAGAGTGAAGGTCACGTCCCCCGTGTCCAAGTTAGGGACCATTTCCCTGATTCTAACGGCGAGTCACGTCAATCCCTCTCTCCCCTCTTCTTGTGGTCAGACCAATTGAGTTCGGTGGAGTTATTGGAGTAAATTGGAATTGATGTAGAAATTTCTGATAGAGGTTTAGGTAAGTATAACCCCTTATTCCCAATGTCATATACTTAAAACCTCTGTGTTAAGTAAGACAGTGTTCGACGTCTTTCCTTTTACACTTTCGCCTTTCGTCTTTTCCACCTGACTCGGGGAACAACTCTGAAGTCCTCCCCGGTCTAGGTGTCTCCTTCGTAGACAACTAAAGTGGGCAACCAAAAGGGACGACTAGGACTACACTATAAGTTAGAGACGGACCATGTTGAAGAGAAAAAAAATTGTATTCCCTTTGAATACAGTGATCCCCTTAAAAGGATCCGTGATTTACCTACATTTTAGATGAAAAGAAAAAATAACTCTATATTGTACGTTTATCACTGCTCGTATTTTACGTGGTTAGACTTCACACGACGAGGTACAAATTTGTACACGTGTGGAAACAGTGGTGGTGAGTCTAGTTCTGTATCGGACACAGATCCTGTTCGTAGAACTTTCAAGGAACAAGAGGAAGGTCGGTTGGAAACCAAGAGGTGGGCCTCTTTAGTAAGACCTGTGGACAGGAACTTACAATATGTCACTTTAATATGTTATGTGTGAGAAAACACAGACAACAAGTCGTATTACAGACACTTTAAGAAGACACGACAACCCTCACCAAACATCGGAAAGAACGACTTAACATAGGGTGATATACCAAAAAGGTCACCAGTACATATCTACACTCTCAACCTGACACTTTTTCCGACTCACGGCTTCTTAACTACGAAAACTTGACACCACAACCTCTTCTGAGAACTTTCAGGGAACCTGACGTTCCTCTGGGTTGGTCAGGTAAGACTTCCTCTAGTCGGGACCCTAAAGGAACCTTCCTTACTACGATTTCGACTTCGAGGTCATGAAACCGGTGAAGTACGTTTCCCAACTGAGTATCCTTTTCTGAAACTACGACCCTCCCTAACCCCCGTCTTCCCCTACTGGCTCCTACTCTACCGATCTACCGTAGTGACTAAGCTACCTGTACTCAGACTCACTTAAGACCCTCAACCACTACCTGTTCCTCCGGAACTGCACGACGCTAAGTACCCCAGCGTTTCACAGCCTGTGCTGACTCGCTGACTTGACTTGACTTGACTATACCTATATCGTGTTAGAAAAAAAAAAAAAACATTCCTTGTAAATAAAAGAAATCACACAAATATCATATGTATTCTCGTTACTAATTCCCTATTTACCAATGGTATGTCCTAGTATCCATAAAATTGATTTCTTTTATATCTTTCACGACTCCAATGTAGACAAGAACAAACCAGAACCCCTTCCGAAGGTTCCCTTTCGATCTCCCTTAAGTGGTGACTATGTCCTTTCTCCACTAAGACCAATCTCGTCTCTGGGGGTTCACCCCTTCCTCGTGCATTCTCAGGTGAGTGGAACCCGTAGTCCAGACATCCTCGGGAAGACTACCCGAACGTTCACTGTTCTAGAGTAGACAAGGTCGGTGGGATAGGAGTCTTCCTTCTCGGCCCGAACCCTCTGGTTGAGAACAAGGAAAGATCGACATGATAAGTCGGCGGGGTCGTAAACCAGAACCCGAGGACACGTAGTAGAAGTGCTTTGTCCCGACTCAAGACCTCCGGTCTTCAGTCTCTAGTCCCACGGTCGTACCGACCAAGGGTGTACCTAAGGTTACACCTGACGATGACAGAAGTCCCGACGTCTACCAACAAAAGAGTATAACCGACTCCCCGATCCCCTCGTCCTCTCTCTGACCCATATCGTGTCAAATGAATAGGCAAGAGACCTGTACACCCAACAAAGGTCAAACCTCAACAATACTTATTTCGACGAGTCTTGTAGGAACATATACGGAAAACCGTCTAGATACACACTTGCCGAGAACCCATATATTTGGATCCTCCTCCTAACGACCCAGTATAGTTTTAGTGAATAATTTAATTTAAAAAATATTCACCTATATCCAATGGAAAGAAGAAAACAATCCAATAAAAATCATCACCAAGTCACCTGGAGTCAATCTCTACAGTGTATAGAAACAGTATAAATCAATCTAGTATTTAAAATAAACTTTCATCTTAACTAATACTTTTATACAGGTATATACAATCAACGAGTCAGTACAGACTGTGAAACACTGGGGTACCTGACATCGGACGGAAACAGGTACCTTAAGAAGTCCGTTCTTATTACCTCACTCATCGGTAAGGGAAGAGGTCTCCTAGAAGGACTGGGTCCCTAGTTTGGACCCAGAGGACGTAACGCCTGTCTAAGAAATGACAGACTCGGTGGTCCCTTCGGGAGTAGTACAAGTGGATTGTTCGTTTTCCAGGGACCAAACTTTTACCCGTCTTTGTTACAACCATTCAGGACCTTGAGTGGGGGTTTGAGACAACCTCCAGAAGGGAACACCCAGTCACCATTTCTTAGGTAGACGGTTACGTCCGTTGTACCTAAGCTAGGGACTAGACCCTTCTAGGGTGTACGACGGTTCTTCGGGTACACGGTGTCGATAACTCCGGCACGAGATCTCGGGTCTTCGGAGTTGATGACTTCAGGAATTCGGGATCTCGGGTACGAGACGTCGTTCTCTTCAGTGACATTACTCTTCGGACACGTGTTGTTACTTCTCGTCCGGGGTTGTTCTCGAACGACGTTCGGGTACCCGTCGTTACTTGTGGGTCGTGTCTGAGGGAGGGGGGAGTTTTTGCATAACCTTCTCGAATCTAAAGTAGCTGGGAAGAAAAGTCTCCGAATTACGTGAATCAGAAGGGAAGATAAAACAGAAGAAGAAGAGATGTAGTTGGGTACAACTTAGCAAAAACATTTGTCCACATCATCTCTACCGGTAGACGAATGGAGAGAATCCCGGTTGGAGGGGTCCTCTTGACACTCCAGACCACCCTGTCGACGGGACCTCCTGCACTGTGTTAAACCACCGGTAACCAACTCTTCAATGTTTCTGGCGACACCTGTGTCGTCAGGACAAGACGTCCAACTACTGTAACGAGGTCCAGTACTGGTCTCTCCAGTGCCCTTGACTCGGGTGTCGTACCCGTCTAAGGTCGAGGGGAAAGAACTCTATCTGGTGCTCCCGGTGACACCCGTAGAAACGAACCTCCCCTAGTCAATCCCCTGTCTGACTTCTGGAAGAGACGGGGTCCCGGGAAACGTTTTCCGTTACTACACAAGAGAACAGAGAACATTTGCGAGGTAAAGTAAACGAAGGTTACTAATTTATCTTCAGTAAACCCTTTTCCCTCTTTGCCCCTCTGTCTCTGTCTCTCTGTCTCTTTATGGTCACTGTCAAGACTACTCCTTCTCTATTAGCACGTCTGTGGACCTCAGCTACACTAAAGACGGTCCTCGTTTCATCGAGTCGTAAGAGTGGAATAGACTGGAATCACGTCTGGTTCTATACTAAAGAGAGTCAAGAATGACTTATAGATTTCATCGAGTCCCTAAGGGAGTGATAACAGTAATACCTATGATTGGGATAGATCCTCCTGGTATTGACAACACATTGGTGATCACTAGGAACAGACCCGGTTATTGTCCGGAGTCCTTTTAAGGAAGGTCGTCGTGTCTGGGACGACAGGACCTGAATAGAATCCACGGGATCTTATACCACTGAACAGACAGAAGGGGAGAGGTGGGGACGAGTGGGTGTTACCCTCATAGCGTCCTTAAATCCTGTTAAACCTTGAAAGTCCTGAGTCTACACTGACCTTTCTAAATTCCAAAACCTTGGTCTGACTGGAAAGGTTCAGTACATTACACAATGGAAAAGACTTGGACAAAGGAGTAGAGGGTTTACCCTTAATATTATCCCAGACAAAGGCTCCAAAAAGACTTCGAAACTTCTCTTTGACAGATCTTTTGAATCGTTTCTCGGACGGCACAATACCCAAACGTTGGGAGTATCAAGTCAACCATTTCTTAGGTGGACGTTACACCCTTAGACCCAAGCTAGGGACCCAACCCCTCTAGGGGACCTCTTCCCTTTCCGATGGGTGAGGTCATAAGACCGGATCTCTTGACATATCAGGTACCCCAGTGTTTCTCAGTCTGTACTGACTCACTGAAAGTCAAAGTGAAAGGGTGTAGTGTCAAACGAACACAAGAACCGTCTTGGATCCCTCACTCCTCTTCCCTCTTGTTCTTTCCACAATCCCGAAATGAGTTCGAGGAACTTTGGTTCCCGTCGAGTCTTGGCTGAGTCTTGAGTGGAGGACTTGGTGACCGTTCACCAGTCCCTATCGAAGGTCCCTCCGGAGTCTGATCTGGTCCTTGTCGGACTTAGGTCTCCGACCCTCCCGATCCCCTTGTGTCGCTGGTCGCTCTCAGTCGTCGACAGTACTTTCATCACCGTGGGAGATCCTTTCCCTACAAGTAGATCTCTGGGTCCCGTGTAATTCGTGGGAAGGTAAGTTCCTTCGTTAAACAAAAAACTACCCTAGTTGTAAAAGTCAAGTTTTAGAAAGGTCGAGGAACTTTTACTAGTGAACTCATCGGAGTCAAGTCAAGTCAAGTCAGTACAGGCTAAGAAACGCTTGGGTACCTGACGTCGTGTGGTCCGGAGGGACAGATAGTGGTCGAGCTTCAAATGAGTTTGAGTACAGGTAACTCAACCACTACGGTAGGTTGGTAGAGTAGAAGACAACAGGGGAAGAGGAGGACGGGAGTTAGAAAGGGTCGTAGTTCCAGAAAAGGTTACTCAGTCAAGAAGTGTAGTCCACTGGTTTCATAATCTCAAAGTCGAAATCGTAGTCAGGAAGGTTACATATAAGTCCTGACTAAAGGAAATCCTACCTCATCGGATTGCAAACCTATTATGACCTTAAAAAGTTAGAAAGTCCAATTTGTAGTTTCATTCTTTCAAATTTGATCTTGTATTGGTTACTCAGTATCCTGGTGTGGTCGTGTAGTTACTCTTTCATGTGGTCTCCTGGGTCCCGAGAAACCACTACTCATATTAGTAGAGAAAAGTAATAGAAGAATCCTTCTGTGGACCGATCTGTTACCCGGATCCTGACCCCGACGACCAACGTTTGTCCCTCTCCGACCCCCCTCCCTAAACAATCATTCCCTTAGGAATCGATTCCTAAGGTTCCCTTAAGTAATCGTTCCTACACTTTACCCCCGAATCCTCTAGGAGCTTCTTAGGAAAGTGAGAAACGTTAAGACTTGTGCACCACCTTTGGGTGTCGGACGAACGACACCAGTGTCGGACCGGAAGACCAAGACGATTACGAAGGTACCCTGGAAGAGTCTGGGGGAGGACAGAATTGGAGGGAAAAGTCAAGGACCCGACCCCGTTCCGGTACAGCCCCGGAACCAAAGACCGACCTCACCATCAATCACACGACCGTGACCCTGGCACAGACGAAAAGTTAGTGAAGAATCTTGCATCGAGCCCAGATATACTTTCGGAAAACTGTGTGAATCCTATTACACGTTTCTTTGGTCGGGACTCAGGAAGGTTTCAATTGTGTCAGCTTTTGTTATTTTTGTGGTTTGAGGCAAAAATTTAGTACCATCTATTCGGTTTGTTTTTTGACACAAGTTTACAAAACCTAATTTTGAGTGTTTTTACTATAAATTTCCGACAGACCCTTTAGAACTACTACTCAACTCCGGCAAGGGTATAGCTTCCTTTTTTTAGGATCGTACAACCCACCTCTGCACCTCACAGAGTAATAAGGACAGACGTGTCCTTCGGGGCCGGCACCCTTCCGAGACCTTCAGTGGAAGACTTAAAATCCGACTTCGTTAGTTGTGCGTCACCTTATTTGGACAGGGTTCTCTTCCAAACACTGGACACTACGACCACAAGAGGGTCCTTCTTGGAAGAGGTAGTTCTTCCGAGTCGACGTCACAGATCCTACGCCAAGGTCTCTATCCAAACCCATCCCCAGGATCAGTTGCTCAAGTTTTAAGGAGTTCACAGTCGACAGTGTAAGGGACTCCTTGGATTGAACTGGGGGAGTTTGACTTACAGGGAGGAAACCCAAGGATACGCGACAAATAGGGATATCTTTATAGTATGGGATACGAAGGAAAGGGCCGAAGGAACCACCGAGTCACCATCTCTTAGACGAACGTTAAGTCCTCTACTCCCAAGTCAAGGACCCAACCCTTCTACGGGACCTCCTCCCGTACCGTTGGTGAGGTACCTCTTAGGGTGCCTGTCTCCTCGAACCACCCGAGAACAGGTCTCCCAACGTTTCTCAGTCTGTACTGACTTCTCTAAATCGTCCATCCGTCTGTTCGAAGGAAAAGTCTTATTTTATAAAATTTTCATTTTTAAAGTTTATCTATGTGTATCCATGTGTGTGTGTCTTTTGTAAATTCCAGGTATCCTAAATTTAATGGACCACTTCCGAACTACCAGAGAATGACCAACGGTCCACATCCAACTGGTTCGTCGGAACCTCTCTCTCTGAGAACAATCGCCCCGTCCCGTTGGAGGGTCGGACCTGGGTGAAGGTCTCGAAGACCACTGTTACAGTGGCCGATCTAGTACTCAGACCCAGATGCGTGCCATTTACGTTCAAGGAACTCTCAAAAAGGTGAAGACTCATTTGCATATTGGTCTTCTACGGTTCCTTGTAACGCGTCCCCGAGGGTCTAATTCTTCGTCACTCTTTGGTAGGAATCTCCTTACTCATTGACAAAAGTCAACGAGACTTTTTCCGTTTCTCTAGTACCGTGCCTGGTGCATTGTACCAAGTGGGGTACTTTCGGACGGTGGTTCCACTTTCACGACTCAAACCTTTTCGTGGCTTTGAAGAGATATTTGTGAGGTCGCTACCTCTGGGTGTCGATCACCAACTTCCTACTAGGTACTACACTAGTCTGTGACAAACACTTAAGACTGGGAAATAAAATATTTATAAGATGGTAGGAGCACAAAAGGTATTTACGAAACAAAAGGTAAGAACTACTACACCATCAGTTCACCTGGTGGCTGTAAAAAGTTGAAGGATTTTGCATGGTGTTCGAGAAACAATTAAATAAAGAAATTTTAAGATAAATAAATAAATAAATACCGATACGACTCAGAAGTAAAAAAAGGACGGCCGAAAGAGATCGACACCACTCGTTCCCGGTGAGAGATTAACGCCACGTGCCTAAAGAGTGACGCCACCGAAGAGAGTAACATCTCGTACCCGGGATCCCACGGACCCGAAGTCCGCAACCCCGAGAGGCCGAGATCTCGTGTCCGAGAGATCAACCCCGTGTACCTGAATCGACGAGACACAGTACACCTTGGTGGAGTCTACGTCTTGACTTGTGTAGATACCTAAAGGTTTGGTAGTGATGACATTTAGTCTGGGGTCCGTATAGCAGTAAAGTACACAAATACACGTAGAGGGGTGCCGGTCTGGTATTCGACGAGTAGTGAAGACGGGACTCAGAACGTGTCGTGGACCGTACACCTTCTGGGGCGTTGTACTGGTCATGCACCTTCCCTTTGAGGTCATAAGATACTCCGTGAACACGAGAGTGTCCTACCGTGAGAGAACACTAGAACAATCACCAGAAACATATCGACAGAACCGAACTACAAGAACAGATACTTTTAGAAGGAATGACTAAACACACTCCAAGTCAAGTCAAGTCAAGTAAGCGTCAATACAGGCTGAGACGCTGGGGTACCTGACGTCGTACGGTCCGGAGGGACAGGTAGTGGTCGAGGGTCTCGAATGGGTTTGAGTACAGGTAACTCAGTCACTACGGTAGGTTGGTAGAGTACGAGACAACAGGGGAACAGGAGGACAGGAATTAGAAAGGGTCGTAGCCCCACATACTCCACTGATACACGATTCAAATTTTTGACGTGAAAGGTCGGAGGAAGAACCTGTCCCACCCGACTTTGAGTCGAAACTGGTCACTCTGGATCCTCTTTAGACAACCTCTACAGATCTGTTCAAAACGAAAAGTTTGTGTCTAGAACGGGTAGAAAGCAACCACGGAACGAGAAAGACGAATCTTATACCGATACTATTGTTCTAACGTCGTTGTTAACCGTCGGTAGAGTCGGAATGGGTGGGTGGGGAAGGAATTGGAGAGGTAGTCGAGACCGTCGGCGGTTATTCTTTTTACTTTTGAGGACTAAACCACTTCGTAACCAGTCAGTTCAAACGACAAGGAACCTCAACTTGTATTTGAGATTGACTGGGTCCTACCTCCAGGATCTTTACTCTCTCGTTTTCGTTAGTTCCTTGAATCTCTCTACTTTCTCTCCTCCGAACCTAAACCTCTCTTCCTTAATCCTACCAGACGTAATTCCGTCTGTCTAAAAACTCTAGTAAGTTTCGAGTAAACAAATTCAGGACCTCGGTATATCCGTCAAGTCCATGTCTTTCCAGTATGCATCAGACTGACTGACCCGTCAAGATAAGGGGTCTCACTTACTTGTGAATAGATACTCAAATAGTCCGGTACTTAACTAAACGGACTTAGAAATAGGTCGAACTAGTATGGATTCCTGTGGATCGTTACAGTCGAAGGATTATGTTAGATTAAACTTCGTCTACTGATAACGAGACTTACATTGGTATACGAGAACCATAAGAAGGTGTTACAGGACCGACTCGGGGTAATCAGAAAGACTTTGACTCGGGGAGAAACTGTCACCTTTTCGGTTCCCAACCTCGGTGAAGGTGGATGAAGTGGGTTGAGATGGTGATTCTCGACCAAGGAGTAGACAGTTTTCTGTCGTCATTGGGGATGTAGTGACCTAAAACTCGTATCTCGACCATACACGATGTAGCCTAGACGAAGAGGGGAGGGACTAACGAGTAGAATTTAACTGACTCGAAAAGGATAACCAGGGTTAGACTATATTTCAGTCCTTAATGAGTGAAACTTTGAGAAGGTGTACGCCAGGGACAGACACGGGTTCTAACTGAAGAGTTCACAGTTCTCCAACTTAAACCGTGGGAAAGGGACTCGAGGGGTTCAAGGGGGGACGACAACGAACAAATCGGGTGTAGGTTCCAAACAATGACCAGTCGCAGGGGCATAAGACTCGAATCCTGGGAAAACACGAACAGTAAGATAGGGGTCGGAGATCTTGTCAAAAACCACACGTACGTGCGCAGTAAAGTCAGTACAGACTGAGACACGTTGGGATACCTGACGTCGGGCGGTCCGAGAAGACAGGTACCCTAAGAGGTCCGTTCTCATAACCTCACCCAACGGTACCGGAGGGAGTACTCTAAAAGGACGGATCTCTAACTTGGGTCCAGAGAACGGAACATCCGTCTAAGAAATGACAATTTCAACGATCTTTTTGGGTGGTATTGTAATTGTTTGTGTTTAAACACCTTATTTACTCACTTACCACTCGAAAAAAAAATCGTAATATATGCACAAACATCGTGACTTCTCAAGATACGACACGAGTCCGTTTACGAATCTACTGTAAGCACCTTACTTTTGTCAGGTCAGGATTAAGGGGTCGAAATCCTTTTTGAGAGAGATTAAAGACAGTTAAAGAGTACTGAAAGAAGAGAGTCACAAAACATTACTCCCGTCGTGTCTTCGGAGTATCTCGACATAGTAGGACATTACTACAAAATATTATCGAAACAACCTAGTGTTTCGAACAGTAGGGTCGGACGAATTCCCTTCCTTCGATCCTGTAAATAGTTTTATAGTGACTATAATAGAGACTTTTTTTTTGTTAAACAGGACCGAGTAGTTCGACTCGTATCGTTCAACATATAAATTCTCTAATGTTACTTTGGAACGTTAATATGAAAAATTACCAAAATCACTCGGTGTTGACTCTAATTATTCGTGGTGATACACGCCCCGTGATAAGATTTGTAAAGTGAGTAGTTGAGAAGAGTTGTTGGAATACTCCAACCATTATATTAATAGAGACAAAATATCTACACCTCTGACTCTACGTTTCTCCGGTTCTTCGTACGGAGTTCAATGACCATTAACCACTTCGACCCCAAACTTAAATTCGTTAGACTAGGTCTTGACCTTGTGAATTGATAACTGGGTGTAATTGTAAATAATAAAACCGGTTTCTTAAGCCACTGTAACTAGGTTAGGTTTCTTCAGAGTCAAAACTATACAACTTACTTTGAGGACTTTCCTCTCAAGGTGATAGACAGTGAAGGGAGAGTGAGTCAACCTAAAGACTCAAGGTGTAGTCGACCGGATCAACATAATACCGGATCATTTATAATGACATAAAGTAAATCTTCTTGATAAAATAAATCTGACCGAGGGTGGGAGGGAAGAAACGTATAAAGTATCTTACGTAAAACGTGTCTGGTGTGATCAATACTTGGGTGTCCCGATACACGTATCAACCCGACCCTTACTTTTGTCGATGTGGTATCATCGGTAGACAGTAAGACAGGTAGACGACGGGATCTCCCTAGAATTTTATGAAAGTTGAGTGGAACTTTTAGGTAGAGAGATACTTCCCGAACATTGTGAGCCGTCGGGACTTTGTCCTTTGTCGGGACTCTTTGTCCTGCCGATAAACCCGATGACCACTGGTCAAATTCAAAGAAACCTCCCTCTGTTTGGTAGGTAAGTAACCCGGGAACACTCTAAAAGGAAGGCGTAGTCGGGAGGTTCGGTTCCTCCGCTTGTGGATCTCCTTACCGAAGACCTAAAAAAAAAAAAAAGATAACTCTCTAAACAAAAAAAACAAACAAAAAATTTAACAGATGAGAAAAAAAGAAAAAATAAAGGACGGGTTGGGAGAAGACGAGGTTGATGGGTTAGGATGTTGAAAGAGGAAGAGAAACGAACAGGAAGTGGTCGGGATTTCGATTCCCAAACCTTACTCACGTACAAATATTAGATCTTTAAAATTTAGTCAATCATTCCGCTGGTAAATAGTAAACAGTGGGTTTGGTCCTGTAAAAATTCTTACTTTTAAGGTCTGTATACTAGTGGTGACCAACTTGAAACCGAGGCAATGTGTCGTAGTTTTCAGGTAAATAAAATATAAAAAATTTAAATAAAAATAACACCATTACAACTAGATATTAGAATACATTCAAAGTACACATTTTGTAACACAAAGATAAGGATATATGAGATGTCACACAAGTGGTGGTTTTTAAATCAAAGATAGGTAGTCAGATGTCAACTAGGGGTAAAACGAAAGAGAGCTGGGATGACGGAGGAGAGACCATTAGTAGTGACACAAAAAAACATAGATACACGAATAAAAACAAACCAAACCACACAAGTAAATAAGACCAAAAAAAAAAAAAAAAGAATAATCCAAAAATTTTTTTAAAAAAAAATATTAACCTTCTACCACTAACGTCGGTACTTTAATTTTCTGCGAATGAGGAACCTTCTTTTAATACTGGTTGGATCTATCGTATAGGTTTTCGTCTCTATAATGAAACGGTTGTTTCCAGGTAGATCAGTTCCAATACCAAAAAGGTCACCAGTACATACCTACACTCTCAACTTGACACTTCTTTCGACTTGCGGCTTCTCAACTACGAAAATTTGACACTACAACCTCTTCTGAGAACTCTCAGGGTACCTGACGTTCCTCTAGGTTGGTCAGGTAAGATTTCCTCTAGTCAGGACCCACAAGAAACCTTTCTTACTACGATTTCGACTTTGAGGTCGTGAAACCGGTGGAGTACACTTCTTAACTGAGTAACCTTTTCTGAGACTACGACCCTCCCTAAACCCCGTCCTCCTCTTCCCCTACTGTCTCCTACTCTATTGAGCTACCGTAGTGGTTGAACTACCTGCACCCAAACCCACTTGAGACCCTCAACACTACCTGTCCCTCCGGACCGCACGATGCTAAGTACCCCAGTGTTTCTCAACCTGTACTGACTCACCGACTTGACTTGACTTGACTTGACTTAACGAAATGTTATAACACTACCAAAAAACGGTATGTAGTTGTACTTAGTCGGTGTCCATATGTATACAGGGGAGGGACGACTTGGAGGAAGGGTACAGGGTGGGGTAGGGTGGGAGATCCAACAGGTCTCACGACCCAACTCGAGGACTCGTGTGTCGTTCAAGGGTCCTAGGTAAAGTGTATACCACAGTAGACACGGAGGGGGAGGACGGGTGTGAGACAGATCTTCGGACAAGAGACGCAGACGTAGAGGTGACGACGGGACGTCTGTAATATAGTGTGTACACTTAATTTCGTATACCATAAACGAAAGTGGTAGACTGAATAAAGTGAAGTGTACTATGAGAGATCCAGGTAGATGTAGAAGTGTTTACTGTCCTAAAACGGAAAAGTATCGATCCATCTTAAGAAGACACACACACACATATGTATAGAAGAAATTGGTCAGTCGGTGACACCCGTGTATACAACAAGGGACAATGACGAATCAACGAAGTCAGTACAGACTGAGACCTGACTTCTCAGACCACCCGACGGGGATACCTGACGTCGGGAGGTCCGAGGAGACAGGAACCCTAAGAGATTCGTTTTCATAACCTCACCCAACGACATGGAAGGAGGTCCCCTAGAAGGTATGGGTCCCTAACTTGGGTCTAGAGGACGTAACGTCCGTCTAAACAATGATGACTCGGTGGTCCCTTCGGGATCCAACAAGGGTTTAGAAACTATGATATGTATAACGACACTACTTTTATCCCCACGTATATAATTATGGAAAAGTTTAATCACAAAAATATTAGAAACCTATTTGTGGGTCTTTACCCTATCAACTTAACATACTAGCAAGATAAGAATTAAAAAAGTCCTTAGGGGTATGACAAAAGGTATCACCCACGTGGTTAAATGTAAGGGTAGTTGTCACATACTTCCAAGGGAACCAGGTATAAAAACGATTACAAACACCAAAGAACAGAAAAAATAATATCGGTTAGTTTGTCCGTACTCCACTATAGGGTAATCCAAAACTAATCGTAAAAGGATTATCAATTACTACGACTTGTAGGGTCTTCTCGTAAATTTATGAATGGTCCATCGTCAACCTCTATTGTCGTAGGGGGAAAGAGACAAGTACTGAGATCACAGACTGATATGTGATCTAGTCTGAGAGTAGTTACCCTAACTTTGTCCTGTCTAACAAGAGAACAATAGAATGACTTAGAAGTCAGATATTACTAAGGAAAAACGAGATCGAGACGTAAAAAAGTTTTTCCAGTGTAAGAGTCATAAGTTCATTATATCGGACAATCCAGAGATCTGACTTAAACTTTCAATGTAATGTTTTAAAGTTAAGTTAATACGTCGACAAAAAAGGTAAAGTTTAGTGGTGATCTACACATTGAACCAAATTTTATTTGAATGTCACTTCGAGGGATTAATAAGAAACCCTACCTACGACAATCTATTTTTTATGGGATACATATGTTACCTCGAAGGGACCACCGAGTCTGTCATTTCGCAGACGGACGTTACACCCTCTGGACCCAAGCTAAGGACCCAGCCCTTCTAGGGGACCTCTTCCTTTACCGTTAGGTGAGGTCGTGAGAACGGACCTTTTAGGGTATCTGCCTCCTCGGACCATTCGATGTCAGGTACCCCAACGTTTCTCAGCCTGTACTGACTCGCTGAAGTAAAAGTGAAAGTACATATGTTACTCAAAACACATTAACGTATATAAGAAAAAAGTTAATTAATTAATTAATGTTAACCTGCTACATTCACTTAGGGGTTCCTGGAGATTAATTTAGAACCACTTAAGTCAGTCTTCCGTTCAGAATGGGTCACGAAGGACATTTATAGAAGGAGAAACTAATTTTTTTTTCGGTAAACTTCTTTTTAATCACGAAAAACAAAAACCTTTGTTGGACTCACCGGAGTCAGGAGAACGTAGGAACTACCCTGTTCGGGTTCCTGTTTACAGGCGAACGACTTCCATCGTCTGTAGTCGACCTAACAGTGAAAGAAGTCGGTGATTTAGCTGTGACCCAAAGGCCCGAAGAAGCATACACTTTTTTTAACAAAAATACAATAAAAAATTCGGTTTAAATCGTGTGTTGACAATAGACGTAAACCCGTAGGAATCTCTTTATGCACTTCACCACACTTTCAGCGAGTCAGCACAGACTGAGAAACACTGGGTACCTGATATGTCAGGTACCTTAAGAGATCCGGTCTTATGACCTCACCCATCGGAAAGGAAAGATCTTCCCTAGAAGGGTTGGACCCTAACTTGGGTCCAGAAGACGTAACGTCCGTCTAAGAAATGGTCGACTCGGTGTTCCCTTCGGGATCATCCGATGAGTCAGGTACCCCAGTGTTTCTCAGCCTGTGCTAACTCTCTTAAATGAAGTTTCTTAAGGTTGTGTTTACTGTTACGGTATCAAGTGATAGTCTGAATAGAGGGGAAAAAACAATATAAGGAAAGAGAGAGAACCTTAATTTATAGATCTATTATTTTGAATGGATATATGTGTAAATTTTTTTTTTAGTTATATACGGTAATGACATTACATTTCTTACTTATAGTTTATTAGATTCTTTTCTTCTACTTAAATTTACACATTTACGACCCCGTGTCGATACGATCGTCTATACAACTCCGTATCGAACATCCAGACACATCTTACCGGTACTTACTCTATCGAGAGTATACGTGGGGCCACGCGATACGACCACTGAGTTTACAGTAGTCTCCACATCTAAGACGATAACTCTAAAAAGTCTTCCACTTACTCGAACTACTTTGGGGTTTGGTTTGTTACACGTTAGAATGTAACTGAATGTACCATCGGAGTAAGAGCCTTTTAAGTTACACGTAAGTTTACTACGCTTTCTAATGAAACGTGATACATTGGGTCTCGACTGTAGCTTCTAGTATCTTAAAATTTATAATATTTTTCTTTGTTTGGGACAAAAGTAGGTGTACACCTCGAATACCCCCTGAAACTTGTTAAGAACGACACATCCTAACGTATAACAGGTTTCCTGAGGTTTTACGGACCTCAGGAAGGGTTATTTGTACCTAACTGTAGAGATTATGAACACCGTTGGTTTTTCATGGGAGGATGTAAAGATTTTTTTCTTTGTTTGGGACAAAAACCGAACCAACCATTTCTTAGACGGACGGTCACGTCCTCTGTGTTCTCTGTACCCAAACTAGGGACCCAGTCCTTCTAGGGGACCTCTTTTCTTACCGATGGGAAACGTCATAAGAACGGACCTCTTAGGGTACCTGTCTCCTTGGACCACCCGATGCCAGGAACCCCAGCACAAATACACAAATAAATGAGCCGACGTCGTCCAGAATCAACCCTACACACCCTAGAAACCACACGGAACACTCTATAAAAGTAATACCGTGTGCCCGACAGATCAACACTGTGTTCCGAAGCAACGAGGTGTGTACACTCTAGAACCAAGGGACTGATCCCCAAATTGGACGAAAGCGACGTAAAGTCCCGGCTAAGAATTGGGGACCCGGTAGTCCCTTCAATGGGAACGGACATTCAAAAATTTAATAGGGGACTTCGTCGAAACAGTGGAGGACGGAGTGGTGTCTCCTGTCGTCTCGTGTTTCCAGTTTGACCGGACCCCGACCCCAGGGCCCAGTGACTGCGATGTATTTCCAGTCGTCCTGGGACTGAGGGGTGAGACGTTCACGTCGTTAAGAGGTAAAGAAACGTCCGCCTAGACCTGTCCACCCTTCTTTTGGGCCCTTGTTATCTAGTCACCCAGTGGGAAAGAATCGTGCACACGTAAAATAGTGACTGTTGAATAACTCGAAGGTGATTCACGTTCCGTCTGTGTCCCGGTCGGTACTGAAGGAGGAAGGGAATTCCTCCTCCTCAGATTACATCTTTACCTCTTTTCATGGGTTAATTCTACCTCGTCTCCAAGAATCAAACCCTATGTCCTTACATAAAGTCACCTAGGAAATTAGACGACTGTAACGTCTATTCTGCCGTACATAGAGACACACACACACGAGAGTGTGTTAAAAAAAGGCCGATCTCCCATATAAAAACAACAACAACAACAACAGGTCAACGATTCAGCACAGACTGAGAAACGCTGGGGTACCTAATATCGGTTGGTCCGAGGAGACGGGTACCCTAAGAGGACCGTTCTTATGATCTCACCCAACGGTAAAGGAAGAGGTCCCCTAGAAGGACCTGGTCCCTATCTTGGACGTAGAGGATGTAACCGTCCACCTAAGAAATAGAATTGGTTACTTGGTGGTCCCTACGGGATCTCCCATATATCTAAATTAGTATAAGAGTTTTGTGAGGTCCTATGATGTTTCCAATGTCTAAAACGTGCCCCTTACGGACTAATCATTTATCATAGAATAAACGACTCAAAAGTGTTCTACAGAGACGAGTTTTGTGGAGAGTAACTCTATTGAAGAAAGTGACTTTAGAGTGTCCTACCGACTTCTCAATCGTACCCACAGGCACTCGTAGTAGAAAAATTGTCATAAACCCTTTACAAATGACCCTGATCCTGGGTCGGCACCCACCTCGTCTTGAGGGTCAGGACACCTACTGCACCCGACCTCTTCCCCCTCTCACGGTTCTGTCGTCTGCATGTCCTAGAAAACCCTTAGCCCCCGTTGGATTGGGTGCTTCGTCTCTTCGAGAATCCCCTCTTGTTTGGTCGGACCCGACGATTGTGGGACGTGTCTACACATAGTCGTCGAGAGATGCACCTGTTTCTCAGGACCAGTTTCTCCTACAACGTAACTCAGACGCCCGTGTCCGTACTCCTCCATCTCTCCACCAGTCTGAGGTGTCGTAGTCCGGAGTCGACAGAGTATCAAAACAAACCCAATCGGTGACCCACTTGTTTAGCCCGGAGCATCCTACTGAGACTATTGTACTGGACGTAAAACCACGTATAGATTTTAAGGTCGAATATACTCGATAGAGATAACGTTCTCGTACAAACCCTTCGTCTGACTCCTGAGAGACCCGACCTCTTACTCCCCCTCCCACCAAATATTGACCGTTTGATACACGACTGATATTGGTCCGACTTTTCGTCACACCAAAGATGCCCCAAGTAAGACCTTACTCATGTAAAGCCAAAGGGGGACCTTGTTTCGGAGACGACTTTGTATGGTTCTTTTGTATGGAACCGGAGCTTTTACGTTTTAGTGAAAGGGAGACGTCGAGACTCGTCACGACATACCCCTCCCAATTGAACAGGATTCCGGGAGAACAGAAACCTTGGGGTTTCCTCGTTTCGTGTCTAGAAAGATACGAAAGGGAAAGGTGTCTAGAAAGGGAAGGAAATGATTTCTCCTTACCCTTATTAACGGTTAAGTCATCCGAGGAACGAGAAAACACGTAAAGTTTCCGTAAACGACAAACCCTAAACCTTCTTTTAGTACTCTTTACTCTTAGAGAGCGACGGAACCGACCTTCGTCCGAGTAACAAACCTCTTCCTCGACCAAAGGTACCAAAACCTGTTCTCTGTCTACGAAAAAAAGAGAAAAAGTTCTCATCAAAGATGAAAGTTAACCTAGGTTATTTATCGATTCCATCAGTCAGAAGGTGGTCACTTTCCAGAAATTCAATAAACTTTTGTAGGATTATACAATAGTAAGTGGTGGTTGACATATACAAAAAGTCGATAACATTGAGTGCGTAAATAGAGACCTATCCGGGCCAAATCCGGTCTAAAGATGAGATATACACATACATACGTATGATTCAGTGAAGTAAACATAGGCTGAGACACGTTGTGATACCTGAGATCTGTCAGTCCGAGGAGGTAGACATCGTAAAAGGGCCGTTCCTATGACCTCCCCCAACGGGAGGAGGTCCCCTAGAAGGTCTGGGTCCCTAGCTTGGACACAGAGAAAACAGAGGACGTAACCGTCCGCACAAACAATGGTGTCACGGTGGACCCTTCGGGGGAGGACGAAATATTCCCGTCGGTCAGTACAAAGTCCAATCCACAGGATCAGAATTCTCTGTGAGTAAGTAACAGAGATTTCGTGTCCTCTGAGTCCCCTACCAGACCCACTCCTCTCATCCCGTCCTTGGATGTCGTAAACTTCGGACTCAAGATCAGGACCTTCGTCGACCGTCTCAACTATGGTAGTGTCGACATTCCTACTTACGGGGGGAGGAACGTACGGTCGTGACCCCGTTCTGGACGGGAGTGTCCTTGGTATTCCACGACACTGGAACTTGGTTGTGTACCTTTGACGGATAAAATGGAAGACGGTGATTCTGTTCTGTGTCCTGTTTAAAAAGGAGGAAAAAAATTTTTACTATATCTTTGTTCCTTACACGAGTTTACTTTTTTTTGTTTTTTGATAACAGAGAACAGAATGACACCATAACCGAACCTTAATTCTACCTAGTCCATAACTTAAATCGGCAAAGGTACTAATCATCGTCGGCATTTTGTTAAATAGCCCAGGGGTTTGGATCTCGTTGAGTCGCCTGCTTACGATTTCGAACCCAGAGTGTTGGTCTGGTTGTTATGTGAGTCAGCAACTAGTATTAGCCGCGAAATGGTATTAGAATACAAAGAAAATTTGTCCCTACTCGATGTACTGACCCCCTAAGGAACCACGGAGTCTACTCCCTCCGCATCCAAACTAAGGACCCAACCCTTTTAGGGGACCTCTTCCTTTACCATTGGGTGAGGTCATAAGAACGGACCCTTTAGGATACCTACCACCTCGGACCACCCGATGTCAGTGTACTGTCTAGAATTTTAACGATTATATTAAAGAAAAAAAACTTTACAATACCAGAAAAGAGGGTAAAGACTTGAATACCGAGACCCAGTAAAAAGTGAAACGACCGAAAGAGTACCAGACGGGCTAATATAACGATAGACTAAAAAAGAGGACAAATCTAGAACGAAAGGGTTGGATAAGCAATCAAAGAACCCTTGTCTCTGGTCGCCCAAAAATTAAAAGGACACAGAGGATAAAGGGTCCATCTTACCTGAAAGTCCACAGGCCGTCCTTTGATTGACCCGGACACAACTCGACAGAAAGTTTATTGTAAAAGTAGTTTCTCTTGATCTCTATTGGGGCACACATATGTAGGGGTGGAGAAGAGATTCCTAGCACCGACGACACCTACTCGTACAGAAACTGCAAGTGAATTGGTGTTTAGATGACGGTTTCCACATTTTACGTCTTGTTCTAGGTAACCTATCTAATCGATTCTAATATGATTACCGTCGAGTCTCACCTCAAACCCTTTAATTTCCTTTCCTAATATGAAATTAGACACTACATTCGTAACGTTGTAGAATAAGAAACATCGGTGGTGGGTATGGGAACCGTTCTTGTTCCAGAGAGGGAAGACGGTGAACTTAAAAGAGGGAGAGTCAACTTATTTGTAAACCGAGTCCTTGGTAATAAAGAGAAGGCACCCCTGATTAGACTCTTATCATTATTATTATTATTATTCATAAAGGAAAGTTCATTGTCTCACGGTCTGGAAAGTCCCGGTCCGTCTATGTCAGTCTCTTCAAATTCAGTGTAAGTTCTTTTCGTAAGCACCCACCTTTCTCTTTGAGTTCTTACACAGGAGGCCCCACTCTCAGGTCTCTCGGGGCTCGACGTTCGGGTCAGAACAGAAGGGAGGTAGTTGGAGACATCGAACCAACTGTTCTCCCCTGGTTGTAGTTCTTACGACGGGGTTAAGTTAAGTCAGAATATTTTACTATATTTCAGTGAAACAGTTCACATACAAGTTCAGTAAGTATCTCCAAAAATTTTTTAGTAACGTTTAAGACACTACTGTAAACTGTTACTCACACAAAGTTACAACGAAAGGGATCTTTTAAAGGTAAAGAGCCCTTAGAAACATCCGTCGGCGAAATGACAGACTGGGTGGTCCCTTCAGTTCATTGACAATGTCACTCTATGTTTCGAGAGGAGGCACCAGACGACTACACATTCTTCTAACACGTCTGTCTCCTCCCAGACCTCTCCCCTCCCCTCCTCCCCACCCTTCTCCTCTTGGGCCCTCTCGTCCGCCTCTCCGTCACTCACCTGTGCAGGGACACGCCCTGACTGACAATCTTTCGTCGAAGGTGTTACACCACAAAGTCAAACACAGAAACAAAAACAAAAAACTCGGGAAATCTCAGATGTAAACACCAAACAAACGAACAAAAAGGTAAAAATAACCTCATATCGACGAAATGTTACAACACAATCAAAAATGACATTTCGTTTCACTTAGTCGATATACCTATGTGCACGTGCAATTCAGCGAAGTCAGCACAGACTGAGAAACGCTGGGATACCTGACATCTGGTGGTCCAAGGAGACAGGTACCCCGAGAGGTCCGTTCTTAGGACCTCACCCAACGGTACGGGAGGAGGTCCTCTGGAAGGGTTGGGTCCCTGACTTGGGTGCAGAGAATACAGAGGACGCAACCGTCAACCGTCCACCCAAGAAATGGTGACCGCGGTGGACCCTTTGGGTATGCATATGGATATAGGAGATGAAAAACCTAAAGGAAGGGTGAATCCAGTGGTTCCCATGACTCATCGAAAGACGTGATATTTTACCCAATTTACCCTACCCGAAGGGTCGACCACAATCACCATTTCTTGGAAGGACGGTTACGTCCTCTGTATCTCTGTGTCCAAGCCAGGAACCCAACCCTTCTATGGGACCTCCTCCTTTACCGTTGGGTGAGATCATAAGAACGGACCTCTTAGGGTACCTGTCTCCTCGGACCTCCCGGTGTCAAGGTATCCTAGTGTTTCTCAGCCTGCGCCGACTTCGTTGAATCGTGTGGATCATGGTCGTTACGTATATGTAGTCAGGGTTAGAGGGTTAAGTATGAGGGGAGGAAAGGGGGACCCATAGGTATGTAAACAAGAGATAAAGACACAGAGATAAGACGAAACATTTATTCTAACAGATATGGTCCAAAAAAAAAAAAGGGGTCTAAGGTATATATACACAATTAGATGCTGGTCTTTTACGATCAATAATTGTGTTGATCTAAGTCTCGAGAACTCAGAATAATGAAAAACTTTTGAATGGCCGTGGGTTTTGTGTACTGACTGTATCTTATCTGTGAAAAGTTACATACTAATTGATATGTCTCTTTCAAATTATAGAACCTTATTGCTGATATGTTTCTAATTTATTATAAAACTTTTTAAATTTGTACTTATCGTAATAACGTCACTCACCTTTTCTACAATTTTTAATGTAAAATCATGTGTAAATTAACTTACAGAGAATTACAGTCCGTGTCTCAGGGGTGACCTTTCTCAGTACTCCTTAAATGGGAGGTCCCCGAGTATCCTACAAACCTCCTCGGTCTGTACTCGGGCTTAGTACTCTCGTTCTTAGTGTCTCGACTACTTTACTACTTGACCAGACGAAGAAAGAAGTTGGTGAACCCTAGTTACCCTCAATTAAATAATAAACACTAGGAACTTGAGAAGTGTGACTTCCACCGTTTCTAAGGGTCTAGTAGCTCTAAGAGTCAATTTGTCGTGTATCGATACATACGTCACCAGTCTTTAGGGTTCTGAGAGAAAACTTGAAAGTAAAAAATTAAAGAAATTTTTTAAAGAAGGAAAAGAAAAAAAAAATAAAAATTGACCCTTCTTAACGAAATGTTACAACATAACCAAAGACTGCATGTTGTCACGTTTAGTCGGTATTAGTATGTAGATAATGGAGGGAGAACTCGAAAGGAGGCCAGGGGGCTAGGATGGGAAGATCCAGTAGGTCTCATGGTCCGACCCGAGGCACGCAATATATGGTCGAAGAGTGGTCGATAGATAAAATACGTACCACCCCATATACACAGCTTCGATGAAAGAGAAATAAAAATAAAAGATAACCCTATATCAACGAAATGTCCCGAAGACTCCACCGAGTCACTATTTCTTAGACGGACGGTTACGTCCTCTACCTCCTCTGTACCCAAGTCAGGGACCCAACCCTTCTAGGAACCTCTTCCTCTACCGTTGGGTGAGGTCATAAGAACGGACCTCTTAGGGTTCCTGTCTTCTCAGACCACCCGATGTCAGGTACCTCAGACTTTCTCAACCTGTGTTGACTCGTGTGTGTGTGTCGACGAAATGTTACAACATGCTGTTTCACTTACTCGATATACATGTGTACATAGGGGAGGGAGAACTGGGAGGGAGGGCGGAGAGGGAGTAGGGTGAGTAGGTCCAGTGGTGTCTCCTGACCCAACTCCAGGGACACGATATATCGTCGAAGGGTGATCGATAGAGAAAGTGTGTACCGTCCCGTGTATGCAGTCAGAATTAGAGGGTCGCAATTGGACGTACCAAGGATTCTAGAGTTTCCCCTCTTTACACATTGAAGATAAGTAAAAAAAGTCTGACCATTAATCCAAAGGACTTGAGACCCATTACAACTTCAAACAAGATCTAGCGGACTCAGTTCTGGAGGGACAGACGTGTGGTCGGGTTACCGTCAGTGTCATTATTTACAACGGAGAAAGGTCCGTTTTGAGTTTTTCATATGCTTTTCTACTTCATTCAGTTAAAAATTTTGTAATTTACTTTCTTTATCACGAAAAGGTGGATTCATGTAACGACGAATTGAGAATTCTTGTAGATCTAAAGGTTAGTATTTTACGAACCACTGGAAGTGTTCATACGAAAAGGAGGTCATCTGTCACTATTACACAATGAGTGATGTCAACCTTAGGTGTCCATAAAGGAACGATGCACTGGTCGTGGTAACGCACAAGAACAAAACGCCATATTGTGCCTTTCAAAAGCAAACAAACAAACAAAACAAGCAAACCGGAAACTTCGAGACAAGGACTCAATAACTAGAATACGAGGTACACGATGAAGTAGAGTAGATGGTGAAGGGACCTGTGCAGTTGGATACGACTTCGTCGACTACAAGAATTGTTTATCCTAATTGACTCTGAGATCTACTAAACATCAAGCAGGATTAAAGTCTATCGGAAAGAAAACGTCTTATCAAATGGTAGAGTCCTCGATTTGTACGACAAAAATGGAAATCGAAGTGTTTCTAAGATTGTTTCGGTAAATTCGAATAATTGGTAATACGCCCAAGGGATCTCAATTGGTTGGACATTCTGAAAACTTTCTGTTGAAAGCTGGGTACGTACCCACAAAATGTGAAGTTCAAGAAATTTTTGATGAAAGAAAAGGAGAAAAGTAAGGAAGGAAGGAAGGAAGCACATATACAACACAGTCCATAGTAACGACCTCCGAAGCACTATTTATAGTGAATGTCCGAGATCACAAAAGTTATACGCCAACCAACTTTCAATCAGTAAGAGAAGTTTTGTCGTAACAGAAGAACCATGGTGGGGACGTGAGATCGGATGAAAGAAACTTCGTTTTGGCAGTTCCCAAGTGAGTCGAACCAGTGTGGTGGGTGAGTGGAAGTAGGTGTGGTGTTCAGGAGGGTCCAAAGTGGTGAGGAGTCTCCTAGAAAACGACCGTCACTGTGTCTGTACACCCACCCCCTTGGAACTTAAGTCTCTTTAGGAGTCTGAAACAACAACGGGGGCTTGAATGGTTCTTCCCTACCTCGTCGTCCCGTCTACACCGGTTCTTCTCCCTTCACTTTTTCGGCTCTCGTCGTAGTTCCACCTCTCTTTTCTTACTTGGAGTCGAGGGTGTGGGAACTCCCAGCTCAACCCCGACCTCCTCTTTCCGGGGGATCTCCCGGACTCTCGGGTTGGTGCCAAAGGCCGATCCGGACCCCCGGACCGGACGTAGAAACGAACCGACCTAGATCCAAGGAAGAAACCCGTTTATGTTAAATACAGGCGACTTATTTTCGAGGGACGTACAAAAGAGAAGTGTGAAACCTTACAATGGTTTTGGCCTTTCCTTTTGGGGGCATTTAGAGACGAGTAGGTCTGGAGAGAACGAGACTTTTCTTCGGGTCAGTTCGAGGGGTAGTTGGAGTGCAGGTAGAGGTTGAGGAGGTCGGGTGTGACTCAAGAGGGAAACGCGGGGATGTCTGTGTTCCGGACTTGGTACTTTAGGTCGGTAATTAGTGGGAGAATGGTGTCTCCCCGACACGTCAGTCATTTAGGGTCCCGGGATCTCCGGTCCTGTGGGCCTGTCGGCCCAGGACCCGACTGAGACGGGGGAGTGTCGAGTCAGGTGAACACACCGGAGACAAAAGAGTAAACGTAGTAATCTCTGTACCTGACGTATAGAGATTCAGCTGGCCAACGAGACACTGAAGTCCGAGTACCCGACGAAAGAGTGACAACGACCAAAGTTCAGTGTTCCCGTCTTTGATACGAAATACAAGACAAAGGAAGAAGGAGAAGTATACCGTTGTCTCTCGACCCGTACGTCATGAAACAGATGAGTAATTACATTGCTCGTAAATAACTTTAAGAGGACATGTGGTCCGTGATACGACCTACGACATAGTGACCATCCCCTCTGTCCTAGACTCGTAGAAATCTCTTAAGGCACCAGGAGTGTGAGGGGGTTTCCTAGAATTTTTTGTAGGACCTCCACGTGGAAGTCTTAAAGACGGGGTTATCAAGAAGTGGGCGGGGGGGTAAACATAAAGAAGAAAATTTTACAAAAAATAAAATTAATTAAATAAAATTAACCTCCGATTAATGTTATAACATCACCAAAACGGTATGCAACTGTACTTAGTCGGTACCCACATGTACACAAGGGGTAGGACTTGGGGGAAAGGTGGAGGGAAGGATAGGGTGGGGAGTCCCAGCAGGGTCACGTGGTCGGGACTCGTGGGACAGAGTACGTAGCTTGGACCCGACCGCTAGACAAAGTGTATACTATTATATGTACAAAGTCACGACAAGAGAGTTTAGTAGGGTGGGATCGGAAGAGGGTGTCTCAGGTTAAACATAAAGATTGTTCGACGACCCACTACGTCTACACCAACCACCTCTCTTGGTGGAACCCTCCGGACCAAACAAGAGCGTCGTCGATTACTGTCGTGAGAAAGTGGGTCCACAACAATAAAATTGTCGACCGGAGACTGGAGAAGTCCTTCCTAGTCGGAGACGACGTTTTTATTACGGAACTACTCGGACGAACCTACCCCACTCCGGGTGACCGATAGTCGGTCGAGGTTCTATAGTCCTTCACCTTCACTGAAGAGTCCTCTGCTTCACTCCTTAAACACCCCAAACGACGACTTCCCTTTCCCCTCTACCTACCTCTCCAACTCTCCTTCCGTCCTCTTTTCATCCACTCCACACCCTGGTTGACGAGGAAACTTCCGGAAACAGGACACACGACATTTTGGACAGAAACAACGAAAGGAGAACGGGGTACGTGGGAGGAGTTTAGGAGTTGTGTTTCTCCGTCCTTGGGTCCTCTCTTCCATTACGAGAGACCCTTTGTGTCCCTGGGATTCTCCCAGGTCTCCGGGGTGACCGACGTCTCGACCTTGAGCACCACGGCTTTGAGGATAACGGACCGCGAAGTTCTCCTCCTCTGGGAACTCACGTAGACCTAACACGGTGCCGGCTTTCGGTTCAAAGGTACTCCAGACACCCAGACTCTGTTCGTAAATAAGGTCCAAGGAGACAGATACCCTAAAGGGTCCGTTCTTATGACCTCACTCAACGGTAAAGGAAGAGGTCCCCTAGAAGAGCTGGGTCACTAGTTTGCACCCAGAAGACATAACCTCCGTCTAAGAAATGACGGACTCGGTGGTCCCTTCGGGAAATAAAATAAATTATACGACATTAAAATTTGAAACCCGGAAAGTTCTTTCCTTCCTCGACTTTACGACCATTTAATGGTTTTAGTGTTAAAATGTGGTATAACGCGATCACAACGCTTGACAAAGTTTAAATCACAAGGAACTGAACATGGGGTCCGAACAGCCTCTCTTACAAAATATACCCTACAAAGATAAGGACGACCCTTTGACTCCGAGTACCTCTGCGTGTTATTTCTGAGTCGAACCCCGTCTATAGGTCGGTCGGTCCGGTCGTCGAGTGGAGTTTCAAATGGACCCTTCCCGGAACCAAGTAGCATCCCGAGATCAAAGGAGAGTTTATTCCATCGATATCGCAAGTCAAGATTAAGAGTCGTTTAGTTGTAAAGTTCGTCATGAAGTCTCATGAGGTCACTCTTCCACTTTAGTAAAACAGGCCTTGTAGAGATTAGGTCTCGGAATCGCGAAAGGAAATTTTAGACGAACAGTAAACAGACGTCCTCCTTTAATCCCTCCTCACGTTAGTGTGAGCTGAGAGTAAACAAAATGTCGGTATAGCAGATGAGGCTCTATTTAGAACATCGATTTTTCCAGCTGCCTTACATTCTTGGTCAATGCCGGTTCAGGAGATAGAGAACCGTTGTACATGAGGTAGACAGAAATACTAGTCGTTTGTTTAGTTAACATAAGATTTAGTTTTACTACCCAAAGGCTCGTCGGGATCCCCGAAGGTCCCGACCGGGTCCTCCTAGAGTCCTACCCGGCCTGGGTCTTTGGAGAGGGTGGATCGAACAGAGAAGTCCACGGTAGAAATCAGTCTACTCTATTCAACTTGACCTAAGGGATCGTCCCTTCTCTTGTTATGGGGGTGTCTCGAAACCGGAGCCTCCCCGACCTCCACCCCACCCCTACCCTTACCAAACCCCAAGTTTTCTCCGTGTCGAAGTGTAACCCCCGGTCCTCCTAATTTTCACTGAAAAGGGTCCTGAAGGGGCCGTCAGGTTACCAATTCTGACACGAAAGTACAGTCCCTCGCGTCCAAGGTAGGGACCAGTCCCTTGATTCTAGGACGCACGGTGCCCCGAACCGGTTATTATCGTTGTTATTAAAAAAAAAAAATTTCTCACTGGGAAGGAAAGATGGGAACCGGGGTTGGGGGTGTGAATGGATATGAGTGTGAATCTTTATTCCTCCCGGTCGCCCTGTGTGGGGTATTATTGTCGTCCATGATAAAGAATTCGGGATTACACGGCCTAAGTAAAGAGAGAGTGTTAATTGGAATTCACTTACAGGGATGGAGTGTCTTCTCTCTCGAGACAGACCCCTCGAACTTTGTTGACCGGGATCAATCAATCATCCACTAGCTCAGCCCTAAACTTGGATATACCGAAGTTTCGGGCATAAGATGTGATAAGGTAGCCAAGCAAAGGGTTTCAGACGGATACTCCTTTATGTTCACCCACTGAAAAAGGTATTTACTCTTAAGTGTAGAAAAATTAAACCTCTGATACAAGAATCGAAAGACACACACACATTGACAAGTAAGAAAAGAGTTTTAGTACCACTACCCTCTATTAGTAAGAGAGGTGAAGGGAGATGAAGAAAGGGGGAGGGGGCGGGAGGAGGAGAGTGGAAGAAGAAGGGGAAGAGAGGAGGGGGGGGTAAGGAAGAGAAGGAGAAAAAGGAGGTAGGAGAAACAAAATTGAACTGGTTTTTTATGGGTGTGGTTTTGTTTGGGGACTGTTAGGGTAAAATCTAGTACAAAGACAATTAATAAAAAAAAAGAACAAGATATTTAAACTTTTCAGACCCTGGAGATGAAATATACTTCCGTGAGAAACATCAAATTCTGACAGTATCGAGACCTTGGGTCCCGGTGTAGGTGTCGGATCCTTTTAAACTAAATCCTAAACGACTGACTCTTGTAAACCAGGTTTAAACTACTATTTGACATCGATCCTGAGGATCCCTGTAAAATCACTCTCCCGTAGAGAAAAGATTCGACATCGGAGAACAAGGAAACCCGATTAAGTGAAGTCAGTACAGACTGAGAAACACTGGGGCACGTGATATCGGACTGTCCGGGGAGACAGCCACCCTAAGAGGAGGTCTGTTCTTATGACCTCACCCAACGGTAAAGGAGGAGGTCCCCTAGAAGGACTGGGTCCCTGACTTTGACACCGAGGACGTAATGTCCGTCTAAGAAATAGTGAACTCGGTGGACCCTTCGGGAGAAAAAGAAATTGTAAAGGTAAAAAAGGAAGGATCTAAGAGACCGAAGAACTTAACTGTCGTGCACGTTTAATTAATTGTAGAACGACTCTGGTACGAATAAAAACAAAATATGTGTCAATAAAAGAAACACATCGTTTTGTCACATAAAAAAAAGACAAAGTTCGTAAGATTACTAAAAATGTTTGTCATACTTTGACATAATCCGACATAATCCGTACTACCGGGGGAACATACTCTTACTTCGTGTCCCCTGACTGACTCTTTTAGACGTCGGACTAGCCGTCGGGGGTGGGGGGAACGACTGTAGTGTAAGGTAGTACAACTAATCGGTACCTGTCTCGACGACCACCGTGACGAGGAGAGAACTTGAGACAGAAGGGTACCTGAGTCCCGTTGCGTTCGGAGTCTCGGTGCGGAAGTTTGTCGGGACAGACGTCTTAGGGTCGAGGTCCGGAGACCTCACAGAGAGTCGAGGTTCAGGAAATCAAACGAAATACCCACATGATTTAGTAAGGTGTGTGGTACCTCGTCTCCTTTTCCCACTAAATAATCTGGATGGACGAACCATGAACGTCTCACTCTCAGGGTATGACTTACTAAAAGAGAGAAGTGCAAAAAGGATTCAAAATTTACAAATTTATTTTATGGGCACCTCATAGCGAATCTACGTCTGGTCCCTATAAGATCAGGACAGTCTGGGAAGCACTACCAAAGGATCCCTATTGTTCCCAGTGGACGAACGAGAGAGGTAGAGAGGAGAAACAAAGTGGAAGGAGAAAGAGTGACGGGAGAAGGGGTGGAGGGAAACTAGTCTCTGTTTCCTTCTCACGTAAGTAGGTGACTGAGTAAGTAACGAACGGTAAACAAGTGAGTAAGTAAGGCTCACGAGGCAATCGACCGTGTCTGGGTCGTCACTTGTTCTGTCAGTTCCAGAAACGGGAGAGTCTCCCGCACCGGGTCTCCTATTCCAGTACCAATGTACCTGTAAATGTCACATCTCACCACACACCGTCCCTCCTCGCGAAAGAGTTCCCAGTCTACCCCGAAGGTCTTCCAAAGGGGATCCGACTTCCGACTCGGGGATCGTGACCCCTCACTCACTGATACGACTGATGTTAAGGGTCGATACGACCTAAAAGAGTCAACAACCCAGATCAACGAAAGACACATCATTTCTCAGACAAATTGGTCGTGTAAAAAAAAGTGAGTAGTTCCATTTGAGATTTAGGACGAAGTGTTCCCGTCTTACCCTTAGGTTGTCACTCTCTGACACTCATCTTGACCTAGGACTGTAAAGACTCCTTTTACTGACACTACTTGTGGATGGTTGTCCCGTTACCTAAACCTAAACCGTTACTCTTTTACCTAAACTTACTTGCCTCTGTAACTTACCTCTACACCTTAACTAATTTGGAGTACCTGACTCCAGGTCTCTTCCGTTACCGTGGGGTGAGGTTATGAGAACGGACCTTTTAGAGTACCTGCCTCCTCGGACCATCCGACGTCCGGTACCCCAGGGTTTCTCAGCCTGTCCTGACTCGCTGAAGTGAAAGTGAAAAGTGAAAGTACGTAACCTCTTCCTTGACAGTTGGGTGAGGTCACAAGAACGGACCTCTTAGGGTCCCTGCCCCCTCGGACCACCCGACGGCAGATATCCCAACGTGTCTTAGCCTGTGCTGGTTTCACTGAATCGTCGTCGTCGTCGTACCTGACTCCAGTGTTTCTCAGTCTTTACTGTCTCGGTGAAAGTGAAGTGAAGTCGATTTTAATCCCAACTTTGTCCGGACATCTGCCTCGAGAGTGGGGGGTTGGTTCGTAGAAGTTAATGAGATTTTGCCTTCGATAATTACGGATGGAATGGAGAGGACGTCCTTCCACAACGAATGAAGTGATAGGTCACCCTTCTTCTTTTCAAAACAGACGGTCTACTGTCGGTTAGTCTCGGACCTTCAGGTTGGTTATTCTTCGGAGGTATGAAACCTAAGAGTCGGAGGAGGTTACCCGAGACCAATAAAGTCGAGAGGGGTTCAGGGAGGAAAAGGATAATTTTTGTTTATGGAGAAGGAACAAGAGACCTGACGGATACGGGACGACATTGACCGTATAGGACTTAACATCAAGAAGACCGACAAGAACTAATTGGACCGAAAACGACCAATTTATTGCCCGACAAAATAAAAACTCCCACTGTCTCCACAAAATTCATCGTCGGTACTGCAGTGTTTTGTCCACCTCTGGACTGAAATGACCTCTTATGTGGTGGTTTCACCGTCGAACCTCGACAAATCCGAACTGTGTCCGAGGGAACCTCTTACCTCTGGGTTCCGTTCACATTCATACATTCACCAAGCTCAACTTCCACCTTCTCATAGGGTCACTTTATAGTGTTAAACTCAACCGTTTGTTTCTAATTCTATTTTCACACACGGATCCTTACTGTTTGGATCAGTCGCATAATATTTCGTCTCTTCATGAAACGGTTGTTTATAGACGTATCAGTTTTGATACCAAAAGATCATCAGTACATACCTACACTCTCACCCTTGTATTTCTTTCGACTGACGGTTTTTTAACTACGAAAACTTAACACAACTTCTCAAACTCTCAGGGAACCTGGGGTTCCTCTAGTTTGGGTCAGTAAGGATTTCCTTTAGTCAGGACTTATAAGTAACCTTCCTGACTACGACTTCGACTTCGAGGTTATGAACTAAACTTGTGGACTAAACTTGTCGGTTGAGTAATCTTTTCTGGGACTACGACCCTTTTTAACTTCCGTCTTCCTTTTTCCCTACTGTTTCCTACTCTACCAACCTACCGTAGTGGTTGAGTTACTTGTACTCAAACTCGTTCGAGGGTCTCTACCACTTCCCTTCGAACCGTACGACTTCAGGTACCCCACAGTTTCTCAACCTGTACTGACTCACTGACTTGTTGTTTTTCCTTGTCTATAATACTGAAGATATGGCATTTCTCCTACAACGGGACCCACTCTTCCTTTCAAACGGTGATAGTTTATCGAATTGGTCTCGTCTTAGTTTCTCCCTATTTAGGTGACTTTGACATATGTTAAGTGGGACTTACCCTCTGATGTCATTATGAACCGATAATTTAAATATATTAGAACGGATTTTTGTGACTTAATAGACTTACTGGAACAGGACTTCAGTGACAAGGTACAAGATATTCACGGGTCCTCGGTATCAGCAGGCCCGTCATTTTACCCACACACAATCGGTGTGTTCGATTCCCAGACCGAACTTGTAACCACTAAATTTAAGTAAGTAAGTGTTCAATATCACACGGACGGCTTACGGTACTTAGAAATACAGTGGACTCTGATCAACGTTTATTTTATAATTTATATGTCGTCAAGACTCAGATAACATTAAATACACCTTCACGACACTTTTGAACTTACGGCAGTACCAGTACCTGGTGAGACTTACAGACCACTTTTAAACCTGGGTAAAAGTTCTCTTTATGTGTGGTTATACGAATACTACAAAACGTATATTACAGTTCAAATGTGTAGAAGACTACATGATGTCTAAGGGAATAGATTTCCCTAAATATTCATACAATAATTAATTCGTATAGAAAAATGTAAATTCACTTGTAGTGTTATGTCTAAACATGTAAATTGTGGTGGAGTCACTACATGATATGTATCCTTTCTTATGTACATATGTCTTTTCGGACCTTTCTATACGTGATTTTACATTTATAAACCTACTACTATAACACCAACCAAAAATAAAAGAAGGGACTTAAAACAAAACAAAAGGGTTAAATCTTTGTAAAAGTGATCAATTATACGTGTTTTTATCAACAAAGAACACTGTAATATCTTTATGACTTGTCTCGAAAGTCTACACGACTCAGTGAAGTCAGCACAGGCTGAGACACGCTGGAGCACCTGACATGGACGGTTCGAGGAGACAGGCACCTTAAGAAGGTCGTTCGTATAACCTCATCTAACGGTAAAGGAACAGGTCCCCTAAAAGGGTTAGGTCCCGAGCTTGGACCCTTCGTTTAGATTTTTCTGTGAGATCGCCTGTGAGGAAAAACTACCGACGAAGTAAGTGTCATAAATCCGTAGAGACCGGAATTACACTAGGTACGGTACTCTTGGAAGAAGACTGGAAGACTAACCAAGTACCTCCCCTCCCCGAACCGAGTCGCTTTGGTTAGTTACACAAAGGGGGATTCAAACAGACTTAAGATCGATCCTCGGTCAAAGAGACACCACTGTCTTCGACACTTACTCCAGACCCCCAAAACTTCGGCTCTCCCCCGGTATAATGGACGACCGGACGTTTACTCGCTCGCTCTCTCTCTCTCTCTCTCTCTCTCTCTTTCTCTCTCTCTCTCTCTCTCTCTTTCTCTCTGTGGGCTATCAAGGACCTCGGGTCGACGAAGGGTCAGGAAGAACGTAAAACAAAAAAAGTTAAGAAGGAAACTAACATATGGAAACTGTGAATTGTTATCTAAAGGCAAAACAGACTTGATCAATCTCAACCCAAAGTCCGTGGACTTCGGTTCAGCTGTGTTAATCGTCTTCATAATATATAATTTCCATAATATAATATATAATAATATATATTATATATTACATACAATATAAATTGTATATACATAAGAATGTATAAATATTGACGAGTTCTTATTTTAAACTGGGTTCGACACTTTCTTTACTTTAGTTGTTATAAAGAACTGTGTCTTTCACCGACCGAATCCCACGGACTGAGACACGTCCTTTCTCCTCCAAGTTTCTAGTATTTGTTTGACCGTACTAACCGAGTCCAGGAATCTAGTAAGACAAGGAAATCTTCCATCTTGAACAGAAGAACCGAGACACATCTTTGTCTGTTATTGTCCAAACAAGTTTGGGACCAATATTGGTATTTTTAATGTTCAGAGAAGAGAGTAAATGCTCACACTACGAGTCCTATTGTTTAAATGTTCACTTACTTTCTATTTACATAAAAGGTTGAGTTACTCGATCTTTAATTAGGAACGTAATTAAACCGTTGGACTTCTATACTCGAGACGATTTCTCTTTCTAGAGTCGTTTAACCATCTCCATGAGACGGTCTTATTAGTGAAATGTACACTCAAACACGAGAGGTATCGTATAGGTCAGGGAAAAGTCATGTAGAAATCAACACTACTTTCATCACTTTTTCATGACTCTGTACCGAATTGACAGAATCCTTATGAAGTGTGACACTTTAAAATCTTGCTGAAAATTTTTAATTTTATATTAAGTAGGTTCGTTTTCGAAGAAGTTTAGGTCAGAATAGGTTTAGGGATGATTTTCACACCTTTTGACATAAAAAAGGTACCCGTTTAAAGATAACTCAAATCTTTACCAGACCGTTCCTATTATAACATCCATCCGGTACTACCTCAGTCAAGGTGAGGACCTCCGACCAATCCCACCGTGTCAGTTCCCCTTTCTCAAATGTGGCTCTGACTGATATTCTATTACTCTGGTTAAATTTTAAAAAATCAAGTTATATGATATTGGACGTATGAGATTCGTTTTCGATACGAGTGTAAAGAACTTCCAACTCTCTATAAACAATAGTGTTATAAAATTTGTTTCTGAAACTCGGTAAACAGATAGGACCTAAATATCGATACTTTAGTTATAAAAGTTGGTCCGAAGGTTTGATCAATCTTAGAGTCACAAATGAAATAACACCCAAAAACATACTTAATGAATTAATGAAAAGTCTTTACGTGACTAAAATAAGGATAGTCGTCTCACTTTCAAAGTGATCTGAGAGACGACCTGTAATCGGGTGAAAATACAGAATACAAAAGTACGAAACAAACAGTGCTTTCACAGTTGTCACTACAGTGTAACTAAGTTCAGTTTAAAGAAACCAATAAATACTCCTAATTTTTAAAAGGTACAAAAATCGAAAACCATCTCGATTCAAGACTCTTGATTGTATAAAAAACGTGTACAAAATGAAAAGAGATAACTAAATACATTCAAGAAATACATTGTTAAAGTTAGAAAATGACGGTAAAGACGAAGTTTATAAAAGGGGTAAACAATAAATGAAAATTTAATACTAAAAAAAAATTGGAGTCTCTTACATTATGAAAAAAAGAAACACTAAAGAGGGTGACTCAAATAGAAATTTTAGGAAGGAGTTGGAGTTTAGTCTAAGATGAACGTGTTATATTGTATTTAGAATAGATAAGTAACCTCGTACCTCCGGATCAACCCCAGTATTCCGTTTTAGTAAAATCAAATAAAAACATTTTAACATTATGGTAACTAAATGTTTCAACTCAATCAAAGTCCACATGTCGTTTCTCTAAGTCAATATATATATATATAAGAAAAAATCTAAGAAAAGATAATACCCAATAATATTCTATAACTTATATCAAAGGATACGATATGTCGTCTAGGAACAACGAATAGATAAAATTTATATCACATATAGAGAATTCGAGTTTAAGGGTAAATAGGAAGAGGGAGAAGGGAAAACCATTGACATTTAAACAAAAAATACAGAGACTCAGATAAAGACAAAATATTTATTCAAGTAAATATAGTAAAGAAATCTAAGGTGTATATTCACTATGACTTGTCATACAAAATAAATACGACAAAAATTTTTCTTTCTTTTCTCTTCTACTCTTTTCTCCCGTATTATTTTCCCGTTTATAGGCATCGGGACTCTAAGTTCGCACAACCGACCTAGACTCAGAGACCCAGCTTCTCCTTCGACCGTCTCTGAACGGACACGGGAGCGCCGCGAGGTCCCAAAGTCGGACCACAAGACTGGTGTCAGTCCTTTTATCGACCTCCGGATCTAAACGAGTGTTGGCGGGGTCACGTTCAATGTTGATTTTGTCCTTAGAGAGGATAGAGTGGACTGGTAGCGTCCCTAATTCACGGGCCTTTAGGTCCGTACTTTATTGCCCCTCGGAAAAACCCCTCCCTCCACTTCACACCCTCCGACCCTTCGGACTAAGGAATGCAGAAAAGGAAGACGGGGGTGTACGTGCAAAGAGTAAGAATACTGGACGGTGGTTCGGCACCTGTGATTACATATTCCTTCCCCTTTTCCCCCGTAAAAATCTAAAGGCGAGTTAGGTTTGTGTGATGTCAAAAAGAGAAATAAAGGAACTTTGATTTAAATGTGCTTCTCCATCCTATGTCGTTTCGAGTTTGGTCCATTTTATATCCAGAATAAGGTCATCTTAGAGGGATGCTTTCCGAACACAGATCTTATTTCAAAGTTTTTTTTTTTCTTTCTTTCTTTTCTTTTTTACGGCATTTACTCCTCGTCGACAAAGATAATACAAATTAGTTTGAGAATCCGGTTCTCAAGTCTACAACGTGAGGGTACCTGAGGGTCCCCTTGTGGTTTCAATACTACACCATTCGTATAGATTACTTACTCCTTTTTTCTCATAATAAAGGATATACAACCGACACCTCCGTAGTAAATCTTTTCCCTCGTTAGCTATTCTTTAGTCTTCAAAAATCTTAGTCAAGTCGATGAGACACTGGATTACATTTAGTTAAACGGAGAAACTTAAAGTCAAAGGGCATATATAAGGATAGGTATATCGGTAGATATGTCTCCCGATTACATTGTATATACTTTCGTAAAAAATTGTAATAAACCTTGATAACTTTACACGTCGTGTCATACAAGTTGACTTTATTTTTAAATGGAGACTGAGGATTTGATAGGCTTATTTGGTGACGAACGTCAAAATTAAACGTTTAAGTTTTTATAATTAAACTTTGATAAAATTAAAATCGTACATATATAAACTTACGGTTCATTATATGTATTTTAGGAGAAACTTCTACTTATAGTTCTGACCTATAATTAGTGTCAAATCGACCGGTTACAATAATTATTTATGGTAAATATTAATACCTTTGAAAACTGGAACATTAGTAAAATCACTCTCCTTCTGAGATCTACGTGTCCAATTAATAAAAGCCTTTCTCTTACCATTATTTACAGACTAATGACAAAAAGAACCCTATATACCTACCGGTCAGGCAAGTGCGACCACGAGTACTCCCCAGTTTATAAACGAAAATACTGTCAATCACAACGGCACAAGAGTTTAACCGGACTTCGTCAGATTCTTTCTGTCCAAAGACTAGGTAGTAGGAACGATCGTTTTAATTTGTCCAAGGGAATAACTACCACTAAGTCACGAGACCACAGATAGGTACGAATGCACCTCCAGTTTATTACTAATCATATTTTCTCTTCCCTAGTGTCCTGGACCTTTCTTTTCTGAACACAATTCTTTTGTTTATTTTCTTGACACACATAAAACACATCTCATTCACTCTTGACCCAAGGGGTGGAAAAAAAGTGTCGTACCGTGTAGATCTTTACCAATCTAGACACATCGTGAGACCACAACGGACCTCCCTTGACCCCCGGGTTAGGGTGACGAACACCGGAGTACCTCTCGCCTCCCGTAGATGACCCTTGAGACGGAGTCGGTCGTCCGATTAGAGTTGTGTAGGTGTGTAAGGTCGACCGGGAGAGATGGGAGATTCAGTCGAGAAAGTGGGGTAGTAGAGTAAAGATACTGAATGTAGAGATGGGTTCAACCTTTATAAACTCAATTACGACATAAAAGGGAATCGAGGAAAACCACGTAAGTTGAGTCGTTTATAAATGACACGTCTCGTGACAAAAGGTGACTAACTTTAGTCAGTACCTTGGTTGAATTTCAAAACCGAAGACAGGAGGAAGAGGTCAGAGTACCGGTTGTGGGGTTGGGTAGGGAGCCCGTGTGCGCCCTACTGATTGTTCTCAAAACGGAACGTAAAGAAGGGGATAATATATCAGTCTCCGTCTTAAGGTAAGTCTACAAGGGGTAAAGGACGTGCGGTGGGTAGCCGGTTTAGATAGTGTCTCCGTCATCCGTCCCTCGGGTCCCTCGAGTTAAGAGTCCCTAGTCGCAGAGTCTTCTACCTCAGACGCTTCTTCCCGCCACTTAACGCCCCCTCCTCCCGTTTCCCTCTTCTTAGTCGAGTGAACGATTAATTAAATCTTTCTTTACTAAAGGAGTACAATGAAAGGAAAAGACTTTACGGGACTCCCTCGAAGAGTAACGGGAATCTCATTTTATGTTTAAAGAAGGTTTTGGGAGTCGTCAGTCGGAGTCAGGATCGAACGGAAAAACCGATACGTAGGACTGGGACTGTGAATGACGCGATGGTGGTCGAGTAATAAATTGTAGTACCCTGGAAATAAGGGATAATATGTGCGTCCTGTGTTCTGAAAAGGACGTCTAGACGACTTTCCCGTCGGACTAGAGGCACGAAATCTCGACGAGACGATAAAAGACGTTCAAAGTGACACCGATCTCGTGTTTGGGGTGGACTTTGGAAGAACAATTAGTCCAGAAGTGACTAAAGAGTGGAGGAGGTGTAAATCGGGGAGACACACGACCGCTCAAAAGCATGCAATCTTCTTAAACTTAACTCTCAGTAAACTTAAAAACTCAAACCCGACGGTACTACTGTCCGTTATACCATAAGAACTGAAGACTGTAGGGACTCAATGACATGATGAAATAAAAGAAAAATTTTGTAAGAATAACCTTACATCAACGAAATGTTACAACACAACAAAAGACGACACGTCGTTTCACTTAGTCGGTATGCAGATAGAGGAGAAAAAACCTAAAGGAAGGGTAAACAATCTAGTGGTGTCTCGCAACTCATCTCACGGAACACATTATGTCATCCAAGAGGAACAAATCGACAAAATATGTATCATAGTCATCACATACATAGTTAGAGTTGAAGGGTTAAGTAGGTTGGGAGAGGGGAAAAGAAAGAACCACAGGTATGGAAACAAGAGATGGAGACACAGAGATAAAGAAGAAACATAATGAAAAATGAATGGAAATATCGACGTTACCACCCTAACGAATTCCCAATAGTACTAGTGACTCAGTAGTGTACTCAGTGGAGAACTAGTAGTTTAGTCTCGAAGTCAGAACAATATTAATATATTGTGTGAGTCCTCTCTAGTAGACTATTTCTAACTTTTTCTGACATCAGTAAAATTTTGTTTTCATCCAATGTGTCGGACCCTCTTTATTACCGGAGACTGACTGACTACGACACAAAACTTATGGAATTGGTAGTGAACGATGACCGGGCATGATCAGATTTCGGAACTTCCTTTTGTTTGTCCATACCCTCTTTTTAGTCCAAACCTTTCTGGAACCCTAAAGAACTCATTAAGCAATACCTATGCCGAGGGGGATCACATGACTCGTTGTGTCCATGGGGTTACACGTCTTCGACTCGAGTTCAAGTTCTCGACTCACAAGAATAGAGGTTTGTGGTTGGAATAGACTTGTTGGACTCTAGAGAGAGAACGGTGACAAAAAGAAGGATGACAAATTGTTTGGTGTCTGGTCTCTTCTGCTGCCCGTCTACAGAACGTGTGCTAAACTAAACTCGTGGCAACAGTACCTGCATGACTTAACTAGACTCCCTGGGTTTAGTTTAATTTCTCGTGTCTGTTAAAATTTTCTAAAAGAGTCCTCCCTCCCTTTACTTTAATCCCTCTTATTCGCTTTAAATTTCAACTGGGAACAATTAATAAACTACAATAAACGGAAGTAGAAGATAAACGGTTTTACAATTAGTAGTCATTTATGTAAAAGGGGTTCGTATACCTGGTGACAACACAAAAAGTCAGTTATTCGGCACAGGCTCAGCAACGTTGGGGCACCTGATGTCTTGCGGTCCGAAGGGATAGGAAGTGATAGAGACTCTCAAACGAGTTTGAGTACAGGTGACTCAGTCACTACGGTAGGTTGGTAGAGTAGGAGGCAACAGGGGAAGAGGGGGACCGGAGTTAGAAAGGGTCGTAGTCCCAGAAAAAATTGCTCAACCGAGAAACGTAGTTCACCGGTTTCATAACGGTGAAGTCGTGGTCAGGAAGGTTACTTATAATTACCTGGTGACCTTTTGGTTTTTTACTTGGTATCGTTTCCCTTTCTCTGGGAAGGTTACTCCTTTTTTACTGAATGTAATTTCGTCGTGAAGAGTCTCGTAGTAGAGGTCTTACGATCAAGGTGACCGATGACTCAGAATGAGTCATTCTCAAAGTGTCGTTAATCAAAACTCTTTACTTCCTAAACTATGTTATTTGACTAAGAAAGTAAGAACCTTACTTTTGACTGGAAAAGGTCAGGACACCGGTAACGACTCAAAAGGTTTAAACGACCGTATAACTCACGTCGTGAAATTGTCGTAACATAAAATCCTAAACTTTATCCAGTTGACCTTAAGGTAGCAGAGGTGATCGAAACAAACATCATTACGAAAGATTCCGGGTGAACTGAAGTGTGAGGTCCTACAGACCGAGATCCACTCACTTTTGTGATAGTACCAATAGACCCAGTAATTCTGGAAAAAACATATCAAGAAGACACATAAGAACGGTGGAAAAGAATTAGAGAAGACGGAGACAATCCAGGAATGGTGCAGACAGGAAATAGTACGGGTAGGAACGTACTTTATCAGGGAACTATAGAGGTTAAAAGAACTTTCCTAGAGATCAGAAGGGGTAAGATAACAAAAGGAGATGAAGAAACGTGACAAGTAACTTCCGGAGGAAGAGAGAGGAACGATAAGAGACCTTGAGACGTAAGTCCCGGAATAGAAAGGGAAGGAGTATGTGTTGGACATGATTATGTGTTCCTACCAAAATTCGAGAAATAATTGTCCTAGTCTTTATGTCCCATGAGATTTCCTCAATCTCTTTCGGACATAAATCATCTTTGACACTGAATTTCTCCTTAAGATATTGAGTGTCGATCTATTTAAGGGTTTCTCTCACAACTTTTTTACCTTTAGGTGTCTCACCAAACGGAACCTATTATTGAGACTACCTACAGGTCATCTTACTCGTAGAAGGAAAACCGAAGTAAGTGTAGAGTCTTCACGACGAAAGGTAGTTGAGTAACCATGCGACCCGTTGCTGTGAATTCTGTGTTTCCTGACTCCCGTAGACGTCTGGACCTGAATGTACATAAAGATAAGAGAAAACGACCCCTGTGTCGTAAATCCCGTCTTTTGGAACCAGTCGGGGTCTCCCTGACACTAAGAATCAGAGAATCGTATACCCCCACCTCCCACCCTGTTCCAAGTAGGGTCTTCGTCGAGAACCAACAGTTCTCTGCAGGACAAAAGAAGAATTACGAAAGGTCGACCCAACTGAAGTCCGGACCCCTCCAGTTCACTAAATGAGTTTGTGGGTCACCTTAGTTGGTCGACCCTGAACTTGACCCCCTAAACGACGAAAGGGACCAGTCAGTTGTAAGACGAAGGACGAAAGACGGAGAAGAGACTTGACATGGGTCGTCGGTCGCCCGACACAGACCACGTCGGGTAGGAGGGTCGACAGGGGTGAGTCCTGACCTTCTTCTCCGTACAATGTCCAGTTCAGAGTTACAAGACCGTCACGTCGTAGTCCGTTTAACGAGGTACGGACGAGTTTCGTATGTCACAGACCGCTCTCAGTCTTACTTCTATCGATGTGGGTGTACGGTTCTAACCTTTTCCTTTTTGAATCGAGTGTGAAAAGGAAACGCACGACTAAAAAGAAGGGAAAGGAAAAAAAAGGGAAAAAGGAAAGGAAAAAAAAAAATTTCCTCCCTTAGGGGGACAAATGTTCAACTTTAGGTTTTACGTGTTCACCAGTCAAGCGTTAAGACACTGGGTACTTGTAGACACCCGGACCCACGAGGGACCCTTAACCGTCACGGGCTCGACACTCGGTTAGGACGGGATCGGTCTTTCCTTAAGAACCCACTCACCTTGTCAGTCCCTCACTCCTCCGGACACTCACTAGGTCCGGAGCAACAGGAGATCAAGTCCCCGCACAGACGTGAGTCGAAGTTGAACAAAATACTCGGTGTAAACTGAAATAAGAAACTGTACCCGGGTGAACTTTGTAGAATATCCTTCGTCTTGTACTGAAAAGTAAAACGGGAATTCTTTTTATTTTGATATTAAACTCTACCCGTTTGCACCAGGTTGAGACAAATAGGTCTTTGTTCTTGGTGACACAGGAAACTCACCCGAAGGGTCCACCGCGATCACCATTTCTTGGCGGACGGTTACGGCCTCTACATTCTCTGATCCCCCAAGCTAGGGACTCAGCCCTTCTAAGGGACCTTCTCTCGTACCGCTGGGTGAGGTCATAAGAATGGACCTCTTGGGGTACCTGTCTCCTGAACCCACCCGACGTCAGGTACCCCAGCATTTCTCAGTCTGTACTACGTTGACTTAATCGTGTGTGTCGTCCAGGGAACTCATCTCTCTTTCTAAAGTTTATAAATAAAACTGTGGTCAGAGACTCCTGACTTCACAAACCATTGGTTGTCCCGGAGGTAGACCTCTTCTCCTAGAATGTCGTGGTTAAGGATCGTCTCGGTGTCTCCCGTGGAGGACTCGACTGAAGTCCACCGTCCACCGTAGCTCACCCCGATTTATACGGAATAAAGATGACTACGATCCAGTCATCTACCTGAGACCGCGAGAGTGGCAAAATCTCAAAATCAGACCATCTATGAGTTTTCAATTTTATAAATTATTCTCACCTTTTTCAATCGGACACTACACAAATGTAGAAGGTAGACCTAGAACCAAAGGAGTAGACGCTTTACTCCTTGGGCTTCTGACGACCTAGGATAACGTCGAACGCCCCCCCTCCCCCCGCCAGACACTAAAAAATCCGAACGCAGAGAGTAGACGAGATTGAAAAGACGACATTAGACCCACAATACCCGACTTACCACAGGGGTGTTTTAAGTATACACCTGGGGATCAGGTGTCAGGTGGAGTCTTACACTAAATGTAAACCTCTATCCCAGAAATATCTTCCCTAGTTTAATTTTTGTTCCACCCGGAAAAGTCCCACCCGGAATTAGGTCATTCTGACCCCAGGAATATTTTTCTCCTATAAACCTATATCTGTACTTCCGTGTACCTCACTTCTGGTTGACTTCTGTCCCTTATCTACCGGTGCACATTCGGTTCCTCGCTCCGGAGTCTTCTTTGGTTAGGACGGTTGTAGAACTCGAGTCTAAAGGTCGGAGATCTTAACACTCTTTTATTTAAAGACAACAAATTCGGTAAGACACCTTGAGACAATACTGTCGAGATCGTTTGCTTATGTGACCAAATATGGTGTCACTCGAAAGACTCGACACTTTCTTCAAGGCACACACACACAGACACACACACACACAAAAAAAAAAAAAACAGACACACAAAAAATTTGTCTAAGAATTGGGACCACAATCGAATTTGTACGGAAAAGAAAACGTCCTATAAGTTTTATGAAAATTTTTAGTAAAAGAAACAATGGTGTACTTTCATTCAATAAAATCATTTTATTTAGATAAAAAATGAACTTCCCTCAAAGTGGTAAAACTGTACTTAGAAAAAGGACTTACCGATACCTAGTAGTAAAACGGACAATTCTTTATGACGGTAATGGATATTTTAAGTAAGCTCCGGTTTATCGAGTGACCTATCCGGACGTCCATTGTCGGGTAAATATTTCTTGAAGTCTGGTGTGTTCGTCGAGGTCTCACCCTGTCTTAGAATCAAAACAAATCAGGAAAACGGAAATTTCACGTGAGTTTGTCGGACACTGCCCCAATGTCTGTTTAATTGACTATTTCTTTCCATTGGTGAATAGTGAAACGACAAATGCTGAGAGTCTAAGAATGAACTTCATTCCGTACAATATAAAATGGGATTGTCTAAAACTAAAGTAAATCGTGGTTCTAAGACCAAGAAAAGAAAATGTTTTGTCAGTGCACCTCAGTCTGACCTCACAGGTCACAGATGTTTCGTACCTCTAAGGGACAGAGAGACATTCAGGGTCTCTTTGAAGAGTCCCTCTCGTAAAGGCCTAGTCTTCGACGAGTAGAGCCCTCCACTCTCAGTGGGTCGACATCTCCGTGATGCGTAGAGCCCTTTCTCTAGTCTCATGTGCGGTTTGATGGACTCTACCGTTCGGAATAGAAGGGTGCACTGGTGTCCGCCGTCGCATCTAGGGAGACCAGTTCCGACTCCTAAGGTTGGTTCGTGGGACTGTGGGTTGGTTGGTCATGTACTTTGTTGTGTTCGTCGTCAGCGAATCACAGTAGATTAATGTCCCCGCAAAGGTCTAAAAATTGTTACGTAGAAAGGGGTTTAGTGTAGAATTCCTTCTTCGCAACCGGGTAATTCGTCCGACTCCCCCCGTCACTCTTAGACGTCCGTGAAAATAAAGGTCGATAGTTGTCTTACCCTTTTTTACAGTTGAATAAATATAAGTAAATAAATGTGCCCATTACTTATTCAATTCCTTGTGAAGTAGAGTTTGTGTCTAACGAAAATAAAATCAATTCGATTACAAAGTCAAGGTATATATGAAAACTTAAAGGTAGTTACAGTTTATGGTAAAAAAGAAAGAAGAACTTTTTTTGTTTTTGTTTTGCTAAATGTTCGTGAAAATGCCGTGAGTTCCTTTCATCCGACTTCCAAGTATTATTATTAAAAGGAAAATTTTTTGTAGGTAGTCTGGTTTTATTTTAGTAAAATTAATTGAGGAAGGACTCATTGATTTTGGAACCTTACACGACTTTCCAATATTATTTATTCCGTCAGTTTCTAGTTGGTCGAATTTTACATAAAAAATTTAATTTGATACATTTTACATGTTATATAAAGTACTTCATGTTTGACACAACCCGAGTCCCGGTTTCTTTACAACAGTACACACGGTTTATTTGACTACTTTACGGAACTGAAGATCCCGGGTCTCCGACAAACAACCCCGTTTTAATGTAGTTCAGGACCATTCATTTAGTCAGTCGGAGACTACAACGTCACTAGTGACGACTGTTATTAACGAAAACTTGTGTGTCCATCTTCACGAATGTACGTGAACGTAATTCTCCTCCGTAAGAAAAATTTCTACTGGTTAACAGGACTACAAGACTGTTGTCGTCTCTTATGAGTCGCCTGGAATAAAAGTCTATCACCCTAACGTGTCACACATTTGATTCCTAACAAGAAATATCCGCCAAAGTTTCTTCACTGAGTGTTACATGGTCCGTTGTCGAGAACAAGAATTCAACTGACACTATCGACAAGAGACCCAACTAAAAATTTCATTCGGATTGTTATCCCGGGACCAGAGAGATTTGTCCTGTTTCCTATAAAGGAGAAGATTCGTGTAAAGGGACGTAGCGAAAGGACGGGGTCAAGAGACTCTGTCTTTCCTCCGAGTGTTCACCGGTTTACGACCTGAGATACGGAGACACCAGGGTCGGAAGTGACCTGAGGACGCCCCACCTCGGAAGAGTTATGTAGAGTACTATTTCATCGAAATCACGTGTGAACTGTCCAAGGTTTACTGAACGAAATATGGAACCGATGACAGGTTACAATCACTTGCTTCTTTTTTAAGATCTCTCTGAACAACCAAAGACTTTTCGTCTTTTACACATGGAACACATTTCAGACTCAGAATAAATGACACTTCATAAGGGCTGAGTGTGAAACGATCACGAGGACTTCCCGACCGAGATCCCCTTTTTTGGACTTCCTCTGTTTTAAACGGGGATCATAGGACGGACGGTGGTGGGTGACGTGACGACGAAGATCCGGCTGATACATAATAGACGGGTCTTCATATACACAAAAACCTTCCCCTACCAGTGTCTACTTCTGTAAAGTTTTAGGTTTCTTTATCTAACGACTACTAACTTGGTTCCGTAGGCCTCTCCCCCGTCCACTACCCTTACCCGACCCCTCCTCTATAAAACCTCCTTACCCGGGTCGAAGATGAGTCTAATGGAACCCCCGTCTGTGAATGAGTACTTCGACCGGTTCGTCAGAGAATAGATCTTCGAGGACGAAAAGAATGACTGGAGGATCATTCTCAAAGAGTCCTCCCTCGACGAAGGTATTATTCACCTGAAGTCAAACTGGCGACGAACGTGTCTTGAGTCATAGTGGAAGGTGGGTTTTGTGCATGGAGAATTCCCTGGTCTTCCACTTTCCATGGTCGATGAACCCTGGGACGACCGGTCCCCACACGGACTATCTAGTACGGGACACCAGTCCGAATCTTGAATCCGGTGTCCTCAGTTCACAGTCTCGATGTCAGTCAAGGACCTAAAGATCCATTTTGTTACGACTACTCTCTGCAAAGTATGGTACCTTTTTCCTGTGTCGGTACGGTAAAAGGATCTGGTGTACAGGAAGTCTCAGGTAGACAGAACGGATACGAGAAGGAATTTGTCGGTTGTTTAAGAAGAGGGCCGATACGATCAAACTTCAGACCGTCTTACCTCGAACACTTGTCTTACAGAGTTACTTCGGACGGTGCGTGAAACTGGAACTCTCCATGAGTTCCGAGACCTGACTAGCTCCCACACCGTCTTCGGCTGAACGAGAAAGTCTCTATTATGTACACAACGAGACCCACCTTCACAGGGGGCTCTACCTGGTCCCCGCCTTAAGAAGGGCACACCCGTCTTTAGTGAATATGTCCCTGTAGGAGGGAAAGACTACAGGAATAGACAGAATGACAAAGGAGAATATCGGAAGATCTCATCCGAAGGACCCAGAGACGTCACCAAAACACAAAAACGACTTTATATGTTCAGACCTGTAAAAGTTGGTGGCTCCATTATGAAAATGTCCACTGTTTACTACTCAATGACCCGACATCCGAGATAAAGAGGGAGAAGAGAGTAAATATGATCCCCTTCTTTTCGATAAAATACTGTTCTACGGAACACTACCTCGACAGATTACATGGACCCTTCCTGGGTTCCTCGGTCTTTTTGTGTCTTATTTTAATGTTGTTTATTTTGGGCGTTTTGGCCCGTAGAGGGTCACTGGGGTTGGACACCCTTGCAAACAAGAAAAATTACGACACTTCGTAATTAAAGCAGGGAATTCCTAAAAAAAGAAGGGGGTTGTGTGTGTGTGTGTGTGTGTGTGTGTGTGTGTGTGTGTGTGTTTGAAAGACCTTTCCCTCTAATTCGGTGACCTCCGTTGTGTCGCGACCGTAGTGGAGAATATTTATAGAAGCTCGGTGAAGCGTAGTAGGACAAGGAGCAGTAGCTAGCCGAGGAGCCAAAGGTCACCCCAGCCCTACTTCTTGACCCCAGAGTTGCCACCCACCGACTGCGCTCTGAACTCAGGCTTAAACGCGAAGTCGTCCACCTTGACGAGGAACTGCATCACCATCTTGAGCATGAGTATAGAGTAAGCGACCATCTCTTAGACGTGCCGGAGCCCTCTCCCCTGCCAGAAGAAGTGCCAGTGTCAGTACAAGGGTTCAAAGGATACGAGACCTTTTCTTCGCCCCCACGTGTACTCGGTGTCAGACGTTACAGGACCGAATCTCTCCTACCACCACTCGAGGACTCAATGGACCACGGGGACCGTCGAGGGTTCCCCTCTCTGAGTTGACTGTATGGTCCTGATCTTCCCTTTTCACCGACGGGTCGTTACGACCCTTTCCTAAGCAGCATAAGGTCCACAATGATAGTTGTGTTCTACTGATGTGGAGTTGGTCGATTGTAGGGAAAGTGCTCTACACTTGACTACCTTGAGCCAGTCCTACGTCCCGATTGACATTCACTATGTAAGAAAACTCGTCGTTCTGGATGGACGAAAAGTAGAAAATAAAGGACAATGAAAGTCTTCCTTCGTGTCTTTTTCTGACAGAGTGGTGAAAGATTAGTGGAACCAAAAAAATTAAACTTTTATACCTGTAGGACCCCTAGAAGGACTGGGTTCCTAGTTTGGGTCCAGAGGACGTAACGTCCGTCTAAGAAATGGTCGGCGGTCCCTTTCCAGTCAACAGATTTACAGTGGTCTAAAAGTTGTACATGTGTACTGTCCTGAGTAGTTTTGGACCAAAGACAGGGGAGTCACGAGGTCAGGTCAGTCTAACGAGAACGAGGGAACAACTATTGAGTCACCGTAGAAAGTCCGGAAGATCCTGAAGAATCGTACTGGAGTGTCGTGGTTTCCGATGTGTGCGGTGGAACCTCGACGGGAGGACACCGCAGACGTCCTCACAAAGGAACCACCAGGACCGGAGGACTAACGAGGAAGTCACGAGGTCCGGGGCCCGAGTAGGGGACAGACAGGGAACGTACCATCACGAGGGTCCAGAGGCCAGGACGGAGAAGGGATGAGGGAAGGAAGGAGAGACTGACCAAAGTAAGTCAGGAGGTGGGAGATCAAAAGTATGGTGACCTGTGTGTTGGATTTCAAATATACTTTGTCAATATCGAAGAGTCAGGGAAACAAAAGGTGTCTCGACGGTTTATTATCCTTCCTTTTGCTGTAACGGTCCCCCAATAAAGTACCAGTCTTTATCCTCACGATTTTTTTATTTATTTATTTTTTCGTCCTCACAATAAAACACCGTCCTCTTCGTCTCTAAGTCTACGTTAGTTGTGACTGCCGCTTATAGATAATACCCAAACCTAATACGGGTGTACATACGATAAAATAAATTATAAGGGTTAGTCGGACACCCCACAACACCGGGGATAGAACGTCTACCCCTTTATCTTCGAGAACTTTTAATTTACTGAACGGGTTCCAGTACCGATCACTCATTCGCTGTCTCGACTTAACCTCGGGTCCAAAGAGCAAACACTACTCCAAAGGGGATTCATGACCCGACATTGGGTACGTCGAAAACACTCGGACGTCTTTTAATAGTGGAAGTATACCTTTCTGATCTCCCGTCAAACGGAAAATACCAATCGTCTCTTAAAAAATTTAGTGTAAAGCTTCTGTATACCAATTCACAGAAAGAGATGTTATTAGTCGCGACACCTTTTCAGTAAGGTCACGATTCACAAGATGTAAAAACATTTTACGGTCTGAAAGGGAGGTTTGTTTTGTTTCGATGCACTTGATACCCTAGTCGGAGAGAGGTCTAACGGCATTATCGTCATGATCTCCTTCAACAATCCTTAAAAACCTCTGACAACAATAAAGTCGGTCTTTTGTTAGTACGAAATTTTTAGGTATGAATAATCGTCGTAGGAAACCCCTCACTCCGTCGGGAGCACTCCACCCATATATGACAGCTCGTATTGGTAGTTCTTCACCTCTTGATTGAGGTGCACCTAGAAAACTCTTCGTCCTGGGGTCTCTACTGCAACTCCGCGAGTGCAGAGTACCCAGGGGACCGCTTGTAAAGTTTTCTTCTAAGTTTATGTCTCGTCGAAGGTAATTCCGTCCCCTCCGTTCGCCCGTCAGACTCTAGACTGACCGCCCGATACACAATAAACTGGACTCCCATTAAAAAAAAATTTCTTTAACTGAATCAACAAAATTCTAAACCAGATAAAGTGTTCCTTCAGACCTAAAGACCGAAGAGAGTTTCACTCCACTATAAGAAGACCTCGACTCGTCCCGATAGGGGAGTGACGACCTCCAGTGTCGAGAGGTAAAACAGAGTCTGAGATTTGCCGTCAAGTAAGAAAATACAATGGACGGACCGAGATATCTTTAAACTTAAAATCCGAAGATTAATTTTCCAAAACTTAAGACTCAATGTCTTTGGATCCTTCGTTCACAAAACACAGGTTCAATTCCGAGATCAAACTCGAGTAAACACACAGGGTAGGAGTAAACGCATAAATACAGTGGGAACGAGGAATGAAAGACGTAAATACCTTACTCAAAAGGTATGGTCCGTATCCTCAATGGTCATCACTTACACTGAAATAGTAGTAATAGTAGAAATCCGTAAAGACTCACGAAAAAGTCACGTTCCTGACAATTCAATAGATCGTACGTAAATTAGAAAGGTTTCACTCCGTCCGCGAGAATAATAGTGGTAAAATGTCTACACTGTAACCTTAAACCATGGAACCGAGTTCCAGTGTGTCGACCATTCGCCTCTTCGGTGTTCAACCCAGACTCTGTCAGACTGATGACTCGGATTTGAGAATTGGGAAGTACAAAGAATACCAAGCTACCTCGAGTGTCATATTCGAGCACCCGGACGAGTGGTACCCCCGTCTGTCCCGTAAAGGGAGACCAACCTAAGTACCGTAGTTACACAGGAGTGGAACCAGTCTTGGGGGATCATCTCCCTGGTTCGGGTCACTCGAACAGAATTCATGAGGTGTACCTAACCCAGAAAAAAAAAAAAAAAAAAAAAATTTCTTCGTTAGAAAAAGTTCACGTCACTGAAACCAAAACAAAAAATTCAAAAATAATTTTTTAAAAAACCGGCACGGTACGTCATACGTCCTAGAATCAAAGGGCCCGGTCCCTAACTTGAAAGCAGGGGACGTCACCTTAACATCTCAGAATTGGAGACCTGGTGGTCCCTTCAGGAGTCAACCGAGAAAGTATTGATGATATTGATAAGCTAGTATATCTAGACGATACACCCCGTCGGCTTTACATATCCCATGTAGAGACGCACACACACACACACACACATACAAAGGTTTTCTACCTTTTGAAAATCCTCCCAAGACTCGGTGGAACTTTGAAGTTTTTCTTTAAAGGGGACCTAAACGACAGAAGGTGGTCAAGGTGGATCGACGAGAAGATTACCTCGGACAATACGACTCTTGCAGACCTCTTCCCACCATGGGGGAGACAGGAACATGAAAGTGTCGAGTCGTGGACCCCTTTGTCACGGGAGGTGAGTACGAACACCTCACTTCCTTTTCTTTGGTTGTCTTCCTTCTCCCACATCAGTCTGGACTTCTTCCGAACCGACACAGACACTCCACGTCTGTGTCGGTTCACCTCTGTTTCCGTCATAGACTCGCACGAAGTATCTTTTGGGAGTTCTCTGGGTACGTACGACCCAGATGGGAGCGTAGACCCTGCAAAGTCGAGGGTGACCTCAGATATTTAAGGTCACGAATCGAAACACCAAGTCAACGGAAAACCCTTACTGTGACGACCGATACAGTACAAAAAGACGGAGACAGGAAATTAATTATTTATGTAAAACCGTTTCCTTTCGACACCAAAGTCCTCCGAAAATTTAAAAAAAAAAAAGTGAAAAGAATAAATGGAACTCCCTAACCGGTTTCTTCTGGATAATTTAGTATTATTAACGACTTTTAAAGGAGTTTCAATCCGTGCCCGAAACTCGACACTTTACTAGGATTCCCGTTTATTTGTTCGTTTGTCTTTTGTTGAAGACTAGAGAAATAAACTTGTCGTTTTCTTCCTACCAAAAAAAGGAATGTCTGTACGGGTTTCAGTCGGTATCTCAGTCCTGATACACTCCTGTTTGAGAAGGTCCGAGGGTTCAAGACCGAAGAGTAACTCTTCACCGAGCCTTACCCCTGGGGAAAGATGTGGCGGTTGGGGGTTATTGTCTTTTAAGACGTTAACTAGTAGGTTACGACCGTCTCTGTTTTTTGGGGTCTGATATGTTATTCCAACCAACCTTCTGACGACTCAACCCAGTCGAAAGACGTAATAATTTCGAAATATTTTTCACCGTATTTGTCGAGTTATTGGTCGGAAGGGGACTTAAAAAAGGGGTGGGGTAGTTTTATCGTAGGGAAGTAAACGTATCTCGAGACACCTAATCGTACAAAAGCGATAGGAGTGTTGTTGGGTAAATTGGACTTCTGCGTTCTCCAGTGTCCTGACCAAGTTCCAACGGACTCACTGACAGGACTTTGATCTTTAGTTCGAAAGACTGAGGGTCAGATCGTGGAAAAACGAAGTAGTGACCGACAATTAAAGGTTTAACTCACCTTTAGATATTGGTGGGTGAAGAGGAACGGGACACACATAAGACCGTAATTCCTGTAACCAACTTTTCTTCCCGAACTCACAAGATTCAGTGCCCCTTACGAAACCATTCAGACCCTCCTAGACCACTTTTTGGACGTTCGGTCGTTTTTACAAAAGTCTGACTTTCTCTGACACAGAAAAAGTAAAAATCTAGGGGTCACGGGTCGAGGTGCGGACCGTGTATTGCTGGGAGTTATTTCCAAACAACTAAACTTTGGACATACAATTTAGGTAGACATTCTGACCTAATTGCGCTTCCCGTTGAAAACCACAACTGACATGTATACCAAAAAAAAAAAAAAAAAAAAAAAAAACGATTTAAGAAAGGAATCACCTTCCAGGACGGACTCGTTTGAAAGGTACAGATCTTTAGTTTAAAGAGATCCCATCCGACTATCCCCTCCAATCCGAGTGTCCAGGAAGTCCTTTCCGTCGTAAGAAACGAAAAGACTCGGTGAGGTAACCTCTCGCGACACAATATCACCGTTTAGTAAAGTAACAACCAAAGTCAATGACTCAGTACAGGTTGAGACACTGTGGTACATGACGTCGTGCGGTCCGAAAAGACAGGAAGTGATAGAGGGTCTCAAACGAGTCTATGCACCTATAGTTCCTCTAGTTTGGTCGGTCAGGATTTCCTTTAGTTGGGACTTATAGTAACCTGTCTGAGTACGACTTCGAGGTTATGAAACCGGTGGACTACACTTCTTTCTGACTTCTGTCCTTAGAGAAGAGTCTCTTACTGTCTCCTACTCTACCAACCTACAGTGGAGCTCTAACTTCCGTCCTCTTCCCCTACTGTCTCCTACTCTACTAACCTACCATAGTGGTTGAGTCACCTGTACTTAGACTCGTTTGAGGCCCTCTATCTCTTCCTGTCCCTTCGGACCACACGACGTCAGGTACCCCAACTTTCTCAGTCTGTGTTGAATCACTACCTTATTCTTTACAATGTTATTCCCTGAAAATGATGTTTGTAATTATGGATACGTTTTTGTATATTATGTGTGGTACTGGAGCACCGATTACTCAAATACAGTGTACATAATAAATTTCAGTAAGTAATTTTTTTAGATTTGTGACAACCCCGTTATTTTGTAGAAACACTGGATTAAAAAGATATGATTACAACAAGTTAATGAATTAAACAGTAGTAAACCCCATGAAAAATTAACGATCAAGAGGTTGTCGTTTTCTTTTACAAAGTAAATCTTCCTTTTGTAAGTAAGTCTAGTGTACGTGAACTGGGTTCACGTTTCCCGAAAGACACTTGTATTAAATTTGACACCGAGAAACCGACGAGAATGTGCGAGGGACCCCCTTCTTGAAGTCTGGTCGGGTAACCCTCATAGGAGTCCCTTTCCTGACGTTTCCCGTTGAAGGTGTTACTGGAACCTTTCCGAGGTAAGTCGTGGTTCACGAGGGCAGACGTATCCTACGGACGGTCAGCTTCCGTTCGTTCGATCCAAAGGAGTAACAAGAGGGTCCCGTGACGGTTCGTTTGTGACTCTTGAAAAAACATACACACACACACACAATCAACGAGTCAGTACAAACTGAGACACACTGGGGTACCTGACATCGGGTGGTCCGAGGAGACAGGTACCTTAAGAGGTCCGTTCTTATGACCTCACCCATCGGTAAGAGAAGAGGTCCTTGAGAAGGGTTGTGTCTCCATCTTGGGTCCAGAAGACGTGACCGTCCACCTAAGAAATGGTATACTCGGTGATCCTTTTGGGAATTGAAAAATTTTACATTACGATTTATAGTAAATGGTCGTTGGACAGACATACGTTCTTGTCACTGATTGATACGTGGGTTGTCCCGGTGTTCGACTCCAGTAGGTACCTATAATGAAATGACGGGCACTACATCTAAAAACGTTTTCGTCACCGAGAAAGATCGAAACGGTATGACTGTAATATAAACCTGACCAAGTATTAGAAGTCTTGAGAATTTTCAGGGAGATTGCATTTATTGTTCCTTTAGTGTCTGGACGAGGTACTTCAGAGGGAGGGATGGGGAGAAGTAGACAGTTTGCTCGTATTACCTTTTTGCTACAGCGGGACCGAGACCCGGTTTTATTTGTTAGACCTTTATGACACATTTGGGTCGACGGCGTGGTCTCCTCTCTCCGGAACGAAATACTGGAGGTTCTACCAAGTGGTATACGTTTTATTGTTTTGGAGTGGGGTCTGAACGGTAGAAAAGACTAGGACCCGACCAAGACCGTAGGGGAGGGAACTGACGTCATTTATGTGTGGATGCTTTCGGGGGAGCGGGGTTGTTAGACTCAAACAGACTTGGACCAGGTCGTCTCTACTACCCGTTTTCATTACTTATGGTTAACTTATTGTTGGTCTACACCCCGGTGTAAAATGATGACCCGCCCTTTTTCGTAATAGCTTTCTGTCCGTAGTTAAGAAGTCGAAGTCCCCTCGACTCTCCACTAGGTGGTTCTTCGGGACGAGAAAATTTTTCACTTGACTCCAAATGTGTAGAGTCCAGTCTCATGTAGGTCTGTAAAGGTCACGGGTTCCCTTCTCCATATGAAAAGACCCACCGTCCACACTACTTTCAGTTCCAGTCCACCTCACCCCGACCCCGTAATTGGTCGTACTCCCTCACGACGGTTCGGGGTGCGGGAGGGCCGACGAGGGTTTTGGTCCACTTGTACTACGAGTGGTGTCTATCTCATTTGAGTAAAGGACTTAATGTGTCCCTCCGGTGTGTCAAGTTTGTGTCCGCTGAGGGGACGTCGACGGACGTGGCCTTTACTTACACAGAGTGGCTCCGAGCGTCGTCACACAACCGACTTTGCCGGTGTAAACTAAACGGTGACCCTACTACCTACCGTACAATTCTGGTCGAAGAGCCTCCATTCCGTTAATCCCCTCTTTTCTTGTTTTTCGTGAAGTACCGACTGATCCTCGGACCCCAACCATTTTAGTTGTCTCCCTAAAAAGAAAAAAAACGTTAGAAGAAAGGTCTAGACCTTTATGGTTATTAATTTTTTATTTAACTCGAGTGAAACTTAAAGTTCTTGTGGAACTAAGATACATCCGTTCACTTTCAATGTACTAAATGAAGAAAAAGAAAAATTACCGACTTTCACGACCCGAGGGAACTACCTACTCTATTTTCTAAGAAAAAAAAAAGAGGACCAGTGTCGAACGTCGTACACCCTAGAATCGAGGGGTCGATCCCTACCTTGGGTTCGGGGGACGAACCCTTGAACCTCAGAATTGGTGACCCGGTGGAACCTTCAGGGTTCTGAACAATATTACAGAGACTAAACGAAACTTAAAACCTTCGTTTTCGTTAACCGAACACCCAGTGCTCCCGGGTGACTCTCCTCTCGTCCGTTCGTCGAGACCTTCCTTCGTACGCAAAGATCTCTATAACAAGTCCGTCACAGGATTGGGGTACCTGAGGACTCCACTCTCCCCGAGGGTCCAAGAACCAGACCCCTTCGGTTAAGCTGTTGTGAATGGGAGTCAACGACCCCCACCCACCACCTCCTAAAAGAACGGACCGGAGACAAACGAGTAAGTAGTGGAGACGTAATTCATAGATGATTCGTTCCCTAACCCCCGTCCTCCTCCTCCCCTGCTGGCTCCTACCCTGCCGACCTACCGTAGTGACTGAGCTACCTGTACTCAAACCCACTTGAGGCCCTCAACCACTACCTGTCCCTCCGGACCGCACGACGTTAAGTACCCCAGCGTTTCTCAGCCTGCGCTGACTCGCTGACTTGATTTCTGACTTGACTTCGTGTTTTTTACTCAGGTCTTTTATTCTTGGCGATTTTCGACTTTGGTGTCCCAGAGTCCATCTCTTCCTTTTCATTTGTTATTTCTCTCTTTGTTCACATATTAAGTGGGTTGTTGAAGGGTTCTCTAGACTCTTAGGAGCGAACTGACGTCCGGACCTTCCCGAGTCAGTCTCCCCTCGTAGTCTCCTCTCTACTCTGCACCCCGTGGTGACTCCCCACCCGTGACTCCCGATGGAAACTCAGGAAGACACACTGGTTCACTTGTGGACCGACGTGTTACGTTAATAAAGGTTAATCGTGGGGTCGACTAAGACTACCACAGGTTGGGGTGAGTCTAGGGTTTCGAATCTTACTTTACGTAGTCCCGACCTTCTCTGTAGGGACGAGAGGACAAGTGTGTGAGTCCTCGAGGCTCATTACCCCCACTCCCCGAAGGGCCACGGGTGGCCCAGTCGACCGGGTCAAAGGGTCAGAGAGGACGACGGGAACAAGTGTCCCACCTCCCTTAAACAAGAAAAGAGGGGTCGAAACCGGAGTACTGGGTCTAGTATTTTTTCGACGATATAAAGAAACTTTCCTATAGGGTGGGTTAATCTGTACGTACGAAAGGGGTTGTGTCGTAAAACGGTAATTTTATGACCGAACTCGCACTCTTACCGTTGTTGTCTTCCTAAATAAAAGTGACGTTGTTAACTTGACTTGTAAAGACAAACTTTTAGGTAAAGACTTTTTTTTTAATAACCTTCTGAATGACACCGTTATACTTCTTTTACAATCTTTATCTGAAAGACAAACTTTGGAAATAACTCTTTACGTAAAAACAATGGAAAAGATGAAATAGACCTAGTTATAACACCTTCAGGAATGGTTACTGGTTACTCCCGTCGAATTAGTTTACCTAAATAGACTTGTTTCACCTATTTCTCTTTGTGACTGGGTCATCAAGACAGGCCTACAGAACTGTAGACTGTTAGAGTATTTAAGACGGAAATGAAATATACGTTCAAAGAAGAAGAGAGAGAAGGAGTGTCAGACATATAACAATCGTCCGAATCCGATGAACAGAAGATGTGTGTGTGTGTGAGTGTGTGTGTACGAGGAGAGTACACAGTCCCTTCTCCGGGAGGGGACGTTTGTGTGACGAAGTGGATTCAGATCGAGACTTCCATAATTTCTGTTAACGACTGTGTGTGTCAATGAGACTGTGTGATGTCTACCACTGTGTGGGTGTCCTATGAAGAAACACAGTAAAAAGATAAAGACAATAAAAGAAGAGATCCCAAAGTACATCTAGTTCGATGGATAGTCGAATACATATCCTAGTTTTATTTCAGGAACACGTCAAATATTCGGAAATCGAAATTTATAGTTAAAACCCTTTTCAGAAAATGTCGAATTTTTAAGTAAAAAGATGAATACTACATGTATCATATATGTTTGGTATACATATGTATGATTGTATATATATGTATGTGTGTATACGTTTATATATCTAAAACCTTTTTCTAATTCATCTATTTCACTAAAATATAGTAGTGTAAATAACATCATTATATATAGGAAGATCAGAAAAAGAATAAATACATATACTCAACATTTTATCTAGAGACGATATGACGAATAAATCAAAATGTCAGAAAATTTGAATTGTCACAAGAACCGGACCTCTTAGGGTCCCTGTCCCTCGGACTACCCGACGACAGATACCCCAGCGTGTCTCAGCCTGTGCTGACTTCGCTGAATCGTCGTCGTCGTCGTCGTCGTTTGAATTGGCTACTGTTCCTAAGTGGATGTCATAATTAATAAGGTTCAGTATAAAACGTTATAAGTATATATACATATACATATATAAAACGTTATATATATATACATATACATATATAAAACCGACGTGACGTACCGAAACTTCCTAGAATCAAGGGGCTAGTCCCTAACTTGAACTCGAAAATCGTCACTTTCGCGACTCAGGATTGATGACTGTAGGTCCCTTAAGGGACGTTACACAAAAATACACGAGGTAAAATACCTACGACAAATCCAGTACACGATCAAACGATATCAATGTATTGACTCAACAAAATGTCAAAGACACTGACTTATTATACTGTATTTGTAGGTACAAGTATTCACTAGTACACGGAAAGACGTACAGAGGGATTTTGTTTACCATCGAAATCTATAACTCATCACTTAGAAGAAGACTCTCGACTATTCCAGAAGTTAAGACTGTCGAGAAGACAGTTGCTGGGACTTTAAACACATTACATCAAAAGGATTTAAAATTCTGTAAAAGAAATTGAAATGTGTCACAGTTGGGTTGATATTGAATTGATTTCTGGATTTTACGTATCCTGAAAAACTTCTACCACATGGATCATAGACACTGTTATCTTTCAGGAATTCGTATCGTAAATTATACCCTCACGATACCAAATCACGTGTTTTTAAGAATCATTTAAAATGGTATACTACTCATCAAGGAGTGAGAACCTGAGATATTTGATCTATAAGTCTTAGATCGAAAACGAAATAGTAATTAAGATCTATTTAAAAGAGTCGTGTTATACCAGATTAAGTAAGAGTAACAACAACAAAATCTCAATATAAATAGTGTCACTACTCAGAACTACTCACTTGAAAAAAAAAAAAAAAAAAACTACTCACTTGAATTCCACTCAGGGTTCTTGTTCGTTGAACCTACAAGAGAGACCTTACAATTTGTACCACTCTAAAACTATTTGGGAACTTCCCGAAACTTACTTCATCGACAATGTACCTTCTGTTCGTACAGCTATTCGCTCTATAAATTGGAGAACGAGTCCGTGATTTTTCAATCCAATTATTCTCCACGATGAGTTTTATTGGTATAGGTTCAGTCCTTTCGGACTTCACTTCAAGGTTCCTACGGCAATTAAGGTGACTCTCTTAAATGTTACAATGAAATTTTAATGAAATAGACCCATTGACTATCGTGTGACCATCATGGTCCAGAATCCTCCTACACTTAATTGTCGAAACAGAGGAGGAGAACTCCAGTCTAAAAGCTGACGTACGAGACATTCTGTCATACTTATAGATTTTCCGGGTTTACCGAAACGTCTACTTTAACGGTGACAGGTAAACATACCTCCTCTAGGTAAACAAATGAATTCGTTCCAGACTTTAACTGTACGATTATGGTCTTCCATATTCTGGTGGAAGTCCCTTTTACGGACCCATGGTACCGATAATGAAACTTCTTGTTACCATTTATAAACGACACTTGTAAATTTATGACATTCTTACAATTTCTCCAATTTTAAATGTTTACATTAGACTCTTATTTTGTTATGTAAAGAGTGATAGAAAAACTTTCCAAACTAACACTGTCTTTGAACAGAAACATTGATCTTGAACGGATACTTTCTACTAACAACAAAAAGTCAGCGATTCAGCACAGATTGAGAAACACTGGAGTACCCGACGTCGTGCGGTCTGAGGAGACAGGAGGTGGTAGAGGGTCTCAAACGCGGTTAAATACGGGTAACGTAACCACTACGACAGATTGGTAGGGTAGGAGACGGTGAGGGAAGAGGAAAACGGAAGTTAGAAAGGGTCGTAGTCCGAGAAAAGGTTACTCAGCTAAACTTTCTACCACCCGATGTCAGCGACGTTCAAAGGTTCTCTTCTATAAATTTACTAATTAACGAAAACCCCGTCTTCGACGATAATCTTTGCCTATCGCCCCTCTTCATATAGATAACTCCATCTTATCTTTACATTTGCAGAAGACTACTCTTTTTAATTCAAGAAAGTAAGAAGACTGTATACTTCCTCTTCTCCCCCTTGTTGTTGTCCGCAACTGTCAATCACCGAATATTTGCTTCTACCAGTCACCCCTACATTTGAAGGGACCGATTACCGACACTCTTCGACGTCTTTGGACACTACAAGTCGTCTTCCCTCTCTCTCCTGTTCGACGGCCAAACCTACAGTGTGCTCGGACTTTAACACAACAACTCGAGGTCTAAAGGAGAAACCATTCTGCCCTCCGTTCCCCTCTTGATTTTTCTTAGGGTGATTGAGTCGACCATTTCTTGGACGGACGGTCATGTCGTCTACATTCTCTGCGTCCAAGCTAGGGACCCAACCCTTCTAGGGGCCCTCCTCCTTTATTGTTGGGTGAGGTCATAAGAACGGACCTTTTAAGGTACCCGTCTCCTTGGACCGCCCGATGTCAGGTACCCCAACGTTTCTCAGCCTGTACTGTCTCGTCTGTACGTACGTTACGACCTCTCTGGCACGACCACGTAATCTTCGTCGGTTCTTTCCCTACGATTACAAAGGTTTTTTACAAGTATCCATAGTAATTCAAGACAGTCAGGACCAAGTGAAGTCTTTGAGAATCTCTGTCCACTTCACCCTCTGTCCTTTTTTCTTATTAAACTTACTGTACATTCTGTACCTTTTTTATAGATAAGTTTCCTACCTTTTAGTTTCTACAAACTTCCTCTTTTTAGTTGTTTGTCTTTTCGACATTGGGTAATGTAAAATCAAAAGAACCCCGTACTTTACTTCAAAGTACTACAAGATTTTTGTTGTTTGCTTACCGTATTTTAACTTATTTACTTAATCGTAACTTAGGTATGATATATAAAAAAAATGGAGTAAAACTATATTATTATCTTTAACCAATCAATACAGTACCAGGAGAAGCATTTAGTATGGGTCTCTTTGTAAAATTTTTAAAGTTTACCAAAGATGTAAGATCGTTTTGGTCGGTATTCTGTCCGACCAAGTAAATACTGAAAGGTCATTGGAAAGTGAAATTACCGAAAATGGTTTACTAAATAAATGAACCAGGTTCGACTCCATTGGAGGACCGACGTGACGAACGTCGGGAGTGTCGAGTCTCAGATTCCAGGACTCAAAGAAGTAATTCTACAGAACACTCAAAGACACCTCCGACTCCCAAGAGTACTTCTCTGTGATCCTCAGGGACCAAGTCAAAATTTTACAGGACGAAAGGGAGTGGAAAGAGAAACCTCTTCTCTCCTTTTAGTGACTGTGAAAGACTGGGTAGTTTACAATATTTCATCGTTTCAAAGACATGGAAACGTTTTCCGACTCGTAAAGTTCAGAAACGTTCAAGGTAGCAAGACTAAGTGTAAAGAGAACAGAAATGACGGAATGAGGGAAATGTAATGATCTATTTAGATGATTTTAAGTAGATTTTATCGTCCAAAATTTTTATTTTGGACATACCAGAGTAATCGAAAAGGTAATTCGTAACCCCAGTGAAAACCGGGGTCATCGTAGACCGTAACGTTCTCTGATATTTCTGTCACGATCATACACAATATACAGATATTGTTCTCAATCGTACATGAGGTATTTTTGACATGGTAAAGATGGTTTTTTCCTAAGATTAAATTATTATGATGAATTGAGTTAGTAGTCAAAAATCCAAAATGAACTCTATTCTTTACTTCTTCTTTTCGACTTCTTGACTACGAAAACTAGACACCACAACGTCTTCTGAGAACTCTCAGGGAACCTGACGTTCCTCTCGGTTGGTCAGGTAGAATTTCCTTTAGTCAGGACTTATAAGTAACCTTCCTGACTACGACTTCGACTTTGAGGTTATGAAACCGATAGACTACACTTCTTGACTGGGGAACCTTTTTTGGGACTACGACCCTTTCTAACTTCCGTCCTCCTCTTCCCCTGTTGTCTCCTACTCTACCAACCTACCATAGTGACTGAGATACCTGTACTTAAACCCGTTCAAGACGCACAACCACTACCTGTCCCTTCGGACCACACGACGTCAGGTACCTCAGCGTTTCTCAGCCTGTGGTGACTCACTGACTTGATTTGACTTGACTTCTTTGCTTCCGAACCAAACGACCTTTACTTCAACTCCCTTTGTCGAAACCAAGAAGAAGCCTATCTAAATTAGAGTGAGAAGAAAAGACTCACAACGTCTTGGGAGACCTGGTATTCTTGAAGAGAAAGAGGGGAAGAAAAAAATAGGGTGGTTCAGGTTTCGTCGTCCTCCACCTCTCGGTGACCCGTACTACCTTACCCCATCATAAACACGTCCCTCAGTGAGGACGGGGGTTCAAAGCGACCATGAGACCGTCCTCACTACCCATCACCGTATGTTAGGTGGTAAGAGAGAGAGAGAGAGTTTAGGGGTCGTCACTAGTACCGGTCCGAGTCAGGTTACTAGGAGTATTGGACACAAAGACCAGTGGCACGGACTGCCAGGTTTTGACCGGGATCTGTGTTCGAAGTTAAGATCGTTAAAACCCGACTTTCCTGTCATGGGACTCCCAGTGACTTCCGAAAATCTGGGAGTACTGGAGACACGTAAGGGACTCTATAAGTCTAGACTAAGAAACTCTTCAATTACCAACGTTGACTCGTGTATTAAGAAATATAGATGAATCTTACAAATACTCCCTTAGTCAAAGATCAAGGTATATTGTGGTAACTACCGTAGTGACTGAGTTACCTGTACTCAAACTCGTTTGAGACCCTCTATCACTTCCTGTCCCTTCGGACCACACTCCGTCAGATACCCGAACGTTTCTCAGACCGTGCTGACTCGTTGACTTGTTATTGTTGTGGCAATCGAGTAGGGGACCAATCTATCTATATACTCACTGATTAAAAAGGATTACATACTATTTATGTAACTGTATGTGACAGTTTATCAACTTTTGTCAACTGTGAACTGGAACGCGGAATACCGTCGTCCACCACTTATTCCAGTAAAAGTATTGACAGTGCCTTTAGGGATGAGGTGTATGTCCTATCCAGAAATCTGTATTTTTACTTGTGTCGTTTATCATTTTTTACGGTGTTAAAATTTACTTACTTTATACTGGGACTTATAACCGTACCTTACAAAAATTCGAATAACTATAAGTATCGGAAATTAGTATAATACGGTCACTAGAAGGATTCATTGTTTCCCGAAACATTTTTATAAACTGTCGGTTATTAAAAAATTGTCCGATTGTTTTAGTTTAATTATAATAATTTAACTGAATCCTTTTTCTTGTTTCGACTTCCTTATTGGGAGGGTCAGAAGTTTTGTCACACCATAACCGTGTCTTTGTCTGTATACCTAGTTGTCTTGTCTTATCACTCGGGTCTTTACTTGGATGTATGATTACCAGTTCATTGGAAGTTGTTTCATCCGCTCTGATATGTTACCTCTTTTCCGTCAGAGAAGTCGTTCATCACGACCCTTTCGACCTCTCGACGTACATTTAGTTACTTCAATCTTGTGTGGAAGAGTGATATGTGTTTTTATTTAAGATTTACCGAGTTTCTGAATTTGTATTCTGTCTTGTGGTATTTTGAGGATCTTCTCTTGTATCCGTTTTGTAAGAGACTATATTTAGTATCGCTACAAAAGAATCCAATCCTAGGGTTCCGTTTTCTTTATCTTCGTCTTTATTTGTTCATCCTGGGTTAGTTTGAATATGTGAAAACGTGTCGTTTCCTTCGGTATTTGTTTTACTTTTCTGTTGAATACCTGACCCTCTTTTATAAACGTTTACCACGTCGTCTGTTCCCGAATTAAATTTTTTATACGTTTGTCGAGTTATAATTCTTTTAGTTATTGGGTTAGTTTTTTACCCGGTTTCTGACTTTATATGTAAAGAGGTTTCTTCTGTCTACCGGTTATCTATGTACTTCTTTATAATTGTAACAATCAATAATCTCTTTACGTTGAGTTTTGGTGTTACTCCATAGTGGTGGAGTGTGACCAGTCTTACCGGTAGTAATTTTTCAGGTATTCGTTTTTACTTTTTTTTTCAGGTATTCGTTATTTACGACCTCTTCCACACCTCTTTTCCCTTAGAAGCATGTGACAACCACCCTTACATCTAACCATGTCCGTGATACCTTTTGTCCTGTCTCCAAGAAATTTTTTAGGTTTCAATGGTATACTAGGTTGTTAGGGTGAGGACCTGTATATGGGTCTCTTTTGAGATTAATCTTTTCTATGCACGTGGGGTCACAAGTATCGTCGTGATAAATATTATCGGTAATGTGCTTTCGTCGGATTTAAAGGTGACTGTATACTGTCTACTCGCCCATTTCTTTTGGACCATATATGTATGTTACCCTATGATGAGTCAGTATTCTCCTTACTTTATTACGACAAACATCGTTATACCTACCTGGATCTCTAATAGATAACTTCACTTCATTCAGTCTTTCTTTTTCTGTTCATAGTATACAATGGTGAAAATACACCTTAAATTTTATACTATGTTTACTTGAATGGATGTTTTGTCTTTGTTTTGTTTGAATACCGATGGTTTCTCCTTTCCTCCCCACCCCCTCTATTCAGTCCTCAAACTATAAATCATCTATGTTTGATAATATATATTTTATTTTGTTGTTCCAAGATGACATCTTGTGTCCCTATGCAAATTATAGAACACTGTTGGATATTACTTTTTCTCAGACTTTTTCTATATATTATTTATATTTATATATGTTGACTTAGTGAAACGACATATGGTCTTTGATTGTGTTATGACATTTAGTTGATATGAAATTTTTTTTAACTAAAGTGATGAACCATTAGTGTAAATATAGGCATCCAACATATAAAACTTTTTATGGAAATTTTTATTTACAATGACTTCCAGTTGAACGATATTAAAATTGCCACTTATGTAGTACCTTATAAACGGATGGATTTGTTGATTTTATTACTACTATCCTAGTATTTTTTCTAGAATTTCTTCACGAGTAATTAGTGGAAAGACAAGATATACTATTTAGTACATGAGATTCTTAAAAATTCTGAGGTCGTCTGTAAACGTCGTTGATCTGACCTTTGCTAAGGTTAAAAACGAAACGATAAAATCTTTTTATTCGCTAAAAGGAACCTAACAAACGAAAGAATTTAAGGTAAGGGGCTAAGTAATTTTAGGAAGAGTTTTCGTTTTAACGACGTGCTGACTATGTTTACTGAAATGACAAGTGGTCTGACTCCGAAACGTTCCTGAAATAATTTCGTCAGTCGAATAAAGTTGATTATTACATAAAGAGGTCCTTTTTTTTTTTGTCTTGTTTCATTGTATAGATCGTATATTTACTTGTAGTAGAGTTGTCTTAAAGGTTCGAAAGGTCTTTGGGACCTAAGATTCTTAAATTGTCTTTTTTTTTTAAAGGGTCTTAGTATTAAAATAATTGATTGGATAGAGGGAGTCTCGAAGTGCCAAAGTCAAAACGGAAAATGTACCTTTCCGTCATCTTTCCCGTTTTCGTCTCCCATAACTTTTGGGTCCGGTCTTAGACTTTCGACCGAGACGACTACTGACCGAGTGACTGGACGTTTTACCCCTATTATTATCATAGATAGAGTATCCCTACAATAATTCTAATTTACTTTACTATATAGATTTCCCGAATTTTTCACACGCATCCTGTGTTATTCAAAGGTTTATCCACAATTGACATTGTTGTCGTTAATAACTATAAGTCGTAATAACAATAGTAGAAAGAGTTTTAAATAAGAGAACCTCCTCGTTATAAGACGATGAGGTTGTCTTTTTACGAATAGAAGGGTTGTCTTTGTTTTATTAAATTCAAATTTAAATTAACTTTGTCACCTATTTAATATGAAGGACGTTAATTCCTGTAGTTCTGAAATTCTTCGGGACGAGGAAGTTTTAAAATTCTTGACCACCAAATCACTCTCATTTCTAAACATAGAGAATCTCGCCCGAAAAAAACATGGTTCCTGGCCAAAACACCTCCTGTTAAAAAAGTGACTGACCCTCAACTCCCCTCCCTACCAAAACCCCACCAAGTTCGCGTAATGTAAACAACACGTGAAATGTAAAGATAATAATAATGTAGTCGAGGTGGAGTCTAATATTCGTAACCTATGGTCCCTGACCCCTGGGGACGGTATCTCATAAGTACATGTCAATACCTATCTAAGAAGAACGGATGTATATTGATCAAAATATTAGATAAGGAAAATGAATTGATTACAGTGTGTTAGATCTTAACTGATATATTACGAAGTTTACAGTTTTTAAATGCAAAGTACAGAAAGAGAGAGAGGTCTCAAGGTAAACCCATCCTGATAAAAGATAGGTAAAAGAGAAGACGACGTAAAACGGACCCGACCTGTTTATTGTTTGAATTTTTTTTTTTTTGTGTGGTTTAAAGTACTGATGTCGTAGACTTTACGAAAGTCTCTCCTTTATTTACCTCATAAAACATTCTTTCAGAGGGGTTGGGTAATAATATGACCACCCGTCAAATCCCTTTATGTTATTTTACGAGTTCAATCTTACCTGTCTTGTACCGGGACGACTCTAAACGTCGACACGTAAGTTGGAAGACGAATCAGGGGCACGATACATTAAACTAGTTTTGGTTAAGTCTGAACGAAAGAATATCGTATTGTACGATAAATCGATTTATTATTTTGTGTTTCTCTTAGCTAAACTCTACCAACCAGTTTTCTGGGGATCACAATCAGTGAGTCAGCACAGGTCGAGAAATATTGGGGTACCTGACATCGGTGGTCCGAGAAGACAGGTATCCTAAAGGGTCTGTTCTTAGGATCTCACCCATCGGTAAAGGAAGAGGTCCCATAAAGGGGTTGGGTCCCTAACTTGTACCCAGAGGGCTTAACGTCCGTCCAAGAAATGACAGACTCGGTACTCCCTTCGGGGGTTTCTGGGTTATTATAGGTACTTAATCACAATCCTTTTAATCTAGATCAGGGTTCCGTAAAGGAAAAGACACGACCGAAAGGGGAAAAAACCTGGTGTAAGTGGTGCACCGTACACCCTAGAATCAAGAAGTTGGTCCCAAGTTTGGACGTGGGAAACGTCTCCTTCTTGTCACAGAATTGGTTACCTGGTGGTTCCCTTCAGGGAGGTCAATAAAAAGGGGGTCTTTTATTATTGGTGATAGACCGTCTCCGGGGGTTCTTCCTGTTTACCCGACGAAGTGAGGAATCCAGAAAAGGTCGGTCGAGATAAAGTGTCCCGATTGGTTCCTGACGGCTCCCGTCAAAACCTCAAGAGACGAAAACCAGTATCCACAAAGGGGTACTTGCACCGACACATTTTGGATATCGAGGTACACTTCGACTCTAAAGTGACTACTGATTTTTTCAAAAGACCTCCGAACTAGAGTCGAATACCGTAGGTATGAGGTGGGACTCAGAAGACCCAAAACAACCCGACACCGGCACTGAAAATGGTGGGTGGGGGTTGGGACAGCAGTAGAAAAGAACCCGACGGAAGGACTAGACAGAGGTCTAACGTCGGTGGGCTACACAGGTCACACACTCAACGAACACGGAAGACAGGGTCGGTGGTAGGATCGGACCGACTTGGTGGACGGGCCCACAACGGGACTGAGACCACGGAACTGGGTACCCGGAAATGTTTGTGAGATTTGTTTCACTTTTTCTTGACGACGACAACGACGACGTTTCAGCGAAGTCAGCACAGGTTGAGACACGCTGGCGTATCTGTCGTCGGGTGGTCCGAGGCGACAGGTCCCCTAAGAGGTCCGTTCTTGCGCCCTCACTTACTTTTTCTTGATCTCTGTCAGTTTACTAGTGCGTCATCAGGTTCAGTTTACCCTCCTCCGTATTGTCAAATGGAAGTGTAAGGTAAAGGGACGTAGAGGACTGAGAACTGTAAATAAAAAAATTTGCCACCGTAATACCAAATAAAATAAAACCGGTGTGGCACTCCATACGTCCTAGAATCAAGGGGTTAGTCCTTAACTTGGGAGCGGGGGACGACACTTTCACGTTTCAGAATTGGTGACCTGGTGGTCCCTTCAGGAAGTTCAAAGAACACACACACACACACACACACACACACACGTTAACTAGTAATGAAAATATTTTTGAGTCTTAGTTAAATATACTACTAATACCGATTATGCGTAGGTTCCTTTTCAGGTACCGAAAATTAAAGACGGTGAAGTAAAACTTCGTCAAAACTTTTAGATGAACTAACTTTTCATAGTTGTTTCAGATTGGAAGTGAGGACTTATCGTGATCACAAATGGAGAGTCTTTCCTAGGAGTAGTCAGTTTTCTTTTTCATTTGTCCTTTTACAGTAAAATTGTAAGGAAATCTTAACACGATACCTTACGGTCCCCCCAACTGGTCTTAAACCTCACAGATGTGGATCGTTTTGAGTATTTAGTTACTGGAGTTCTATAGTATCGTACTTCTGAAATAATCCACGGTAGACATTAGTGAGTTAATTTTTGTTTACTTCCTACGTATAAATTTGAAGTGAGAGACTGTGCTTTTATTAACGTGTAAAGTGTAGACCAAACCGATTGGGACTATGACTGCAAATTAGAAGTATACTACTACTGAACACCCCGTCTTTCACTCAGTCGATGACGTCTCATTTCAGTTAAACAAAAGTCTGATTCCTACTAGTACGACGTTATCTTCTCTAGATACTCGATTGGAGGACATTAATTTGGTAGAATTATAGATATACTGACGGGGGTTTCCAGTTCCTAAGTCGGGATCCTTCGATGAAGGACGGGAAAACCACAAATGTGACATCAAGTATGTCGTTCTATTTTTAGAACTCCGATAAACTGTTCAATTCATCTCAATATCTTAAAATGATAAAGTCCCAATCTTTGGGAATGTGGTAAAGTCTTGAGGTTATAAGTCTTTCTCGACACACACAGTCACACACACACATAGGTTTCAACCCAATTAACCGATCTTAAACCAACCGTTAAGTTTCTTAAGGTTCCCTCTCAACGACTACTGTCTAACCTGTAGAAATCCCCACCCCGACCACTTCGCTGTTTTTCGACCCGGAACCTAAGATAGACGTCCATAGACACGACGGGAGGTCCTTTACTACAAGGAATAAACAGGGAAGGACGAGGTACGCCGACGTACACGTCTTTTCTTATACCCTCTCTCTTCCCTACTTTCCAGACAATTTATGATCGTTACGGTATCTCTAGATCACCCGCAACAAAGATGAAGGGAGAAAGTGTATATTTAACGTACACTGGTAAGTTGATAAAAGGATTTTAATTATTAGGAAAAGGTTTTTAATTTTAAGATGAATGTACGAGTGATACATAATCAACCCTTTATTTCCTTTTTCAGTGATCCTAAGGATAGTGGGTCTCTATCTTATTACTAGAACTTTAGAAACTCTATAAGGTTAAATTAACATAAAGACTCAGATATATCAAAAAGTTTATTTCAACCACGGTATAAAATTTGTGACAACCATAGAAAAAGAGAACTTGAAGTACAGGTTAGTGTAAACCTCTTTAGTGGATACGGTAATTTACATAAACTCTCGTACATTTCTTAGGTGGACGTTACGTCCTCTAGATCCAAGTTAGGGACCCAGTCTTTCTGGGGGACCTCTTTTCTTACCGATGGGTGAGGCCATAAGAACGGACCTCTTAGGGGTACTTGTCTCCTTGGACCGTCAGGTACCCCGACGTCCCAGTCTGTACTGACTCGCTGATTGTATGAGTGTGTGACTTTCATGAGTTAAGACACTCGAAACTATCGATATCTATGTACACTTTGGTGACGGTGTTAGTTCTATGTCCCATAGAGCTAGTAAGGAGGTCGATGCTGTAAGACTTCTAAAAATTATACATAATAATTTAATGGGACTTATAAATAATAATTTAATAAAAAATGGGGTCGAACATCATTAAACAGGATTGGAAATCGTCAGAGGATTTTACGATAAAGAGATGTCTTAGGAGTAGTAATCTCGGAGAGAGTAAGACGGTCCCACGTGGACATTGTCTACAAAGTTACCTTTTGTTCCATGTGACCCTACCGGGGCTCCCTACCACGCCCTTTCCTCCACCCTCCCCCAAGTCCTACCCCTTGCGCACGTGTGGGCACCGTCTAAGTGCAACTACATACCGTTCTGGTTATGTCATAACATTTCATTAATCGGAGGTTAATTTTAGTTAAATATAATTTTTTTATTTGTTAATCAATTGTATTTTTTTGTTCCACAGGAAAAATTGCACGTAAAGGATCGAATAATCATTCCCACCCGAATAAAGAATTTTATCAATAACCGGTGAACATAAAAAGGTCAAAAAAGATAATAACAAAAGGAATGCCTAAATATTTTTAAGAAATAATTACAATTACCATTCTACAATTGTTATACTTCAGAATAGTAACGACGTTTTTTATTAAAACGATTCACACAATTTGTATAAGTGAAATTTGAAAATTAATTTACATATATAAGAAATAAGAGAAACATACATACATACACAAAACAACGAAAATATGAATCATTTAGGTAGTGTTATGAGGTAGTAGTGTTTTTATCGGTGGATCAAAAGAAGATAAAGATGACGAGGGTAATTCTTTTTTTGTTTGATGAGAAATCTTGGTAGACCTTAAATAATTCGGGATATTATATTGTACTCTAAGGTAGAAAAAGAGACTTTTAAATCGGTCGATATACTGTGGAAATGAATGAGAAAGACACATTACCAGAGATTTAATGTGGTGTCGTGAAAAACGTGGTCGTAGACAAAGACAAGGTAACTGAACAGACAGACTGGAACACGGAAACGTAGTAGTGTGATTTGGGTCGTGGAAAGATTGTAAAGTCTTAGAACATCCCGTTTAAAGGAGAGTAAAGAAAATTTTTCTAGTGATTGAGTGTACAAATAAGAAGATCTATTCGAACTCTTAGTGATTCAAATTTAAAAAAGAAGGTTAATACACGATTCCCTGAAGGGACCGTCAGGTCCCTAATTCTAAGGAGTAACGGTTACGTTCCCCGTACCCAGGGTAGGGACCAACCCCTTGATTCTAGGGTCTTCGGGGTGGAGGGGGGTTTTTTCTTTCTTTTCTTTAATATACGATTAAACACTTTTACTGTATAAATGTTATAAGATGTAAAAGTCCGTGCTTGTACCTAATAGAAGGTCAACATGTAAAGACACCACCACCACCAACAAGGGATTCATTTCAAACAACGAGTGTAAAGTTCATCTTTAAGACCCCAGAGAGCTCCCGATCTTGATAACTCCTTTTTAAGACTCGAATACATTTCGTGTGATATGTATTTACCATTTCCCACCCTCTTCGTGTTTTCTAATTGAAAGTGGTTCGGTTCTCCTAAAAATACAAAACTTTGCGAGGTGTTTAAATACCTTAAGACAAAGAGACCTGAAGGGACCACCGAGTCTGTTATTTCTTAGGCGGACGTTTCTCCTACTGGACCCCAGCTTGGGACCCAACCATTCTAGGAGACCTCTTCCCTTACCGTTGGGTGAGGTCATAAGGACGGACCTCTTAAGGTACCTGTCTCCTCGGACCACCCGATGTCAGGTACCCCCACGTTTCTCAGCCTGTACTGACTCACTGAGTGTGTGTGTGTGTGTGTGTGTGTGTGTGTGTGCAAAAGGACTGAAACTGATCACTTCGGACCATATATATTTTAGGGTTAAGATCGTGTAACTTCTTTATTCCCAAGATTAGTTTCATGATAAGACATTGTTAAGGAATTGAGAAGAATTTTTGACAATTAAACCGTAATCGTTGATGATCATTTTACACGGATTCATAATCGTGGTAAGAAAAAAGGTGATCCAATGAATAAGGTAAAATGTCTATACACCTTTGTGTCGGACCGAAGTTAAACGTAGACTCTACCCCACACAAACATGAAAGAGAACCAAAGATAACGTTTATTTACTCTTGTTCACCCTTACACGACGTCCTACACCAGCCAGCTGAAGTACACGGGAGTTGTCGACGTATTCTTTTGTTGAGATAACTAAAGTTTCCACTAAGAGTTTTAGTACGTCTTCCTTTTGTTAGGGAGGAATTAAGGACTGTTCTCTGTGACGGAATTTCAGTTCGGCGAGTTTCGTCATCCGTGATTTGCCCGTCAAGATAATACTGTCCTTTTCGACTTAGGGTGTCTCCTGAGTCCGGTGTGTGGTGGTACCTCGTACGGTCGTTTATGACCTTGAGTCTTGATACTGTTTGTCTGAGACCTTGGTGACACGACCCGAGCGGAAACTTTGAGTTTCTGACCCGATCACACTCGTGAACAACTTTTGGAACGGGACACTCTCTGACTTTCACTCCTTAGTCTACTCTACCAAACTTTTCACGGGACCTTCGATGTAAACACGTCCTCATATAACGGAGGTAATTAGAAGGTTTGTCGAACCACTCCCATGGTAGGAGAAGAAAGTATACTCCTACTTTCCAATTCTCTGAACAGACCCCAATTTGTCGACGATACTTCGTCTCGACTAAAGTTCGGGTTCAGATAACCGAGTTTCGGCTACTGACACTGGACACAGATATGAAGAAAGAGTAGAGTCCCTTACTCTTCTTTTGGAAAGATTGTCTTCTTCGGAACCCTCAAGAGATCACCGGGTCACCAATCCTGAGCCGCAAAAGTGACGGTTCCCGGACCCAAGTCAGAGATCGGTCCCCTGTTTCTAGGGTATTCGACGCACCGTACCGGATATATTTATGTATATATATATACCTGAAAGGTTCACCACGATCACCATTTCTTGGGTGGACGGTTACGTCCTCTGTATTCTGTGGACGCAAGTTAGGTACCCAACCCTTCTAGGGGACCTTCTCCCGTACCGCTGGGTGAGGACCTCTTAGGGTACCTATCTCCTCGGACCCACCCGATGTCGGGTACCCCAGTGTTTCTCAACCTGTGCTGACTCGCGGATTGTGAAAGTGAAAGTGTGGTTCACGGGTTGTGAAAGTGAAAATACATATATATAAGTATTTTCTCCGGAAGACACTTCTCGTCAACAATCGAAGGATTGTCTGACATCTCCTGTTTTACTTCAATTGGTCTGAGAGTCTCCGAGTCGATGCGAGAGTCGGACGATACCCCGTCACCTCCGGAGTCAGAACCATTCATCTGACCGACTCCCAAGTTGGACATTGTGAGTGGCGCTCACCGGACGTGTTGGGTTGGTTTTTGGAGACTCGGAAGAAGACAAGTCAAAGGCCTCATCCTGACTTCGGTGACGACGGGTAACCATCTACGGTGGGTGGTTCGTTTTAAGGTCTGAGGTATCGATCCCAACGTTACTACTTAGGTTCGTGTGCGTATAGGATTCACACAATTTCGAGATACACCTAAACTCTCCTTTTAGAGGAAGGTTAAGAGATAACTTATAAAGAACTGACAACAGCCGTCCTTTGTTATCGTCAACTCTCTGTATACAGACCACGGGTCGTTAGACCGTAGACACGAGAGGTACCACTCAACCCTTTTAAAGGTATTACGAGGGTTCGTCTAAAAGACCCCGTACCAAGAGAAATCAATATTAACTTTACTGAAATTTGAAGGTTTGAACACACGCACGAATCAGTGAGTCAACACAAGCTAAGAAACACTGGGATACCCGACATCGGGTGGTCCGAGGAGATTGGTACCCTAAGAGGTCCGTTCTTAGGACCTCACCCAGCGGTACGGGAGAAGGTCCCCTAGAAGGATTAGGTCCCTAACTTGGACACAGAGAATACAGAGGACGTAACCGTCCGTCCAAGAAATAGTTATCGTGGTGGACCCCTCGGGGTTTCCTCTGGAAGTTCCGGAACCCACCGTTTTACCACTACGACATCCTATTAGACAGAAGGAAATTTATTTATTTTGTACTTTATCTTCCCCAACGGGACGAGGACTTCTGTGACAACGAAAGAGAGTCTCTCAGACCAACTGAAGTTCAAGTCAGAAAGTCAGGGTCCTCTCTCGACGGGTCTCACACTCCACCGATGTGACGTGACCTTAGTGACCCCTGAAGGGTCCGACCACCAGGGACCCCCCTGTTCTCTCAGTCGTACTGGTAGTACCCCTCCTCAGGAAACCCGTGGGAATAGGGTGGTTCTTCAGTAAAGGATTCTCAAGACGGACTCTGGTCTTTCAAGTCGGTACACTTTCTACAAGTGTTTGTACCGAACACTGCGACTTAACGTAAACACCCGGTTTATTTAGGAAAAAGGAATAGGGAGATATCGTGACGTGAAATAATTTTTTCCTTTTCTTTCTTTAAATGATTTTTTTACTTCCCTTTGGATACCCTTTTATTTACTGTATTTTCGTAGGGTGTTCTCTCTGGTCAAAGTATTTTTTTTTTCTATTTGAAGTTTATGTTTCCAAAGACTCGGGATTTATTTATTACTATCGGAAATTCTACGTCTTTTCGGACAGGTGTGTGGTTGTTAAATCTATTTCTGAAACAGGACCCTGAGTCGGAGTCTTGAGGATTTAGAGAGACTTAGACTTTTGTCAGGGTCTAATCAAATGGGGGAGTATTTCTTACTATCAGTCGTTGACTGTCCTAACCCGTGTAGCAACTAACCTGTAACTAATAAAGTCGTTACACACGAGTCATGTCCCATTATGAGAAAAGGTAAAACATTTTGTTTTGAACTTCGGAAACTACGACCGTATAACCGGAAAAAAAAACCCACCTAAGAAAAAACGTTCACAAAGGACGAGGTATAATTAGACTATAGGTTTCGTGCACAATGACCCTCTTCAAAGTCGATAAACACAAGTTTTGTAGTCTGATGGCTCGTGCAATACTCCGTTTGAACTTTTGGTGAACCTAGAAAGTCTCCTAGAGAGGTCGACGCAATGGCGGAAACTCGCCCCGGGTCACAAGAACAGAGACCACCATAATTCGACCTCGGCGTCCGTACCACGTCTACGGTCCAATGGTGATTCCGGGTACCAACTTACTCTGTACCTTCCGGAGTCAGTACAAATTATCCTTCAAACTAGATATCTACGTCTTAAGACTTATTGTGAGGGTAGGTGGGAGTAGCGGAAGTCTTTCGTTTTGAGTCTCTACATCTTTTGATCTACCTCTAGTATAAACCGGTGTCCAAAGAAGTTCTATGATTTCTTTTTTCCTCACCCTCTTTTCCCCTTTGATATTGGTGTTATGGTGTTGACTCCGGTATTCATTCGATGACATACAGGTATCTTTAGTCTATGGCTGTTTTCTTGAAAAATTTTACCTTTTTTGTGACCGTAAGATTTCCTTATATGATTGTGATTTTCAATCTCTGATCATCCTTAGAGTCCGAATTGTCTCCCTTGACACATCACCTTGGGAGTTCTTTAACTAAATTCAAAATGTCCCTTAATTCAATGTCAAAAACTGAGACCTGGTAATTTTGTTTGATGAGTCGGTTTTTACATAAACCCTAAATTGTAAAAGAAGACCTTTTTGTAGAAATTTTCACTGCATGGGATCAGTGAATTTCCGACACTTTGAGAGAAAATTGATAAACTACCCCGGTGAAAGTTGGTTTCGTTTCAATTATTATTATACCAGATTCTAGTTCTTATTATTGTGTACGCCAAACCATAGATGAATATCTGTGAGACCCTCAACACACCAGAAAGAGCTATCGGTACCCCTGACTGAGACCCAACCACTTTCGTTCGATTAGAAGGTACTAGCTACGGTCCTTGGTTGAGTGTATGGGATAAAACGAATCCGTTTGTTATGGGATACGACATTGTACCTTCAGACGTTCCCACCGGTTCGGTTTTTAGGTGGGACTTGTTTGTGTTCCGAGGTGGTAAACCTCACAGTCGAACTATAAGACCGAGGTTTTTTTCTACCGGGTGCAGTCAGGTAGTCCAGTCAGGTTATCAGGAGGTAATTAGACCGGATAGACACAGTTTCGAGTGTCGGTACCCCGCGGGAGAAGACGTCATCCCGAGGACCAGGTCGACCTACCCGTACAACAGTTCGCCCGTCCCGAAGGGTCTCTGGTCGGTAACCTTTCCCTTCCACACTTTGTCTCACACTCTCCGGCCGTCCCGACCGGAATGTATGTCTGACACTAAGAGTGACAAACCCCCCAACCCTTGCAGACAACGGTCAGACTTTTACGAAACGAAGGGGGTTTTTCGTCCGTGAATCTCATACAAGTATACTTTACCTACCCCACTCTGTTACATTCGTAAGGGACTTGTGGTACACCCCCTCGAAGTCCGACTCTTGTCAACGACGACCGTGTCGTCTAACAGGATATTTACCATACCAAAGGACCACAATTACTTTCAGGTACGAATATGTCTTTTGAGAACAAGAATCGTCGTTCCGTGTTCGGACATAAAGATGGTGCTTACTAAAGAGGGGAACTTCCTCTGTCCGTTGGAGTCCTTCTCGTAGAATTTGGTGTCCTCCGACCTACACGTCACCGATGTAGGTTTACGGTCCGATACCCTGGATCCTACTGGACAACCCTACTTCTCATATAATGGTATGGGGTCCCACTGGTTCAAGTGGGAGACAAGATCTACTACCACGTTATTCTCCTTCCTTCATGGCTTCTGTCTTTTATTGTTTGACCGGATTACCGGTTGACTTCGAGTGTAGGGGAGGGATATAAAGGTCACGTGACCTAAATCTACCTATTTCGTTGCAAAAAGGAGAATTTCTTGAGGAATTTTAGTATGGACCAAGTATATATTATTTTACATAGATACTTTGAAGGGAACAACAGGTCTCCGATTCTGAGGTGCAAGGGTTTCGTTCCTTGGGTCCAAGGTAGGGACAAGTCCCTTTATCTAGGACGGACGACTTCGATTCTGGGTCGTGTCTGTTTATTTATTTATTTATAAAATTTTTATTTTTATTTTACATAGATTTTACTAAGAAGAAATAAACTCTCTCTTATCTTTGTACAGATATATATTGAGTTAGGGAAGGGAAATATGGACTTTGATTGTGTAACAAGTAGTTGATATGAGGATATATTTTGTTTTAGAAAAATTTCACTAAAAAAAAGGGATTTTGTTTTAGAAAATTTTTACTAAGAAGGGGGAATTCCTTAGAGGATTATTTTGTCACTACAGTGGATATAGAGAAATTTGAAGTCGAATGAGTAGACATTTTACCCTCATTACTTTCATGGATACAGTAACCTAACAAGACTCCTAATTTAATCTTTAAGGTGTATTTTAAGTTAAGTTGATTAACTTATAATCGAGTTATTGAAAAACAACTAATGGGTGTTACACGTTTCGTAAGATCCCGAATAATAATAATAGTAATAACAATCTTTAAAGGGACCCGTCGTATTTGACAATGAGTCAAGTCAAGTCAAATCAGCGAGTCAGCACAGGTTGAGAAACGCTGGGGTACTTAGCGTCGTGCGGTCCGAAGGGACAGGTTGTGGTAGAGGGCCTCAAGTGAGTCTGAGTACAGGTAGCTCAGTTACTACGGTAGGTCGGTAGAGTAGGAGACAGCAGGGGAAGAGGAGGACGGGGGTTAGGGAGGGTCGTAGTCTCAGAAAAGGTTACTCAGTTGAGAAACGTACTCCACCGGTTTCATGACCTCGAAGTCGAAATCGTAGTAAGGAAAGTTTCTTTAGGGTCCTGACTAGAGGAAGTCTTACCTGACCAACCTAGAGGAACGTCAGGTTCCCTGAGAGTTCTCAGAAGAGGTTGTGGTGTCAAGTTTTCGTTGACAATGACAGTCGACAATTAAGGAAGTGTAAAGATCTTAATAAATAGTCCTGAGACTTCCTCACCCGGAGTTCTCTCGATTTAAAACTCTCTCGCACCGAGTCCACGGTTCCCGATAATCGTACCTCTCCCGTAATCCCATGTCCCTGCCGTGTGTCCCCTCCGACGTCCGTCCGTGTCTCGTCCTCTTAGACAGATCTTTTCACGCCCTGGTTACAGGAAACGAGTGTTACTCCTCCCAGGTCAGGAGAGCGTCCCTTCGTACTCACTCTCTCCTTGGACCGGAGACCAATACACTGTCTTACTATGTCTGCTCCGTGGGGCTGGTACCACACACTTTCGGAATTCTCGAAGCGACCACCGAGCCACCATGTCTTAGACGGACGGTCACGTGCCCAACCTAGGGACCAGGTCCTTCTAGGACGTACAGAGTCTCATTGATTCGGGCACACGGAGTCGATAACTCGGACACGAGATCTCGGACCTTCGGTGTTGGTGACTTCAGGTGTACGGGGTCTCGGGTACGAGCTGTTCTCTTCGGCAGAGTCACTCTTCGGGTTCGTGCCGATAATCCCTCATCGGGGACGAACCATGTCAACCTCTTTTCGGACGTGTCGTCTCTTCTGGGTCATGTCAGTCTTTATTTATGTTTTTTAAAAATTTCGTTCCATTCAAAAAAATATCGAATACAAACTTAATGAGTTTAACCTTTCCAAGTCTCTTGTCACCTTTTTAGAACGAGAACGACGTAGATCGGAAGTCCAAACCCCTAACTTCTTTATGTTGTGGACCGGTGGTTCCGATCCGTGAGGGTCCATAGACAGGGTCTTTGTGAGTCATTGACGAAATAGACCACAAGGGTTTTGAGACGTCCCCTCCTCCCTGCCGCCCGAAGTCTTTCCTCCCTTCCCACCCTCCTCTCGGTTCGTAGGGGATACTGCCGTAAGATGTCGGCCACGACACCCCCAAGTCTTTCCATCGTCGGTACGCGGTCAGAAGTTCTTCGGAGACGTCTCAATTACGGGTTTCCTATTACGGAGACAAAGTATTTACGTTATATTACGTTTACTGGTTCCTCCTCGTTCGGGACGGACTTCCCCGGTACCACTATCAAAGAAGAAAAATTTTTTAAAACCTGATTAAAAATACCCTTAAATCAACGACATGTCACAACTCAATCAAAGATGATATGCTTAGTCGGTGTGGATAGGTATATATAGGAGAGGGGACACCTGTCAAAGAAGACAGGTGTCTTTCTTTCACCTGTGTCTTTCTTTCACCTTCGTCGGTGAAAGTGCACCACCTTCACACTACCTCCGTGTGTTCCAAACCTCAGCCCGTTCGGGACGGAGAGGGGTCGACACTCCGGAGTCTATCTTAGGAATCCGGTAGACCCACGCAAAAGAGGAGACACCCTAAACCTATTACTATAGATCACACGACGGGAAGACACTACTAATCCTTCTATGTACCTCTCGCGTCTCGTCACAACCCTGCACGACGAGACGCCGTAGACACTGTGTGCACACAATGTCGTTTCGCCCTGTTCTGCCCTTTCAGCTCTCCTCGTCTACTTTTGATGGTTTTGATGTGTTCGTGTCAATTGTTACCGATAAACAAACAAAACAAAAGGAAGATCAAACAAGAAGATTCGTACAACGCACACATGATTTCTGTGTATAACATGTTATATGTATGTTATCACGCAGACTAAAAAGTGAGTAACAAGTCTTACTTATCAATAAGTTTTGTTTTAAGGTTATTGGAGTAGTATACAGTAACGCAATAACATCAGTGAATAAATTGAAAGAGGTTTACAGTGTATTAAGAAAAAGAGGGTTAAGGAAGTGGGTTGGTTCTCTTCGTTAGACCACATAACCTACACACGGACACACACGATTCAGTAAAGGTAACAAACTGAGACGCTGGGGTAACTGATATCGGGACGTCCCAGGAGACAGGAGCTCTAAGAGGTCCGTTCTTATGACCTCACCCAACGGTAAAGGAGGAAGTCCCCTAGAAAAGTTGGGTCCCTAGTTTGAGTGTAGAGAATACAGAGGACGTAACCGTCCGTCCAAGAAATGGTGATCACGGTGGACCCTCCGGGTGACCCATCGAACAGAAACAAGTTTAGGTCTAGAACGATGAACGACCAACGAAACTTGTACCTATCTAGAATAATGGTTACTCAGAGGTCTAGAAGTAGACCTTTACCCTACTTCTAAAGATAAACATAATCAAAGGATTCTACCAGTATTTCAATGGTATTTAACGATTAGGAGTCTATTAAGCTTCCTTCTTCAAAGGGAGGAAGATTAAAGACTGATAGGAACGACTGTGAGAAACAGTAAGATACTGAACGCCGTTGTATTAAGGTGAGACGGAGACAGAAGTTTACCGGAAGAAGGGACACAGAGACTTAGAAAGACAGGAATATTGCTTTGGTCAGTTACCTAACTCCCACGTAGGATCAGGTTATACTGGAGTAGAATTACACTAATATAGACGTTTCTGTGATAAAGGGTTTACTCCAGTGTAAGTCTATGTGCCCAAATCCTGGATTGCATTAAAGTCCCCTGTGTTAAGTTGGATGTTGAGATGGATTGGTCCAATACTCCCTATTCACTCAGTTGTATTCAGATTCATAAGACGAATGACCTTTTCACGATAGGATGACACCTAGAGGGCCACCGAGTCACCATTTCTTAGACGGACATTACGTCCTCTATGTCCTCTCCGTCCAACCTACGGACTCAGCCCTCCCAGGGGACCTCCTCCTTTACCATTGGGTGAGGTCATAAGAACAGACCTCTTAGGGTGTCTGTCTCCTCGGAACCGCCCGAAGAGACACCCCCACCGTCTCAGTCTGTACTGACTCGTACGTACATCACACTTAGTACTGAAAAAAAAAATTCCAAAATCCAGTTCCGAGGTCAAAATCCTTTCTTCTCAGAGTTGCATAGTGTGAAGGAACTCAAACCCACAAACCAGTAACGACACCTTGTGGTCAAACTCGAAACTTCGGTTCTTCCGTTTTAGTGTACGTTCTTAGTACCCCGGAGTATTCGGGGTTTACGGAATTACAGTTAACCTACTGGAAAGTTGACCGATTGGACCCGTCAGGTTCGACCACCCTCTTAGGTGTTGGAACGAAGAGTTTTCTAGAGACTTAAGAAGGGTGACAACAGGTAGAGTCTAACTACGAAAACAGTTGATGTAATTTTTGCTCGACAAATTTTTTATTGGTCCCTGAAGGGCCCACCACGTTACCATTTCTTATGTGGACGGTTACGTCACCTGTTCCTAAGGTAGGGACCAGACCCTTCTAGGGTGTCGATTCGGACACACGGTGTCTATGACTCAGGTGTATTGGATCTCGACCACGAGACGTTGTTCTCTTCGGTGAAGTCACTCTTCGGACACGGGGTTTTGATGTCTCCTCAGGGGGAGTAACGTTGATCTCTTTCTGGTGTGTGTTGTTGCTTCTGGGTCGTGTCGGTTTTTAGTTTATTTATTTAATTAATTTATTAGTCTCGGTACGCTTTAATGGTAGTTTCAAAGATTTCAGAATGAGAGTCAAAGACGGAATAGAGGAGTACCTGATCATCGTTCGTCGAATACTCGACCGTACCCAGGAACCTGGTGTGAAACTCTTCGTCACGAATAGGTCCCGGTCACTTCTGAACCCCGGAGTGACGTTGTTTCAGGAAGGGGGTCCGGAGGTTCCTCACCCTTCCCCGTCGCCGATTTCCTAAGGATCGGAGGTCGGGGTAAGGTCCCCAGTGCCGACCGACCCCTCTTGTTTGTGTGGGGGGTGTGGACTCAGAGTCACAAAAGAAACTCAAACAAAAGGGTGACTGAATGAAAGGAAAGTCAGACCCGAAATTTTTGTCGGAAGACTCACTTACGTCCTCTAGGGTCGTCAGGGGTGTGGTGCCGAGTATACCTTACGTAAATCTCTTCCCTTTTTTAAGCTTGCCTCACCAATATGCTACAACTTGACCGAACCTGTACCGCACCGACCTTAAAGTCTCGACCGAAAACAAACGCAAGCAGTACTTTGTAAACAATATACTCGACGACGATGACGATGATCTCGTCGACGACGGCTCTTTGGGAGAGTTACCGACGCAAAAGAGGACCTGTACCCGACTGACAGTCGCAGGTGCCTGTCCCGGGGCTGAGGGGTCCGAACACTATGGAATCGACGCTAGGGACGTGACCCAATCCCTTTGCTGTGTACTGTCGGGTGCTTTGCCATCGTACACAAAGACAGTTCAATGTAACCTAACCATCGAGACCTACCAACTCATGACGGAGACTAGTCCTCTCGCGGAAAAAAAAATAGTTAAGAATATTGAATGTAAGAGAGGGTAATTTATTTAGAGTTATACCTACCGATACTAGACAGAAGGTCCACTAAAAAATTTTTTGTATATCATCAAACCTCGGAGTAGTATCGTTTATAGTAAGTCAACTTTTCTTTTTTTTCTCCCCAAATTGATCATTCGATGGTAATTCCCTAGAACAAAAACAAACAAACAAAACAAGAACCTTAAGACGGTCCTGATACTAGGGTCCCGTGGCTACTACTTCCGTCCCGATACCATCGGACTCAGTGTAGTGTCGATACGTCTACAGTGTACTTTCTTTGTCCATATTGTCTAGGTCGATGTTCGAGATTTGTGTTTTGACCATAATCTTAGAATTTCAAGTCCATTAGTCGTGTACGGCTCAATTTCCGTCATCCGACTGATGTCCGGAAGTTACGGAGAGGAGACTTTCAGAAGTGGGTTCTCTGGCATTTCCTATTATTAAAATCTTTTTCTAACGACCTAGTGTTCCTGTTTCTTGACCTCTGCCCAAAGTTACCTTCTGTCGGGAATTGGTTGAAGACCTTCTACCTGTCACCGACCTCCTTACGTGACCTCCATCGTCTCGTCTCATTTACGTGACCCCACAACCGTCCCCCCTGTATGTTGTTCTCCCAGTTACTGGGACGTGTTGGGGTCTCTCTGTCTCTCCATCGTGGTCCGTCGGGCCTGCCTTTTTGACTCCTACTCTGTCCATGAGACGGATACCTCCTTGACCTGGGATTTAAGGGAGGTGTGGATGTACGTAGTCCATAGAATGGCACCCAGAAGGGGATAAGAGGTAACGGACACTTGTCCGTCAGAATCTTAATCAGTGGTTTCTTAAACCCCTCTCCGAGGTCTGACTAAACGATTGGGTCTCCCCTCTCTCCTCTCGTACCTGATTCGACTCGTGTCACTTCGTTTGCCACGGACTTGTACCTGGAAGTCGGGGACAAGGGTGTGGTTGTTGGTCTGTATGCAGGACCGGAGGATTAAGGTGGAGTGGAGGGTAGGGAGTTCACTTACAAACCCCTTACGACGTCATCCCTTTGACTTATTTGAGGTCTCTTTTTTTCTGGATTTTAGTGATTGTTGACAAAGGGTCGTTTTGGACTACCGACGAACTAGTAGGGTTCACCTAGGTACTCAACTATTCAGAGGGGATAACGTGTCCAGTGAAAGTTACTCGAGGACACAGAGTGGAAGTTTAGACTTAAGACCTTTTCTGGTGGTCCCCTTTCTGAAACCTGACTTTTTCTCTACGGGTTTGGTTGGTTCCCGAAGGGTCCACCGTGATAACCATTTCTTGGGTGGATGGTTACGTCCTTTGTATTCTCTGTGCACCCAAGTTAGGGACCCTTCTAGGGGCCCTTCTAGGGGACCTCTTCCTTTACCGTTGGGTGAGGTCATAAGACCGGACCTCTTAGAGTACCTATCTCCTCGGACTACCCGATGTCAGACACACACACACACACACACACACACACACACACACACATAATCAGTGAGTCAGTAGAGACTGAGAAACGTTGGGATACCTGACATCGGGTGTTCCGAGGAAACAGGTACTTTAAGAGGTCCGTTCTTATGACCTCACACAACGGTAAAGGAAGGGACGATGTCAGACATCCCATTGTTTTTCAGTCTGTACTCACTTCGTTGAATCGTTCGTACGTTGGTTGGTTTTGTCATTTCCTCATACCTCGTTTATCTCTATTACATTCTTTCACTACTTCTGTGAAAAAATTTTAAAGACATTAAAAGGCTCTAAATTCCACCGTAACATAAGCCATTTGTTCTTGTTCTATCATACGTTTTTCTTCTTTTCTTCTCATTGTTTCTCAAGAACTTTTTCTCTGTTAAATTGTCTTACTGACTTTATGTTTAACTCCTTGAGTAGGTCTCTCTTTTTCAACTACTCTACCTTCAATATTCTCCTTTTTTTTTATTTCGTGTATCTCTCCGACGTAGATCTTCTAGGTTATAGACTGGTTGTCGTAAGGTTTCGACTTTATGTCTTTTATCACGACTATTTTAATACGCTATTTACTACGTTTTCATTTTGTTCTTTTTAAGGGTCTTTACTTTTTTTGTACACAAAATTCGAATTTATACAGACAGCTGATGAGTCGTGTGACTCCGTGTGACAACAGTTAAAAGTACTTTCCTTATTTTTATTGTGAGGTCTCTCTGTCTCTCTTACTCTTTCACTCTTTGTCTACACCCTTTACCTTACATATACGCTCTCTTAGGTATTGTTTGGTTTGACCGTTAGTTTGCTCTATGATTTTGTGACTCGAAAAGTCTATACGTTGCTGAGTTGCTGAAATTATTGTCTCAATAATTTAGTTCTTTATCTTAAACTCCCTAAACCCTCTGGTCCCTATGTTATGTAAGACATTTTACCATTTCCCTTCAACGTCCTCTCGACACGTCCTTCGAAGACTCATTAGTCGGGTCTAGTTTCGCCTTTCAGTCTAGAGACCCACCCTTTCTCCCCTCACCAGGACCCTACCCCCTCGTCCTTACCTTACCTACATGAATAGGCTTCATTATAACTTTTTGTAGCTCTCATTATAACTATGTTGTCTAGATCGCCGTGTGTACTTTTGAAACTATCCATATTTATTTGGATCCGTTTAATTTTTTAGGTTCCGTTATTAGTTAAGATTCCTTTTGTTATTCAGTACGTCCTTTACTTAACTGTACTAACACTGGATGAACCTAGTCACAGGTTGTTTATATAAGTTAGTATCATTACATTTATTCCTTATACATACATTTTACACCTATATCGGTATAATACTTGTATCACCCCCTTCCTTCGTCTCCATTCACACCACCTTATTCTCTTGATTTATTACAGTTTTTATTTATTTAGTTCTGTTATTGTGTTGTTTTTATTTTGTTCGGACACGTATGATCAATATTAATCACACCGCCAATAGTCTTTTTTGTCGATGAATACGACTGACACAAATGGTGAAGTTTTGGTCTGAAACGTCGCCTTTCCCAACTTTATCCTTTGTTGGCGAAAAGTAATATATAGGAACTCATGATAACCTAAAACTTGATATACGTACATGATGAAATTATACCCCGAAGGGTCCACCGAGTCACCCATTTCTGAGACGGACGGTTACGTCCTCTGTATTCTCTGCACCCAAGGTAGGGACCTAACCCTTCTACGGGACTTCCTCCTTTACCGTTGGGTGAGGTCATAAGAACGGACCTCTTAGGGTACCTGTGTCCGTGGACCGTCCACTGTAGGTACCCCAACGTTTCTCAGCCTGTGCTGACTTCGTCGACTCACACGTGTGTGGTGACATTATATAGTTGAGATCAAATTTTTGTCCCTCCATTTTAAGATCCTTTCGTACAAAACTGTTCATCGAGGTCATCACAGACCGATACTGTTCGGTTCTCTTCATGAATCTTCGTATAACATTTTTGACCTCTTCGCTGTAAAGTCTCGTAGACTTCGAGGGTGAGTCGTTCGTTTTACAGGGATAAGAGTAATCACCCTTTGATCTGATCTAAAAAGACACCCGAACACCTGTCACTTTACTTACACGAATTATATCGAGTGTTCTTTGGTGATTTTTGACGTCCCAAGACATGTGTCCATATGAACGTCAAGAAAAGTTTCAGGTTGTGGTAAATGTTCTACACTTTTAAATCCAATAATATACACCTATGTTTACAGACTCTATAATTTGTTTATGTCTAGTCCTTTACTATAAAAATAAACTTGTTCTAATCAACCTGTTTTTATCTTCAACGGTAACATTTCACAACTCAGTACGATTTACCCATTCCTAACTTGAAACGAGTCACACCCCCCATGTATAATATTCGTTTCTGACAGTCGCTCCGTTCTAGTACTGAGTCCCCGTGTTTCTGTCAAGACCTTCAGAGACAGATTCCGAGAAAGGTGTAGTGGTGCAATCCGTGGTCCCGTCCATACCTAGAACCTTCAAACCCGTGTTTTCGTGTCCTTCGAGTCTCCCAGAAAATATTTTTCTAGTTGAAAGTGGGAGACCCTAGTCCAGAGATTAGAAGAACCGGGTCCGAGATCCTCCTAGAGTCGAAACGACTCAATGGTCCTTTCAGGTTTTCAACTTTAGACACCACTGATTAAGGTGGGAGTCATCGTAAGAATGAGTTACGTTTCGTATAATGACAGTTCAAGTTGAGTTTTGACGAGTTTCATCTTTACTAATTTAAACGTTCTTCTTCTTTAAGTGGAGATTTGCGTCTTCTTACAACCATTGAGGTTCTGTGTGAGTCTATAACAATCGGTCGAAAAACAGGCCCCTTTACTTAGTATGCTCTCTTTTGACGTGTTGGACGTGTGGGTACGGACCGGTGTGACGCTCCCCGTGGCCCCGAGAGGTCTCCTACTCCAACCCTGGATCCTCCCTAGCTAAAGGGTCCCACGTACCCCACCCTCCACCCCTGATCCCCTTTTAGGACTTCCCTACTAGGGTTCTCGAGGGTCACTCCTTCCGGTCTCCATAGCAGTCCCGTGTGTCGGTCGAGTGGGAATTCAGTCTCTGACCGACGGTTGTCCTCTCCTCAGGTACGACCACCCGTCTCTCCCCTTGAATCCCCAGTCTCTCCTGTCATCCAACACAGACCTCTCAAACACCCTGGAGGGAGGTGGGGCACCTTGTCACGTCCTGGCTGACTTCGGTTACCCATGGGATCCGGATCTATCACCGATCTAGAACCCACACCTTTGGTCTTTATTTCGGTTCTCCTTATTGGGTCGGGATCCCTGGGTCCTCGGACCGTCATAGGACAATCTTTCACTCCCTAGGAACCCTCCACCAGTCTGTACCGTCTCCCGTACCTTGGACCCCCCGACCCCCACCCCCACTGCGTACCGGGAGACCGTTGACGCCGAACCGGAGACCAAGACCCTAACCACACTCACTGAGTCGAGGTCCGACATGACGTACCTCCAGATTCCGGCGGCCGTGAAAAGGACGGAACCCGTCCTGACTGAATCGTCGTCCCACTGACTCGACACTTCTTTCCTCCTGAGTCTAGGTTCTCCATTCCAGTCATCCGTTCCCGGCTCCACCCGACCTTGCGGGGAGTGCGAGGGGGTGAACTCTGAGGATACGGAAGTGTGGGCGTGAGTGTAAAAAAAGACGTGAGTGTAAAAAAGAAACATTGGACGGAGGAAGGTGCAGGTGGTCCACTTGTCGATACGTGGGAAGTTCCGGCCCGTGTTTATAGAAGTTGTCCTCCACAGGGAGGTCGGGACGAACACTACTACGAGTCAGGTCTGTACCAAAAGAAATAGAAATGTGTCGACAAGGGGTCCTGACCTCACGTAATGTCTGTGAATTTGTAAACGACTTTCACAAACAACTTAAAAAGATCATAAAAGTCTAATATGGACTATAAATTTATAATAGGAAGTGTCTTGTCCTGATAACCCCCTTTCAATTTAATGACATTTTAGTCTGGTATACAACTTATCTCTATTAGAGATCTAAAATAATAGTTCGAAAATGGAAGTTCACGTTATGTATTCCCACGAACGTACGCACGTGCTATTCAACGAAATCAGCACAGGTTGAGACACGTTGGGGTACCTGACGTCGGACAGTCCTAGGAGACAGGTACCCTGAGAGGTTTGTTCTTATGACCTCACCCTAAGGTCCGGGAGGAAGTCCTGTTGTCACGAATGATTGGACATAATACGAATGCTGTATTACCACGAATTACGAGACGTAATCACTAACTTATACTTCGTAGAAACCTCCCAGTATCCAAGTACCTCAATCACCACCAAGACCCCTGTCTTCGAACTTACAGAAACCAGTGAACCCTGAACTATTGACACCCGTTCGATAAGATGAGGAGGTGACAGTCGAAGGAACAAATCTCTTACTCTGATTCTGACAGAAAGAGTTGAAGTCTCCTAAGTACATTCTTAGCTCACTCTAGTAGATATACCTTCACGAAATATTTGACGTTTAACTATACGTTTAATGATAACAAATTCTTGACAACGACTACAAGACTACGTTCTAATCAGTGAGTTTATGGTGACGACGAATTATTCACTAAATCGTCAAACTTGTACTTAATTACATGTGTGTGTTTGTGTGTGTGTGTTACACCATGGTTGTACTAATCTTATATTCGGAGCCTGTACTGACCACTTTTTATCTAGAAATACCTCTTGTAACTACCATCTACTTGGTTATTATCTCGTCCCAGGATAAAAATACTTGTTATTAACTCAAGAATTTTGTTGAAGTAACCACGGATATCTGTCAACCTTAAAGAGAGTTGGTAAGACACTCCAAGGTCTTACAAAACCCCAAAACAGTATCTCATTTACCTTATACCAAGTCCCCATTTTTCAGGTGGACGTCACGTCCTTTAAGCTCCAGTGGACGACCCAACTCTCCTAGGGGTTTCTTTCCTTTACCGTTGGGTGAGGTCATAAGAAAGGGCCCTTTAGGGTACCTGTGTCCTCGGACTGGCCCGATGTCAGGTACCCCGACGTTTTCTCAGTCTTTGTTGACTCGTTGAGTTGTTGTTAAGATTGTTGTTTTCTTTATTCTTCATCCTTTATTTTCTACTTTTTGTCGTACAAATTAGGTTAATAATATCTTACTACCTACTGAAAATATTTTGGTCCCAACTATCAGTTAGGATTTCCTTTAGTTGGGGACTTCTTGTCTACGACTTCGACTTCAAGGTTATGAAACCGGTGGACTACACTTCTCGACTGAGTACCTTTTCTGAGACTACGATCCTTTCTGACTTCCGTTTTCTTCTCCCACCGTCTCCTACTCTATCAATCTATCGTAGTGGTTGGGTTACCGTACTTAGACTCATTTGAGGTTCTCTATCACTTCCGGTCCCTTCGGACCGCACGACGTCAGGTACCCCAGTGTTTCTTAGTCTATCCTGAAACTCTACTTGTTGTTTGTTATTTACAAAAATTGGGTGTGTTTGAATAAACTGACATTTGGTGGAGGGTGAAGGACTCGGGTAGTCGACAGTATATTACGTGAAACCTGATGACGTTAGTTAACATGAACCTTAGGAAAACTATACTAGGGTAAAAATCCGGGGTTTAACCCGTATTAACATGTAAACGGAGGTTCGTAAGACATTTCCGGAGAGACGTCTACCTTTGAATCCTTCGGCGTCCGTGAAGGAACTTTTTTTACCTCTCTGGGACGGTAGACGACCTATTTCAAACAGTATCGCAAGACTAATACATTAAGACGTATACCTTTTATTTCCAAAAAGTTCTTGACTTAGAATCCCAGGATCAATTTTACTTTTGTGGTAAGTGTTAATTTAGTAACTTATGGATAGAATATAGATGATTTATTGTACTATGGCTTGTCAGACTTTCTAAGTTGTAAGTCGAGTTCAATTACCATTAACCGAGACCAGTGTAGAGTTGTCACCCAAAGTAAATTTCAACTTCAAAATTACAGGACTATAAAGACTATTCACAAGTCCGTATTTTTATCTAATAAAAAATTTTTAGGGGTCACTGAACTTTCCATATTCAAAAAGTCAGGGACTCGTACAGTAACATCATTATAAAGATAATTTGAATAAGGGGATACTAATAATTTCTTATTCCATAACCGGTCTTATATTAACAAGGAGGAGGAGGAGAGAGAAAATAAAGAAAGAAAGTGTGACTTCAATGTCTTTCTCTCACCTTCGGGATCAAGGAGGGTCTGTGTCCGGGACAGAGAGAGGACATTACACCAACCGTCCGATTCTCAATTCAAAACTTGTGAATAGTATACAACCCAAAAGGGACCACCAAGTCTACCATTACTTAGACGGACGTTAAGCCCTCTGGACCCGAGCTAGGGACCCAACCTTCCTAGCGGACCTCTTCCAGTACCGTTGGGTGAGATCATAAGAACGGACCTCTTAATGTACCTGTCTCCTTGGACCACCCGATGTCAGGTACCCCAGTGTTTCTGAACCAGCGTCGACTCCTGACTGTGATAGTATGCAATTCGAGACCCGATTCCCGAAATGTACCTAAACTAGTCCACATAGAGTGGTGTTGGAAGACTACATCTGTCATAACAAATGCACAGAATTTATCTGCCCCTTCGACTCCCCACCTCTTCAATGTGGAATGGAGACCAACAGACCAATCCGCCTCCTACCTGAAATTGTGGGTCCGACAGATGAGATCTCGGACACCAGATTAGTGACACCATCGGACACAGGGACTGTCTTTACGTATGCCACACTCTTTCTCCCTACCTGTCGTACTGGTCTCTCACTCGACCCTAGGGAGAGAATCCCTTCCCGCCTAAGACTTACTTGTGACTTCGGACCCGAGCGGTACAGGAGATCCACCGCTGTCGGAGTATTGATTTGGACCCTTAACTCCTCCGTCACTCTGACGGATCCTACCAAAAAAAAAAAAGTCCCCTTTTCGTGAGGGACTATCGAGTCAACCATTTCTTAGGCGGATGTTGTGTCCTCTGGGGCCAACTAAGGACCCAGTCCTTCTAAGCGACCTGTTCCCTATCCGATAGGTAAGGTCATAAGAACCTGAAGGGAACACCGAATCGAACACTGAAAGTGAAAGTGAGATATTAACACAATTGGTTGTCTTCCATCTTTCTCCACGGAATTTTGGAAGATACATTATGGAATCATAGTATTATTATCTAGGTCATCTACGATCGCTAGTTGATGGGTTTCAACTTAAACGAGACCCAGGATACCCGTCTTCACTTCACTTTCAGTGAGTCAGTACAGACTGAGAGACGTTGGGACCCCTTATATGTCGGGTACCTTGAAAGGTCCGGTCTTATGACCTCACCCATCGGAAAGGGAAGAGGTCCCCTAGAAGGGTTAGGTCTCTAGCTTGAGTCCAGAGGGTGTAACGTCCACCTAAGAAATGGTCGACTCGGTGTCCCCTTCGGATGACGTTCCCGTCTTGGTGACGTATTTCTCTTGAGGGTTGAGTCAAGAAAGGAATTTCTTATTGATAAAAATTTTTGACCGGTCAAATTTAAAACATACAATTATGGGAGTCTAAACTTGTGACGTTTCGGTTATTGAGGTTGGAATGTAACGATATGAGAATTATCCTCAGATAGTAAGTATGGATCAAAATTTTATAAACTTAAACATGAAGATAAATAGTAGTAGTAACCCGAAGGGTCCACCGCGATCACCATTTTCTTGGGTGGACGGTTACGTCCTCTGTATTCTCTACACCCAAGGTAGGGACCCAGCCCTTCTAGGGGACCTCCTCCCGTACCGTTGGGTGAGGTGATAAGAACGGACCTCTTAGGGTTCCTGTCTCTTCGGACCTCCCGATGTCAGATACTCCAGCGTTCGTCAACCTGTACTGACTTCGCTGAATCGTGTCGTATAGTAGTAGCAAATATTTTTATAAGTCCACATTTGTCAACCAAAAAAAAATCTTTGTTCTGTTTCGTGAACTAAATACTTACTTGAATCTGGGAGTTTAAATCATTCCTTCGGCAAACAAACCTTAGTGTGTATAAGAGGAAACATCATCGACCGCCGGTCTAAGTGTTCCTGTCAGCTGTTTTTAGATCCTTAAGAGATGACACCGAGGTTACAAATGTAAGCATTACCTTCGTTCAACTTCTACTTATGATTACATTACGATCATTTCCTTTCATAAATTTTACATTCTCTTTTCCTAACCTGTGGACTCGAAAGCTCAGGAGTCCTTCCTCCTGCCAACACTCAATTTCAGTCCAGGATGTCAAAGTGTAGACCTACGATCTGGCTCGGTGACTTCACCTTGTCGACCCAATGATTGGTCCAGTTCCTGTAAATACTCCCTACGATTATTTTCTCGACAAGAATAGTGTCTATAAGTGAATAAAGGACGGAAATGAATAAAATGAATAAACGAAACCGGATATTGTGGTGACACTAAAATGGAGGATTTCCTTGATACTGATTCTTTTTATGACTATGGAGTGTCGTACAGACAAAAATTCTCGATTCCACCTTTTCGTAAGTACTGGTCAATTGGGAACACCGAGTCCTTCACACTTGACACCGGGAAGACGAGTGTAAAACCACCTACTGGTACTTAGAACCAGAAAAGTTAAGAAACTCGACCGAGGTTCGGAGAGTCAAAACTTTCCATTTCTTACTCGTTTACATTAACTTTAACTAGTTACTTTTTACTCGGACATATTAAATTACTGTCCTTCAACGAGAATGGGTCGTTGAGATAAAACCGAAGCCAAGGGGGTTAAGTTTAAGTGTAGGTTCAACCCGTCTCAAATGGCTCATGAACGAGGTTCCATGACGGAGGCGGAGTGTTTGCGGGAACCCGACCACTCTTTATGGACTCGTACATGAGAACGAATGGGTAGTCCGTTTTTGAAAGTAAAAATAAGGTAGAACTCATAAATAATAGTAGTTCAAGAAGACTCTATACAAATTAACCCAGAGGTGTCTTACGTTTGTAATTATAGTTTATATAAGAAATTTTGAAATACTTCTGATTTAAAGAGTTTCTGATTTAAAAACCATGCCCTGTTTAAATGAGGAGTCGTATTGAAGAATCTCCTTTACTTACCCACCCCAGATGCTTGTCAACTCTATAATAAATCCCTTCAAGAATTGAAAAGATTTACCACCCACTAACCTTGGAATCATGACTAACCTTTCTTAATTACTGATAGAAAGGTAAGATCTTATTCACTACCGGGTAAACTGATCGTCTACAATAAAAATGGTCGAGGAGTTAATAACAATAATCAAGAAAAAGAAGTCGTCACTCTGACCGGATTTATAAGAAGTAGAACGACCTTCCCCTAATGTTTTTCAGATATGTATGGACTTAAAAATTTATTTTACTCTGTTCGTGGACCGGTCGCCTCACAAACGTAGAATTAGGTTGAAGTGTCAGTCAAATTAGATGTCTCAAAATTCCCAGAGTCTAAAGCCACAAAGACAAGAGATAGGGGACCAGATGAGTCAATGTTTCCCGCTCTCGTCACTAAAATCGTACGGCGGTAGACACTCAAATCTGACTTTTCCGGGTCCCCTTGACCAAGACCACACTTCTAGTTCACCGGAGGCAATTGGATATACTCCGGTCGAGCGCCCAAACGCCGGCACTCTTCTGTTACGCCCCCAGAGCAGGAACGTCTCCGAGTTTTCGAGCTCTTCGACCTCCCGTACCTACGAGCAGAGGGCAGGGGACGGAGACCCCTCCACCGGTGAGAAGTCCCGTGTCGTTGACACCTCGACGACCCGGAAGTCACAATGGTATCTATTTGGAGTGTCTTCCACGGGTTCCTCTTGTGTTTTGGGTCCCCTTCACGACTTACCCGTTTCCTCCCGGGATGAATTTTTTGACTGGTAAGTCTCGAACAATGCGAAGATCGAGAAGGTTGGCATGAAGGACGAAGTCTCTGTGTGACGTCTCGGATGGAACTCCAGCAACTACAGTCATGCACCCTTAACAAGAGACTTATTCTCTCAACCCTCTGGTTCCGTCAGTGGAGGGCGGTTGGTCAGGGACCACCACCATCCCGGCGGATGGTGGATGGATGGTACTTTGTCTTCAGTCCCCGGGACATCTGTTCTGGTCAAGGGGGTCCGTAGTCATGGACGAATACTACATCAAGTACCAGAGACGGACCGACAGACCGTACACCCCGTCTCCGACACCCCCTCGGGAAGGGGACCCGGAATAAAGGTGTTCCGTCTTATTGTGGAGGGCAAAGTCTTGTTGGTTTGTTATTTATGTAATCACTGATCCGTCACAACACCGTCGTCATCTAATTCTTCTTGTCCCGTCTTTGTTACAACAAACAGTAAAAGAACTCTATTTTAATATTATTCTCTTTATGTGTTACCCAAAGAGTTTCGTTAGTGTAAATGTCGTTGTGGTACCCGTTGGGAACATTAGTGAGACGACGGAAGACGAAGAGCAAAGATAAACCTTTGGTGACGTACACAATCTCCTTTTAGTACTGACATAAGAGTCACACGGTGAAATAGACAAGATGCACAGTCCTAAATAAAAACAATTTACCTGTATCTCGGTCTGTGTCGCGTAGTCTGCTGCCGAGGGCGGGTGAACGGGTGGAAAGGTAGGTGCCTTCGAGGTCGTTGTGCAAGTCCTGTTGCAACTGCCCTTACAACGGTTAAAGTAAAAGGTCTCCCTCTGTACCTTCGTAGTCCGGAAATTTTGTAACATTCAAATACAAACCGGGACTACGAGTTCCGAAACCCTAGACATAGAACACCAAGATTGGAACGAAACTTCGGTCCCCTTGGAGGGAAGTGATTGTCTCCACTAAGGTACAGAAATAAAGGACTCAAAGGAAAAGTTTCACTCATTGGGAGTCTTGTCTCTTCTTTACGAATGTCTACCTCAATGGACCCAGAAACATCTATGACTCGTGTGGGAACTTCATTACTCCATTTTTAGAAAGGTCATTTTCGTCGTGCAGAAGGTTGAGAAGCTCTTAGGGGTGTTCGTCCTTCAAAAGTAAGTGCAAGTCAAAACGAGAAAGTTCCCGGGTAAGTGGTCCGAGGGAAATACCCATCTTTTTACTAAAAATTTAGTTTCAAACCAAAAGTTTACGTCGTTGTTGTACGACCTTCAAAGAGGAAAGAGGATGGACGGGGGTAAGTGTTTTCAGGTTTAGGGTGAAGGAAGTCCCTGGTCGGGTCTACGTCGTAGAGGTCGACACCAGGTTGACCGGGGACGGGTGGTAGAGAGGAGGTCGTAATAGCGGGGACGTATCATGGTCCGGACCCCGAGAACTCGAATCACTCGGGGTTTATTTACAAACAATATACCCGGGTCCGTCGATCTATAGTTGTTTACGACTAATCTTGCCGAATAAATAAATAACCGGTGTGACGTGTCGTACACCCTAGAATCAAGGCAGTGGTCCCTAGTTTACGTACGCGGGACGTGACCTTCGTGTCTCAGAATTGGTGACTTGGTCCCTTCAGGGATCTTACTGGAAAAAAAAAAAAAAAAAAAAAATCTTACTTGAAAAATTATCTTCCTAGTTTGGTTTAGGTATTTCCCTCTTCAAATCTGTATCCTTTGAATAACTATAACTAAAGACATCTTTAGTTTTATCCACAGTCCAGTACTGACGATTAGTAGAATAAGAAAACTCTTTAAATTTCTGTTTGAAAATTTTAATAATAATGTCTTCCCTTTGTCGGATTAAACATGAACATTCCGTCTAGAGACTCGGTTGTTGTGACATTCCTCGGGTCGGACGCCTAGAGTCCTTGATCCGAGGCCCGGACTGACCAAAAATGGTAAACCCCCTAAACCCTTCGGTCCTAATAAAAAACTTTTAAATTTTTATTAGGAATAAATCGAGTTTATTAACAACAGTTTCACACTCTTCCACTGTAAAACTTTCACAAGACTGTTAGTAGTGCGTACCTGGTTCTATTTCGTATTCAGAAGCGGGGTTCCGACCCTTTATATGTTAAATTTTTCATGAAATTCCTCAATGTTAGTACAAAGAGCCTTATTTATGCAAGTAACACAGTCTTTCCCTCTGTAACCCGGGGTCTAGAAGGGTCCTAGACTACGGGACTGGGACTTCGTCTTCCGTACATAATGTCTCCACCCCACCCACTCCCTCCGGAGGACTTGAGTCCTCAAATACTACTTCCGCTGTGCAGATCGGGGTCTTAAGACTGGTATTTGTTTTACCATTTAAGTCGTTTTGTAATCATTATTGATTCGTCATTGGTGTCACAGTCGTTTTTCATGTTACTTATTTATTTGACGTTGAATTCTGTCAACGCACAGGAGACGAGGGTTGGGGGTCAGAGAAATCTGGAAGATTAGTTACTGGAAGATTAGTTAGAGAGGAAACCTCCCTTTACAGTGAAGACCGTAGACCCAAATAAAAGGTGGTTAGTTTCTATTATAAGTAGTAATGGTGGTAAAGAAGACCTCCGATGTGTGCAGATCACATGTCACTCAAAGGTCACATCGACCTAGTCTCGATGGACCCCTTCCCCCAGTATCATCGGACCTGGGGTAGAGTCTCTGACCCTAATCCGCCCCTAAGGATTCTTCAAGGGGTCCCTACATCTCCTACACCCACCTGGTGTGTTTCACAGACTTACTCAGTGGAATATCTCTTCCCAGACCGTAGGTTTATTCCGACTCCTCACTAGTGATTTTCATGAAAGAAGAAGAGATTCACAGAGTCCTCTCTCTGTGAGACCTTAAAAGGTTCACTCGTAGGGACAAAGCTGGGTCAATCCGTGTGGTGTGGACGTTCCTGTGGGTAGTCACTTCGACAGTGACGTCTCCTCGTCCGACCCACGTGGGGGGACCCAAAATGATAGAGTGCTCGACCCATCACTGTCCACATACAATTCTTACTTCTTCTCGAACTAACCGTAAAGTCAATGTGTCGAATCCCCACCAGGGGTTTCGAGGTCTGCAACGAAACAATTAAAGGAATAAATATTCTGTAAGTTTCAGAGTTTACAATAGAACTCTCTATTTGTTATTTATAATTGACTTAAGGTCCTCCATCCCCCTGACCCCCGTGTCTTCCACGGACTCGTCGTGGTCGACCACCCAAAGGATGGTAGCAACAGGTGCATTCGTACAGTACTCGGACACAGTCAGAAATGGACGTAGACCCCACGACAGGTGTCTTTATACCTTACTACATTTTATTAGACCCCAACCTTGTGAGTCCCATCAAAAGTTCTTATGTGAGTAACTACAGGATCTTTTCTTTTGTGTCGTCACTCTTCCGACCACCAGAGACGTCCCGAGACGGTTCGTAGTTCTCCCATTCGTTTTAACTATGAAGTTACTGTACCTTTTCGAAACTCTTCTACATCTTTTGACTACCTCAAGCACTCTTCTAAAAGAAAAAACGGAGTGTGATCGGATGAGGTGGCCCGTCCACGTGTGCACCAGGGTCGTAAAGTCTCGTATAAACAAGACAACTCAATTGACTTAAAAACACAAAGGGGTACCGGACTTCAGAGACGGACCTAGTGTTCGTAGAACCTCGTCAGGACGACCGACACCGATCAACGCCGGGGTCGTCAATACTCTTTGAACTTTCATATATCACCCGTAAATTGTTTATAAACAACTTACCTAAGTCATACTAAATTAAGAATCAAGTTCTGAAGTAGTCTCTAGGGATATGTCGGTTGGAACATCTTTACACAAAAGGACACATAGGTGTACAGGTTTTTTATGAACAACAATAAGTCAACGATTCGGTATAGACTGAGAAACGTTGGGGACTAGGGTACCTGACATCGGGTGGTCCGAGGAGACAGGTACCTTAGAGGGTCTGTTCTTATGACCTCACCCAACGGTAAAGGAAGAAACCCCCTAGAAAGGGTGTATCCCTAACTTAGATGTAGAGGACGAACCGTTCACCTAAAGAACTCCCTTCGGGTATTGTTTATGAATTCATAACTTGTATCAGTGTATTTTCCAAACATTTAAAACCTCCCCGACATTTTGGTAAAGATTACCATATAATCCAATCTTTCACCTACAAACGGATGTTCTGTAAGAGATGAAAGTTTCCGTTGTCAACACTAAAGGTCTATCGTTTAAACATTAAAGGCCTGTCTTTTAAATAAAAGATACTCCGACTTGCACCCCAGAAACAGTCGTAATGACCTCGAATGTCACCCAACTACCCTCTACCTTTTCTCCCGATTTTTAGGTGAAAGTAATTCCGTCTAATGTGACTTATGGGGTCTATTCCGTACAGACACCTCTTCCTTTACCGTTGGGTGAGGTTATAAGAACGGACCTTTTAGGGTACCTACCTCCGGACGATCCGATATCAAGTACCCCAGCGTTTCTCAGCCTGTACTGACTCATTTTTTTTTTTTTTTTTCTTTCTATACAGATCAATAATCCATAAAGATTCCTCTTTTCTATTGGGTTAAATGTTTGTTTTGTTTGTCGACACCCTACGAAAAGTCTTGATAATGACCGTTCCGCCTTATTCTCACCAGGGTACCGGTTTCCTCAAATATTCAGTCTACTTTGGTGACTTAGACTATACTAAACACATTCACCAATCAATAATTGTTAAAAAAAAATCAAATTAGAACATCAACCTTTTTGTATTGAATGTACAGAAAAAAAGAAAAAAAAAATCCTGTTGAAAAAGAAAAGGGGAAGTACGAAGAAATCAAATACATTATCAATTTATTTAATGTGTTAAGGTTATTACTTAAGTTGACCTTCTTTCTCTAAGTCGTTTGTACCAGGGTGCCAGTCACCTCAAATATTCAGTCAACTTCGGTGACTTAAACTATACTAAACACATTTACCAATGAATAAATTTTTAACAAAAATCAAGTTCAACCATCAATCTTTTTGTTTTGAATTTGAAAAAAAAAAAAAAAGTCCTGTTGGAAAAGAAAAGAGGAAGTACGAAGAAACCAAATATATTGTTAATTTATTTAATGTGTCAAGTTGTCCTTATTTCGCTAAGCCGTTTTTTGTCTGACATCAATTTGTGAACCCGGATAGCACCCTTCGTCTCCACACATCAAGGGTCTCTCCTTGAATGATCTTCGTTTGGCTTGTCACTTGCGGTCGTGTAGGTCGGTATGCACTGCCCTTCCCACCAATTCTCGTGGAGTAACACATACTTTCGGGTAATTTTTACGTCCTACAATCTGGGTTTTATGGAAAGATCCTTCTTAGACTGTGTCTCTCTACATACATACTCTGATAAGTAACGATATTCTAAATACAGTTGTTTTATACCGGCTCGAGTGTCAAGTAATTACCCCCTAACTAAGTGTCTCGTCAAGACCGCGTAAGGATGCTCCTTTATGTGTGCCCCGTGGGTCTTTCCTCTTCTTCCTAGAAGTGTGTGACTGGACTTTTGACAAGTACTACAAACGTCTACTTTGTTTCAACTAATATCCTGTTATACTTGTACATCCTGTTGTATTTTTATTTGAGTACACAAATGTTTTCCTGTGTTTATGCACCTTCCTATTTGTGGTTTGACAAGTTTCTTCAATAAATACCACCACCTACATTACCTTCCACCCTTATATAACTTGAACATGAAACTAAGTAGAAACTTCACAATCGAAAACAACATTACATATATAAAATCATAATAGTAGTCTTTTCAAAACTCTCCATGGGTAACATTTCCCGAAGGGACCAACGAATCACCATTTCTTAGACGGACGGTTACGTCCTCTGGACTCTGAACCCACACTAGGGACCCAACCCTTCTAAGGGACCTCCTCCTTTACCGTTGGGTCAGACCATAAGAACGGACCCTTTATGGTACCTGTCTCTTTGGACCACCCGATGTGGTGTACCCTAGTGTTTCTTAGTCTGTGTTGAATCGTTGATTTGTTGTTGTTTGTGTAACCTTTTGTTTCATTTCGAACACATCCACCCACTGACCCGAAACGAAACTCCTACGAGTGGGAGGTCCATAGGAGGTCGTCGACCGCAGGGGGTCCCTGGATTCGGAGTCCAGTCTCGCGGGTCATTGCCGACCCCAGTTTCCCTCCCTCGGACCTCGACCCACTCTTCGTCCCGTGTCCTGTGAGGTCACTCCCGGCAGTAGTAGTCTCTGTCTCCGAGACAGGAGACTCCAACTGTAAAGTGTCATTTGTCGACTCATTACACTACCACTAAATCCCCCACAGGTCTCTAGGACGGGTATGTGTCAGTCGGGGGGTCTCTGGACGTAATTGTGGTCCCCACCCCGTTGTCTCAGGTGGTTTCGGAGGGTGTCTTTGAGAGTGTCGTGGACGCGAGGGGGCTCAAGTGAAAGGTCAACGGAAAATTATTCTTGAACACATTAACAAACAAATCCACCACTCAGGTCCTCTCGTGTCTACAGACAAGCGACGCAGAGGTCACGAATCGTGGGACGGACCTTTTTCGTCCCGACGTTATTTATGAGTCGCTTACTTACCTGTTTACCGTCTCCTTGATTCGGTTCTGTATGTTGGCGGTACGACAGGGGTCTCTAGGACCGGGTCCTAGAGCGTCCTCGCCCGTCTCCTGTAGTCGACCACCCCCACCCTTCCCGGCTCCTGGTGTCCCTGGAGCCTTCCTCAAAGGAGATAACCTTAGGTGTTTATTGGTGGGCTCCAGTTGAATACCCTTCTGTATTTAAGGCTCAAGTTCTTAGCGACAATTGGAAAGAAAGAATCTCGTTCTGTACAGGACCCTCTAAAGTTTCTCAAGGTAAACTCGGGTAATCCAACTACTTACCACAACCGGTGTTGGTCGAATACCTTTACGATATCCTCCCGTATTTATTGTCTACTGAGTCCACATTCCGATTCGCCTTCGGTCTTTCCTCGACACTTCTGGTTACGTGAATCGACGGACGCCGAATCGGTGTCACGGGTTCACCACAACGAAGGGCCGTCGAGTTCTTGAACACCGGAGTCCTCCGACCAGAACCGGTGAGTGTACCAGGTGAGAATGACCTTGGGTCTAGAAGTCTCTCACTGGAAAGTCAAAGGACCCGGTGGTTGACACTGTTCACAGTTGTGTCGACGAGGAGATCTTAGGACGAGACTACCCGTGACAGGTCACGGGGGACCCCGGTAAACCAAAAGAGGATCTCAATTAGTAAAATAGAAATCACAATCCGAAATGATAGAGGACAGCTAAATGTCAGTGGAAACAAGAGAAGTATGTATATAGCAAATTTTACTAATACGTTAAAGTAAAAAAAGAAAGGTGCGTCATGAAGATCCCATGCCAACGAAATTTGTTTTTGGAATTATATATAAAATTTTAGACGAGATTCCAGTAGTAGTACCACTACTGAAATCGGTTTGACCTGGGGAACGGTTACGAACTAGATACTAAAAGAATAGACCAGGAACCTAGAACCATAGATGGTGTCGTTGGGTGTTTTGCGAGAGGACGGGTAGATCGAGTGAAAATTCTAACCCATATTTGTATTCTGGGGTGAGACTGGTATGAGAGCTAAATAATCCCTTTAATCTATATAATATATTTATGTGAAAGGTCTATTGACTCAGGTAAATTGACGGTTTTGATGTTATTTTTCCTGGTCAAACCAACTTTAAATAAGATTTGATACGATAAAAATTTTCACATGTGAATGTGGGAGATCCAAAAGAAACACCCAAGTAGAAGGAAGTGAAACTAGAAAATCGTTTTAGTAGAAGACAACCAAACGAGGGCATTGTAAAAGTGACCGACCTGACACTACTTATTGTGATTCACGGTTTCTGGGGTGTCGTGGGTCACCTTTGGGGTCCGTGATATCGTCCTAGGGACGCCCAGGAGGGACTAAGGAGAGAGTGGGAATGAGAGGTGCCGTGAGTCGCCGGGGTGGGACGTTGAACTGGGGACTTTCCAAAGCGGTTGGGTAAGGTGTGGAGTTAGGATCGAGTTGAGTAGACGACGATGCATCGTAGGGAAGGTAAAGAAGACGGGTTTACGTGAGACGTGTCTCAACGAGGTGACTGAGTCGACTTTATGTCTAAGTAGGTGTAGTCGGGGGACCACTTTTTGAACCTTCTTAAGAATAACTGTTACGTCACCCTTATTGTTGGTCCGCCCCGTGGACAATTTTTACAATTAAGGGTCTGTCCGGAAGGTCTCACGAACTACATTTACCCAAGAGACCCCTGGTCCGATCTTTAGAGGTAAAATTTCTTCTTGGAGGCCCTCTAAAACTTTTCGACCAATGACAAGTACTCGTCGTTGTAACACGGTCATCCCTTAAGGTACGGACCGAGTAGACAGAGGGAACGGACGCTAAAGGAAGAGGGGACCAGGGTATCCTCCGGGTCCAAAACCGCCGTAAGGTCCGTCTTACTCTCAATCGTAGAAGGTCAGGTGAACATCTCTTTCTTTCCTAGATATTCAACCCCTTCTTAAGTCCTGGACTGTCGTCAAAGTTCCGTTGAGGACCACTTGGATGACTCGTCTGTTTCGTGTGCGTTGAATGTATCACACCAAACGTCGTAAGAGTCGTAGGAACCAGGGGTTAGTTCTTCTAGAGGCGTGGAGAATGGTCACCCGGACCCTGAAACGAGTAAATCATTCTGTTTTATTCACCTCAGAGATCATACAAAGAGTAAGTAAGGTACTAGAACGCAGGAGTGTGGGAGAGGTTAGGATACCGATTAGGACCCGGGTCTTTCCTTCCCAGATTCTTCAAAGTCTTTTTGCTTTTCAACTCCATATGTACCAGGTACCACCCCCTCCACATGGGTCTACCTGTCCTGAAGTCCAAGGGGTCGGGATAGGGTTGGCCTTCTCGACACGAAACGGACCTAAATACATAACCCGAAAAATATTCCAAAGTCAACTATGTTTCAAAGATTTAGACTTTTAGTAATAAAGTCTGGTCGTATGTCTCCGAGTTCTATAACCTTGTCGATCGTTCTCGGGGGGTTGTGGGGTGAGTAGGGTAACGGGATGTATTCGTCCACTAAGGTTAGGATCCCGGGTTCTTCAGTCTAGAATGATCGACCTAGTACTGACCCAGGATACTAGTTTCTCGTCGAACACTTTTTTTAGTGGTCAGATCCTTTTGTAAAAAAGAAGAAGGAAAGGAAGACTTCCGGGTTCTACAACTCTCAAGACAAGAAGGGGGATGGAGTGGGAAACCCGAAGGGAATATCGAGTCAACCCTTTCTTGGACGGACGTTACGTCCTCTGGGTCCAAACTAAGGACCCAACCCTTCTAACGGAACCTCTTCCTTTACCGTTGGGTAAGGTCATAAGAACGGACCTCTTAGAGTGCCTGTCTCTTCGGACCACCCGATGTCAGGTACCCCAGCGTTCTCAGCCTATGCTGAATCACTGATTTGGTGGTGGTGGAGTGGGAAATTCCTTTCTCCCGATGGTTTGGGTACGGTCGTTCGTCTTCTCATCCAAAGTATACATATGTTATCACAGTTTGCGATATCTCATAGATATAAGATGTGCAGTTTTCATCTACTATTGTTACGCTCCGTCGTTTTCTCTGTGTCTACATTTCTCGTCTGAAAACCTGAGACACCCTCTTCCGTTCCCACCCTACTAAACTCTCTTATCATGACTTTGTACATATAATGGTATACACTTTGCCTAGCGGTCAGGTCCAAGTTTCGTACTCTTTCCCACGAGTCCCGACCACATGACCCTACTGGGACTCCCTACCTTACCCCTTCCTACACCCTTCCCCCAAGTCCTACCCCTTGTGTACATGTGGGTACCGACTAAGTACAGTTATATACCGTTTTTGGTGATGTTATAATATTTCATTAATCGGAGGTTAATTTTATTTATTTAATTAAAAATTTTATATACCGGAGAAAATAACTTTTCTTTACAATATTAAAACCACATATCACAGTTAGGGAACCAATAAAATCAAAAGTAACAGTTAACACTTACTTATCTCTATAAAACTTGGATTCTTTTGGACCCTTACTTGGACCGGAAGCCCTTCCACGTGACATGTGTCCACCTCACGACCCGTCTGAAGGACTTAAGTTGGGAGACTTGGAAAACTTTCGGTGTGGACGACCCGGTTACGACAAGGTCCGAGGACCCGTCTTCCCTGACGGTTCATACGTCTCAAAACGGTCGGACCCACCAATAAAATAATCCGTTTATTTACAGATGTCTAGGATCACACTTTTGTGACCCGGGTTGGATCAAAACATGTTTGTAAAAGTTTTCATTTTCACCTTAAGTAATAGTCAGTGAGGAAAAGTATTAACGTTAAAAAACCCGATTATTAGTAAAGGAAAGGAAGATGTATATTGCAAACCGTATAGACGTAGTTCTTACAGAAATTCGTCTCCAGTCGGGGTCACCTAAATACTTTAGAAACCTATGGAATTTAAAATAAGTTCACCCTGTAAAATACTTTCGGGTAGAACTTTTTAAAAAGTCCGTATTTAAAAATATCTTAGTATTTAGTACTCTTGACTTAAGTCGTTGATCACCCTCCTTCTGAGTCCTTTTTCTCCATCTTCACATCAGCAAGTCAGCACAGGCTGAGAAACGCTGGGGTACGTGGCATCGGATGTTCCGAGGAGACAGGTACCTTAAAAGGTCCGTTCTCATGACCTCACCCCACGGTAAAGGAAGAGGTCACCTAGAAGGGTTCGGTCCCTAGCTTGGGTCCAGAGGACGTAACGTCCGTCTGCGAAATGGCAGACTCGGTGGTCCCTGCGGGGACTTCTCCATCTCTCCCGTTAATTAAGGAACTACGACAACCAATCTTTACTTTGTGTTCTGTTTGAAATGGACCCTAAGACTAAAATTTGCAAGTCGGTCTTAACAGAATACTTCAAATGTAGATACTACGGGACTATATCAGATTTCGTTAGACTAAAACGCACACACGCACGATTCCACGAAGTCAGCACAGACTGAGAAACACTACGATACCTGGCATCGGGAAGTCCGAGGAGACAGGTACCCTAAGAGGTCCCAATGGTAAAGGATGAAGTTCCCTAGAAGGGCTGGGTCCCCATCTTGGGTACAAAGAAACAGAGAACGTGACCGTCCACCCAAGAAATGGTGGTCGTGGTGGACCCTTCGGGGATACTTTAGGATCCAACTGCTAGTAAAAGGAGTCGTGAGACTTCTATAAGGAGATGACAGGAGACCATAGATGACAACGACTACCCTTTAGACTAAGAGTCGGATTAATACGAAGAAAGTGATCAGTAGACGAACAAAAGGAAAAGGAACTATAGGACGTCGAAATAAAGTTTTATAAACTCACATTTAAATTGAAACAAATAAGACAAGGCAAGAATACATACGAAAGTCAGACTTCTTAGTGTGGAAGCTAAAATCTGATAAAATAGAAAGTTATCGAAGTTTATGACGAAGGGATGGTAAAGTGGTAAGAAAAAACTTTGAGGATAACTGACTGACAACCTTTAAATGGTAGAAAGGGTGTAGAAAATTGACGAGGAAGACAGATAAACAAAGAGAGAGAGAGAACTGTAAAGACTTAACTTCAAAACTAGTTAAGAAGTACGGATAAAAGATTAAGTATTTCAAGGAGAAAGTGAGATGAGTCAAGTTTCAAATAAGGTAAAGAAATAAAGGTGCTGGTAATTCAAAAATAAAGTTAATGGTATAAAAAGTAAAAGTTCTAAATAATAATTAATAAATAATTATAGTACAAGAACAAAGTTCACAAACAGTATATTAAAGGACGAGAAGCACCTTCAATAAGTGTGAAAATAGAAAGGTTGGAGGATCCGTATGAATAAAATTTCAGAGACGGTCTAACAAGACATTTCTATTGACCTTACTTAAAGACAGAGTTGTCATCTAAAACAACGAAAAGAGTCATAATCTCAAAAAAAGTACACGAACGAACCTAATGAACCGGACATCCGAGTAAAACTCATCCTCTAAGTAAAAGTAGGAGTGGGAGAGAGAGAAGGAAGGTCAGGGACAAGAAGACATGACCAAAACGTCAATGAGGATAGTCCTAAGGACCGTGGTCTGGTCCTGGTCCAGAGCAGACTTCAAGGGTAGGATACTCTTATTACCCTTATAAGAGTATCCCTTACTTTCAAGTAAAACTTTTGTAAAAGTCCGTATTTAAAAATATCCTAGTATTTAGTACTCTGGACTTAAGTGACTGACCAACTTCCTTCTGAGCCCTTTTTCTCCATCTCTCCCGATAATCCAGAGACTACCCTTATTACCCTCATTGTCTAGACCAACGGTTCTTCCTTCTTAAACCAAGTGAAGGATGAATACTCCGGCACTGAAACAAAATGAGGGAGAGATCCCAATGGGAAATTTTCGGTATCAGCGTCACTGTCCCGTCACCGGAAAAACAGACCGAAAGAAACGAACTCTCACTCCCTTCATACCGACGGGTGGAGTCCGACACCGTACCTCGGACCACGACCGGAGGTGGAACTGTCCCTCGGGTTGCACACCGACGGTGGTGGACTAAGACCTGGTCTCTAGTCGGTCGGACACTAAGGTGGCGACGAGTGAGGAGACCATAACAAGGTCGGAACCCCCGTGAGAAACACAAAGGAAATGTTTATAAGATAGATAGTAACAATACACAAACCCCCAGGTCCCTCGTATTTTAGTCATATGGTAGAACGGACCCCAGGACGTACCCGACAAGTACGAAAAAAAAAAAAAAAAGGACGTCCTTCAAGATGACTTTCCTCAGGACTCACGTCTTCACACCCCCTGCCTATATTCCTCACGTAGAACGACTCAGTCTCCTTTCTTAGAACCATTTTACAGTTCCGGTACGGTTTCGTTCTAGTGTACAAATAACTTTACACTAGTAAAGACGAAGTATTCCTACAGTCTCCGTGACCCGGTCTCGTGTCAAATTCGGTCTGGAGTTTGTCACACTCAAGACTCCTAAGAAGAATGTCTGGGACGTTCTATAATTATATAGCATCGTTACTAAGATAATATTACCGTAATGAAACTCAGAAAATTAACGAAGTTCACAACGGTTTTCAAGGTTATAAACTTCATTTGGTGTTTGTACTTTCACCACATTAGAAGCGAGATCCAAAAGAAATAATCATACTATGTCCGAGATTTGAAAACCTTCTTTTCGAAGTACGGAGAGGAGACATAATACCGTGGGTGCGTCCCGGTCCGTCCACGTGAAAATATCGAGTATTTTCATCGGAAACTTCTACTACTTTAGAATTAAACTTAACACGATACGGATCGTTTAGTGGTACCCTTAGACCAGTTTCGAAAGTCTTCTGTCACGACGAAAAGTTATTTGTTGTAGTATTTTTTAAGTCGTCGTTTCACTTTGGGTCTTTCGTTCGTGACAACGTAAAATTAGTTTTTCAGAAATTTACTATAACACCTATGACTATATAGTAACACCTATGAAAAAAATCATCTGTAGACCTTCTGACTTTACAGTAATTTACTGGAGATAGGATGGGTGAGGATCTTTTCCATGAAAGGTCTACACGTGAGGTGAATCTCCTTATTACTGAAACCCTAAAACACTAAGATCAGAGGTTCCGGGTCTTTCTAGGTACACCACCTGGAGACGGTGGCCATCGAGACGGTACTCGAGACTTTCACGACAGTACCGATTGGTCGGGGGACTAGGGTCCGGTCAAGACGGGACTCGTAAGTCGGGCCGGATCCCTACCGTCGTCAGGGACGTCTTTCCCCGATACACCTAAGATAAACCTTCGTGTGTCAGTTACCCCGAGTTACTGGAAGCTTATACTGATTACAACTCTACGCCTAGTTTGTAAATTTTATTCGTCCTTCAACCCAAATACCTCTCCAGATGAGGGGGAGAGAGGATGACTCAGTGTATCCTTTGTCTGTCCAGTGGTAAGACACCCGAAAGACATCCCCACCATCATGTCATAGTAAACTCACCTACCGGTTCCCTAGATTTCCTAGATATCGAAGGGGTGAGACTTAGAATTGTTCTGGTACCTTTATGTAAAATTGAGAACTGACGAAAGATACATTGGGGTCTTCCTTTTCTACGACAATTTTGAATCCGGTCCCTGGTCTTTCCGGTAGCGTCTAAACTTTCAACTTAATACTTGACCTTTCTTTACGTAGTACGTCGAGTATAGACAAGTAAAGTGGACAATTTTCTTCGGAGTCTCTACCCGATTCAGGGATGTACCAAGTCATAAAGGGCCCCCGTTACGACCCGTCTGGTTAGTCCAGTGTTGACTCGAAGAACTCCCTGTACTCGGAAAACACTCATATTCTTACCGTCCGTAAGGACCCTTTGGTTCATACAAGAAGTTCCCAAAATATGGTATTTTTACTAAATACTGAGGAAACCCGGTGTGTTCAAAGATTTTCGGTGTCGTTGACAGAATTGGAGTATCTTAAAACTACTAAAACGGAAGGGTCGACTTCTCCAAGTCGTAAGGGAAAGGAAAGAAAGTGTAGGTTATCAGATTATCAAAACCGGATACTCCGGTTTTGTTTGGTGTTTTCAGTGTGAAAGTTGAAGACCAATAGGTCCCGTATTTGTTGTACAAACACCTAAAAAAAAAAAATCCGAAGGTCGGAGAGGAAAGACACCGGGGTATCAGGGTCGAGTCTTCCAGTATCTCTTAGGTGTTGTCTAAATTTTTACTCTTTAACTTTGATTTATCAGTCTTACTAATAAAATTTACGTGACCTTTAAAGTCAAAGAACTCTGGGAGATTAGTACTCACTGATTCTTAACTGACCCACTACCTCCTAGTGGCCTGATAAGAGAAAATATACTTATAAACTTTAAAAGGTATTACACATCACTTTTCATTTGTTTTTTTGGGGTGTTTTTTTTGTCTTTTTTATGATATTCTTATCAACGTGGGAGTCAGCTTACGGAAAAAAAGGATGACGGAATAAAACGGGACTCGAAATAAAAAAACATCAAACAAACAAGTACGTAAGTAAGTAAGTGTAAGAAAGAGAATACTGAAATTCCGGAGAACCTGACAAAGGACCACCCACTCTCTGGAAATACTTAGAAGTCTGAAAGTGGAAACATTACAAGACCCCTTGCGTTACCGTGGGGTGGGATCATGAGAACGGACCTTTTAGGTTACCTGTCTCCTCGGACCACCCGACGTCAGGTACCCCAGCGATTTTCAGCCTGTGCTGACTCGCTGAAGTAAAAGTGAAAAATGAAAGTACGTGACCTCTTCCTGTACCGTTGGGTGAGGTCATAAAAACGGACCTCTTGGGGTCCCTACCCCCTCGGGTTACCCGACGGTAGATACCCCAGTGTGTCTCAGTCTGTGCTGACTTCACTGAATCGTTACAAGGTAGGTTCAAACGGACCTCTGGAGTAAAGACTAGGATAGTAACGAGGACGAGGGACCTAATAAAGACGAGGTCTTACTTTACATTGATGTATCTTAAGTTCTTTTTTTTTTTCGATGTTCTACTCAGGGAAAAAGGTGTGACCAATAACCCTACAGAGAGTTTCGAAGAACATTAGTCAAGAGAGTATAAAAATAATACACATCGACACAGATTCTCTACTGTAAATTGTTTAGTTACATTTGGGGTTAAAAATAAAAAATTCCCGATACAATACTATCAAAAAGAAAATGAAGGAAAAGGAAAGTTAATGACTACAAGAAGGAGAAAAGCTACATAATAGACAGGGACCTCTCTGACGACGACGACGACGACGACGATTCAGCGAAGTCAGCACAGGCTGAGACGTACTGGGGTATCTGCCGTCGGGTGGTCCGAGGGAATAGGGACCCTAAGAGGTCCGTTCTTGTGACCTTACCCAACGGTAAAGGAAGGGGTTACGTCCTTTTCACTTTTTACTTTCACTTCAACGAGTCAGCACAGGTTGAGAATCGCTGGGGTACCTGACGTCGAATGGTCCGAGGAGGCAGGTACCCTATCTGATTACGAGATATTTCTTACTTTTTAAAGTTTAGTGATATAACATTAACCCATATGAATAGATGGGTGTATTTATTTTGTAAATAACTTTACTTCCTGATAATTTCAAAATTTCATAGTTTCAAAGGGTCTATGAAAAAGGAGGTTCAGAGATTTTGACTCTTGGTTTCCGTTTCTTTTCGTTTATAAAATAGTGGAGTTAAATTTTGTATACTCAGTGTGGTTTCTACGTTTCTAGTGAAGGTGTCTGATTTGCAAATTCATACGAATAGTAAATCTGTGTGTGTACCTTCTTATACATTCTTCTTTCCGTCTCAGAAGGACCACTTTTTGACTAATTTGTATAAACCTTCCTTCCCAATAAAGAGAGAAAGAGAGAGTGGTACTTGTTGACTACTTCCGTGTTAGTTGACACTACTGAATCCACCAATCTTGGTTAAGAAACATTGCTGGTCCTATTCGTAAAAGCCGAGAGTTCCACATGCTAATTTAATGATAATGTTCTAGGTATCGGGAGTAAGTTGTGACAGGAATGACCCGAAGGTTATATATGACCCGGGACACAATATCTGTCACGGATGGACCAGGCGTCCTTTCTTACAAGATCTCGTCCCCACCGTTTGGGGTCACGGGTGATCACGACAGTCTAGTGTACCTACGTGCTTACCCCGGGACATGGGCAGGTGCGACAGACTCACCTTTTCGGACCTCGTTTGACCCTTTCGGGTGGATGGCAGACCTCCCCCGCCCACGATGAGACGAGTTCGGACAGTGACGACGCACCTAAAACACGGTCCCTAGCGGGTTAGTAGACTAAAAGGTTCGTCTCGTTCTTTAAACTTAAAAACACACTTTAGAGGATTAAAGTGAGTATTTTGTTTTTAACACTCACTTCGTTAGTACAGACGTCCAGTTATCCTGAGTGTCAACTGGTCAAATACAGGGTGACCGAATCGGTAGCGGCAAAGTTGAAACTCATGAGGGACTTTTTTATATCCTAGAATACCAAACGGTAGGATACAAAGACTGTTCTTATTGCAACCATCTATTTCCTGTCGACCTAAAATTACTGTGATCTGGTCAATACCCTGTCTCGACACGCCGTCTCCTCCTTTGGACCTAAACGGCAGTCTACGAGACTCAAACTCAGAACCAGAGAATAAATGATCAACCTAGTGTCACCCGTTCTACGAAGTGGAAACACTCGTAGTCAAAGGAGCAGATATTTTATTCCACTCACCCTGAAGGGACCACCAGGTCACTAATTCTTAGAGGGAAGGTTACGTCCCCTGTACCCAGGTCTTTGACTGTCGGATGTCCGGTACCGGGTTGGTTCGGGTACATGACGTTGGCGACTCGGGTGTTCAAGTTTCCTATCATCGTGGAGAAAGTATCCTACCGACACCCCTAATCTCTGTCACGTAAACTTTTACGAAACATGCGTACATTCTTAATTTCTAAAATTTTAATTTTTTTTTTCTTTTTTTTTAATACAAATAAATTCATTTTTTTTTCTTTTTTTTTTTTCTTTTACGAAACATTCGATGTCTTTCTTGGGGTCTCACTTATCCACCGAACTCTAAACTTTCGTAACTAATTCCTGAGAGTTCCTAAGCCGTGGTAACCTATTTCGTCAACGCCTTTATATTCTGAGCTACCAAGATGAGTGAGGATTGTCCTTTTAATACGTCAGTCTTTACATTCCTTTCACCCCACTTTTGCTTTTCTCGGATCACAACCCCGGGTCTTCCCCACGACGCCAAATCTCCGCCGTACTAAAGGAAGTACTTTTTGAATGATCCTGGTGTTACTTTGGGAACTGATTTCTTCGTCACTAATAGGTGGACCACCTAATAAACACCATTTAAATTTTAGCGTCCGACCGAAGGATGAGAACCCTATAAAAGTTTGGTGGTCGAATGGAGAGGTGGGAATTCAGTTTCTTACTCTTAAGTAAAGTTGGAATCGGGTTCTTTTTGTGTTAGTCTCCTCTGGTGCTACGTTCTTATGACAATAATTAAGGTTTTAATTTATATTACCTAAAGACCTAATAGTCGACAAAAGTTAATAGTCGTGGTTGTAAGGGAAGATACCTTCCCCTATTCACCCAATAAAATTTATTAAGTGTTTGGAAAGTGGTCTTCTCACCTTTCAAAGTGGTACCCCAATACCAACTAAAATGAGAATTCCATTGGTATGACATTTAAGAAACGAAGAGATGAAAATCGTGATTTCCAATCCATCGAAGAGTTTTCGGATTCCTAGGACGAAACTAAATTCCTCCTCTCTTTTTCTTCCCTCAATAACTACACTTTGTTAAGAAAAAAACTTTTTCTCCAAGGGGACCACCGAGTTTGTAATTTCTTACGGACTTCGTCCTCTACGACCAAGTTCGGGACCCAACCTTCTAAGGGACCTCTTCCCTTACCGATGGTTGAGGTCATAAGAACGAATCTCTTAAGGTACCTGTATCCTCGGACCACCTCTTGTCAGGTACCCCACGTTTTTCAACCTGTACTGACTCACTGATTCTGATTGATTAATTTTGAAATCTCTCTTAAGAATCTCAAAATCTCTTTTGAGATCGTCTCTTAAGAACTATCAGGATCTGATAATCGCTCCGTCATTCGTTCTAGAAGGATGGATGTCGAGTCCTGGTAAGAGCTCCTACACCCTCACCCTTCCTCCGAGGTTTCACTCTCCTTTATACATATAGGTATCGACTAAGTGAAACACCATATCGTCTTTGATTGTGTTGTAACATTTCGTTAATAGGAGGTTAATTTTTTATTTTATATATATTTTTTCTCAGACATAAATCGTCCTCAGTACATGACGAGCCAGAATATCTTCCACCTCCTCTTTGAAGAATAAGGTGTAAGAACGAAACCTGAGCAATCCAGATTTAGATAGAGTGACTGTCTTAAACCTCTAAAGTCTACAATTGATTGTACCTTTGTTCACGTAATTTTTTTTTTTTTCAGTAGGGATCGAAAAAGAGGAACAGTCATTTCTGACTCCCTTCCACAGATAATTGAACCTTATGTCTCTACGGGGGTGGGAACGTTTCGTCAGAGACCGATATTGACATAAAGTTATACTAAACAAAAGAAACATTAGATTCATAAAATAAAATACGTAAATTTTTGTAATAAGACTCTTCTCCAGACATCCGAAGTGACCTGACGATTTTCCCAAGTACTGTGTTTCCTCCACTTCTGAGGAGGCATGACCCATGACTGTCCCGGTAGACAGAGACAACATTCTCTATGAAGGACTGATCATAAAGTCACGACCGGGTGGGTTTTTACAGTTGTCTTCTAATAAAAACTGACTCTAACTTTTTTTGAGGGGGAACGTTTGAACCCATTTTGAAGATAAAGTTTCTCAACCTATCTTTTGATGTTGGTGGTGGTGGTTGTAAAAATACGTTTATCCCAGGGACCCCACCAAAATTCACGAATTTTCTTAAAGACATGAACTGTGAATTAGATCGGACCACCAAGAGTTTCACTTCAGGTGTCTAACGACCGCCCTGAACTCTAGGGAAATCCCTATGGTTTTAGTTTTGGTAGAAGTCTTAGAATGATTCCACAACAGAAAAACTACCACAGTTGTAAACACGACTACACGTTTTGGTATCACCATTCACCAACCGAGTAATAGTACTTAGTTCTATCACCTGGTCTGAACTGACCTGTAATGCCATGAGTTGACATGTGTGAAGTTTTCTTAAAAAAAAATCGAATTCTTCCAGAAACTTCCTTGTCACCTTTGATGAGCAACGTCATTTAAAGTCGGGAAATTTGAGAGACTTCTCTATCCCCTTCACACGTATTTCGGGAGGACAACTGGAGATCGTCAGACGACTTCAGATTCCTGCGTGAAGAGTCTAGTTACACGAATTTACATATTTTATTTTGTGTATCTCATCCTTCCTTTGGTTTATGTAACTTTATAAATAATTTTATGACTTTGGAGTACCATTGTATACACGAACAAATTTCATAATTTATTGTTCTAAAGGGATTATGGATCACAATCTATAAATCACCCAGATTACGACACACGAGTCAACGAGTCAACACAGAGTGAGAAACACTGGAGTACCTGATATCGGACGGTCCAAGGAGACAGGTACCCTAAAAGGTCCGTTCTTATGACCTCACCCAACAGTAAAGGATGAGGTCCCCTAGAAGGGATGGGTCCTTAACTTAGACTCAGAGACCGTAGAGGGTGTTACCGTCCACCTAAGAAATGGTGACAACAACAAGTGAACGATTCAACTCAGACTGAGAAACTCCGGAGTACCCAACATAGTACGGTCCGAAGGGACAGGAAGTGATAGGGGACCTCAAACGAGTTTGAACACAACTAACTCAGGCCACTTCGATAGATTGGTAGAGTAGGAGACAACGGGGGAAGAGGAAGACGGGAGTTAGAAAGGGTCGTAGTCCCCAAAGAGGTCACTCAACCAAGAAGTGTAGTCCACCGGTTTCATAATCTCGAAGTCGAAGTCGTTGTCAGAAGGTCACTTATAAGTCCCGACTAAAGGACATTCCAACTGACCAAACTAGAAGAACGTCAGGTTCCCTGAGAGTTCTCAGAAGAGGTCGTGATGTCAAGTTTTCGTAGTCAAGAAACCACGAGTCGGAAGAAATACTAGGTTAAGAATATAGACATGTATTGATGACCTTTTTGGTGTCGAAACTGTCGTGTCTAGGAACAACCGTTTCACAATAGAGACGAAAAATGATGTGACAGATCCAAACAGTATGGAAAAGAAGGTTCCTCGTTCACAAACTGATAATCAACAGACAGACAAATGATAGACAAAACAGAGTAATTCCATAGTCGAGGTTCTCTCCATCCTGAGATAGGACAAGTGTCTTCAGGGTCCCGAATCTTCCACGGACCGGCTCCCGTCTACAAGGCGGTCATAAAGAGTTTACTTACTCCTTCATGGTAGTCGAAGGTGTGGGTTGACTCACCTGAACCGTGGGAGAGAGGAGAAAGGTAAAAAATAAAATCTGAGGATTTTCATATGGTGACGTCTGAAGTTTAAATGTGGAGAATGTTTATAACACCAAACGTTGATCAGAGTAACAAACTAGGTTTAACAAAATCTTTCTTCAACCACGAAATTGTCTTGAAGAGTTAGGTACTTATGTCTCGGAGGATCGTGACAAAGGGTTCCCGGACCCCTACCAGTCGGACATGATGACAAGAGATGACCGACAGTGTCCCTTTTCCGTTTACTGACTTCGTGTTCCTCTTGAAAGACGTTTTGGGGGGTGTATTTCGAAGACACTCAACTCTGCCTTTTATACTTAGACTTTCAGACTTATAGACCCTAATATTAAAATAGGTACTCTTGTGGGACCGCAGTTACACTTGTTCCTTTTACCGATTTACCTCTTGATCGTAAGTCAATTGAACACGGACTGACAAAAGAAACCGAAGAGTTAGAATGATGTGATTAAACGAATTGATAAACTTAAGTTTTCGTTCTTTCTAGAGGAACCACAGTTTGGAATCAGAATGAGCAGGTTATAAAAATAATGTTTCAATTGGACACGAATAATATCTTATATACCAATTCGTTTTTCACTTTTATATTAGTATTTAAACGGTGTGTCTATATTTATAAAAATTTATTTTCTTCCTTAATTTTATATTATCTAATTTTTCTTTTTTATAAAACCATATATCATGAAAAAAAAAAAATTCTTCTTTCAGAAAAAAACAATGGTACCCAACAGGACTGAGATCACGGTTTGAGGTTTATTTTATAATTTTTCTTGTTTCTTCCTTTTTCAGAAACTTGAAAGGATTGGAGTATGTAATTAAAAAAAAATTACAATGTAAAGAAGTGTTTCCCAAGTAACAAAGAAATCAACCTAAAAGTGACTGCATTTACATGGAGGTAACTTGTCAGGTACCCCAACGTTCTCAACCTGTGCTAAATCACTGATATGCTGTTACTCTTATTTATTTCATTTTTGAGTAGCTGATGGTTCTCGAGTCCTTTCCAACAATAAATGGTATGCTTGACCGTTGAAGAATAATTGAGAATGTAAACTCCTTCTAATCTTCTAATCTGTCTCTGAAGTGGAGAGTTTACTCTTACGAATTACCGGGACCTGTCCGAAACTACAAAGTCAAAATGTGCAGAGGAAAAACCTTCTCCCGTACACCGACGGAACGAAATTGTTCAATAGACAAGTAGACCTTTCCGTGCACTGTACAATAGAGGAAAACACGTAAACAAGAGTCATGTTGACTACGAAGATAATTACGTTAGGTTCAACAAAAGTCAAATAGACTTGTTCACATTACTGGTTAGTGAAAACGGAAGGTGATAAAACCATTCCCAGAATACCCAATGAAAAAGGGGACGAATTACGGGACTTTTACTTTGACAATCAACGAGTCGGTACAGACTGAGAAACGTTGAGGTACCTGACATCGGACAGTCCGAGGAGACAGATAACCCTAAAAGGTCCGTTCTTATGACCTCCTCGTCAGTAATGGAAGAGTTCCCCTAAAAGGGCTGGGTCCCTAGTTTGACTCCAGAGGGTACAACGTCCCCCGTGACGTTACATAATGGTGGACCCTCCGGGGAATTACGGGATTCACTTTCACTTTCAGTGAGACAGTACAGGCTGAGAAATACTGGGGGTTCCTGATATGTCAGGTCCCTTAAGAGGTCCGGTCTTATGACCTCACCCATCGGAAAGGAAAGAGGTCCCCTAGAAAGGTTGGGTCCCTGACGTGGGTCCAGAGGGTGTAACGTCTATCTAAGAAATGGTCGACTTTCACTTTCACTTTCACTTCAACGAGTCAGCACAGGCTGAGAAACGCTGGGGCACCTGACATCGAGTGGTCCGAGGAGGCGGGTACCCTAAGAGGTCCGTTCTTATGACCTCACCCAACGGTAAAGGAAGAGGTCCCTTTGAAGGGATGGGTCCCTAGCTTGGATCCAGACAGAGGACGTAACGTCCGTCTACGAAATTGGAGACTCGGTGGTCCCTTCGTAGGGTGTTCCCTTAGGTTCTTATGACCTCACCCATCGGATAGGGAAGAGGTCACCTAGAAGGGCTAGGTCCTTAACTTGGTCCCAGAGGACGTAACGTCCGTCTAAAAAATGGTTGACTTGATAGTCCCTTCGGGATCAAGTCAAGTCAAGTCAAGTCAACGAGTCAACACAGGTAGAAACGTTGGGGTACTTGACATCGTACGGTTCGGAGGGACAGGTAGTGGTTGAGGGCCTCAAGTGGGTTTGGGTACAGGTAGCTCAGCCACTACGGTAGGTTGGTAGAGTAGGAGGCAGCAGGGGAAGAGGAGGACGGAAGTTAGAAAGGGTCGTAGTCCCAGGAAAGTTTACTCAGTCGAGAAGGGTAGTCCACCGGTTTCATAACCTCAAAGTCGAAGTTGTAGTCAGGAAGGTCACTTGTGGGTCCTGACTAGAGGAAATCCTACCTGACCAACCTATAGGAACGTCAGGTTCCCTGAGAGTTCTCAGAAGAGGTTGTGGTGTCAAGTTTTCGTAGTTAAGAAGTTTTGAGTCGAAAGAAATATCAGGTTGAGAGTGTAGGTATGTACTGGTGACCTTTTTAGTATCGGTACTGATCTGTCTAGAAACAACAGTTTCATTACAGAGACGAAAAATTATACGACAGAGCCAACCAGTATTGAAAGGAAGGTTCCTCATTCGCAGAAAATTAAAGTAACGACATTAGTGGTAGACGTCACTAAAACCTCGGGTCTTTTTATTTCAGTCGGTGACAAAGGTGACAGAGGTGACAGAGGGGTAGATAAACGGTACTTCACTACCCTGACCTACGGTACTAGAATCAAAAGACTTACAACTCGAAATTCGGCTGAAAAAGTGAGAGGAGAAAGTGCAAGTAGTTCTCCCAGAAGTCAAGAAGAAGTGAAAGACGGTATTCCTACCACAGTAGACGTATAGACTCGGGATCGGAAGATAGTTTAGTCAGATATTCACAGCATTTTATCATTACTTCAATTATTTTTCATTGTCTCTGGGTCCACTGAAACCGACACCGAATGGATGAGGAAGTTTCTCCCTTCCGGACTTTAAAAACCGAAGTTATAAGACGGAGTTAAGAAGGGAGGAAAGTGACAGGATTTAGGAAAACTCGGGAAAATTGAAAAATTGGTTCCAAAAATATACCCCCGTAAGTCACTCCGGTTTCTTGGAGTGGAAGCACTTCTCGGGTATTTCGGTAAATGACGAAGAAATCTTCAAATATCCACAGTTTATTATTGTTCTCGTGACACTTAATGTATAAAGAACGTAAAAGTTTCTGAGACCTGTAGATAGTAGGGTAAAAATAACCGACTACTTCCTGACTACTCCCAGGGTGCAAAGGTCTTCCCGGTAAGGTCTCCGTGTCTCCACTAACATTTCGAGTGAGAACCAAGTGAGGGACCACCATTTCCCTACAATCGTACACCCACCCTTTCACGTCGGAGATTCACCGACAGACTACCCGACCACTTGATGGTCACTTAATGGGTCTTCGTCCCGTTACACCTTCTCCTCCCTTGACCGACGTAGGATCCCTTGTCTGTCTTCAGAAGAAACTTCTCTATATTACCACTTTCCCTGACCTCACACCGACCCTCCTCCGTCCCTCGCACTGTGTCTCACTAGTGAACCGTCTAGATGTGGATGTGCAATCTCCGGTTCCTTCGCCAGAGGAGACCGAAGGACGGACAGAAAGTTTCCTCTTGTGGTCGTCTTCACTCGGACTCCCTTGACAGAAAACTTATTTTCTTTAATTACTTCGTACTACTACGTCCGAGACGGATAGACAGGTTAGAACCCAAGGTCAAGGGCGGAGTAGGAAAGCCGGTGTCGTTTAAAGTACTGGGAGTCAACGAGAACACGATGTTCGACGAAGTTCAATACGGGAGAGAAGGACCGACGGAGGATGTATAGGTCGTTATGAGCACACTGGAGGAGGACCTTCGGAGCACGTGTACTGAAGGTCTCGTCAGGTGACTACAAGTGTCCACGATCTTGGGTTCCCGGTACACGGAAGGAGAGGGGAATCTGTCAGATACACCAAAGGGGTAACCAACAACGAGGGTGGTAATGTGTGCCGAGTCTCATCGCGGACAAACCGACTTACTGTGTACTAACTATTTACTTGTGTGGAGGGGTTACTTCGTTGCTTATTTTGAACTTGAACTCGAGGTGTTGTTATCGTTAAAAACAAGATAAGGGGTTACAAGGCCTCACGACTCTTTTCCTAGGTAGAGTATTGTCCGTGAGGTTTTTTTTTTTTTCACAAAATTTTATTTAATTGTTCCTTCTTTGTAAAGACCTTCACCACGTCTTCACCACTAAATGTCTAAAAAAAAAACGTCACAGTTTTCTAAAGGTTCTAGAAACGAACTCCCATTTCCAACGAAAGTACTCTCTGGGTAAAAAAGTATACCTTTGTCTAAAGTACCGTAGTCGAAGGAATCGACCAAGTACACATGATCTTTATAAAAATCATCGAGTGCATAATTCGTCAAACTTCACTGGGACTTCTGGTTCAGAAGACTGTAGAGTCCCGGTCCATCCCGTGTAGTGAAAAATGTCACCGGTCTCAAGGACCCGAAGAAACGTAGAATTGGAAAGAACCCAACCAGAGATGTCTACGAGGTGAGAGTCTGACCTCGTGTACTGTGTTCCTCTCTTCTCAGACCTTGAGACTTTCGAGCATACGTGGAGGGACGAGGGTAACGTCGTCCGTATAAAATAAAGGGTCCGACCTCTCTCGTCTCGACCCTCCTATGTCAAAGTGTTATGCGACGGTCACCGGTCCGTCCGTCCATTAATTATATGGGGGACCAGACACCCACCCTCCTCCGTCCTTCGTATACTTGGTGTAGTAACATTACCTGCAATGTCAAGAGAAGTTTCCAGTAGGACTCCAACTTTGTGTGAAACGTCATCAATAGATGGAAATATTTACTTTCTGTGTCCTTAAGTAACCTCACCACTGTCTATGTTGACATACTTTGTGGAAAGATTTAATAAGGTATCTACGATGATTAGGGATTAGTAGTTATCTCCACTCACGTATATATTCACAATGGAAAGTGTCATTTATGATGAGTTGTCACCCCACCACACGTCCCCGACCTTACGTTCGTTCATATTCTATAAAATAGAAGAATAGGACCTCTTTGAAAGACACATCCTTCCGTCGGCCCGTGTGTCACCACTACCGCCTTGCGTCTCTCCCTGTACCCGTACTGTCCCGGACTGGTGGGAACATATCCGTCAGTCGCCTTTGTTCCACCGAATTCCTTAAAAACCTCAGTCTTTACGTAGTCTTTTAGTGATATATGGAACTACATCGTATCTTCAAACTCCCCACTGAGATCTCAGTCTACTGGACCTAAGTTTATTCTCTATACAGTCATTTAAGTATTGTTGATGGAAAAGGGTTTTTTGTTTCTGGACTAAATATCGTAGACGTCTAAAGGTACCACACTGATAAAGATGGTACCGGTTTAAGTTCGGTGGTAGAACTACAGTTGGCTTTATCATTATTCAACTTTTAAAGGACTTTTACATTCTCGACGAGTCTCGGTCCGGTTCGGTCGAGGTCGTACGACTTTGGGACCGAGACGAAGAATGATCGACACATTTGAATTCGTTCGCTGAATTGAGGACATCAGGAATCGTAGAGTAGACACTTTTACCCGTATTATTGATAGAATCTCCCCACGACCTTTCTAATGTACTCTAGTGCGTACACACAGAAGGGAAAGACCTGTTCGTACTTTAACTTGATCCTACAGTATTATTCATCGGACCACTCGTTACCTAACCTTTTCAAATCCTCTACTGGTAGTGAAGGTCCGAAAGATTAAAACAAGGTCTCGAATTACAGGTGGGAATGAAGGGTCCACCACGATCACGGTTACGTCCTCTGTATTCCGTACACCCAAGCTAAGGGTACAGTCCTTCTAGGAGACCTCTTCCTTTACCTTTGGATGAGGTCATAAGAACGGACTTTTTGGGGCACCTGTCTCCTCGGACCACCCGACGTTTCTTAGACTGTGTCGACTTCAGTCAATCGTAACGTGACCCGATGGAGGGTCTGAAAGGACATAACGTAACAAGTACTAACAACAACAATAATACAACAAATCGGCGATTCACCAAAGGTTGTCAAAACGTTGGGGTACCTGACATCGGGTGGTCCGAGGAGACAGGTACCCTAAACGGTCTGTTCTTATAACCTCACCCAACGGAAAAAGAAGAGATCCCCTAGAAGGACTGGGTTCCTAGTTTGAGAGTAGAGGACGTAGCCGTCCTCCTAAGAAATGTGACTCGGTGGACCCTTCGGGTAAGCACGGTAAGATAAGGATTTAATTGAAAGAAACTATTTATAGGTTATACCGAATCGGAAATGTCGTAGCATTGCTACTGTTGAGGTACACCACGAAGGTTGGAATTGCGAGGTCAGGATTAATGAATTTACTCACCTACTCTACTTTATCGGGAGAAAAGACGGAACTTTTCACGTTACTAATTAATTTCAGAAGGGGTGGGGGGGTGGTGGACGGAAAGGAGTTGAGGGACCTTGGGGTACAATTTCCCGGGACTCCTGTTTAGGACAAGAATGTAAATCGAAGGAGGAACGGTTCACAAAAGAAAAACGAAACAAACATCGGAGAAGAAGATTAAATAGTCACTACCAAACAAGGATTCAGTTCATGGGACCTTCTATAAATTATCGAAGAAACGTATTAGAACCGTAAACGTTTTACTCTGATTATTCCGATAGAATCTTTTACCGTGTCAAAACCTTCTGATTTCTGAATTACTCTTCGAAACTTAAAGAGTTTTCTTTTCGGAAAACTTTTGAACCACAATAAGTCGGGAACTACATTTTAGTAAGTAAAACTGACCTAAAATTTTAAGAGGTACACTTTACACCAAAACATTTATTTATGTCTAAAACGAGACCGTCTTCGGACTGAAGGTGCTTATTGTAAATCTCTCTTAACAAACTCCATAGAATCGACTTCTTCCTTTACCGTTGGGTGAGGTCACAAGAACGGACCTCTTAGGGTCCCTGCCCCCTCGGATCACCCGACGGCAGATACCCCAGCGTGTCTCAGCCTGTGCTGACTTCGCTGAATCGTCGTCGTCGTCGTCGACTTTATGATTTTGACTGTGGCCTACTTTTCACCTTTGGTTTCATCAGAAGTCCGCATCCCATACTTTATTTGTTACGGAAAGAGGTCAAATCTTCTCGAAAAAGTGTTCCTTCTTTGTAAAGACTTTTAATTTAAAACGACCTAATAACTATTATAAAAATAAATGAATAGTTATTCGTTCACGATATGTGGAGTTCAAATTTTAATGATAAACAGTTTCGACGATTTGGATCGTCTTCACAAGGAAAAACGTCAACTATCATTTTATAATCAGATTAATTTGACCACATTGAATTAAAGTAGTCGATATTATCTCTCCACTTGAGGTTCTAGACGACACGGGACCCTTAACGGGAATCTAGGCGTCTCTGTTACTGAGTCAACTATTGTTGATTCGTAGGTAAAATAGATCCTTTTTTTGGGTACCATTAGTAGTCAACACCGGACCTCCGTTGACTCCCTAACATGTATTTTATGTCGACACGTGTAAATATACTTCCCTTTTTGAACTCTTCTTTACCCAACAGTAAAAGATGATGCCCCTAAAAGGGATGGGTCCCTAGCTTAGGTGCAGAGAACGTACAGAATGTGACTGTCCGTCTAAGAAATGGTGATCCCGGTGGACCCTTTTGGTTATGTGACTGTACTAGTACACAAATAGTTTGACACTTAGTTAGTCTATGAGTAAATCAGTAAATAAGTTGTTTATTAGAAACTCGTGAATGAGAACGGTCTGGGACAAGAAAAATTAGTTTCTTTTTGAAAGAAAAATCCACGACTTCTTTACAACCGTTCTTCTGTCTCTTCAAGGACGGGTATGCGTCATTTAAACTAATTTGGGAAGGATGTGCTACGTGAGGTCCCTTTGTTTTTCACCTTACATATGTTCCGTCCCTTCTGTACACGGGTAGTCCTCGGCCCTATAGACTGTCAGTCCGAACCTTTCCTGTCTCCTTTGTTCTCCTCTCACCATGTTCGGAACAGTGCGTCCGACAGTGTAGACCCCAAACGAGTGCTTCTATTTTCCGTATAGGAGTAACACTATGATCTCGAAGAGACCGCCGAGTCTACCATTTCTTATACGGACGTCGCGTTCTCTAGGTCCAAACCAAGAACCCAGGCCTTCTAGGGGACCTCTTTTCTTACCATTGGGTGACGTCATAGAAACGGACCTCTTAAGGTACCTGTCTCCTCGGACCGCCCGATGTCAGGTACCCCAGTACTCCTCAGCCTGGGCCGACTCGTTGATTATTGAAAGTGAAAGTTACATACTATAAGCACTAGACTTAAATTACTCCCCCCGTCGACTTTTACTGTTTCAGTTTCAGAGTTCTCGCATGAATTCAGTTTTGTTAAGTTCACTCCCCAAATGAACGACTGAAGTTGAATTAAAGGGTTTGACTTTCTCTGTGTTGTTAATTAGTCGTTTGGACGACTAGTGTGTTCCTACTCACTCGTGCCGTCCTCTATGTCACAGTGAGTTCAAGGGGTGTCACGAAGAGTTCAAGTTTTGAAGTTGTTCTTCGTAGTGGGTAGGGTCCCAGGTGTCAGTTCCGAGGAGAGTTCCTAGGACCGAATGAACAAAGGTATAAATATAAATTTACCTACTTAACCTTTGCTTCATGTCCCAGGGTCCGTTTCTCCGGAGTGGAAGGACGACAGGCCATACCAGTCCCCGGAAAGTATTTCGTAAAGACCAGGAGATCATCGTAAGGGTGTTCAGTCTTTTCTGCCTGACTGTACACCGGAACAACTGTCTCTACCCGGTGTGAGTCGGTTTCGACTAGAATTGGACCGTTGTAAGTCAAAGTGTAAATAAGTATAGAATTTCGTTTCATTTTACACTTGGATCATGAAGGAAGTCGGAGATGAACAAAAAGTAGTAAGAAAGCATAACGTTTGAACACTTCCTACTTGAGAAAGACGTAAATAATATTGAATAATTTACACCAGTGCCTCTTCGACTGACGGTCCTTTTGGTGTGGGTTACCCTTTCTTTGTTCTAGTATAGGTCGGGTCTCTGGAGGTCTTTCCTGAGGTTGTAATTTAAATGGTGTTCATACTCCGAAAGAAAGTGTTTAGACCCACTTTGTCCGACAACTCTTCCGTCAGTGAGTCCCCAACGATTCAATGTACGTCCGCTACCACCTCCCAATTCCTTTATAAGATAGAAAGAGGGAACTAAAAAAACGGTAATCTGTAACTCTAAAGACGACGAATATAAGACGGACTTTACTTTAGGGGTTTTCAGACCTAGAAAATTTAATACCGGATCATCTTTTTTGTGTTTTTATTTATTTTCATCTGTTAATTACTAAATTAAAATGAAGTTAATAGACCATGGGTATTCTTTGACTAAGAATAGTGGTAATATAAATTGACATGAGATCTCTGTGATTGTTTTTGTTAACCTATTCTAAATATTTTTAACTCTTTTTCTTTCTTTTGTACTAGTAACAATCGACTCCTATATTACAATCGACCATTTGACCTTTCTTAAAGGACTTTTAGATAGATGGTTGTCATTCTCTTGACTCGTTCAACCACCTCAAATTTTATTTTTATCTGAAATTAATTGTCATTACTATTATACGTTTTCATCGTTGTTGTTGTTCTTTCTATTTTATGGTTCTTTATTTGAATTCTTGACACGTTCTAGATTTACTTCTCTTGAAATTTCGTGAGAGTTCCCTATATTGTGAGGGAGAGTTGCCTAAATTGTCTACAAACTTGTTTGTCTTTTCCGTTTTATATAAGAGTGTATTATTCTGAGTTGTATTTCTACACTTAAGAGGGATACAATCAGATTTTGAATTACATTTGGGCTATTTGCTACCATTCCAAAAGACTCCTATATACACCCCTCTTCCCTCGACTTGTTCGACTAAAATTTCAAAGATATCTGTTTAGTTGTTTCTGTTTTCTCGATCCTGTAGACGCCTTTTCCAATTACTCTTCGTTAATCTGCAATAGTTTATTATTTTATAAATGGTATATTATCAATAACATATATCGTAATTAATATAATCAGTATAATAACACATAATATATTATTCTACATATAATATATTAATGTACGATCAAATGTGTGTATGTCATACTTTAACACACAATGATATGAATTTCTGTCTCTGGCTACCTTGTTTTATTTTTCAGTTTTATAACTAGAGAGGATTTTATTTTTACATAATATATATCATTTGTACAGTGAAATCCGATCACACTTTTTTACTTAATAATATATTTACAGCAGCTCTATTAGACAATTGGTAGACCCCTTTTTCTCTAAAACTTGACTATACAATGTCAACTATCGTCCTATTTAAACCCTACCCGGTTTCTAAAATTTAATTTGTTATTCTTAATGTTGACTTTGGGACCTTCTGTGGTACCTCTTAAGAAAATTATCGAAGTTTCTCTTCTTCTAGAAAGATTCAAATTGCGTGTTGAATCTTCGTCGTAAAGCGTAGTACAGTAAATTAAGGACCGAGTTCTCCGAACCACTCAGGACGGAAGATACTACTGAAGAGTTCAGGAAAGACGTCGAAAGTTTTGAAACTTATTAAACTGGGATAGGAAGGTTAGAATAACCAAAGGATTTACTTTGTTTACCATTATTTTGGTACGAAGAGTGCAGGACAAAGGTTTTGACCGAGTAAGAGTGAAGGTAAAAAGGACACGATAAGTAACCAATTGGATAGGAAACAGAGAACCAAACACTACGAAAAAAAGTAACGTCAGAAAAATAACGCTATCAAAATCTAAATGTCCATCAGTACTACGAAAAGCTGATTTATTGATACTATTATGTCGTTATAGTTACCGATTGTAATACGGATCCCTCTTCTTTTTGTGTTTTCTCAAAATTTGGTCCCTTCGGACTATAGTCTACACGTGTCGTCTGTGACACTGTCACCCAACCGTCCACTGGCCCTCGGTCCGACGGGTCGATACTCCGATGACTCCTTGTACTCTTCCTGAAACAATTACTACCCCTTACTAGACTCGCTTCAGTTCCCTTCTTGACTGTCAGAATCGTCTGAATCTGAGACGAATCGTTTGAATTTGAGACGATTCTGAATCTGAGACAGGAGGTGACAGAGGACCTTAAACGACCCTAGGGACAGACTTAAGATTGTTGGAAGTGGGTTTGGGAACAGAGTCCGAGACGAAAGTCCTCCTAAGGTCCAATTCAACCACCGATTAACGTACGCCCAACTCCCCAAACCCCTCTCTTTCGTCCGTCCCTGCTGAGGACTCAAAGAACTTGGGTCTCCCCATAGTAAGTGATTATTCTCTTATATTCTTCTCTACCCAAAGAAACGTACACCACCTCCGTCTTTCGTCCCCACCTACAAGTAGAACGGTACCGATAAGGATAGTGTCCCGGACTACGGAACATCCACAAGTCATATATAAATTCAACGTGTACGTTCACCTCTCCTCTCTATTTGTGACTACGAGACGGGTGTAGACCTAGACAATAAATCACATATGACTTTCAACCCGACCTACAGACGGTCCAACGACACTTCCCACGACTCTAATTTTCTCCTCTAGTACAATATGGTAGATGCTTTTAATGTAGAACAATTTGTACATTCTATATGTGTTTACACTTTGTTAAACTTCCGAAATCTTCGTTATATATAATCGTTCATTTTACATCATAAATATAATCGTTCATTTTTTATTTATATTAAGTGTGACTCATTATTAAAGGACCTCTTTATTTCTAATCGTCATTAGTCCCAACTGACTCCGATTAGAATACAAAACAAAACCGTAAAAAAAACCGGTGCGGTCCACCGAACTCCCTAGAGTCAAAGGGTTGGTCCCAGACTTGGACGTAGTGCCATCACTTTCAGGTCTGTAGGATTGGTCCTCCGGTGGTCCCTTGAGGGATAATAAAAACAAATCTTACGAAAAGAATTAGAGTGTCCAAAGATGAGTAATCATCACCCAGTATATACCTTACGGTATTAGTATCACTCTAAAGTAACAGTTGTTTCAACGGTGGTGGAGAATAACTTGAACTATTAAAGAAAATATGTAGACGACCGAAAGAATTGTTCAGAGTAGGTTCTCCAATCAAATAAAATTTTTGATCGTCACTCACAAATTTTGAGACGTCTCACCACTTCCCCGTCGCCATTGTAAATTTTCAGTATGACCATATTGGAAGGAGAAGTCACGTTTTTTTTTTTTTTTTTACTCATATCTTTGTAGATCGACTTACAACTATGTTAAGGTAACATAAAAAAGGAACATTATACTTTGTGCCTCAACCTCGGTGAAAAAATTTTCGAAACAGAACTTTAGTTCGTCCTAAACCAATTTTAAGAAAGTAATGTCCTATGTCGTACGAACCCCGACCACGTGCCCCTACTGGGTCTCCCTACAACACCCCTCCCTCCACCCTCCCCCCAAGTACAAACCCTAGCGTACATGTGGGCACCACCTAAGTACAGTTACATACCGTTTTGGTTATGTCATAACATTTCATTTTATTTCATTTTTTTTTTTTTAAGAAAGTNCATAAAAAAGGAACATTATACTTTGTGTCTCAACCTCGGTGAAAAAATTTTCGAAACAGAACTTTAGTTCGTCCTAAACCAATTTTAAGAAAGTAATGTCCTATGTCGTACGAACCCCGACCAACCCTAGCGTACATGTGGGCACCACCTAAGTACAGTTACATACCGTTTTGGTTATGTCATAACATTTCATTTTATTTCATTTTTTTTTTTTTAAGAAAGTAATTAAGTCCTTATGGACGTACCTAAATCCCAATCTCTTTTTCACCAGACACGGATCTCCAACGTACTGTAATATCGGTCACCTAGGGGGTGGACCGAGTAAGTAAGGACCGACAGTAGGATCTATTACCTTTACAGTACACCCTATTTTAGTTTGAAGGATAATATGAGGACTGTTTGGTCTGTATGACTACAGTAAAGATGGAACGGACTCTGTGACTAATCAGTTAGTATTTTCCCTTGATTTCACCTAACAATTCACACGAGACGTTTTGAATAATTCGGTTCTGATAGTGTTAAAGGTCCGAACTGATAAATAAGATATTGAAAAAGTCCGAAGAGTCACAAAATTATAATACTCCACTCGACTGGAGAGTCAACGTAAAGTCCTGTAGCCCGTAGATATCATGGTAAAGATGACTTCTACCGGGTCTTCGAGGTTCCGTGAATCGTACGAAAACAGAAGGGAAGGGAGTCGTGGGTAACTCAACAAAGAAAAATTCTGATACGACCAGGACTGAAATGTGGCTCAGGGAGCGAAACCCTCCTGAGATAGGAGGAAGATAGGAGGAACGTTAGTGTTCATAAAGCGGAACAGGAAGTTAAAGGTCGGTAATCTCCCGTTCCGACGACGTCGATTGTCTAAACTTCTGAACAAAACTCTCTCGGACTCACTTCGTTCGTAAAGAGGTTAATGCGTGATAGATTAAGTTAAATGTAAAAAATCTTTTTGACGGTCGATAAAGTACAATTATAACTGTAAAAGTATTCATGAACGTTAATCTTAAGTTCGACTCTAAGGTTATTTAGAGAATCTACAAAACGTGAATGAAAAGGACAGACAGAAGTCTAAAACGTTTTATAAAAATTCTTGTGTGAATCTCCAGTAAGACGGAAATCCCTTAAATACAACACATACATTTTATCAAACCATCCTTTTTTATAATGTTAAACCGTTTCGTTTAACTCCTGTTGATGTTTCCACACGGTCCAAGACTTTTTGTTCATAATCCCATACTTTAAGTTTTAAGATTGTGACTATTTGACGGTAATCAAAAAGTGAAATATATTTGGAAGTGGGGTATTGAAGAAACTCATCGTTCGAGGGACCAACGTAAAATTTCTTGTCACAAAATTTCTTGTAAAGGGCTGACGTAAATTTCACATCGGGATAAGTCGGTGTAGGAATTTAAATTGTACATATACAAAAACATGTTTGACCGGACGTAAACTTCTCACTGTGTAGAGAAATCTTTTTTACCATTACCTAAGGTTTACTGAGGTGACTGGTTTGTTTTTCTACAAGAGTACAATTTATTTTATAAAACAAGGAGTTTCATGAATAAGAGACAAAATAACGGCTTTCGTACGAAGGACTTCACTCTAGAATTTACATATCATATTATATGAGAAACCAAAGATATATTATTTACAATTAATCAAGTTAAATTTTCTTTCGGACTGAATTCTGGGTATGTCTCATATGTATTTATGTTGTATGGATTGTGATACGGTAGTTTGAGGAAATCACGGCATATAAACGTGTATGGTTAATTTTCAGGTTGTTTATTTTTGTAAGGACTCCCCTTCCATTTATCTCGACAAAGATTTATACATTGTCTATGTCTTTCATTCGAAGATCTTTTATAAGTCCTCCACGTAGACAGTCATTTTGATTGAAGACGATTATGTCGGTTCTTACCTACACGTCAATAAAGAGTCATTAATAAAAAATCGGAATCGATGTACAACGTAGTGAAGACCCCAAAAATTTTTTAGGGTCTCGGGTCGGACGTGGGAACTGGCTAATTTGGTCTTAAAAACCCACACCCTGGGTCCGTTGTCCTCAAAATTTTCGGAGGGTCTACTAAGGTCTCTCGCCAGTCCGATCCTCGGTGGTGGAAGTATTTAGATTCGGTGGGCAGGGTCGTTCCCACGTCCGGACTCGGGGATCACTCCCCCGTCGACGTCGACCACCGACTGAGTCACTCCCCGCCCCCAGACCTCGTCTACTCGAGTCGACTGTCCACCGGTCGCCCTACGTGGACCGACACGAGACCATCGAACCCAAACCACGAGGACTACCCTCGAAGGTAACTCGTTCGTCCAGTCCGTTTGAACTAAACCGTCGGAGGAGCCCCTGTAGACCACTTAGCGAAGAGTCAGGGTTTGGGATTTGAGCTTTGGGCGACGAGGTCGGTTCGACCCGCCGACTGGTGTCGCGTTCGGAGTCCGAGAGCCCGAAACCGTGTTTGCGAGGCGAGGACGTCAGGAGGACTGGGAGTGGGGACGGACTTAGACTTAGACAGGGGTCTAGAATCGAGGGTGGAACAGATCCTTCGAAGGGGGTCACTCGGGTCGAGTGACTAAAGAAAGGAGAGGAGTTAAGAGTCCGACTTCACAGACGTCGTAAGAAAACGATTAATTAGTACGGGGTCGGTTACTGTCAAGGAGTTCAAACTCAAAAGACAACGGTTGGTCCGTCAGTCGTTTACCTTCCTGTCACTTCACGAGGGGTGCCATTTACGAGGGGTAGTGGTAGGGACGGGGATGGGATCTCGACGAGGAATCCGTACCAAGAGTGAGACATTTATGAACGAGGAACTAACAAATAGAGGGCGAACTAGTGACGTCGTTGGAGTCTAATTGACCTCGGGAAGACATGTGACATATAACTTCAATTTCAGTAAAAAAAGGGTTTTACATGTAGAACCCTAGGGTACATTTGTGCGAAGGGGTGGGGGTTCCGGACGAAATTTAGGAAATCTCAGAGGGGTCAGGAGCACTTCTCCGGGACCCTTCAAGACACCCCAGGTTGGAGACGGACGGGTGTGACGTCCTAAGTCGAGAAGGGAAACAGGGAGTCAAGTGGGACGAGATCGGAGGGACCAAGAAGGGGAAACGAGTGAAACAAGGGAAAACGGCGTCCTGGAAACGTACACGACAAGGGCTACAGGTCTAACAAGGAGGAAGAAGAGAAAGGGAAGTGTAGAATCAAGTTGGTGGTGAGGAGACCGGAGATCTGAACAGTTCTGTTCACCGGGTCTGTCACCGGGCAAAGAGACACAACAGTTTACACTCGGTCAATGTAAAGTGTACTTAAACACACCAAACCCTCAATTGTGGACGGAGGGAACATCCTGAGACTCGAGATACTCCTGTCTGTACCCCAGATAAAAACGAGTCGTAAAATAAACGTCAAGACTAATAATAAGAGTAGTGTGTCTTTCGTGATTTAGTAATTATTTACTTACTTACTACTTACTCACCTACCTACCTACCTACTCAGTGATCATCTTCATTTTTACTTTGCATATTGACCGGGGAACCAAGACGTCTGGTCTCTGTCTCTTCGGGATCGAAGCGCAGTGATACCGTCGGGATCGAACCGCAGTGACGTGTCAGTGGTCACTGGCCCTGTTCGTTTCAAAGTTTTACGGACAGTACGAGTGTTGGGGTGGTGTCAAGGGAGTCAGGGGTGTCAGTGTCACTGTGACACCACCCGTCTTATTATCTGGGGTTTCTACAGGTGTGGACTTAGGGACCCTGGACACTTATACCGTAGTATATGTATGTCGTTTTTTACCAAGGCGTCTACACTAATACCAATGTCAGGAACTCTACCCCTCTACTAAGATCTGACAGACCTACTCGGGTCACCTAAGTGTTTTTAGGAATTTTCACCTCTTGGGAAGAGTCGAATCTCTTGACTCTATCCTTTTCTTCCCCCTCTTTACACTTGGTTGTAAAGACTAGAAGGTCAAGACATCCAGTCTTCAGACTTGTGTCCAGGGTGACCCGATTGGAGTTCCACAACCGTTTCGACTAAGGAAAAGCCTCCGAACTCTCCTTCTGAATAAAGGAACAAGTAAACCCATCAACTCTCTTCGGTACAGGAGACCCATATCTGACTCTGGGGTAACAGAACGACGACCAGTCTACACACGATAAGAGTAAGAGATTTCCGTAGAAACGAGAAGTTTGACACCAGGAGAAGAAGGTAGAAAGTTCTTTGGTCACCACCCAACTCAGAGTCCCTATGAGGTCCATAACGATTTGGTTGTCTCGAGCAGAAACCAAGAGATTTATGAACGCTAGGGACGAAAGTTGTGTGGAGACCTCCTTGCCTACAGTCTCTGTAGAGAGAGGCCTCATCGTGGAAGCAGGAGACACACCGAGTCACACAGTCTCGGACACCGGGACATGTGGAGAGGAGGGGTGGGAGGCCCCACTCTTGCGTGGCGAAACCCCTGAAATGTTCGTGAACGGATGTGGTCGAATCTAAAGGTTCATTTATTTGCACCCTGTTTACCCACGGTCGTCCGACCCTAGTTTTGTACAGAGGTCGACAACCCTTGTGTCTCTTCGTCAAAGGAATCTTTGTCTAAGGGTCCTCTTCCCCAGATCACCCCGGTAGACTCTCCAAGTCGTCTTCGCCTGGACTACCAAGTCCTGTGCCGGGTCCCATGGGACTCGGTGTCCTCTTGTCGTCGTCGGCGACCGAGGGGTTTTCTCTATTTGTAGGGGCAAGCGGGACTAAATATCCTTTACTCACCAGAGGCCCTCGGTGACTGTCTCGGTCCCCACACTTTCGTAATTAAGGTTTTACACAAAACCTTTCAAAATCGAGAGTCCTGTGAAGACACATCTTACAAGTCAAATGAAAGAACTCTTCGGACACTTTGTCTATTCCATTATACCAGGGTAACATGTCTTCTCTTCTCATTCCAAACACCTCCGATTTAGGTAACCGAACAGTGGGTCGACCCCGTCGTCTCTTGTCTTCGATTCATTTGGTGCAGGACCCGGCGAACGAGTCGGACGTCAGTATCCGGTTTAGGTTTGATCTACCTCTGTTTCTCGTACTGAAAGAATGGAAGCCTCGAAACCTTTTATGTATATAAATGACTTGATGCATTTTTCGTCTACTAGGTTTAGGGAATAAGCAAAAGAAGGAAATTCTTCTTACTACAAACTCCCTACTTCCCTGTCGGACTCCAAAGTAAGGGTCCTGTCGGAGTCGGTTAGTCCTGACTCACCTTTAAAGGTCTTAGCTCATAAAGTATCTATGTGAAGGTTTCGATTCCCACGAGTCTCAGGTTTCGAAAGTTCGCCTAATTTTGCGTATCGAAAGACTTTTGGAAACGACTACGACCGGGCACAAGTCCGAAGAGGTCTTAGGTTGTACTAAGTGACTTAAGAAATACTTAATTCTTCGACATTTAATGTGTAGAAAAGAAAATTTGTACGTAATGAAAGGTGCGAAATGTCGGTTCTGCTTATTTGTCGTAGTGTCTCCGTCAAGAGAGGGACCCTTTTACGGAAAGGGAGAAAGACGAGATGTTTACCGCCTAGTGGATCCCTTGCCAGTAGACCACTTCAACGTCCTTAAACCCATTTCTCAAGTTAACCTGTAAAAACAATAACAACAGACTTTTACGGTTCACCATAGAGACGTCTTCACAAGTGGTACTTGGAAAGAGTCCGGTCCAAAATCCGTTTGTTGTTCGTTTTTTTTTTTTTTTTTTTTTAGTGTNTTTTTTTTTTTTTAGTGTGTGCATATTGATTGTCTCACCTTTACCGTCGACAAAAGTCCCTTTAAACCCCTGACCTCTTCCCTCACCGAAGATCCCTTGTTCTGCGAGAGGGAGCGAACATTTAGTGTTGTCAACGAGAAGTAATCGTCTGTAAGTAAGAGGAATTGACGTAAGACCCACGGTCCATACAGGAACGGGACCTTTATTTCGTCGGACCTGAGGCCGACCTGTTTTCAGAATTCGGGACCGTGCACAGGTGCACGCGGACGTGAGTCTAGGCGGGCGGGGTGGAGGACTCGGATTTTGGTTCTTTCCTGCGTCGGTGGAGACGTTACCACTCGGCTCACGGACCGAGGCCTGTCTCCCTTTGCTCGGGGTCTCTTGACGGAAAAGTATCGTACCGACGATATGCGACTTAAAATGGGTAAGATCGTTATTAAATAACATTTTAGTAAAAGACTATTTATTCACTTCTAAAAAAACCTCTCTTCATCTTCGAAAATCCTTTAGACAAAAGTCTTTTATACCCTTTATCGAGATTCTACGAACTCATAAACTTTTTTTTTTAACAATATTGTCGATACAGAAACATTTCTACGTAGTCTACTTTACTAAAACGAGTTTTTGGTACCTTGAACCGGGTGAAGAGAAGAGCAAAATGGTAGGTCCTTCATTTTGTATTCCAGGTTCACTAGGTTGTTCTGTCATACCTCAGTCCTCCGGACCGAAGATACGACCCGACCTGGGGATTGGGTAGTGATCTGGGTCCGGGGTAAGAATGTAGGTTCTCTTCTCTCCGAGGAGTACTGACTGGAAGTCCTTGGGATGTTAGGGACAAGGATAAAGGTCAAAGAAGGGTTGGTGGACCGTAGTGTCTACTATTATAAAGTCGGGGGTTTGGGATGGGAGAGAGTCGACATACGATTCGTCGAGACGTTCCGGGTGTCGGTCCTCGTCTTGACGGAATAAAACCGTTGACCTATTTCGTTTCCCGAAACCTCGGGACCCCAGACCTTAGTTCACCCCTGTGGTCACCTGGCCAGAGTCCGGTCGCGGGCACTGAGACACACACTCGTCGTTCTCCGGAACGACGAGCCAGGGGTTCCCCCACCAGCGGGACGGACGGGTGAACCCGAGCGGACGGAGGGGAGAACCCGGGAGTGGGGGTCCGTCCCGGAGTGACTCCCCTGGGCCAGAGAAGTGTCGACGGGACGTGGGGTCGCTCTGTGTTTGTTGTGGGAGAAAACTCACTTTGTTGACTGGTGGGTCCGAACGGTTTTACTCCTGTCCGAGACTTTCCCCTGTCAAAATAAGGTTCACAGATTACCCTAGCTCCTCTCCCTTATTTTTCAAAGTCGATAATTTTTTCTTTTTTTCCGTTATGTGACCGAAGAAGGTTTATTTGTTTGGTAGGAAACTTGTTCTCTTGTCAGAGGATTGTCCCAGTCTGTCCTCGACCTAGACTTCCTCAGTGCACAGAGACCCCGGGAGGAACGAGAAACGAGGGGCTAAGAGGGAGACGACAAACCCCCCTCGAGTCCCGAGAGGACGACCCCGGACTGGTTCCTTACTCGGCTCGAGTAGACTGTACCCGGGAAGAGTCCTGTGTCACTAAATACACACATTACCCCCGGGGACACTTAGAGACTCCCATCTTAAGGTCCGTCCCTTAAAGGGGTCTTAGAGAGTATAGTATTTCCGAGAGGTTTTTACGTTCTGAACAGAGGTAATGGTCAAAAGTTGTAAAATGACCGAAATTTTTTTTTTCGACTTCGAGGTTATGAAACCGGTGGACTACATTTCTCGACTGAGTAACCTTTTCTAGGACTACGACCCTTTGCGACTTCCGTCCCCCTCTTCGCCCGTTGTCCCTTACTGTACCAACCTACCGTAGTGACTGAGTTACCTGTACTCAAACTCTTTTGAGGTCCTCTATCACTGTCTGTCCCTTCGGACCACACGACGTCAGGTACCCCAGTGTTTCTCAGTCTGTGTTGAATCGTTGACGTGTTGTTGTCGATTAAGTCGGTGAGAAGACTTAAGGTCCCTGTCTCTACCTTGAGACTAGAATAGAACAAGAGTTTCTGGAACGATCGGCAACCCTCCTCTCCTGTTTACACTTCTGTAATATAGTGAGTCTCTTTACTATGTCCGTCGGTCGTCAACCACCCTCGTGACTTCTTATAACCTTGTAGGTGCATGTCAACCCATCCAACACGTGACGTGTTGAAATTCCAGAGAGAGAGAGAGAGAGGGTGTCTGGGATAAAAGTTAGTTTAGGGGACCTTTCAAAGGTACATTTCTCCGAACACTCTGAAGTCTTGTTCTTGGTTCCGAAGTCTGTCTATATTCAGATCTCGTCCTCCCTCCTCAGACCTGGGGGTCTTTTTTCCCTCTCTTAACGACTCCCATAGACACCCGAACACTCCACTACGTAGGGGACGACCCTCCGTCCGAGTCGAAAGATCTCCTCTAAGTCCTCCTTCTTAGTGACTAATTCTACACATGTCAAACACTGTCCCGAATTAGAGGTTTTATATGTTTGTGAAGTATGTTGAGTTGTTGTCTTTTTGTTTAACTTTTTACTCGTCTTCTGGATTTATCTGTAAAGAGGTGTCTTTTTTATGTTTTCCGGTGATCCTTGTACTATTCTACGTGTTACAATTATTAATGACCCCCACCACCAAATCTACGATTCAACTCAGACCGAGAAACACTAGGGTACCTGATATCGGACGGTCCGAGGAGAGAGGTACCCTAAAAGGTCCTTTCTTGTGACCTCACCCAACGGTAAAGGAAGAGGTTCTCTAGAAGGGTTGGGTCCCCAGTTTTAGTCCAGAGGACGTAACGTCCACCTAAGAAATGACTGACTGGGTGATTCCTTAGCGATTAATAATCTCTTAACGTTTAGTTTTGATGTTACTCCATGGTGCAGTGTAGGCAGTCTTACCGGTAGTAATTTTTCAGATGTTTAGTGTCTACGACCTCTCCCACAACCTCTTTTCCCTTGGCAAGATCACAACCACCCTTACAACCAACCATTCAATCACGTAGGTGTCACCTTTTGTGGTACCTCCAAAGAGTCTTTTGATTTTTATCGTAATGGTATACTAAGTCGTTAGGGTGAGGACTGGTATATAGGTCTGTTTTGACATTAGGGGATACAAGTATCGTCGTGATAAGTGTTGTCGGTTTTGTACCTATGTTGGACTTACAGGTAGCTGTCTCTTTACCTGTTTCTTCTACACCATGTGCATCTGTTCTCATGACGAGGACGACGATTCAGCGAAGTCAGTACAAGCTGAGACACGCTGGGGGTACCTGTCGTCGGGTGGTCCGAGGAGGCAGGTACCCTAAAAGGTCCGTTCTCATGACCTCACCCCACGGTAACGGAAGGAGTCTGTTCTCATGAGGAGTCGGTATTTTTCTTACTTTATTACGGTAAACGACGTTGTACCTATCTTGATCTCTACTAGTTTGGTTCACTTCAGTCCTTCCCTTTCTGTTTATGGTATACTATTGGTGAATACACAATAAATTTTAAACTGTGTTTACTTGGATAGACACTTTCTCTGTGTCTGAGTGTCTGTATCTCTTGTTTGAACATCAACGGTTTTCCCTTCCTCCACCCCCTCCTACCTTACCCTCCAATCGCCTATATTCGATAAGATATGTCTCTCCTATTTGTTGTTCCAGGATGACATATCATGTCTCTTGATATAAGTCATAGGTTACTATTTGGTGTCCCCTTTTCTCATAGTTTTTTTCTTACATATATATATACACACGCATTACTTAGTGAAACGATATGTCGTCTTTAATTGTGTTGCAACATTTAGTCGATAGGAAGTTTTTTTTTCCACACATACTAACCCCCCATAAGTAAAATAAAGAGTTAAGTTTCAGTAGTGTCGTTGAGTGTCTCGAAATATACCACGTACCAGAGGTTCTCAATGGAGACGTTCAAGTGGAGGACGGTGGAGGAACGGGGGTGGGGAGTGAGATATGGTCGGTGGGGGAAAAGGGACGACCAAAGACTTACTGTGCGTGTTCACGGGTGCAGTCCGGAAGCGAGGTCAAGGGGAGAGATGAACCCGCCGCAAGAGGGTCGGTTGACGTACTAGTTCAGAGAGAGAGTAAGATTAGTAACGACTATACGATCTAGGTTACGGAAGGGACCAAACGAATAATTGTAACGTCGACCAGGGGACGGGCGGTGGTGGGGGACGGGTGTACTGTCTAGGGACCCTGACGGGGAAGTGAAAGGGACTACATCTGTCCGACCAGAGGAGGTAGACTATCTGATACTTAAATGAATAATGGATGTAATTATAAACTTCTCATTCTAAGTATTTTGAACAAAAGTTTAGAAACCCAAAAAACCGTAGGAGACGACATTGAACCAAGAGTGATCATAGCCTAACTTGGTTTTGAAACTTGTCTTTGAAACGTTCTATAAAACTAATGTACCTTATACGAGATACAAAAGTTTTTTGTATTGTCCGCTTAGCCCAGGTTATGTTTGTTATTTCTGTAATAAGGAGATCATTCACCAAGATATGAGACTTATACATGAACAGTAATATTTTTTATACACGAACAGTATTATTTTTTATGTCTCGGCATAAGTATTGTATATTTCCTTCTCTATTCTCAAAAACGGTAGTATTACCTTTCTCTTTTTTTAATTTTCCGTGAAATTTTTATAATGTAGTCTTATGCAGGGACTTCGTAATCCATCAACTTGTTTACGCCTTACCGGTCATTTTTCGGAAACAAAGATCAGAACCGGGTAGATATTGATCGACACATCGTGACCTATTCTATGAAGACACGTAGAGTTAAAAGAGTTGAGATTGACACCTAAAATTCTGTACTTTCACTATAACAACTTTTTACGAGGTAGGAGGTTTACGTATGACAATAATACGAAAAATTTTAGTTTACTCCTTTCTCTTGAACACGACCTTGACATTGATTGTGATGAGAAGAAATCGACTTCCTACAAAGACACGTGTGTCGTCACCACCCGTACCGGAGACGCAACGTACGGTCGTCACCTCCGTCTAAACGTGACTCGGGAGGTATGTAAGAAGAGAGAGAAGACCCGGACTCTCGGGTCCTAACAGACCCACTTTGGTTGTCCGAGGACGTCTGTGTCTCCGGTCCCAGAGTCGGAGAAATTGTGGTCCGAGATTCGGGAGTCGTTCGCAAACAGTTAGATCCAGTGTTTGATCACCCTTTGCGTAGAAAATAAGACCTCGACTGTTATTCTACGTGATGAAAGTAGACAATGGTTGAAGCTCGACACCTTCGTTGAGAACCCTAGTTTTAGTTGTAGGGACACTGCAACTCCCAGGGTTTTATTCCAGGCCTTTTCGGTTGTCTAAAGTGACCCTACGGACTAAGACCACGCGACACGACCTTTCTTGGAACCTGAACCTCATTCTCCTGGACCTTTGTCAGTCAGTACCAACACGAGTGTCAAAAAACTTAGAATCCCAGGAGGAGAGTTTCATGGGGAGGGAGTACACCGACAGCACCTTTAACTTGCCCTACTCCACACTCATTCGTGAGACACTGGAAAATTTTCTTTAGGGGTTTACGTGGTTTTGTTATCACGACCAGTCCTAAGGGACTCTTTTTGACAAAAAAGAGGTCCTGGACTTTAGTTGTGATTTCTTTTTGTCCTTTTGTTCCAATCTTTCAGTAGACTCTTTTACAAACGAACCTAGACTTACTAGACCTTTTAATTAAAAAGTGACCGTTTTTGAACGAAGGACTTCGCCACGGGAGTAGTGTACCTCGGGTTCCTGGTCTACCGGGACTCCGCCCCCGATGTATAGACTCCACTGTCCTGAGTGGTCCATCGCGAGGAGGACGGAGTACGACCCCCACGCTTAGTACACTAAGACAAGAGGAGCGGTCAGAGGTTTGGCTGCCTTTTTTATCAATCTATTTTTGGCCAACTGTCCTAGAGACTACTACAACTACATCTGTCCGACCAGAGGAGGTTTGGATTCTACGTGTGTTTGTACCTCGACCAATGTTTGGTAGGAAAGACCTCCTTTTAGTTCGGGTGCATGTGTGATCAAGGGGAGATCCATTTGTGTAGTAGTGGTCTCCTGGACAGACGAGTCAGCGATTCAGCACAGGTCGAGAAACGTTGGGGTACTTGACGTCGGACGGTCCCAGGAGACAGGTACCCTAAGGGGCCCGTTCTTATGACCTTACCCAACGGTAAAGGAGGAGGTCCCCTACAAGGACTGTGTCTCTAACTTGGTCGTAGAGGACGTGACCGGTCGCCACGGCCCCCGGTCACACTCCTTAAGGCGGGTACCGTTTCCAGTACTCCTTCCTCCGAACCGTATGCGTTTCCGCACTAGTTCGGAGTCCTTTGGGGGACAAGGGCTCGTAGATTGGGGTTTTGGTCTCAGACAAAATACGAGAGTGGATGTGGAGACTGAAATGCCCCCCGAGAGGGGGTATTGGCAAAGAGAGCCTCTTCCTCATTTGCACGTCGAGGTTCCGTTATTTTTAAGAACCCGCACTGTTCTCACAAAGTCGAATGCCTGAGGAGACTTCCAATAGATCGGGTGGACATATCCAAACAGGCCGGTGTACACTAACGAATGTCGGAGGGTTGGACTCTCCGTGCTCTACAAAATCTGAATGATTTCCGTTTAATAAAACCCCTCAATCTTTAATAATCATATCACACAACCAATCCTTAATATAACCGCTTCCCAAAAAAGTAAACAACACAGTTATTAACGACGATTAAGGGACGAGACCCACCCTGTTCCTACAGAGTCCAGTTTGGAGAGACGACTGTCTGATCGAACACACTGTCCTAATAGGCATGACGACGGTGATCCGTGTTCTAACAAATGATGGAGAGTTGACATTTGTCGTGTCTCTCAAAACCTCATAAAACTCTCAGAATTAATCGTATCCTGAAAAGGAAGAACAACTCAGTTACTAACGGCGGTCCGGAGGTATAGGAATCCGTGAACCCTTATATAATTAGTTACATAAACCTTATATCGTTTCCTTTATATCATCAAAAACTACAATCGTTATGATCTGAAAAACTCAATTACCTAAAAGAGAAAACATTATCTAGTGACATGAAACAATATTTAGTGACACAGGAACGATACATTCTTACATTGAAATAGTATAGAATTCTGATTTATCTAGAATTCCCCTCGTAACCACTTTCCTAAAAGTAAACAACCCGACTACAAACGACGATTTAGAGGTACAAGGGATGGGAATATTACTTATATTGATTGTATATCCTCTTTATTCATAATTGGAAATTCGTATATCCTCTTTATTCATAATTGGAAATTCTGATTAGTACAATTGGAACCCAATTTATTTAAGGAAAGAACTAACATTGAGTGATGTGGGAGTGGGATATCCTTACAATGACATAAACCTCCCACCACGGACCAAATTCTTTTTTGTGGGAACCTTCTTTATTCAAAAAACCAATAGTCTTTCTTCCTAGTATTTTACAGTCGTCCAGAGTGATTATAGGGATTCTGGAAAAAAATATGTAAATACACTTCGTGGACTAAAACTATTTCCAGTCCTGACGACTGGGGGCGCACTGAGACATAAGTAGGGATACACATTGTTTTCCATATATTCGTTTGGGTTTTTATTTCTTTAGCCTAGTCAAAGGCCTTTCTGACTAAGGGGGTACAGCGAAGAAAGAACGAGGGCAAAAAGACCGACTTAAGAGAAGACCTCGTACCTACGATAAGGTACATTAGGTTCAATAAGTCGGAGAAAAAGAGGTGATCAGAAGGATGATGTGATAGGTAAAGATTAGAGAGATATAGACACTAATTTATACATAAAAAGGTTTCTGCGGCTGAGACAGGGGTGGAAGCTTAGTGGGACCTAGATGGCCCCGACCTGGGGTCATGTCGCCTAAGAAATGGTGACACGGTGGTCACTTGTTAGTTTGGTCGTCCGTCACAAAGGACCATCTTTGCGAATAATAGGACGTCCTATAAGGTCCTTGAATGACTCTCCGACACTTCTGACAAGCCCTCAGTCGTGACACGTTTTACGTCCTTAACAGTGGCACTTCAATATCTATTGATAGAGCAAAAGAGTGTTCCGATCTCCAGGGGTCCCTCCCCGGTGTGACTTGACCCAAAACATAGATAATTGTCACAGACCTTGTCTGGGTAACTGGGAGTACCTTACAAAACTGACGGACCATTTAAGACTTTCGGAGTGACCTCCTATACCATGAATAAGATGTAAAATTAATCTTGTTAGAGTCCAATCCCCGAGACGTCCTTCACCTCTTATTGTCGGTTCTACATAATTTACGAGGGACAAGTGGAACGACATTTATAAAACATTGGTTGAGTGACTTCGGAGTATTGTGAAGTACACACACACGATTCAGTGAAGTCAACACAGGTCGAGAAACACTGGAATACCTGACATCGGGTGGTCCGAGAAGACAGGTACCCCAAGAGATCCGTTCGTATGACCTCACCCAACAACACGGGAGGAGGTTCCCCTAGAAGGACTGGACTGGGTCCCTAGCGTAGAGAATACAGAGGACGTAACCGTCCAACCAAAAAAATGATGATCGTTGTGGACCCTTCGGGGGTGTTTTGGAGTCACCTCATCTTTAACATTAATAGGGGTAAATATGACCCCTTTGTCTCCGTCCCTCACGAATTTAACACCGACTCGGTCCTATACTTGGGTCCGTCAGACCGAGGTCTTAGACACGAGACTTGGCACCTTTCTTCTAAGGTCTCGACTCCGTTCATTGTTACATTCGTTATTGCACTTGTGTTGTTTTTAGTTATGTTAACAGGAGTTTACTACCACTCCCTAAAGTCTATTTTTGTTTCGGTCACAGATCCACAACGTAAAATTAAGGAAGGTGTTTCCCTAATCTGTTTACGTGACTTTCGACCAGATTCTCGCTCCGGAAGGGGTCCGTTTTCCTAGTCCAACCGATTTAAACAGAATTTTTAAGGACGGGGAAGAGAAACTTGACGGACCTTCGTTACTGGGACTTCTCGGACCCTCTGGTGAGCCTCGAGACCCGTCTCCAGAGCGAGACCCCTGGAGGACTCCCCGGGTGTCCGAAGAGAGTGGGGTACTGGAAGACTACTCCTGTGGGTCTGTAAGACAGTTCCCAGTCTTTCTCGAGACTCTTTTGTTTGACTGCACTGGGACGAGGGTGGAAAGGTCGACCGTCTGAGAAGTGGAAAATTTTGCGTCGGGTCTTAGTGGTGGTGTAGGAAGGGGTCACTTGAGGGTATGAGCACAGCCAGGGAAGGAGGAGACCGAGGTTCACGAGAAAGGTCGTGACACACAGGTCCAGAAGGAGAGGGTAGTCTGAACACTGAGGTCTTCGGTCCTTGTTGCAGGAATCTGTCATCCGCGAGTTGGTTACTTCTGTGCTTTTGGTCCCACCTACACAGAGTCAAGTACTTAAAGTCGGTGATAATGTCACGAGACCGTCACGATCTCCACTTCTTGAGCAGATGGTCACGTCCTCTGTATTTTCTACGACCAAGTTAGGGACCTAGCCCTTCTAGGGGGTCTCCTCCCGTACTGTTGGGTGAAGACATAAGAACGGATCTCTTAGGGTGCCTGTCTCCTCGGACCACCCGATGCCAGGTACCTCAACGTCTCAGCCTGTGCTGACTTCTCTGAATCGTGTGCGTACACCATTTCCTTTCATCTATATTACTCAGTGCCTAGGATAAATAAAACACATAATTAAATGTCTTACGACAAGAGAAACACACACACACACACGCACACAAACGTAAAAGTTTCTTTTAGAAGTGTCTCTTTTTAGGTCTCAGTGCGCTTCCTTACTGAGACTACCACACTAAAGTCCGTGTCCGCATACTTACGGTAAGGTCTGTGACCTTTTGTCACGAGTCCTCGTCTCAATCGGTCCGGTTGTGTTGAGAACAGTCGAAGGTCTGCATGTGTTCCACTGTAAGTGTGTCGACGTACTTGTTGATTGATCAAGGTCTTCAGCCGAGACGGTTGGAGGCTATTGGTGTTCGTGGGACCTACATAGTCAGAGAAGAATTAATTTGACCCGAAGTATAGGTACTATTTCTCGTTGGTCTCATCATCCCAATCCCTAATCTTTCTGTTTCGTACGTCTACCACTACGTTAAGTTGGGAGTTTGACGTTGCATGAAAATTTTTGGAGTTAACATGAAGGAACCAGAACATTTCTTACTGATATAATTAATCGTATTTTCGACCCAGGATGCTAAGGTACGTCCCGCCGGGTGATTTCCCAAGTATCCCAGTGTTTCTCAGTCTGTCTGACTTCACTGAATCGTTCGTACGTGCAGGAGGATGATGCCATCAAAATACTGACGTTTGTCGAAAACTTTCAAATATATATATATATATATATAAAAAAAAATCAACACCATTTTATGTGTCCGTTTTAAATGGAAGAGGTGATGAACATTCCCACGTAAAGTCACCGTAATTCATGTAAATGTGATATCTCGTTGGTAGGGGTCTTGGGTAGTGGGTAGAGGTCTCGAAAGAGTAGTCGGGTTTAACTTTGAGATACGGGTAATTTATTATTTAGGGTAGAGGGACGAAGGAGGAGTGGGGACCGTTCAAGGTAAGATGACTTTCATATAGAAGAAAAAGTAGACACTGGATTTTCATCTCCAATCAGGAACCCTGAAGGGACCAACAGGTCACCAATTCTTAGTGGAAGGTTCCTCTGCACCCAAGTTAGGGACGAGTCCCTTGATTCTAGGGTGCACGGTGTCCCATTGATCCGGATTCGAGACATTGATCACTTTCGGGTACACGACTTCTAGACCGTGTCGGTTTTTTTTTTTTTTTTTTTTTCATCTCCAATAAAGACCCGACAATTGAAGTAGTTTTTTACTTCTCATAGCCTCCGATCACCGGGTCCGAAACTAGGGACAGCCACTCACTGATTCCTCTGCGAAACTTCACTCTCTTTCCGGTAGTACCTTTTACAACATCGACAAACCCCCCGTCCCACTCCCCGACGGACGCCCTCCTCCTCCCCCTCCACCAATCAATTACCGGGAAACGCCCTTGTTCACCTTCCCAGAGGGAGGTAGGAGTGTCGGAGTAAGTCACCTGTGACGCCAGGAACCGCGGGTACTGTCTTGGACGGTAGTACGGTACGTTCGTCCCCGACTCGGTGAGTGCGAGGGACTCACAGGACTCCATTCTCCCCGCCCTCGAAGACCGTTCAGCAGCACCCACCTCTGTTCACCCACCCCCACGTGGACTGCAGTCGAAGGAGGACCCTTTCCTTTCCGCTGGACTCTCCGTCCTTCGTTCCACTACTCCTCCTCCTTCCGGGAAGCTCCCCCCGGCACTCCACCCGAGTCCCGTTCAGGTCTAATATGCTCAGGAACTACCCGGGTGTCTCTCAGGTGAGTGACACCTCCCTCTTCTCTTTTCCCCCTGTCGCGGTAAAAGTATTCTACTCGGGTCAGACAGATGTGTCCTATTTGAGTGTCTTGTGAGAGTAAGACTTTTAGCTTGAAAGTCCGATACAAATCCACCCATTTCTGTCGTAAGTCATTTACGACTGTACCGAAGACAGACTACGGGAGAAGTTTCGACCTCCGTAGACAGTGGTAATGTTTTCTAAACGTCCTGTGTTAATTTTCCCTACTGAAACGATTACTCTTACTTTTGTCTCAGTTGTAAATCTTTATTTTACACCTTTGGGTAAACTTAATACCTTACTCGTTCTAGTCTAAACAAAACAATTTACTACGGTACTCCCTCGTCTGGAACAAGTGTGACCATTGGTCCTGGAGGGAACTTCCCTTCTTGCACAGGTTTTGAGTGTACCACAGGAACCTGCGTGGGACGGACGAAGAGATCCCTAGCTAACTAAAAATTTACAAAACGAAAGAGTTCAATCACGACCGCAACCTCGGTGGTAGTCTCTGTTTGCTCCTTTCTCTCTACCTACGTTTCTTCCCACTCCCCCAGTACCCACTCTTTCCTTCTCTGTTTTGTGTCCCAATTCTCTTCACCATCAAACTCCAGTCTATTAGAGTGGTGAGTGAGATAAAAGTATCGTAACGTGAGACTGTGTTCGGAAGTGTCACAAAAGGGACGTTCTGGGTTCAACTCCCAGTTCCCTTTGACATCTAACCTTTTTCTTAATGAACGGAGCAGTCTTTTTTTTTTTTAGAACGTTTTGTTTACTTTATATGCCCGTCCTCGTCCCTTCTACTTAACAGACAGTGTCAGAACTAGATTCTGTATGAACTTCTCTACCAGAACCCTTCAACTTGAAAACGTTTTTAAGATAAAGATATCAACTGAAACTGTTGACACTTGTCCGAGTACTTTGGTCTCATGTGTTTATAATTCACTACATGAATTTTGTAGCGTTGTTTTATCGTAGAAAATCCGGTTTCATTAAAGCTAAGTCAAGAGATCCATCTGGTCCACTTTTTGTAAACAGACCGGAGTTGAAAGTCTACCGAGTTTTTGACGTTCTCACCACTTTTAGAAGTCCTTATGTTTGGCTAGACTCCAAAGACGACTGTAACATCACAAATAGAGGAGACCGTCCTTCAGAAGGGACTCCGTTGATGTTTTCATGGTCAAACCAGACTATCATAACAAAAGGTGTCAACTTAACTATTTTTACCCATACCACTCTGACAAGGTAGATCCACGGTCCTTCGAGTCGTCATTTCTTAGGTGGACGGTTACGTCCTCTGCGGTCTCTGAACTCAAGTTAGGGACTCGACCCTTCCCGGGGACCCCTCCTTTACCGTTGGACGAGGTCATAAGACCGGACCCTTTAGGGTACCTGTCTCCTCGGACCACCCGATATCAGGTTCCCCAGCGTTTCTCAGCCTGTGCTGTCGCGTACGTGGAAATGGAAATAAAATCCAGATTTTTTCCCGCCTTTTCTACCTTGTCCTGTTCTACGGATCTGCTACTTTAAATAACTTAACAGTCTTTGAGCGTCCTACCGTAAAATGTCGTGAGTCTCATAGATTTAAGGTTCTATTCTTATGGTATAAATGACCTTTTCTTCTTGATCCCCCTCTAAGTAAAACCATATTACGGTATGTGAAGTCCTCAAGTCTTGTGTTCTCATGTTTTCTTTCACGACCCTTGTTCCAATCTGAAAGTAAGAATGTAAGACGAGGGGGCGTTCACAAAATGACGTACAGTTGTTACATTCTTCTAATCTTTATTTTGTAGTTTTTGTTATAATCCAACGTCGTAGTTAAGAAGAGAATTAACGTCGGTAATTTAATTTTCTACGAATCAGGAACCTTCCTTTCAATACTGGTTGGATCTGTCGTATAAGTTTTCGTCTCTGTAATGAAACGGTTGTTTCCAGGCAGACCAGTTCCGATACCAAAAAGGTCATCAGTACATGTCTACACTCTCAACCTGACACTTCTTCCGACTCGCGGTTTCTTAACTACGCAAACTTGACACCACAACCTCTTCTGAGAACTCCCAGGGAACCTGACGTTCCTCTAGGTTGGTCAGGTAAGACTTCCTCTAGTCAGGACCCATAAGAAACCTTCCTTACTACGATTTCGACTTTGAGGTCATGAAACAGGTGGAGTACACTTCTCAACTGAGTAACCTTTTCTGAGACTACGACCCTCCCTAACCCCCGTCTTTCTCTTCCCCTGTTGTCTCCTACTCTACCGACCTAACTTAGTGGCTGAGCTACCTGTACTCAAACTCACTTGAGGCCCTCAAGCACTACCTGTCCCTCCGGACCGTACGACGCTAAGTACCCCAGAGTTTCTCAGCCTGTGTTGACTCGCTGACTTTACTTGACTTGACTTATTGGAGAATTTTGTTATAAAGAAACTTTGTTAGGGACAGTCGTCGTTAGTTCCATCTACAGAATTCTCGTCGAATTAACAGACATACAGAATATTAAGTTTTATATCTTGAGTCAAAAGTTTCGTGTACTTTCGGGAGAATTACTCGGGGTTGTATCTACAAAAAGAGACAATTAACATATTAACCCCTGAAAGGAATGTACGGGTGTCAAGTAACAAATATAGGTTCTTTAAAAGGACTTTACATTGACAAGGGAACTTTTTCTTTCCGACTGTTAAATTTAAGGGTACAAATCATTGTCAGGACATCACATGAGTTCAAGTTAAACAGGAAGAGACATACAAATACCTCCAGAACATCGACTCCGGTACCCGGAACACGTACACTCCACCCTTATCTCCCACTCTAACTCGGGTGCCAGTCGTACTCAAATAAGGTCGACTAGTCTGACCGGAGACAAAAAAGGACGAATGTCGAGTAGTGACGGTAAGGTAAAGACGACACGGGTACGAACTCTGAGGGTAAATGTCCCAAGGAAAGGTAGAAAGAGAAACAGGTCAAAAGCGAATACGACCAGGGGCCCGACGGTTGTGGGGCGGGGAAGCAAACAGGCCGTGTAGCCGTCAGCGAGGACGAGGAGGGTGAAGGGGACCCTTGTGGGCCACTAAGAAAGAGGATTTCGAGCAGTATGAAGTGCGGTGAGGAAGGAATTATCTTCTTGAACGTCAAGGGACTTCCGTTCCTGTTGTAAAGAAAAGAAAAGATACAACAATTCTAAATAAATAGATAAACCAACACGACCCAGAGTCAACGACGTACGGTTGAGAACCCCGAAGGGGTCACCGAGCCGCCATTTCTTAGGTGGACGGTCACGTCCTCTGTGTCCAAGTTAGGGACCCAGCCCTTCTAGGGGACCTCTTCCTTTACCGTTGGGTGAGTAGTCATAAGAACGGACCTCTTAAGGTACCTGTCTCCTCGGACCGATCGATGTCAGGTACCCCAGCGTCTCAGTCTGTACTGGATCACTGATTTGGTGGTGGTCCCCTAGAGAATCAACGTCGTACACCAGCACAAGGGACTGGTCCCTAGCTTGGGCCCGAGGGACGTAACCCTCACACCTCTGAGTCGGTGACCTGGTAGTCCCTTCAGGGTTCCTGTTGTAAAGAACAAGGGACATCTTCGGGGGCAGGATGACGTCCCAGGAGTTATACATACACAAATTAACTTGTGTTACCCTACCTCCCTCCTCTTTAGTCGGTCTCGTCACGGGACTGGACTTTCACAATGTAATCTCTGTGCCACTCCGACGGAGGTCCACCGCGTCACCATTTCTTAGGTGGACGGACGCGTCCTCCTGTGACTTCACTGAATCGTCATCGTATGACACGGGTCGAGACGACTAGGTTAATTCCATGACCACAACCACATAATTAATCTCACGATATTATAGCACTCAATTGATACTTTTGAACAACGTAACGTTAAACAAAACCAACATTTCTAAACGGGACCTTCGTTCTCCTCATTTACTTGCTCCAAACTGTTTGAATACCAATTACCCAATACCCCCCCTATTTGACTCACTGACCCTAACTGTATACGTATGACGACGATTCAGCGAAGTCAGCACAGGTTGAGACACGTTGGGGTATCTGCAGTCGGGTGGTCCGAGGGGTCAGGGACCCTAAGAGGTCCGTTCTTGTGACCTCACCCAACGGTAAAGGAAGAGGTTACGTACTTTCACTTTTCACTTTCACTTCAACGAGTCAGCACAGGTTGAGAATCGCTGGGGTACCTGACGTCGGATGGTCCGAGGAGGTAGGTACCCTAAAAGGTTCGTTCTCATGACTTCACCCCACGGTAACGGAAGAGGTGTATACGTGTGATCATATATATTTTGTCTATTGATTATTCCTGGATTGAGGTTATGAAACCGGTGGAGTACGCTTCTCAACTGAGTAACCTTTTCTGAGACTACGACCCTCCTTAACCCCCGTCCTCCTCTTCCCCTGTTCTCTCCTACTCTACCAACCTACCGTAGTGGCTGAACTACGTATACTCAAACCCACTAGAGGCCCTCAACCACTACCTGTCCCTCCGGACCGCACGACGTTAAGTACCCCAGCGTTTCTCAGCCTGTGCTGACTCGCTGACTTGACTTGACTTGACTTATTCCTGAACCTCGTGTCCTTTAAGATGAGTTAGGAGACAGTACCGGATGTACCCTTTTCTTAGATTTTTCTGACCCATATACACATTGACTAGGTGAAGCGACAGGTCGTCTTTAATTGTGCCGTGACATTTAGTTGATATCAGGTTATTTTCAACATTTTTCTCCTTCTTTCTTATTACTTACTCCTGCAGTCCCCACTGCGTCTCTCTTCCTTCCTTCCTTCACGTACTCTCCTAGTTCCCCAGTCTCCCCGGCACGACACGACAGATGTTCAGCATTTTGTGTACCGGATTTTATCGATGGGTCAGGAGCAATAGATTAATACAGATTAATATACAAGAACCAGGGTCCCTTCACCCTCAGTCCGTGTATGGGGCCTGTTTGGTGAAATCTTTACACCAACCTCTGTGTCGAGAACACCTGCGCCATGTGTGTGGGGGTGGGGGGCTAAGGCCGGTGACTCCTATTAGGTCCTATTAGACGTCTACAAAAGGAGAAGTGGACAAGTGGTCGGGTCTCTTGAGACCCATAGTCTCTCCGACCCCGTGAAGTTCCCTCTGAACGAAAGTTTCCATTCCGTCGTTGAGGAGAAACGACGAATCATTGAGCGAAATGACTTAGAGTCAGAGAAATGTGAAGTAAACGTGTTCCGAGCGACGTGTCGTCCTTTCAAGAAACTTCCGATTTGAGAAGAGGGTCGGGACGTCTGACAATCCGAAGGACCCCGTCCCGTCGGTTTCACGACGGGTTACGTTTGAGTCCGGAGGGACCAACGACCGGGAGCCCCGGTACTCCAGTCGTGTCTATCCTAAGAAGACACTCGGACACTCCAGGACAATAGGGGTACCCTTTTCGTCACTCCTTTCCCGACCAGTCTACCGACTACCCCCTTCGGGTCCCAGGTCCCGATCAGTCGTCTAACCGGGGCCCTGGAGCACGAGACCGTCGGAGTTGACACTCGAGTCGGGCGGAATCCCCTCCTTAGGCTCTCGATGTCATTTCATGTCACTGTTCTTTGGACACGATTCCATAGGGACCCCTTCTTTTACGGGGCTTGCACGTCGATCGTTAAATTGTCTCATAGTTTTGTGTATTTACACTCCAAATGTGATAATAGTTTTCCAGGAACGTCCACTTCTCCTTTTTTCGTGTCTAAAGATTTTATGGGTGGTTGTAGTTTGTACGTTCCAAGTCTCTTTACTTTACCTCACAAGTTTTACGTCTCTTTCTCCGACCCGAATCGAAGTACTACCGAGTCGCCCATTTCTTAGACGGACGTAACGTCCTCTGTGTCCTCTGTACCCGAGTTAGGATCTCAGTCCTTCTGGGGAACCTCCTCCTTTACCGTTGGATCATACGAACGGACTTTTTAGGGTACCTGTCTCCTCGGACCGTCCGATGTGAGGTACCCCAACGTTTCTCAGTCCGTACAGAATCGTTGATTTGTATGCGTGTCGTGTGTGTTTTATGTGTATTAAGGTGGAGATACAATAAGGGTCTCAGGACACACCCACGTCCAACATATTTTTACACGTTACTTTATATAGACGATTTTATAAGTAGAGAACAGATAAAGCAAGGTTATGTTTTGAAAAAAAAAAATCTCTTGATATTCCAGTTCACCGAAGAGTAATTTTTATTAAAGTTCAAAAGTGTTCTGAATTCTCGTCATAAAAATCTTTCTTTACTTCGAAAACTGGTTTATAAAGTTTAAAACTGGGGAGATGACTTTTTTTATTTACCTAATTTTTACGGAAAACTTCCCGTTAATGTGATGGAACCTTTCCTTCCATCTATAATTTCATTAACAAACGATCTTCCTCTGATTCATGGGTTTTCTTTACTTTCTTGGTAATTTGATCTTTTATAGAATGGAACTCTTCAACTCCTTTACTTGTACAGCCCACTTATTTATCCCGACAAGCCGTCATGAATATAAAAATTAGTCAAGGTAGATAATTTTTTTTCATGTTTTAATCGTATATATCCTAAATTAAATGGTTCGATATAATTCGATTTCCAATAGAGGGGTTGAGAAAGAAAGGAATGAATGATGAAGAACTTGGCTCCGATTTGTCGATACGAAACACGTTGTAAATACTTGAAATGTATTCCGAGGAATGATTTATTTTATTTCTTCGAGAACGTTATACGTTAGGACTTAAATTAAATCAATTAACGGTAGTACTTTATTTTCACTGTCAAATTCATTAAAATTGACCTCTTCAGTCACACAACGACAAGACTTTACGTTCATTCTTTTACGGAAATTAGGAGAGGAAATTTCAGTTTAGTTCTGTTTCCAATTACGAATCAAATGTAGAGATATTACTAGAATGACCCTTTATGTCTTCGTAAACTTTGATAAAGACGTCTTAACTTTTCATCTTTATTTGACTCCGTGATAGAGTAATAAAAAGGGAAGCTAATATTTTAAATGTTTCGTTCATAAAGTTTCCCTCGTGCATTGTAGGGGGGGGTGAGGGGTTTTTTACAAGAGTCCAAAACCACCCACCAGTAGACTTAATAAATAAACGTCAATAGTCGTTCCGTTTTTCATCAAAATTAAACATGTTTGATTGTAAATGTCAGAAGACCTTGTACAGTACTACGTCTTTTACAAATCATTTTAGACAATCTTTAAGGTTCGTAAGAATACTGAGGGACTGAAGGACTTAAGGTGAAAGGAATCTAAAAGAATAAACGGGGTAGTTTCGACTGTGAGACCTTAAAAATTCTTCGTGTAACCTTTAACGATGAAACCTGTCTGTAGTCTTCCCGTCGTGAAGTATAAAATACTTTATCGAGATCAACTTTTGACCTTTGTTTTTGCCAGTAAGTACACAATTGATATCACCGTTGTTGTTATTTTAGCCTCAGACCTTGAGATCCAAACAGAGTTCGCACTGCCTTTGGACCAGACGGAACAAGGGAGGACAGATCGAGTCTCGACTGTGTGTGCCTTTACGAGGTATTTATAAACAATTTACTTAATTAAGGTTGCTCAGGTACTGAATGTCTACCAATGTGATCCTGCAACACCGGATTTGGGAAAGTAATCTATAAGCACGAGTGTTGCTGACAAACTTCTTTACTTTAACTTAAAATTTTCGTCTACTGAACGTCAAGTATTGGGTCCCGAAGACAACAGTCACCGTCCGTACCCACTTATTACCAGACGGACAGGGGTTCGAACGTACATTTTCCTTTAACTTAGGACGGAGAAATAGAAGACAAATAGGAAATGTTGGGGGGACGTACGGGGTCGAGAACAAAAACCAATTATTTTGCAGGTCGAAGAAAGTGTAATACTTAAAACTAAAAACTATCTAGATGGTCGTCTTAATGACTAAACCTTCGTGTCGGCTTCCATTGACTAACGGCTCCAACAGACGAATCTTCGCATTGACACACATACAAATTTTATCACTGGTAAGTTACGGAATTAGAAATCTAATAAAAAGAAGTCGATAAAGAGACATGTGTATTCTCATTATACTCTTTCGGGAGATCCTAATGTGTTCTGACCTTTTTACCCAGTCTTCTTTTGGACAAGGGAAGTATATAAGTTGTAATATAATGTAAGAGATTTGTGTACAGTTACACAATTTAAATTCCCTTCTTGTCATCACCAATCTAAAACTCTTGTCACAGTATTATCAGTATTTCGACAGATAAAGTGCTCCTTTTTACCTAATCACTACTGTTACGTATTGAGAAAGATCTGTAGAGAAATTTATCTCTTATTTTCAATGATTACGAACCTAAATAGCGAAATCATATCCCATCAGTCTGACATGTAAAGTCGACGAGGGTACTTAAAACAGGACGTGTGCTCTATCCTTTTAGGTGTACTTCATCGTGTTAGAAGTCAGGTGCCGTAGCACAAGTGCCAAACACTTCTACCACAGTAAACTGGTAGAAGTGTTTGCGACACGTACGATTCAACGAAGTCAGTAGAGACTGAGAACCGCAGGGATACCTGACATCGAGCGATCCGAGGAGACAGGTGTCCTAAGAGGTCCGTTTTTATGACGCCACCCAACGGTACGGAAGGAGGTCCCCTAGGAGGGCTGGATCCCTAGTTTGGACGCAGAGAATCTAGACGACGTGACTGGCCGCCCAAGAAATGGTGATCGCGGGGGACCCTTCGGGAGTGTTTACGCTGGGAAGGGGTAAAACTCACTGTTCGTTGGCAGAGGACTCGCGGACGACCGGTAGTGGACTCAAGGGGGGACCAAAAGGGTTGCGACGGTCGTCGGATGGAAAGAGAGTGGACTTAGAATAGACACACTTACCGTTCCTGTAATGAATTTTAATAGTGTCTTTGATTGAGAGGAAACAGAACCGAGTACGTCCTGGTGACGATCGGAAATAAAACTAAGGTGACTTAAGTAAGTAAGTAAGTCGTAAATATAACCCACGAATGGTTCGGGACCTCTAGTTTTGGACTTATTTTAGTTACCCTTCTGTATCTTTCTGTTCTGTCACCTTACACAGGATTACCATAGGGGTTTAGATGGGACCGGTTTTGGTGTGAGAACTAGGAGTAGGTAGAAATGAGGAAAGGTCAATTACCAAGAGAGGTGGAGTGTAAACTAAACCCAGAAAGGACCTGAGGGTATAAGTTAAGGGAACGACTCAGTTCAATTAAAATAGAAATGATAGAGGGAGTTAACTGAGAGTTCTAGGGTGTAGGATATCGGTCGGTTTGATCTGAGGAGGTATAAGGAAGGTATGTGGTACAGGTTCTGACTGGTACAGGTTTGAGTCCGAGTTCTAAGAAGAAGATCTTACAAGAAGGAGAAGAGAGACGTACAGGTTTAAGAATAGTGAGAAATGGTGATCGATTTTACGAACGGAGGAGGTCCATCGGAAGGACTTCAAGAGGAAAGTAAGTTGTTGGTAACTAAAAGTTGATACAGTTCGGTCCACGGTGAGACCTAACACCGAAATTTCTATTTTCTAAACCAAGAACGAGAGTCCTTCGAGTCTCTGAACACCTTCTTCACCTACTCGTCCGTCCATAGTAGTACACTATTACTAGTACCCCATCTTTCGTTCCTCCACCCTACGGACAGGACTGGACGTCTACCTGTCCATTACGAAGACACACCTCCACAAAGAGTCGCCAAAGGTTCCTATGTGTCCTCAGTCATTCTCTTCTTTCCCTGAGTGTCATACCGTCTGTCTCACTGGTCGTCTACGTTTCGTGTTTTGTGTTTTTACTGAACCGATAATTTTGACGGTCCGCCCGTCCGTACCTTAGTCGTTCCGTCATCTGTTCCGATCTCTCCTTCCCTCCTTAACCCATTGACTCCCGGAACGACCAGAGTACTTCCTAAAGCTGTAAATAGGAGACCCGCTAGGTGTCGGTCTTTCCTAAAAAAAAAAAAAAAAAAAAAAAGAGAGTCTAGATTCCAGTCCACTTCTTACACTTCTTCGTCTTCCAAATCACTCCTTCTGTCTTTATTGGAGTTGTCCTTTACTACTCCCGTACCTGAGTAGTGAAGAGTCACACCAAGGGTATGGTCGATGTAGTCATAGTGGACCTGTGGACGAATACAACAAATCAGGGATTCAGCACAGACTGAGGAAACACTGGGATACCTGTCATCAGACGGTCCGAGGAGACAGGTACACGAGCGGGTCCGTTCTTATGACCTCACCCAACGGTAAGGAAGGGGTCTCTTAGAAGGACTGGGTCCCTAGCTTGAGCACAGAAGACGTAACCGTTCCTCTAAGAATGGTGACTCTGAGGTCCCTTCGGGTCCTGTACACAAATTATTCTTGTGTTTAAGAGCCCGGAGTGAGGTGTGGATACCTTAATCTTCTTTGAGACCTCCACCCCGGGTAGTTAGACGCAAAATTGTTCGTACGGTCCTCTGAGATTCCGAGTTGTCAAAGTCTTTGTTCCTTACTTCAAGTACCTTCCCTTTTGTCTACCTCTCTAAACCCATGTAATTCCTCCCTCTGACGACTCTGAACATCGTCGACCGTCGTATTCCCTTCCTCTCCCGTACCAGTCACCTCGAAGGAAGAATCAGGACCGACCCCAGATTTGTACACCACCATGGGTAAGCACCTCTACCCTTGTGACGTCCTCCTTCGTTAGACGGAGGTCTTCCCTCCCCTTTACCCAAAGCAAAACTTGTAGTAACCGATCTCTACTGTAACAGAAGAAATTGAAGGACGTCGTGAGGTTCTTAAAGGGTCCTGTACGAGGCAAATGCAATGTAATATCGACCCAAACACAGGACCGAAACTTGGTCTACCTTTCGAGGAACTCCCACCACCGGTCTAAAATAAATAGGGGGTCTTCGGTTCGGGTCCACGGATGTATCTTATGTATGGACATTGACAAATAAGTTATTTCATGGGCGAGACCCCCCGAAGGGCTCACCACAATCACCATTTCTTGGGTGGACGGTTACGTTCTCTGCACCCAAGCTAGAGAACCCCACCCCCCATAAGGGAGTCTCCTCCCGCACCGTGGAGTGAGGTCATTAGAACGAATCTCTTAGGGTACCTGTCTCCTCGGACCACCCGATATCAGGTGTCCCAACGTTTCTCAGCCTGTACTGTCTTCACTGAATCGTACGTACGTGTCTGGGGGAGATCTTTTTGTAAAAACCTCAATTCTTTACATGTCAAGTGATTTCTGTCTTAATAGTGGTTCTGAGACTTAAATCCGAAAGACCCTGTCTAAACACGTAAGTAATGGCACCACAGTGTACCTCGATTGTCAAAATGATACAGTGGTAGATCCTACATTGTTGTGTTTTGTCTGATAGGAAAAGACTCACAAAAGGTCCGATAGTGACTTAGTTCTACGAGAAATGCATGTATAACCGTAAAGTAGAAATTTACTGAGGTACGCAATTGATAGTAGGTTCCAAATGCCCAATTCTTTGTCTCCGTGTCTTTTCGACGTCTCTAACGAATACTAGAGTGGTGATGTTCTTCCACCTCGGTCCTAAAGTTGGGTTCAGATAGACTGTGGTTTTTACGACGACGAATAGTGATTTGATGTTAGAGGAGTAAGGGTGACGAAAAACTAGACATATATTGGACAATTTTACCCTCCTTCCCCAGCCAATCGTTTTATTGAGACCTCTGATTTCTCCCAAATATTTCTACTTAAAAGATAGAAAATACACTCCCCAACTTTTTAGTTTTCTTTCAAGATTGTCTACCTTTGTGTAATTTTCATTATGTTTATTTTCGTAGTTTTATAGTCTCTCTTATAAAAAATTTCAAGAGCCACCCTTTTATCACATTGTTCGGTCCTTACTTAAATTTTATGATGTTTATTTTTCTTACTTTTTATTGAGACTTTACCTTACCTAGATTTTCTTCTTCAACTTAGTGTCGTGTAGACTCTTACTCTATCTCGACTTCAAATTTTCTTTCTCCGTTCTTAGTTTGTCTTAAATATTACGTCTCCTACACGGTCCGTCATCGAAAATTAGAAAACGAAAGTTGGATTGACCGACTCTACTGTCTCGTCTTTTGGAAATGGACGACAAGATACTTGTGTCGATCACTCATTTTCTGAAAGAACCCTCTATGAACAGTCGTCATTGACTGTCTCGTAACTGGGATGAGACTAGACTCAAGAACACAGTGAGCCTTTGTTGATCTACAGGGTATTAAAACGTGTTGTAGAATTTCTTTTCTGTACGAAAATGTGTAGTTTCGGTTTATTCCTCATCGAGTCTCCTCTTGAGGAACCGGGAAATTGGAGTCTCCGGTCCTTCTACCGACACCGGAGACCAATGGAAAGGGAGAAGGAGGACGTTCTTCTTTCGGGGAGAACTTCCTCCATCCTACCCGGAGGGTGGCAGTCGAGGAGGAGCGATTCCTCAGTCATATTGTGTACGGACGTTACTTCTACTGCTGGTGGTCCTCCTCGTTGCTACACTGGTTCCGTTCCTCCGACGTAGACTTGTCTCTTTTAGTTAGAGCACCGATGTCGAACTTGGTCTCCTCTTTTGTAAAATTAAAAAGTCTCGAACACCAAAGAGGGAAAGGGGGAGAAAAGAGACGTGACTCAAAAGTGATCGTCTGAGTCTAAAAACAAATATCCTGAGGTTCTATTCTGGAACAAACGTCGTGACCCACTTGAATCGGGACACCGCACCTCTACCTGAGTCGATTAAAACCAAACTGAGGTTTCAGGCCAACCTCGTCGAGACTACGGACACCTGTGTAGGGAGGATGAGATTCCAGTCCCTTGAGACTCCCAGTAAGATTCCTCTGAAAAGGTTTTGTAGAGTTCGTTGTCAATCCGAAGACCCTATTTACAGAAGTCTCCAAATTCCCTAAGAGCCCACTTTCTCCTTAAAAAGAACAAATCACCTCCTCAGGGAAATTAATTTCCTTTTAAAAGATTATTAATCTCGGAAAGGACGTTAATAAGAAGTGATCTTAACACGGACTCGTAGAGGACCTCTCAAAGGACGAGAGGGTGTTCTGTGTTTATGGACCCGCGGTGGTAATTCTCATATTGAGTCTTAAAGTATCATCCTGGATCTTTATACACACTTTTCGAGGACTCTTATAAGACTACGGGTACTACCAATTCTTGGTAAAAAAATGACTGGAGGGTGACGGGTACTTATTACAAGATAGAAGAATCGGATTGTAAGTTTCAAGAAACCCTAAACTAGGATCAAGTAAAAGTTAAGAATAAGAGGGTGTAGAAGAACTCGTAAACAAAAAAAAAAAAAGAAAAATTTCCCCAATATTATGAAAGGATTATTACAACGAATTTCCTAATTTTACTCTACATGTTTGTAGATCATACGACAGACTACGAGTTATATGTTGTTATTGTCATCCAGGAGTTACTTATAAGTAGTGTTGTTGTCACCACCCTGGTCGGAGTTTTTACTTACTCAGTTGGAAACGGAAAATTGTCTCCGGTCAACTGAGACGGAATCCCTTCGGACCCTCCTTAGAGTCACCGGGGTTCTGTCAAAGGTTCAGATTACACCAAAGAAAGTCACCCAAAAGAAAAGATCTCAACGTTACTAAACATCAGTGTCAGTCCGTACCTGACACGTCACCGACTCTCGTCACCCCTTCCCTTTAATTTTGTGGTATTTCTTTAAGACAAAGACTGCTTCTCCCATGCCGTGAGATCTTGTGTGACTGTATCCCCGACATAGGTGACAAGAAACTTATGCAAAGTTCTAAAATCGGTAAACTTACCGATCACTTGTCTCAGTGACGTCTACACCTCAAATATCACTTTCTCATCGGAAATGACCATACTGACTACCTTCACACATCCGACCAGGCGGTCGAGACTTGACACTGAGTCAAGACACCCTACGTTAACTCTCGGTGTTTGTGATGTTTCTCAGGGGACCGGTTGGGTCTGACCCTGTGAAATCCACTTTCGACTAGTTTGGCTGAAAAAACAAAACAAAAATTAATTTTCTTAAGAGTCTCAGAAATTTTACACTTATAACAACACTGAAAGGATCTCCCCCTGTTCCTCTATCGTAAAGGGTTTGAAAAATTCAGTACTATAAAAGTAAAAAAAAGGGGGTCACAGAATCCTCTGATTTAAAGAGTCCTTGTGTGAATCCCTTTACGACTATACTACCAAAACTGTTCCTAGGAATTGGGACCGCCGAGTCATCATTTCTTAGGTGGACGGTCACGTCTTCTGTGTTCAAGTTAGGGACCTAGCCCTTCTGGGGACCTTCTCCTCTACCGTTGAGTAAGGTCATAAGAACGGACTTTTTAGGGTGTCTGTCTCCTCGGACCGTCGATGTGAGGTACTCTAGTGCTTTGTCAGTCTGTACTGAATCGTTGATTTGTTGTTGTTGTTGGAATTGAGACTTTGAGGACACCACGAACTAGTTTTTTTATTTTTATATTTGAAAAGACCTGAGATGGGGTCTTAGAGGTCCTCTTCCCGATGTCGTTGATGTATTAGTATTCCGACACGACCCCCAAGGGACCACTGACTCACCATTTCTTAGACGGACGGGTACTTCCTCTGTGTCCAAGCTAGGGACTGGGTCTTTCTAGGGTGTTCGGCGTCTCGTTGATTTAGGTACATGGTGTAGATGACTCGGACGCGAAATCTTGGACCCTCGGCGTTGTTCTCTTTGACGGCGTTTCTCTTTAAGTGTGTGATGTCTCTCATCGGGAACGAACGGTTTTGATTTCTTTTCAGGTGTCGTTCCTTCTGGGTCGTGTCTGTTTTTATATAATTTTTTATTTGTAAAACAAACAAACAAACAAAATTTTTCTAGGACGACACGTCGGTCTCGTCTATAGGTGACGTAATCCTCCCACCGAGGACTTAAGCCCTCCCGGGTTCGAGTTCGGGTTCACGGTACCTGTCAGTCAAATAATATAAACCTTTCACTGAAGTAGATCGACAGAATCAAAAGAGTAGGTATTTTGTCCTTTAGCATGGGTGAGTGACCAGATCGAAATCCAGGTTTGTTTAATTTACTTTATTATCATTTTGCTAATCGTGTCTCGTCCACGACGATAAAGTCAGACCTTAGGAGGTATCGAAGGCATACCTGAAGGGACCACCGAGTCGTCATTTCTTAGGTGGACCTTTCGTCCTCTACGTCCAAGTAAGGGACCCAACCCTACTAGGGGACCTCCTCCTTTACCGTTGGGTGAGGTCATAAGAATGGACCTCTTAGGGTACCTGCCTCCTCTGACCCCCCGATGTCAGGTACCCCTCGGTTTCTCAGTCTGTGCTGACTTCACTAACTTGTGTGTGTATCATATTTATTTATTTTTATAAATATTTATTTATTTATTTATTTTTAATTTTAAAAATCATATTTATTTTTAACCTTTACATAAACGAAAGAGGTAGGAAATCCAAGTATACGGTTGTCAAAAACGGGAAGAGGTTGTCCTTACTTTAGTAAAACTGAAGAATACAGACACTATACGGAGACTGTATAACCGAAAATAATAGGAGTCTCGTCGTAAGACTTTCTATCCGAGTCTGGTAATTGTTTCTACCCATACTCAGAAAACCTTTAGTGTGGAGGACGGAAGACCTTTTGCCAAGAAATAGAAAATCCAACATGTACTAGAGACAAAAGATTCTTTCATAGATTTGATCGGGTTCGCTAAATTTAGACCAAAATCTCGTATTTAGTTTACTACAGTAGGACTCAAGGGTAATATACGGGACGTTTTCCAGGTTGTAAACCGGTCGTGGTCGACAGGTACAAGAAGACACCTCCGTCAAAAGATTTTATAATTGAAGTTTCCGTAAAGATAAAGAATATTCCCGTCTACATTACCCTAAAAATAACTACAACATTGTAAACGACAGAAGTACGAGAGAAAGGAAAAATTATTAGGGAAGTCCCAGAATAAGGTACTTTATCTAAAAACTTTCAGATCATGAGCTACCCAAACACACACATGCACACACACGTACACACACACACACACACACACACACACTCTCTCTCTACTGTCGATGGGAGGTCCCTCTTTACATACACACTTAAACTGAGATCGGGTCTCTCTACCGTAACACATACCTACGTTACTATGTCTACTAAGGTCAGAGGTCAGAGTATTCACCAATGAAAAGGTTTCAAGTAAACATTCAGTCATCAAACCTTGAACCTTGTGTAAGAGAGTATTTTCTTTACAAGCTGTACCACCTCTCTCAGGGCCCGGTCGGGTGCTCTCAGGTAAATTGAGCATGGCGTAGTTTCGTCTGAACAGTAATTGAGATATCTTGTTACAACGGTACCCTTGATGTAAAAGTCTCAAGATAAGAAAGCACAATTCTTGGTGACTGATATTTTAAAATTGAGTAGAGGATTTAGTGTATGAGGGGAAAGGAAGTTATTTAATGGTTCTTTTCCCTCGATAAGTGTGGTGTCTAATAAAGAACTTATAATAATCCAATTTTATTTTTAAAAAGAGATGAACAAAGTACGTGAAACTTAGAAATCTTTTTCCTACGTACATTGTTTCTTTCAAAGAAATTTGTAAGAACTGTCAACCAAAGTTCAGAAGGAACTTGATGAAGTCTGAACCCAAAGAACAGCACAGCAAAGGACCGAGGGGAACATACAGTGTCGGGTCAGTCGATCGAGGTCTCTCCGTTGACAGTGATAGGAATACGAACAAAATTGTAGTCTTAACAAACAAACGGAAAAGATGGCATAGATATGGAAAGGGAATTCAAAAATTTTTGAACGGAATATTAAATTATCCTTAGCCGTTATTGATTCATTACTTCATATAAGATCCAGTGTGACTGGTGTCCTTAGTCTTTACAAAGTTGATTAATGTGTGTCTAGTACCGTCTTCAACATATTTATATAGTGTCTTAGTGTCCCGACCTTTCTTGGAATTTTCTAACAGATCAGATAAGGAACCGAAGGTCTGTTCGGTTAGTAAGGTTTGTCTACTCTTGATTGGAGACAAAATCTCCTTTCCTACTGAAACCGAAATTGGGAAAGATTTTCTGAATTGTTAAACACATGGTAATCATTTAATAAGGTCTCTTCCGTTACCGTGGGGTGAGGTCATGAAAACGGACCTTTTAGGGTACCTGTCTCCTCGGACCACCCGACGGCAGATACCCGAGCGTACCACAGAGATTCTCAGTCTGTGTTGACTCACTGAAGTGAAAGTGAAAAGTGAAAGTACGTAACCTCTTCCTTTACCGTTGGGTGAGGTCACAAGAACGGACCTCTTAGGGTCCCTAGCACCTCGGACCACCCGACGGCAGATACCCGAACGTGTCTCAACCTGTGCTGACTTCACTGAATCGTCGTCGTCGTCATTTAATAAGAAGTAAAAATTAGATTCAGGAAGGGAAATGTCAAGTAGTATCCTTTGTTTCATCCAACTAAATAAATTTTAAGGTCTCACATAAGTTTATAGTATAAAACACGAACAAAAAGATCCCGAAAGGACTTGTAGAATCCCAGATTATAAGAGTAATGAAACGAGGGAGACCCAAAAATGTGAAAAGACGTCACCCTTGATTTCAGGTCTATGATACGAAACAATCCGAAATTCTTGACTCGTATTAAAGGTATGTATCCTTGAAAATTCAGATTAGACTATCGACTGACTTTCCGAGTTTTCTTTTGGTTTAAAAAATAAATATTATTGTAAGGTTATCATATCCGATAAATAATATCAACGAGAGAAAGTCCCTCATTTTTCCCGTATTGGTCGGGATTAATATAAAAAAGAAGTTAGTCTATTCCTTTAGTCTCTTGGATGGGGTACTTTTAATGACTATCTTACACTATAGAATTTTACAGTGGCTTATATTAAAAAGACAACTCGTGGATGGTGTCTTGAACATTCACTTTCTCACTTTCACTTTCAATGAGTCAGCACAGACTGAGAAACACTAGGGTACCTGACATATCGTGCACCCTAAGCGGTCCGATCCTATGACCTCACCAATCGGAGAGGGAAGAGGTCCCCTAGAAGGATTGGCTCCCTAGCTTGGGTCCAGTGGGTGTAACGTCCGTCTAAGAAATGGTTGACTCGATAGATTAGAGTTTTAAAAAAAACGAATAACGAATACTGATAAAACCTCTTCCTTTACCGTTGGGTGAGGTCATGTAAACGGACCTCTTAGGGTACCTGTCTCCTCGGACCACCCGACGTCAGGTACCCCAGCGCTTCTCAGGCTGTTCTGACTCGCTGAAGTGAAAGTAAAATACTGATAAATCTGGACAATGAGTCTCTGGGAAACTACCTTCGAAAGTTTCTTTACCCGTAAAACTAGGATATGACACCTTCTGTCATTTGTATGTCTGTAATATCGTTGTATGTCTGTAATATCGTTCACGACGACCGTCGGAATGTGAGAGTTTTGTCAGGATGGTAAGGGACACTGTTCTCTCTGTCCTTCCGATAACGTATCAGGGACACACACACTCCAAAACTTACGGACTTTCCATTTCTAGCACATTCTTTCTTCATCTGTATCATAATCCCAGAGTAGGATCATTTGGTACGTGGAACAAATAAGGGATTTAAATGGATCAGTGACTCACCACACTACCAATTTAAAGTACACAGTTAAACTGACCGGTTCCCTACGGGTCCAATTCGTCATAAAGGGCCACACAGATACTCTCGCGAAGACCTCCTCTACTCGTAAACTTAGTCGCCTGAGTCATCTGAAGGTAGGGGTCACACCCACCCGGAGTAGGTTAGGGAACTTCCGGGCTCATCTTGTTTTACACCTTCTTCCTCCTTCACTAAAAAAAAAGGACGAAGTGACTGACTCGACTCCGTAGAGTATAGCATAAGAGGACGGGAATGTAGTACCCTAAATGTAGCACCCGAGTGGACGAAGAGTCCGAAAGTGTGAGCCCGAGCTCGCGTCAGAGTGGTTACCGAAACGACCCGGAAGTTGAACGTCTACCGTCTCGCACCCTGAAGAGTCGGAGGTAGTAACGTATACACTTAAGGAGTATCATGTAGAGGTAAGGACAGACTGACAGGTAGATAGGTAGCTATAGACAAATAGAAAACTATCTATATAGAGGTAGAACGACCATGATCAGAGACTTCTCGGGACTGAATAGGACGACGAAGACAAATCAGTGAAGTCAACACAGGCTGAGACACCAAGGGTCACTTGACGTCGGGTGGTCCGTGGAGACAGGTCCCCCTAAGAGATCCGTTCTTATGACCTCGCCCGACGGTACGGGAGGAGGAGGTCCCCTAGAAGGGTTGGGTCCCTAGCTTGGGTCCAGAGGACGTAACGTCCGTCTAAAAAAAATGGTGACTCGGTGGTCCTTTCGGACGGGACTTAATATGAGAAGGGGGTAAGATTTATGGATTCTCCTGGTTTCGTTGAAAAACTCTGGTTCGATTGTTTGAATTGGGACATTTTACTAATACTCTCGTGATCCGGATTGAACAGGTGTGATTGTTTCGTAGAGTTACCTCTGATAGTTAGGATAAAACCACAGTCGAATGTTTTACCTTAGACAGAAGATTCGGAGGACCGTCTTGGGTCGTGAGGATAAGATGGTGGGCTTACCGGGAGTATACCCAGTCGCAGAATCCCATCTAAACAAGGGTCCTCCACCTCATTAAGAAAACGATGGTGACTTATCCGGTTCTCGACAAAACCGCGGAGTTCAAGGGGACTTGAATGGTATTATCCTTCGAGCACGGGGGTAGTTGGTTGGTCTAAGGACCGGGTTTCTCCCAAAAGAGAAATAATATTGGTTTTTTTGAATCCTGTACCCACTCCTTTACGTTTCCTTCTTTATAATTTTAGTTCAAAAGAATAAAAACGAGGGTTCTACAGTCGTAAGGGATATCGAGTCACCACATTGATACACTCCAAATTCGTAACGATTAAAATCGATTTGTCTGTTACTGGTACATGAGATAGGAAGTGACCAGAATTATTTTAATAGGGAAGTCCCTTTGAAGGACCAAATGTCTGAAGACAGTCTTGGGAGTTGAATTTAAAGGAAGGTGTGGCACCGTTTTTATGTCATACTATAACATTGAGACCATAAGTAAACCATCCCCACCTTCCCACAAGGCCTTCCGTGGATGATTAACACGTTTTCTTCGTTTCTGTTGAATGAACAAGTAAGAATCATTCGGACCAAAACAACACTTACAGACTGCACTGGTTTAACTTAGGCACGAAGAGACTGTTCTAAGAGTCTTCGTCCTGCTGCCAGGCTGAGGGTGTGAACGGGTGAGACAACATGTGGTGGACCGAGCCCTTTCCGTCGTGGACCCCTGCTTGCTCTCGTCTACTCTCCGAAACCCTAACTTTGTGACTCCTAAGAAGGGAGTTGACGTCTTACTATTTGTAAACCAGTTTGAGCGTTTCTCAGTCTGTGCGGAATCGTTGACTTCTTGTTGTCGTTTACTCTTCCCGGGTATGCTTCGATTGCTCTTACCTGTGTTACTTGGCCCTAAGAAGAAGTGTCACATTGTACTCTCTTGGCAACCTGAGGAGGTAGATGGGACTGTGAATTTTGACCATTGTAAAGTACGGTAAATCTTATAACTGACACTTCAGTGACAACAGAGAAAGAAGTCTTGTTTTATATATTTACTTTATATACTTATACTTATATTATACTTTTATAAGAAAACTTTCAATATAAAATAATCTTGTTAGACATCTCACGAACCCTCTTTATTGTCATTAAAGTTTTAACTCTGTATTAAATTTTCGTTATTTTAAGTGGGAAATTGCACATGTTAAGTCAGTCAAAGTCATATAAGTGTCTCAACACTTGGTAGGGGTGATGAATTAAGGTCTCGTGACCTTTTCTTTGAGGGGCTTCTTTGAGGTATGGGTAATCGTTAGGGAAGGTAAATGGAGTAATAGAACTAAGCGACTTTGATAGATGAGAGACAGAGATCCCAAAACGGATATCGAAAGGTTTTTAGAGTATATTTACCTTAGTGTCCTGTACACCGGAAAACACAGACCGAAGAAAGTGACTCGTATTACAAAAATTCCAAGTAGTCACAACATCATACTTAACCATAAAGTAGAGAAATATACCGGTTTATTATAACGGAACATACCTATCCGGTATAAAACAAATATACAAATAGTCAACTACCTGTAACCTACCAGAGGTGGAAAACGGATGATACTCGTTACTACGACACTTGTAAACAGAGATACAGAAACACATATGTATACAAAAACTAAGTAGAACCCATTTAGGAGTCTCATCTTTACGACCTAGTATACCATTGAGATACGAATTAAAAAACTTCTTGACGGTTTGACAAAAATTATGTCGACGTGGTAAAATATAAGGGTGGTCGTTACGTACTCTCAAAGTCAAAGAGGTGTAGGAACGGTTGTGAACAATAACGGACAAAAATAATAATAATAATAATATCGGTAGGATTACCCACACTTCACCATAGAGTAACACCAAAACTAAACGTAAAGGGACTACTGATTACTACAACTCGTATAAAGTACATAAATAACCGGTAAACGTATAAAAGAAACCTGTTTGACGGGTAAAATTTTAACCAATAAACAGAAAAGTGACAAAAAAAAAAAAGGTTTAAAAAAAAATTGTAAAATAAAATATAACCTCATATTGGACAATTGTTACAACACCATCAAGGTGCACCTGTCGTTTCCCTGAGTCGGTATGTATATGTACATAGGTAAGAGGGGGTTTGAGGGAAAGGGTAGGTCCGACGGTGTATTGTGACTCGTCTCAAGGGACACGTCATTCATCCTAGGACAAGTGATAGGTAACTCAAAAATTTCAAGACATAAAAAAGAATTAAACGTTTATATACTAGACGTTTATATAAGAGGGTAAGATACCTAACAGAAAAGTGAAAGAACTTTACAGTTTCGTATTCTAACATTGGAATTACCTTAGGTCAAATACATGAAAAAGAAACCAACGAACACGAAAGCCATAGTATAGATTCTTTGATAACGGATTAGGTTCCAGTGTTTCTATATGTGGACACAAAAGAGAATCTTCAAAGTATCAAAATCACGATTATAAGTCCAGAAACTAAATAAAACTCAATTAAGACACATACTACACTCGATCACTAGATTGAAGTAAGGAAACGTAAACTTATAGGTAGACGCAGTCGTCGTAAAAAAACTTTTCTGAAAAAAAAGAAAGAGATAAATTAACAAACCGTGGGAATGACTTTTGGGTGATTGGTATTTTGATGTCAAAATAAAGACCTGACGACCAGGATAAGGTAACTAGATATACAAATAGGATACGGTCATGGTGTCTTAGATCCAATGGTAAAGAAACAAGATTCAAAACTTTAGTCCTTCCCACTTAGGGACGTTGACGCAAGAAGAAATGGTTCTAACAAAACCGATAAGACCCAGGGAACGTAAAGGAATACTTAAAATCCTAGTCGAACAGTTAAAGACGTTTTTTCCGTCAACTCTAAAACTGTCCCTGACACAACTTAGTTATCTAGTTATATCCCTGATGACGGTAAAATTATTATAATTCAGAAGGTTAGGTACTTGTATCTCCAGAAAGGTGAATGACCTAAAAGGAAATTAAACAAAGTAACTATAAAAAGTTAAAAGTCACATGTTCGGGATATTAAGAAAATAAATAAAAAACTACGATAAAATTTACCACAAGGGACCATCGAATCACCATTTATTAGACGGACTTCACGTCCTCTAGACTCAAACTAGGGACCCAGTCTTTCTAGGGGACCTCTTCCTTTACCGTTGGGAGAGGTCATAAGAAACACACACACCCATTGTTTCAAAATATTTTCTCTGTCCTCTTTCGAAGACGGTATCTGTAGTCTTCCCCTGACTTTTTCACGGGGGAACGATCAAAAATAGTTCCGGTGAGGTCATAAGAACGGACTTTTTAGGGTACCTGTCTCCTCGGACCACCCGGTATTAGGTACCCTAGTGTTCTCAACCTGTGTTGAATCACTGATTTGGTGGTAATATTTACCTTGACGAAAAATTAAATTAAACACCTAATCGACGAGTGACCACCTTTATGTTGACTAAAAACATATAACTAGAACATAGGAGGTTGGGACTGTTTGAGTAAAATAATCGAAATTATCAAAGAAACACACCTAAGAAATCCTAAAAGTTATATAAACTAGTACAGTAGACGTTTGTCTCTGTCAAAATGAAAAAGGAAACATCATACCTACGGAAAATAAAGAAAAAGAAAAGATTAACGGTTCAATATTTTTAAGACTATCTGATTCTTCGTTAATATTTTTCATAGACGAATTTATAAATTTAGGGTGATTTCTGTAATAAAGGTATAACTTACGACCCGTAAGTTGTCATTAACTGTTTATTTTATTGGTTTTCTAAGGTAGTAAGTCGTGTATAGGTATTGTCTTCCGGTATTTTCCGAGTTTCAATCTCTCATATTATATTGTATAGATTTATATGGGGTTTGAACCGATACCTTACGTTAAACTTAAAAACGGAAACATTAATATCCAAATTAAAAGAATTTTACAAAATATCCGTCTCGTCGTAAAACATTTACACCTCGAAGTTCCGATTAACAGAAACCTCATTTTATATTATGATTATAGTGAATGAATCGTTGGTCAGGATATGGTAAAACTATATCAAGAAGTGTATATATAAAAAATTTACTCGTTATCAAACAAAGGAATCCCAGTCAGTATTATAGAAGAAAATACACAGGAGTACACACACACAATCAGCGAGTCAGCACAGGCTGAGAAACGCTGGGGTCTTTGACATCGGGTGGTCCGAGGAGACAGGTACCCTAAGAGGTCCGTTCTTATGACCTCACCCAACGGTAAAGGAAGAGGTTAGATACTGATGACCGTTTTTGTATCGAAACTGATCTACTTGGAAACAACCGTCTCATTACAGAGACGAAAAATTATATGATAGATCCAACCAGTATTGAAAAGAAGGTTCCTCGCTCGTAGAAAATTAAAGTACCGTCGTCAGTGGTAGACGTCACTAAAACCTCGGGTTCGTTTCTTTCAGAGTGACAAAGGTAACAAAGGGGTAGATAAACGGTACTTCACTACCATGGTCTACGGTACTAGGTACACAGGAGTGCCACGGATCTTTTACGGAACCGATGTATCACAGAGTTACCTGTAGCTAACCAAGAACCGTCGAGACTCCCCGAATTACATGACAAATTGTAATTGTGTTACTAAGGTGATTTGACATTCTGGTCCTATTAGAAGGTTATGTCGACTATTTACGATTATTTTCAGTAGTCCCATTTTTTCGGGTAGTTATATTATCCAGACAAGTTAGTCACTCGTGGAGTTTTCAGATAAGAGACCTTTATTGACATCTTCAAGTCTATCAGCCTACTTAGTAAATCAAGAATAGTACTATAATACTGGGTCCCTCCAACTTGACCCAAAGTGTAGATCACCTTGACGTGATTATCACAAACATTCAACCTAAAAGACATTATTGGTCCGACCCTCTATCTGACCCCAACACTATTTCGACGGTTTTATTTGTGTTGAAAATTAAAGAAACCCCTTAATTTGACAAGTTCTTAACCTACTTATGAAAAAAGGAACAGAGGATCCTGTCGTATCTTGTTGTTAAATCAGTTGTAAAAAATATTGATTTAACCACTGGATCTTCCACACTCAATGATGTATAATTCATGAAATAAGATTCTCATATTTTACATAGAATCTTTCAAATCTACTTCTTGTCTCCGTGAATCTTTGGACTCCACCTTTATTAAAGAGGACTTAAAGAACCAATTAATTATGTCACTCACACACGATTCAGTGGAGTCAACACAGGCTAAGAAACGCTGGGATACCTGGTATCGGACGGTCCGAGGAGACAGGTACCTTAAGAGGTCCGTACTTATAACCTCACCTAACCGTACGGGAGGAGGTCTTCTAGAAGGGGAGGGTCCCTGACTTGTTTGGACCCATAGGACGTAATATCCGTCTAAGAAATAACAGACTTGGTGTCGTATATTATGTGGTAGTTTTTATTATTGGAAAGAGTTTAAATCCCACCCCGAAAATTTAGAAAAGATTTTTGGATACCTTAAGTGACCTTTGACCGTCTAAATCAGTCCGGTCTAGTCACTCAACTAAACCCCCAAACCCTATCCACAATTTTAATTCTTACCCTTACTCAACGACGAGTAGGAACAAAAGTCATCTTGATATTTACACGAGGACTTCAGACAAAATGGTTGAAACAGTAGAAAAGACTACACATGAAAGACTTTACTACCATTTTTTTTTTTGTCCTGTCCAAAAATACCTCCCGACTGGGACTGGGGGACACGTCCGAGACACGGTACATTTAAAAAATTTTGGAAACAATTGTTATCACTTAGTTTATCGCATTGACGGAAGTGAGATCACTTAAATTTAAAAGTTTATTAAATTTGTAGTAATTATCATGGATTCACTAAGAGGACACACGGGAGGAGAAAGGGTATCTAGTGTCTAAGTGTGTTACTGTCTCAAACTCCAGATCTCCGTTACAGCTAATTAGGTAGGGGAAGGTTGAGGGAGGGGTGGGACATGGTGATCAGAGAAAGTAAGGGTGGGTGTCGGGATAGACACAAACTGAACTGATCTCGAACTATAACAGAAAAGTAGAGGAGTTCATGGGACACTCTACCTGATAAAAATCTGCTCATTGGTTCCGGCCTCTCTAGTAAACCATACAAGTTCCAGTGTTTCGATTTTTTCATGGTGCATTGTTGATTTTAGGTCGAATGTCGATTGGACTGGGGTTTTACTGTGAGATAAATTATATTATTTTGTAGTTTTCCACTTTTACTGGAAATCAAACCGAAGACGTTGTCTCTACGATAAAGAAAACAGTACAGAACTTACACAGGTCAGAGTAATTTACGATAACAAGTTGTCAGATGCGAGTGTTGGTCGTAGTAGCCCGTAATGAGTAGGTAATGAATACAGGGGTCTACGAGTCGACCTCGACTGTCCTCAGCTGACCGGAGAGAACGAGGAGGGAGTCCTACGTAAAATATTTCGATTACATTCAGACCTCACAGTCTCGTCGATTGTCCTCCCCTTCTCTTCCTACCTACATCAAAAGGGACTAAGGAAGGGGATTAGATAATATTCGTCAGTGTCGACGGAGTCTATAACACTGGGTGAAGTGATCTTTTCCTTTTTTGTCCTTCGTTATGCAGTATCACTTTACATATATTTTAGGATTTACGTGAATTTCACAGATAGTTCTGTTCGCTTATGGGAGTTTACCATTTGAATTGCTGACACTTTTCTACAGATTTCGGGAGAAGTCTAGTTTTAGGGGTAAAAAGGAGTTGTCTATAAACGGTTAACAATCCGTAAAGTTGAAATTACAGGGATAATAGTAAACGTGTGTTTAAAAGTTATGAATGAGAGAGACACATAGGATGTTCTTCGTGTGTTGTTTTTAGGAGGGAGAGGGTGTGGCGTGGGAGGGAGGACGTGGGGTTCACTAAGAAGTAAGAACCGTTGATACCAATATGCTTACAATACAGACACCAAAGATAAAATACCGGTTAAACATTTTCACTTCCCTCGAGGGTTTATAAAGTGAGTCACTGAATATATAAAAATACAACGGACGGAACATTCAAGACGTTTACGGTGTTTAGGGATCCCGGACTGTCCGAACGCACCTCGCACGGTTTATTTGTCTTCAGAAAGGTTTTAGGACTCGTGTTGTCATTGATGGTGGTCTACTGTAGGTGTTAAGTTATTGAAGGGGGTCCAAACTTTACCCCGTCTCTTTCTTCGGAAAGATCCATTTTTCGTTTGAACCAGACCTGGATCTAAAAAGTATCAGGTACTAATATCCAGAGAGACCCCTGACCAGAACAGCCTTCTTACTTGTAGTTAGGACGAAAGTTCAGAAACGTTTTGCTATAAATTATATCATACAATGTTCGACATCAAGGACTTACCGATATATAAACTTAATGGATACTTTGAAGATTTTGAGGCCTAAAGACCTGGGGTGAGACTCTGATTGACTTAGTCTTTCAGATCCTACTACTCCCAGCCCTCCGACCGAGATCTCTCCAAGAGACCCCGGGACGATGGAGATCCAGGCAAATCTTCTTGGTGATAACATCAACTGAGGATCGGAAGGTACGATTCGACAACCGACCAAGGCTTGTCGTAATACTCCCTAATACCACCCCCTCTTCCAACGGACGTACTATGACCTCTTCTCAGACCCACTTTCCGTGACACCACCTGCGGGGCCTTACGACGACAGGAGAGTAGGTATCAAGTTTCAGTACTGATTGGACTCTCTAGACGAGTGTGATGTCATTCCCGGGTGGGGGATCTTACTAATCTCTTGTTTACACGACCAATTACCCGAAGGGTTCACCACGACCTCTATTTCTCAAACCGACGGTTACGTCCTCTGAATTCTCTACACTCAAGCTAAGGACCCAACCCTTCTAGGGGGCCTCCTCCCGTATCGTGGGGTGAGGTCATAAGAACAGACCTCTTAGGGTGCCTGTCTCCTCGGACCGTCCGATGTCAGGTATCACAACGTCGCAGTCTATGCTAAAATCGCTGAATCGTACGTTCGTGCGTTCACGACCAATTGACTTACACGCACGTATCAGCAATTCAGTACAGACTGAGGAACACTGAGGTACCTGTCATCGGGTAGTCCGAGGAGACAGGTGTCCTAAAGGGTCCGTTCTTATGACCTCACCCAACGGTAAAGAAAGAGGTCCCCTAGTACGACTGGGTCCCTAGCTTGGACCCAGAGGACGTAACGTCCATCTAAGAAATGGTGACTCGATGGTCCCTTCGGGTTGATTTACACATCCAACTGACTTTAAGTATGATGTGTGGTAGTTTCGTAATCTGGGAATCATAGATATAATTCGATTTCTACTTCACTAAAAGAAATTCCTTATTTTCAATGAGACACTGAAAAGTCGTGGAGGTAAGGTACCAAGGAGTATGGTTACTCCCCTTCTCGGTATCGGTGCCACAGCACTCCAATCTAGAATCGTTGTCCACACCGCGAGTGACGGGTGTCCTAAACTCGTCAAGTTTAGGTAAGACACTTAGGGGTGGACTTTTAAAGGATCCTGTGACGTCACGGTCCTTGATCAGGGGAACGTAGAACCTCGGAGTTACAGGAGTAGATGTTCTCCCCAACAGTAGGAACAACAAGTCAGTGAGTCAACACAGACTGAGAAACGTTGGGGTACCTGTCGTCGTGCGGTCTGAAGGGACTGGGAATGATAAAGGATCAGGAACGAGTTTGAGTACAGGTAACTCAGTCACTACGGTAGGTTGGTAGAGTAGGCGACAGGGGGTAAAGAGGAGGACGGGAGTTAGAAAGGGTCGTAGTCCCAGAAAAGGTCACTCAGCCGAGAAACGTCGTCAACCGGTTTCATGACCTCAAAGTCGAAGTCGTAGTTAGGAAGGTTACTTATAGGTCCCAATCACGACCTAATATTGGGTCATTTACTATGAGAGAAGACTTCAATGATTTAATAGTTAAAGTTAGGTATGACAATATTTCTATAGTCAACCTTTACGGAATCTTTAATTGTATTCTAAAATTATAAAAGGGAACAGTTTATACCCCAAAAGGTCTACCGTAATCACCATTATTTCTTGGACGGATGGTTACGTCCTCTACTTTTGCTGTACCCAGCTAGGAACCTAGTCCTTCTAGAGGACCTCCTCCTGTATCGTTGAGTGAGGTCATGGGAACGGACCTCTTAGGGAACCTGTCTCCTCGGACCTCCTGATGTCAGGTATCCTAACGTTTCTCAACCTGTACTGACTTGCTGACTCGTGTTGTGTCGTCGTCAAATAGTGTATATAAGTAGTTTCTTTATCCTTTTTTCAAGGTCATTAAACACGACGGGCACCTAAGGTCGAGATACCCGTGAGTGTTAAGAGAAAACCTTAGAGACCGTAAAGACATATACAGGGTAAGAATAAACCCGAACAGTACATTATTTAGAAGGAAATACGAGAAAAATACGAAAGAAGAGGGAAGATGTCAAAATTGGTAAAGTTCAAGAGACAACAAAAAACAAAAAATTCTGGTAGTGGTTTGTGGTTTCAGACATGTCCCGAGTCGGAAGGTTATCACGACAGATCTTGAGTCGTCACTAAGAGTGACCGAAAACGGGTAGTTCAGTAAGATCCAGAAGATTGTCTACGTAAACAAAGGATTAGTGGTAGCTGAGAGGTTAGGGACCTGGGGGAGGTAAGATCTCCTCCTTTGTGTGTCCTGGGTAATTTCTTGAGAGAAAAGGGAGTAACGACGGAAAACGTACCTTTTGAGAAAGATGGGGGTTGAGAGTTTAGTGTAGAAGCATAGAAGATTAATAAGTATTGGGTAGAAGAAGGTCTTTGGAACGGTTTAGACTTGAAATACGAAAGAGGAAGGGAGGACGAGGATGAACTCTATCGAGGTACAGATTACGATAGGTGTCTTTCTGTTTATATCAACATGTTTAGCTAGACAAAATAAGGAGATTATCTAACCCAGATGGACCAAACACGTACACCTATTAATTATTTATAGACAGATAATTTATGTGTTTGACTACCCTACTTTTATGACATTTTACAACAAAATCTTGGTTATAACAGTGAAAATAGTAAACACGAATCAGCGAGTCAGTACAGACTGAGAAACGTTGGGGTACCTGACACGGGTGGTCCAAGGAGACAGGTACCCCTAAGAGGTCCGTTCTTATGACCTCACCCAATGGTACTGGAGGAGGTCCCCTAGAAGGGTTTGGTCCCTAACTTGAACCCAGAGGGTGTCACGTCCACCTAAGAAATGATAGACTCGGAGGTCCCTTCGGGTAAAATAGAAAAAATAGTAAATCTCCTACGATAAAACCGACAAGGGATGTTGACATTCCCTTTAAATAATGAAAGAAAGAAATGTAAGTATAAAACTTTGTAAGAAAACACAAAATCCGGTGTGAGACACCGAACGTCCTAAAATCAAGGAGTTGGTTCCTAGTTTGGATCAGGGGATCGTAACCTTCACGTCTCAGGATTGGTGACCTAATGGTCCCTTAAGGGACGTTGTGAAAATAAACGATATAATACATTCTCTTTCATACCACTTCACTTCTTTCAAGGGACCTGACTTTCAGTCCTTTGACTAAAAGGGGAACCGGTTTGATCAACTCACTGAGACTTGTACCCTGGAACTAGTTGTAGAGATCCGGTTTAAAAGGAGTACCTATTTGACCTCCATGACTTGGGTTACTAAAGTTCCAAGGAAGACAGGTGAAGGGTACTACAATTCCGTCCCTATATGTTATGGATGTCTACGAGTCATCCAATAAATTTACCGTAGGACATGGGGTTTATAAGGTGAGACCAGATAGATCACAGGAGTGGAGGTAGTACATGTTGTAGTAATGTGATAAAGATCCTTGCATTATGGGACGTGTGACATTACTGTAGGGTATGTTTCTTCGTTAAAAGGGGTTCCTAGGTCTTAATTAAAAACTTTCACTACTAATTTGGTAGTATCGACTTGAAACTTCATACGAAGTCTTTTTTTTTTTTCTGAAAGTCAAACTGATTTTTGAGTTAAAAGTCCACTGGAACCCACTCACGATAGTTATGATATCGGATACTTGTAAAAGTTTAAAGTTTAACTGTTTATCGTTCTTTTATATGAAATAAAAACCCCGAGGTTTTAGTGACGTCTACCACTGACGTCGGTACTTTAATTTTCTACGAACGAGGAACCTTCTTTTCAATATTGGGTGGATTTGTCGTATAATTTTTCGTCTCTGTAATGAAACGGTTGTTTCTAGGTAGATCAGTTTCGATGGCAAAAAGGTCATCAGTATATACCTACACTCTCAACCTGATATTTCTTTCGACTCACGGCTTCTTAACTACGAAAACTTGACACCACAACCTCTTCTGAGAACTCTCAGGGAACCTGTCGTTCCTCTGGGTTGGTCAGGTAGGATTTCCTTTAGTCAGGACTTATAAGTAACCTTCCTGACTACGACTTCGACTTTGAGGTTATGAAACCGGTACACTAAGTTTCTTGACTGAGTACCCTTTTCTGGGACTACGACCCTTTCTGACTTCCACCTTCCTCTTCCCCTGCTGTCTCTTACTCTACCAACCTACCGTAGTGACTGAGTTACCTGTACTCAAACTCGTTCGAGACCCTCCACCACTACCTGTCCCTTCGGACCACACGACGTCAGGTACTTCAGTGTATCTCAGTCTGTACTGACTCGCTGACTTGACTTGACTTCTTTTATATGTATAATCCTTTTCCGTGTAAGTCAAGATTAAGACACTGGAAGAAATACGAAGAAAGAGACCAGTCATACGTTTAGTGCCTTATGGACAGGTATTAGACCCATAGAGTAATGATGCCATACAATGTTTAAGATTTGAAGTTTGGAGTCAGATCGAGTACTCATACTTTATGAGTATACAAGTCGTCCTTACTCTTTACTTCAGATGTACGGCACCCCTCCTACGTTTTCAAAATCTCCTATTCGGTAGGATTTTTTATAAAATTTAGCAAACGGGTCCTGAACCTGAACGAACGTGTATGTGTACCACCCGGGTGACGTGAACACAAACTTTGGAGACTGATGAGAAGAATCTCGGGGAATTTGGAACAGGTACCAAAAATAATAGTTTTACTTTGTCTCTTTGGGTTATACCAATACAGTCAGAATAAACTGAGAGTGGAAGGACAGACACACATGTACGCACACCCGTACGGAGTATACAAAACAACTGGAGTTTCCGTGACCTGCACCACGGCGTCATCATTTAAACCTGGTTAAGATCGGTAAAGACCGTGAAGGAAGATACGATACATAAGTCACTAGGTTTTCAGAAATAATTTGTTTTAGGAGCCATAGTCTCAACACCTAAAAGGTCAATTCTCGTCTCTTCTTGAGTCCCAGGAGTTTAATCAAGACCTAGACCTCAACAAGGTAATGTTACTAATTAGTTAAGTCCACTAAAATATGTAATTGAAAACTTGGTCTTATACATTAAAACATCTTTGGAACCCCATCTATTAGAAAGATGATCTGAGTACGTATCAAATTAAGTGACAAGTAGGTACCCCAGCGTTTCTCAGTCTGTACTGATTCACTGAAAGTGAAAGAAAAGTCTAGATGTTGTGTAAAAGAGAATTAGTGTCCGAAGAAGTCTATTTTATACGTCTGTGAAATATAGTTGAAAATTCTGCACTTTCAGAGGAAGTTCAATTCGAAATAAAGAAATTTAGACGGGATACAATAAAAATCAATTCTTAAATCTGAGACTTGGATTAAATTTTTAAGTAAACAATATTACATTATCTCCTCTTTCATAACCATGTGACATGTAAAGCACTAAATATCGTCCTTGACGACCATACCCGGTTGGTAAGTCAAATCTTACCAAAAGAGACTAATGACCAACCCCCTTCTCAGTTTATAAAAGTAATGTCAGAAGTGTTCCCTTCTGATGGGAGTAACATTTATAATGTTTCTGATCCACTGGTCTGTGTGAACCAACGGTTATGAGGAGAGAGTAGTTTCGTGGTACATTTTTGAAATTCTGGTTTCGGAATCTAGGTGACAAGTAACACTTGGTGCAGTAGACAAAAAAGACAAATTTTACAGACTCAGTTTGAACCCTCATAGTTAAACATCGTTCTTGGAATAGGAACCTAAGTTTACTAGTAACAAATTCCAAAAGTATTGTTTTGGTTGTGAAATTTTTATCACACCGTCTAAACCCGTCATTGATTGGGATTGGTTAGGGTGGTCGGACATGGGTAATCCTCATATTGTAGGAGGGTGTTTCTGGAACCCGGACCGGTACGTCGAACGAAAACAGTTACTCTGTAATCGTTCGTGTTCGTCCATCTCCGAACTTTTCTTGAACGTATGACACCGACTTAGAACGATCAGTAACCCTGTGAAAGGGAGAATTGTACTGGGATCCGTTCCGAGGTCCTCCTATTCTCTGGGACACCTTATAACTTTTAAAACACTGACCAAAGTTGTCTATTAAGGACTCACGGTAAGTAAACTAATAACCGTTCTTCAATTAACTAATAACACTACTAGACTACCAGACAGAACCTGATCTCAGATTTAAGGTGTCGACGTCCTCGTGGAGACGAAAAGGAATGATGCCATAGAAGTCATGTTGAGTTACGGACCGTGCATCATCTATGTCTTATTTAGTAACAGTTTACCCACTTATGTTGTTTCTAATGTTAATCAGGGGACAGGACATACTTGAGTGTCAGATCGGTTCACTTGGTTGGTACCCGTGGTACACGAAACTGTTAGACACCGTTCTCGGGACAGTTCCTATACCATGTCCCTCTTCCTCACTACTTGAACCGGAACCCCTGAGTCCCTTCTAAAGTGTCTCACACTGTAAATTCGATACAGGAACCACGCACGTTCGAGTCAGTGAAGTCAGTACAGACTGTGAAACGTTGGGACACCTGATAGCGGGTGGTTCGAGGAGACAGGTATCCTAAGAGGTCCGTCCTTATGACCTCATCCAACGGTAAAGGAAGAATGACCTTATCAAACGGTAAAGGAAGAGGTCCCCGAGAAAGGTTGTGTTCCTATCTTGGACGTAGAGGCCGCAGAGGTCGTAACATCCGTCTAAGAAATTGCGACTCCGTCGGTCCTTCGATACGAAACTATAGAGATCTTTGACATATCGGAGTCAAGTCAGTAAAAGGGAAAGAGTTTTATAGGATGGTTTAAGAACAACCATCGATGGTTATTTCTTAAAAGATCGAGAGGGTCGAACTAGACAGAAGTCTCAACCGAAGAACCCGTAAAAAGTGTAAGTACTTATGTACACGCAACGGGTCCACTATGCGTTCCTCTTGTGTAGTACGTTTTAAGTAGTCGACAATTACAACGGGGGAGGACGGGGGACCCGAATTTTTCTGTTTCGTCCTTTTGACTCCTCGACGTCGGAGATTGTTGTTGACCCAACTTGAACTGATTTCTTAAAAGTCCTAGCGAAATACCGTATAGAGGTATATAGTCATTCCTGTGAAAACGACCGTCCATTGTCTTTTGGGTTGGGTTAAGTTTGTCGTTCTTTTTATATGTCCGTGTGGAGTAAAACAACACAAAATGAAATAACACGAAGTATCTATGACGAAAAGAAAAAAAGGTGTTTAACCTCCAAACACCGTTGAGACATGGGTCGTTCAGATAACCACGGCAAAAGGTTGTCGTAAACAAGTGAAACACAGAGACACAGTGTGAAACCATTAAGAGTTGTTATAAAGTTTGAAAAAGTAATAATAAGATAAAAATACCACTAGGTACTAGAAACTACAATGATGATGTTGAGCGACTTGTGAGTCTGTCTTCTATCGTAAAAATTTGTTATTTCATAGACTTTAGTGACGTCTACCACTGACGTCGGTACTTTAATTTTCTACGAACGAGGAACCTTCTCTTCAATACTCGTTGGATCTATCGTATAATTTTTCGTCTCTGTAATGAAACGGTTGTTTCTAGGCAGATCAGTTTCGATACTAAAAGGGTCATCAGTACATACCTACACTCTCAATCTGATATTTCTTTCGACTCGTGACTTTTTAACTACGAAAACTTGACACCACAACCTCTTCTGAGAACTCTCAGTGAACCTGTCGTTCCTCTAGGTTTGTCAGGTAAGACTTCCTCTAGTCAGGACCCACAAGTAACCTTCCTGACTACGACTTCGACTTTGAGGTTATGAAACCGATGCACTAAGTTTCTTGACTGAGTAACCTTTTCTGGGACTACGACCCTTTCTAACTTCCACCCTCCTCTTCCCCTGGTGTCTCCTACTCTACTAACCTCCCGTAGTGACTGAGTTACCTGTACATTCGAGACCCTCCACCACTACCTGTCCCTCCGGACCATACGACGTCAGGTACCCCAACGTTTCTCAACCTGTACTGACTCACTGACTTGACTTGACCTGAAACAAAAATTTCTGTGTCGATAACATGTGTCTGATATGAGGTATACCATTTGTATTAAAACTATGAGTGACCCTTTGGTTTTTTAACAACACTAAGTGAAATAACGAAGTGAGTGAGATAACGTCACCAGACTTTGTTTTGGACGTTATAGGGACATAAGAGAATCTTTATTCATTTATTTTACTTTTATATAAGAGAAAGTTTTGTCTTCAGTAACCCGTACCTCTGATATCTTAAGTAAGGTATAAAAACAAGGTAAAACGAGACGAGAGGATCATACAGTCATAACAGGACTCTAATCGGGAGGAGTATAACGTACTACCGACGATGTTAAGGTCGGTAGTGTACTTCTTGTAATTTGAGGTCTCCTTCTTTTTTAATAGAAAGAGTTCACGAAGGATACTCTATACTTGCAGAGTGATTCTTCCAGGATTCTTTTAAAACGGAGTACAAAGGAATCAGTCTAGATTCGGTGGTCGGGTGTAGAGTTGATTGTTAATCGTTTGATTTACTCTATTGGTGATGTCCGAATTTAATGAGTACTAAGTGGAAACTGCACCCCTACCCTAATGGAAGGAGTGTCTCATTTTAAACTCATTTTAGTCTAAAGACGATTTCTTCTCCTCTGACACCCCTGCACTTTCACCCCATTCGTTGTTTATCCCGGACGATATGGGTTCATGAGTTTCCGGGGTAACAAGAACCAAGAAGTTTGTGGGTAAGTACTTTGGGGTAAGGAGTCGACGTCTTCTCCCTCAATCTCACCGTCCGTGTCTCTGGTAAAGATTTGTTACTGCTCCGAGATGAACCACCAACACCGGGTTTATATGGGGACGTCGAAAGAGGGTCGTGTGCAAACGACTGTCGACCTCTTCGTCTGTCTACTTTATGTAAGGGGAAGATGTACTTTACTGTAGTTGGGGGTACGTGACTTTACTCTACCTCTTAATCGTTGTTCCACTTGAACTCGACCTTCTAATTGGGGTGTGTTCTTGGATCCTAAGTTTTCCATAAAAATCGATCTCTGCCATTATTCTATTTTTTTAACGAGAGTCTACTTGTTTACAGTATGACGGATGTACAACGTCCGAAAAATGTCCATACTGAAAAAGTATTTCCTTAATTAAAACTTGTTCACACCGTACATTATACCTGGGTTAGGTGGTCGTACCTAGACTGGTACCTCTCAGGTAAAGGTATCATAGACATCCGACCAAGAACAAAAGTAAACAATGAACCACGACCCATTTGTCTAAAAAAGTCTTTAAGGGTGGTTCTATCTACTTCGTAGGGTAAATGATGCGTACGTCGGCACGAGTCAGGGAAGTCGACACAGGCTGACAAACACTGGGATACCTGACATCGGGTGGTCCGAGGAGAGCAGGTACGCTAAGAGGTCCGTTCCTATGGCCTCACCAACGGTACGGGAGGAGGTCCCGTAGGAAGGTTGGGTCCCTAGCTCGGACGTAGAGGACGTAATGTCCACCTAAGAAATGGAACTCAGTGTCCCCTTCCCTCGCTAATAATGTCAGTCCGATAGTTTGTGGCAATTCATTTTTTTAGTAATAAGAGGTTTCATAAAAAATGAACGGTAGGGAGTTCTGAAAGGATAGATTATCTTTCTTTTTTTCCTTCTATTAAATGTCTATTAATTGTCGATCTCTCAGGGGTAGTCTATATTTTAAGGACCAAAAGGGACATTGACAGTTCCTCAACTAGACTTATTCGTTATTCTTTTAGGAACAATCCCCTCAAATACACTTCTGTCTGTTTACACCATTTTATTTCCTTCTTACTCGTCTCTCCTTTTCTGTACCCAAAATTCCCAGGTAGCGACCCAGAGACTGACCGTAAAGGGACCTCGTCACCCCATTTTAGGTCAGGAACGGTTGTCCTCCTCGGAATAGGATCTGGTCTCAGAATCGTTCCGGACTACAGGTTGGATGTAGTGACTGTGTGTCCCCAGGTAGTAAGTGATTATGGAGGTGAGGTCCGGGGGTAGTTCCTGATACAGAAACTCACCGAGAGACAAATAGTTTTCCAACCGACTACCTGTGCTATGTAATCCTTCTGACAAACTTCCTGTCTTCGGATTAAAGAGACATGTGAGACCTAAAAATCAGAACCTGGTTCAATCCTGTAGTGTTCCGACAGAAAACCTTGTGTTAAAGAACCGGGGTAATACTCGAAGAAACTAGTTTATAATAAACCAGTAGTACAGGAAACACCAGTAGCTCCCTGCGGTATTCTATGTCGCAGTGTGTTAAGTGAAGACACAATCACTGACCCTACCTTAGTTGGTGTCACAGAGGATTAAAAGTGTAAAAAAAGAGTAGAGTTCCGAGAATAAACAACCATCGAATATACCTGTGCTCAAACTCGTTCGAGACCCTCAACCACTACCTACCCCTCCGGACCGCACGAAGTCAGGTACCCCGACGTTTCGCAGCCTCTGGTGACCCGCTGACTTGACTGACACGTACACTAACAGAAGAACACTCTGTTGGGTTTCGATACTCGTGTTCATGAGGGTACATTTTCCACTCTCTTTCCTCCTAATCCTCTTCATTGTAAACGGGTTCCAGTTGATGTCTCGAAACCATAAGTTGGGGTTTAAGTACGAGAGATGAGGTAATGTGATAGACTTTTTGATCATATAAAGACGACGTGTCTATTCTTCTTGACACAATGATGAACGACGACGACGATTCAGCGAAGTCAGTACAGGCTGGGACACGCTGGGGCATCTGTCGTCGGGTGGTCCGGTGGGGCAGGGACCATAAGAGGTCCGTTCTTGTGACCTCACCCAACGGTAAAGGAAGAGGTTACGTACGTTCGTTTTTCCCTTTCCCTTCAGCGAGTCAGCACAGACTGAGAAGCGCTGGGGTACCTGACGTCGGATGGTCCGAGGAGACGGGTACCCTAAAAGGTCTGTTCTCACGACCTCACCCAACGGTAACGGAAGAGACACAATGATGAATGTCGGAGTAAAAAGGACATCGATGATCCTTTAAGTCTCATTGCCAACAAGTTAATGTCGTTAAAAAAACCTTAAATATCAGAGGGATGTCAAAATTAAAACTTAATATAAATGGTACAGGGACTATACGAAAGCGAATATAAAATAGTAACAAAATGTAAAATGTATATAGGGTTTAATAAACTTCCTACTCGTTTCTTAATTTATTTAGGTGGCGTTTGTTTGTTTTACGTAAAGGTAATAAGACAACTGATAATTTTGTAGTCGAATACTAAATAGAAAGAACCGGATGTCAGTATAGGTGTTAGAGTACCATCTGATTGCCGTTTGAACTCAGTCAAGTGGCATCAAATAATTTTAATTGGTAAAATCAACGAGGAAGTAGGAGATCGTTGTTATAGAGGTAAAAACAGACCTCGTAGTGAGGGAGGGAACGTCAGGTACCCTAAAACCTCCCGACGGTTGAGGACGAAGTCCCCTTCCACGAACTTAGTTCGTACGAGTTGGTCGTGTAGGTAGGTGACTTGTTTATTTGGTTAATTCTCTACCCGTGGACTAGGTTTACACAAGTCACTCTAAGCTCGAGTCCTAAAACATCCAGACAACTTTCAGTTCGAGAAAAAGGAAGATATTAAACACTCAACCCACGTCCGGACCCGGACGACCGTAGGTGAATTGATGGTTTTCTCTCTTATATAGGTTCTCAATCCGACGAGTTGACCCTCCATTCTTACTTTCACTTCACCGAGTCAGTACAGACTGAGAAACCCTGGAGTACCTGATATCGGATGGTCAGAGGAGGTAGGTACCCTAAAGTGTCCTTTCTCATGACCTTACCCAACGGTAAAGGAAGAGGTCCCCTAGAAGGACTGGGTCCCTAACTTGGACCCAGAGGGTGTAACGTCCGTCTACGAAATAGCAGACTCGGTGGTCCCTTCGGACCCTCTATTCTTATCTGGTCCCGATTACCATGTCTAACTCATGGACCTAGTTCGGTATGGACTAACTCTATGAATTCAATATACTCATTTATATAATGAAGAGAAGACTTTCTATCGGGGTGTATACCCGTATATGTGTATATGTATGTGTGTGACTGTTATAACACAAACAAATATGTCAGAGTCGACCCAAAAATATTCAATCTTGGACCTCTAGACTCATCATAAGACTCTATGATCACTTGTTCAAACATTCTTTCGGCTGAAGAAGGTACTTCGGGAGAGATTGAGAAGACCCGGTGTGACTAGAGGAGGAGTTGAGACTTGATTCTTAATGTCACTCAGATCTGTCTCAATGAGTAGGAAATCAATTCGTGTACTACTAAATATATTGAGAGATTAGTCAGAACACTAGCCAGTTATTACGGTCGGAGTAGATGAGTCATCGGACATTCCAAAACCCTTCCGACTCTGAAGTTCTATAATGATACTAAAAAGAAGGGGAAGGGAGCGAGGGAAGGGAAGGGAAGAGAAAAGAAGAGAAAGAAAGGGAGAAAAGGGTATTGTGAATCGGGTCGTGTTTTGTCGTTATGTTATTGATGACTAACCAGTTAATAGTTACACGAGGTCGTAATTACAACAGTCACTGATAAAAGACATTTTTACAATGTGATAAAAACATGACAATCAACTAAGGAGAATAGGAGTGTCAGACAAGTGGAAATTATACCTATTAATCGAAAAAGTTTGGATAATAGTTGATGTATTTTATGAAACTTTACTGACGGTCGGGATACCGTCTGAAACGGACAACGGACGGATTATAGATAAGAAGGAAAGTAAAATTATCTTAGTACCAAAGTAATATCCATTGTTATGTCGTTCGATTTTTGTAAGTGGGAGAATCTAAGTAAACTTGGACCTCTTACTGACTCAATAACTTAAGACCAGTAAGTAAGTTTTTTACTTACTCTATATTTACAAATAGTTATTAACCGGGAAACTCTTTAGAAAATTATTGCCCGTCCGAATAGATCGTAGGAAGAAATCAGGAAACGGAACTGAAAGTTAAGGAAGAAGGAAGGACTTTGTCTGTGTTTCGGATGACTCCCCGTCGTCGGTAGAACACTATTACTTCTTTGTTCGTATTCCTATTGGGGTTTCGATTCTAGATATCTGATTATTCCTGTCACCTTCTTCTTTTCTATCCAGGGGTTCCTGTAGCGACACGATAACATGGTCGGGACCTACCGAATAACGTATTTTATTTATTCGAAGAAACGAACAAATCCGGTGACATCAATCCGAAAACCGGTTTACGCAAAGATTGACTATGTCTGGAAAGGGAAAAATTAAAAACCTACTAAAATATTATTTTTTTTGAGGTCCAAAACGATAGGAGACTCTGTCAGCTCTCATTAGTACCACTTTTCTAGAGGTCCAAATTGGTGTCGAAGACTCGGACGTCACGTGACTATGACGTCATCGTCTTACTAGTCGAATTTCTAAAATGTAGATACTGGTTTTATACAGGGGACTTTCCAAGAGTGTTTCATACAGACGAACGAAAGAAGTTCACAAAATTGAAATATTCGGGAAGTGTATTGTCCCACGAGAGAAAGGAACCATCAAATGTTTTATGAATACCAACCTTCAGTTTCCATCGACTTACTCCTCCGGACAAACAAGGGTCGTACGTAGACGTGGTCCTCGGACAGTTTACATTGAGTGACCTCACAAAAATTAGACCATACCATTTCTGAGGGAGGACTTCTACATATTCCAAATGAATGGCGGGGAGGGGGACGGGAGTGAGAGAGAGAGAGAGAGAGAGAGAGAGAGAGAGAGACGATTCTTTGTGTCGATCTCAGGAAGTCGGGATTGATTGCAGAGAGACGTTGAAGTCACATTCCCCTAAGTCATATGTGAGACGTGGACCTTTGAATGCACCAGTTATTTGTTGAAAACTGGATGAAGACACTCAACAAGAGTAGGTTTGATACAAGAGTTTAGACAGTGTCCCTCACAAGAGTGGGTCTCCTAGTGAACGAAGGTTCCTGTTTTTACGTCAAAATAAAAAGTTCTTAAGTATTTGTGAAGGAAACTTCAAAGTCCCCTTATTATAGTTATAAACCATTCGAATCTGTATTTGACAAATCTTAACACCGAACTTTTAGAAAAGGATGTGGAAGGCGACCAGTTATTCAAACGTTTGTTGTATATACAACCTTTATAATCCTTTTTTAGACGACAGTTGATATTACTCAAGAAAAGAAACGACAATAATAGAAAAGAAAAATCCATCTTTTGATTACTTAATAATATTGCATATTTAGGAAGTATACTCAAACAGTGAAAGGAAATTTTTAAAAAAAGGTATAGGTAACATTTACAGTTACAAGCAAAAACGGTCTTCAATATTTGACAAGTTGAGTCTAAGGACTTTCGTGGAACTTATAGACGAGGAACTTGTACACGATAGGACGAGTGAAGACTACAGAAAAGTAGAGTCTGGGAAACCTGAAAGAAGTCCCCTGTTCACCAGTCCCGTGTTTAGTTAGAGAAAGGGAAAGAGAGAGAGAGAGCATGTGTGTTTTGAGTTCAAGAATTTTTATTTAGAGGTTTTTTAGTACAAATCTTGCATTCTATGGTTTGTTACGTCCGTACAGTACAGTTGTATCAATCTTACCGACTAAGGTATTTTGACGTCACTTTCGAGATCCCATTTGCACTTCGTAGAAAAAGACGTTCTCCTTAAGTTGTATTCGCACTTATAATCTTTTTATTCATCTCCGAATTTCTTAAGAAAATTTTACGGGGTTTCATTATCACAGTTCGTCCGTCTCAGTACGGACGAGGAGAGCAAATGAGAGTTTTTGTGAGAGTGTGGAAGAAAGTCGGGTCCGAACAGGTTCTCCTACGTTTAGGACATAAGTACGTCGGAGCGACTTTCTTTCGGTGCCAGGGAAGAGGGACCCTCACCGGGGTCCCGACAACCTGGTTCCGGGTAAGGGATATCCGGTTGGAAGAAAAGGCCTTCCCTCGACACTTAGTGTCTCTTTACACAAGGACCCTTCAGGTGGGGTACGTGTAATCGGCTCCCCCTTAAGTCTTACAGAAAGGTTGATTTGATGACCTACCAAAGGGAGTATGAACCCGGTTTCCACAACGAGTCGATTTTACGTTACGGATCCTCCTGTCGGTCGAATTTCCCTGTCAGAGAAGTGTGACGCTGAACCGTTTTAATACTTCGACCGTTGTGACGAGAAGCCACAGGCGGGACGGGGAGGGGAAAGAAAGGGACTTGATTACAGATAATTGAAGGATGATGCACGGGTCTCTATGTCCCTACTTCTTCCTCGACCGCCAGAGTGGCCCGGAAGACACACTCTCTGATACTACCTCAGTCCAGGTTCCACTGGCCCCGACACTCGGACTTGTAGACCGGGACCTCAACCCCACCTGCCCGAGCCCCCTTCCCCGACAGGCCTTTTCCAGGTCTCGTCGTTGACCGTTTGAAGATGACATTCCCCGGTCTATCGTTACTAACCTCCTTTATAAAATCCGGTATCTCCTATATAAAGAATACGACGTAAAAGAAGAAACAGAATTTTTATATTATTGACGAGAACCGGTCACCCTTCATATTACGTTCCGACTGAACCGGGGACCCGGCACCACAAAAGATCAAAAGGTCTTCTTCGTTACGACGGGACTTAGGGATTCCTGTTCTGGATTTTACGACGTTTACCGTCTCTGCTCTGTATTTTAATTGACAACTGTTTCGTGAAACTAAACAATCCAAAACCTGGTCGACGAAATACTTCAAGTAAAGTAAATTCGTAGTGCTATGATATTCTCCCATAATGATAACAATAACAAGTGACTACTCCTTTGTCCGGGGACCCTGGAATTTAGTAAATGGGTTTCAGTGTGGGGTCCCCAAGTAGACTCTAACCTTGGGTCCAGATGAGCCGAAGTTTCGTCGGTTCACATCCGGTACATATGAATCATCCAGTACGGGACCTGTTTCCGTGGGTGTATTATCCCTACTCCCCGACTTTACGTCGGGTGAGGGGTGATCGGTTTGTAAATCGGACCTACTCCTCGACACAGGTCGGACTCTGTCCCCTTCTTCTGGTACAGAAACGTGTCTTCCCAGTGAATGAGTGGTTTGACACGTATATATTCCGACACGATGTCCCTGACCCACCGCCCCCACACGGACAAAGATGTACCAGGTTTCTGATAATAAAAATCTTGGTATTGATCCTTTTTAATTCTTCCTTCGGATCCCGAAAAGGATCTAGGGACGTGATGTCTTGTACGATTATGAAATTTATTAGTAAATTTTATAACACATTTGTACTCTATGGTGATATGTAGGTGATCCTACCGATGGAAACGGTTGTTTCTAGGTGGATCAGTTTCGATGCCAAAAAGGTCATCAGTACATATCTACACTCTCAACCTGATATTTCTTTCGACTCTCGACTTCTTAACTACCACAACCTCTTCTGAGAACTCTCAGGGAACCTACCGTTCCTCTAGTTTGGTCAGTGAGAACTTCCTTTAGTCAAGACTTATAAGTAACCTTCCTGACTACGATTTCGACTTCGAGGTCATGAAAGCGGTAAACTACGCTTCTTGACTGAGTAACCTTTTCTGTGACTACGACCCTTTCTAACTTCCGTCCTCTTCCCCTGCTGTCCTACTCTACCAACCTACCGTAGTGATTGAGACACCTGTACCCAAACTTGTTCGAGCCCCTCAACCACTACCTGTCCCTTCGGACCGCACGACGTCAGTACCCCAGCGTTTCTCGACCTTTGTTGACTCGTGGACTTGACTCGACTTAACTTCTACCGACGTTAGTTTTTCTACCTGTTATTGTTTATAACCGTTCCCATACTTCTTTGACCTTACGAAGACGTAGCTACCACCCAACATTTTACCATACCGGTGAAACCTCTTGTCAAACCGGAAAGGAGTTTTTTTTGAATTCGTATCTCAACGAGTCACCGGGGGTTTTAGGTGAGGATCCATATATAGGTTCCACACAGGGTATTTTACACATGTACTCACACATATCGGTGTGGCAAGTTTTGTGACTTTTTCACCTTTGTTACGTTTACAGGTACTTTACTAGTGTATTTGATTTGCACCATATGTCATATCAGTTATCATGATACGAGACATTTTCTGACTTCATGACTATGTACCTATTTCTATGGACCTTTTATATATGATTCATCCGTTTCAGTCTATGTTCTCCGACGTACATCATGTTAAGATAATTATACTTTACAGGTCTTATCCTTTTCGGTATCTTTGTTTTTCGTCTGATCACCGACGGTTTCCGGTCCCTACCCCTTTACCCTTCATTGACTACGACCCTTTTCTCGAAAAAAAAAAACGTTTTTAAAATAACCACATATCAACTAAATATTACGACACAATCGAAGCCCATATCTCGTTGCACTAAGTCAATATGTATATGCATTTAGATAAGAAGTCTAAGAAAAGGGTATATCCAATAATCTCTTATAACTCATCTTAAGGGACTCGAACTGTCATCTGGGAACAACGAATAGATAAAATATGTCTCTTCACACATATACAATTAGGATTCGAGGATTAAATAGGGAGGAGGGGTGTAAAGGGGAAACCATTGGTACAAACAAAAGTTTCAGACACTCGGACAAAGACACAACATTTATTCAAGTAAATCTATATGAAGTAAATTTTTTTTAATCTAAGGTGTATACTTACTATTGTGCTATAAACAGAAAGAGCCTGAAGTGAATCATACTATTAGTGATCCAGGTAGGTGCAACGACGTTTACCGTAATAAAGTCAGAAAAATATCGACTTATTATAGTATGGTGTCGAAAGAATAGGTAAGTAGACGACTACCTGTAAATCCAACGAAGGTACAGGACCGATAACATTGATCACGACGATACTTGTAACCCCACGTACATATAAAAGTTTCATGCTAAAAAGAGACCTATATTCGGGTCCTTACCTTAACGACCTAGTATACCATCAAGAATCAAAAATTTCCTTTAAGGTATGACGAAAGGTCCCGAGGGGTTCCCCGAGTCACCTATTTCTTGAACGGACGTTACGTCCTCTACGACCTCTATACCCAAACTAAGGACCCAACCCTTCTAGGGGACTTCCTCCCGTACCGTTGGGTGAGGTCATAAGAACGGACCTCTCAGGATACCTGTCTCCTCGGACCTTCCGATGTCAGGTGTCCAGTGTTTCTTAGCCTGTGCTGCCTTCGCTGCCTCGTGGGTCGTGTGTATGACAAAGGGTACCACCAACATGGTTAAATGTAAGGGTAGTTGTCACCTCCCCTCAGGGGAGAGGAGGTGTAGGAGAGGTCGTAGATAACAAACAGAAAAACCTACTGCCAGTAAGACTGACTTCACTGTACTATGGAGCCACATCAAAACTAAACGTAAAAGAGACTATTAATCACTACAGTTCGTAGAAAAGTACCCTAACATGGGCGTAGAGGACACCGAGGACGTGACCGTCCGTTCAAGAAATTGTGACTCAGTTTAACATGTGAGATTTTACCTCTTAAAATACCATTTATTATTATAGAGTTAAAAATTTTTAACAGACAAAAGAGAGATGGTGGGGATATGGTACTCCGAAAGGTCGGGTGAGAAGGGAGAGGGGAAGTACGGAAGTCATTAGACTCGAACAGTCCGAAGTTCAATGACCGGACCCGAGACTAATGTGTCCACATCCACCTCTCCCCTACCGTGACCCCGGTACGAGACCCGTCCCCCAGTGTCGTCGGGATTCTTCGTATTAATTGGGGTGTACAGACCTCTCATCTCTCACCCGGAACCCACCCCTACCACCCCTGTCTTTCCATCTCCCTTAGCCTCGAGGTCTGGTGTCACACCCTCCTTCCCCGAGGTACTGACCGGAGTTACGACCTCCAGAAGAAAGGGAAGGCTCAAAGGTACTTGACGTTCGACGAACTCAGGGAGGACGGGTTCTTCGAAGACTAGCTTCCCAGGTAGGGTCTCACGACTTCTGAACCGTTCCGGGGAGGAGGGTCTCCCCACGTCAAGGGTTTCTCCTGGCTTTCTCTGGTCACGAAGTGAGATTGTATTATGGAACAAGTACCGGTTCGTGGTCCATGGTTTCCGGGGACCTCTCCGTCTTTGAAAAGATCACCCTAGGATCGGATCTTTGTGGTAGTTCCACTCACGGAAAAGTGTTCTCTGGGTATTTTGTGACAGACATGTTTTGTGACATTCATGCTTTGTGACAGACATGATGTGTGGTACTTTAGTGATCCTTTTCGTTGGACACTAAACACGACCTGGGTTGTGAGTGTAGAAGAGGTCGAGAACCCTTGAAGGACAAGTGGGTGACAGGACTATTAGTGTTCGTGACTCAATAAGGTAGGGAGTAGATGAACATAAATCGGAAGGGGTCGTCCAACGTCCGAGGGTCTCAGCCATCGAGACAGAAGTATCTAGAAAAGGGGAGAGTCCCTTCTTTCACTACGAGTGAGGCCCCACGGAGTGAGACGGACGACTAACGGTGGTCGTTAACCGGTAATGGACTACAATAAATTTGGAAGGAGTAATGTTTATTAATTATCTGAACAGAACACATGCTAGTTCTTTTACGTAGACTCTAAAGACGTTCCTTGACGTAGATTAATTGAGATAAATAATTGAGAGTTCAGTAGATAAAATCCACGGTCGTTACGGATTACTCCTTTCGAAGGGTTGACCGTACATCCGGGGGTAGGGAGAGGCCATACTCTAGTGCACCGACGGTAAACAGGTAAACTGTGTGGACTATCCTTGTGTCGGTTCCATGTTTGCCTCCGAACTATTTTTATTGGGTCTGTTCAGAGGTTAGTGGCAGAGAATTTATAAGCGTCAGAGTGAAAAATTTTTTTCTCGTCCGTCCTTTAGTCTCACACGATAATTTTTATTTTCGTTTGTCTGGGCTTTGGAGGGGTCTCACCTCTCTGTCCTTTCCCTCTCCCTCTGGGTCCGGGATGTGTAGGGGTGAGGTCAGAAGTCCAAACAGGTTCCGTCCTAGTCTTCTCCGACTCCGTCTCCACGGCCTCGTGTCGACCCGGATCTCCCTGGTGTGACGGGTCGCCTACCTCTTTTCTGACCTCCCTCCTCTCGAAGTCGGTTTCACACACACGAGAGAGGGTTTTATCATGATTGTACAGGAGATTCTAGTTCCATCTCGTACTTTGGGGATTTTTACTGTGTTTCAGATGGATGTAAATTCGTGAAGATAAATTCGTGTACCGTGACGAAAGAGAAGTCACACACTCTATTTTGAAGGACGAGACACTACTAGATCTACTTACGTTACCCCCACACCCCCTCCCTCCGATTTCTCTCTCCCCTATATACATATATATCGACTAAATTAAACACCAAGTTGTCTTTGATTGTGTTGCAACATTTCGTTGGTACGACAACAAAAATAAGTCGGCGAGTCAGTACAGGTTGGGAAACGCTGGGGAACATGATGTCGGACGGTCCGAAGTACAGGTACCCTAAAAGGGTCCGTTCTTATGACCTCGCCCAACGGCAAAGGAAAAACTCCCTTTGAAGGGGTGGGTCCCTAGTTGGGGCACAGAGGACGTAACCTTCCGTCTAAAAAATGGTGACTCGGTGGTCCCTTCGGGTTTCGTTAATACGAGGTTGAACTTTTTTTTTTTTTTTTTTCGAAGGGGGTTCTACTACACACTCCGCCAGTCTTCGAGAAGCCCCTCAGAGACGTCCCAGAGAGTCCCTCCCACGTTCCGGAGTCACCGGAAAGTGACCCGTGTACCGTGTACCGTGTACCGGTCGACGCTGTGAGACACGGGTACCCGGACTGGAGTGAATGAGGAGTGTGGTCGGGATACTCTGCCCCGATGACAGTGGGAGTTAAATACCCACTCCTGCGGGACCCCTCCAGTCATTCAATGGTCTAAGTGTTACGACCAGACAGTTGAGGACAGACGGACTGAGCTCTCGAGTTTGAGTTAGATTTGGTGAAGGTATCTGTCGTGACCAGTCTTTGGTGGATCCCTGTGAGACCTTTCAGACTTTCGGAATTGACTGTAGTTTCAGTATTTTTGACTCTATGTACATTTCTTATTACCGGTAATACTTCTAATGAACGAAGATAGTTACCACTACCTTACAAATTTTCTTTTTGGGGTCCGTTTTTAACCGTGGCTCATTGACAGAAGTCTTTTGTTTGATAAGACTTTTACATACCAAGGACATACAACGGCATTGGTGGTATTGTGAACACCCTATTATCAGAAAGTATATGTCTTTCTGGAATGTATTTGGAAGAAGGGATAATCTAACACTCGAGTGGTACCATTGTCTTTGTCCGTAAGTAACAGTAGACAGACGCCGTGGATGGTGGTCTTCACGGGAATGTGTGTGTGTGTGTGTGTGTGTGTGTGTGTGTGTGTGAGGTGAGGATGTGTCTCTCGTGACGCCTCTCTTTCTCTCCGAGAGGGATGAGGTTCCACTGGAGGTCGGGAAACGACCCGACGTCGTCCAGATGCCGTCGTTCTCGATCACGTCACTACTCGACCGTTCTAGTGACCGTCACCGTCGGTATAACCTTCTATGGGTCGACGACACTCCTCCGTCACCTAGGGTCTGTCCCTCTGTCCCACGGGGCACCACGACCCTCTTCTTTCTGACCCACTGAACGACTGACCCACCTCCCTTTGTAAATACACACACGTCCCCTATAGACACTACAAAAATTCTCCTGAGCTCAATTAAAAGGACCCGCTATAATCTCGCGAAGCCTCACGGGTGTGCAGATGTCGTTACAGGTACGTTTTTATTACGACACCCAGTTTTACTTGGTTTTCAACCCACTGATCTCTACTCATAGAATCAAAAGAGGTAAGAACAAATAATTTCTATAAGTGAATGTGTGCAGGATCAAATAAGGTCTTTCCTATGTCCCATCCATCGAGTATTTCTATAGAAGGTGTATCGCTACTTCGTGTTCAATTTTTATCCTGATTTATAAAAATTTGATCATCCCTTTTGTTTAATTTCTTTTTCTCATGTTCCGAATCCTAGATTACACCATGACCCTCAATTTGGATTTTACACGTGGTATTTCTCCGATAACTAACTAAAGATCATAAAATAATCTACACTGTCCTTGGTAGACAGACTCGGATTAGTATTTTATGTCAATCCTTTATACTTGAGTCAGTATGTAAAGGACACTATGAAATTAGTAGTATTCTTTCTTTCATTCTTATTATTTTTTTTCTCTCGTTAAACAAACTGTTTCTTTTTAGACTTCTTCTACCGGGATATTTTAAATATAGTTTTCGTAGCACATCCGGTTAAAAATTTTTCGTGAGTCGTCTGTTTAAGTCCACGACCAACTAATTCTTGGTGACTTTTTTACCCCCACAGTACTCTGTGATATAATTTAGTTTACCGATAAGTTATCGACTTTCATCGTCTCTTTCCATCCTTTTTGGATAATCAAGACTATTGTATACATCATGTATATTTTTACGAAGAGAAGGTTCGTGTGAGAATTTTTTTTTTTCAGAAATATATGAAGAATGTACCTTTACCATAGAATTTTGAGTGAATTCCCGTAAGTCACTTCTAAGACTTATTCTTTAGTTTCAATGTAACTAAACCCTCATCAAGGTCCAATAATAAGTTATTACCTCGTACCGCCAAAAAAAGAAAAAAGGAGGAGGTCCAATAAAACCCGTTTGAGATTCGAAAAGATCCCGAAGGCTCCACCACGATCACCATTTCTTGGGTGGACGGTTACGTCCTCTACTTCCAAGGTAGGGACCCAACCCTTCTAAGGAACCTCCTTCCGTACCGTTGGGTGAGGTCATAAGAACGGACCTCTTAGGGTACCTGTCTCCTCAGACCACCCGATCTCATGTACACCAGTGTTCTGAACCTGTGTTGACTTCATTGAATCTTTCGTGCGTTATTCGAGAAGTCTTTACAATTGACGTAGTCAAGTCAAATCGAGTCAACGAGTCAACACAGGTTGAGACGTTGAGGTACGTCGTGCAGTCCGGAGGGACAGGTAGTGGTTGAGGGTCTCGAATGAGTTTGAGTACAGGTAGGTCAGTTACTACGGTAGGTTTATAGAGTATGAGACAGCAGGGGAAGAAGAGGGTAGAAGTTAGAAAGGATCGTAGTCCCAGAAAAGATTACTCAGTCAAGAAGCGTAGTCCACCGGTTTCATAACCTCAAAGTCGAAGTCGTAGTCAGAAAGGTTACTTATAAGTCCTGACTAAAGGGAATCCTACCTGACCAACCTAGAGGAACGTCAGGTTCTCTGAGAGTTCTCAGAAGAGGTTGTGGTGTTAAGTTTTCGTAGTTAATAAACCACGAATCGAAAGAGATATCAGGTTGAGTGTAGGTATGTACTGATGACCTCTTTGGTATCGAAACTGATCTACCTGGAAACAACTGTTTCATTACAGAGACTAAAAATTATACGACAGATCCAACCAGTATCGAAAAGAAGATTCCTCGTTCGCAGAAAATTAAAGTACCGACGTCAGTGGTAGACGTCACTAAAGCCTCGGGTTCTTTTACTTCAGATAGTGACAAAAGTAACAAAGGGGTAGATAAACGGTACTTCACTACCTTGGCCTACGGTACTAGAATCAAAAGACTTGTGACTCAAAATTCCGTTGAAAAAATGAGAGGAGAAAGTGAAAGTTGTTCTCCGAGAAATAAGAAGAGAGAGACGGTGTGTTTCTGAGTCTAAGGTAAGAATTCCTACACCCCGGAGTCTGTGTTTCCCCAGGGGAGATTATATACGTGACATACCGAACGCCGGTGGTCCTTCAGTGTCAATAGGTACATATCTCACCCGTGGTCAATAGTCTTTCTACCTCTTTATGACAAGTCCGACATAGAGTTCCGTTCAAGGTGTCAGAGGGACGAAATCTTAGTGCAATGTTTAAGTCTAGGGGTTCGAGGTAAGACGGACAGGGACTCGGTCCGAGAGAACCTACCTCAGACTCTTGGATATAAAAAATATTTGAGGGTCTATGGACAATTTAGGTGGCTATAGAGTCGTGACGACGACACCCCGTAGGATTCGTTTCGCACTTAAAAATGTAGTAAGTCACACAAATATAGGTCTGTGATGCACTGAAGTCGAAATGCTCAAGTTCCCGATACTATTATTTATCACCTAAAATAAGTAATTTATAAATGACTCGCGGACGGAACACATTCGGAGACACCTGAACAACATCAACAAGTCAACGATTCAGTGCAGTCTGAGAAAACGATGGGGTCCCTGACATCGGGTGGTCGGAGGAGACAGGTACCCTAAAGGGTCCGTTCTGATGACCTCACCCAACGACAAAGGAGGAGGCCCCCCGCCAGAAGGCTGGGTCCCGAACTTGGACACAGAGGACGTAACGTCCGTCTAAGAAATGGTGCCTCGGTGGTCATTTCGGGGGAGACACCGGGTCGTACCCCCATTTACGTCCATAACTCCACTTATTCTGTCAGAGTTGAGAGTGTCCTCCCGTGTGTCCAACCGTCTCCTCTCTCTTCGTCTAAAAGGTCTTTTGACTCGGTTTTCGACCCCGTCTTCTCGGACACTCCCCGACGACCGGAGTTCAGTATTCGGTCGGAAGGAGGTTTTCGGTCAAGAGATTAGACCTCGGGTGTCCCACTGTCTACAACCGACTCTCGGGGAGGTCCTGGGGAGAGAAGGAGCGGTCGGAGGGGGTGGGACAAGAGGTGTACGACACGCACTCCGACCCGGTACAAGGACCCTGTGACCCCCTCCACCTCTCCCGTCTCTCCTTCCTCCAGAACTCCCTGACTGGGGTTGACATGTTGTACGACTCGTTCCGTCCTTTAGTAAAGGAGACGAGGTCAGACATAAAGGACGGTTCTAGCACACGACGATTTGTCGATTTAATCCTAATAAATAGTCCCTCAAAATACCGTTTACCGGATACCGTTTGGTTTCCGGTTTATGTTTATTGTTGTAACATGACTTGTAGACTCCGGACGTTTTAGATTCTTTACGATTTGAGGTCACGTTCCACGAACCCCAGACATCCAGTCGGAGTCCCTTCCCGGTGTCGCGGGGAAAGTTTTGGGAGGGTCTCCATCTCTTTTCCTTCTTCCCTCCCTCCGCCGAGTCTCCCGACTCGGTTCAAGACCCCAGGTTCTCGACGATAATTGTAGGACCGGACTCTCGACGGTCACACACGGGAGGAGGGTCGTACCCACTACCCTGTAGGGCCCCGGTCTTGGTACAACCATGAGTGGACATTTTGGGTCTGGTAGAGCGTAGGCAAAGTGATGAATACTACTTTGTCTCAATTATGGTTGTGGGGTAGAGGTAGGAAAACGAAGGAGATCGTTAAGTGTCTTTTTATGAGTTCCGTTTATACATGACAACAACAACAAGTCAACGGGTCAGTACAGACTGAGAAACGTTGGGGTACCGTCGTGTGGTCCGAAGGGACAGGGAGTGACTAGATAATGTTCTGTTGTGCCACTTTCACAAGCAGCGAGTCAGCACAGACTGAGAAACACTGGGGTACCTGACATCGCGTGGTTCGAGGAGAGAGGTACGTTAAGAGGTCCGTTCTTATGACCGTACCCGTCGGTAAGGGAAGAGGTCCCCTAGAAGGACTGGGTCCCTAGTTTGGATGTAGAGGACGTAGCGTCCGTCTAAGAAATAGTAGACTCGGTGGTCCCTTCGGGTGTATCGCACCAGTCAAGTCAAGTCATCGAGTCAGGACAGGTTGAGACTCTGGGGTTCCTGACGGCGTACGGTCGGAAGGGACAGGTAGTGGTTAAGGACCTCGAACGAGTTTCAGTACAGGTATCTCAACCATTACAGTAGGTTGGTAGAGTAGGAGACAGCAGGGGAAGAGGAGGACGGAAGTTAGAAAGGGTCGTAGTCCCAGAAAAGGTTACTCAGTCAAGAAACGTAGTCCACCGGTTTCATAACCTAGAAGTCGAAGTCGTAGTCAGGAAGGTTACTTATAAGTCTTGACTAAAGGTACCACGGTCCCAAGTTTAGGGTCGGATGGAGAATGGTCGTTGTACTGTAATCCGTTTAATGAATTGGAAAAACCCAGAGTGAAGGAGGTAAACATTTTACCCAACTACTATCTTGGTTAAAGTAACCGATACTCCAAATTTGTATTTGATAGGGTTTGTCACTCGTGTACCATTCGTGGGTTTTGTGGAATCGATAATTAGAAAGGTAAAGTTTTCAAGGATTGTTTTGTTTTGTCGACTTATCCGGTAAATGAAACTTTTATATTCAAGTACTTGAAAGGTCCACTCCAAAGGGACTACCGAGTCGTCATGTCGTAGACGGACACTACCTCCTCTCCGCCCAAGCTAGGGACCCAACTCTTCTAGGGGACCTCCTCCTTTACCGTTGGATGAGGTCATAAGAACGGATCCTTTAGGGTACTTGTCTCCTTGGATCCTCCTCCGATGTCAGGTTTCCCAGCGTTTCTCAACCTATCCTGACTTGTGTTTTAGTGTCCTACAGTACCTCGTAAGACTAGTGTAGGAACAAATAATAAAATAGAAAAGTAATATCAAATAATATTCTATAACTTATATCAAGGAACACGATATTTCACCTGGAATAACAAAAGAAAAATGTAGCATTAGACATAAACGATTAGAGTTAAGGATTAAATAGGAAGGGGCGGAAGGAAAAACCATTGGTATTCGAACAAAAGATACAGAGACTCAGTCAAAACACTTATTTAAGTAAACATAGTATAAAATAAATGAATAACCAGTACGACGAACCGAACTCCCTAGAATCAAGAAAATGGTCCCTAGTTTGGGTCCGGGATCATCACTTTGGAAGTTCAGGATTGGAAACCTGACGGTCCTTTAAGGGATTCATAGCATAAATTCTAAGGTGTATATTCACTTTAGTATACTGTCAACACAAAGAGACAGACTGAATGAAATGAATCAAACTATTAGAGATCCAGGTAGGTACAACGACGTTTACCGTAATAAAGAGACGAAAAACATTTTTTTTCGACTCATCATCAGGCAACATATCGGAAGGGACCGCCGAGTCTACCATTTCTTTGACGGATGTCACATCCTCTGGGCTCAAGCTAGGGAGCCAACCCTTCTAGGGGACCTCCTCCCGTACCGTAGGGTGAGGTTATAAACACGGACCTCTTAAGGTACCTGTCTCCTCGGACCGCCCGATATCAGGTACCTTAGCGTTTATGTGCTAACTCGTTGATTGTGAAAGTGAAAGTAAGGTAAGATACATACATGGTCTAGAAGAACCAGGTGAGTAGGCAGGATTCAGTTACCTGTACTCCAACGAGGGCATAGAATCGATAACATTTATCACGACGATACTTGTAGCTCTACACATATAGTAAAGTTTAATCAAAAGAGGTCTCACCCTCTTTTCTCTTGTTCGGGTCCTCACCCTGACATTAACGTACCATTGAGGTAAAAATCAAAAAATTCCTTGGAGGGACGGTAAGAGGTATCACCGACGTGGTTAAACGTAAGGGTGTTTGTCACATTCTGCCAACCAAGGGAAAAGAGATGTGGAAGAGGTGGTAAATAACGAATATCTGAAAAAGTGCTACCGGTAAGACTGGCCACACTCCACTATGGTACGACATCAGCAAAACGTAGAGAAATTATTAATCGTTACAACTTTAGAAAAGTACACTGATAACCGGTAGACATACATAAGAAACCTCTTTACAGATAAATCGATAAGACTGATAAAGTTGACCCAATGATCTAAAAAATTATAACTCAACATACACGACAGACATATAAAACCTTTAATTCGGGAACAGTCGGTACATCAAATGTTTATAAAGGAGGGTCAGGTGTCTAATAGAAAAACAAAACAATTACTAAAGGAAACGACACGTTTTCGAATATTCAAACTAATCTAGGGTAAACAAATGAAAACGAAAATAAAGATATTCTCCGTGTAAAAATTTCCGTGTAGGACAAATCTCTTCACTGTCAGACAGCCTATACCAAGGACCTCTTCGATCGACACACCGTGGCGTAGTCACCCGTAGAGGTATCTTGTGGCTGTAAGGGTGTTGACCGAGTTCATGGGTAAGGGAGGTGTGGATGGGAGAACATGAGTAAGGTCCTTTGGTAGGAAGTGAAGTGGGAAGTTTGACCTTCATAGAAAGGAAAGGAGTCTGTTTAAAACGATGTCAAGGGTGAAGTCGGTCCGAAAGTATATTACCTGTAAATAACACACACCGGTGGACTTTAGAAAACTTGTGAATTAGTTATTATACTGTCTAAAGGTGTCATATTTGTTAAAAAAACGAAGGAAACTTCAATACCCACTGATAAATCTTTATAGGTCTTATGGAACCAATCCTAAGACCCTGTCGAAAAATTTCATCTAACTGAATCGACCCTTTAATCTGAAAAAAGGTTGAGGGAGTGGAGGTAGAGACGATGGTCGGATTCTCTGTGTATACTACAAACTCGAAGTCACCAGTAAAACCTGGTACTCCGGTAGAATTCGTATCTTTGGTACTTGTTTTTATACTGAGATACTACTGATACTACACTACGGTCAGATCATAACAGACAGAAACCTGAATAAAATATTTATTCTTTTTAGTTGAAGATAAAACTTATTCGGTGAGATTAAAACAGAAGAAATAGTATACATCGGTGTGAATTAGAGTATATAAAATATAATACGTATACTATGTATATTAATATATAAATCAGGTTATATGATTCAAAGTGAATGGTTTCTATGGTAGTCGAAACTAGGTCTAAAGACTTGAGAATATACTTTCTATTCTGGTACGAAGTGTTATAACGTCTTTTTCTCTCTTTTGGTCACATAAAGGATTACTCTACGTTGTTCTTCGTAAGTCGTAGTGGATACTACACAAGAATGCTTTTGTGACACCTTAGACTCACTCGGAGACGTAGATTAGTGGTTAAATGTCCTTGATGTCTTTCGTCTCACTATACAAGATGTTATGGTGTCCTTACATCAGTAGTTTTAGACATTACATCCTTTGAAACCGGTCAGTTTACCGACAAGAAGTTTTATTTAAAGTTTCACGTGAACCCTCATACCACCCCCTCTTCTTTTTCTTCCATGTGTAATTTTCTCTAAACTCTGTATTGTTGTTTATGTTGTATACATCTTTGTAGGAACCTTTGACTGAACTTGTTTGGGTCGACTTTTATAAAACTCCGATAGTCCCTTTGTGTTTAAGGTATTCCTAAAGACTAATAGAATTCCATAATGGCAATTAAAATTTCGACTTTATTATCATAACGTTAATATAAAAATTTCAAGACTATATGTATAAACATCCTTATGTATGACTATGTAAATATCTACTTTCCTGTACTATACACTCTAGACTATGTTTTGTCAAGTTCCTACTCCATTTCCTAAACTCGTATATATACTTTATTTTACCCCGAAGGGTCAACCACGTCCATCATTTCTTGGATGGACAATTATGTCCTCTACATTCTCCATGTCTAAAGTAAGGACCCAGTCTTTCTGGGAGACCTCTTCCCTTACCGATAGGTAAGGTCATAAGAACGAACCTCTTAGGGTACCTGTCTCCTCGGACCGTCCGATGTCAGGTAATCCGACGTTTCTCAACCTGTACTGATCTGGTACACAGAATCAGTCAAACCTGACGCATTGTTTTTATGGTATCTACCCCACCGAATTTGTTGTCTATAAATAAAGAGTATCAATACCTCCGACTCTTCAGGTTCTGTTCCGTGTCAGACTGACCCAAGGAACACTCTTGGGAGAAGGACGAAACGTGTACCGACGGAGGAACGACATAGGAGTGTGTCGTCTCTCTCTACAGGAAAGAGAGTATAGAGAAGAAGTGTTCCCGTGATTAGAGTGAGGACTCGTAAGGTGGGAATAACGGATTAATGGAGGATTTCCGGGGTGGAGGTTTACGGTGGTGTGACCCCTAATCTCAAAGTGCATACTTAAAACTCCCCTGTGTTTGTAAGTCAGGTGTCGAGGACACACAACCATTAACCACACCGACCCTATACTCCTGACTTTGTTGAAAGAAAGTTATACCGTCTATAAGAAGAGGTATCTTTGTTCTCAATTATTTAGTCTTCTAATAAACTTGACCGTAATCTTTCAGTTTCGTAACCTTGTTCCTAAAGTACAATTCTTTAGTTTTAGGGTCCTCTTCTTAGTTGATGAGTGACGAGTACCAAAAGGAGACTTTTAGGAAGAATAGTTCCAGGTTTTGAAATCCCGGTAAGTAGTGACTTTTACTTTAATAGAGAACTACTTAATTGTATTAATGTAGTTTAGAAAAGATCGACCGAAGAACCCAGTGGAGTTAGGAGTGTCTTCAAAAAACTAGGGATATTCTAACGTGTCGACGTCTTTACGAACGAGTACATTTGTGGCCCAAAATACATAATATCAAGACCATCCCTCAGAACGTCCACCTCCCTCCGTAAGAAGTTCGTTCGGAAGGTTGTCAACCCAGTCTTGGAGTCTCGTTTAAGTTCTACCTGTAAACGTCTCCACGTCTAGGCCGGTCTCACCTCGTAACTGTCGAATGGGAACGAATTTGAGAACCAAAGGTCAGCCTGTTAAAGAAATTACTACCGTTCGACTCCCTGGACATTTTTTGTGACCGTAACGTTTAGGGATGATCGAGGTGGTGAAGTCATACTTTAAAGACGTGTTTCGATAGACTTTGTGGATTCAATTCTGAAACGACACATTTCACTCTTGGTCCGTGGTCATTGTCATTGCATTGGGCCCTTGAACAGTCTTTTACGTCAGAGCCCAGGGTGAGGTCTAGAAGGCACGAAATTGTTCTAAGGGGATCTAAGTTTGCGTATAATAGTAAACTATTGGCTAGAAAGCCTTTTCATGGATCTACGAGGGTAGACGAGACAGCATTACACGTCACTTGTCAAGTAACACTTTACTAGTAGAGCAACCGTAAGACGTCGTCTTAATTTAAAAATAAGAGGTTTCTCTAAAAGAAAAGATTCACGGCAGGGGACACGAATAGTCTCCCACTAAGTACCTTTCTATTTTTATTTTGTGTCTGAGAGTCCCTATTAGACGGTGTGGACTATTGAGAAATAGAAGTAAAGAACGGTTTGTTTGATACTTGTCCAAGACCGGCCGGTTTCTCCTTACAAAGGTTAACGAGTAAAGAGGGACACCTATTTACTACCGTCGGTAATGTTCGTGTCCGTTCCCTCTATTCTCAACGAAGAGGAACTAGAACGAAAGAGAATTTAATATGTGGTGTCCCAATCTCAATGACTACTTGTTGTCGTTCCGGACTTTAAACGGCTTCATGCCTTAAATTATTTTGTCGAGTCTTGGCTACGTCACTATAGTCGGACGGGAGAGAGACAGAAAAAGAAGACAATACTAATGTACAACAATATACAGTAGACTATTCGGTAGAACTCTGTCTTTCTTTGTTGTGTACTTAACTTTAAAAGTGACTGTGTAAAAGGTCGCTTAATTTACTTTAGTTCTTTGCGTGTGTTCAACGATGTTTTTCCTACGTATCTACCCCGTAAACTTAGATCAAAATTTACTAGTAGAGAAACGACGATTTTTAAAAAACTCCGACAACTGGAGATACAAGAATTGACGGGGGGTGGGTTTCTTGTCTTAGTTATTTCGTTGATTGTGTTCTTGTTTTTTGTTGTGTAAAAAAGGAATTTTTCCTTTTCTCTGTTATATCTTTTTCTTCAGTTAAAATCACAGTCTGGACTAATAAAAAGGACTCTTAAAGAAAAATAAAATACAAAGAGAAAACTTGAAGATTCCAAAGTCAACACTGAATGATTCTTTCGATAAACGAAACTTTCGGTTTAAAAAAAGTTGGAATTCACTAGATCTCTTCTCACTAAGTCTCAAGATTTTCCGTTTCTGACTTCCATCTTCTGTAGTTCAAATAGTTGTTTTAGTTTCTGACCACTTTCTTGTGTCGTTCTCGATCAATGAAGGGTTTTCCGTTATTTCCAAATCAACGGGTGACTCTATTCCTACTTCTCCCAGTCGAAGATCAAGAATCTTCGACAGACCCAGGGATCCTTTTCCAACCCCGGGACTGGTTCACCAGACCCCTCTCAGTCCAACTATCTTTGGTGTCTAGTAAACGTTCTTAGGGTCTCCTGTTCCCCGATCGGAGTGTCTACACAGAAACCTCCGAGATCCGACATAGTTCTCCGGAGCGAGGACTGGTTTCGAACTCTAAATTCCGCCCATTACTGACTCCCTCGATGAGTCTATGTACCAGGACTCCCGTCCAGTGATATTCAGAAGACCTCAAAAAAACTTCAATACTTTCTCCCGGTCTCCCTGGACCCCAGTCCTGTTCCTCCTACATCGTACGTACCCGAACAACGAGTCTCCGGGACCACTCGGTTCCAGTAGACTGAGTCTACCTCTGCTGAACCCTCCTAAGGTTTCTCTTTTGTCTTAGTCCCGTTCCACGATGATGGGACTCCGGCGTGTTTTGGAGTCCCTTGGACTGACCGGTGTTCTTCTTCCCTCCTTTCCTTTCCCTTCTCTTTTACAATGCAAACACGTGTGGGTCGGAGTAGGGAAAATGTGCATACATATCATATGTCTATATACATGGATGTAAATAATCTTTCGACTTGAGACTACTACCTCCCTTACCCTCTTTCCCCGGGTAGATTCTCAAGACTCAATTAAAGTAATTGAAAGAAGTTCCAATACTCCGACACCAACACCGAATTTCTTATCTACCCGACATCATTCTGACTTGTCTCTTCCGTTACCGTGGGGTAAGGTCATGAGAACGGACCTTTTAGGGTACCTGCCTCCTCGGACCATCCGACGTCAGGTACGCCAGCGATTCTCAGCCTACGCTGACTCACTGAAGTGGAAGTGAAAGGTGAAAGTACGTAACCTCTTCCTTTGCCGTTGGGTGAGGTCGTAAGAACGGACCTCTTAGGGTGCCTGCCCCTCGGACCACCCAACGGCAGATGTCCCAGCGTATCTCAGCCTATGCTGACTTCGCCGAATCGTCGTCGTCGTCATAGTGACTTCTCCGAAAGGATTACCGAGTTACTATTTCTTGAACGGACGGTTTCGTCCTCTACACCCAAGTCAGGGACCCGACCCTTCTAGGGGACCTCTTACCTACCGTTGGGTGAGGTCATAAGAACGGACCTTTTAGGGTACCTGTCTTCTCAGACCGTCCGATCTCGGGTACCCCAGTGTTTTCTCAATCTGTACTGAATCGCTGATTTGTTGTTGTTTCAATCTGACTCCTCCCTTTACCTAAAAGGGAGTGTGAACCTCGTCTCAAGACCTTCCTCTTCTCCTGATCCCTTCTTCCTCTTAGGTTTTTCATAAGTCCCAATGGAATCTTCTAAATTAGGGTACCTATCTCCTCGGACCGTCCGAGTCAGGTACCCCCAACGTTTCTCACTCTGTACTGCACTGACTCGTACGTGCGTGTGAACAGGAGTTAACGGATTCTATAACTGTCTTAGAAAACCTAACCGGTTTTACAAGTAAGTGCAAAAAGGTAGTGTAGAATCTCTTTTTGGGCTTATTTGAAAGAACCGGTTGGTTATAAAACTAATACTTTGAGTAGACACAAAAGGGTTGTTTTAGTTTAATCGAGATCTGAGGTAAATGTCTTTTGTTTGAAGATTTAGTAATTTATTCATCTACTATTGTGGGGAGGGGAATTTATTTCGTCTTGTCGACGGACAACGAAAAGAGGCGATTCCAAACAATCAAGAAAGATATAAACGTATTAATTCTGTTATTAAGAATTTTACCCTACGTGATAACTAAGACACTTTTACCTTGAACGGATAAACCTGTAGGTCTGGGTTGTGTAGACGGTAGTACAAACTGCCCCCTTTTCATGAATTCCTTAAAGACAGATCGCTTTCTAAATAGAAGAACGGTCCATGAAGCTAGTATCGTTTCATTAGTGATATCTTCCGTCCTCGTCTCCGACCGTTAAAGGATTCACTCTTACCTCCACCTGACGGTCGTGTGCAGGGGACAGGGGAGACGATTACACGCAGGGTTCCCGCCGTTACGATTTGTCGTGACGTTCTTATTACGTCCAAGACTCTCGTAGAGTCATGGATCCATGGATGGATGTCCGAGGTGATGTTTCTGCTTTTGCTTTGTTGCTTTTGACGAACGGGTTTCAAGGAAATCTGTGGACCTTACTTTATAATCATCTTAGAAAGATTTCACTCTACCTTAAAAAGTTAGAAAAATATATATGTATATACTTTCTTATAATTTAGTATATAAATTTTTGACTGGTAGATAAAAATCACGGTAATCGTGTTAATAGTCCTTTGGTAAAGCAAGGGATACGAAATGTCCCACTAAAGACTCTTCATCCATCTCGTAAAATTAGATACGACAACCTCCTAACAAACCTTGTGACAGCAACTCTGATGACTTCCGGTTTTCCTGTCCCGTGATAAGCAAATGTATATAATCGTAAGTAATATTAGTCTCGAAGAATTTATACCTTTTCAACTTAATGAAAGGTACTGTAAACTCAAAGACTCTTTTATTTAACTCTCGTTCAAAGTGATTTTATATAAATGAGAGTTTTTCTTGTAATATTCTATTTATATTAAAGGTTCTTTTATAATCTTTGTGATATAAATGTATTGTAAAATTTTTGAGTACTGTTTTTCTATGAAGATGAAAATTTTATCACTTTATCTCTTATACAGTTTTTTACATACTTATTTGTAGGAATCTTAGGAATTGAAACTTCCTTAGTACCGAAACTCGGTATTGAGTTCATAAGTCACTAGTATGATGGTATTGTAGTTAACATTTATTAATCTAATTCTCATTCGATAACTTTTATCAAAACGATTCCAATTACTTACTTTAAGTACATTTGGCTACTTTATTAGATTCAAGAATCTGTGACATATTTCCCTACTAAGTGGTAAAAGTAGTCATCGGAAAAACACTACAACTTTTTTTTAAAAAAAAAGTTTATAATATAATGTTCAATAATGTTTTACTAAACCATTAATTTTACTCTTTTAAGTAGAAAGTGAACATAAAAATTAATTTACACCGACTTTTAGATAACAGACATATTGAGTAAGTTTAATGACAAGTTTCAGTTATCTTTAAACTGTAAATATTAATTTTATATTTTAATATTTAGACACTCATGTGTAAGTTTTATAATTTTCTATTCATTTTGTTAGTTTAAGTTATTCGTTTTATCATCGAAAATAATGAAACCTATTGTTGTCAACTGAAAGTGTATATGGTCCTATTTTTATGTGGGAGCTTTCAGGTCCTATAACTTTACTTTAATAAGAAGAGACCCTGTAAAGTGATCTCATGATTAACCTATAGTCATGTATGGTTATTAATTTATCGAGAAATGGAAACGTTAACCTATTTTAGTATTAGATATTTTCATAGGGTGATACAGTAACTAATTTTTATGTAATACATTTGGATAATTTTTACGAGTCATTGTTTTTCGTGAAAACTATCCCCTTTTTTTTTTTTTTGGACCGATTTTGTTTAACTAGAGCGAACTTGGTTTACGGTGTTTTGTATATATTAGTTCAAGTAAATTTTGTAAATAGGACTTTCCAAAGTTGTCTATAATGTTTACCTGTCAACAATTTTATTATAAATATTTATAAATCGTTAAGTCTAGTCCTGAGCCATTTTGTGTTAAGTAGTTAATCACCGTAATCCCTTATATTGAATCTATTACGTTAAACATGATCCTGACACGATTCGTAAAATATACCAAAGAAAGTTAGTTAGGAAAATTGTTGAGATAGTTTATCTCCGAAGACAGAGATAATATATCTACTCCTTTGACTCTTATTATCTGTAAGTCTTTAGACTGGGTTTACTGTGTCATTCTCCGTCTCAGATTTAAACGTCCGTCCGAATGATTCGACATCTTCGACTAGAGAGTAAGTGACACAATGTGGCCGTTAGTACGATCGTTGTAGTGAGGAGTCACTAATAGACAATAGCGTTGTTTCAAACTTTCAAATCTTTGTAGATGACCTATTAGGTCCCGAGGGGTCCACCGCGATCACCATTTTGGGCGGGACGACTACGTCTACATTCTCTGCGTCCGAGTCATGGCTCCAGTCTCTCCAGGAGACTCCTCCCGTACCTTGGGTAAGGTCATAAGAACGGACCTCTTAGTGTACCTGTCTCTTCCGACCTTCCGACATCAGGTATACCTGTGTCTCAGACTATACTGACTTCATTGAATCGTGTGTACGTGACCTATTAGGGATATTGAACAGACGATTCATCTGTTTACTGTTTGGGTCTAGTCAAATAAAAAAAAAGGAGAAGACTATAAAAATGGGTCCTACGTCAATTTAAAATCGTGTCTTAGTTTAAGATTTATGTCCTTGAACTTTAGGAGTATGTTGATATCAGACGGATAAAGGGAATTACGGGTCTGTATATAAAGAAAAACTGGTTCCGTTCCCCTTTGTAAACCAAAACTTCTTCTCTCTTTTTTTACCCTTTCCGTACTCTTATCTTCAACCTGTTTGTCTACTCAGGTGTGTTCTTCCCAGGGGGAAAGGTCGGGTGGAGACTAATACTTACGAGATATCGTGGTATGATTCGGTCGTGACGTAGCACCTTAGTACGACCTAAGTCGAATGTAGTGACCGTCCGGGAGACGTATGGAGACTTTCCCGGTCTACTTTCCTAAGGAGATCCATACGTATTAGTCATGTATAGGAAATTCGGTTTTTCCTACGTATTTTGTACAAGGTACGGGAATTCCTTAATGATATATCAACCCCTCTATTTTTGTATATGGGTGTCCACTGTCAATGTCACGTATTATTACCAATAGTACCATATACGATAGGTGACATCATCCTCTCATAATATTCTGGTATTAATTGTAACACCATCAAATATCAAAACATGTGAGACTAGAGATTGTCCTCGAGTTCCGATAGAAGTACCTCCTCCTCCTTAGGAATTCCAGTACGTGAAGAGTTCCTGTTTTAATCCGGTACCACCGTTCCTTATTTCGAGAGTTCCATGACATATTTCCAAAAATTTCGGTAAAAGGTGAACCGACAGATAGAACCGGAGAAGGACAACAACCGACGAAGTGTAACGAAAAAAAGAGGTTTCAAGGTATATCGATTACGTTATTCATTTACCAAGGGTTAAAGGGAATAACTCCCTTTTTTCCGGTTCTCCCTCGGACAGATACCGAAGTCTCTTTCCGATACCCCTTCTCAGGTCGACCGAGACGAGACGAGGGTCAGAGCTCTTTTCCCGATAGTAAGGAAAAGATACAGAAGAGTGACAGTCTATTCCCTGTACGATTTTCCAGTGGAAGTCCACCATTTTCGAGTTCCAGTTCTACTCTCACACTTGGACCTTCTCTCGATAGTCCTACAGTAAGTAAAACGGGAAGTGATCCGAAATCCAAAGTCCTCGTTTTTGTTTTGGGGCATGGAGGTGTCCCAGTTCGGTCGAGTGGTCTCGTTGTCCGGTGTCACCCCAAGTGAACAACTCCCCCCCAGGAGAGTCCTCAGACCCTTCTCTCACCGTCAAGGGACTCCTGGACGTCGAAGCTCTTTGTCCGGTAGGGGTAGAGAAGGCTAGTCACCGTGTCGGTCGTGGAATGTCGAAGGTTTCGTGAAAGTGTTCGTTATAAAGGAAAGTGTTTTTACACTTCCACTTCTTATGTCCCTTTAGTAATGAAGGTAGAATATTCACTCTTTTTGTTTTGAGCCTTTCTTATCGACCGAAAACAGTCAAGATTCTTGATCATTCTTGACCTCGGACCCGAAGATAACCCTGGAACTTCGAGGAACAAGATTTCACCAGTGTGTTATCTCAGAGGTCCATCCCGTCGGTGACTTCCACACCCTAAATTCACTTCCAATCAGTGTGTCAGTACAGGCTGAGAAACGCTAGGGTACTTGACTCGGGTGGTCCGAGGAGGTAGATACCCTTAAGAGGTTCGTTCTCATGACCTCACCCAACGGTATCTCGGGACGTTATACCCGCCAGATTTGTCGTCGTTAGGTCTCTTACTAAATTTCTATTCGTAGTTATTACTGAGTTGATAGTCACTCTCAGTTATTAATGATTTACTACGAGACTAACTCCTTTCTTCTTACAAGGAAAAGACAATATATATTTTATTCTGACGAAAAGCACCTAAGTTCTTGCGCTTGAGACTTTGTAATCCGACAGGGAAATTCGTTGGAACAAAAACAGAATTAGGTAATACCTAAACAGTAGGTACTTAATATATTTGAAAATACTCCTGACTAAATATCAAAACCGGACGTGACAGTTAACCCGTTCACTTTAGGTCCCCAAGTAATAGGAGGTGTTTCGTGTCTTAAAAGGAAGTTAAAAATATGAAAATAAATTCTAAACGTCCTGTGACACAGATAAATAAAGTCTAGTCTCTACACAAACTCCGGAACTACTTGTCAAAACACAAGTGGAGTTTGTATATAAGGAAGACCGAAATATCTAAAACTAGTAAAAGGACACGACTACAGAAACGTCTTTTCTTAGCATTAGGCCAATCAGAAAAGAAGGTAGAAGGTTCTAGCAAGATCAACAATCAGAGACCTGCAAGAGGTCGAATTAATACGGAGAACGCGAGAAACAACTGATTTTGACGTATATTAGTAGGTCCATATCTATTTAGTATCGAACGTGTACCGTGTCGATGCTAGAGACAACCTCCTGACGGTTGTGAAACTATCGGAGAAGCCCTACGTCATGATATGATCCACCGTCGACTGTTCCTGTGACCCGGACCATCTGTGAGGACACCAAATCACGGTCGGGAGTTGGGAGTAGGAGGGTTTTCTGATCTCAATGGACGTTTGAGTCTCTAAAAAGAATCGTAAAGAAGAAGGTCCAATGGCCATTTCTATTCTGTTTAGTTTATAGTTATTTTTCACGGACAAACAAATATGTACGTTTAGAGAGAGAGAGAGAGAAGGCAATTTTATTTTCACTTAATTAAGTCAAGATGTGCACAAAGATTCGCGTTTTATGGTTCAGTGCTTCCCTTGTACTAAGAGTATTTATTGGTCCTTTAATTTCTATAAAGTAATCGTACTATTTCTTATAGATAGAAGTTACTTTACGGTTGATTTTAATATGAATGATTATTTTGTAAACATCGTAATAGTAATTTTAAAGTTTGTTATGTTTTCTACAAAAATATTGGTGATAAGTAACTAAACTGTTTATGACTCACGATGATACACGGTCCTTAAACGGCTGTTTCCAGGTAGATCAGTTTCGATACCAAAAAGGTTATCAGTACATGTCTACACCCTTAACCTGGTATTTCTTCCGACTCGTACCTTCTTGACTTAGAAAGTTTGACGCCTCGATCTCTTCTCAGAACTCTCAGTAAACCTGGCGTTCCTCTAGTTTGGTCAGTTAGGATTTCCTTTAGTTAGGACTTATAAGTAACCTTCCTGACAACGACTTCGACTTCGGGATTATTAAACCGGTGGACTACGTTTCTCGGTTGAGTGACCTTTTCTGAGAATACGACCCTTTCTAACTCCCGTCCTCCTCCTCCCCTTCTGTCTTCTACTCTACCAACCTACCGTAGTCACTGAGTTACCTGTGCTCAAACTCCTCTGTCACTTCCTGTCCCTTCGGGCCACACGACGTCAGGTACCCAGTGTTTCTCAGCCTGTACTGACTCGCTAACTTGTTGTGGTGGTTTTATACGGTCCATGTACAATATTTACACCTACTGTACCATTATTATTATGAGTCACGGGGTGGTACCTGAAATATCATAAATTATAAAAAGACCTATCACAATATTTTAGACTTTGTCTTAATCTTTCCTTCTCTATTTTACTTATAACAAGGAGACAATCCACTTAGAGATAATTCTTTTTCTTACCTTTTTCATAATAATAAAATTTTTATTTTATATTTATTATTTTATTATTATTATCGAGTCTATACACTCATATATATTACGTGTTTTAGTTATTAACAAGTCATAATGTGTCAATTACATTTTATGTCACTTTTTTTATAAGGAAAGTTTTATTATCGGTTTTTTTCCATTTTATAGAACCTTATTAGAAAACATTCTTTACATTTTCGAAAAATACTTTGACTCCTTATATTATTAATTCTTGTAAGTCTCTTCTTATTTATCGTGGTTGTTTCAAGAACGGGTAATTTTTATACTCTTGTTACTCCTCCTTTGTTATCTTTTCAACCTTCAGGGTCAACTCTTTGAGAAAGTCTAGTGTCTCGTTTTTATGTTTCTTTTATTTTTATTTTTCTTGTTACTATTCTTTATATTGGTTAATCAGGACCTCCAAGTTGTAGGTTTACTCTCCTCTAGGTCTTTCTGTTTTTCTGTCTTACGTCTCCTTTTTAGTAGTCACTTTTGTTCAGTTCGTTTCTAGGGTCTTGCCTTAGTCAAAGGACTAGTTCTACAGGTGGCTCATGGACTTTTCACTGTGTATGATCCGTGTTTTAGTATTTTAAAGTCTTATGATCCTTATTCTTCGAAGGTATGTTTGTCTACTCTAAAGGTATACTTCCCGCTTCTCATTCAGAAGAGTTGTCTTTGTGGTCTTCGATCTTAGTCCACCCTTTCCTGTTAATCGTAAGTCTCCCCTTTACTGAAACTACGAGGGTCAGGGGAACGTCGACTCGTCAAGACCGGTTGACTGATGAGTGTCTTCATTGTACTCGGTAAAGGTCCTACTTCCGCACTCTTCAGAAGTGTATAAGGGTCGAGGAGAGAGGAGACGGTCTCACTGTACTTCCAGGTTCGACTCTATCATACTCGACCAACCTACCAGTATTCTACCTTACTCGAGGACTTTACTCGAAGGGACTCTTGGTCACCTGGGTGACCAGAGTGATTCCGAGAATATATTCGTTCTATATTTGAATACACACATGGTTGACCTAAACGTAGTGGGATCGGATAGGACCAATTATGTCTAAGGGTTAGTCCTTAAAGTAAGGCAGTTTGTTAATTAGTTCCTATCTTATTTCTGGTAAAAGTCTTTGCGTTACAAAATCTTGTAAAGGTAGGGTACGTGGAAAAGAGTCATCCGACTCCTTTCTCTTTCTATGTGTACCTTTCGTCTTATTACAGGGGACGGAGGTAATCCCTACAGGTTCAGGATTGGAGGTCTTAGACACTTATACCAAACAATATAGTGTGTGTGTGTTTTTCTCTTGAAAACTGCCCTTCTAATAGGACCCAATTAGTTCGTCTGGGTCAAATTAGTGCTCCCAGGGGTACTCACCTTCTCCTTCCCTCCTCTCTGTCTAGAGGCTCTAGACTTCTACGATAGTACGACCGAAACGTCTACCTCTCTCCTCGGTACTCGGTTTCTTACGTCCGTCAGAGATCTTCGACCTTTTCCGTTCCTTTACCGAAGACAAGGTCTTCTCGGCACGGTCGAGGAACCAAAATCGAGTCACTCTGAGTAAAGTCTGAAGGCTAAAGGTCTTTATATTCCATTATGTAAATTCGGTGATTCTAACATCAATTCAACAGTATCGTCGTTCCCCTTTGATTGTGTTGTATCCTACGTCCTTTTCCCTCGTTTGTCTCACTTCCTTGAGGGTTCCGTATAGGTTCATTCTCCGACTTGCATTGGTCGGGTCACCCTTCTCCACTTATCGGGGTCCGCTCGGAAGGCGTTGAGCTGTCCCTGTTTTCAGACTGTACAGACCTCTGTGACTCTCCTATAAATATGTTGACCTCTTCTCAAACTCTTATGTAACCCCTAGTATCCTTTCGTACTTTTACTTACATGTTTTGTTCTGTTAATGAACAATATTTCTTTTGTGTTTCTACTTATCATTACCTTTGGAATAGTATTATAGAATCACAGGCAAAATAATAAAGGATCACAGTCACAGTCACTAAATCGGGTTTATTTTATGTGGGTCAAGTCTCCTGTTCCTACTCTTCCCACAACACACCACCACCGTCCACCCAAGACCACTTTCTCGAGTTAGGAAGACAAGTGTCCTCCTACAGTCACCTGTTGTGGATTACGGTCCCTTTTCGTTCTTCATTGTATTCGTTTAATAAGTCTTTATCCTTTTGATCGTGATCTCTGAGTTCCGTCAAATTTCATGAACAAGAGTTCTCGTCTTTTATTACCCCTTTCCACATCAGTCCCAAGTGAAAAAGTGTTATTCGATTGCTCCATAAACCACGAAGTTTGAGACGTAATACATACGTGTATTTCAGTGTTCCTGACCGTTTGATAACCGTTGTTTTCCATGTATTCTGAAATTATAAGAATTATATTATATTTCTGACCTCTCTTGACACTTTTTGAGAAGTAATGCCAAACGGAGACTCACCACCGTGATACCCACTAACAAAAGGACGATGAGATATTGAAAGACATGAAGGGTTTAGTGTTGTGTTATCCTCGTGCATGTTAAAAATTTTGTTGTTGTTGTTGTTGTTTTTGACTAGTCTACCAGTTCCTCCTTTATTTTGTGTGTTCGTCTTTCTTAATCCATTGATATAACCCTTGACAATTCTACTAATTCAATGATATTGAAACTTTTGGGGCTCCGGTCAACAATTGGGACGGTTTCTTACCACCATACCCAAAAGGATTAAATGATTTCGTTAAAGATCTAATTTATACGAAAGGTTGTTGTTACGTCAAAATTTCAAAGTACGAAGTACATTTCGGGAAGTAAAAACAATTTCCGTCGGGTTTGGGTTGTCGTACAATTTAGATACTAGTATTGACCATGACGAAACCTATTTCAAACCTCTTGTAGAATAGTCACTATTGATCGGGAACCCGGAACCTCTCACCCCACCCCGTCTACGATTTTCTTGTTAATGTATTTAGTGTATAAAAATTTGGGTACCAAAATGTTTTTTTTTTTTAATTGATTTTTTTTCACCTTCTACATAAATTATCACGATTTGCCAACAACTTCTTCTTTACCTAAGTAATACAAGAAGAGTCCTTTCTGTCTTATGTGATGTACGAGTATTTTGACTATTTAAATCTTCATGACAGAGACTTGAACATATGTCTAGAGACACCTTCCAACTTTAGGGTTCTCCGATGATCGAAACGGTTTTGAAGGTGTAACTACCAACTCTCGACCCTACTCGGGTTTCCTTCTCGCTTCGGTCTTATGTCCACTGAAGTCCTATTCTAATACATTCCGACTAAAAAAATTGGAAGATTCGATAACTAATGAGTTGAGTTTGGTTTATGGTTTCGTATTTCAAGAAATATCGTGTGTGACTCGAGTCTGTGGGTCTGAATAAGTTTTTATAAGTTCAGTAATTAAAAGGATATCAAACGTCGTTAGTTGCTTTACTCTCCCACCTTCCCTGTGGAAGTTCCAGTACGAGTAGTCTCACTTTGACTAAGGATTGAGGGACGGAGTAAGACAGGACGATCAAGAGAGAAAGAGATTTGGATTATATAAATAGTACTTAGTAATTTGTGTTTGGATAATGGGTCACGTTAACCAAGAAGGTATTTTACTTTTCGTCGAAACGAAAACAGTAAAAAATTTTCCTGTAACCTATTTCAGTCCACACTTGTGTCTTTTGCTATACCCGAAATCCTTTTCAATTTACCGGTCCCCTACCACCTTCCGGAACGAACCTCACGACTTATTCGGGTCCCTTATTTGCTTCCCTATTGTTGTCCTGGACTTTAAAAAAGTTCAATCCTCTACCGTAGACCGTACGGTTGACTGTAAATTAATTGACGAAAGTTTTTAGGTTTATTTTGTCCCAACCCCCAACCCTCACCCCGAATGAGATGGAATGTCGTTCCACTCGATGATCTTAAAACTTTCAGACATATTTCCTTTCTGGCTATCATAATTCCTGGGTCATGACCGTCGAAAGGACACAGACCGTAGTACGACTCACGAAAGGTAAGCAGTGTAAATTCGGAGTGTCAAGTTTCTCCACCGTGTATATGTGTCACCTCATAATGAGTCGGTAATTTTTCTTATGTGAACTTAGTCAAGATTGTTCCACCTACTTTGACCTCGGCTAATATGTCTCACTCATTCGGTCTTTCTTTTTGTGGTTATGTCATATGATTACGTATATATACCTTAAATCTTTCCACCATTGCTATTAGGACATACGCTCTGTCGTTTTCTCTGTGTCTACATATCTTGTCAGAAAAGCTGAGACACCCTCTCCCTCTCCCACCCTACTAAACCCTCTTACCGTAACTTTGTATATATTATAGTATATTCTTTGCTTAGCGGTCAGATCCAAGCTACGTCCTATGTCCTACGAACCCCGACCACGTAACCCTACTGGGTCTCCCTACCATACCCCTCCCTCCACCCTTCCCCCAAGTCCTAACCCTTGTGCACATGTGGGCACCGCCTAAGTACAACTACATACCGTTTTGGTTATGTCATAACATTTCAATTTTTTTTATTATTATTTATTTTTATTTATTTATTTATTTTGTTTCTCCACCTATATAATGTTGATAAAAGAAAATCTTTATCTTTTACCTTCAAATTTCTCCATTTCATGAAGAACATCCCATTGACCAATGTATCTGTCTTAAACTTGGCTCCAGGTTACCGTTTTAGGTACAAGGAGGAGGATCAGTGGTTCTCACTTATACTTTCAGTCTTACTCCTGACCATTCAACTTTATCATTACACAAAACTTGTATGCTCCACCCATGTGACCCATATAACCCGTGTCTACATAATAAACAGAGAGATTATAAAACACAAACAAACCTTATAAAGTAGTATATTCTTACTGAGAGATTTATGAAGTAACAAGAACGGAATCTATTATTATTTTTCTATATTCGAAGTCCCTCTTTCGGTTAAAAAAAAAAAGGACTGTCTTTAGGTCTATTACACCCAGAAACTAGTGTAGACTGTGATGTCGTCCGACTTTACCCCCGGAAGAAGAGTTCTCGGTTTCGAAGTCCTTGACACCTGTGCCTTCGTCCGTAAGTTCCGTCCGGGTCGTGTGTCGGCAAAACACGGTCTCTCCACACACGGAGAACGTCTGAAGTGTCTGTCTCCTTTTGTTCCACCTACCGGTACGGATGTAGGATTTTTTTGTCAAAACTCCAAAATCTCCTTTCTTTGTTCTTTAACGAAAAGGAGAACTTAGAGTCGAGATGATAAAGTTCATTTTTAACTAACACTGGTTTACATGTACTTGTAGTTCCAATCGTTAGGACGGGAGTCCCTTTTCCCCGCAAACCCTACGTCTTTAGGAGAGATTCAACTACCTACGAACCGGTTCTGTGGACGTACATTGACATAAGAGTCATAGAAAGCCTTCAGCGAGTGGATGATACTAATGATTTATACACCCAAAAGGAAGTATCCTAGGTTCGTTCCTTACCTTTTGTATTAAAGAAGTGATCTCTTGTAATGTTGTAGAAGAAAGTCGTTTATATAGAGATTAAAATTTCCTCTATAACTTTCCCGTTTTGGTTTGGTTTTGTTTATGCGTNTTAGGACGGGAGTCCCTTTTCCCCGCAAACCCTACGTCTTTAGGAGAGATTCAACTACCTACGAACCGGTTCTGTGGACGTTCATTGACATAAGAGTCATAGAAAGCCTTCAGCGAGTGGATGATACTAATGATTTATACACCCAAAAGGAAGTATCCTAGGTTCGTTCCTTACCTCTTGTATTAAAGAAGTGATCTCTTGTAATGTTGTAGAAGAAAGTCGTTTATATAGAGATTAAAATTTCCTCTATAACTTTCCCGTTTTGGTTTGGTTTTGTTTATGCGTCAAATAGAAGGATTAACCTAACAACGACTACAGGAAAAGTCTCTTTTTATATTTTACATATTCTTCATATTTTACTAAAAACTCATAATTTTTTGTGTTAAACTCGTTATCTATTTTTAAAGTTTACTTTCTTTAACACTTCTTATAACCCCTATTATTTTATCGTTTTCTGTCTTCTTAATATTTCTTTTTCTTTAATGGTTCTTTTCACTTCGACCTATCAATCCCTTTTTCACTTACAACTTTTTTTAACCTTTCACGTGAATTTAATAGGGTTACTATCTAAAGATTCCTATCAAAGTTACGAATAATTGAGTTTGGTTTATTACGGATTGTCCCATATATTATGTTACGATAGGAACATTAACTTCCATATTTTGAGTCAGGTAAACTTAATGAAAGATCCTGACGGTATTGTCTCATAGTGTTTAACCCATCGAATTACGTTTTGTTCAAGTAATAGAGTGTCAAGTCCTCCGGTCTTCAACCTTTAGTTCCACAGTCATCCCGATTGAAGAAAAACTCCGAGTCTCCCCTCACACAAGGTACAGAGAGAGGACCTAAGACCACCAACGATCATTAGGAACCACAATGAACTGAGGTTAGAAACGGAGGTAGTAGTGTACCGGAAGAAGGACAACAGACAGAGATACAGGTTTAAAGGAAGAAGAGTATTCCTGTAGTCCGTATACCATAAACAACGACAAGTAAGTGAGTCAGTACAGGTTGAGAAACGTTGGGGTATCTGGGGTCGGGTGGTCCGAAGGACAGGAAGTGATAGAGGACCTCAAAAGAGTTTGAGTACAGGTAACTCAGTTACTACAGTAGGGGTTAGTAGAGTAGAAGACAGTGGGGGAAGAGGACGGGAGTTAAAAAGGGTCGTAGTCCCAGAAAAGGTTACTCAGTCGAGAAGCGTAGTCCACCGGTTTCCTGACCTCAAAGTCGAAGTCGTAGTCAGGGAGGTCACTTATAAGTCCCAACTAAAGGAAACCCTAACTGACCAAACTAGAAGAACAACAAGTTCTCAGAAGAGGTCATGGTGTCAAGTTTTCATGGTCAAGAAAACTGAGAGTCGAAAGAAATACCAGGTTGAAAGTATAAGTATGTACTGATGACCTTTTTGGTATTGAAACCGAGATACCCGGAAACAGTCGTTTCACTACAGAGTCGAAAATTTATGTGACAGATCCAAACAGTATCGAAAATCCCGGGTCATACTGGAGTAGAATTACAATACTGTAGACGCTTCTCTGATAAAGGTTTCTTCTGACTTAAGGGTCTAAGGACACCAAACCTGATGTGGTACAGAAAACTCCCTGTGTCCAGTTAAGTCTTGACTTAAACAGTGAGAAGTGAGAAAAGGAGGATCTATTGAAAAAGGATGTTATGTTAATACAGTTACACCAGAGGTAGAGGAACCTACAGTAAAAAAGTGAGGAAGGACAATTTCGGTTCGAGGAGTTGTGTCAAGTATTGAGTTAAAAGGTGTGTGGTGAGGAGTTTAGGGTCATCGCTCCGGGTAAGGGGGAGTGGGACAGACATGGTCTGAGAAACTAAACCAAACAAGAAGGATGAGGTAAAAGTCCCGAGGGTGAACCTCCCTTCCAGTCCATCTTGGAGGACCTAAGTAGGAATAGTATCGTGGATCGGTGGATGAATTACATAAACTAACCCAGACACACGATCGGACAGAAAGGGTGATCTCAGATTTGAACAACCCCGTCCCTGACACGGAAGACGTCGGAATACCGGAGTCGTGGATCGACTCAGGTTGTGTTTAGACCACGTGTCATGTGCGGACTTACTCACTTACCCACAGACGTGTCCTAGTAAATCTGATTACTTATGTAGGTGGTGTCTTGGTACACGATAGTATCAGAAGTCAAGGAACTTTAGAATTCTGTGTTGATCTAATCTAATCACTTCAGCAAGACAGTACAGGCTGAGAAACACTGGGGTACCTGACACCGGACGGTCCGAGGAGGTAGGTACCCTAAAAGGTCCGTTCTTATGACCGCACCCAACGGTAAAGGAAGAGGTCCTCTAGAAGGGCTGGGTCCCTAACTTGGGTCCAGAGGACGTGACATCCGTCTGTGAAATGGCAGACTCGGTGGTCCCTTCAGGAATATTGTACCGTCCCCTAATAGAAGTCAAAAACAGTACAGAGGGTCTAAGGGTCCTGTTTCATCAGTAAGTAATTAATTAACTATGATTTCCCTTTGGGACTACGACCCTTTCTAACTTCCGTCCTCCACTTCCCCTGTTGTCTTCTGTTCTACCAACCTACCGTAGTGACTGAGTTACCTGTACTCAAACGTGTTTGAGGTCTTCTATCACTTCCTGTCCCTTCGGACCGTACGACGTCGGGTATTCCAGTGTTTCTCAGTCTGTACTGACGTGTTGACTTGTTGTTATTTCCCCTTTAATCCCGAAGGGCCCACCGGAATCACCATTTCTTAGGTGAACGGTTACGTCCTCTACGTTCTCTACTCCCAAAGTAGTGACCCACCCCTTCTAGGGGGTCTCATCCTTCACCGTTGGGTGAGGTCATAAGAACGGACCTTCTAAGATACCTGTCTCCTCGGACCACTCCATGTCAGGTATCCCAGTGTTTCTCAACCAGTGTTACTGACTCACTGACTCGTGTGTTTCCCTTTAATCAAAGACCGCCCCCTCACCCATTCTTCTTGATTGGAAGTAACTCGTTGACAAGTAACGGTCTATACCGTGGGGTGAGGTCATGAGAACGGACCTTTTAGGGTACCTGTCTCCTCGGACCACCCGACGTCAGGTACCCCAGCGACTCCCAGTCTGTGCTGACTCTCTGAAGTGAAAGGTGAAAGTACGTAACCTCTTCCTTTACAGTTGGTGAGGTCACAAGAACGGACCTCTTAGGGTCCCTGCCCCCTCGGACCACCCGACGACAGATACCCCAGCGTGTCTCAGCCTGTACTGACTTCGCTGAATCATCATCGTAATCATCATCATCTATGATGATTCACGTTTATTTACAGTGGAGTTAATTATGATGGTGAAGAATAAGTAACCTCTAAAATATCGTATTGTTTAACATTTGGGAAAAGATTACTTCGGTAAATTTTTATCTTAGAGTTTATGATTTAATCCATCGTATAATGAAGTGTATGTTTTTATTGTATATGCGTAATATACAGTCTTATGAAAACATATGTTTACGTCCACAGTCATTAGATAGAATTCAGAGTTATTTGTAGTCCTAAGGGACCTTAGTCAAAATCACAAAATCCAAACCCCTAAAAAAAAAAAAAACTCGTCAAGATTGAAGAACATACCTAATTATAAAGAACTAAAATCAAGAAAGAATCTCTACAAGGTTTCTTTTATATGTAAAACAATTTTTTTATTTCTCTTATTTTGAGTGGGTTGGAACGTTAATAGTATATTATCCTGGTATATTACATTAATATTAATCTATTATTATTATATATCATACATTATATTACATTAATGGTATATTATCCTAGACGATCGGAGAAAATTTTTAAATTCTGGGTAATACCTCAGAGTTTACTAAAGAGAGGAATATAGAACTTTGTAAAACGATCAAGTAGTAGGATTTTGTTAATGATTGGTTAATACGTAGTTAATAAGGGTTCATACGAAATTTTTCTGAATTCATTATCTTTTTTTACCTTCTACTACCTTATCGAATCTTGATGTGACGACAAGACCTCTTCCGTTACCGTGGGGTGAGGTCATGAGAACGGACCTTTTAGGGTACCTACCTCCTTGGACCACCCGACGTCAGGTACCCCAGCGATTCTCAGCCGGTGCTGACTCACTGAAGTGAAAATGAAGAGGGAAAGTACGTGACCTCTTCCTTTACCGTTGGGTGAGGTCACAAGAACGGACCTCTTAGGGTCCCTGCCCCCTCGGACCACCCGACGGTAGATACCCCAGCGTGTCTCATCCTGTGCTGACTTCGTTGAATCGTCGTCGTCGTGTGACGACAAGTCACTACTAACTTTACAAAATAAGACACAACAAGTGATGACATCATGATTGACGTGTACCGATGTTTCTTACACTATACACTGATTCCGTTGACTTCTTTACTTACAAATAACAAACTTAAAATTAATTAAATTTACCGATATACTTGGATTCCCGAGGACATGACTTGTGACGTCCGAATCTTGCTAAGTAATTTCTTTTATTGAACAGCGATAACGTAGTGAGAAGTATAAAATAAAACGACGGATTTCACAACGCAGTAGAAATGCTTTCCAAATCGTCTTCTGACCTTTGTGGTAGAAACTCCAAACAAAAATTATAAGTAACTTATCTCACCTCTTAAGCCTTACAAAGGAAGAGTGGAGACTACTGTTTCTCTTCCTTTAGCTACCAACCTCTCCAAAGGGTCCGTAATTTTTTTAGTCTTTTCTTACGAGTCTCAGTCTCGAGTCGTGAGTTCTGGGACTTTTACGACTACTTTAAGTTAACTAGTACTTTCACTTTGGAGTCTGGTACTCAGAAGTCTGCTACTGTAATTAAGAAAGTTCGATTTTACAGATACTCCCTTGTTGTATAAAGATTCCTGCTTTTCTTTGATACCATAAGGGTACGTGAACCAGCAGCTCCCATGCCTGAAGTAGTTTGTTATGAACCCGAAAGGACCACCGAGCCTGCCATTTCTTAGACGGACGTTCTGTCCTCCGGGTCCAAGCTGGGGACTCAACCCTTCTAGGGGACCTCTTTCCTTACCGTTGGGTAAGATGATAAGAACGGACCTCTTAAGGTACCTGTCTTCTCGGACCACCCGATGTCGGGTGCTCCAACGTTTCTCAGTCTGTACTGACTCGTTGATTGTGTGTTTGCTATAAAACATTATTCTTGGACCTGGTAGGACTCCCCTCAAACTCCCTCTTACCTATGTTCATATCCATACCGACTCAGGGAAACGATGAGTGGACTTTAATGATGTTGTAGCAATTAGTTGATAACGATAACGATTCAGTGAAGTCAACACAGGCTGAGACACGTTGGGGTATCTGCCGTCGGGTGGTCCGAGGGGGTAGGGACCCTAAGAGGTCCGTTCTTGTGACCTCACCCAACGGTAAAGGAAGAGGTTACGCACTTTCGCTTTCCACTTTCACTTCAGTGAGTCAGTACAGACTGAATCGCTGGGGTACCTGACGTCGGATGGTCCGAGGAGGCAGGCACCCTAAAAGGTCCGTTCTCATGACCTCACTCCGCGGTAACATGGGGTTATGTTTTATTTTCCGAATTTTTTTTTTTGGATCTGGTAGAGTAAAACGATTTACTTGTATCCTGTCAGAAAAAAGTGGAAAATATTACAGACATATAGTTGTAAATGAGATATATGTCATATATTTACTCGTTTACGATTACCACCCATACATATGTTACCACTAACCTTCCCTTTCTTCTTTTTATAANCACAGACTGAGACACGTTGGGGTATCTGCCGTCGGGTGGTCCGAGGGGGTAGGGACCCTAAGAGGTCCGTTCTTGTGACCTCACCCAACGGCAAAGGAAGAGGTTACGCACTTTCGCTTTCCACTTTCACTTCAGTGAGTCAGTACAGACTGAATCGCTGGGGTACCTGACGTCGGATGGTCCGAGGAGGCAGGCACCCTAAAAAGTCCGTTCTCATGACCTCACTCCGCGGTAACATGGGGTTATGTTTTATTTTCCGAATTTTTTTTTTTGGATCTGGTAGAGTAAAACGATTTACTTGTATCCTGTCAGAAAAAAGTGGAAAATATTACAGACATATAGTTGTAAATGAGATATATGTCATATATTTACTCGTTTACGATTACCACCCATACATATGTTACCACTAACCTTCCCTTTCTTCTTTTTATAAGTGACCTAAGTGTAAAAATTTTCAAGGTGACCTGGGTTATCATTTACCACTACTGATAAAAAGACCATATGACTCTTAATTTCGAACAAATAACATAATCGATTTTACGCTCTCTTGAATATATATTATTTTCCCATTTGGAAGTCTTTATTCCAGTTTTTAATGACAGAAATATAATTTAATCAGTAGAACCTTACCAATTTTCACTTGGGATCTCGATGTCTGTGTCAGGACCCGACCTCAGTGTTCAGGTTATGAATCACATAGGGAGACCGTTCAAAAAGTCGGAGGGATTCTAGGTCAAGGGAGTAGACGTTTTATTCCTAATTTATTGATGAAGAAGAAGTCTCGAAAAATTTCTAAAAAAAGAGATTACACCTGATAAATTCAGAAAAGAACTTAACCAATGTTATAACCAAGACAAAATACCAAACCAAAACACCGGTGCTCCGTGCACCTTAGAATCGAGGGTTAGTCCCTAGCTTGGGCGTTGGGGACGGAACCTTCCACTTCAGAATTGGTGACTTGGTGGTCCCTTCAGGGGAGATATCTAAAGAAAGATTATAAAATAAATAAATAAATAAGAACCAACACGACTCAGAGAAACGACATTCCCAAAAAGATCAACCCCGTTCACCCGCGATGAGAGACCCACGTCATACTCCCGAGGAGTAACGGCACCGAAGAGGACAACGTCTCGTACCGAGATCCTGTGTGTCCGATACCATCGACACCGTGCACCCGAGTCCTCAACACCAAGGTCCGAGCTCTCGTGTCCGGGTCATCAACGCCGTGGGTCCGAATCGACGAGGCATCGTATACCCTAGAAGGGTTGAGTGCTAGTGTGGACGTAGAGGACGTAAGCCGTCCACCTAAGAAATGGTACCTCGGCGGTCCCTTCGGACATTCAAAATATCTCTGATTTGAAGGCACGTTTCACGAATCGTCTCACGAACCGTGTATTCTTTACTATCTGTAGTCACTACCTATCTCTAAAATAAAAAGAACTCAACGAATCTAGTCGAGAGGAATAGATAAGCTAAACCCTCGGGTTACATACACTTTATTATAGACACAGGAAAAACGATGGAGGTCTTAAATAGTGACGGTTATGGTCGTCGAGTGTTGTGGAAACCGCCCTAACCACCCCATCTCCACCACCGTAAGGGGGTCGGGATGGGTTAAAAATCTGACTCGTTCGTAGTGAAGTTACTTGAGTTTAAATATGTTTTTTATTCCTTTACTCAATTTTTTGGAGGATTTTTAGAGTGGTAGGCCTGATTTGTAGAAATAAGAGGGTCCGAAGAGAGACACATGTGTGTCTGTATACGTATGTTCAAAATTCTGCACCCTAGTGTGATGTGACAACAGAGTGGGGACAAAAACATGAGTTTTCATAGAAAGATCAAGTAAGTTGTCTTTGGAGGGACAAGTCAGAGTCATCCCGAGATTGGAAGTTGGTGATTTAAGACACATGTGTGTTTCATCAACATTTTTCGTCAGCTGTTTTCTTTTGTAATTGTAGACGGAAACTTATTACTGAATCTAGTTTTTGACCCTCCAATTTCGCCTAAACTTTTTGTTCATTTTCAGTCTCCGTAAACCAAGAAAAGATACTTTTTTGACCTCTCTTACTTCGGGACCCGGGACCTACTCGGTACACCGTGTGTGGGGTTAAGGATTTACCATTAATGAACACCTTACGCTTTGAACACCTTGATTTGAACGTTATTTTACTCTTGAGCGGACATTTGGAGTCAGGTAAAAGTCCCAAAGTTTCAGGATGAAATAGATCTAGTGTCGAGAAAATCAGAACCGTAGTTTTTCAATAAAGACTCACGATTTGTTTATACTTTTGACACCTAGACCTGAGTCAGCACGAAGGATGACGGTCTGACCCCCAAGTGAGACCTCCGGTGTGCACACACTCAGGAATAAGGGACTATGGTGACACAGGGACTTATGTGGTCACCAGACGTCTGAATTTGATGGATCCGGAGTGGAACCCCCTGTGAGTTCCCTGGGAATAGACTTTGAGACTGGAGTAGTGAAGACCCCAAGTAAAGGTGTGACGGTCTCCATTATTCGTACCTACTTTTCTACAATTACATGGTTATAATAAAAATGAGTAAAAATAAAAAAGCCGATGACGAATCTTTCACTTCTCCCCAAAACGATGAGGTGAGGATCTATTACTTTTATATCAATATCACTTTCTTAGACATAATATATTAGTGACGACATAATGGATATTAGAGACGACCGACTTTCTCTAGTATGAATGTCAAAATTTTGAACTCACCTCAAATATTCTGACCTAAATAAGACTTTTACTGGATTTTACTAGACTATACTGGACACGTAGTAACAATTCAGAACCAACCCTCACTGTCTTCTCTCTCCCCACTTCTAATCATCCTTCACCTCTTACGTCTCGGTTCCTTTCACGATACCCTAGTTCCCCGCTCTCGGGTCGTTTATATCTTAGGTCCGTGGTGGTCTGATCGTTTCTTCATCCGTTCTACCGGTTGAACCGTTCTCGTTCCGGGGATCTGTCCGATTTCCTTATCAAGGTCCACTCAGTGGTTCCTGACTCGAGGTCCTCCATTCAAATACCCTTCACCCGGACCCAGAAGACTGGTTCATTTTAGGACAAATAGTCTGGACCTTGGGTTTCATTGCAGGACTGTACGGGGTGTACGACTCAGTGGATCGGGGAAAGGGACGTCTCGTCTCCCTCAACCCCCACCCCTCCCGAATGAACCGGGTTGAATCCTCTCTTTGTGTCGATTCTCCATTTCCTTGTATCGTCAGACAGGTGTAGTAGGAAGGGGTGTGGGTGAATAAAAGGGAGACCCTATCCAATAACTGGTTCTTTTATACAAAAGTGGTGTTCTTTCCAATGTTACCACTCAGTAGTAATAATTAATTATCGAAAATACGTTCTTCGGTACGGTGAGAGAGATCCGATAACCGTCATTTTTGTTGTTCTCGGCTAAAAGAACTATAAGTGCCAAACTCTCGTCACCTAGAGTTTGCACCAGGGGTCTGCACGTCATAAGTGGTAGCGAGTCCTCGACCAATTTCTACGTTTAAGAGGGTAGGGTGGGACCTGGATGACGTAGTCTGTGAATCCCCAGACCCGGACCTTTAGGCACAAAATTGTTCGGAGGTCCTTTAGAACTACGTTCGATTTCAAACTCTTATGACCGGCTCACCTTTCTTGGACCCTACCCTCGGTCCTCTGGATTAAGTCTAAGGTCGAGACCTAGGGCGCCAGGTCAAATCACTTTTAATTACTTGTCAGTCCTACACGAAGAGGCACGTAGCTCCGATTTGGGTTCCTACACTCCTATGACTCTACTCGATCTACGTGAGGAGTAGGAGTCTACCACAGATTAGGCGATATAAGGAAACAAAGATGTCCCATCCTTGACGGAACAGTAACAAGAACAAAACAAAGTATAGACATAAGGATCACGGACGTCGTAGTGTCCGTAAGTCGTGTATACGTCACCTGGTTCACTATGTGGTAAGTGGTGATACTATTTATAGTGACATGGTAAGTAGTTATTAGAATTACGATAAGGTCAGATCAATTGTGATCGATGGCAAATAAATTGTGAATAGTGTACGATCCCCGACTCCCGAACAGTATATAGTTGAGTGAGTCAGGAAAATCTACGGGACTGACACCCAGTATAAAAATTGGGTGAAACGTGTAGTTTTTTTAATTTCGAACTGTATAGTTCAATAGACAAGTTACAGTATACGAGATAGATCTCAAGATGGTTGAGGTCTTTATGGAATAAGGTTTCGAACACCAGAATTTGTACCATCTCAATAAGAAATCTAGGGTATTTAAGTTTTGATCAAAATTCGGAGATTCCACTCACGAACTAAAAGAGTGATACATGAATGTTGACGTGAAACCACTGTAGTGGAATTCACTAGTTTCTTGTAGATATAAAAAGAGGAAAAAGTCATCTAATTATAAACCAAAAGTGACTCCAATTCTTTCATCTATCAACACCCCTTGATGTGAAGTGACCTATCAAGACTGGAAATGTTTAGTACGGTTATAACGAAGATTCTCGTCTTCACGAACACGGTCGGTCCGGTCCGGTCGGAACTTTCCTGTGACCGCCACTTCAGGGTCCCCCTGACTTGGGACTCACCTCATCGGGTCCATTCGGTCCGGTTCCTCCTTCCCCGTCCATACTCAGACCGGGTTCCGGACTTCCGCACTCCCCCGACCCAACACCTGGGGTGTAGTACCCGGTCGTTCCTATGTCTCCGTGTCCTCCGTCGTTGGTCCTCTTTGTCGGTCTTCAGGATTGAGTCGGGACTCCGAGGGGACGGACCCTGTCGCTGTCGATGACTACTTTATTTGTAACGGAGGACGAGGGAGTCCCCTGTGAGTTCCCTGGAAATAGGCCTTGGGACCGGAGTAGTTAAGACCCTAAGTAACGGTAGGACGATCTTCATTCTTTGTACCCACTTTTCTACAATTGTATGGTGATAATAAAAATGGGTAAAAATATAAGAAACGTACGAAGGAAAAAGACGAGTGATAATTAGTTTCTACTTGAACTGTGGGTATGGATGATGGAAGAATACTTGTTGAGGCCCGGTTCTCCCTACACCGACCCCAACAACCTCCGATATCCATGACTCTCTTCCTTTTCCCCAAAATATCGTATTCGTTTCTAGAATGGAATGATCCTCCACCAGGTACCAGTAGGTTCATTCACCTTAAAGGATCTTTTTTTTTTTTCTTCTTTTTCAACTACTGAATTATCAAAAGTTGAGGTTTACTTAACTCACGTTTCAGTACCTTTTATTCAGAAAATCAATATAAGGATAAGTCTGTTGTCATGGTTTCCTTTTACCCATTAATTAGAGGTTAAACCACTGTAAAACGACTATGATGGTCCGAACTAATTATCGAAGTCGTCGATGTTTGTAAGATGGTTGGTGCCACACATACGTGTGTCTGTGCCTGGTAATAAGGGGTGGGTTATAGACGATCCAAATGAAATCCGGTCACCAAGAGGTCGAAGTTGTGCGTAGTCTTGATGGACGTCTCCGACGATTGTGAGCCTGACGGGCTAGGGTGAGAGTCTCAAGACTAAGTCACGGGTACGCGTACGATTCAGCGAAATCAGCACATGTTGAGAAACACTGGGATACCTGACATCGGACGGTCCGAGGAGACAGGTACCCTAAGAGGTCGGTTCTTATGACCTCACCCGACGGTACGGAAGGAGGTCCGCTAGAAGGGTTGACTCCCTAGTTTGGGTGCAGAGAATACAGAGGACGTGATCGTCCGTCCAAGAAATGGGGATCGTAGTGTCATCGAGACTCTTAGACGTAACGATGGTTTGAGGGTACACTACGACGACAGGCCTTTGGTGTGAACCTCTTGGCGACGTAACAAAGAGATGAAACAGAACTAATAGTTAAAGGGAAGTAGAAGAGTCAGATTGAACGAAGGCTTCGAACTAAACAGAAGTGATTATCGGTGAATCACCATACACACACAAAAGTCTCACACACCAATAACAAAGGACTCCCTATTTCTGAGTCCCCCAAAGACTATCCTTGATTTCGAATGACTTAAGGAAGACCCATCGTTCATGAGATGATTCACAAAATTTCCATAAGTAAGTGAATTAAGTTTGTAGTCTCCACCCAATCTTACTAGGGGTTAATGACTCTTCTCTTGTCTTCGGACCTCTTTGGGTCGTTGAACGAGTGTCTGGGTGTCGACAATTCGACGTCTATCCTTCCCTCTGACCAAAAAGGTCTTCCATGAACCGTGGACGAAAAGACTTCTTGGGTGGACCTCACAACGACAGAGGACGAAAACGTGTCGGACCCGTGGTGGTCACGGTGGTCGACCGTGGGACAAACTAACACATCCCCTCGGCCACTACACCACTCAAATCGCCCTTTCACTTCTATTGGTCTGAAAGATTGTCTCGTTTTACGTCCTTTATAAGTTTTACGGTCCTCTGAATGTCTTCTGTCATCTAATCCCTTATTCCAGTTATTTTCCACGAAAAAAGTCCTCTACCGTTTTTCTTGAATTTTTCATTCTTATTTTTCCTCCTCGTCTCAAATTCGATCCCTGTCGAGTTCACCCCTTTGAATAGATTTGCATTATTTATTCACGACAAACCGAATATCTACAAAAAAGGGAAAGACTCCGTAATAGGTTGGGGACAAAGAAGGATCAGAAGACTAAATGATAGATGTACTACACATGTTACTGACATTAGATTGACCGACAAACATATTCTTCCTGTCACCCCAGTTTAAAAGTACATATACTGTGAGTGTGTGTTTGTGGACCTTACGAACACTAACCCAATGAAAGTCCTTTGAAACTTTACACTTGTCCTAAGTATTAAACGATCTAGAATTAATAACACGTCGTTAGGTACCCCTTGTATGAACTCGTCCTTCAACTAGAGATATATATCTATATATATACTGAATCCTTTCTTCTACACGTCTTTTCTTATGTCTCTTTACCAACGGATTCAGATCGTTGTATGAGTCTCCCTGAGGTGGGATTCACCAGTCCTACCGGTGTCTCCCAGGGCGGACGAGTAGCACATTTGCACAAAAGGGGTCCTCCTTACACTCCTTAGGGTTGTGTAAGGTCGTAGAAGAGGTCCACAAGTAGGGTCCTTAGTTTCCCTCGGGTTGGCGATTTGCGAAGATTTTATACCCTTCAGAGGTATTTTTGGTTTCACGGGTCCTTGAGGACTTTACTTACTCAAGTTACGGACTGATCATGGAACCTAAGGTCTGTACACATAGGTGACTAAGAAATCGTGGAGTCGGACCTACGGATACCCGTAGAGTGTAGAGAGGCAGGTTTGTTTTGAGAAAAATAACTACTCGATTCAGGTAATCAGTAGACAACTGAACCGGCCCAGTCCAGAGTCGACACCAAGCGTCTGAGGGAACGTAGTGCGCCCTAGAAACAACGCCCGTGTCCGAGGGATTATCACCGCGTCCCCGAGTCATCAACGTCGTGAACCCGACTCTATGAGCGGACGTACACTCTAGAATCAAGAGACTAGTCCCAAGTTTGGGTTCAGGGACGTGACGTTCCACCTAAGAATTGGTGACTTAGTCGTCCCTTCATGGTTGTCTTGGGAAATAAACGAAGATAATCCAGGGGGTTTAGCGATAAAGAGGACAGCAGATATAGTTCGATGTGTTGTGTAAGGAAGGTTCTGTCCGAAGTTTCGGAAACAGTCGAAACTAGGTAGAGAAAGGGAAGAGGGTAGGTATGGTTGGGTAAACGTTCGGGACAACCGAGTCGAAAGTTTTATAATGAATTCAGTCTGGTGAAGAGTGGTTGGGGAGACCCGGTGATCTCTCCCTGCTCGGAAGAGAAGTAACTAACAGTCAAAAGAGGGACTGGTGTGTCGTTGGTCTCCTAGAAAATTGAAATAATGAGACCGGTACAATCGGGAGACGAATTTTAGACAAAGCGATTCTTGTTTTATTAGTTAAGGCATGGTACCAGAGATTGGGATGTAGTGAGTCCGGGACAGAGGACGGTGTGAACGGTGGTCCTGTTGTCGGAAACGAGACGAGGTCCTACGTCCTTAGACAACAGTCGATCCCTGGAAAACTTAACCGAGAAAGGAGATGGTCTTTTTCGAGAACAGGTGGCGGAAACGAGTCCAGTTTACAGGGACGAAACAGTCGAGGAAGAAAGGGAGGGAGGGAGGGAGTAGTATTCTGTAGTGAAGAAAGATGTATTTGTTTACTGGTCCCGACTGGTCCCGACCGTGACTTGGTACCTGGAGTAACAAGGGTGGCGGTCGCCGGGGGGCTCGAAGGTAGATGTGGATGTGAGGACACGAAATAATCTTGTGTCTCCAAGGTTCCCGGCACGTGCACATTGTCTCCATACCTTTTCCTTTACTTCTCGATGTGTTTATTTTTTGTAGAGAAATCGACCTCTGTCGTTCAAAAATAGGAGGATCCCACATTCACAATAATAAAAAACCACAAATTCCATCTCGAAAAGTAGGATCCTAGAATGTGAAAGTCTCGCGTTTTATTTGCTCTAAGAGTCCTAAAAGTTTGGACTTCAACCATTGAACACCCGACACCTCTAGTTTCCTACTCCCGACATTGGTTCACGAAGGGACTTGTACTTGTCCGAGGGTCCGTAGTTTCTCCGAAGAACGACGAGACAGAATCTCTCCTAAGATACCTCCCACAGTTCACCATCTCTTCCCTCCCGTCTGGGGTCGGGACCCCGGAGACTCGAATCTTGAGTGTTATGTTTAGTTTTCTTTTCCACTCGTTCTGTCTGCTCTCAGACCCCAGTCCTGTCTCCTGTTTTCGAATGGTCAGTGGGTAGAGGTGACGGGACACTTACGGATGACAGCTATAGGGTCAGAGGTTAGGTACATTAGAAACCCCAGGACATCCCCACATAGTAAAGTAAAGAAGGGTCTTTGATTGGGTGTGAAAGTCTCGAGACTAAAGTCGGAGGAAAAACCCAGAATTCAGGAAGGAGACCCCTAGTTCCTAATGTCATACACCAGTTCAATCCCTTTCTTTCTTTCCATATGTGGGGTGTACCAAGGTGAGGATAATAGTCAGTTTGAAAGTCTTCCTGGATAGAGGTTTGACGGTTCTTTAGCGTATGAGTCCGACCGTACATCTATTTAGAGAATGTCTTTCGGTTCGAATCCCTCAGACGAGTCCCCCGCCTCCTTCGTCCCACCATGACTGTCCTTCGTTGTGAAGTCAGGAGACTTGAGATAAACGACCAGATACAGGTATTTCTACCGGGTCACGCCTCCTTGACTGTGAAAACTTGACACCACAACCTCTTCTGAGAACTCTTAAGGAACCTGTCATTCCTCTGGTTTCGGATTTCCTTCTGAGAACTCTTAAGGAACCTGTCATTCCTCTGGTTTCGGATTTCCTTCAGTTGGGATTTATAAGTAACCTTCCTGACTACAACTTCGACTTTGAGGTTATGAGACCCGGTGAACTACACTTCTCGGCTGAGTAACCGTTTCTGGGACTACGACCCTTTCCAACTTCCGTTTTCCTCTTCCTCCACCGTCTACTACTCTACCAATCTATCGTAACGATTGAGTTGCCTGTACTTAAACTCGTTTAAGTCCTCTATCACTTCCTGTCCCTTCGGACCGTACGACGTCAGGTACCCCAGCGTTTCTCGCCCCGCACTGAATCGTTGACCTGTTGTTGTCAGGATTGAGACTATCACCAAAACACCGAGATATACACCCAATTTTGACTAGATCGATATATGGTTTTGGTGACTGTTGTTTGATAACCACCAAAGTACCAAAGTCTTTACGGGAGTGATCTTGTTCACTAGAGTCTGAAAGCCTGGTCGATTCACTCTTGTGTAAGATGTAGAGTGGGACGATGGACCGAAAAGGACCACCTCTGGAGGGTCGTTCTGACAACCATAACAATTATATTTACTTTCTGGTGCCACATAATACACGTTTCCACAATTCAGGTTTATGGACCCTCAATGACATCCACGTGAATGATCTTGTTACAATACTCTTTGGTCTATGTCACGTGGATCTACTCGTCCAATTCAGATTCTTATAGAGGTTTTCCCCGTAAGGTGAGACTTATTTGACGAGATGGAGGAGTTTCAAAAGGTATATGTGTAGATATCTTTGTTTTATTCGCATGTCAAGTGACATTCCGCATGTACTCCCATTCGAGTAAGATACTTTTAGGGATCTTGTTTTGAACATGTATGCTTCGTGGTTCATTCGACGTCGTCACATTCTGGGGAGTGGTGGAGAGGTAGGAGGGTGAATCACCAGAAGTTGGGGGTCACGTGTAAGGCGACGTTATCACAAATTCCTTATAACTACGGTCCGTGGTAGGAATTGATAAGGTTGAATTAACAAACCCCTGTTCAGTAAACCGTTAACCATAAAAGTTCAAGAAGCATATTAAGATTATAGACCCGATCCTAACTCTTAGTGACTCGATGTTTTGTCTTTAATCTCAAGAATTAAGTCCGACTTAGAGTAAAAGTCTTTATTTTCCAGTTTCTAGAATAAGTCCCTCTAGAATTAGTACCCAGGGGAGATAGTAAAGACCCCTCTCTAAGATGTTGTACACGCGTACGAGTCAGCGAGTAACACAGACTGAGAAACGCTGGGGTACCTAACATCGGGTGGTCCGACGTGATAGGTACCTTAAGAGGGCCATTCTTATCACCTCACCCACCGTAACGGAAGAAGTCCCCTAGAAGGACTGGGTCCCTAACTTGGACTCAGAGGACGTAACCGTTCACCTAAGAAATGGTGACTCGGTGGACCCTTCGTCGTATGTTATACTTAAAGTACGGTTTCCTCTTGGGTCTCCCTCCCGTCTACTAGTGTCCTCCCGGCTGGTCCGTCAAGGTCAATCGAGGTCGAGGTCCCCCGGTCCACCCGAGTGCCCGACGGACGTTCAGCCGACCGTGTACCGTAGAGACCCGTGTCTCCAATGGGAAATTTGGTGTACCCAACGGGGGTCTGGAAAGACCCTGAGGTGTTTAGAAGGTTTCTTATTAGAAGCCTCGAATATGAAAGTCTTATATAAACAAGGACGTGTCTATACAAGGATAAGTGGACATAGTAAGACGACTGGGAGGACAAAGTGTCATCTTTCCCTCTATTTACGTATTAGGAGAAAGACGGACCTCGTAGGGGTCTGACGTGAGCTGAATTTGATTGTCCCGGCAAAGTAGTCAGGATCTCTGTGATTACGAACTAGGGATGTGTGCGAAATTCCCGGGTGTTTCTAGACCTTTCTTTTACGAAGACCTTTTAGACTTCCTTTCTGTGACCAGGGTAACTCCGATGGACAGAAAGGTCCGACCCCAGGACCTCACCTCGCCTCCACTCCCCTGGACCGGCTGTCTCCTTGAGGGACGGTGTGGGTGCACTTGGGTTGCCTCTGGTGGTGTCGGTCTGTCTCTTTGACGGCCTTCGTGGCTGTAACTTCCTGATAACTTGTCTTAACAGTTACACGGGAGACGAAATTTATCGTTGTCAGTGAGGATACGTTGTCCCTCTTACCTCTCCTCGGGGTCCCCTTAACAAGTTATCTAAGTCCTTCTGCGACGATTATCTTCGCTGACAGTGACCATTGTCCTTGTCTTCGGGGCCCTACCGGTTCCTTCAATCCCTCAGGACGTCCGCGGTCCTGTGTCTCTGGACGCAAGTTTACAGTTCAGGATGAGGAATGACTGTCTTCCTGGAACCCTTATTGCGAGTTAAAGGGACTCCTAATTACAGGGGTAAACGTTGACTCCTGTCTTAGTCAAGTCAAGTCAGCGAGTCAGCACAGGTTGAGAAACACTGGGGCACTTAGCGTCGTACGGTCCGGAGGGACAGGTAGTGGTTGAGGGCCTCAAGTGAGTCTGAGTGCGGGTAGCTCAGTCACTACGGTAGGTCGGTAGAGTAGGAGGCAGTAGGGGAAGAGGAGGACGGGTGTTAGGGAGGGTCGTAGTCTCAGAAAAGGTTACTCAGTTGAGAAGTGTACTTCACCGGTTTCATGACCTCGAAGTCGAAATCGTAGTAAGGAAGGTTTCTTTAGGGTCCCGACTAGAGGAAGTCTTACCTGACCAACCTAGAAGAACGTCAGGTTCCCTGAGAGTTCTCAGAAGAGGTTGTGGTGTCAAGTTTTCGTAGTTAAGAAGTCGTGAGTCGGAAGAAGTGTCAGGTTTAGAGTGTACGTATGTACTGGTGTCCTTTTTGGTATCGGAACTGATCTACCTGGAATCAGCCGGTTCATTACAGAGACGAAAACTTATACGATAGATCCAACCAGTATTGAAAAGAAGGTTCCTCACAGAAAATTAAAATACCGACGTTAGTGGTAGACGTCACTAAAACCTCGGGGGTTTTTATTTCAGATTGTAACAAAGACAAAAGGGTAGATAAAGGGTACTTCACTACCCTGGTCTACGGTACTAGAAGCAAAAGACTTACAACTCGAAATTCGGTTAAAAGAGTGAGAGGAGAAAGTGAAAGTAGTTCTCCGAAAAATCGAGGAGAAGTGAAAGACGGTATTCCCACCATAGTAGACGTATAGACTCCAATAACTACAAAGAGGGCCGTTAGAACTAAGGTCGAACACGAAGAAGGTCAGGTCGCAAAGAGTACTACATGAGACGTATCTTCAATTTATTCGTCCCACTGTTATATGTCGGAACTGTATGAGGAAAAGGATAAACCTTGGTCAGACAACAAGGTACAGGTCAAGCTTGACAACGAAGGACTCGACGTATGTCTAAAGAGTTCTCCGTCCAATCCACCAGACCATAAGGGTAGAGAAAGTCTTAAAAGGTGTCGAATAACACTAGGTGTGTCAGTTTCCGAAACCGTATCAGTTATTTCGTCTTTATCTACAAAAGGACCTTGAGAGAACGAAAAAGGTACTAGGTCGCCTATAACCGTTAAACTAGAGACCAAGGAGACGGAAAAGATTTTGGTCGAACTTGTAGTCCCTCAAGTGCCAAGTGCATAACGACTTCGGACCGAACCTCTTAAAACTCGTAATGAAATGATCACACACTCTACTCACGTTAACACACCATCAAACTCGTAAGAAACCGTAACGGAAAGAAACCCTAACCTTACTTTTGACTGGAAAAGGTCAGGACACCGGTGACGACTCAAAAGGTTTAAACGACCGTATAACTCGTGTCGTGAAAGTGTCGTAGTAGAAAGTCCTAAACTTTGTCGAGTTGACCTTAAGGTAGTGAAGGTAATCGAAACAAGAATCACTACGAAAGATTCTGGGTGAACTGAAGTGTAAGGTTCTACAGACCGAGATCCACTCACTAGTGTAGTAGTACTAATAGACCCAACACTCCTGCCTTATCGGGGATTCATTATCCCAAAATACTATCTCTTTGTTCTACACATATTTCGTAATTCGTATCACGGACGGACCGTGGGTCATTCACGAGTCGCTTACCATCGGTGAAGGAATAGAAGATAATTGGTTAACATAGTGAGTATAAGTTCGAATATTATAATAAATAATAATTGTTTTCGTTTCTCTTAGGAGCCGGTTCCCTCATCGAATAGGATAGTTCTTGCTTGTAATAATATTTTATACACGAGTCAACACAGACTGAGAAAACTGAGGTTGATATCGGGCGGTCCGAGGAGAACAGGTATCTTAAAAAGTCCGTTCTTATAACCTCACTCAACGACAAAAGGGGGAGGTCCATTAGAAGGGTTGGGTCCCTAGTTTGGACCAGAGAACGCAGAGGACTTAACCGTTTGTCGAAAAAATGGTGATCAATGATAAACTATAAAAGATAATGAAAAGTTGTGACCGAACTATACAAGAGACTTTATATGTTTTTAATTAAGGGTTGACAAACTTCATGGAAATCATTACACGTTTACTTGAATCTCTTGGAAGTCCCCTACATTAAATAAGAACTGAGATTCAGAACGTAATCGTCTAGATAAAAACAGACTTAACCAGGGACTTCTTATTTTGACAAATTTAAGCTTAAGGAGAATATCTTTGGTATTGTACGTAATCACAGTTACAGTTTTTTTCGGCGGAGATGTATCACAGTTAAAACAAGTTTGTGGTCACTAAGAAAAGTCTCAGAAAGAAGGTCCCTGGGAAAATTTTGGTAATAGTATTCGTTGACTTTAGGAAAGAAGAAAATAAATCTGTACCCGTAAAGAGTGTCCCAAAACCAATGGATATCGTGTTAGTGTACCGAAGTAGAGGGGGGATCCTAGACCCGGAGACTATTCTATGTCATTACTTTCTCAGCTCCACCTTCCGTCACGACGTCGGGGTCGAGTCAGGAACGGTTTTTTAATACGATTACGGTGTGAAAGGTGGCAATTGGTCCCCAATGTAAAGGGATTCTCCGTCGACAGTCGTGCGTGGTCGGCACCAATTGTTACTCCTCAAACACACGAGTCATTATCAGAGGTTATCGAGGTAAAGAATATTAATTGTGTCAGGGTTTCTGGGACATTACCTCCTTGTAACGAACGTGTTGAAATAAATTCGAGATTATTTTAATAAAAGGTGATTTAATTTTGTTTACCGAAATAATTGATTCTTATGAAGTTATGTAAATGTTTTTATAATTTATGGAAAAATTTTTTAGGACTCACAAGTGGGGTTGGTCAATTGTTTCGTTTTTTTTTAGGATGTTTATGGAAGAATTCGAATTTACTATTTTTACTCGTAAGGTCTGTCTGGGACTTTTTTTTATGTTTAACAATAGTCAATACTAAATCTTTCACCGAAAGTAAAGATTAATTAAAATTTTCGTTTACTTACGAAAGGAGACACATAAGGTCCGAGTTTTAGTGCCGGAACAAAAAATTATGTAGTTTAGATGACGGAACAAATAGGGGGGTAATTTAGAATTATATGTAATATCCTACAGTTCCCATGGAAACATCTTCCTTTAATGAAAACCTTAGTTTACTAGTCACATCATAACACTATTATTGATGGATTTATATTTATTTTTAATAACGACTTAATCGAGTCCCTAAGTAGTATTAACATAATATACTAGAATACCTCCATCCTTATTTCATATTCTCTCTCTACCTTAGTAAATCCAAAGACAAAGTAAGGTAATCTAGAAGGAGGGTTTCATTAATGATGTCAGTCGACTAAGGTGGAGCCACTGACATTGTGTGGGTCACCCTCTCGTCGGGTCGGGACGTATGAGGTTCCGAGATTAGTCTCAGTCTATTAGAAGAAGGTCCTGGATCGGTGGTACTCCTACCTGTGAAAGGTAGTATGTTAATGGTGTATTTCTTTGGGATTTCTTACACCACCTTCTACTCGTCCTGTTTCTGTTGTTTCTTTGATGGGACCCTCTGTGTCTTGTTCCGGTTTTTTTAGACATGGAAAGTATAGTAGTAACTACCAAGTGTAGTCGCGACTGACCCCAGACACGATTCGTGAGTTTTCTGAGTATGGTGAAACAAGGATACTGTTGGAGACTCCGTTCTTGGTGACAGTCTGGGCAAAATGTCGTCTGTTGTGACTCCGCCCCCTCCACTTCATCGGACGTGGCGGAGGTTGTCGAGTAGTCGTCCACGAGGACCCAGAGTCACGCCGACGGACTAAGACTTCGAGAAAACGAGTGGTGTGTGAGGGATGGACTGAGTCTCTAAGGTCAGACCCTCTGGGTCCATGAGACTTTATGACCGGACAATCGAGAGTCCCGTAGAGTCCGACTAGTCAGAACCCGAAGAGTCCCTACCTTACCTGACCTCTCCTACCTCAACGAGTACAAAGGCTCGTTGAACGTCCGTCCTGTGAGTGTTTAAGTAGGTAGTTTGTGAATTAGTTCACGAATGAAATACGGTTCGTGATACGTATCACTATGTCCGGACTCATTTTTCTATACTTGGGACGGACAGAATCAAGTCCGGACGATATTATTTAATGATGTCTGACCTACCGAATTTGTAGTTTATAAATAGAGACTGTCAAGACCTCCGATCTTCAAATTCTAGTCCCAGGAGTACCAGGTCCCAAGGAGGACTGAACGTCTACCGACACAAAGGACGACACCGGAGTCCACCACCTCTCTGTCCAGAGACCAGCAAAGGAGAAGTTTAATTCCATGATGAGGGTAGTACCCCCGGGGTAGAAATACTGGAGTAGATTTGGACTAATGGTGTACTTTAGGGGTAGAGGCTTACGTAGTTTAATCCCCGTCCCGAAGTTAAACATATATTATACATACTCACTCACTTAAGTGAGTCAACACAGGCTGAGAAACGCTGGGCTACCTGACATCGGATGGTCCGAGGAGGTAGGTACCCTAAAAGGTCCGTTCTTATGACCTCACCCAACGGTAAAGGAAGAGGTCTTCTAGAAAGACTGGGTCCCTAACTTGGGTCCAGAGGGTGTAACATCCGTCTTCGAAAGGACAGACTCGGTGGTCCCTTCAGACATGCGACGACGACGACGATTCAGAACAGTCAGCACAGGTTGAGACACGTTGGGGTATCTGTCGTCGGGTTGTCCGAGGAGACAGGGACCCTAAGAGGTCCGTTCTTGTGACCTCACCCAACGGTAAAGGAAGAGGTTACGTACTTTCACTTTTCACTTTCACTTCAGCGAGTCAGTACAGGCTGAGAATCGCTGGGGTACCTGACGTAGGATGGTCCGAGGAGACAGGTATCCTAAAAGGTCCGTTCTGATGACCTCACCCAACGGTAATCCTCATATATTTACATATCCCGAAGTTATACATATCCTCGTATATTTGTCAGGTATCGTGACCGGGAGACTTCAGACGTTATTTTTACTTACTGTCTGTAATTTGTTTACTAATGTTTTATTCAGAAGTTAACAAACACTACTGAGGACATTCCCCACTTCGTGTCCCGTCTTACTCTTCCTTGTTGTCAAAGGAATTGAGTTCCTTCTTTTCCTCACGTCAGTTTCTCCCGCTACTTAGATTCCCACAAAATACTGGAACTTTATTTCTAGTCTTCTGTTTCAGAGTAAATTCTTCGTCTTCCTTGAAACACGTTTCTAAGGTTCCCGAAACCCCGTGTAGACTTTCTGGAAGAAAAAGTCGTCGAGGGTGGGGGTAGGTGGGATCCTCCAGCCGTCCTGTCTCACCCCCAGGGAAAGGTGTCTCTTCTGGACTCGGTTTCCTACGTACATATCTCCAAAGTCTCGACCTGAACTTCAACCCAAGTTCGAGTTTCCTTAAGGTCAGGTATGATGGAATCCCGAGATACGTCATCCTGTCTCCCGTCTACCCTCAAAAGACGTTGACGACACACACGTTTTTACCGTAGTGAGACTCGGATCTCCTTCCACTTTGGGTCTTAGATCTACCTTCCTGAGACACTTCTGATCCATCCCTTTGTGGTTCCCTTTCAGTAGTCACCCGGAACCACTACAGGATGCTTATTGAGAACGACTCACTGCTTGGTGATGAAACAATCTCCAACCACAGTTGTGTATGTATAAAAAATTACCTAATTTTTTTAAGTAACGATCAAGCCAGAAGACGAACTACCCGAGGACTCGGTACCGGACTCCGGTGACCATTTACTCTTAGACACAGGAGATATAAGATTTACTTTGTCAGTATACAAACTGTCGCTTAATGAGCAGTGAATGGTTAAGAAAAGTACGACGTCCCTTTACTCATACTTTCTCGTGAGATGTCCCACAAAGTTTGTTTCGTGTGATGTTACTATACGTGTGTTTGCTCTATCAGCTTCTCACGAGTATTCACGACTACGACTAAATCTTTCGTACACCTACTTTACCGAAAGTACCCCTGTAGCCAGAATGTGTCTACAACATAACGTCTGACTTGATAGGGTAGACCCTAATATGAAAGTATAGTTGAAAGCTCATTGTGTTCCTTCTCTAGTATCAAAGGACAAATAATCCAGAAGTTTACATTGTCTCCTAAAAATTATCTCGTCGTCCTTGGTGACTTCAGTAAGTCTCGTCATTAGGAGTGTTTTAATTGATCGTTAGTTTGCGTACTCGGACCGCCAGAGATAAATTTTTCCCACTCAAGGTCATTCAAGTCGTAGCGAGGGAAAAGATAGTAGAGAGATCAAGATAAAACATAGTCTAAATTATCCTAAATCCGCTCTAAAACACCAACTATCTTGATATTATAACCTTCTATTTTTTCCTAAACGTATGGAGATATATAATGAGACATCCGGGTATATTTGTGAGGAGGGGTGTTTTTGTTTATTCACGGATTTTTGGTCTATAAGAAACGGTTTCTACTCGGTTTCATGGCTTATGTCCTCTTTCTTACACCCCAAAACTTCGTGTAGTTAGGCTCCGCTGTTAGATGTGGGACTTACACTGGAACTCGATCCAGAACTTCAAAGACCCAAAATGAAAGGGGTGTCCTTTTCGTCCTTCTTATTTGGAGCAGAATATCCTGACCCCCCTAGTCTCAATGTAAATGTTTGACACACCGTACGTATGTTATTTCTCATCGTGTTACTAATATAAATTTTGTCTCAGTTAAAGTTCTACACTGTGCAATTTTTTTTTAGGCAATGTGTACATCCATTAGTGTATGTATTTGTAGTCTGGTCGTGACTTTATACGTAGAGAGTAATACGTAACCCTACCAGACAGCGACAGAAGGATGTGTTAAGGGTCCTAAATGCTACCCTCCAATATGGACCCGTACTTGTTTTACATTAAAAATTTTTGGACCGTCTTAAACCGATACGTATACGGACATAATAATAAGACTTTCTATCTCACAAGACCTCCAGTATTTATGAGAGGTCGTGTGTCATCTAGCCAAAGAAAAGATTATTTCAATTAGGATAGAAAGTTGTTTTACTCAACCCCTTCTCACGAAAGAATGTGGGTCTTTCTCCTCAGAAAGAATTTTTCGGACAAACGGAACTTAAGTAGTATCTAGACCTTTATACTTATCAGAGAGTTTTAATGTCACTCAGTGAACGAAAACACTTGGTAACTTCCTAACTCCGACTCCCAACTCCGACTACGTCTCGAACCCTCGTTTCTGATCGTACTCAAGACGACCTTCTTTTGACCTCAAGTAGAAATATCATTTTGTTTGTGGATCAAAGGACCAAAAGTACGAGTACTTAAACTTTATATGTGTTCGGATGAGTTATAGATAAACGAATAATCTCTTATGAAGAATTATTTTTTCAAAAGGGGTTGTCGTGTTTTGTAGTCAGTTTACTTAAGTTCGGGTGGGTTTCATTGAACTAACAGTACCACGTTTCCCTTTGAGTCGACTAGCTCTGTCTTGAAGGTCAGATTCCTCAACAGCTTTCACCTTACCCCGGAGTCCCATCGTAGGAGGGTCTCCGTCCCGACTTCGGTACTATCCGTTCTGGGGAAGCGACCCACCGCCCTCTACGTACCACTGGAGAGTTAGAAGGAAGGTTGAGAGTCTAAGGGACTTCTGGCGACTCACGGACGAGTCAGTGAGTCAACCCATGTTGAGAAACACTGAGGTACCTGACATCGGGCGGTCCGAGGAGACAAGTACCCTAAAAGATCCGTTCTTCTGAACTCACCCAACGGTACGGGAGGAGGTCCCCTAGAAGACTTGGGTCTGTAGTTTATACGTAGAGACCGTAGAGGTCGTAACCGACCACCTAAGAAATGGTGGCTTGGGGGATCATTCGGGAACTTCTGGGAAGTGTGTTACTCGTTTACTTTGACGAGTAGAAAGTTTTCAGTAAAAGAAATAGTACATCTAAAGTTAGTAAACTCATTCACACTTATTATAATTCTTGTCTATATAACTATTATAGTTCTTCAGTAAAATTGTACCTGTGTTGAGAAAGATCTTTCGTGTCTTAAATTATGTACTTTACTGAAATTTTTTTTATGTACATATTGAAGTTGGGACGGACTTTCTTTCCATCCTTATCCCTTTCGACCAATTACGTTTTACACAAAAAGAAAAGTCTTGGTGAAATACGGTTCGCTTACTGTATTCGTGGTATCTAAAAAGAGACAACACTTACGGTCCGTGTGTACAGGACTAAGTTCGGGTGACTTCACCATCCTTGATCCCGACATATATTCCTACTCTATCAGATAAAAGTTCTGTTTCCTGACTTTAACCTCAAGACATATCTTGATTCCCGAAGGGACCATCGAGTCGACTATTTCTTAGGTGGACGTTACGTCCTCTGGGATCAAGGTAGGAACCCAACCCTTCCAGGGGACGTCTTCCCTATCCGATACGTAAGGTTATAAGAACCCGAAGGGACCACCAAGTCTACCATTTCTTAGACGGACGTTACATCCTCTGGACCAAAGTTAGGGAACCAACCTTCTAGAGAACCTCTTCCCGTACCGTTGGGTAAGGTTATAAGAACGGACCTCTTAGAGGTACCTGTCTCCTCGGACCGCCCGATGTCAGGTACCCCAACGGTTCTCAGTCTGTACTGACTCACTGATTGGTGTTCGTGTCGTGTATCTTGACTTCCCAAGGACAATTCCTAAAACATCATTCCAAAATGTTCTCTTCAGGATCAGATCCGTTGTTATTCTTACTCTGGTACCAACCAGATCTCCGGAACTTGTGAAGTCTGAGTCACTCGTTTCGGTAATGTTTGGATTTTTTGTTAATTACGAGACACCTCCGGTATTTTTCTATTTATTCTTCCATATACTTACGAAATCTGTATTGACTCTTATTAACTTCTTTCGTGAGTCGTTACTTCTTTTATATAAAGAACTGTCATGGTTCGCCGTGACCTCGTTTTTATTGAAACATGCCTAATATTCTTATTATTCCATCCCAATATTTATTGTCCTTTTAACTTATACGATTACTTTAGGACTACTATTTCCAATCTTTATCTCTCAATCTACTATGATGAATTATCTTTATATTTCGTCACCTTTTACCTAAAAATCCATCGTCTCTGAACTAGGAAAACGCTCCATGCCTTTCCATCCCTTTCCATACTTATAAATAATGCACGGTTAGTTCCTAACACATAATCCGTTTAGTAATGTATATCGAGACAGAAAGGTAGACGTCCATCTAGTCAAAAGAGTAGAACATCTACTCCTTTATTTGGGACTCTCTCCAGTTTTTTGGAAGGCCTCTCCCCCGTCAATTTGTTGCACCCCGGTCGTACCTCGACCTGGGAAGGTGAAGGTCTCGGGAGACTTCTGAAGAGAAAGGTGAGTCTGGGTGGTGTGTGACAACCGAGAAGACGGACGTACCACCACCACCGTCACCAATTCAGTGATTTAGGACGGGTCGAGAAACACTGGGGTACCTGACACCGAGAAACACTGGGGTACCTGACATCGGAAGGTCCGAGGAGACGGGTACCCTAAAAGGTCCGTTCTTATGACCTCAGACGGACGTATTATGAGTATTAAATTTTTTTAGTCCCTAAAATATTTTAGAAAGTTTAGCCACTCTCTTCATTCTAAACCCCCGGGTAGTACCCAAAAGTTTTTACAATAAAATGAAAAATCAATGAATGTATTTTATTGATTTCAACAGTACCTTGTTTCATCCTTTCTTAAAATTTTGAGAAACAAAAATATATATGGTGTATATGAGATTTCAAGATATTTACTACAGCGTGTTTCGATGTGTATATACATTCTCTATAACAGAGTCCTTCTATAGACCGAGTTAACTTTTCTACGTAAAAAATTCATTCAAGGTACGTACAAGGGATTTTGTAAGTTCAAATGTTTTGGAAATTCAGTCCAAATGTATGTCCTGAAGGGACCACCGTGTCACCTATCCTTAGACGGAACAGTTACGTCCCTCGTGACCAAACTAGGAACCAGACCCTTCTAGGGTACACGACGTCCCGTTGATTCGAGTACCCTGTGTTGATAACTTCGGACTCACGGATCTCAAGCACGAGACGTTGTTCTCTACGGTGGTGTTACTCTTCGGACAAGTGGCGTTGGTCTCCCATCGGAGACGAGCGGCGTTAATCCCTTTCGGGAGACCGTCGTTGATTCTGGGTCGTGTCGGTTTTTATTTTACTTTTACTTTTCCAGACGTATCCTAGTCATGTCAAGTCAGCGAGTCGGCACAGGTTGAGGAACGCTGGGGTACCTGACGTCGTGGTCATAAGGGACAGGTAGTAGTTGAGGGTCTCGAACGAATCTGAGTGCAGGTACCTCGACCACCACGGTAGGTTGGTAGAGTAGAAAACAGGAGGATGAGGGTGGGGTTATTGCCTTTAACAAAATAGTGGTGAAAAATACGTAGGTTTAAAATCGGTGAGTTCGGGGTGTATTGAAAAAAGCAACAGATAAAAAATTTTATCTGAAGTCGATGTGAGTAAACAGAGAAGAGACTTAAAGGTAATAACCCCACCCCCATCCCTCTGTGTGTGTGTGTGTGTGTGTGTGTGTGTAAGGAGGAGGGAGGTCGTTCCTCTCTTCCCAGATGTGTTTAGGACCTCTCATTAGTCTAAACTGACGACGTACAAAGTGAAGCGAAACCGTACCTGAGTCGACCAGGGGTTTGGTTCACAAAAAAAAAAGAAAAATGTAAAGGTATGATTTTCATTTATTTTTCATTCACTGAAAGGGATTTTTCGGTTCCTTAAAATTTTGTATTGGTTGAAAAGGGACGACGTGGAGACTAGTCTCTTAATTTGTGGTGTGACTTTTAAGTTACGAACTAAGTATAACTGCCCCTTAGTAAGGTTTCGAAATTTATGGTACTGGGGTACGGGAATTCCCGTGAATTTTCCGTTAAAGTGTTCACCCAGGGAAAACAAGGTGAGGTCCCTAGTTAGTGAACACAATCTTTTTAGTGGATTCATGGTCGTCTCTTGGGGACATAAACTTCGGTTTAAGGAAATTACCGTTAGTAGGAACATACTCAGTGAGGTGTGTCTTAGCAACTTCATGAAATATACACATGGTGGATATGAAATAGTTCTGTAGGTTTACTACAAACGTCACCTCCAGTGTAATTAAAAATTTCCGAACTTTCGGTTATATTATAAGTGTCAGTACTGTTGAAGATCGGGATTTATGACGTCTTACGTTTCATCGTAAAAACTAAATCGAATTGATCTAAAATTTAGAAAATACTTATTTTGATGTATGTATTGTGTTTGGTTTAAATATTCAAAAATAATCGTGAATCTCTGTTTTATGGTAGTCGGAAAACCTTGGAGAACCGAACCGTACCTCTTCGTGACACACGACTTCCTTTTTGTCCTCCTTGAACTCCCTTCTGAGGACTAGATAAAGTGACAGGTCATTTGACCCGAGATCTCATAGGACAAAACAGTTCACTGTCAAGAAAGGAACTGATACTGATAACTAGAATTGTAAAAATCTTTGTCTATTCTTATTCCGGATTAAGAATGTAGTTATGTATTGTGAGGGTAGGTTAAGAATATCACAAAAGTACCAGAGTCTTTAGTCACTCATTCAGACAAAATGTGTTCATAGTAAGGTATTACGACGGCGTTCATTTATTTGTGTCGAGAAACGTTAGTTGTACGTGAGTCTAAAAGGACAGAAATAGATCCAAGACCTAAGAACAGACGACTCATAGGAACAGGTGACTGTCTTCTTTGATCGACACCAAAGAGTTGGTGATCCGTGGGTCCGGACCTAGTCTGTCTTTTTTTGTTTGTTTCCACCTCTTCCGAACGTTACGAAGAAGGAGAATTTTGTAGACCCTCTAAAATGCTCTCCATTCCCGGAGAAGTTCCTGTGGACCTTAGACCTAAGACCGAAGTGACAACAACGACGACGACGATTCTGTAAAGTCAGCTCAGGCTGAGAATCGCTGGGGTACCTGACGTCGGGTGTTCCGAAGAGGCAGGTACCCTAAAAGGTCCGTTCTCATGACCTCACCCTACTGTAACGGAAGAGGTCGAAGTGACAATTGTCCCACATTTTATAGTCAACCCCAGAAAACATCGAGTTTGTCATGTCTTATACGAACGTTACGTCCTCTAGGTCCAATTCAGGGACCCAGTCCTTCTAGGGGACCTCTTCCCTTACCGTTGGGTGAGATCATGAGAACGGACCTCTTAAGGTACCTGTCTCCTCGGACCGTCCACTGTCAGGTGTCCCAGACGTCTCAGTCTGTACTGACTCGTGGAAAGTAAAGTAAAGTAAAGTAAAAGTATCATAGTCAGTCCAACAAACCGAAGTGACTCAGAGTGAACGGGGTCCATTTTGACCCCAATTCCACTTATATATCCTCGTAGATTTCAGTACTACACTTATGAGACACGATACTCGAAACCTGAAGTCGTGGACGGGTGTCGGGAGATTAATATGAATAGTTCGACACTATTACCTCACTGACTGACGTTTGACTCTCCTTCCTAATCTCCAGATACAACCGTCTGGAATTTCACCTTCATTATGAACTCGACACGGACTTTGACACCTGTACTAAGTTGAGTCTACACTACTTTCGTTCCTATACATGGGGTCCCCTTGTCGTATTCCCTAGTATTCCTACCCGTCCAGTCGAACCGGACATACACACGACCCCCCTGTCACTCGTGTGTCTCCCTCTATTTTGACATTTCCTTTCTACTTGTTCTATCAGGAACGTCGAGAAGAAACTAGTAAAAATGTTAAACAATACCTAGAACACCCACTTTTAAATGTGAACTTCGGTTCAAGACAAGTGACTTACACAAGCGGTTAAAGTTCTACAAGAATTGACTAGAGGAGTATTTTTACTAGGTCCTAGAAATTTCCTGGAAACAGTCAGCGAGTCAGTACAGACTGAGAAACGCTGGGGTACTTGACATCTACGGTCCGAGGAGACAGGTACCTTAGGAGGTTTGTTCTTATGACCTCACCCAACGGTAAGGGAAGAGGGACCCTAGAAGACCTGGGTCCCTGATTTGGGCCCAGAGGACGTAACGTCCGCCTAAGAAGTGGTAGACTTGGTGGTCCCTTCTGGGGGTTTTACTAGGTTCTTGGGGGATTTGAATTGTACTGTATTGTGACGTGGAGGTAGGGGTGGAAGTTTATATTTTTTCGAATATATATGTGTATGAATATATACATCGTGTTTCAAGAGTAACGGTCACAAAGAGATTATTAGGTTAACATTTTTTTAATGAACAATATTTTACAATAGAGACCCCCAGTTTTTTCCTCCTTTTCCTCTTTCAGTCTCTAGACTGGCGTTATTGTGTCAAATCAAGGGTTAGGAGTCAGTCAGACCATACTTCTGGTTGGACTTTACATTGAATCCCGTTCAAATATGTGAAGTAAGGAGGTTAGTCGAGGCCCCGTCGTGAGAACTGGTTCAGTTTGTCGAACACGTATTTGTGAACTAAATGCATCATATGACCTGGTCTAGTAGAGACTACAATATGTTCTCTAATGTGCCCCTTCGGGTGTGGGGCTGAGAGTGGGGTAGAGAATTCCTCCATCGATAGACACGGTATCAGAGACCACAAATATACTAATTTCCTTTTTTTCGTTGAGAATTCCTGAAAAGATATCTACCGTACGGTCGTACATGTAGAGTCGAGATAGACGAAGGATACTTATCGTGAATCAAATATGTATTGAACTAACGTGTTACAATACGATTTCCCAGACTAAAACCAAAACAAATAAAAGAATCATACTTAGTGAAGACACTTACAAATGGTATGATGGAATTTCCTATAATTAGTTTGTTATAAAACCCCCCTATAAAAAAGGGATTTATGTTTCCTTTAAAAAAAGGGATTTATATTTCCTTAAAACCTCAAAAAAGGGATTTATGTTTTCTTCTTCATAGAGTAAACAGTTAACTGAAACCAGTTCAGGTTCACAACGGGACCAACGACGGTCAAGTTCGAGTGTGTTAAGTGTGTTGTGTTGAACCTAACGGGTCGTAGACGACACGTCGGATACCTATAAGGGGTCCTCGTATGTGGGCCGAGTCGAAAAGGCGATTAGAGTGACAGGGATGTTAAGTAGAAAAGAGGATATCATTATACTAGTAATCACTCGTTTTGACCCCACCTTCTTTTTTTTTGTTGGATAAAGATGGATGCACGCACACGTGATTTTCTCCTTTGACAGGAGACGGTTTTGACAAAGGTCTGTGTGCAAGGGTGAACGGAGTCTAAGGAGAAGTGAGACCTGCCGTGACGGTTAAAAGAATCAATGGACCGAGAGTCTGAGGTTTATCTCAGGGACGTACACTCGTCTCTGTGAGAGTCTTCCACTGTGCAAGGGAGAGAGGACGGACAGGGGTCACCGAAAGGGGTCCCTCGGAAGTGTTCTTCGCGATAGAAAGACCAATCCTTCCACAAAACGACGAAAGACCCGTCCTTATAAACTCAGACCCTGAGGTTCTCTTAAGAACCTCGTCACTCTCTTCTACCCTTAGTTGAAGTACAACATCCGACATTCTCCGTCTGAGGAAACTCGTGTGACTTTTTATGGCCCTCAAGTAGTGACTTATTGACTACAGTTGGTGTTATAGTTTTACAAAGTTGTTGTCTCCGATGACTTTATAAAAAGATGAAAATTACAGATGGGAGAAGTGGGTTCACAACGGGTAATGTGACACTAGGTGTGGTAGGCATTATAATTGGCGTAATTAGTCCTCTGTCTTGGAAAGATAGGGTGGAAGCGAGGAACAGGAAGGATTATAAAGATAAGATACGTCATATACGGATTTTGAAATAATGTGACTGACGAGGGGTTCGTAAACAACAAGTCAACGATTCAAAACAGACTGAGAAAAGCTGAGGTACTTGACATCGTGTGGTCCGAAGGGACAGGAAGTGATAGAGGACCTTAAACGAGTTTGAGTACAGGCGACTAAGCCACCACGGTAGGTTGGTAGAGTAGGAGTAGGAGACAGTGAGGGAAGAGGAGAACGGGAGTTAGAAAGTGTCGTAGTCTCAGAAGAGGTTACTCAACCGATAAGCGTAGTCCACCGGTTTCATAACCTCGAAGTCGAAGTCGTACAGAAAGGTTACTTATAAGTCCCAACTTAGGGTACTTGTCATCCTTTTCCGAGGAGTTCGTACCACTATATGTTTCTAACCCAGGAGTCACTTATTAGAAAAGGACTTTACTTTATGGTCCTGTTTTGGTCAGAGGAATGATTGTACAATCTACTATATCGTACCACGACTCTCACACTGATACTTCTTTTTGTGTAAATCTGTTTAAAATTAAGAGTCAAGACGTCCTCCTCTACTCTTTCGCACCCGTTCTCGAAAACGTCCTTTATCTTACCAGAGTTTTATCTGACCCACACAAGGAAGGATCAGTGTGTAAACGTTAGTGTACCTTGACCCTGGTCCGAGGTCCGGGAGTCCACTATCTTCTTACGAGTGACGTTACAAAGGTTCAGGAGTAAGACATTAAGTCAGTTTCACTCGACTAGGGTTCCTGGTGTCCTAGGACTCCAAGTGAAAACAGATTCTTAAAACACTAAGAAAAAAACTAGTCAATGAACGGTCCTGAAGAGTCTAAGTTAGTATAAACTATAACAATCCCTTATTTCTTTCCTCAAACAATAAACGATACTTTCAACGTGTGGTCCCAAAGTCCTTAGGTCCCCTGTTCCTCCACCAGGACCCTCATCCTTCCCTAACATATGTCGTCAGGGGAGTGATTTCCTGTTTGCGAAAACTCTTCTGTCCGTAGGAGTAAGTGAGTTATCTACAAATGATTTTAGAAGTCCGTCTATGGTAGAGTCCACTATACGAAGGTTGGGCTGGTAGGTCTCCACTCCTCACCTCTTCTCCAACGTCCGTTGGTATTGGTCCACACTCTCCACCTTCTTACCTCCTTATGTCCCCTCTTTATTGGTCGAGTCCGAACCTCCCGAGTCACTTTCGAAAGACCCTTTTACGATAGACATTAGGTTACTCTTTCCAATTATTTTCAATTCTATAGTTCTAACCAACCACTCCCTCTTCGTTCCCAGGTGTCGTCACTTCCATGATTCAGGATTGGTGACGTCCTTTAAGGGTGCCAGTTATATACGACTAGGTTTGTAGTTATATCAGTTATCTTTAATCTCCATACAACATTAATCCAAAAGAATTCCACTTCTCTGTCGACCCTTATTTTAATAGTCCTCACTAGTACACGTCTAAAAGAATTTAGAAACTTTTGAAGTACCTCTGTACCCTACTTCTTCATGCTCCTTCCCGTACTCACTTATGCCACCTCGGGAGGCTGTCTCAAGACGCCCGTTGGGGGTGGAATGTACGGGACCTTCGTTAAAGAATACGAAGGTTTCAGGAACTTATACTATAAAGAAGTATGTTTACGTACTTCCTTTTTTACCTAAACCAAATGTATCCCTGTGTGTCATTACAGCTAACGTCATCTGAGGGATCCAACTTTTAGTTATTTAAACTCAGATCTTCGGGGTCACCTTGTATTTGTGTCACTGAGAAAAGGACACGCCGTTATCAAGTTTGTATGTAAGTCTAGGTCCTGCTCGTGGTGTCCGGAACTGTCGTCCTCCCATTTGTTCTCTAATCGTAAATTGGTTTATGTTGTACACAAAAATTATCTAAGTCATATTAAGTAGATACATACGTCTGACAGTGAAAAAGGGTTTCCTTTTTAGTCAACAGAAACAGGTGCAAGATTTGTAAAACTTGTGTTACCGGGAAGGAGACGAAACGGAATCCAGAAAAGAATTAATCTCGGGACCGTAAATAGTGTCTAAGTTTTGTATTTATGTCCATTTTTACAGGAAAGACCTCTCTCTACTTTCTTAGATGATCAACCACACGAACTAAGAAAAACGACGATAAATTTCGTCGTGGTCGGTAGCAGGATCCTAAGGAACGTAGAACATCGTTATTCTCAATTTTTCAGTAGTAAACTTTACAAAGGGTCGGGGTGTGTCGAACACGGAGTGAGAACACTGGAACAGTCTCAGTGGAGGTCCCAGTTGTCGTGTCCCTTGCTTTACCACTTGTAGTTGGGGAGACAGAGAAGGGACTGCCTGGGGTTCGCTTGTCGGTCGTTCAACCTCCCGAGGAGGAACAAGTGAGTACGGCAAGGAGTATGAAAGAGTAGGGAACAGAGGTACTACAAAAGTTCCTAAATTCTTTTAGACGTGTACTGGTTAAGACTACTAAGATAGAATTCTTTTGGATCAATGTTGTAAGGAGACTAAAGATAACTAATATGACTACCAAAGCTAGTCGTTTGGTATATAACTAGTACCCTTAAAGGACGTCACCAATCCTGAACCATGAAAGTGACGACACCCGGGTCCAAACTAGGGACCAGGTCCTTGATTCTAGTCCTCGTATTGTACCGGTGTCCTTTTTTTTGTTTTTGTTTTTGTTTTTTTGTTCGTTTGTTTTTTGAGGTGATATATAACTGGTACTTTCTGGAGGTGTCGGGAAGACTCATCTTTTCGAATTGGTGCCGGAAGAATCCTACCTATTTAAAAGTATGTTGACATACTCATAATGTATCGATCTATACGTATCTCCAACGTACTTTCCCATAAATTTTACAACCACAAGTAAAAAGTCATTTACTTACTGACCTAAATTCCTCTAAAAACGGATAAAAGAAACGTTTAAAGACACTACAAACTTAACAAATATTTCAAATGACAGTCATTTTTGATATTTATACATGTATGTTTTTGATATACCAAAACGTGTATATATGAATATTTTGGTATTTATACATACATACATATAGATACAAATATATAAATAAATGTACATATTGTTGTGTAAATAAAGGGCAACAACAAGTCAACGAGTCAGTACACACTGAGACACTGGAGTACTTGACGTCGTGTGGTCCACACAGGAAGTGATAGAGGACCTCAAACGAGCCAAACCGACGAGATATTAGGAATACAATTGGACCTCTAGTGTGCAACTCTGAAAAGTCTCTCAAGGTTGATAAGGACGTTGAAACCCTCAACGAAAAAATTAGGAAAACTCTTCGTAAAATACAACGAAAGTTTTAGTGTTAATTTGGTAATAGCAGTCCACAAATAAAAAAATTTATCACTTCACACCACAAAAAAAAAAAAGAGCCTGACGAACAGGATTTGGTCTTCGAACCTCCCTCACACGAAAAGACCAAACAAAAAGAATTCGACCTTACGTGTTCAAACAGAACTTGAGAAAAAAAATAAGAGGAAGAAGTGACAACGATTCCCACCGGTACTGGATCCACACTTTTGTTTAAGGAGTTGGGACCCCTGCCACTCCGTCAATTCTCGTCTCTGAGACAGATCAAGTCCGACACCCCAGACTCACGACCAAGGTGACACCTGCCCGACACTTCGGGGTCCGGTCGGCAGGTTGGAGGAACACGGAGAAAACGGAATGAACATGTCAAGTCAAGTCAAGTCAGCGAGTCAGCACAGGCTGAGAAACGGTGGGGTACTTGGTGTCGTGTGGTCCGGAGGGGACAGGTAGTGGTTAAGAACGTCAAGTGGGTTTGGGTACAGGTAACTCAGTCACTACAGTAGGTTAGTAGAGTAGGAGACAACAGGGGAAGAGGAGGACGGGAGTTAGAAAGGGTCATAGTCCCAGAAAAGTTTACTCAGTTGAGAAGTGTACTCCACCGGTTTCATAACCTCAAAGTCAAAGTCGTAGTCAGGAAGGTTACTTATAAGTCCTGACTAAAGGAAATCCTACCTGACCAACCTAGAGGAACGTCAGGTTCCCTGAGAGTTCTCAGAAGAGGTTGTGGTGTCAAGTTCTCGTAGTTAAGAAGCCGCGAGTCGAAAGAAGTGTCAGGTTGAGAGTGTAGGTATTTACTGGTGACCTTTTTGGTATCGGAACTAATTTGTCTGGAAACAACCGTTTCATTACAGAGACGAAAAGTTGCACGACAGATCCAACCAGTATTGAAAGGAAGGTTCCTCATTCGCAGAAAATTAAAGTACCGACGTTAGTGGTAGACGTCACTAAAACCTCGGGTCTTTTTATTTCAGTCGGTGACAAAGGTGACAAAGGGGTAGATAAACGGTACTTCACTACCCTGTCCTACGGTACTAGATGTAAAATACTTACAACTCAAAATTTGGTCCAAAAAGTGAGAGGAGAAAGTGAAAGTAGTTCTCCGAGAAATCAAGGAGAAGTGAAAGACGGTATTCCCACCACAGTAGACGTATAGACTCCAATAACTATAAAGAGGGCCGTTAGAACTAAGGTCGGACACGAAGGAGGTTATCCTTGTTATTATCATGAGTGTAATGTCCTAAATGGTTTCGTATCAGTCTGTACCGGATCGCTGATTTGTTGTTGTTAAAACTTTTTCAATTTTATGGTAAGAGTTCATTTATATTTCACCCGTACTTAGTTTAAAAATAAAGTAAGTAATAGTTCCCTTGGTCGTCCTATTCTCGTGTCTACATTTTCTCTTATCCATCCCCGTCATGTGTATATAAAATCTAAAAAAATTGTCCACCGATACTTCTTAATTCAGTCATTTATATGTGTATATAAAAAATGTATCTATATATCACATATACACACATATATGATATATTAGGTACGACTCGTCTTGACATAAATCGTGTATTATTCGAGGTATATAGACAGTGGGTAATAATAATAAAACATTGATTTTATTTTAACGAGAAAGTTATACATAGGTAGTCTTCTCTAAACGAAAAAACCGAAAGTTACATTTTACAGATCTTATACGGTTTTCCTTAAAGATTTACAGATGACAGAGGGAAAAATTTGATTGTGTCTATTTATGTGACGAAAGGTAAAATAACTTTACTAATTAGGGATATGAACTCCTTTCTCCAATACGTCAAATACCTCCTCTACTTGAAACTTTGTTTGAAAAAAAAAGTTCAGGTCGATACACCGGGAAGCAAAAGGTTTCCAAAGACTTCTTTCCTTCCTGATGTTATTACAAAGGGCTTTCAGACCTTTACTTGTAAACACGAACTAAATTTAAATCTTTTTGTAAATCCCGTGAGTTTTAGGAATCACTAGTTCCTACCCGTCTTATTTATGGTGTACCAGTTCCGACCTGTTCCGAGACGACAGAAGGAACTGACCGATTTGAGAGGTTTCGATTCCCACTTTCGGACTTGTGGACGGTCCATAGAAGACTGTTCATTTCGTAAAACAAAAGTGACGGTAAATATACACACTGAATGTAAAAATTAATTTTTATGAGACGGAGTCTCATACCTGGTAAATCAACAAAAGACACAAACCAGAGCCAGTCAGTAACGTTTGAGTGACCGTTTTTCAAACCGAAGGGTGTGCACCCAAGATCCGCAGAGAGACAGTTAGAGAGATGAAGAAATTAGGTACTGCTTAAAGTCTCGTCTTCGAGACAGGTCATCGTCCAGTGTCTTTTCTAAGTTAAGTAGATGGGACTTACTTGGGTGAGTCTTTATAAATACGTATTTCGTGAAGTACGAAAGGATAGTTAGTTACATAGTCACCTGTAATTGACGTCTATTAAATAGGTCTTGTCCCAGAGACACAACCCCATTACAACCTCGGAGACTTTGATAAGTAATCTTCTCATTTTTTTTTTTTTTTTAATATAGGAGAAACCCAGTTTGTCGATATAAGAAGTGTTCTAGAGATAAAAAGTGAAATTTTTTTTAAATTAACTGGAAGACGCCATCTGTCTATGATTCTACCGGAGGTACTCGGAGTGGAGAGTTATAAGGACAGGAACGCACTAAGAGAAAGGAACATGTACCCGTCCTAGGTACTGAACGAAAAATGGTTATCTTATAACGGTCCCCCTGTCCTACAGTAAAAGTGTTAAAATGACGTATTTTACGTTTGTAAGTAGAAGGATCCTCAACGAGGGAACGACCGAAACTACTTCGGTCACCGGTACAACCGCTTCGGGTGCATCGTTCCTTAATACCCACCGATCGCCAGTTTTAGATCGTTCTTCGACTTCGGGAGTCAGGTGGTTGGGTAAACCTGGACTTAGGGTAGTCTCTGGTTCACTCGGACGTTCGTTTCGGGGTCGGGTATGGAACTAACGTCGGAGCTTCGTCTTCTACGTCCATTCGGTACTGATCTGAGGACTAGGTGTCCTAGGACAAAATTCGATAAAACAAAAGTATAATAATACGTCGACTTCAGGATTTTCTGACTTCCAGTCTTCAGTTGTGAGTACGAAAGTCACTACAGTTTCCCTGAAGGGTACAGTGTGTACGGATCACGTCTTCGTGTCTGAATGTCCGGTGGAGTGGGTCTTGCTGTCTACAGACCGACCAATGAGTGAAAGCGAGTCGTCCCTAGTGGTCAGTGATGGAGGGAAACTTTTGCCACGATGGGACTTCTCATGACAGGTTTCGGAAAAGTCAAATTCTGATAGACGGTTGGTGTACCGTAGTCCAATCTTAATGTCTAAAAGCAACCATCTTTCCTGGAAGTGTTCGTAAAAACACTAGGAGTTTTAATCAAAGTGTACGTAGTCTAAACACGGTCTGTGACTCAATTTGAACCTACCTCTTTATTTATAGTGGATAAAAGACTGGAACTTTCTGTACGTCAATTCCTCCTTTCTCCCGTAAAAATTTCCATCACTTTTTACATCTTTCTAGTTGTCGCGGTTTACAACCTCTTCTTTACCTCTTGATCTTGAGAATCTGTAACGACTGCTGTCACATTTTACTTTGTCATGTCGGTGATACCTTTTAACCATTAAGGAGTGTTTCAATCGGTACGAAGGTGAAATACCGAGTCGTTAAGGTGTGAATCCACAATTGGGTTCTCCCCACTTTTGTATATAAAAGGAAATGTTCTCACAAATATCATCGAAAATAAGTGTTATCGGTTTTGGACCTTTTTAGGTTTACGGCTGTTATCCTCTTACCTAGTTGTCTAACACCATATAAGTATTATACCTGATGATAAGTCGTTAATTTTCCTCCCTTAGTAACTATACCACCTATAGTAATGGGCAATGTTGTACCTACTGAGAGTTTTTATAGTATAACCCGTTTTTGTCACTGTCCAGTTTTATTATGTAGTCAAGTCAAGTCAGCGAATCAGCACAGGCTGAGAAACGCTGGGGTACTTAGCGTCGTGCGGTCCGGAGGGACAGGCAGTGGTTGTGAGCCTCAAGTGAGTCTGAGTGCAGGTAGCTCAGTCATTACGGTAGGTCGGTAGAGTAGGAGACAGCAGGGGAAGAGGAGGACGGGGGTTAGGGAGGGTCCTAGTCCCAGAAAAGGTTACTCACTTGAGAAGCGTACTCCATCGGTTTCATAACCTCAAAGTCGGAGTCGTAGTCAGGAAGGTTACTTGTGGGTCCTGACCAGAGGAAATCGTATCTGACCAACCTAGAGGAACGTCAGGTTCCCTGAGAGTTCTCAGAAGAGGGTGTGGTGTCAAGTTTTCGTAGTTAAGAAGTCGGGAGTCGAAAGAAGTGTCAGGCTAAGAGTGTAGGTATGTACTGGTGACCTTTTTGGTATCGGAGTGAGAGAATTAAAGACACTACAAGTTCGTCGGAATTAGAACTCACCATCTTTGACTGTCTCTTCCCCTTACTTTCTTAAAGGGACCGTCACTTTTACAAAACATAAAACTACCCATCTGTCAATGTGTCTACACATGTGAATAGTTTCAGTGGTGTGACATGTGAAGTCAATGCACGTGAAGTGACACACATTTAAAACGGAGTCAATTTTTATTTTCTTATTTAACTTTCGTGTCCGAAATCCTTAACCAATCTAGACCTAAGGATGACGTAGAGATTTTACGTGAGTGACACGGACCCCCCATGCACTAAGTTAGGGAGACTCCAAGTCAAAGGAGTGGACATTATATCCTATACCCGAAGAGTCCACTGAGTTACCATTTCTTAGGTGGACGGTTACGTCCTCTGGATCCAAGTTAGGGAACCAAACCTTCTAGGGAACCTCTTCCTTTACCATTGGGTGAGGTCATAAGAACCCTTTAGGGTACCTGTCTCTTCGGACCGTCTGACGTCAGGTACCCTAGTGTCTCGACCTGCACTGAATCACTAATGTGTTGTTGTTTATATCTTATTGCTACGGATTCCAAACAGTAGGGAGTCCTGACAAGACTTCTAATTTTCCTCTATAGTAAACATCTCATAAATCGAATTACGGACCGTATCGTGTGTTACACGTACAGTACAGGTTGAGAAACACTGGGGTACCTGACATTGGGTGGTCTGAGGAGACAGGTACTCTAAAGGGTCTGTTCTTATGACGTCCCCCAACGGTACGGGAGGAGGTCCCCTAGGAGGGATGAATACGGAGCATACAGAGAACGTAACCGTCCTTCTAAGAAATGGTAATCTCGATGGACCCTTCGGGTATCACGTGTTATTTATCTTTAATACTAGTAAGAAACAGAATTTTTTGATGTTCTTTAATATGTATTTCAGGATTTAGTATGTATCTTCCTCTTCATTAAGACGGAGCCGTTGTTTTACCCAGTCTCTTTCGATATATTTACTCTACTATTATACTTGATTGGAAACTATATCCTAAAATGGTCCACCTATTTTCCTACCTCTATTAAGTAAAGACATACAAAAGATTGGTTCTAACGAGACTGGAGACATTCGTTTCGTCGAAAAAGTACCCCGAGTTCTAGGTTCTTTTACCTAATTCGTTCTTTATGAACCAAGTCGTTCATAAGTAATTAATACACGATATATCTCGCGTAGTACGATCCATGATTTTACCCTCTTTATTATTTTGTCTTTATTTGGTATTTATGGACCTAATATGACCTTCATACTAATTGAAGTCCGTTTACCTTTTGAGTCTGTGTAATGGTTACATAAACTTGGATAGTCCAGGTGCAACGAAACGTAGTACTGACAGTACTTATACTGTACTTTATAAGTACTTTTAGTACTTATACCAAAATCCATCTACTGGACCCCAACCTTAGACCTTAACCTATAGATGAATGGGACACCGGAAACCGTTTACTAGAGTGGAGAATCCCAGAGTCAAAAAAAAACAAACAAACAAAATTGAACGTTTTTATGGATTCCTTTAATAGAACCTCTAATTTACTCTCTCGGACTCATTTTTACAGATCCTGTTACCTCATAAATCATATCAGTTCCAAACTTTCTGTAATCGACTAAAGGGAACTCTTGTCGATGGTTCTTTAGGTTTCTGAACCTACTCTTAAATAGGTGTCCTCTTCCCTCAGAGAGTTGGAGCTTGCCACTGTCACAATTAACCTGGTGACAATAATTTTTTAATAATTTTCTTAAGGATGATTTTCTTTTTGAATCAAAATCGAGACGTAAAAATTAGTATTTTGTTAAGGTGTCATTACCGGATATCGAATACTCGATCGGTTTTTTGAGGATCACCTTTTATTCACTAGAACCGGACCTACCCACGAGACGACCGAATGAATTGTCGTTTACGTCATGGATTCCTCCCTTACAAAGAAAACGCCCGTGGACAGTGTGAGTCGTTAGACGAGGGACAAAGAGGATCCTAGTCAGTTTTGCAAAAGTTTTATAAACTAGATTTATTCTGTGAACTCTCTCTGTAAGGAAGGACTTTAAAATTAGACCCTTTAATACAAATAGATGTCTTAGAAGTCCACGGATTTGGTGTGAGTTTAAATCCCAAAGCTGTAAAGTAAAGACCGCTATTAATGTATCTACACAAGAAATAAAATAGCTTATAGAGAAAGGACACAAAATAAATCGAAGGTCTTGGTGTGACCCATACAGTAGTGGTGGTGACTCACCAAACATTTGGGAGATTCACGATGAGTCGTCATAACGGTTGTCTGGTCCGGACAATATTCTTTGGAGAATTTTATGTGTCGTATCCCGGGGCGACATAAACGACGGAGGTTCCCATACTTAATTCCGATTCACGTTCGTGTACGGATGACTCCTTTACCAGAATGTGAAAAATTTGTATAGTTTATTAGGTCGTTTTATTTCATGGACCAAATTTATTATAAGAGTGAAACAATCCTATTGGTGTCTTCTTCCCTACATACATGTGTACGCTTCATTTAGGGGTATTGAAAAAAGTCCGGTAAATCTGGAAACCTCCTTCCTCTGTGGAGAATGAGGGGAGGACTTTCCGACCGACGTGTTGTGAGAGGAATTGTTTAATTCAGTTACCGGAGGTGTTCGGGATCACTAGTCTTACATATAGAGAAAGAACGAGAAGAGTAAACTTTAAGTCAAGTCAAGTCAAGTCAGGGAGTCAGCACAGACTGAGAAACACTGGGGTACTTGGTGTCGTGTGGTCTGGATGGACAGGTAGTGGTGGAGGGGCTCACGTGGGTTTGAGTACGGGTAGTTCAGCCACTACGGTAGGTCGATAGAGTAGGAGACAGTAGGGGAAGAGGAGGACGGAAGTTATGGAGGGTCCTAGTCCCAGAAAAGGTTACTCAGTTGAGAAGTGTACTCCACCGGTTTCATAACCTCAAAGTCGAAGTCGTAGTCAGGAAGGTTACTTGTGGGTCCTGACCAGAGGAAATCCTACTTGACCAACCTAGAGGAACGTCAGGTTCCCTGAGAGTTCTCAGAAGAGGTTGTGGTGTCAAGTTTTCGTAGTTAAGAAATCGGGAGTCGAAAGAAGTGTCAGGTTGAGAGTGTAGGTATGTACTGGTGACCTTTTTGGTATCGGAACTGATCTGTCTGGAAACAACCGTTTCATTACAGAGACGAAAACTTATACGATAGATCCAACCAGTATNGTCAAGTTTTCGTAGTTAAGAAATCGGGAGTCGAAAGAAGTGTCAGGTTGAGAGTATAGGTATGTACTGGTGACCTTTTTGGTATCGGAACTGATCTGTCTGGAAACAACCGTTTCATTACAGAGACGAAAACTTATACGATAGATCCAACCAGTATTGAAAGGAAGGTTCCTCATTCGCAGAAAATTAAAGTACCGACGTTAGTGGTAGACGTCACTAAAACCTCGGGGGTTTTTATTTCAGACTGTGACAAAGGTGACAAAGGGGTAGATTAAGAGTACTTCGCTACCCTGGTCTACGGTACTAGAAGTAAAAGACTTACAACTTGAAATTCGGTTGAAAAAGTGAGAGGAGAAAGTGAAAGTAGTTCTCCGAAAAACCAAGGAGAAGTGAAAGACGGTATTCCCACCACAGTAGACGTATAGACTCCAATAACTACAAAGAGGGCCGTTAGAACTAAGGTCGAACACGAAGAAAGTCAGGTCGTAAAGAGTACTACATGAGACGTATCTGCAATTTAGTCATCCCACTTTTATATGTCGGAACTGTATGAGGAAAAGGATAAACCTTGGTCAGACAACAAAGTACAGGTCAAGATTGATAACGAAGGACTGGACGTATGTCCAAAGAGTTCTTCGTCCAGTTCACCAGACCATAAGGGTAGAGAAAGTCTTAAAAGGTGTCAAATAACACTAGGTGTGTCAGTTTCCGAAACCGTATCAGTTATTTCGTCTTTCTCTACAAAAAGACCTTGAGAACGAAAACGCTACTAGGTCGTCTACAACCGTTAAACTAGAGACCAAGGAGACGGAAAAGATTTTGGTCGAACTTGTAGACCTTCAAGTGTCAAGTGCATAACGACTTCNAGTCTTAAAAGGTGTCAAATAACACTAGGTGTGTCAGTTTCCGAAACCGTATCAGTTATTTCGTCTTTCTCTACAAAAAGACCTTGAGAACGAAAACGCTACTAGGTCGTTTACAACCGTTAAACTAGAGACCAAGGAGACGGAAAAGATTTTGGTCGAACTTGTAGACCTTCAAGTGTCAAGTGCATAACGACTTCGGACCGAACCTCTTAAAACTCGTACTGAAATGATCGCACACTCTGCTCACGTGAACACGCCATCTTTAATGGTGTGCCATTAAAGGTTTAATGAAGGGATCACCGAAGGGACCACCGAGTCGACCATTTCTTAAGCGGATGTTACACCCTTGGACCCAAGTTAAGGACCCAACCCTTCTAGGGGACCTCTTCCTTTTCCGTTGGGTGAGGTCATAAGACCGGACCTCTTAAGGTACCTGACATACCAGGCACCTCAACGTTTCTCTGCCCGTGTTGACTCTCTGAAAGTGAAAGTTAATGGTTTATCATTAAGTCAGTTCTCCGAAGGGACCACCGAGTCACCATTTCTTAGGTGGACGGTTACGTCCTCTGAGTCCAAACTAAGGACCCAAACCTTCTAGGGGACCTCTTCCCTTACCGTTAGGTGAGGTCAAAAGACCGGACCCTTTAGGGTACCTGTCTTCTCTGACCCCCCGATGTCAGTATCCCAGTGTCTTCTCAACCTGTGTTGAATCGTTGATTTATTGTTGTTGTTTGAGTCAGTTCCACCTTATATTTTATTGTTGTTTTTTAGATAATTGAATACTTTTAAAAGAGAGAAGGATCAAGGTTTCTGTGTCTTTAGAGAGAATGTCTACTTTTAACCCTGTCCCACGTTAAGACCGATTTTTTTAAAAAAGTTATTAAAAAAGAGAAACATTCATAATTTAATTAGTATTCTCTCCTTTAATACATTTATTTACGTCTATACCCGTAAACAAAATACCTATGTTTAATTGACGACTATGGTATTCTTTATAAGATTCAAGTGAAAAATTCCATGGTAAATTATTCTCCACTAGAAAGAGACGAAAATGTTTTGTAAAAACCATTCAATACTCTTTCTATAAAATAAGATAAAAATTTGGAACAAAAATAAAAATTTTTAGATAGTTTTATAGGTCTTTTGGATGACATTAAAATCAAAAGAAAAAAGAAACGTTCAAAGAACCAGTAACTTCTTCGAGTCAGTTCGAAGTTTTCAGTTCGTGTTCCTACTCAAAAGTGATTGCTTGTGGTCGTTCTTGTCGTACCATTGTGGTTGGTTCCCCTACTCTACCACTCGTCTCCCCTCGTCCCCTGAGTCCTGAATGGTTCTGAGTCGTTGATCCTTACGAAGTGTCCCCCTCCTGAGTTTCGTCGTCTCCCAGTTCGAGGTTTCTGATTTCTTGTCGTAGACGAAGGAGAACTACCACTGGTGATTCTGTACTGGTCATCGATTTTCAAAGTCACAAGTTGCGAAGATAGTATACGAAAACGTATGTCTTCTCCCCCTAAGATCGTTTATGTCGGACGTTCGTCTTACGTATTCAGTTCGGGGTAAAAGGATATCTGTCATTTGTCCCGAATCTAAGTTCGCCCCAATCCCAAACCCCCTTCGTACCCAGGGCACTGACGTCGTACTGGTGGTTGTCGTCGTAGAGACTGTCACCTTACGGTCTATGGTCAAGTGTCAAAGGTCGGGTCCCGACGTCGTCAAAGGACTAGAAACACTTATAGGGAAGGAATAGAGTCCCCGAAGGCTCCACCGTAACCACCATTTCTTGTACGGACTGTTACGTCCTCTACATCCGAAACGCCCACACTAGGGACCCAACCCTTCTAGGAGACCTCCTCCTACGCCGTTAGGTGAGGTCATAGGAACTAACCTCTTAGGGTACCCGTCCGTCCGATACCAGGTATCGCAACGTTTCTCGGGCTGTACTAGCTTCGCTGAATCGTGTGTGCGTGAAGGAAAACAGGGAAGATGTTGACAAAGAAGGAAACACGGAAGACGCTGTTGGTAAAGAAGGATAGACAAGGAAGACGTTGACAGGGAAGGAAAGGGGGGAGATCGGGAGAGTCACGGTAACATTTGTTAGAGGACGTAATCTCAGTGAGAGAAACTCTATGGACTTAAGGACAAAGGAGTAACCTGAGACGGAAGATGGTACAAGGGGAGTTATGGATCGTGTCTCTCAAAACGGATTTTATCCTTCATCCCTTAATCATACCATAATACCTTTTTCGTACTGTAAAGGGACCACCGAGTCTCCAATTTCGCAGACGGACCTTACGTCTTATGGATCCAAGCTAGGGACCCAGTCCTTCTAGGGGACCCTTCCTTTACCGTTGGGTAAGGGCATGAGAACGGACCTCTTAGGGTACCTCCCTCCTCGGACCATCCGATGTCAGGTACCCCAGCGTTTCTCAACTTGTCCTGACTCACTGAAGTGAAAGTGAAAGTGAAACCTCAATCTTCTTGATTTAGTTTTAGAGGTAAGATCGTAAATTGGTCTGGAACCCGTTAATTACACTGGAACCCGTTCAAGTAATCGAGGATACATAGAGGAGACATGGTGCCCTTGATGTCATAATCGGTGGAGGGGTCCCTTTAACCCACTTGTGGAGATCGAGACTCCCAGAGTTAGGATTGTTGTGTTATCCGAGGGGACTCTCTGTATAAAATTTTTATATATATAGACCCGAGGAAGGGGTCTCTCAAACTTTTAAGTAGAGTTCACACTAGATTTATAACTGTCAAATTTTTAAAGGGTCCACTAACTAAGAGTATCGTGACCCTATCTCGACTCATACGAGACGTCTGATCGTAATAGTTACGATGGACAATTTTTTCGTCTGACGATAGACATACGGATACCGACTAAGAACAACTACATACCGTCTTTGGTTATATTATAACATTTCGTTAATAGGAAGTTAATTTTTAGTTATTTAATTCTTTTTTCGTCTGATAATCCGGAGTGGAGTCTGGATAATTTGGTCTTAAGTGTTAAATGTTCTAGGGGTTCACTAAGGATACATACAATGTCGAACTCCTTGTGACTAGACATTATGTTTTCGCCAATGAGTTACTTGTCACCATTACGACTTCTTGACTACAAAAGCTTAACACCACGACTTCTTCTGAGAACTCTCGGGGGACCTGACGTTCCTCTAGTTTGGTCAGTTAGGATTTCCTTTAGTTACGACTTATAAGTAACCTTCTTCACTACGACTTCGACTTCGAGGTTATGAAACCGGTGAACTTCACTTCTCGGCTGAGTTACCTTTTCTGGAAATACGACCCCTTCTAACTCCCGATTTCCTCTTCACCCACCGTCTCCTACTCTATTAATCTACCGCAGTGACTGAGTTACCTACACTTGACCTCGTTTGAGACCCTCTATCACCTCCTGTCCCTTCGGACCACAGGACGTCAGATACCCCAGAGTTTCTCAGTCTGTATTGAATCGCTGACTTGTTGTTGTCCTCCACTTATAATAATCGGAATAACTTTTCATTAATTATGAATAACTTTAACTTATAACCGGACGACATATAACACAGTGTATGGACACGTCGTGGGAACTCACCTTGGATAACCTTGGAGATAAGAATTTATAGTCTGGAGTCAGTGTGTCAGGATTCTCAGACACGGGAACATACCTGACGTTATCGAAGTGTGACTAGAGGGACGAAGATGAGACTCGGGAACGTTAAGTAAGAGGTGGGAGGTGTCCCGGTTCGCTAGTGAAGTCTATACTTACTCTTAGAATCATGAGTTTGAACCCAGTACCTGGTGGTCGTTGTCGTAGGGGACCCACGACAATCTGTACGTCTGAGAGTCCGAGGTAGGGTCCGGATTACTAGGTTTCAGAAGTCAAATTGTTCGAGGGGTCCACTAGGTTTACGTAGAAGATCTTATGAAGTCACCGAAAGACAATGTGAGCCCCCTTCGAGTCCGAGGGTCTGCTAGACCGGGTAGAAGGAAAGGTCGAACCGTAGGGTCACGACAGTCGGTGCGAGTGACACGAGTATATGTGCAGGAAGAGAAACCGGAAGGAAGACGAAGAACTTGAATAGTTCGGGTTAGGACGGAGTCCCAGAATCTTGAGAACACTATAAAGGACCCTCTTTTGAGGTAGGTCGAGAGAGATGAGGACCAAATCTGTTCGTGTTGGAAACGACACTTCCCTTAGGAATGTTTATGGGTCGACAGAAGGATCAACATTTGGGTCTGTACAAAAGCTTTTTATAGACTGGTTTATAGATTTCGGGTTCAGTAGATGAAGACAGACTGAAGACAAAGGGACGTTCCGACGTTCTTCCTAAAGGGATTTTGCAGTAACTGAAACTTAGATAAAAGAACATAAGACATCAGTCTTTATCTAACTTAAGGTCAAGACCGGGTGGTCTGTCGACCAGATGGTGGAAGGACGGTCAGTGACATGATCCGTACCCTTGGAGAACGTCGAAAGTGTTCTTCTCAGTCCCTCCACTTTGTACTACTTCCGTCTCACATTCTTTACGGACTTTTCTTTCTATGTCTACGGACCTTTCACGGGTCGTCTCTTGGGCCGTAACCTTTACAGGATATATTAATGATAACTGTGTCTATTCAATGTCAAGGTAAAGGAGTCCCACTACCTCCTTCTTAGGGGATTTCCCTCCACTTGACTCAACCACTATCGGAGAAGGAACTTGGGAGTAGGGGTCCGGGAGTCCAATAACCAGTGGAGGACTCTCACCGGAACGAACAGGTGGGACAGTATTCAGGGAAAGGAAGTGGGATAAGAACTATCAAGACACAGTATAATAGGACAAAATTAAAGAATACTTATGAACTTTAATGAAGATACAAATAATAGCGGAGGAGGGGGTTCTTATATTCAAGAGATTTCTTCTCCGGGGAACCTACAGAACAAGAGACGATATAGAGTCTCGGATCTTTTCACGAACGATGAACAATCATTTATGAACAACTTATATATGAAGAAACAATCGAAAGTTTGTGTTAAGGGTCATGTTATTACTCGAACTACGATTGAGAATCCTCACAGGAAAAGGTACAGAACCCTAGGTTCACTTCCTCGAAGTCGGTCTCTTGTAAGGACCAGACTGGAGAGGGTGGAAAAAAACACTGAACAAACTACCTACTCAAAACCTCTTTCATTGACTTATAAAGACCGGAAACTTTGGTCAGACAGAGGGATTAATACTAGCGGAGACGGCAAGGTAAGAGAATTACCGCACCCAAAACAGGGTCACTCCCTTGATTACAATCGTGTACCCGTCCTCCTATAGAAGTTAAATCTCCTCGAGATCGTTCGGGTCCCCTACGTTTGGATTTCGGTAAAACTAGAACTTAACGGCCAAAGGTTACCAACTCTTAACCAGGTTTTAAGTCTCCTGACTTCGTCACAATAAATAAGTCGGTGGACTTTAGGATTGTGTATACTGTTGAGTAAGGTCCATGTGACTATTAAGGATAGTTATGTTTACCCATTAAAAGCTCTTGATTTATAAAATGAGTTTATGGATACTTTGGTGGATGTTAAGACAAAAGAGGAGGTTGAATACAGAAGTACTCAGTAGTCGACTTTTTTACTAAGACTGAGTTCACCAAAGGATAATGAAGACTTCTCTTGACAATTAGAGCAGAAGTGCCATATCATTAGGTCAGAGGTTCTAGGTTCACAGATCCCTTTCAAATCCAGACGTCTCGATTCGACAAAGAGGACCCTTTACAGGACGAAAGAGGTGGAACGCCCTTAGAAGAACGAGGGGTCCCTCGAGTCAACAAGTGGGAGGTCTGACGGATGGGAGAGTAGGACCTATCAACCATCTGGGTCACAAGTAGAAAAGTGTCCCGGACAGTCACAAAGGTTACTATAGGTTTATGTCACTACTCAGAGTCTCTCGACGTTTAAGTAGGATCCTCGTTAATATGTGTAGTTTAGGGTTTAGAGATTTAAGGAAGTCTTGATCTATCTTAAATCTCTAAAAGATTAGGTTAGGGTCATAGTTCTGAGTCTCTTCAATTCACTAAGTGGGTTCCACTGAGTCGGTCTCCCACCATTCCGGACTTGTGACACAGTTAAGTACTACTCGGTAGAAATGATACTTAAAGTTATTTATTTAATCCATCAATGTACTTTGTGACGGTCTACGGTTCATCCAGGATACTTTAAATACAAACAAACCCAAAAGCACTCTACCTCAATTGTGTTCGATTGTACTCGGTCTATATTTCTTTTTTTTTTCTACTTTACAACGGTTCAATAATGTCGTGGTCATTGTTGATATCAATTCTTTTCATTGAGTACTGAGTCTTATGTATTAAAGGTATGTGTAATTTAATCGTAACCGAAAACCGTTCTTTCATAAACTCGTGTACTTCGATGCCCCTACATCTTCCGATAGTTCGACTACTCACGGACACACACGGACCCTGACGGAGAGGAGGTGTCTTGTACTTGAGACTATCGAGTTTAGTTTCTCTTTTTTACTTTGAGGGGTTTCAAGACGAGAGTCGGTGGTGTTGGGTCTGGACATTTAGTCGTGACGAGTAAAATCAGTCAATAACCGATCTGTTGTCTTTTCCTACCAAAGAAAATCAGAAATGACTTTTATTAATACACAGTAGTACTTTCCTTTTGTGTATGAGTAGAAATTTGTTTGAGTTCAAAGATTGTAGGAAAAAATTTTTATCGGTGCCTTAACTTTTCCTTTTTATAAAAGGTTCTTTTCGACTAACGTGACTTGAAGGACGGGATGTGTGAGGGCATAAAAATGTGTTTACAGTTACGAGCTCTAAGTCTTTACTTAGTTGATTCGCAGTAGAACCTTTTGGGATTTCCGAGGGCTGATTTGGTCGTGACACCCGCGGTTACTCGACAGTGTGAGTCCCGTGCGTGCTACGGACCAAGTGTTGTTCAGTTTTCTACCTGATCTCTGAGTCTTTTACTACCAGGAACTCGGGAAGTACTTTCCTGGGAAGTAGTTATTTAACTAATTCCGGACTCCTATCGATTGGTCCCTGGTCTCTGTCCGAACTAATTCTGTCTTAGAGACTCTTTGGAATAATGGTAAGAGGGTCGACTTTTTGTCTGGTGATTGGTGAAAGGAAATATAACGTGTCCCTAGAATTTTACAAAACGTAAGGAAAAATTAAGTTATTTTTAGAAACTCAAAGGACCTTACCTTAAGTCTTAACATCGTTAGGATTTCTAACATGATAACGATGTTAGAATTTCTAACATGACAGAATTTCTCACTGATAATAAGACAAATGGAACCCATAAATAATGTAAATAAATAAATTAATGTAATAAATAATATAAATAACTATCCAGAACCCGAAGGGACCACCGAGTCACCATTTCTTAGGTGAACGGTTACGTCCTGTGTTTTCAAGCTAGGGACCCAGCCCTTCTAGGGGACCTCTTCCTTTACCGTTGGGTGAGGCTATAAGAACGGACCCTTTAACGTATGTGTCTCCACGGACAGCCCGATGTCAAGTCTCAACGTTTTCTCAGTCTGTGCTGACTCACTAATTTGTTGTTCCAGAATAATTTACCGATAAAAGATGACCGTTAGAAGTCTACTTTAAATGGAAATTTGTCATACTTAAGGAACTATCGTCCTAGACACAAAATAAATAGGGGTATATCTCGTGTCGGGGATCGAGTATCATGAGGGAGTCATTGACAAATTATTTATTCTCGATTTACTTACCTACCGAATAAATAACCTTTATTACGACGAAGTCGTTTTTATTACGAAAGATTTTTACCAAATAAAAGTGGATCTTTTTAGATTTCCGAGGGATGATTTTTCCAAAAGGACGTTCTTCACTGATTTACTATTATTTGAAAAAAATTCAATCAGTTTCTTCATAAAGTAAAACTGTGACCTATAAAGAAGAAAACGAATTTATTTCCGTTCTAATTTTACTTTACTTAGAATATTAAGATACACTGTAAAAAAAGAAAACATGTATAGTCACAATAAGAAAACTTCAGGGAAATTTTGGACAATTGCATTTTTGTACCTCTGTTATCCCCCTTTTTAATGTAGAAACTCTCTCTACAAGTGGGTATAACAAAGTTATTGTCGCGGTTAAAGACTTGTTTTTTTATTCTACTCCTTTTCGGATCCTACCGATCACGAAGAGAGTTTTAGTCAGTAAAGTGTCTTATGAATGTAACTATTCTTTTTCTGACGAAAATTTGGTAGTGCTAAATACGTCTGAGAATTCTTACATGAATTTAGACCTTTTTACAAAAAGGAAATTGGAAAAACTACTTTAACGACCAAAGTTTCCATACAAAAATTTTTAATTATAAGTCCACACACGTACAACTTAAAGTTAGTGAGTTGAAGAGTTCTCGACCTCTAGATATATCATCTGAGACACTCAAATATCCACCCACCGAGCAACCTTTCCACTGTTATAAAGGTCGGTGCAATCTCGTAGATATTGGAAAAACAGAAAGGGAATTTAAAGGACCTGGTGTTCCATAGGAAAAGTAGAACCAGTGTGTGAGAAAGGTGACCCTTGAAAGACCAAGAGTAAAGTGTTTTGGTCACAACAACAACAAAAAAAGGGGAAAGGTATACGAGGTTTTAAAAAAATTTCTATTAAAACTTTGGAATAAATAAATAAATACACACCGACACGACCCAGAAGTGACGACACTCCCAAAGAAAGAGACCAACGGGCCGCCCCCGGTGAGATCAAAGTGCCCGAAGAGTGACGCCACCAAAGGGAACAACGTCTCGTGTCCGAAGTCATTAGGGCCGAGGTCCCGAGATCTCGTGTCTGAGTTATCAACACCGAGTACCCGAATCAACGAGTCGTCGTGTACCCTATTAGGACCTGGTCCCTAGTTTGGGTACAGGGGACGTAACTGTCCACCTTAGAAATGGTGACTCAGTAGTCTCTTCGGGGATCCGAGGTGTTAATTTTTTTTTTATAACCACTACAAAAGGATAGTAACATTTATTAACAAAACATAACGGGATGGTTATTACAGAAGGGTCTTGATTTACATCGTCACACTCTTCCAGAGGTTATCCGACCACGAAAACCTCCTGTTTTCCCAGTTCTTACTAAGGTAATTTACTACGACCTCTTCCCTCAAGTCTTTGTAAAAAAAGAATAATCGTACAGTTCTACTTTCAAAAAAGAGTAGGAAAAGATGGCTGATAAACAAGACTGTCAATACTGTTTCTTTTCCGTCTTTATGTTATAACTGAACTGTACCGAACGATCAATATTCTTCGTTCAAAAATTTTCAGTTCCTTATATTTATCAAGTCTTCAAAACTTAAGAACGAATGTGAAGTTTATTTTAACTAGACGGTTCTCAGGGTTATATTTAACTGATGTAAAGAGGTGATCCTTAGAGTTGAGCTTCTTCCATGAATGTAGCTCAAGACGACTATATTAACCTAAACCCAAAAGACTAAACGAAAGGACATGTTCTAATGGAACTGAAAGGAGGACTTTTACGAGGAGTTTTGGTGATTTAGTGGTATTTCTGATAGTGATTAAGTTGTACGTTATCAGAGTGGAAGGAAACGGATAGTGGTGTAATGACTTTGTCCCGTCACGTCTGGACCCCTCCACGATACAGCAGGAAGGGAGACACTCTACGACTAAACAAAAATCCGGAGAGAGTAGATATGGAAATTTAATTAAACGTGACATGATCCTAGGATTATATATGAAAATTCAATGATATATGGAAATTTAATTAAACGTGACATGATCCTAGGATTATATATGAAAATTTAATTATATATGGAAATTTAATTAAACGTGACATGATAAAAGAACCCGAGGTTTTAGCAACGTCTACCACTAACGTCGGTACTTTAATTTTCTACGAACGAGGAACCTTCCTTTCGATACTGTTTGGATCTGTCGCATCATTTTTCGTCTCTACAATGAAACGGTTGTTTCCAGACATATCAGTATCGATACCTAAAAGATGATCAGTACACGCCAACACTCTCAACCTGGTATTTCTTCCGACTCACGGTTTCTTAACTACGAAAACTTGACACTTCAACCTCTTCCGAGAACTGTCAGGGAACCGGACGTTCCTCTAGTTTAGTCAGTTAGGTTTTCCTTTAGTTAAGACTTATAAGTAACCTTCCTAACTACGACTTGAAACCGGTGGACTACGTTTCTCGACTAAGTAATCCTTTCTAGGACTACGATCCTTAAAAGACTACGATCCTTTCTAACTCCCGTCCTTCTTTTCCCCTGCCGTCTTCTACTCTACCAACCTACTGTAGTGGCTGAGCTACCTGTACTCAAACTCAATTACTCCCTGTCCCTTCGGAGCGTACGACGTTAGATACCCCAGTGTTTCTCAACTTGTGCTGACTCTTTGACATGACTTGACTCTTAGGATTCCCGGAATAGGATTCTATACGGTTAATGTAGGTATCGTTATTCTATACGTTTAATGTGGGTGTCGTTACACGAGTTAAATATGTATAGAATACCTGATTTCTTTTAATTATTCGTGTGACGACAACACCCGACTTACGAATATAAGGAGGTTTATTCAACTTCGGGATGGAGGTTACATTACCATATACCTTGACCCCGGAAATCCTCTACGAATCCAATCTGACCCAGTACCGCCTCGGAAACAGTATCCTAAAGTAACAACAAGTCAGGGAGTCAGGACAGGTTGTGAAACGCAGGGTACCTGACGTCGTGTGGTCCGAAGGGATAGGAAGTGGTAGAGGGCCTCAAACGAGTGTAAGTACAGGTAACTCAGTCACTATGGTAAGTTGGTAGAGTAGGAGACAACGGGGGAAGCTATCCTGATCAAGGGAAAATTCTTCTCCTCCGTCTCTTTAGAGTAAGAGAAGTCCTTGTGTCTGACTCTTTACCGGTATGTTCGTGTGTCGTTCTTTTGTCAACAATGTTCGGTTCTTTATCCAGGACTGGTCCGTGACTTAGACGGTCGTAGACCTGGAACCCGAAGGGTCGGAGGTCTTGATACTCTTTATTTGTAGACAACAACTTCGATGGAGTAGGTGCCATAAAACAATACATCCGGTTCGATTCCTTTTCTGTGTGGTTTATTACCGTAGATTAATATCGACTCAAGTTATCTCTAGATCGTCGTAGGAATATGTCTGTGTAAGAACTTAAAATTTTTTGTTACGTAAAATACTACAGACGCACGTACACGGACGAGTCAACGAGTCGACGTTTACTGAAAAACGTTGGACTACCTGACATCGGGCGGTCCGAGGAGACAGGTACCCTAAGAGGTCCGTCCTTATGACCTCACCCAACGGTACCGGAGGAGGTCCCCTATAAGGACTGGGTTTCCGACTTGGGTCCAGAGGGTGTACCGTCCGTCTAAGAAACGGTAGATTCGGTGGTCCCTTCGGGATTAACTTAAATTAACATTACTCAGTTTCACCTTGACGTCAGGTGGTGAATGGACGAGATACTGAATGTCGTTCATGAATTCGTCAGACCCGGAATCACAGGAATAAAAAGTTTACTCCTGTTATTAATATGGATAGAGTCGTAATAACATTCTCAATACTCAATAATAAACATTCCGTCAATCTTGTTACGGAACGAGAATTATTTGTGATATATTTACAGACGATTTACTTTTATCTTTATAAGTAAATGTTACGGATCGTGATCTTCCCTAAGTTATTTACTTGATTTAGACTTTGATTATTGTCCTGTTGGAATTATTTTATTCTGATTTTGATATTTCGGTTAAAGGTCATCATTGTCCGTAACGTATTATCTTTCTTGTGAGAAGTACTCAGTAAAAAATTTTATTAAATTTACGGATGTAAATTTACTAGAGAAATTTTGTGTAATTCTCTGACTTTTACTTTTAATTCCCTGAGTTTACTGACAGTATTATACAGGGACAGTATAAACCTATTGTGTGAAGAAGAGAGACTTAGACTTCAAAATTACACGTTTACTCTCTTAATTTGGTACAATTAAAGATTTACAACATACACACATACGACACTTAGTCAGTCACGACTGGTAGACATTGTTTTCCTCTTTGGTTTCCTGTTACTTAGTTAAAAAAGGTATTTCAATGTAAATTATTAAAATTTTCTCATAAGAAATTAGATTCTAGTAAGGAGAGGAAGGGAAGGAGGGAGAGAAAGTAAGAAATTAAGAAGAGAAAGAAAAAGAAAGAAGGAAGGAAAATATACACTTTTATAGGAAAGAAAACCTGAAGGGTCCACCGAGTCACCATTTCTTAGGTGGGTGGTGACGTCCTCTATGGCCAGGGTAAGGATCCAGTCCTTCTAGGGGACCTCATTCTGTACCGTTAGGTGGGGTCATAAGAACGGACCCTTTAGGGTACCGGTTTCCTCGGACCATCCGATGTCAGATGGCCCAACGTTTCTTAGTCAGTGCTGAATGACTGATTTGTCGTTGTTAGGACAGAATAAGTTCTTACTACTTTTATCCACCATCTAATAAAATTAACATTAGTGTAAATCGAAATACATAGATATTGTATTGCGAGTAAGTGAAATGAACACGTCAAGTCACCGTAATTCATGTAAATGCCACAACACATTGGTAGATGGAAGATAGAGATCTTGAAAAAGTGGTAGGGTTTGAAAGATAGAGCTTAAACTGACGAGATCCATTGAGTTGATTCACTATAGTATATCATAAACAGGAAAACACAAACCCAATAAAGTGATTGTATTGTAGGACTACCAGTCTGAAAAAAAAATTACGAGAATGAACCGTCAGAGGTTCGTTGTAAGAATGGTCCAGAAGTAGGTTTTCGGACCCCTGGTGACCTGATCTTTTAGAACTTGAAGAGTAGAACGTGTTTATAAAGTGTCATCATACTAGTTACCGTCACCAGTGCAAAAGTCACGTAACGTACAATGTTACTTACGAGTTATTCGGACTTTATTACACGGTCCTGGGACGCCGATGACGAGTCACCGGAGACGTCCCCCGTCTTAACCTGACTTGAATGCAACCCATATAGTGAAGGGAATAATTAACGGCAGAAAGAAAGTAGGTTTGATCAATACAATATTTATATTTTTACTTCCCTACTACCTTTTATGAAAAATTTGTATATGGAGTACAACGGTTGTTTTGGACCGGATAAACGGTATTCGACCCTCCTCTAACTACCAAACCAGGTCGAAGGTTGATTAAGATGTTCCGTGGCGGGGTACAGACTGGGAGTTGTTAAGTCGTTCAGTGAAATAATTCCCTTCATAAAATCCCTCCGTAACCAAGGACGGATTTTATAATGTCTATAAAATTATTAATAATTTTAATATCTAAAATATTTAATAGTTCAATATCTAAATATTAATATCTAGAGTTCAGAAGACCAAGACGGGAGTGTGAAGAACTCAGTGGTGGGTCTGAGTGTCTGTCCCACGAAACCTTTGAACGTCTGTACATATGTCACCAATTAGTGTCTATAAGATTCACATGATGGGTCACCAAAAAATTACAAAACCTCTACTATCCGTTCAGAACCGGGTACGATGATTCAGATCCTACAGGAACGTGAACTTCAGTGTTCGACTTTTTACTGATTTTTATTTTTAGTGTCGAAGATTTTATTACGAAGGTTTTATTATAAGGAATCCAGTATGATTTCATTCATCTCTGTATGTATTCCTACCTACACCATTTTAGTAAAGTAAAAACCTTGACTTCAATGATCATTGATAGTCTTTCCTCTCCTTATGTCTCTTCTTCTTTTACAGAATTTTATGCATAAAGACTTAAATATTTTTTAGTCACGGGAGTTTAAATTTTATTAATTCCCCACCCCATTTTTATTCATGACTTCTGTCTCTCTTGTGTTCTCTGGCACTCCCTTTCCGACCACGGGTCTTTTCTTTACTACCTGTCTTAGTCTCGTCCACCTCTACCTCTCTTTTCCTTTCTAAGTTCTACTTAGGATTTTCACTTGACTTGTTTGCTCTCACATAAATTATTATAAACGTAAAAAGAAAGTATACAAGTGACTTACGTGTAAGTCAACACAAACTGAGATACACTGGGGTACCTGATATCGGGCGGTCCGAGGAGATAGGTACCTTAGGAGGTCCGTTCATATGCCCCCATCCAACGGTAAAGGAGGACGTCTCCTAGAAGGGCTATGTCCCTGACTCGGGTGCAGACGCCGTAGAGAACGTCACCGTCCGCCTGAGAAGTGGTGAGCACGGTAGACCCTTCGGGACCGGAAAGGTACACGGGTTGGTCGAAGTGATACTACGGTCCTGTACCGACTGTTAAAGGTGTAAAAGGTCCAACCCTTGACCTTTACCTCTGCTACTAATCTCGTGTCACGGGACAAGACTGCCAACCCACCTTCCCCGTCTTGGTCCGTCGGACGTAAGTGCCCAATTTTCCTTAAACCCTCGTCTCCGATGGATATACATATTTTCGGATAGTTGATACCTGACTCCGGTGGTCCGAGGAGACAGGTACCTAAGAGTTCCGTTATTATTACTTCACTTAACGGTAAGTGAGGAGATCCCCTAGAAGGATTGGGTTCCTAACTTGGACACAGAGAATACAGAGGACGTCCGCCCAAGAAATGGTGATCATGGTCGACCCTTCGGGTATATTTTCGGATTCATCCGTAGATAAAAGGGATGGTGAATTTGTGCACACCAGAATTTAAATTATTGATTTTTTCTTCTTTTAGGGTCTCATATTGAACTTTATAAGTGAAATAGGGACCCGTGGGAGGTTTTCTAGTCCCTGTATGTAGAATTTACTTAAAAGGTGAAGAATAAAGTTCCTTAACCACCGTAGTACAAATGTCATCTATTACATATAAAAATCATTAAAGACGAATAAGGGAACGTTTATTTATCGTAGACGAAAGATTAAAAATTCTTTCTCCTTTACCAAAATCAACCGGATAAGTTTACCTCATGATGATTTTTAATTGGTGTTACGTAATGACCAATACTTTACAGTAACATTTGTAATTTAACAAAGATGACAGCTAGACTAATCAAATTCCTCAAAAAAATTCGGAACTTTTCACAAATTATTACTAATGAATTACGTATAAAACCGACATTTCAAATATATATTATTAGTAGTAATAGTGATGGTAGTAGTAGAGTATCGTTTATGAACCTAAATGGTGGATACTTAGTCCGTAAAGAGGTTCACGAAATACATACATTGAAACAAATCAAAAGAGGAGGTGAAATGTCTACTCGTTTTACTTCGGTTCACTACATTTCACTGGACGGGTTCCTATGTATAGATCGTTCACCGTCTCGGTTCCTAAGGTTGGGTCTGCCTGACCGAGATATCAGACACGAAAATTATAGTGTCATAGGACGGGGAGCATTCCTTTACTAAAAAAATAAAATTCCTCATATACTAGTGAATCGACATAATAGTTTATAATATAAGGTTATTGAGACGTTTTAATTAAAAAGGTTGTTATTATATTACCGTATACTATATTACCGTATACTATAACGAGAAAGACTCGAGAAAAAATTATATTAAGAACTGAAGTTTAGATCATCGTTTTATACTTAGTCTGGAGATTTGATGTATCAATCTCATGAAACGAATTTTATATATATATATCTGATTGTTTCATAAACTCTTGTAGTTGGACAGTGTGGGTTCAATTTGTCTATTAAATTGTCTTCAGTTTTGGGACATCCCAATGGGGTTTTGGTTTTTCACTTATCGAATTTGGGTAAACATTTACGTACCTTTATTGACTGTTGGAGATACTTTTTTTTAAACAGAAAGTCTTATTGTTCACTTTTACCTAACAATATCTGAAAGAGTGAGAGGAATTAGGTTATAAAAGTTTTTTCTAAAATTTTGTGAAATTTTATGTATACGAACTCCCATTTAAAAAGGATAACAAACAAAATCTTTTGGTGTTATACAAGAAAATTTATAGTGACTTTATAATGATAAAGTTACGTATCTCTCGTTCGAGAAATTAGTTGTTACTGTAAACAAAACTGTTTGATCTTATTAACTTTTTAACTCTTGTACCGTTCTACTGGTCTTAGTACTACTTATTAGAACTCTACTAGAGTACTTCATATCTGAAAAAAAAAGGTTATCCTCAGGTTATTAATGAGAGAGTCTTAACTTCTTGTTTAGAATCACATTAATAAGAATAAGTCTTAGAACAAGGTGAGACAGACATCTTATATTCAACCCAGATAAGACTACTATTAACCTTACAGGTTTTCAGGTAAACGGTCGAGAACGACAACAACAAGTCAATGAGTCAGTACAGGGTAAAAAACACTGGGGTACCTGACGTCGTGTGGTCCGAAGGGACAAGAAGTAGTTGAAGGTCTCGAATGAGTTTGAGTACAGGTAGCTCAGTCACTACGGTGGGTTTATTGAGGAGAAGACAACGGGGGAAGAGGAGGACCGAAGTTAGAAAAGGTCGTAGTCTCAGAAGAGATTACTCAGTCAAGAACCATAACCCCCCGGTTTCATAACCTTGAAGTCATATCAGTCCTAACTAAAGGAAATCCTCACTGAGCAAACTAGAGGAACGTCAGGTTCCCTGAGAGTTCTCAGAAGAGGTTGTGGTATCAAGTTTTCGTAGTTAAGAAACCGCGAGTCGGAAGAAATACCAAGTTGAGAGTGTAGGTATGTACTGATGACCTTTTTGGCTTCGAAACTGATCTGTCTGGAAACGACCGTTTCATCACAGAGACGAAAAATTATACGACACATCCAAACAGTATCGAAAAGAAGGTTCCTTGTTCGTAGAAAATTAAAGTACCGACGTCAGTGGTAGATGTCACTAAAAACTCGGGTTCTTTTATTTTAGACAGTGACAAAGGTAACAAAGGTGTAAAAACGGTACTTCACTACCGTGGTCTACGGTACTAGGATCAAAAAACTTACAACTCAAAATTCGGTCGAAAAAGTGAGAGGAGAAAGTGAAAGTAGTTCTCCGAGAAAACTAGTTCCGAGAAGTGAAAGAGGGTATTCCCACCACAGTAGACTTATAGACTCCAATAACTATAAAGGCGTTAGAACTAAGACCGACCACGTATACAGGATATTTAACGAGTGTGACATCTTTTTGGTACGAATAGACGTAAATCGGTAATAGTCGTTATAGAAATAAAAGACCATAAAAGACCATCCACCTGATTGTCAGAGTTACGATAGGTACAGGATTAGAGGTCTTGGGTACTTGTACAATGGAGTGTACCGTTTTCCCTGAAACGTCCACACTAATTCAACTTCTGGAACTCCACCTCTCTAATGTGACCTAATAGACCCACCAGGGTTACATTAGTGTCTTCATCTTCTCTTTTAGTTTCTTCCTCAACACCGAAGGTGTCGTTCCAGTCTCCCTATGTTATACTCTTCTTGTGTTGGACTGTAACGACCAACCTTCGACCTCCTTCCCCCCACGTTCGTTTTCGGGTGGTCAGATCCGCCAGGGACCTTCGACCTTTTTCGTTCCTTTATTCTAAGAGGGGTCTCGAAAGCCTCTCCGTAGGTTCTACCGCCTGAGACATTAAAATGGGGTCACTCTAGAAGTGACCCCGGAGGAACCACCGAGTCGTCATTTCTTAGACGGACGGTTACGTCCTCTATAGCCAAACTAGGGACCCAGTCCTTCTAGGAGACCTTTTCCTTTGTCGTTGGGTGAGGTCATAAGAACGGACCCTTTAAGGTACTTGTCTCCTCGGACCAACCGACGTCAGGTACCCCAGTACTGAATCCCTGACTTGGGTTCTGGAGGTGACTTGAAGACTCGAGGTCTTAACGACTCTGGTCTTTGAGTACAATATTTTGAGCACTGTATTAAACAATGTGACTGTATCTTTTACTTGTGTCCATGTACTTCGACTTTTAATTCAGGTACCGGTTGTTAGAGTATGACAAGTTTTCTCACTTTAACATCGTTTAGGTTATTTTTTCGGAAAAAATAAGGAAAGACGATAGGTGTCACTTTGTTTGTGACGATGTCAGATACTTTCATTAAGTAAATTTTGACCTAATTAAGTTTTATTCACGAGCTCCCATCTCGAGTTGAATAAAGGGGTGTCGGTCATGAGAACAGAGAGTAAGGGTTCAAGTCAGAACTAACCCAGGTACTTACTACAGAGAGTCCGGTAGGATCGTTAAGGGTCACAGAGAACCACTGTGGAGAACTCAAAGTAAACGGGAGCAGGGTTAGAGTTTGTAGGATGGATATTGGGACGAAGAGTATTGAGTTTAATTCCTCTATAAAAGGGGAATACCATTAGGACTCGGACACAAAGGGACGAAAAAGAGAGAAGGGTCTACAACCAAATGAGATATCTTGGGAGGAGAAAAGTTCCTCTTTGTCCTTTTTCAGAGGAGACGGAGACAATTCGCCTCCTGAGAGGGACCCCGTATTTCCAGTTGACTTCGAGTTAGACGATTCGAGTCCCGTCACAATACGGTTTCGGAACGGGAGGACACATAGTCACTTAAACCTATGATCGTCCAGTCACCTTTCTACCTACCAGGGTGTTATGGACTGACTTTGGGCAAACCCCTGTTAAATTCTACCGAAGACTCGAGGTTCTCCACGAACTCTGAGTCCTTTCACTTCTCTTATTTACTGTTTCTAAAATGGTCAGTACAGTTCCGATATTAGAAGACGGAATTCACGGACTTACCGAGTTCAGGATCCAATCTCTTTTTACAAAACCTAAATTAAAGTCGAGATAAACCCTATTCATTCGTGGGTGACGAATTAATTGTTACACAAGTAGGTTTTCCCTACGTGTAATCTATACACCGGGTACAGTACACGGTACTGACTTTTGTTTGTTCACTAAAGTTCTGGCGGACCGGTTATTCTAATGAAGTCGGAGGTTGATCCTGTCGTCCTATATGACCGGATGGTAATCCCCTCGGCACAATCAGTCTGGTTGGGCGGTTGGGCGTAGAGAGGGTGGAAGTCAGAGGGTCGACGGACAATTCAGATCTTTCCCCCTGTAACGTACAGTGGGGTAGGGGGTACTGTAAGACGTTACTAAGTTCATTGGGTCCGTTGCATAACTGGTTTAAGACCACGATTCTTTTTTATAATAGTTAGGGGTAGTCCAAACTACGTCTCTATCACTTTTATTTACTCGTCTCATGGAAGAACGTTTTTTTGGGTAGAGAGTCACCAGGTACTGGGGAAGGATCATTGTCACGAGATATGGCACTACCACTGACATACAAAAGTTTGTCATGAGTGGTGTGGGTAGGTCGTCGTCAATTAGAGATTTCAAGAGATAATCATAATATAACGTGTTATGTTCGGAAGTTTTTCCGAACACAAAACACAGTTCATCTCATACAACCGGGACTCAACAGTTCATCCTCCGGTTCTTATCGGAACATGATATAGACACTAACGTGTTAGTGGGTCATCGTCATTCGTCTCTGGAGCCGGGTTAAGTAGAAGAAAGGTCTCGATCTTTTGTCGGTCTACATAGGTTGTGTAAGAACACTAAGTCGGGGGGTTTGGATTGAAGAAACCTGGTAGACTCGTGTGAAGTAGTTGTACTGAACTTGAATCTCGAGGTCGTTATACTAGACTTCAAGTACTTCGATTTACTCGAGTCTACGAGGGTTGTCCGGTTTCTAAATTCAACATCTCCTTTTGATGAGTCTTGTTATTCATATAGAAATCTAAAAGGACCACAATAACCAGGAAGTAAGAGCAAAGGAGGAACTTAAAATTGAAGAAAGACAATAGAGAAACATAGTCCTTTTGGTAAAGAGTCTGAAGATTTAGGAAAGAAATTTGGAATATACTCAAGAAAAAACCCCTAGTAAATATTCACTATCCTTTTGACGATGTCTGTGCACCACTTTTGATCTTTAGATAGAACTACTCGTTTTTGTAGTCTGTATTCGATTAGCAGTGGATAACAGTAGAAAAAGAAGAAAGTAGGTATATAAAACAGACTGTCTTCATATCAAGGGGGACGAAGGAAAACCAAAGGTTATCACACCTTATGGAAAAAGGTATGGAAGTAAGACTTGGATACACACGGAAACTTCGACTTCCTTAGAGAGTATCCGTCGTATATCGACCCAGAATAAAAAATAGGTAAGTCAGTGAGACACGGTAAACTAGACTATTAAATTAGATAAATGTAAATTTCATTAATAGCAATCCATCAAGAATGATAACAGTAGAACAATTAACAAAAGACCGACAGAACATCAAGGACACAAGGAGAAACGAAGGAAACATTCAACTACTAACACTAGGATTTTCGGAGATAAAAACTCAGGGAAGACAAATAGAACTCACATGAAAACAAGACACCAATGACTCCGAATGAACTTTATCGAATATCTATATGTCAGATAAAATTCGATTATGGGTTTGAGGGTAAAGTATGTTTTTAAGGTGAGAAAATGAGGGGAGGGGTGTAAAACAAAGACTACGGTGGTAATTATGGAAAAATATAACGCGTAGCTGATTGTTTAACAAAATTGACATCCATAAAAAGTATGAAAACAGTAAATTACAAATATGATCTCAATTCACCAATTGTGTGGTGACTTAATGTCGTAAGTCAAGTCACGTCAGCGAGTCAGTACAGGTTAAGAAACTCTGGGGTACTTGGTGTCGTACGGTCCGGAGGGACAGGTAGTAGTTGAGGGCCTCAGGTGGGTTTGGGTACAGGTAACTCAGTCACTGTGATAGGTCGGTAGAATAGGAGACAACAGGGGAAGAGGAGGACGGGAGTTAAAAGGGGTCGTAGTCCCAGAAAAGTTTACTCTTTTCTGGACCACCGGTTTCATAACCTCAACGTCGAAGTTTTAGTCAGGAAGGTTACTTGTGGGTCCTGACTAGAGGAAATCCTACCTGATCAACCTAGAGGAACGTCGGGTATCCTGAGAGTTCTCAGAAGAGGTTGTGATGTCAAGTTTTAGGAGTTAAGAAGCCGCGAGTCGAAAGAAGTGTCAGGTTGAGAGTGTAGGTATGTACTGGTGACCTTTTCGGTATCGTAACTGATCTGTCTGGAAACAACCGTTTCATTGCAGAGACGAAAAATTATACGACAGATCCAACCAGTATGGAAAGGAAGGTTCCTCATTCGTAGAAAATTAAAGTACCGACGTTAGTGGTAGACAGTACTAAAACCTCGGGTCTTTTTATTTCAGTCGGTGACAAAGGAGTATAAACGGTACTTCACTACCTTGGTCTACGGTACTAGAAGCAAAAGACTTACGACGCGAAACTCGGTTGAAAAAGTGAGAGAAGAAAATGAAAGTAGTTCTCCGAGAAATCAAGAAGAAGTGAAAGACGGTATTCCCACCACCGTAGACGTATAGACTCCAATAACTATAAAGAGGACCGTTAGAACTAAGGTCGAACACGAAGGAGGTTGGGTCGTAAGTTATACATGAGACGTATATTCAATGTATTCGTCCCACTGTTATATGTCGGAACTGTATGAGGAAAAGGATAAACCTTGGTCAGACAACAAGGTACAGGTCAAGATTGAACGAAGGACTGGACGTATGTCTAAAGAGTTCTCCGTCCAGTCCCCCAGACCATAAGGGTAGAGAAAGTCTTAAAAGGTGTCAAAGAACACTAGGTGTGTCAGTTTCCGAAACCGTATCAGTTATTTCGTCTTTATCTACAAAAAAGACCTTGAGAGAACGAAAAAGGTACTAGGTCGCCTACAACCGTTAAACTAGAGACCAAGGAGACGGACAAGATTTTGGTCGAACTTGTAGACCTTCAAGTGCCAAGTGCAACACGACTTCGGACCGAACCTCTTAAAACTCGTAATGAAATGATCACACACTCTACTCATGTTAACACGTCATCAAACTCGTAAGAAACCGTGAAGGAAAGAATCCCTGACCTTACTTTTGACTGGAAAAGGTCAGGACACCGGTGACGACTCAAAACGGTTAAACGACCGTATAACTCACGTCGTGAAAGTGCCGTAGTAGAAGGTTCATAGGACTTAGACTGATATATGGATAGAAATGACCGCACGACATACAAAAGTACAATGATCAATAGTAAGAAAGCACAAAATCAGACCTCTTAAGGAAAGTCGTAAAGGACATTCCACCCAAATAACTATTACTTGAGGGAGTGGAGAGTGAAGAATCCCTTTTGGTAGTATACACCTATTTTACTTCCAGTGGGAACTTGTTGAGCCCCCGATCCCCCATAATTATAAGTGCTAGTTAATCGGTACATGTTGAATGTCGACCGGGAGACATATGTACCTGGGAGACATAGGTGACCGGGAGGCATAAGTACCAAAGTGTAAGAGTCTAGGTTGGTTGACGTTAGTACCTCATGACACCATAAGTGATAACTATTGTTTCTTTGTTTGATACCCCTGAAGGGACCACCGAGTCACCACTTCTTAGACGGACGGTTTCGTCCTCTGTTCCTTGACCCGGGACTAGACCCTTCTAGGGTGGACGGAGTCTCGTTGGTACGGGCACACGGTGTTGATAACTCGGACGAAAGATCCCGGATCCTCGGCGTTGCCGACTTCGGACGTACGGGAGCTCGAGCACGAAACGTTGTTCTCTTGACATTAGGCCCGTAGTGTTGATCTCTCATCCGGGGGGCGAACGGTGTTGATCTCTTTCCTGGTACGTCGTTGGTCCTGGGTCGTGTCGATATCTACTTCTCCATTTCTGACACCTATTGACCGGGGTACGCAAGTTTCGACACGATAAAGTTCCCAGTTGACATAAGAATAATCGTCAAGAAAAGAAAGTCGTAAAACTTACGTAGTAGGACGAGACCGGACGTTCCAAAGACGATTCTTTAGATTAATATCGGAATCATACCCTTTTAAAACAAAAGAGAGTGACGAAAATTTAAAGAAAGAAACTAAAACCTGTCAAAATAACGTTGTACAGAACCTCTCCTATCAAAACCGGACTTTTAAAACCACACTGAATAATCGAAGGACTTGAATCTACAGGTTGAGAGAGGGGTCCAAACCCTTCAAGAGTCAGTAATAAAGAAATTTATTTTAAAATTGGGAAAGACGGGAGGAGAGGAGATACTGAGGTTTCTACATATCTAAGAAAGAAAAGAGAACATCCGAGGGAAGAAGGAAAAGTTAGAAAAGAGAAAAACGAGGAGATTGTCTTATCAAAGTTTACTAAACAGAAGTTCGAGTAACTAAGTAAGAACACGAACCAGGTCAGATTACGACTTCGAGAGTCACTCAAGAAGACGAGTCAGTGATATAAAAAGTCGAGGTTTTAAACAAACCAAGAAAATAATTAAAAATTTTAGAAAGACAACTTGAAGAATACAACAAGAACATAACAAAAGGATTAAAGTAACGTGATAAATAATAGACACAATATAACATCGAGAGACTCGTAGAAATAAATAAAATGTAAATAAATAAATAAAAACCGACACGGTGCACCGAACACCCCTAGAATCAAGAGGTTGGTCCCTAACTTGGGGCCCGGTATCGTCACCGTCACGTCTCAGGATTTGTGACCTGGTGGTCTCTTGAGGACAAGAGACTCATAGAAAGCTTATTAATAAAACTTAAAAAAACAGTACATTAAAGATATACAGGTAAAGAAATTCAGTCGATGACCTCCAAACGACTCGAAGAACCCACCTCAGTACAAGGGGAGTAAGAAGTACTGGGGACTTTTCGGAATATGTCTACAAACTTGTTGACTTCTTCACCAGTGGAGAAGGTCTGAAATACCTGACTGAAACCATTCCTTTCTGGAAGTGGACACCCACCCCTTTACGATCTCATGTGACAGCGGGATTTATACCACGACATCCCTTTTAGGGTACCTGCCTCCTCGGACCATCCGACGTCAGGTACCCTAGCGATTCTCAGCCCGTGCTGACTCGCTGAAGTGAAAACGAAAAGTGAAAGTACGTAATCTCTTCCTTTACCGTTGGGTGAGGTCACAAGAACGGACCTCTTAGGGTCTCTGTGTTCTCGGATCACCCGACGACAGATACCCCAGCGTGTCTCAGCCTGTACTGACTTCGCTGAATCGTCTTCGTCGTCGTCCCGTAACTCACTCCCCATCACCGAGGTTCGGGTCCCCATGTGCCACCGAGTAGTACAGTCCGGTGATCACCAGTGTTGCAAATTTTAACACACTAGTAACCACACATAATACTCACTAGGTGTCTCTAACGTTTCCAATAACCCCACATTGGTTTCGTCCCGGAGGTATACCACGGGGATTTTTGCGTCCCTCGACCGACGAGTGGGAAAGGGTCGTTTCGTTTGAGGAAGATCGATCCCTCAAGTGAGAAGTCTGGTTCGTTACGGTCGAATCCCCTACTTTCCTACGTCCGTTTTACTTGGGTAAGAAGGAAGGGAAAAGACACCGATAAGAGTTCACAAAGTAAGGTGACACAACGAGGTCAAAGAATTCCCTCGACGTCTCGAGAGGGTCTCGACCAAAATGAACACCTGTAGTAGAGTAGTAACTAGAAACACCACCCTGTCTCGACCCGTAGAGGATGAGACGGTACAACCAATGTTCTGAGGTAAGACTTAGATTTTAAGACATTTTTATGTGGAGTGGGATCAGATGTCACGTGTTATATCTTGGATAGTCTCTCGTCACAATTGAATGTGAGACTTGTGTGTTCAATTAGAACGATCAATTCCTCCGTTAAAAATTCTTTCAGATAAAGGGTGGGAAGTTTTAATTCAACATGACGATGGTTAAAATTATAGTGTAAAGAAAAAGACGTGATAGGTAATTTATTACTTTTCCTTTGTACCCATTGTCCTATTCCGTCGTGGTCATCGATTATTTAATTCCTTCTTATATATTAGGAGGAGATTTAATACAAATAGTGTTTTCATGTGTTAAGGAGAAACCGAATTTCGTATCCTCCCGTTGACAAGAGACACCCGTTAATCTAACGATAACTAAAGTTTTTGTGGACTACAATCGGCCTCTATAATTTCCGTAAGAATCTCGTTTCCTGACGTCTAATTAAATATCTAATGGAAAAAAAAGGGTTCCCATTTAAAATATGACAGTCACTATTTGAAGGAAAAAAGTCAAACGATATAGATCCATAAAAAATTTTTTAGAAAGATTTAGTACGATACCAAAAACAGTATTTTAAAATGTGTCAGGTCTTTTCGTAAGTTAATACATTCTTTCAAAGGTTTTTAGTCGCAAAGTACAGTATAAAGTGTGAAAAGTTGATTTGCCTACCAAGGACCGTTGGTAGAGAAGATTTTGATTTCCTTTAACCGATATGGAGAACACTACACTCTTCTATTCTCCTTTGAGTGGTAAGAGAGGTGCACGTGTGTGTACACTTACAAGTGAGGGGTGGGGGTGTACGTACTTATGTTTATGGGCACTTAGAATGTTCTCGGCACTTATGTAGTCGAGAAAAATTGCCACTCGAATAAATTAATCGAATAATTACTTTTGTTTTAGAATAAACGTGAAAGTTTTTTTTTTTTTTTTTGGACAAAAGGGGATTTTGAAATTTTAAAGAAGGTCATTCTAAAACTGAAAACTATGTTTGTATTACAAAATCCGAATATATGAAAAAGAGTGGAGACTCTAATATCTAGGGGAGAGGTTCCTTCCTTTTAGTCAAAACGAGTATAGTAATTTATCGTTTAATGAATGGAAGGGGGTGTCTCCACAAGATACCCAGTACCAATGAATCGGAGACACATAGCTTTCGGACTGAAATCTGATAGACAGTCCGAACTAAAATGTCTGACACACGTAATGATAGAAGAGAGAAAGACAGAAAGAAAGAGATAGTAAACAAGGTACCTTGAACGACGAATTCCCTTAAAAAAAAGATTACACCCCAGTTCCGGTGACCTTGACCTTTGTTTCTCCGTCGGGGGTTCTCAGTCCATACCGACAAGTGTCCTGAACTCGTTGATTCCTTATATGACTTCTATTAACCCCAGTCAAAGAAGAGTCAGTGTCCCTCCCAATATTTATTCCTTTTCCGTAATAACAAGGATGATCTTATTTGGATTCCACAATGTGACCTTAGCTTCATAGTTACATTCGTGTTCCGAAATTATTTATCCGTCTACTTCTTCGTCCATACCCTACACGTACACACACGTGCCTCAGTGCGTAAAAGATCGAAACAAGTGACTGTCCCGAATGGATCTTCGTTACTGGAAGGTCATCGTTTCATGCATGGATCGTAGGTCTAATCCCAAAGATTTATGAGAAGAGGTGATTTTTCTTGGTCTATAACCTCTTTAACGACTAAGGTTCCGTTCCTTTCGTGTTCCATTCAGACATTTTAGAATAACCTGGTATTTTTTCCTTCACGAATTGCTTACTGACCTTATACAGTTCCCTATATCCTCGGTTGAACAACCCCGAGGACAACCGGTTTGGACCCTTTAAAACTTGAAGTTTTTTTTTCTTTTTTTCGGTTTTTCCCAATATTAGGTAAGGTAGTTCAATTCTGAAGTACTTGGATACAAATTTATTTATTTATTCTTCTCTTTTAAGATAGAATATCACCTCCCAGTTCGTTATTTCCATCTTTTTTACTCTTACATCTTTTAATGGTAACCGTTATTGAGTTGTGTAAATCATTATTGACTAAGACGATTAGTTACCTACAATTTTATTTGTGTATTCTTTGACTACTTTTTGTCTTATAGATGTATCAAAAGTTACAGAGGAGTATTTTATAAGTAATTCTTGAATAATCAGTTGTTTATGTACTGAACAGAGAACTTAAATATACATCTTTAGACCGTCTACGGTGAAAACAACAACAAATAAGTGATTCAGCACAGACTGAGAAACTTTGAATTACCTGACGTCGGAAGACCGAGGAGACAGGTACCCTGAAGGATCCGTTCTTATGACCCCACCCACCGGTAAAGAAAGACGTCCCTTAGAAGGACTGGATCCCTAGCTTAGAAGTAGAGGACGTAACCGTCCATCGAAGAAATGGTGACTCGGTGGTCCCTTTTGGGTTCACTGATGATTATGATAATAACTAACCAACTGACCTGGGTGTAGCCCCAGGATCGGACCCGACTCTGAGGAAAAGAGTCGGTCTATTAAAAAAGGGTTTGCAGAAGTGTGTCAGTTATTGTTTTGGTTACGAATCTGACTTTCTCGTGTTCGAACTAAGTTACTGGTCCCTTACTTCTTGACCTTGGATCAAACGTTTAGTTGAAGAATTGGGTGAAACCCGTCTCTGTAGTTTATGAATTCTCTCAGGTCCCTTTACACTCCTTTGACCTTCCACATCCTCCTTATAAGTACTCAATAGATTTGGTGGTGGCGGTAGACTCTTGTCCTCATACGAAGAGCCTGACTCTTCACTACATTATGAAGAAAAATCGGGAACAAACCCGAAAAGGTCAATAACAGTATCGTTGACAGTTCCAATTCCGTGACCACCCACACAGTAAATCGTACGATTACTTAACGGTACTCACATATTCCGAGTTCGAGATGACCTTCAGTTTAGAACGTGGTAGAACCTGTGTCGACCAAGATTGGTCAAGAAAGAAAAAAAAAAGAAACGTCGAAGGTGGACTTTGAATCTATTCTCGTTACCCCGTCCCTATACTAAGACGTCGTTATCGAACTATTGTTGTCTTTATCTTTTATTACGAAAAATTGTTGGTGTTGTGTGACTGAAAATTTTTGTTGTCCGTTTTAGGTGTTCAGGTTAAGAACTACAGAAATTCTCGTATTTTATGTAATGATAGGTAGACCTATAGGAAACTAGTCTTTTACATGTTTCGGACATATTCGACAGTCATCCATTTATACTCTTTCCTTACATTTTCTAAGGTTATAGAAAGATAGAGATTCAGTTGTCCAAAAGGTGAGGTTAAGTTCAGTGTCAGAACTAATGAAAACGTTTACATTCTTCATACTCCATTGTCCCGAATCAAAAGACTCGGGTCGTATTGATGTGTTACTTGTTATACAGTTTAGTATAAAACAAAATGACTCATTACCCTCTCTCATTTAGTTCTTCGGTTTCACTATAAAAGGTTATAGGAAATTTAAATTCGACATAAACGAAAAGTAAAGTAATGATAGAGCTGATTGTCCTAGTCACTAACTTACGTCTGAGAAAAAGTCCGACTTTTCGTTGGATTTAACTTTAGATAATGAATGAAAACGTTTAGACGGGAGGAAAAGAAGTACCTTGGGTCGACCTGAAACGGAGTTGACATCGGAGGGATTCCTTCACTTTTAAGTTACTTTCATAATTGGGAAGAAAAGAACCCAGGTTTGAGTAAAACATTACTCAAATTACGAGGTTCACTAGAATCTAATGTATTCTCGGGTCTAAAACTAGTGGGGGGTCTATCTTTTGGTTCTAACCTGTATTTCATGATGTGTCCAGACTTATGGATTGTCAATCTGTGATTATGACTTCGACTTCGACGTTATGAAACCGGTGAACTACGCTTCTCGACTGAGTAACCTTTTCTAGGACTACGACCCTTTCTAACTTCCGTCTTTCTTTCTCTTCCCCTGCTGTCTCCTACTCTACCCATCTACCGTAGTGGCTGAGCTACCTGTACTCAGACTCGTTCGAGGCCCTCAACCACTACCTGTCCCTTCGGACCGCACGACGTCAGGTACCCCAACGTTTCTCAATCTGTGCTGACTCACTAACTTGACTTGACTTGAGTCCGTGATCTTCTGTTTTTTCCTCATTACTTAGGTGAAGAAAGGAAAGAGTAAATAGAGACAGAAAACTCTAATAAAGGACTCATACTTTACGTTCGTGTTTATGTGTGTATACTTACAAGTGTTTAGACATTAAACTCACCTGTGTTTACTACAATCGAATCGTAGGATTGGCGTGAGTTGCTTGTTGTATTAGGACAGGAGTTTATTATATTATAAGGAATCTCATCAAGTGTAAAAAGAATTATAAACCGTTTATGAGAAACTTGAACCGATGGTCGGATTTTGCAGGAATGTTAGTGTCTTAAACGGGACCCCAATTTTCGGTCGGTGGGTGCAAACTTAGTAAATACAGACTTGGACGTTAAACAACCGGTGGGTGTGCGCGAGTAATTTTGCAACCTTGGTTTAGACGAAACGGTCGAATTAATAGTTTCGGTTCTTTAGGTAAAGGGTGATTGACTTAATTACTGTCGCAAGAGACAGGTGCCTTTTTACTTCTGGAGACACGATGGAGGAAGAGATCCGATCCACTCCGTGGACAGATGAAGGTCACTTTTCACTCAAATCCTGTGTCCAAGTACATTTATGTGTGGGTCGTCTCCCGGTCCGTGCAGGGAGTGGGGTTCGGTACGAAACCATCCACTTTATTCAGTAAATAAAGTCTCCGGACTCCGTATAGAAGAGGAAATCCAAGAAATAGTGAAAGTAGAAGATAAAACTTAAATGAGGTAAGACTCAGAAAAACTAAAAGGACTGATTACCTTTGTCTGAGGACTGCATGAGTGATTCATAGTACCAGACGACCACTTCCAGAATAAACAAAAATCCCTTTACATGCATTATATAGTCCATGTCTAAGAAGGATATTGTACCACCAACCGTTTGAAAAGACATTCCCCGGTCTATCGTTATAGAATCCAAAACGTTGGGTAAACCAGAGACAGTGTTGGTGAGTAGAGACTGGGACATCGAGTTTTCGTCAGTGTCCGTTATGCATTTGTTTACCCGTACCGTTACACGGTCATTCTGGTATAAATGTGTTTATCCTTCCAATCTAAACCAGGTATGCGACATCCAACGGTTGGGGTCGAAATAATAAAGTGTCGAAGTGAGATAATTTTGAGTCGGAAATATTTCTTTTTGTTGTTGTTCCTTTGTTATCTTTGTATCCTTGTCCCAAAGATTTTCTTATCAGGTATGTGGTGAACGTAGGTTTAAAGGATCGTATACACTTCTTGTAAGTATAAGGACCCGAGGCTAAGGTTAAATGACTTAGTCTTAGGGGTCCTCAGCCGGGTCCTTGGATGTACAAATAGTCGAAGGGCCAATTGAGAATCTCGTGGTCTACATTCTAGAAATTCAAGAATGAAGTTTCCTTCTATCGGATTTTTTAAGACGAAGATGGACCCACCCCCCCCCCCCCCNTATAAGGACCCGAGGCTAAGGTTAAATGACTTAGTCTTAGGGGTCCTCAGCCGGGTCCTTGGATGTACAAATAGTCGAAGGCCAATTGAGAATCTCGTGGTCTACATTCTAGAAATTCAAGAATGAAGTTTCCTTCTATCGGATTTTTTAAGACNCCCCCCCCCCCCCCCCCCCACTACCAAACCCTTATTATCTCTTTTGAGATAATGGGTTTGAAATTTGGGTTTTTTCTAAGTGAGAGTAGAGTTACTGGTAAATAATGGGGTGTCTACCCATTATAAAACACCAAACAAATACTTTTTTTTATTTCATGTTGTTTTTACTTTATTTATAAGGTAATAGGGTACGACACAAAGAGGATATATTTTCGGTAAATTATAGTACAAAAGAATATACATTTATTGAACTACATTTAGAATTGACGAATGATAAAATGTTAGGTCAAAAGTATGTAGGCACAAATACAAGAACTATCGTAACGAGAAAACAAAACCAAACCAAAACTATAGAGTTCTTTTTAAAATGAAGTTGACCTTAACCGATATATTATACGTGTGTCAATGTGTCTTAAGATAATTGAGGGAAATGTGTAAGCTCAAACATGTTTTCGGGGATCGTCCCCAGTGTTTCCTATAAAGGAAAAATGGGATAGAGAAGGAAGTCATTGTGTACGAGTCAAATCCTTAAATTAATAGAAGAGGAAGGTCTGACTCTGTGAAGAGAGTGTACTCGTGTTCCCAAGGGAAATACGTGGTAGACTAACAGACAGAGACCTACAGTGAGTGTAACGTGGACTTTACAATCCGACCGTAGTCCACAATAAGTAGGAAGGGTGTGTCACTAGTGTATCGGCCCTGAGTGACAAACCATGGTTAGCCCCTGACACTTTGTACTGTTCAGTAACCGAATGAAAAGAACCGTAGAAGATTATTAAAATTGAGTTTACGTACTGAGACCCACTTTTGTTGTGTTGTACGTTAAAGCTGGAGAGGTAAATGTCGGTCCAACCTGTAGGGACCACCGAGTCTACCATTTCGTAGACAAATGTTACGTCCTCTGGGTCCAAGCTAGGGACCCAACCCTTCTAGGGGACCTCTTCCTTTACCGTTAGGTGAGGTCCTGATAACGGACCTTTTAGGGTACCTGTCTCCTCGGACCATCCGATGTCGGGTACCCCAGTGTTTCTCAACCTGTGCTGACCCGCTGAAGTGAATCGGATAGGGTTCCGTGGGTTGTCACGTGACGTGCTGTCTTAGTACCACGGATCATCCAGTGTCAGTTCAGGAGAGTTCTCCAATATCAGTCCAGAGGAATTTCTCAGATGGAGGACCACCTTCTGGGTAGTCCAGGTGGTGAGTACTCGTCACTTCACAGTCTGTACCTCTCTCCCTCTTTCCTCCCTTCAAGGTTGTGAGAAAAGACTGTCATAAATAAAACGTAGAATAAATGGTCCATTCTAAGTTTTCCGTGTTTTCCGATATGTTACTTACATGGGGAGGGTGAAGACAAAAGATCAATGAGTCAAAGGAAGGTTCTCCGTTGGTTATAAAGTTGGTTATAACGGATCTCCGTTGGTTATAAAGTATACATCGAAAGATCTCTTGCAATATGAAGAGTTCGTTTGTGCATATATGAGTAAGAAAGGAAAAGAAAGATGAAGGGACCACTGAGTCTCTCATTTCGTAGACGGACGTTGCACCCTCTGGACCCAAACTAGGGACCCAGCTCTTCTAGGGGACCTCTTCCTTTACCGTTGGGTGAGGTCATGAGAACGGACCTTTTAGGGTACCCGCCTCTTCATCCGATGTCAGGTAACCCAGCGTTTCTCAACCTGTGCTGACTCACTGAAGTGAAAGTGAAAGGAAAAGAAATTTATGGTATTTATGTAGTAAATGTACGAGACATAACGTAGAACGATCCCGAAGGGAGCCCCTTCCGTTACCGTGGGGTGAGGTCATGAGAACGGACCTTTTAGGGTACCTACCTCCTCGTTCCATCCGACGTCAGGTACCCCAGTGCTTCTCCTGACTCGCTGAAGTGAAAGTGAAAAGTGAAAATACGTGACCTCTTCCCTTACCGTTGGGTGAGGTCACGAGAACGGACCTCTTAGGGTCCCTGCCCCCTCGGACCACCCGACGGCTGATACCCCAGTGTGTCTCAACCTGTACTGACTTCGCTGAATCGTCGTTGTCGTCCCGAAGGGATCACCGAGTCAACCATTTGTTAGGCGGACCTTACGTCCTCTGGACCCAAACTAGGGGCTCAGTCCGTCTAGGGGACCTCTTCCCTGACCGTTTGTGTGAGGTCACCTCTTAAGGTGACCTTAAGAACGAACCTCTTAAGGTACCTGTCTTCTCGCCCTGTCCGACGTTAGGTACCTTAACGTTTCTCAGCCTGTGCAGGCACGCTGATTGAAAGTGGAAAGTAAATATGAACTATACAGACAGATAGGGTATACCCATGCGGAAGAAACATCGACATATCATCAGGTGAGACGGTTGGATGGTATTAAATATCTTAGTCACGAAGAGTACCTACCCATACAACAAAGGTTAAAAAAAAAAAATGATATTTGATAACTGTACATAAAATAGTAAGTGTGTGTGTACGTGTAAGACTATGTATTTCGGTAGGAATAAACCCATTGAACCAAATCAAATCAGAAACGTATACGTCCGTCAGAGGTTGGGTATGTTCGTCGTTGTCGTGCCCGACTGGAACTGGAGAGGTGAGACCCCTTCGGGGATTGTGGGGACTTGTCTATACGGTCTTGTGGGACGGTAAGTCTATGACCACATAGGACCTTCCAAAGGAACACTCTTTCCTTCTCACTTCTTTAGACCATCTCTAGGACCTTTAGACGTTTACTAGTAGAGCAAAAGGACTGCAGACGTTTGTTGACGTCGATTCACGTAGTCTCGGGTCCCGTCGGTCTTCGACTGGTCTAGTCGACGTCACAATTCCCGAACGTCTTGATATTGGGACCACAGTGTCTACCTCAAGTCCGTGGTCCACAGTATTTAGATAGTCTCAAAGAACCAGTTTCCGGGAGGACCGTACTAAAAAAAATTAAGTCAATTTACGAGTCTCAAAGAGAAATAGGGAGGTACGTCGACGTTTGAGACGAGCGAGTGTTCGGGGATGTTCTTCCGTTTGACCTCACAAAGGAAACTTTGGAAAATTTAGTTTGTGGAAGATATCCATGAAACCGTCGAGAAGATTCAGAAATTTTCGTCTTTCCCCCATCTCTCTCCTGGTGGGTGCGTGTCGAGCCAAATAAGCGTGTCGTATTAGGAGTGCCGTTTGAAATTTTCCGTCGGGAAGGAGTGGATACGGAGAATGTCCACGAGACGGACCGGGGAGCCACCGGGTCTGAAGTAATATTTACGTTTGGAACAGTAATCATATTTGCTGGTCTCAGGACAGGAATAATGGGGTAGTAAATTGTACCAGCACCGTTAAATAACTCTCGGGTGTTGTACCTTCCACGACATTTTAAATAATTTAAAACTTTACTAACTTTCACGTAGTACATTTACTTAGGTCTACATAAAGACGTTTTCGACCTTTCTAAAAATGTCTGTACTTTTACTTAGTCAATGTAAAATAGAAGATATTTACCACTCCCCTCCCCACACTTGAGTGTTTTGCATCCTCATAAGTAAATATTGTATAATTTAATCAAGTGTCTAACATTATTTTCGAAATTTTGAGTGGACTGTATCTTGTCGGGAAAGTCATGGGACCAGACCTCGTGCAAAGGAAGTACGACGGAGTTTTGACCAGTTCTCTCGTCCTCCCATTGCATCGTATTTACCACTTCTTGTACAAGACAAAACATTACCAGTGTAAAGAACGGTTAATTCTAAAGAAGGTAATTTCCTTGATAATTACCGTCACCGAATATAATCCAACCCCCGTCACGCCGGATCAAATACCTTTCACTTTCTTTCAGTCAGTGACTCAACACAGGTTGAGAAATGCTGGGGAACCTAACATCGGGTGGTACGAGGAGACAGGTACCCTAAAACGTCCGTTCTTATCACTTCGCCCAACGGTCAGGGAAGTGGTTCCCTAGAAGGGTTGGGTTCCTAGTTTGGGTCCCGAGGACGTAACGTCCGTCTAAGAAATGGCAGACTCGGTATCCTGATGTCTGATCAAATACCTTTGGTCCATAATTTAATTTTTTTTTTTTTCCAAGACCCCTAGGTCGTCAAGGGACAAAGAGAGAACAAAGAGAAAAAGAGTTTGGTTTTGACTGACCCCCGTGGTCGTCGATATACGAAACATTTTACGAGACTTCATAAAACACATCTGTAAATTTTACATTCTTAGTAACGTTACATTAATTTATATTCTGATAGAATACCGTGTTTTTATAAGTGTTCTTATCAATTGTTGAAAAATTTTACTAGGGTAACTTAACGACTAGGGATACTGGACCATAACCTGACGTTTCTCGAGTTTAGTCAGTTGGGATTTCCTTTATTTGGGACTTATAAGTAACCTTCCAGACAACGACTTCGACTTCAAGGTTATAAAACCGGTGGACTACACTTCTCGGCTGAGTAACCTTTTCTGGGACCAGGACCCTATCTGACTTCCGTTTTCCTCTTCCCCAGTCGTCTCCTACTCTGTCGATCTATCGTAGTGACTAAGTTACCTGTACTCAGACTCGTTTGAGGCCCTCTCCCACCTGTCTCCTCAGACCGAACGACGTCAGGCACCCCAGCGTCTCTCAACCTGTACTGTATCTCTAACTTGTTGTTGTTGTACTAGAGTATTAAGTTGTGGTCTGTTCATCTACAGGGGAAAGACTGGTAGTTATTTGTCGTTGAACTCGTTTCCACAAATATCGTTATTTATCGGACATCATTTGTCCGAGGCTCTACTGGGGTAGTTACCAGAGATAGTGGACTGTAAGTGTGGATACACGTCAGGGGAGGGTGTGTGTTGGTTCTGACCAAAACACTAGTTGTCTCGTACTACCTTCACTTCCATGTATTACAAGTTCTAATCCAATATTTCCTTTTTTGGAGTCGAAGGTAAACCAGTCTTAGAGAGCGAGGGAAAGAGAGAGGAAGAGGGAGAGTAGTGAGTGAACCCATTAATCGACGGTACAGGTCCCGTTTGGATACTTCTCTCGGTTCACACGTCTTTACCTTCTGAGGACTGTCGGCGGTGTACTCACTTCCACCTTCGTCCTAGAGTCGGGACCGTTTCAGGAGTCTACTCTGACATTGAGGCCTGTTGTCGACTGACGTTGGAGTAGTCTCTAAAGTACTCCCCGGTTCGGTGAGGACCCAAGGACTGGGTGTCTTTGACGTCCTCCATTATTACCAATAACAAACTTCGACGACTCAAACCCACCCCCACCCCCCGACCACCCATTAATCAATATAACGTTATCTACAAGTTTACACTTCACGGTAGTTAAATCATATTAACATTTATTGACTCGATGGATTTGACCCTTTGACGATTCAGTTAATACTATTATAATCGAATTACTTAAGGGTCTGTTAATTTTAATTTTAATGTTCGTAAAAAAAACAGATACTTTATTTTGATACATCTTTTATGTATACATACGTAAAAGACTTTCTAGTAACTCCTAAGCCTTACTTTATTTACCGAGTCAAGTCAAGTCAAGTCAACGAGTTAACACAGACTGAGAAACGCTGGGGTACCTGACGTCGTGAGGTCCGGAGGGACAGGTAGTGGTTGAGGGCCTCAAATGAGTTTGAGTACGGGTAACTCAGTCACTACGGTAGGTAAGTCGAGTAGGAGACAGTAGGGGAAGAGGAGAGTGGGAGTTAGAAAGGGTCGTAGTTCCAGAAAAGTTTACTCAGTCGAGAAACGTAGTCCACCGGTTTCATGACCTCAAAGTCGAAGTTGTAGTCAGGAAGGTTACTTATAAGTCCTGACTAGAGGAAATCCTACCTGACGAACCTAGAGGAACGTCAGGTTCCCTGAGAATTCTCAGAAGAGGGTGTGGTGTCAAGTTTTCGTAGTTAAGAAGTCACGAGTCGGAAGAAGTATCAGGTTGAAGGTGTGGGTACGTACTGGTGACCTTTTTGGTATCGGAACTGATCTACCTGGAAACAACCGTTTCAGTACAGAGACGAAAAATTATATGACAGATCCAACCACTATTTAAAAGAAGGTTCCTCGTTCACAGAGGATTGAAGTACCAACGTTAGTGGTAGGCGTCACTAAGACCTATTATTTACTGATGGGAATTAGTAAAGAACCAAAAGAAATATTATATGTCTTAATGTGTTTTATTCTTTAGCCTTATATCTTTACCACTCACGTGATAAATTACCCTTACCACGCACGATTTCCACATTTCCAGTGTCTTGGTACTAAATTATAGTGTCTTACTTCCTTTACTAAAGAGAGGTACTTATTAACACTATCTAAACACCTCTAAAAAGTTATACAGACATTTAAGGGGTGATGAAAAAGGTATCTCTTCATTCCAGATAAAGTAAAGGGGAACTTTTACCCGACTATAGTCACCGAACAACAATAACTATCTTCCACGACTTTCACTTTTGTACACCGAGGGGTCCGATGTAGTCTGTTCCGGTAAGTCGAAGGTTGGACAAGTGAACCTTGTGGTGAGATTCCCTTCGGTGACAGTGGACTCTTCAGACTGACGAAAGGACAACCTTTTCGGTACATATTCGTAGTTGTTGGGTGGTACACTCCCTCGATAGGTCCTACGTAGAGAAATCTACTGAGTCTCGGTCGGTATCACTGAGGGTTTATTGTCGAGGGTTCGATTCGGGAAGGACTTACGGACTTGGTGTTTTAGTACTCGTCTTGGTCTATTACAAAATATAGTATTTCAAAATCTTTTACACGTCGTCGTCGTCACTGGTCCTGTTTGATAGTCAAACCATGGTTAAGAGTGGTCAGGGGAGTGTGTGTGATAAAAGATACACTGTGTTTCTCCACCTCAGAGAAAGGGGTCGAAACTTGGACCCGAACTGAACACCGAACGAAACCGGTTTCTTATGTCGTCTTCATTGTCACAAGACCAAGGTTCGAATTCGGAGTTTACCGGAAGACGGGAAGATGTAAGAGTCGGGACGATGACGATTTTCTTGTTGACCTTCTACTTTCAGGAACATCTTTACTTGGGTCACCAGGGTCCACGAAGGTCTGGTTGGTCGAAGTTCGACCGGGTGGTGGGCTGGTTTTTGTGTTCACTCAGAAAATTCTGTTCTGGTCTTTTAGACGGGTCGACTAGTTGTCGTGAGTATTAAATAGAAAAATATACAGTCACTCGAAAAAGACCAACAAACAAAGTGTCGTAATAACACCGTTATCTATTGACTATGTTGTTAACATAGTTACGTTACAGAAACTATTTGATCATGGGAAATGTGTTGAACTTTTTCGAGTCATTACGAATATGACCAAAAAAAAAAAAAGTCAACGATTCAACATAGGTTACGAAAACGGTGGGGTACCTGACGTTCCGAGGACAAGTACCCTAAGACGACCGTTCTTATGACCTCTCCCAACGGTAAAAGAGATGGTCCCCTAGAAGGACTGGGTCCCTAACTTGGACACAGAGGACGTAACCGTCCGTTGAAATGGTGACTCGGTGGACCCTTCAGACTACGACATAATATATACAGTTTTAAACAAAGTACTGAAGCCAAGTTAAGTCAAATCAGGGAGTCATCACAGGTTGAGAAACACTGGGGTACCTGACGTCGCGTGATCGGAAGGGACAGGTAGTGGTTCAGGGTCTCGGATGAATGTGAGTACAGGTAACTCAGCCACTACGGAAACTTGGTAGAGTAAAGACAACAGCGGAAGAGGAGGACGGAAGTAAGAAAGGATCGTAGTACCATAAAAGTTTACTCAGTCAAGAAACGTAGTCCACTGGTTTCATAACCTCAAAGTCGAAATCGTATTCAGGAAGGTTATTTATAAGTCCTGACTGAAGGAAATCCTACCTGACAAACCTAGAGGAACGACAAGTTCCCTGAGAGTTCTCAGAAGAGGTTGAGGTGTCAAGTTTTCGTAGTTAAGAAGTGACGAGTCGAAAGAAATATGAGTTTGAGTGTGGTATGTACTGATGCCCTTTTTGGTATCGAAACTGATCTACCTGGAAACAACCGTTTCATTGCAGAGACTAAAAATTATACGACAGATCTAATCAGTATCGAAAAGAAGGTTCCTCGTTTGTAGAAAAGTAAAGTACCGACGTCAGTGGTAGACGTCACTAAAACCTCGGGGGGTTTTTCTTTCAGACAGTAATAAAGGTAACAAAGGGGTAGATAAACGGTACTTAACTACCCTGGTCTACGGTACTAAAATCGAAACCTTACCACTCGAAATTCGGTCGAAAAAGTGAGAGGAGAAAGTGAAAGTAGTTCCCCGAGGAATCAAGAAGAAGTGAAAGACGGTATTCCCACCACAGTAGACGTATAGACTGTATTAACTATACAGAAGACCGTTAGAACTAAGGTCGATCACGAAGGAGGTTGGGTCGCAAAAAGTTATACATGAGACGTATATTCAATTTATTCGTCCACTATTATATGTCGGAGCTACATGAGGAAAGGACTAAACCTTGGTCAGACAACAAGGTACAGGTCAAGATTTACAACGAAGAACTGGACGTATGTCTAAAGAGTCCTCCAGTCCCCCAGACCATAAGGGTAGAGAACTTTTTAAAAGGTGTCAAATGACACTAGGTGTGTCAGTTTCCGAAACCACATCAGTTATTTAGTCTTTATCTACAAAAAGACCTTGAGAGAACGAAAAAGTTAGTAGGTTGTCTATAACCGCCAAACTAGAGACCAAGGAGACGGAAAAGATTTAGGACGAACTTGTAGACCTTCAAGTACCAAGTATATGACGACTTCGGACCGAACCTCTTAAAACTCGTAATGAAACAATCACACACTCTACTCACGTTAATACGTCATCAAACTCTAAGAAACCGTAACGGAAAGAAAGTCTGACTTTACTTTTGACTGGAAAAGGTTAAGACATCGATGATGACTCAAAAGGTTTAAACTACTGTATAACTCACGTCGTGAAAGTGTCGTAGTAGAAAATCCTAAACTTTATCGAGTTGACGTTAAAGTAGTGGAGGTGATCGAAACAAGTATCGTTACGAAGGATTCCGGGTAAACTGAAGTATAAGGTCCTACAGACCGAGATCCACTCACTAGTGTGGTAGCACTAATAGACCCAGCACTTCTAGAAAAAACATGTCAAGAAGACACATGAGAACGGTGAAGAAGAATTATAGAAGACGAAGACAATCCAGACATGGTAAAGACAAGAAATAACTCGGGTACAAACGTACTTTACAAGGGAACCATAGAGATTAAAAGAACTTCTCTAGAGATCAGAAAAGGTAATATAATAAAAGGAGATAAAGAAACGTAATCGTTCTTCTCTATTCTCTATTAAGACTTTCTCTACTCTTATGGTCTGGTGGACTGGACGGAGAACTCTTTAAACAAACGTCCAGTCCTTCGTTGTCAATCTTGACCTGTACCTTGTTGTCTGACCAAGGTTTATCCTATCCTCAGACAGTTCCGACATATAACAGTGGGACGAATAAATTGAAGATACGTCTCATGTAGTACTCTTTGCGACCCGACCTTCTTTGTGTTCGACCTTAGTTCTAACGGCCCTCTTTATAGTTAGTGGAGTCTATACGTCTACTGTGGTGGGAATACCGTCTTTCACTTCTCCTTGATTTTACGGAGAACTACTTTCACTTTCTCCTCTCACCTTTTTCAACCGAATTTCGAGTTGTAAATCTTTTGCTTCTAGTACCGTAGACCAGGGTAGTGAAGTACCCTTTATCTACCCCTTTGTCACCTTTGTCACAGTCTGAAATATAAAACCCCGAGGTTTTAGTGACGTCTACCACTAACGTCGGTACTTTAATTTTCTGCGAATGAGGAACCTTCTTTTCAATACTGGTTGGATCTATCGTAAAAGTTTTCGTCTCTGTAATGAAACGGCTGATTCCAGGCAGACCAGTTACGATACCAAAAAGGACACCAGTACATACCTACACTCTCAACCCGACACTTCTTTCGACTCGTGGCTTCTTGACTACGAAAACTTGACTCCACAACCTCTTCTGAGAACTCTCAGGGAACCTGACGTTCCTCTAGGTTGGTCAGGTAAGACTTCCTCTAGTCGGGACCCTAAAGAAACCTTCCTTACTACGATTTCGACTTTGAAGTCATGAAACCGGTGGAATACACTTCTCAACTGAGTAACCTTTTCGGAAACTACGACCCTCCCTAACCCCCGTCCTCCTCTTCCCCTGCTGTCTCCTACTCTACCGACCTACCGTAGTGACTGAGCTACCTGTACTTAGACTCACTTGAGGCCCTCAGCCACTACCTGTCCCTCCGGACCTCACGACGTTAAGTACCCCAGCGTTTCTCAGCCTGTGTTGACTCGCTGACTTCACTTGACTTAGTGACTCCTTCCGAAAGAATAGAGAGGAACGATAAGAAACCTTGAGACGTTAGGTTACCCATATAGAAAGTAAAAGAAGGAACAAAAAGTGAAGAGAATAACAGTGTCGATAAACATTCTGTAGGAGTCAGACGGTAAAACGAAAAAACGTAAAGAAAAAGAACCCCTACCAGAACTAGGGACAGAGGACATGTTACAGTACTTGGAGTAAGGTATCAAGTAGTCTATGAGACAGATAGTCTAGATCAGGGAATTTATATAAAGAGTGAAGATGACATATTAACATTCCCTAAACTAAATCCAGTGTGCACTTACCAGATCACCAAAAGGGATGAAAGAAGTTAAAGTCATACTAAAAACCTTATTCCTCAAGTACTAGACTCGGTGTCAGTCAAGGGCCAGATAACAAACGACTGGCATATCTCGAAGAGGTAGAAAGCGACGTTTCTTGTATTAGTTAGACTAAAACCACAACTGGTAGACACTACAGGTACACATCTCAGAAGAGAACACAATAACCTTCTCCCACAAACGATACTGGTCACGTAAGAGAACCGTTTTGAGACAATCGGAAACGGGACGTTTCCGAAGGTGTAAGGTTCCGGTTTAAACGGACAATCAGATCCACAAAGAACTGAAGGATGAAAACGTAAGGTCAGGGGACATTACTTTTCCTGTAGAAAAAACCCACAATCAAGATTTTCCAGAACATCCAGAAGTATCTTGACAAATTGAAGTTGATGACGTCGACCAGCCCCGTATATGAACCTAATGGTACTGTAACTTACCAAACGGAACTTTACTTGTATCTAGTAAGACAGCAAAACTCTAACGTAGGTTCATGACGTAAAGTCTGAGCAAACAACTGATACTACCGATGAGGTAAAGAAGATTCCCTAAGAACGGGTGTCATCATCTATATTACCAGTAGACTCAATTTAAGTGGGTAAGGTCAGGTAAAATCAAGCGACTAAGGATTTTACAGTTACAAGTGAGAACGGTAGAGGACAAACTGGTGAACGTTAAACGGAACTAAGTGCCTGGATTGTAAGGTCCAAGGATACGTTATAACGAGAAATGTCGTAATCTGGAACGAAGATAGTGGTCAGTGTAGGTGTCGACCCATAACAAAAACGAAACCGAGGTAGGGAAGTAAGAAAGACCTCAATAAAGAGGTGACTAGAGGTCATCGTATGACCCCTGAATAGCTGGACCCCTCAAGGAGAAAGTCATAGGATAGTAAAACGGACAAGTATGACAAGTACCCCAAGAGTTCCGTTCTTATGACTTTACAAAACGGTAAGGGAAGAGGTCACCTGGTCCAAAATAGTCTTGAGAGGTGGTACTGGGTAGGTAAAACCCACCGGGATGTACCGTACCAAGTAACAAAGTAACTCATTCTGTTCCGACACCAGGTACACTAGTCTAATTAGTCAAAAGACACTAACACTTAAAGTAAGACAGACGGGAGACTACCTCTTCCTATTCTCCGAATACCTTCGAAGGACTACCCTCTCTAACTGACTCCCCAAAAAAGACTACCCACCCCGGTACGAGTCATTTAGAAAGTAGGTTAGAAGACAACTACCCGACACAAGGGAGGGACAATAAACTGGACTCCGGTTTGATACGACCTCCAGTACTTCTATTACCGCTGGAGGAAGTTTTCCAGGGTACTCACGTGAGTCAGGGTTGGGACGTCGTTCGGTGGCGACTGGGTGCGGAGGTGGGCTCTGAGGACCTGTGAGTGTCCGTTCAGACTCAGTCAGAGAACACCCCAGTGACGAGGAAAGAAGACCCAGGACGACGTGTGTTCCAAAAGAAACACAGGACGTTCTCAGACAAAGGGGTCAGGACACATTCGAGACCACCGAGATACCCAATTACCGTTGGAAGAGGTTCTCCCGAATACGGTATGGGTCCAGATGACGTGGGTCTCGGGGACGGGGACGTCGTCAGGTGACGACTGGGTGTGGAGACGTCTTCTGTGAGTTTGTGTCAAGACAGAGTCAGAGACACCCCAGCAACCCAGGACCTCGTGTGTTCCAAACAAACTCGAGAGACTCGTAGAGACCGTCCATACCCCAAACTAAGATTTGTACTAAAGCAGGGAGGATGAATTACATCTGATGAACCATTTGTCATAAGGGTTGAAAAAAAATTCTTTATAAAACATACGACTAGAAACCGTCTTTGGATGTGTTATGACATTTCGTTAATCGGAAACTAATTTTTATTTATTTAAATTAAAATTTTCTATATAAAACATCGAATTGACTACTAGACATTCACTATTATTACACTTGCTTCCTCGTAACCAAAGTTTCTTCATCTGATTGGGTCTCGTTCTAATCGACCGTCTTATGTCATGACCCTCATTATTAAATCACCCCAACCCGTAAAAAATTAACGAAAAGAAGAGACGACTGTGGAGTATACCATCAAAACATCATGACATTCCGACGTGTCTCTTCTCAACTTGGGTAGAGGTCTTTCCGATTGTAGTCTTGATCAGACCATGAATAAAACTGGGGTATAACGAATCGTCTATCCGCCATTCCAGGTCTGTATTGGTTTATCGTCCCAACTAAAATGGGTGTGTTAAAAGGATTATTGTCGGTACGTCATTAATACACGTACCGTTGATACATGGTTTGATGACACCGTTAGATAAATTCGTTATCTTTGCCTTTAGAGATGTATACTATGAATAATAAGTATACTTTTCTGTTTGAATTTGTGATAAATGTAGTTAAGTCTTTTACGTGACGCTGCTTTCGGTTATCGTTTGGTATATTACTTTACAGCTCCCATAAAAAATTTGGTATAAATACCGGAGATAAGATTAGGACTATGTACTGTGGAATTGTTTTTAAAGGTTTTCGTCGATATCAAGATTCGTGTGATTTTTATGTAACGATAAGTCACACGAGAGAAAGATTGGAAAGTTGGGGTTTTACCAGTCAAGTTATGACACCAGTCAAGTCATAATACCAGTTTCAAGTTTTGAAAATTACTAGTCAAATGAAGACCGATGACTGAAAAGAGAAGTTCGATGATTAAATTGAGTTAACGTAGGATTTTAACTGAGACCGTTACGTAATCTTTCACACCATTTTTGTGTGTAAGACGACAGACGAGGCAACAGGAGGTCGTCTCTTGTAAGGAGAGATTAGTTTAACTATCGTGTAAAAGACAAGTACTATAACACCTGTGATCGACTGTATGTTATTGTCTCGACCCGAGTTCGATCCGTATATATGTGTGACCCGACTTGTTACACCACACACACACGAGTCAGAGAGTCAGCACGGGTCGAGAGACACCGGGGTATCTGACATCGAGCGGTTCAAAGAGACAGGTATAAAGGGTCCGTTCTTATGACCTCATCCATCGATAAAAGAGGAGGTCCCCTAGAAGGGTTGGGTCCCTAGTTTCGGTGTACAGGTCGTAACCGTCCTCCTAAGAAATGGTGACTCGGTGGACCCTTCTGTATATATGTATGACCCGACTTGTTACATTCTAATTTTTTTTTTTTTCCAGTTCTGTTGGTAACCTTTCTACGGTGTCCCGTCTTACACGACGACGACGACGACGATTCAACGAAGTCAGTACAGACTGAGACACACTGGGGTATCTACCGTCGAGTGGTCCGAGGGGGCAGGGACCCTAAGAGGTCCGTTCTTGTGACCTCACCCAACGGTAAAGGAAGAGGTTACGTACTTTCACTTTTCACTTTCACTTCAACGAGTCAGTACAGGCTGAGATTCGTTGGGGTACCTGACATCGGATGGTTCGAGGAGACAGGTACCCTAAAAGGTCCGTTCTCGTGACCTTACCCAACGGTAAAGGAAGAGGTCCGTCTTACACTCAAACTCGTATTTTACGTCCTACCTGTTTCACTGTCAATATCCGAGAAGTTAGGACTCTGAGTGATTACCTATAGGTGTACTTACCCTTTTGTCAAACCCTCGTTTTCTTTGAACATAACCTGACTCTATCAGTTCCTTTCCTTCCGGAAGATCTTTGTTACGACGGTGTCATCTGGAGTCGTATGGATCCAGAAGCGAAAACTAAAGATTTGTGACAAAAGATCAAGGTACAGGTCGACGCTATATCTGTTACCGTTCTTTCTCAGATCGTGAGGGTAGGATTGTTGATCTTTTTTCTTTCTGTTGGGTACTTTGTTGTAAAAACCTCGGGTAATCTTACAACTCCAGTTTCCGTTGAGCCACTCGACTCGGGGTTTCCCATCGGTCACGGAGACACCCCTCTTTCCCACGTAGTTGACGGAGTACAAACTGCTTTTGGACTCTCTTCCTCCATCGTCGGTCTTTTCGTCCACTCTTCGTTTGTTGATTCTAAATTGTGTGAGACACATTTACTCCACTATCAAATCCCGGGAACCTGGAGATATTAACCCCAGACCGGGGGGCAACGATTGAGAAAAAGGTGTCCGAGGTGACTTGCGGGTACTCGTTGAGACCCCTCTCTCGGCACTGGACTCTTCGCGGGGAATCACGAGTCTCAACGACCCAAAACGCTTCCCCTCACCCCCTCGACCTCCTCGGGTACTCACGGAACCCGGACTTCACTTGTGTCCACCACTCGTCAACAGGTACTCCCCGACGCAGAGTCAGCCGAACGCGACGAAAGTCCTTATGGTCTCTACCCCACCGTGTCTGTTGGCTGTAAAAGAGGAGTGTGAAGGTCTCAGACCTTTCAGGCTTTCGTTCCTCGGTCGTCTAGGTCAAGAACCACTCCCACGAAGGACCAGAGGTAGAACGACACAAGAGTGTCCGACCTCTCTTTCGTGCGACTACAGAGAAGAACAAGTCAGGGATTCAGTACAGACTGAGAAACGTTGGGGTACCCGATATATCGGGTGGTCCGAGGAGACAGGTACCTTAAGAGGTCCGTTCTCGTGACCTCACCCCACGGTAACGGAAGAGGCGTACTGAAGTGATTTGGACTAATTAAGGATTTCCCGGGTGGAGTTACGGTAGGATCACCCCAACCCCGAAGTTGTATACTTAGACACACACACAACGCCCCCCGGCCCCGTCCCCCCATCCGGACCCTATGTTTGTAAGGTAGGTATTGTATTCGTGTTTTGGACGGCCGCAGGGTTGGGAGTAGAGTCAAGTCAAGTCAAGTCAAGTCAGCGAGTCAGCACAGACTGAGAAACGCTGGGGTACTTGGAGTCGTGTGGTCCGCAGGGACAGGTAGTGGTTGAGGGTCTCGAATGAGTTTGAGTACAGGTAGCTCAGCCACAGCGGTAGGTTGGTAGAGTAGGAGACAACAGGGGAAGAGGAGGGCGGGAGATAGAAAGGTTATAGTCCCGGAAAAGTTTACTCAGTCAAGAAGGGAACAGATCATCGTTCGTTTTCAGTAGACGACGAGACCTCCCCGTTCTTGGACGGGTGTGACACTTGGGTTGGGAGGACACTCCCCTCCTCTTTCTCCGGACGGTGGTCCTTTCCCTGTCTTTTGGGAGGACGGGGAGGGTAGTGGTTGGGTCCATTCCTCTCGACGGACCCCCTTCCCCTCTCCACCTTTCAGAGAGGAGAGTGACCTTGACTCGTTTTCGGTAGAGGGGAACCCCTAGGGCGTACCCTTGTCTTGACTGTTCTTTCTTTTCCGTCGTGTTGTAACCGGGTGCTCCCACCTTCCCGTCTCAGGGACAACGAGTGTGAAGGGGTTTCGTGTACTCACTTTCCCATTCTTCTGAGTCACAGGGGTTCCTCTGGGGCGGGCGAGCGTCTGGGAACCAAGGGAGTTCCGGACGGACGTTGTGGGACACTCGACTGTGAGCCGAAGTTCGTGTTTACGGTGACTGCGGTTAGAGGGATCTTGTGGGTTCCCTCGAGGTCAGGGGAGGTCTTGTTCCACGGACTAGAAACCTTAAGGGGCAGGACCGGGACTACCGAACCTGAGGCATGGTCGGGTCGAGACGGACGGCAGGTCCGAAGGGGTGGTTGAGGACGACGAGTGACGAGTGCTCCTTCCTAAGTGGATGGTCCGGGGCATCGTACCACGAGACTTAAGTTCGTCGTAGAGCGAGGAGAAACGACCGACCAAAGAAAAGTCGGTCTTTTCACCCAAGTCTCCCGGATAAGTGTAAGGACGGGGTAGAAATTTTCACACTGTGACTGTAAGTGTGGGTCGCAGAGAGGACTATGTTCGTAGGTCTCACGGGGTACCAGAGAATGTCTGTATGTTCTGTCCCGTGTAACACCAAAGTCCGGTGGGATAGTGATAAAGAGTTATACTTTTATACCGAAGAAACACGGGTTGGGTAGGTCTGAGAGTTTGATTTCTTTAGATATCGATGAAGATATTTGTAGATTGTAGTATAGAATGGGACTCAAGGGGACCCGTGTCTAGGTAGAGGGACCAGGTCGGGGTAGAAGGGTGAGGACTGGACCAATGGAGATCTTTTCTCTTCCTTCGATCATAAAGGACACGTCCATTTACAGGTAGACTGTGAAGAAGGTCGGTGGACGGCCTCAGTGGACGTAGGTGTGTAATCGGTAGTGGGTGAGACCCGTCGAACACCTCCAGGACTGGTCTGGGTGTCCTCTCCTCAGAAGGTCCGAATCGGTTTCGTTACGAAGGAGTAAAACCCTTCTGAAGGTTAACGAGGAGAGGAAGAGTGGGAGTTTCGAGATTATGACGGGTTGAAAGTTATACACCTCTAGTGTTTCCTTTTTCCTTTACTTAATCTCTGTAACTCTTTAATTTAAGAAAAGGAAAAATTGAAGTTCTTGTTCGAACCTGTCTTTATTGAAAATTTTAGTATATTAGTGACCCGTTTACGGATCTCTAATCGGATCAATTGTCAACAACAAATCAGTGATTCAGTACAGAGTGAGAAACACTGGGGTACCTGACGTCGGACGGTCCAAGGAGATAGGTACCCTGAGGGGTCGTTCTTATTACCTCACTCAACAGTAAAGGAAGAGACCCCCGAGAAGGGTCGGGTCCCTAACTTGAGGGTAGAGGGCTTAACGTCCACCTAAGAAAAGACGACTCGGTGGACCCTTCAGGGGAACAATTCTCTCGTCTGGAATTTTTTAATTTTTCAGTCTTCTTTCTTTATAAACATTGATACGTGCCACCCCCACAACTGATCTGACAGTATTATATATGTTTGTAGCTTAGTAATACAACATAGGGATGGTGATTATATTACAATGTGCGATTAGTATAGAGTTAAAAATTTTTAATCGGACTAATTCCTACTCGGATGTTATCGTTTTTCCGATTGGTTTAAGTTCTAAGAAGAGTTTTAAGTTAGACCTATTTGAACCAAGTCTAATATTCGTCACTTCATAGCGACGAAAGTTTGTTTCGTCGTTAACGTGACATTTGTCACTACTCTCTTTTTGGGACCGGGAAACTAAAGAGTTTTACACATAAATCCGGTCGATTCTTTGTCAAGGACCGAGGATATCTGAACTTGTTTGAGATCCTGTAGACATTTCTCTTCTTCTTCTTTGTTTTGTTAGCAACGAGTCTCCTGTATTGTCTCTTACGAAGTCAATGTAGAGGTAAATAACCTAGGTATGTCAAAAGAACATCTCTATTCTTCCATTTTTACTAAACTTCTATATTTTGCACAGGATTGTCGGAAGTATTAACCTCAGGAGACCTATCAGTGATGAAGAGTCCTATGTTGGTCCCAATTTTAATTTTAAAGACTTCACAGTTGACTAAAATTCCTTTACTTTGCACATTGTTTTACTTTGAAATTTCGGACTTAAGACCTTACCACAACCTTTTAATGTAGTTGAAAGTTAAAGGAGAGGTTTACACTTATCGGGATTTTTTCTCTACATGAGGGAAAAGACCTTTTGAATAAGATCTTTAGGGATGACCAAATAACAATGAAAGTGAATGTTTACTGAAACTCCTGTGACCCAAAAATTCTTTGAGTAAGGAGGGTGAAAAGAGTACAGAAAAGATGGATGGACAATCTTCTTTTTGTTTTGTTTTTGTGAGGTGATTAAAAGGTCATAGAGCCCGAAAAAGGTCAACTGGAACCTACCGATTAGTACCTTAGTCTAGACGTCCGTCTAATAAGTAAAGGATAAGAAAAGGTCAAATACACTAAATACTTGTAAAGAGTTGTTGTATTGTTTGTCACTTTATTGAGAAGACGTCTTAGGGAACTTCTGTAAATGTATTTGTTAGCTTAATATACTGATGAAACCCTATAACTTCTTTCAGGAAGTTTTCACTTTACCTTTTATTTATAAATCCTCTTGTTAAACTTCGGGAATCGATGTATTCTACCGGTAAAACAAGTGTACAAATGTGGATCAGAGATTGCCTCTTAAAATCGGTACACCTTAAGGGGTCTTACTTATGTGTGTGTGTCTCGTGACCTTTTTAAGATATAAATTTTTAGTCTTAAAGTATATAAACGTTCATATAAGAGTAAAATGTCTATAAGTTTTTTTACAAAGTAAAATACTTAGTACCTATACGTCGTGTGACTTTTTGTGTATTCTTAAGTTAAAGTGTCTAAAGGATGATTTATAGACAAAATACTCGCACTCACGTCCGAAGTTTTATTATACTTGCGTGTATGTAAAGTTGACATGACTTGTGTCTCGATTCACCACTTCTCCCTTGTAAATCTTCCCTACTAGAAAGTCCCTTCCTAAATATTCGTGTTAGTCTATCGCAAAGGAGGTGTACTGTTCCTCTCAAAGGTCAGGGAGGTAGAGACGTACTAATGAATGTTTTGAGACATACTCGTGAGGTAGACTGGGAGGACTACGCTCCTACTAAGTCTCTAAGTGTCTTCAGTAGAGATCTCGACGTCCTACTCGCGGGTGTTCGTCCGGTCAAGGGGACAATGAATAAGAGACTTAAAGGGAGTAAAGGAAATCAAATAAGTAAGTTGTTTATAAATAATTTAGAATACACGGTCCGATAACATCCGAGGTTTCTGTGTGACTTCTGGTTTCGGTCTGTAGAAGAGACCGGAATACCTCGTCGATTATTTCACCCCCTCCACTGCTCCTCGTCCCTTTCGTCAAATATTCCATTGAACTAGGTCTGTTCCTAAATCCCTTCCGAGAGGACCCTAGACTTCCTATTCCGTCCCAATTCATCACCTTACCCTTGAAGGACGGGACCCATGGTGTTGACGTTTTCGAGACACCCTCCTACCTCGTCCCGTTTTAGTTCTTCTGGTCAACCGGTCTCAGTCCTGTAGTTTCATTCCTCACGACATCTTCGTCCTCTCCGTCCGTCTCGACCAGGACGGTCCCGGGGAGGGAGACACAACTTCCTGGAGACTCTCCGTGCCCTTCGGTGTCTCCCCATAACCGTCCGACCCGTTCGGTACCCCCTACCCTCCGAAATTGACTAAATGTAACACTTTTTAAGTGGGACCGTCGTCTCACCTCTTGTAAACCGTACCTTAGACTTACCAATATCATTTTATCAATCTTCTGATCTGTCGTCGGACCCCCTTTCTTATAACACCAAATATAATACTACAGTCATTATCTCGACCCGTCTTCAGTATTGTGAGGGTCTTCATAAATCCTACATTTTAGGTGTTCTTACACATATTTAAAACAATCTCTACTAAAAGTTTGTACTTGACTTGAGACCGGTTATATACCTCTTCTTCTTATTGACGTCATGGAGTTGTAGTGACATTACTATTCTTAATCCTCGGTCCTGGGACGTAAGTTAAACTATAGTAAAAAGGGAAAGGTCCTCCCTTTACCTAATTCTTCTCTCTCCTACCCTACCCTCCCTCTTAATAAGAACGGGTACTTAGATATATCATGGAACCGAATTTTAGGATAATAGTCTTTTCGGTCGTTAATGTTGTTGTAGGGGAATAATACGTCTAAAGTTTTTAGTCTCGAGGTCTGCTATGTCATGTCACTTCTGTCCGAGATTACTATCTTTACTGTTGCTATTACTTTGAAAAGTATGATAGTTCTAGTAGTCATTATTTTTCCTTAATGGTAAATAACTCTCGGAACATCGTCCGTCACCTTGTCCTCACAAATTAGGAATGTTTTTCTAATCTTTCTTTATCTACTCGAGTCTCTATAACTTAGTGTTAGACAGGACCATTGCCAAACTTTGTTGGAGGAAGGTACAGGTGATTCAACGAGTCTTGAACTACTAAGGAAAGTGTTAAAGTCGAAATTATAAGAAGAACGAATAAACTCATTTCTTTAGGTAAGTGAGGACTTATCTAAAACTAGAGAACCTTAAAGACCCATGAGAGGTTCGTGACTTAGACCCTGTTGTGCAGTCGTGAAAGAGGGTGGGACCGGGAGTTATGTGAAAGTTTAAGCTAGTATCAAATCTCAGTTTTCTCACAGATACTTTAAGAGTAATTATACATTTATTCTCTCTATCTCAATCTTTCTCTATTTTTCTTTAATTATACACAGAATTTTACACTCTAATTGTACTAGGGATTTCGGGAATCAGGAATTAAATCTTAACCCAACCAGGTCTGCTAGAAAGTATGGGTATGAAAACCCAAAGGGTCCACCGAGTCACCATTTCTTAGACGGACGTTACGTCTTCTGCGTCCTCTGTTCCCAAGTTAGGAACACAGTCCTTCTAGGGGACCTCCTCCCGTACCGTTCGGTGAGGTCATAAGAACGGACCTCTTAGGGTACCTCCCTCCTCGGATCGCCCGATGTCAGGCACCCCAGCGGCTCTCAGCCTGTACTGTCTCGTGCGCGCGTCCGTGGGTATAAAAATACGGGTCTGAGTGGTTTTGGAGTTTATCTCAGTATACGTGTACATACGAGTATTCACTATTTTAATTCTACCATTTTTTTTTCTCTGTTAAAGTTTTTATACTGTCACCGAGTAAGAACTAAGTGTTCAACTAATTTAAGATAGAGTTGTGATTTTTTAAAATTAACGAAAAATTTTTTTCTTGCTTGTGACACTGTTACTGTCCAATTCAAGGGCTCTTCGTCTTAGACTCCATCCTTAAGTTTACGTTAAGAGGTCTCTCCTTCGTCGACGTTCGGAATCATCGTATGTAAGTGTCTTCGACCCTTGGTCCCTGTAGTCGGGTCTCTCCCTGGACCCGTCCCTTGGGTGCCGTACGGGATGTCCGGTAAAAGGGTTGCACACCGACGAACGAAGATTTTAAAGAGACATACACCTCACGGGTACTCCAATAGTACGAGGAGAGGGAAATACTCCTCCTTTGACTTTAAGTCTCTTCACCTTAGTCAGGATGTTTCGATCTCTTAGTTAATCGTCTTGACCTTTAAATTCGGTTTAGAAGTTTGAAGTTGGAGGTAAATAAGTTCGACTGTTGGACTTTTGAAAGGGTCGTATTTTTTGGATCTTTACAACCTATTTTGTATTATTTGTAAAATGTTCGAACCAACTCGAGTCCCTCTCTTGTCCTAGACAGGTCTCCGGTCTTCCTTTCTCCTCTGACCATGACGACGACTCCGTCGGGTGTCCCCACTCCTCCCTGGGTCCTCACGCCTGAAATTACTGGTGTCTCCCAGTCTCAAACTAGAGCCTGGGGGTTCACTCCATCTTATTCTTATCTTGCGGTACACTTCGACTCTTGAAGTGTCCCGATGTTACTTTCCCGCTCGGTCTTTGTTTCAGATGGGTGTCACTTAAGAGTCTCTTAAGAAACACCCATCCAACAAAGTTCCTACCAACAAAGTCACACCCCTTACTTTTTTTCCTTTGCAGAGGGACTCTTAATGACCTTTGACTAAAAGTAAACCGAAAAATTTGGTTTAGGTGTGATCCCACTCAGATCCTTAGGGACCTTATTCTCTAACCAGAGTCCAGTCTTTATCGGACCTCGTGGTCAGTCGTCATTTACATTGTACGAACGCACGAGTCGGTGTGTCAACACAGGCTGAGAAATACTGGGGTACCTGACATCGGGTGGTCCGAGGAGACGGGCACCCTAAAGGGTCCGTTCTTATGACCTCACTCAACGGGTAAAGGAGGAGGTCCCCGAGAAGAACTGGGTCCCTAGCTTGGGTGTAGAGGACGCAACCGTCCACCTAAGAAATGGTGACGTGGTGGAGTCTGTGGGAATCATTTGTATTGTGAAGAGATATATCTTTATCGGAATCGGGTTGGGGTGTGTTAGGGTGTCTATGTCACGAGACTTTTACTGGGGTGTTTAGTTTTGATGTTTTATAGGTTCGTCCCTCGTTAGAGGGTACTGATCTGTGTGTAATGATGAGAGCAGTCATCTGTGTTTTTGTCGTTTTGATCTAGGAGTACGAAAGTTTACGTTTACAAGAAGGATAGTAAACTGAAGGGTTTCTGGTTCAACAATTCTGTCGGAGTGAGATCTTTGTGTGATAAGTACCTTTACGTTCGGTACGTGATGATAAAAATAATTAAGTTTTCTAGACAAGTCAATAAGTTTTGTTAAAGAGAAACTTAACTCACAATTCCTTTTTCACCTATATCGGAAGATGAAGAATTTTTGTCTTCCTGAGTGTCTAGAGAAATTAAATTTATATCCGGATCGACCACGTCCCCGAAGGGACCACCGAGTCTCCAATTTCGCAGACGGAGATTATGCCCTCTGGACCCAAGCCAGGGACCCAGCTCTTCTAGGGGACCTCTTCCTTTACCGTTGGGTGAGGTCATAAGAACGGACCTCTTAGGGTACCTGCCTCCTCGGACCACCCGATGTCAGGTACCCTAGCGTCTCAGCCTGTACTGACTCGCTGAATTGAATCGACCTCGTTTCGTGCATCTTGTCAGAAGAACTTGAGGGAATCTTAGAATCCGAAGACCTTCCTGAGGAGGTCTCGGTACGTAGAATTAGTCGACAGGGTTCCTTCTAAATTAGATGTTTACAATACGTTAGTAACCGATACTCGTTTTTTCTCCCACCCATTCCTCCAACGTGACAAATGGTTGGTTTTGTCATTGATGTGATCTTTTTTGGGTTGAGAAAACATAAACCGTCGTAGTGAGTAATACTTAGTCTCTATTATGTTTATCGGAAACTTCTTTAGGTCTCACTAGACAACATTTGTTTATGTATTAGTAAGGAGTAATGGCAATTACGTCCGGTGTCTGTTATCGGGTTCGGAGTATGGTACTCCGTTCCTGAGAAAGGTATAGTGTAAGTTTCGGTCTAGGAATTTATTTAACTCCTTTTCCTCAAAAAAAGAGACGTATTTTAATAATAAACTGACTTCAAGTTGCAAAACAAGATTAATTCCCGTTTCCTACCTTCTCCTACTTTCAACTTCATTTTTACATCTAAGTCCCTTCTGTCCCTTGACACAAGCCATTCAATGTCTATAGTATAGTGAACTCATGAGTGTTTTAGGAATACTCCGGTCGAAGACTCGACTAAATGTCCACTTTCTAGGACCCGAGTCACTCCCAGTCATTAGCGGGTACCGGTGTCCCGGTGATTCACCGTTTTGGAGACGACCCTGAAGGACGGAGGTTTCAGGTCTTAAAGGTAATTGGAGATGAGTATTTCAGGTAGAAGTTTAGTTTTCAAATACTTTCTAGAAGGAGAAAACCCAAGTCTTTCAAGACCATAAGGAGGACCCCAAAACTCAAAAATCTTCCTTACCTAAGATAAACAAAAAGACTGAACGATTCTATCTCTTTGTTTGTTTTAGGTAAGTAAGATTTTTATCGGTGACGAGAGAGTGGAACCGAGACTCTGTTCGAGTTTCGATTCAACACATCGTCTCTGCATGGGGGTCGGGTGTAAGTTAGGTGGTACGGGTGTCTAAGATGAAGAGATTATAGGGTAAGGTAAGAAGTCGTCGGACGGACCCAGGTCCGACAAAGGAAGAGAGTAGACTTAGTGAGGATATAGACGAGGATCAGAGACCCAGTCGGGGAAAGTGTCGTAAGGGGTGGAACCCGAGTTCCACTTGTGCCGTTTTGACTTTAGACTGGAACAACGGGTGGATGCATTATATTAAACGGTGGAAAGTCCTACTACCGTTTGAGGATTGAAGAGTTTCGTCATGTGACCACACGAGGTAATACTTGACGTATGAAGAGTAGATCGATCAAAGTAGTGAACGGTGGCAAGGATGGGAGGGATTGTGTAGAGGAATAGGTGATTCGAGACCTATGGGTGGGGAGGGACACTTATATTGAGTTTCTAGTAGTGTGACCGGAAGTGCACGTACAAGGAAGACAGACGATCCGAAGGAAGGGAGGAAGTAGACTCGTTGGGGAGGAGTAGGAAGTTTTGAGTTACATTCATGGTTGAGAAGACCCTTCCGGAGTGACGAATGAGGAAGGTGTTTAGGGGTCACGAGAAGTCACGAGGGTGTCGTAGGATACTCATGTTAAAGGTTGCATATAAAATAGTGGGACATGAGACTCGTAAGTAAATAGGAGGACGGAAGGGAAACTCCGTCCCCAACTAAGAAAAATCTATGACATAAGGGCTATGTACAGTTTTCCGGATCGTGTATGATCCACAAGTTATTTTCAAAGAGTTTATTTACTTTATTTTATAATCCTTCCGAAGAATTGTATTACTAAAAAAAGTCGTGTGATTGAAACCCTAATTAAACACTCCTGACTTTATTTCGTCAAATATTCTATCACTAAAAAGTCAAGTCAAGTTAGTGAGTCAGTACAGGCTGAGAAAAGCTTGGGTACCTGACGTCGTGCCGTCCGAAGGGACAGGTAGTAGTTAAGGGTTTCGAACGAGTTTGAGTACAGGTAGCTCAGCCACTACGGTAGGTTAGTAGAGGAGGAGACAGCAGGGGAAGAGGAGGGTGGAAGTCAGAAAGGGTCGTAGTTCAATAAAAGGTCACTCAGTCAAGAAGTGTAGTCCACCGGTTTCCTAACCTCAAAGTCGAAGTCGTAGTTAGGAAGATTACTTATAAGTCCTGACTAACGAAAATCCTGACTGACCAAACTAGAGGAACGTCAGGTTCCCTGAGAGTTCTCAGAAGAGGTTGTGGTGTCAAGTTTTCGGAGTTAAGAAACCACGAGTTGAAAGAAATATCAGGTTGAGAGTGTAGGTGTGTACTGATGATCTTTTTGGTATCGAAACTGATCTACCTGGAAACAGTCGTTTCATTACAGAGAAAAATTATACGACAGATCGAAAAGAAAGTTCCTCGTTCGTAGAAAATTAAAGTACCGACGTCAATGGTAAACGTTACTAAAACTTCGGGGGTTCTATTAGAGAGTGACAAAGGTAACAAAGAGGTAGATAAACAGTACTTAACTACCCTGGTCTACGGTACTAGAATCAAAAGACTTACAACTCAAAATTCAGTCGAAAAAGTGAGAGGAGAAAGTAAAAGTAGTTTTCCGAGAAATCAAGAAGTGAAAGACGGTATTCCTACCATATTCGACGTATAGACTCCAATAACAATAAAGAGGACCGTTAGAACTAAGATCAAGTCCGAAGTAATGTCGGACCGTAAAACATACTACATAAGACGTATATTCAATTTATTCGTCCCACTGTTATATATCGGAAGTGTATGAGGTAAGGGTTAAACTTTGGTCAGACAATAAGGTACAGGTCAAGATTGACAACGAGGAACTGGACGTATGTCTAAAGAGTTCTCCGTCCAGTCCACCAGACCATAAGGGTAGAGAACTTCTTAAAAGGTATCAAACAACACTAGATGTGTCAGTTTCTGAAACCGTATGAGTTATTTTGTCTTCATCTACAAAGAGACCTTGAGAGAACGAAAAAGTTGCTAGGTTGCCTATAACCGTTAAACTAGAGACCAAGGAGACGGGAAAGATTTAGGGTGAACTTGTAGACCTTCAAGTGCCCAAAATTGGAGAGAATTTAATAGTGTATATTTCCTCGTTATGACACACCCGTTCACAGGGACCCAAAGTGAAACTCCGGGTCCTCGTGTACTAAATTGGAATCATACGGAGTGAGAGAGAAAAGACGAGAATTTGGTAAAACTAAACTAAATTTTTCGAAGTTGAATATCTGTCAATAGTTCTTTACAAAAACAAAAGTTTTTTTTATTTAATTAGATTGTTTTGTTTTTATCTAAAAGTATATGTCTCTTGTCTGATCACCAATGTTCACCCTTCTCCCCTCCCGTCTCTCCGTCCTATTCCCATATCCTAATTCTCTATGTTTGATGGTACCTATTCTATTTGTTTGATATTTTTATATGTCGGTTACAAAATATTGTTGAAATTTACCTCATATTAGATATTTTTATGACTAAGTGATACAACATGTGGATTTTGATTATATTATAACTTTTAGTTGACATGAAGTTGTTGTTGCTTTTATTGTCCAGTTTGGTGTTCCTATTTATTTTCACCGTTCCTCGGTTTCGTTATTTTAAATCACCCCCCTCCCCCTCTTTACACACACAAAAATTTCGTTTTTGGGATGGAGGGAAGAGGTGTACACCTACGTCCACGACTTCTTTTGTCGTTTCAGGTACACCTAGGAATGGAGTTTGGAGTAGGACTTACTCCTAAGTTTTAGTGGAAAGGGAAAGGGCCCGGCACTTTCAATGTTCCCCCCGTGAGCCGGGTGCGTAGAGACATCCAATCGAAATCCCAACCCAATCCCAATTACTCTAGCAAAGGATACGACGAGATGGAACAAACGACTAATTTGGTGTCAAGGAAATCCGGATTTGTTCTAATCGACTTGGTATTTATAAAAGGACCACTATGATATACGTCCACATCAATTCTCGGTCGGAAAACAAAACGAATATTATTTGATGGAGACTTTCATTTTGTGTCACTTACCGATGTCTAGTACAATTGGTCGGGTGTCACTTACCTATCTTACTCACTTAGTTATAATAATGTATTTGTAAATAGGGTGGACTGTATTGTCAATATGTCTAGTTCGGGTGCCGTACCAAAATATCGAGGTAATCTTACGTTTTTATGTATTAGACTCGTTTCTTCCTTATAAAATCTCGTTTCGGTTTGTGTCTGATGTCTGGATGGCTCTAGGGAGGGTGATAAGGGGTTGGGGTGGACTTCTTTGATAAGGTGAATACCCATTAATAAAAAAATTATAGACCCATTTTATATCGTCCACAACACTACTTAGAAAAAGTATATACCATTTCTTTTCTTGAAGAATTTGGTTTGATGTCTCAAAACAACAACAACAATTATAAATCAACGATTCAGTACAAGATGAAAAAAAACTGGGGCACCTAACATCGGGAGGTCCGAAGAGACAGGTACCCTAAAAGATCCGTTCCAATGGTAGAGGAAGAGGTATCAAAACTCGGGACGGATTTTGGATTGGAAATTCTTTTGTACAAGTGTGACTCTGGTTCTTCAGGTTACTTCTCCGTGAAACACAGTGTTTAGTCTTCCTGTAGGTACGGGACGCACGAGAGGACTCGTTCCGTAGGAAGTTTCAATTGGTCGTTCCTTCAGAGTGACGGAGTAGGCACTCGAGCGTTACTTCCATGTGGTAAATATGGTCCTCGGTCGTTGTAGGAGAATAGTAATCGTGAGGGGGTGAACCGAGTGTGGAGGTTGGGTCGGGTCTGTGAGAGTTTATAAAGGATACTGTGGAAGCATTGTTAAACTCTAAAGAAAAAAGGTAAATTTTTTTCATAATTTTAGACGTAATGTTTTTTAATCTCTTTACTAAGTGACGTTAAACTGGTCTTTGTCTTCAGTTTTTAAGGGCTACGTGATGTGAGACGTAGTTGTTGGTCACGGGACATTATGAATTTTCGTTCTCCTCAGTCATAAATCCTTCGGACTGTCGAAAAGGATTTCTACACCTTTTCTGGTTCGTCGGACGTTTCTCTTGACACCCAGACTCGTGAGTCCCTGTTCGGGTCTTCCTTCAAATATTTCCTGGTTCCTACGGGTACCGGTACATCTCTTTTACCATTTTTGTCTACCTTATTCCCGGAGACTAGAGGTGCGAAATAATTAAGAAGGTGTATGAGTACCCGGAGTTTGCTTTGGGAAAGGTGGGTTTCAAAGACACTTAAGTAGTCTACGAGAGTTGTGTCGTGGTTGTCGGTCAAGAAAGACCCAGGTCGGTCTCGCCCCATTACAAAACCGAAACGTAGGTCTCGTTAGTAAGACACTTAACTCAGAAGTCGGTGACCCAGAACGACCGGAGGGTCGTCAAATAGTCATAAAGACGAATCTTCACCCCCTTGTAACCGAAACTTTTTCACAGTAGACATGCTAGTGGTTTAGAAACCGAGGATTATGTTCTGACTGTTATTGAATATTCTCCTAAGGCATGGAGACCGGTATGGTGAGGTCTTAAAAAATTGATTTTTTTTTTTTTTTTCCGTTGAAGGAAACGACATACTGAGTCCCTCGAGTTGGACCCAAAGTCAATATGGATCTCCCACCTTAGCCCTCCCTCCACCCTCCCTACAAGTTCACCCTCCCTTGTACCCATTTGGATACCGACTAAGTTCAACTACAAACCATCTTTAGTTGTGTTAGGATATTTCGTTAATAGGAAACTTATTTTTGTTTATTTAAAATTTTTTCTTTTTTTTCGTTGAAGGAATATTCATTTTTAAACAGTTTCCCCTACCTTCTCATACTATGAGAACGTTAAGTTTGTTATGTCGATAATCTTCTTTTAGAAACAGTGGACAAGAAGTTCGTGTTCTATATATTCTTTGATTTCGATAAGTCTCAGTTCTCTTCTAAGATTTTTTACATCTGTTACTGAGTCTCAAAAGATCTTGTCGTAAATAAACTATAAGTTTCATATCAACGTTAGTATTATCTGCACTTTAATAAAGGTAATTCTGTCGTAGTTTGTTGGGTAAACTACCAACAAACATTAATTAGTAATAATGTCAACTATGATATTATTTGTATAGACATCGATCTAGAAATTGGTGTAGATGTTAATAAAGGAATTCTATTTAAGGGATTTCCTATAGACCTAGTTTCCCATATGTTTTTAAATGGGGGTCCTTCATCAAAACACTTAAATGAAGGGGTTGTCGACACAAATTCACAAGGATGAACCTACTATAATTAAAAACTTAATTCTCGATCAATTTCGTTTTCTATCAATTTCGTTACGACGTAGTTTATGATCTAAAAAGGGGGAGTGGATAAAATTGTTATCTAGAGTTTTTTACATTTTTATTTAATTCGGTATTTTAAAGGGTGTTTTAACTTTTGTGGTCGATGTGTTCTGAATTTACCCAGAATCAGAGTTCGTACTCGAGTCTGTCAAAACCTGTCATTGCCTCAGTGTCCGACTGTCGTCTTTTCCCTGTCTGCCTTCCGTCGACTGTAGGTCTACCGGAGTGAGCCAGGGAAAACCTCCTAAAAAGGTTTCGACAGAACTAGGAAGTTAGTCTTGGCCATCCCTCTGGTTCGTCAAAGGTGTGAGGTCCGGGTCCCCTGAGGACTCGGAACAACCTGTGTCTTCGGGTCCAGGACATCAATCGTCCTTCCGGACGCTCGACAGTGGCGGTCGTGCCCTAGTCGAGACCTGACTCACTGTCAGAGACCGAAAAAAGTCACATTCTTTGAGTTATGTTGAACTTAGTAAAACCAGACGTCTCACGGGTCCACGTCATTGACTTCGTCTCTTTTATAAAAAATTTAGGGTGATTCTCTTTTGTCTAATAAGAGGTCAAGTAGAAGACGTTAATTAGGGTTACAGGACTTTAAAAGGTTATAAACTTACCACACCTCCTCTCGGACGTAGAAGAGAAAACTCGGTGCACCACTGGGAAGGCGGGTAACGGGAAGAAGGGTCTGTAGTAGATGGGTGAAGGAACTTCCTGTCTCGTTTGATAAAGGAGAGCATACGACGAAAGGTCACAGTCTCAAGTAATCTAATTGATAATCTCCTACCACAAGAGTAAACAAAACAAAAAACCGGTGAGGTGTACATCGTAGAATCAAGAAACTGGTCCCTAGTTAGTTTGAGGGTCGAGGACTTAACACTCACACCTCAGAATTGGTGACCTAGTGGTCCCTTTAGGTTTCCACAAGGGTAAACTTACAGGTTTCATGGGATATTCGAATCGGTGACGTAGTATATAGGACAGTATACTTAGAAATCACAACTGAATAAGTAAAAGAATTATTAGAAAAGAGTTCGAAACACGATTACTTATGTTCACGGGTAGATTGTGTACTCTGACAGTTCTTTTTTCTTTTTCCTTTGGATCTGAGGTCCTAGAACTATACCTTAAGGACCCAAGTGTAAAGGAAAGTCATAGTGAATTCTGTCTTCGTTCTCCTTCCTATATGATAAAGGTAGGGTTCTTTTTGTCTTTTAGATCCTATTCATCAGTATTCTGGGTCCTGTTGTCCTCGTAACATAAATTTACACAAAGAGGAGTCCGAAATACTAGTCTTGACGACGGTCGGAACTCTCATGTCTCATCCGGGACAGGGGCGGTTATATGTTTGTGTCCCTCGTTTCCTCACCTTTGTGACTGAAGCTCACCGTAAAGATTTGGGATGTGTCTTAACTACGAAAACTTGACACCACAACCTCTTCTAAGAACTCTTAGAGAACCTGACACTCCTCTAGGTTGGTCAGTTACGATTTCCTTTGGTCATGACTTATAAGTAACCTTCCTGACTACTACTTCGACTTTGAGGTTAGGAAACCGGTGGACTACGTTTCTTGACTGAGTAACCTTTTCTGGGACTACGACCCTTTCTAACTTCCGTCCTCCTCTTCCCCTACTGTCTCCTACTCTACTAACCTACCGTAGTGGCTGAGTTACCTGTACTCAAACTCATTCGAGACCTTCAACCACTACTTGTCCCTCCGGACCGCACGACGTCAGGTACCCCAGCGTTACGGGTCGGTAACGGTTTACAGAGGCTCCTTTATTTTAGTGACGACAACTCTTGGTGACAGAGTCTCACTCAGTCTTACGACCTTGACTTTCTCGTAAGTTGACTCGGTCCGAAGTCAGATCTAAGTCGTCAATCAACTGACATCTTGGACCAATTTCTCCAAGTCAACCTCGTAGACAAAAACGACTGAGACTCCGTCTCTAGATGCACGAAAATCCGTGTTGGATACTCTGTATTCCCCTCGTCCTGACCCGTCTCCTTCTTCCAGTTGATGTTGCGTCGACGTTGTCTCTGAAGTCGCTCAGTCGGGGTGCTCCCCGAGGCCTTGACCCTACCAAGAAGTCTCGACGTAGTTTGACTCCGGTCCCCGAGTCCGAAAGTGTGGGGGTACGGTTGTTCCGTAACCTACACACGACGGGGTGTCCTTCTGTCCATCTTGGAACCCGCTCCTCCAACGGAAGTCGTGTTCCGGTCCGACTTCGCCCCTGGGCCGACACTCGGTAGTCGTCAGGTGTCGTGACTCCCCACCGTCGTGACCCTCCGTGTGGGGTCGAGGTGCTGTCACAGGTTTTGTACCCCCTCTAAGTGGTCCATACTTGTGTGTGCACCTCCCCTCAGTCTCATCTCTGGAGTCTTAGTCTAAACTCTCGGTCTCTGGGGTCAAGGGGTACCCGTACGACTGGATACAGGTAGATTTAGTGACCAGAGAAAAAGTTTGGGATACCAGAGGTGGTGACGTCAGCCAGTCTATCACTGCCATTGAGACATGATGAGTGACAATCCATGACCTCTATGTGTCACCTATACACACGAATCAGCGAGTCAGTACAAGTACAAACTCAGAAACTCTGGGGGACCTGCCATCGGACGGTCCGAGGTGACAGGTCCCTTAAAAGGTCCGTTCTTATGACCTCGTCAACGGTAAACGATAAGGTCCACCAGGAGGGTTGGGTCCCTAGGGTGGACGTAACCGTTCACCAAAGAAATGGTGACGCGGTACACCCTTGGGGACATCGATGTGTCATCCTTTGTTTTATTGGAAATGAGTGGTCCTTGGCAGTAAGATCGTCTTTCCATGTCTTCCTGTTACTCACTCTAATCGTGGCTAGTTCACTGGATTTTGTTAACGGTTTAGACGGGCCTCTCCGACGTCGGTCTCCTTGTCACTTGCTTAGTGATATTCGTCGATTGCAGACTTTAGTGAAATTCCTTTTTACACTGTTATTGCACGTAAATAACAAAGGTCTCTTTCTTTTCACGATTTTCTTAGTCGAAGAGGTCTCTTTTTATTCCTCGACTTTTAACTTTTGATAGGACTTTAGCACTACTGATTCTTTTTTATTGCAAACCGCAAATCGAGAGTACACACTTGAAATAAAATACTTAAAAGTATAGCTTTATAAAGGTCACAATGTATTAGAAGATAATTAAGTTACTAGTTTTTTTTAAAAAAAAATTTGTCACGTGTACACACGCACTAGACATTTTCTCTAGATCTAGGAACGATGAGTTTACATACCAGGTTTTGCCTTCCCTTCCGTGCCCCGAGACTTTTGACACTCAACGAGTCAACACAGACTGAGAAATCTCAGACTGGCGTATCTGACATCAGTGGTCCGAGGAGACAGGTTCCCTAATGGGTCCATTCTTTTGACCTTACCCAACGTAAAGGAAGAGGTCCCCTAGAAGGACTGCGTCCCTAGTTTGAACCTAGAGAACGTAACGTCCGTCTAAGAAATGGTAGACTTGGTGGTCCCACGTGCCAACCCGAGACTTCAAGACGTATTTGTACGACTGTAAAAAAGATTATACACGAGTACGTAGTGGGTTAAAACGACACTCCGAAATCGGGTTTGAGGTTACGTTGACTTTTAAAGGTACATGATCAGAGAGTACGATTCACGGAGGGTAGTTATTCCCTTTGTATATTAGAGAAAGAATAAGTCTTTGACTAAGCGATAAAACCCACCACTACAACTATTTCCTTATTGGTTTCTCATTTTGACATCACAAATACGAGGATCCTTTGTAATGTAAACCTTTTTGTGTGGGTGTGTCGACAATCTAAGTTATTGTGAAGTAACTATCAGTGGGACCTATAATAAACAATTTTAAAAGTTCGACGATTGAGATTCCCCTTTTTTTACTTATAAGTTTGACTCGGTTTTTTTTATGAAAATATGTGTAAAAGTAATCTTCCCCTTTTGACACTTTGGTACGTTATGTTATTTCAATTATAACACGACAGTTTTTTTTTTTCATACCAGGTTATCATGTAAGAAAATTTACGTCTAAGATTAAGTTACGTAAACCGCACCCGAACTCTCAGACTTAAAGATTATTCGAGTATCCACTCGAGTACGACGACTAAACGTCTGATGTTCAACTCCTAGTTCAAAGATCTAGTAAGTCGAGTTTACTGATAATTTCAAGTCCACTTCTTTATTGACTCGTAGGATCTTTCTTTTTCCTTACACCTTTGTTATGACGTGGTTCTTAGGTCATCGAATTTAAGACGACACAATCGTCGTTTCACTTGACATTAATTTTGAAAGTCGTTTGGTCTCTATAAGGGAGAGTATAAATTTGTGACCTAGATTCTGACCGTGGTAAACGACCACCCGAGTCCATCAATGCGATTGAGACTTATATAATAAATGTTATATTTATGGTGTTTTGTTCTGAACTTATTATAATGAGGCACACTTTTACCCGATCGGGAATTGGTGTCGTGAAGGGACTTGACTTGACCGTAAGTGTTGAGAACGGAAGTTTACAGTGTCGAATCGGGAATTCACTTTTAGTAAAAGAATATCTGCAGTACAGCTACTCTATCAATACTTTGAAAAAAATTTTCCTCATTCTCAACCAGGTTTTGATTTGTTTCCGACAATTCCGGTTTTCCTCAACTCGAAGAGAACTGTCAAAATAAGATTCCGAACCGTAGTAAGTTCTTAGAATAGTAAAAAATTTCTCAAGTATTCTGTACAATATTTAATTGTAGAACCTAATATAAAAAATAGTGTCAGGAGGTCTAACCTACGTAGTCTGTTAATAATATACTCCTACTGCTCACTAGAAACCCTTACCAGGTTAAAATACCTGTACTCGTCTTGAAACACTTTTCTTTTATCGTATTATTGTCGTAAAATGTTTCTTTTAGGATTACATAAAGTCAACCCGAAGGGAACATCGAGTCAATCATTTCTTAGACGGACGTTACGTCCTCTAGATCCAAGTTAATGACCCAGCCCTTCTAGGGGACCTCTTCCTTTACCGTTGGTTGAGGTCATAAGAACGGACCTCTTAGGGTACTTGTCTCCTCGCACCGTCCGACGTCAGGTACTCCAACATTCTCAACCTGTGCTGAATCACTGATTTGGTGGTGGTGGTCACATAAAATCAATAGAAAAGTATCTTATTGAGAAAAAGTTTCACTGAGTACAGAGATAATAAATCTATCAGTGACTGTAAACAGAACTAATTAATTATTTTGATTTATGTATATGTGTACACATAAAATCAAATTTGTAGATAATAATTTTGAATTGATTTTGAGTTCTTCCAATTTGATAATTTTATACTGGATTACCCTTCTTTAATGAGTTTTTCTAAATGGTACATTACAATCGAGAAAACTAATATTAAAATTATCGTAATAGTGATGAATTTAATGTTTCTAAACACTACCGTTTCGGATAGATTCGTTTTTTTTTTAGAATTCTAACACAAGATCTGCATAATACCTTTTTTTTTTTGGACCGTAAAAAAAACAGACTTATCACGTTTTATTTTATTAAGAGTAACTTAAGATAAAGGGTTTTTAAGAGTACTTTTCTCTTAAGACATTAAGATGAAAGGATGTAGGGTGTAGTCAAGGAGTTAAGTATATATATATATAAAATATGAGTCACTATCTCTTATTCATTGCTCACAAAATATTTGATGAAGATTTTTTCACATACCAAACCCTGTAGGTCAATCTCAGTCAATAGAAGGACATAAAAAGATGTTGGGAAAGGTCACAAATACGCGACCAGTACTCTATATGTCGTCATAGACCTTAAGAGTAGGTTTCCTAATTAATACAAGTTATGGTGAAACTATAATTCCTATAAAATAACATTAAGAAAATTGATGTTTATATAAATGTTATGGAGATAATAGGTCTTATAAGTTTATTATGTTTAAGGTACAAGAAACTGGAAAGACTTATGTAAATTCTAATAACCAGTAAAATTACTATATCTTAAAGTTATTTCTGTTTACTCATATCCTGAATTTTAGAAACTTTTTAATAAAAGCATATGTGACGAAATGATTTAGGGGTATTATTGGAGTGAAAATCTAGGTTGCCCAGGGAATTTCTCTAGTGCATCAAGAGTTTAGTGGATCGATCACCCATCATTTTAGTTCTAAGTTTGGATCTAGAAGTGACAAGAAGAGTTCTACATGAAAGAGAGACTCTATTGTATTTTCTTTCACACTGTGTCTGATATTTTCTATTTCCAGATTCAGAAGATTTACAACAACAAATCAACGATTCAGTGTAGACTGAGTCTTATTGGGGTACCAGGCAGTCTGACATCGGACGGTCCAAGAAGACAGGTACCCTAAAAGGTCCGTTCTTATGACCGTACCCAACGGTAAAGGAGGAGGTCCCCTAGTAAGGTTGGGTTCCTAGTTTGGACACAGAGGACGTAACCGTCCGTCTAAGAAATGGTGACTCGGTGGACCCTTCGGGTTCAGAAGAATTACGGACTTACGTACGCACGAGAAGGGTCGATTTAGCAGGTTCCGGTACAAGACGACACAGAAGGAATGAAGTACAGGTGACGGTTCTATAAAATTCCACTGAGACCTATTTTGTGTCGAACGATCATGGTGTCAGACAAGTGAGATGGACTGAACTACGTGATAGTGAAAGGTAAGCAATAGGTTGTATATAAATGACTCGAAGATGATACGTCGTTCGTGACACAAAACTCAAAAAGGTCACCAAGTTACCGATATGTGTGTTGTATTTGTCGGTTATAGATATATGAGAGAGTGAACGAGAAGAAAGGTTTCCGTATAAGACTAACGTTGATTTAGATACTAGAAGACTGATTAGCCCTATGTTTGATTCGATCCTAAACGATCTGTGCCGAGACGTAAAACCCTCAGTCGTGGATTATACCCTGTGTCTAGTGAGTGATCACCTTAGACTCGTCTAAAATCTACTATATACCCACCCGTTTGTAATGGGCTGAAGTTTGTCCCTCCTACAATAAAAAAAATGTTAAGAGAAAGTTGAAAAGACTAGCGTGTTCTTTCCGTATCAAGCCCCGATCTTATTCATTGTAGAGATGGTCTATCAGAGGAAAAATCGTCTTTTTGTCCAAGTCCGAGTCTTGGAACATGTCCATTGATTCACATAGATCAATTTTAATCTTAGAAAAGTAACGTAATAAAAATCACAATGACAAAAAAAAAAAAAAAAGTGTCGTTCACCTTGATCAACAATATAAAGGTGTATCTTACACTCTATTTCAAAGAAAATGTTTAATAACTGTATATCTTCAGTCAGGAACTACCACCCACCCCCATGAACTACAGGGTACTTAATATTTTCACCGAGTATTAAACGACCGTAAACCCTTTTTGAGTACCACCCTCCACCGCCCCGCCCCACCCCCCCCCGCCCCAACCACCCCGCCTTTCGTCACCCAACTAGTTGTCATCAGTTCGAGGTCCGGTTCAACACACGGCTTGGACCGTCGGAGTAGTGGAAGCAGTCATTTACACTCCAACTTTACCTAGACAGTCCGTTACAAAGACAGGGGTCAGGGGATGCGCATAGGAGCAACGATGTTACTACCGTCTCATCATTGACCTTCTAATTTTTCTTTACACCCGAAAAAGTTTCAAGAGGTCCGAAGGTGAGGGTTCGTGTACGAGAAACAGTACGATTCTTGTACGAACCCTCAACTCTCAGTGTCCTGTTCTGTTAGTGATTCCGGAGTCACCTTTGTCACTGTCTGAAATAAACCCCCCCCCCCGGTNCCCCCCCGCGTTTTAGTGACGTCTACCACTAACGTCGGTACTTTCATTTTCTACGAACGAGAAACCTTCTTTTCGATACTGGTTGAAGTCAAGTCAAGTCAAGCACAGACTGAGAAACACTAGGTTACCCGACGTCGTGCGGTCCGGAGGGACAGGTAGTGGTTGAGGACCCCAAATGAGATTTAGTACAGGTAACTCAGTCACTGTGGTAGGTTGGTAGAGTAAAAGATAACAGGGGAAGAGGAGGGCAGAAGTTAGAAAGAGTCGTAGTTCCAGAATAGTTTACTCAGTCAAAAAACGTAGTCCACCGGTTTGAGAAACGGAGAGTCTAAAGAAATGTCAGGTGGAGAGTGTATGTGTGTACTGTTGATCTTTTTGGTATCGAAAAATTTTAAATTTTTTTTTTTTTTGACTCGGTGTTCCCTTCGGGTACTGGTTTGATCTATCGTATAATTTTTCGTCTCTGTACTGAAACGGTTGTTTCCAGGTAGATCAGTTTCGATACCAAAAAGTCATCGCTACATACCTATACTCTCAACCTGATATTTCTTTCGACTCACGGTTTCTTACCTACGAAAACTAGACAACACAACCTTTTCTGAGAACTCTCAGGGAACCTGTCGTTCCTCTGGGTTGGTCAGGTAGGATTTCCTTTAGTCAGGACTTATAAGTGACCTTCCTGACTACGACTTCGACTTTGAGGTTAGGAAATCGGTGGACTACACTTCTTGACTGAGTGACCTTTTCTGTGACTACGACCCTTTCTAACTTCCGTCCTCTTCCCCTACTGTCTCCTACTCTATCAACCTACCGTAGTAACTGAGTTACCTGTACTCAGACTCATTTGAGGCCTTCAACCACTACCTGTCCCTCCGGACCGTACGACGTCAGGTACTCCCAGTGTTTCTCAGCCTGCACTGACTCGTTGACTTAACTTGACTATCAGTCGAGATCTTGAGATTCTTCGAGATTAACATGTATACAATGATGATTTTATAGTTGTTTTGTGAGGATGAATTCTCTGTACACACATATATATGTACATAAACGTATACATGTCACATAGTATTTGTATTGTCATTGAGTGACTACGTATTGGGGCACAGACCTCTGAAGAGTATAGACTTTATTTGGTCTCTTAGTCATTATTTCAACGGTTTTATTTATAGTATTTCAGAAGGACGATCTCAAGTATAGGGGAGGTTCTTGAGGTGCGTTGTTACCAACTTTCTCCATCGATTGTTGTACCCTCACTTGCCCTAACCTTATATTGTTTTATACGGTGAAACGTTTTTCTTAAGAAAAACTCGACTTCCGTCGACTTTTTGTCGTCTATAGTCTCCTCGAGAGACGGGAGGTCGAGAGACAGATTTTCTTGCCGTGTTTAAAGGGAAACATTTCCACTGTGTTTCAAAATGAAATTTTCCACAGGAGTGGAGAACATGGTCCTTCTCCTCTTACAGAGACTTCTGTTGATAATGATGGTCTCTACTGACTCAGATGTATTGTTTGGAATCACTTGTTGATAATAGTAGGAATGTGAAAGATTAGTGGAAAGGTGTTAAATGAGGGAACCTACGGGTTTAGGGGTAACGGAAACAGACGAGTAAAGGGAAGTTAAATAGTGGGAAACAATTTTGTGGTATCTTCAGGGTTCAGATTAGTGGAGAAACCCCAAAACTAAAGAGAAGCTACTTCGGGGACACGTGTATTTTTACAATTTTAAACATACGGACAATTATACAACGGTCCAATTAGGTGACCGAGATCACTGTCTTAGATTTTCCTGTCTCGTCCTCCTTTTTTATAACCTCTCTCTGATTTCCATTTATCTTACTTTATCCCGGAGAAAGGACATCCCGAATCCCTCCGGAAATTACATAATTTTAAGCGACACTTAGAGGTCTCTCTTATTAAGTGACAAAGGATTTGAATAAATTGGTTTCTAGGAGAAAATAGAGTTTCGGTATAAATATAAAGGTCACTCCTAATGTGGATGAGAGGACAGGAAGTTAGTAGAGGAGATGTCACAACCTCTAAAGGAAGTTTTGTGGGTCACTCCTTGAATGTCCCCTTTGATTGCAATTCCTCTAAAAGAACTTTTGTGGACTTTTCAGATTTTCATATCAGACTTTCTCAACCTTGCTATTAACTTATAATGTATTCTAAAGAAGAGTACAGATAAAGTCAGGGCACTACTTTACCACTCACACACTTTAGGTGTGAACTTTTAATCCTGTCTTTACGACTCAGTTACCTTCAGGTTCAAAGTCGTACTACAAAGACTTTATTACTCCTTAAAAGGCTCTCCAAAATCCATCATGAAAGACCAACTTCCCTTTTTTTTTTTCTTTTACAGGGTGTTTTTTGTAAGAAACCACTTCAGCTTCGAATCAGTGAGTCGTCTTTTTCTTTCTTCAGGTGTACCCGTGACCACTCCTGCCGGTGTGACACCCGGACCCCCGACCCCGGTCCGGAATGTCTTGTCCTCTGTCCCCGACCCAAAGGCACGGGTGGTGTGCCTCTTCTCTCTTTCTTCACCTTCTGTTCTACGTCGGTCCCGTAAGACCTATCCTGCCTCGTCCGTTCGGTACCTATCACGGTCTCTCCAGGTCTAGAGACCGAGGTCCGGCGTCGGGTCGTACTAGTCGAAAGAGTAGGAGGATTCAACGGGGTCCGGAGACTCGAAACCAGGAATTCAGTTGAGTCGTAGTCACTACTATAGAGCACACGGACATCTGGTGTCCACACGACCTACCTGGACCTTTCCTGACCAGTCCTGAGTCTGGACGCTGGACACTGGGATCCTACTAGGAGGACGATCCGGGGGTGGTACCTTAATCCTAAGAACATCCTGGTACCAGGTGTGAGACCTGTTCCATCAGACCCTCCTCCCTAATCCCGACTTTCTTTCGGGTCCAAGGTAAGTGGTTCGACACGATGGTCGTAGGAGGAACTCCTCACCGTGGGAAAATCTTAATCAGGGTTCACCTAGGAAGAAGTACTTTCGTGTCAGATAGGTAGACGGACGTTAAGTCCTCTGTACCCAAGGTAGGGATCCAGTCCTTCTGGGGGACCTCTTTCCTTGTCAATACGTGAGGTCATAAGAAAGGACCTGTTAAGGTACCTGTCTCCTCTGACCTCCCGATGTCAGGTACCTCAACGTCTCAACCTGTTCTGACTCGCTGATTGTAAAAGTAAATTTTTCTTTTCATCCCACGATGTTTTCGGTAAGAGAAGAGGTTCCCTAGAAGGACTGGGTCCCTGACTTGGGTCCGGAGGACGTAACGTCCGTCTAAGAAATGGTAGACTCGGTGGACCCTTCGGGTTTGGATAGTTTTAGTGTATTAAGTTAGTTTAAAATAAATAAATTAGTCAATAGGGAGTCCGAGCCCGTAGATTTTGTGTCGACTTTTGCCCTCGATTTATTTATTTGTTTTTCCCGAAGACTACTCGATTACCGGATTTCGGATCCCCTAATTTCTAGCACTTATTAGGAGTACACAAGTAATTTATGTCAGAAGTAATTCACGACCATTAACTCGGTCCCGTGACACTCCTATTTTACTGTTGTTTTGGTCTGTGTCAAGGACGGACGTCCCTTATTCTGTAGGTCGCACGTAAATCTCAAGATAACTCTCGATCGGGAGGAACAAAATGTTTGTTGAGGTGAATCAAGACAACAGATTTCGGCGACGGATAATCTCCGTCGTTCAATTGTCACCCGTTTCTCGACGATGACCGTCGGTGGACGTTCGTTCCGGTTTGTAGTTCCGGACTGTTCCGTCCTCTGTTGTTTTGATGTTGTCAAGTGTTTCGATTCGTCTGGTTCCCATCTACACCACTCCTGTCGGTCGGGGTGGGCGGAACTGTCTAGGTCTGTCGTGTCGACTGAGGGTCGACGAAAAGTATGAGCTCCGGAATCGTTACTGACACTCTGTAATTTTTTTTTAGTTTGTCACTTATTGTCAAGGTACACTCTTCTTTTCTTACACATTATATAGAATCTCTCTAAAGGTAGTTGTGTCAATTTCTTATCTTCGTCACACTACCAAGTTCTACGTTTGGTGGTGTAAAGTCTTTTGTGACAATGGAGAAGATAGGACCGTAACGTCTATTACTTCCGAAAGGGGATGAAAATTAAATTCATACAGAAACGTTTTACGAGTTAAGGTTGAGGACTCCGAGCAATTTGAAACAAAGTGAAATGTTGATTGGTGCACGTCTCTTCTTACTCTACTGAGACGATTTTGACCAGTAGTGTTGTTTTGTCGAGATTAAGGTTCAAGGTCTTTAATGTAGTGACTGGTGTGAGGGTGGGAGTTTTTAGGTGGTGTTTGTGAAAACGACTCTTTTCCCAACTTGTGTAACCTTTTACATTCGATTACCAGAAAAAAAAAAAAAAAAAAAAATTAAACATTCTTCTAAGTGATTTGCGGACTTTCTGGTCTCTCGTGTAAAGACGACCTTTCGTCCTGGCCTCTAGACTTCAGTTACAGTGTTAACGGGACCGGGTCTTCTCGTAGTACGACCCTAAATTTGTATTCTAGACAGGTCTCTTTCTGTTTGTAACATACAATGGTGGATATACACCTGAGATTTTTTGTTGTTTTACTTACTTACTTATATCGTTTTGTCTTTGTCTGAGTGTCTATGTCTGGTGTTTAATCACCTCCCCCATCCCCCTCCCCGTTCTATCCCCATCCCCTAATTCTTTCCATGTTTGATGATGCATATTTTATTTGATGTTCCTATATAACATGTCGTGTCCCTTAAACTGATTATAAAATATTATTGAAATTTATACTTCACACCTTCTGAGCCCCCATTTATCTTTACAAATTAAAAAACGAGAATTAGGTCCCACATTGAGTCTAGTTACTGTCCGAACCCCTCCATCTCTACTCATCTCTTCGTCCCTCCCTTCCTTCCCCTTCTACCTACTTCCTTTCCCCAGAAGACACGGAGAGACCGTTCGTCTAAACTCCTGTCCTGTATCGTGTTACACGTCGGTACGAGAGTTCATGGTTCTGAAACGTTGTCGAAGACCACAGGTCCGCGTAAAGGAGGGAAGTCTTTGGAAGCTTGTGTGATACCCTAAGTAAAGGTGGGTACCACCCCTCCATACGTGACAGAGCTGTCTTAAGATTGTAATCTTGTTGTACCTAATGGGAGATAGGACTACCAGAAGTTTGAAAACACGAGTGTATTGGGGTCTTCTTAAAACTTTTTGAGTGTACGGGATCGTGTAAAATTCAATTGTAATTCTTAAAAAGTGGTATACAACTTTTTCGACGTTCTCTACACCTGACGGTCGTACTATATATAGTTTATGTTGTTAATGTAGTAAAATATGTATATAGGTTGTCTTACGTGTGAGTATGTGTTTCCATCTAAGTGTCGCTCTAAAGACTTCGAATTCGGAGTCTTCGGGAACTCACTCAGTCACTTTGAGCGAGTCAGCACAGGTTGAGATGGTTTAAGTTCAAGGAGTATATAAAACCTAACCCACTGTAACACGACCAACCCGTAAAAATTGAGTATTAAAAATTGAGAAAAAGAATTTCTTTTCGAGAATTTAAACCATTAAGTTTATGGTGTTTTGAATCGACGACGACGACGATTTAGCGAAGTCAACACAGGCTGAGACACGCTGGGGTATCTGCCATCGGGTGGTCCGAGGGGGCAGGGACCCTAAGAGGTCCGTTCTTGTGACCTCACCCAACGGTAAAGGAAGAGGTTACGTACTTTCACTTCAGCGAGTCAGTATAGGTTGAGAATCGCTGAGGTACCTGACGTCGGATGGTCCGAGGAGGCGGGTACCCTAAAAGGTCCCTTCTCATGACCTCACCCCACGGTAACGGAAGAGGCTGTTTTGGACCGTCTCTTGTCATTTATCTACCAACTCTTATGATCAATCGAGTTCTGAGGACCCTCTGGTCCTCTCTCATCCACTCCCATTATGTCCATATCAATTCAATAGGTGTCATAACCCTTTAGAACAATCTCCATTCAGGTAATTCTTCCTTCCTACCCCTTCTCCCTCCTTAATTGTCCGAAAAGGACGTAAGTAAATAAAAAGAGGTGATTGTACGACAGAAAAGAAAAAATTTTTTAAAAATAACCTCACATCAACTGAATGTTACAACACAAGTAAAATCCACATGACGTTTCACTTAGTCAATATGTATATATATGCATATATACCGACATACATATTTATATATATCGACAACGACAAGTCAATGGTTCAGTACAGACTGAGAAACTCTGGGGTACCTGACGTCGTACGGTCCGGAGGGACAGGGGGTGGTAGAGGGCCTCAAACGAGTTCAAGTACAGGTAACGTAGTAACTACGGTAGGTTGGTAGAGTAGGAGACAGTGGGAGAAGGGGAAGACGGAAGTTAGAAAGGGTCGTAGTCCCAGAAAAGACTACTCAGTCGACAAGCGGTCGTATCTGTATATAGATGAGAAAAAAAATTTGAAAAATAAAACATGACCCCATATTGGCTGATTGTATGTTACGACACTATTAAAGTCCACTTGTCGTTTCCTTGGGTCGGTATGCATATGTACATGGGTAAGAGGGGGTTTGAGGGGAGGGTAAGTCCGGTAGTGTGTAGCTTGTCTCAAGGTATGCGATATGTCATCCAGGGACAACCAATAGGTAGGGTTTATCTCGTCACACATGTACAGGTGCATAGGTGAGAAAAAATTCCAAGAAAAGGGTATATCCGGTTTTGTCTCGTGACTCATCTCAAGGAACACGAAATGTCATCCAAGAATAACGGACGTTTGCACGATTCATCTAAGTCAGTACAGACTGAGAAACGTTGGAATACCTGACATCCGACGGTCCGAGGGGACGGGCACCCTAAGAGGTCCGTTCTTTTGACCTCACACAACGGTACGGGAGGAGGTCCCCTAGAAGGACTGGGTCTACAGCTTGGACGTAGAGGAAGTGACGTCCGCCTAAGAAATGGCGACTCGGTGACCCCTTCGGGTCCAAGAAGAATCAATAGGCAAGGTGTATGTCATCACATATTTATACAGTCAGAGTCAGAGGGTTGAATAGGAAGAGTGAGGGTAGAGGACCATTGGTATTCAAACAAAGATGTGGACACTGAGATGGAGCCAAAACATTTATTCAAGTAAGCATGGGGAAAATCTAAGGTGTATATTCGCTATAGTATAAACAGAAAGACATAGACTGAATGAAGTGAGGCAAACTGTCAGACATCCAGGTCGGTACAACGACGTTTAACATAATAAAACAAGAAATTTTTCTTTTTTTTTTTTTTGAAATTTGAACAATAAAACATAACCCATATCGGCTAATTGTTACAACACTATCAAAGTTCACTTGTTCCCACTTCGCTGAGTCGGTATGTACATTGGTAATGTTACCAATTTGTACATTGGCAAGAGGGAGTTTGCAGGGAGGGTAGGTCCGAACGTGTATTGTGACTCATCTCAAAGTGCACGATAGGTCATCCACGAACAACCAATAGATAAAATTTATATCGTCACACATGTACTGGTGGGGTATGAGGGACTAATGGGGAAGGGGGACCGTTGGAATACAGGGAAAAGATTCAGACACTCAGAGAAAGACCAAATATTCAAGTAAACATAGTAAAGAAAAGTCTAAGAAGTATATTTCCTACAGTATGATATAAAGAGGAAGAAACAGGCTGAATCAAGTGAGTCATACTGTGAGAGACCCAGGTGGGTACAATAACGTTTAACGTAATGAAGTAAGAAAAATTACCGACTCATTATCAGGTAACAGATATCCATCGTGTCGAAGAAATAGATAAAGAGACACCTACCTGAAAGTCCAACGTAGGTACATCACCTTTACGTACATAGGTACGGGCCCCCACGTGCATAGGAAAGTCTAGTACAAGAAGAGACCTATGTACGGGTCCTCGCCCTGACGTGCCAGTATATCATCGGGACAAAAATCCAAAACTCCTTGGAGGTATGACAAGAAGTTTCACCGACATGGTTAAACGTAAGGGTGGTTGTGACATCCTCCCAAAGGAAAAGGGGTGTGGGAGATACCGTCGATAACGAACGTCTAAAAAACTACTACCGGTAAGAGGGACTACAGTCCACTATGGAGTAACGTCAAAACTAAACGTAAAGAGATTATTAATTACTACAACTCGTAGAAAAGTATCCGAAAAAACCGGTAGACATACAGAAGGAACCTCTTTACAAATGAATCTAGAAGACGGGTAAAAAACTAACCCACCAAACAAAAAAAGTATAGCTCGACGTACTCAACAAACATATAAAGTCTCTAATTAGGGAACAAGCGACGAAGTAAACGTTTATAAAGGAGAGTAAGACTCCTAACAAATACTGAAGGAACCGACATGTTTTCGAAAATTCAAATTAATCTAGGGTAAACAAATAAAAACAAAAATAAAAGTAATGAGATCCTCTACCTACTTTTTTTTTCGAACGACACTAACTACAGTTTCTCACAAGACAGATACAAAAGAAGACTCAAAGTATCACAGGTCGAAATGGAAATCCAGAAATTAGGTAAAACTTAAATAAAAACATATACAATTGTGTATCAGAAAAATAAAGTTAAGGGGGTGTTCAAAAACAAGATTATCTTATAAAAATACAAACTGTTATAAAGAACTAGTCAGATAAGATAGAACATGTTACTTTTACATATATACATTTGATCTTAAAGAAAATTTTAATAAGGACACTGGTATTACAGACTCAAAGTTTTCATAGAAAACTTAACTCAGTAACAATTTTAATGGTAACAAAGTGTTAACTAGTTTTGATGTATTTCTAGAATGTTTGAAGTGTTTATTACTGATTTTTCGTCTTTATTTCAAACTAACTTTTACGTAGATGACTCTACTTGTCCCGATACCACAAATTGATCAATTATATAGGTAGTGACCTAAAATGAATAAAGTAAAAATAAGGATAAAAAGTGACATTATTTTTACTTGTGACTCTTTGGAACGAGTGTATCTAATCATCTGTCCTTTCCCTCCTCATTATAATAACGGTGTAGTGAATGAAGAAATTGCAGAAAGATTTTGGGTTTTCTCAGCCAACTCTGAATCCTCGACTTGTTGTTTTCGCGTAGCACTATACACCTGGTAGATGAACGTCTCTCTTGGACTAAGGAACTTATTGAACTAAGGACCTGCTGAACTTGAGCAAGTGAAACCAACTTTTGTTTCTCGACATTGGGAGACTGGACCTTTTACCAAATTACAGTGATCATTAAGTAAAGGAATTGTGGTCGGAGTCTGAAGAAGGAAATCGTGGACCACCTTAAACCGTGGGTCGTGTCGTCCTGAGTGCGTTTCGCCCCCTCCCGTAGTTCCCCTTCGAACACCCTTTCCTGTCCTCTCCGCAGTCCAAGAGTCCCTCTAGTCGAAATCTCTTCTTGTTCACCCGTCGACTGTGGACTCTTGAACTAAGAGAGTCTGTTAGGGACGAGTCCTGAAGGACGTTTCGGAAACACGCGTCCCACGGGTTTCCGTATACTTTGGGATAAAACTCTACAGTATCTACGAATGTGGGTCGGAAACGACGTTTAAGTGTTTAGCGAAGAATGTCGACAGGAAATGTGACAGGGAAAGTTTTCCATTTTTATCTTTTATCCTTACAGGACGTTTTTACAAATTTGTTTTACAGTGGACTACCTTTTCTGAACTTATAAATTGAAGAGGCCATATGTTTTTTTATACACACGGACACATGCACATTCGGTCAGAAGACCACAGACGTAAATGGAGTACATGTGAACTTTTTATGTAGTCTGAAGATTATACGTACAGTAGAATAGGAGTTGTACTTTTTTACTGGTACAAGATTAAATATATTTAAACCTACTGTAATTTTCTATCACTTTCTTTAAATTCAGGGTTTAAGATTGGATGACATATCAACTAAAGGGTTATAGGAAATAAAAGACACTAAAAAAAAAAAGTTTTAAGGTGTCTGAAGGAATACATGGGTCCTCCCAGATTTGGTATCGTTCTGATTATTTGCAAACGAGTCAACCTTTTTTTTCCCTAGAAGTTATTGTTATTTTCAACCATAGTAATAATTTTAATATCTTCTCTTTGATCATTTTACTTAAGGTAAGAGAGTGACTGTTAACCTTCATACGATGAAAAAAAAAAATTTCCGGAAACTCTCTAATCCGTAATTACGTAAGTTTTATACAAATAAGTCTTGAAGAGGGCGACTCTTTCTAGGACCGGGTCTAGAGTCACGGTCCCGAACTAAGGACACCTAGTCCTTATTACGACCCTTAGGTCCCCCCCCCCCAGGTTAAGCTATGACCCGGGGGTCGTCCGCCGTCCGGAGGTGACCCGGGTCGCCTAGGGATCATCGGACGAGTCAGGTTCTCTCGCACTCACTTGGTCTTTCGACGGGGACGACAGATTAGGGGTGGTTGATCTCTGCGTCTGAGTGTGTCGGTGTGACTTCAGGATATGGGGTCGTGTAGTGAGTTGTCTGACGAGAGGGGAAGGACGGTTTGTCTTCGGGCTTCTTTGACTATGAACTCTCTTTGTTATAGTCCCGGTTCAAGTTATGGGTAAAAGATTTGTGGATTTGGGTGACTTTTCGTTCTGTGGATTTGACACTGTCGAGTGAGGGGTCCCGTTTCGGTGACGACTACTCTTTAAAATATCGAGTGAAAAGTGAGAAATATTTCCCGATCACAGACCATGTCAGTGTTCCTTTTGTACAGTGAAAGACCTTTTTTTTTTTTTTTTGTAACATCTTCTATAACAGATAAGATTATGAGATTCTAGTTTAGTCAAAGAGGATATTCAAGTTCCATCCTTTTCTCTCTGGTGGTAAAGGGTCACTTGAGGGATGCGAAGAATGTAATCTAGTACTGTCGTACTGTGTGAAGTAAGGAGAAACACAACCTCAGGTCTTTTAAGTCTATGTACATAAATTACAAAAGTCGTTATTTCTTAGACGGACGGTTACGTCCTCTACGTCCAAACTAGGGGCCCAACCCTTCTAGAAGACCTTTTCTTTTATCGTTGGGTGAGGTCATAAGAACGGACCCTTTAGGGTACCTCTTTCCTCGGACCGTCCGATAACAGGTACCCCAGTGTTTCTCAACCTGTTCTGACTCGCTGATTGTAAAAGTGAAACAACGATATGACGACATGATTTCGATTTCCGTTTCCTCCTTGCCTTTCTATGTGGGTAAACTCACGTCTCAAGGTTTCTTATCGTTCCTCTCTATTCTTTCGAAAGGAGTCACTAGTTACGTTTCTTTGTCTCCTTTTGTTATCTTACCCTTTCTGATCTCTAGAGAAGTTCTTTTAGTCTCTATGGTTCCCTTGTAAAGTACGTTTCCACCCGAGTTATTTCCCGCCTTTACCATACCTGGATTGTCTTCGTCTTCTATAATTCCTCTCCACCGTTCTTATGTGTCTTGATATGTTTTTTCTAGAAGTGTTGGGTCTGTTAGTACTACCATACTAGTGAGGGGATCTCGGTCTGTAAGACCTTATACTTCAGTTCACCCGGAATCCTTCGTAGTGATCCTTGTTTCCATCACCTCCACTACCTTAAGGTCAACTCGATAAAGTTTGGGACTTTCTACTACGACACTTTCACGACGTGAGTTATACAGTCGTTTAAACCTTTTGAGTCGTCACCGGTGTCCTGACCTTTTCCAGTCAAAAGTAAGGTTAGGGTTTCTTTCCGTTACGGTTTCTTACAATTTTTATGGTGTGTTAACGTGAGTAGAGTGTGCGATCGTATCATTACGAGGTTTAACAAGTTCGGTCCGGAGCCGTCATGCACTTGGTACTTGAAAGTCTAAAAGTTCGACCTAAATCTTTCCCGTCTCCTCGGTCTCTAGTTCAACGGTTGTAGGTGACCTAATAGTTTTTTCGTTCTCGTAAGGTCTTTTTGTAGATAAAGACGAAATCTGATACGGTTTCGAGGAACTGACACACCTAGTGTTGCTTGACACCTTTTAAGAAGTTCTCTACCCTTATGGTCTGGTGGACTGGACGGAGGACTCTTTAGACATAAGTCCAGTTCTTCGTTGTCAATCTTAACCTGTACCTTGTCTGACCAAGGTTTAACCCTTTCCTCATACAGTTCCGACATACAACAGTGAGATAAATTGAATGTACGTCTTATGTAGTACGTTTTACGGTCCGATCTACTTCGAGTTCTACCTTAGTTCTAACGGTCCTCTTTATAGTTATTGGAGTCTATGTGTCTACTGTGGTGGGAATACCGTCTTTCACTTCTTGATTTCTCGGAGAATTACTTTCACTTTCTCTTCTCACTTTTTCAACCGAATTTTGAGTTGTAAGTCTTTTGATTCTAGTACCGTAGACCAGGGTAGTGAAGTACCGTTTATCTACTCCTTTGTTACCCTCTGAAAGAAAACCCCCCGAGGTTTTAGTGACGTCTACCACTGACGTCGGTACTTGAATTTTCTACGAACAAGAAACCTTCTTTTCGATACTGATTGGATCTGTCGTATAATTTTTCGTCGCTGTAATGAACCGGTCGTTTCCAGGCAGATCAGTTTCGATACCAAAAAGGTCACCAGTACATACCTACACTCTCAACCTGATATTTCTTTCGACTCACGGTTTCTTCACTACGGAAACTTGACACCACAACCTCTTCTGAGAATTCTCAGGGAACCTGACGTTCCTCTAGGTTGGTCAGGTAGGATTTACTTTAGTTAGAACTTGTAAGTAACCTTCCTGACTACGACTTCGACTTCGAGGTTATGAGACCGATGGACTACGTTTCTTGACTGAGTAACCTTTACTGGGACTACGACCCTTTCTGACTTCCGTCCTCTTACCTCGTCGTCTTCTACTCTCCCAACCTACTGTAGTGGTTGAGCTACCTGTACTCAAAATCATTCGAGGTCCTCAACCACTACCTGTCCCTTCGGACCGTACGACGTCAGGTACCCAAACGTCTCAGCCTGTACTGACTCGTTGACTTGACTGACATGTCATAGAGGGATATACCCAATGAGTTAGTAGGTATAGTAAAAAGGGGATGTCTATTCTTAAATCTATTGAAAAGAAAAAAAAAAAAGTACAAATAGGTCAGTCATGACTCGAAGAATCCACTCAGTCACCATTTCTTAAGGGGACGTTACGTCCTCTATATCTAAACTAGGGACCCAAACTTTCTTGGGGACCCCTTCCTTAACCGTTGGGTGAGGTCATAACAACGGACCCTTTAGAGTACCTGTCTCCTAGGATCGCTCGATGTCAGGTACCCTAGCGTTTTCTCAGCCTGTGCTGACTCACTGATTTGTTGTTATTGTTTTAAATTGTAAGTCGATGTTTTTTAGAGTAAGGTCCAAGTACAAGATCAATGGTATTATTTGTAATAGTGAGTTATTCGCGGTCTGGGTCCCGTTCAAGTGCATCCGAGTGAGTCCCGTACCTCGCAGGGAAACCCGTTAAAAAGAAAGTGGAGAAGAGATTTTTCTACAGGACTTTAAGTTCTCTAGTTTTTCAGTAAGGTTCCTGATAGATGGGTAGGTAGTATCAGAATCGTATTAAGTTACAAAGACACTAGACTTGTGGAGAGGAGGTTGACACAAAATCGTTTTAGTCTCTAAATCATTTGACAACGACCCAAACAAAACAAAACAAAACAAAAATTCTGTTTCTGTTTTGATAATCTGGTAAAACGAAATTTACAGTATCTCGTCCACCGTCGTGTCCATTCCGGCCTACAGAAGGTTGTCGTCAAACTTCTCGACGTTACGAAATATTTTTCGATGTCAGTCTTACGTCCTATCTGTCGGAGTCTTATGCCTTGAAGTCAATTCTGTGTTTACCTCAGTGAAGATTTCTCAGAAGTTATTTCGTCGTCTCTTTTATTTGGAGGATATGTGTCGCTTTTCAGTAAAGATTTTATCGTTCTTTAATATCGAATTTACAGTTGAATTATATACTGTTTTGCCGTACTAGAGTCAATGGATTTATTTACTTTGCATTTTAGTTCTATGCAATATTGGATAGGATTATTTTTGTGTCACTCCTAAAAAAAAAGGGTAAAGTCGATTAGTCTCTTTTGTTTGGTAGTCGAACATCGTGCGATAGTGTTGTCCTTTTGCAGTCGTCTCTCCGTTGAGATGTATTGGAGTAATGTGACTTATTTGTGTACGTCCTCTTCTCAATGCAACCAAAAGGACAGTTCGAAAGAAATAGTTCTAATTTTGGTGAAACTTTCAAGTTTGATTTTCTAAGTCTTTCATGAACTCGTGAAAACAACTTTATACGGAGGTGCACCGTGTCCCACTTTGCCTTCTCTAGGGTGAGTTTGACCTACGTTTTAAGGAGGGGTGGAGTGGGTGTCTCGCGAGTCCCGGGAAGTTTGTAGAGACCCGAGTCCAAGGAGTATACGTGTCGTTCGAATGGTGGGTGATAAGTTTTTTCATTTCTTCGTGCAAACTATTGGACGCACGTTCTTGAAAAACTAGAAATTTCGTGGCAAGTTAGACTCCCGAAGGGACTACCGAGTCTGTCATTTCGTAGACGGACGTCACACCCTCTGAACTCAAGCTGGGGACCCAGTCCTTCTAGGGGACCTCTTCCTTTACCGTTGGGTGAGGTCATAAGAACGGACCTCTTAGGGTACCTGCCTCTTCGGACCGTCCAATGTCAGGTACCCCGGTGTTTCTCAGCCTGTACTGACTCACTGAAGCGAAAGTTAGACTCTTGGCAAAGTCTATGGATGAAGACGACACTGAAAGACAAAGGTCTCGATTGAAGTACTTATTGTTTAGACGATAGTGTGACACCAGACTTTTACAAGTCACCGAAGGATAACACACGGTTAATCACATTACATGTTCAAGGAGATTTTAGATGGGGAAAGGGATCTTCGGAAGGAACATCGTTGGAGGTAAAGGAGAGAGGGACAGTGTCAGAGAGTCGTCGGTGTGTATAACGAGTCTCCCGAGTTTCCCCGCTGTTAAAAGAAGGGACCACCGAGTCTGGTATTTCTTAGACTCACGTTACGTCCTCTGGTTACAAGTTAGGGACCTAACCTTTCTAGGGAATCTTTTCCCTTACCGTTGGGTGAGGTCATAAGAACAGACCCTTTAGGGTACCTGTCTCCTCGGATCTCCCGATGTCAGGTACCCCAACCTTTCTCAGTCTGTATTGACTCGCTGACTGTTAAAGTGAAAGAAAGGGAATCGGAAACGGTCCCGACGAGAAAGAAAGACCTTACAGGAAAACGGTGTAGAGACAGTCCGTTTGAGGTTGAATACGAAGTTGTGGGTCGAGTACAGTGAAGAAGGTACTTCGGGAGAGGAAGAGGGATAAAGGGTAGGGGGTACGAGGGGTTCCGTACACTTACTTAGAGATGATGGAATTTATGTATATACTTTCAATACTTATATATAGACATAGTCTCTGTTGATCCGATCGTCGAGAAATCTTTTTAGAAGCACAGAAACGGTATACGCTAGAACTTTTTTTAAACTTTTTAATTTTAGAATAGTTCACTAGTGTCCTATTTGCAAAATCTTGAAAGTTAGTAGTTTGATAAGAAACGTTCTTATAAGAAAGTTGTTTATTTTTGTAAATGACCTGTTTTCACATTAAATGTGTCAGAGACCTCCAGAAGAAGGACGTGCTTTTGGTATCTCAAGTCTTTCCCGTCCTTATATGTATAGTTATTCGTGACAAACACTTACGGATCTCTGTCTTAAAGCTACCTACACAAACAAACGAACAACTGTGCTGTGTGTGTAGCGTGTCATTCATTGTAGAGAGACCGAGGATGTGGGACCTCACGGTGGACGAGACCGATCCGAAGACGGACCTATTAATTTTACTTTCACACGTAATCGTCTATAATTTTTACGTTTAAAAGTGTCATAAGGTCAGTCGTCTCATCGTCTATCGTAAGAGAAGTATTAGATCACCAACAACAAAACGTCGTCTTTCTCAGGGAGATTTCAAGGTTACCTTTGAGTCTCTCCAATACACTTGACGGGTTCCAGTGTGTCGACGTGCGACCGTTACGGTCCTGAGTGTGTCTCCTGAAGACTAAACTTCGGTGACGAGGAAATATGTTGTGACGGAGGACACTATCATTCGTAAGACAAGCCCCGTTTAAGTGTCTTCTTTGCACTAAAGGTTTTTTTTCTTCTACATCAGGATAATCTGGTATACCAACCGGAAGTTTACAGAGACAGTAGTTTAACACCAGGGAACTTAAAATATTTGTAAGTTTTCTTATTGTCGTGTGTCCTCGATTTGTTGAATAACAGTAGATCGACGAATCTTTTGTCACAAATTTTCTCTCGACAGGAGTAATGTTCCTTGATGTTTCCCGACTCCCGACCGACTCTGTCCGAAAGGTACTCCTCGAGTAGATAGTGACGGGTGATTCCCAAGATCGAGTCGACTTTTCCTTCGTACACAGACCCCTATCCCTCGAATAAAAAACGAGGTCTCTGAGTTTTCCTTAGGTTCTCCGATTCTGAATTTTTGAACGGATCAGGACGTGAATGAGTCCGTTGAGTCCGACTCACCCGTTCCTCTCACCAGCACAGACGCATCTGAACGGTCTCTGAGGTGTTGGATGACTGTGTGTTTCAAGAGAGGTCTTTGTTCCCGGTACCCGACCTTCGACCCCCTGGAACAGGGGTCTTCAAATCTTTAATTTACCGTTTTCACCCCAAGTTTAGAAGATTTCTCTCAATCCGAACTTTAGTTAAAGTTCCAAACTTTTAACTTAAATTACAATTTCTTACTGTAGTGAGCTCATACTGACACAGAGGTTGATCTGAACGTTTTGGTAACCTAGTTAAGTGTGGTTCTATTTACGACTTTCTTATATTTTTCATTTACTTTTTCACTTTGTTGTTTACTTGATCTTCTTTTATATCCCTTTTATACCCTATATTCTGGAAGGATTCGTAATTTCATTTCCTTTTTATTATTTACCTTTTTCAATTAATCTTATTTATTTTTTATTTTCTTTGACTAAAAATTTTGATTTCCCGTTAAAATTTTGTATAAACTTACATACCACTTCCCGATTATGGGGAGTAGAGAATTCTTAGGAACCTCAATCGTTCTCTTTCTTGTAAAGATATCTCCTTTTCATCCTTTTTTTGGTATTAAGGGTTTTCTATCAGTTTAAGAAGTGAAAGTAGTTATAAGTTTGTTTACACTTAATCTCAAATTTTATAGTAAAAAGTGGTTGACTTACCAACTCCTCAAAATATTCTAATATAGGTCGCGAACGTTTTATACTGGTTTTGTCTGACGACCACTTTCTGTGGTTTCGTATGCCGTTAAGCATGATTTTCACTAAAAAAAAATTACCCACGTGTGAAATGGGGTCGTTAAAGTTCAGATCCTTAAAGAGGGTCCCATCATCTCTTCACACGTTTTTAAATTATGACAAGTAGTGTTGAAATACATCTTAGTACTTTTCGACCTTTATCGGATTTATAGTTTTCAGGAACGATCTCCTTAATAACATGTAAGTATTCTTTGAGACGGTGGTACTTTTGGTTACAACAACTCATGGTGCATTTCTGTGTTTTACTGTAAACGCTATGACGAACCTTCGTTCGTTGGTTTCATGAAGAGTTATGTCCTTAATTGTGTGTAAAATGAAAGAAGAACCACGAAAAGATAAAGGGTCAAAAGATGTTCCTCGTACATTCTCAAAATTAATAAATAAGTTTAACACAAAAGTTTCGTAATGTGCCTCAGTAAGGTTAATAAACGAAATAAATGTGGGGTGATAAACGAGACTGGTAATTTTTTTGTTTTTGTTTTTGTTTTGAAATGGACCTCATAAAGCTTTTATCCTGAGAACCGTTACCTAAGGTTGTAATAATTTTAATTTTTGTCACGTTCTTAGACGTCATTGATAAACTTCTTTAAAATATAGGTTCTGGTTAACAAATTGGAGGATACGAAGAATTATTTGAACTGTTGTCCAGTGTAGACATACAAGTGTTTAGAGGTTTGTCGGAAATAAAGTTATGATACCTAATGTCTTTAATTATTTTCGTCTATAAAAGTCCGTTCACACACTAAGAATTCTTTTTCGATTACAATAATTCCCTGAAGGGTCCACCGTGTGAATTTCTTAGGAGGTCGGTTACGTCCTCTGAGTTCTCAAACTAGGGACCCAGTCCTTCTAGGGAACTTCATCCTTTGTCATTGGGTGAGATCATAAGAACGGACCTTTTAAGGTACTTGTCTCCTCGGTCCACCCGACGTCGGGTACTCCACCGTTTCTCTGTCCTGACTCGTGCGTCCAAACGTGTGTCTATCTCTGGTATCCTACAAGAATTTAAGCTTGTTAGTTTGACCACTTACTCTTAAGTTAATTTTCTTTAATTACTTTGTAAATTGTCATGTCTAGAAACCACCGATCCTGTTTGGGAGCGAGTAAACAGACAAATGTTCTTAATTAGTGTAAGGTTTTTACGATGTCATATCTGAATGATGAGTTTTACACCAGGAGACTGACCCCGTGACCACTGTGACCCTTGGAAACCCCTTACGACTTAGAGTCTGAGGTGGGGGGTGGATGATGGGGACTTAGATTGTCAACTTGTTTAAGGACCCACTAAACTTACGTGTAAATTCAAACTCTTCTCGAACATATCTCTTCGACTTTCGATTTTACAATTTTCAGTTTCGGTTTATTTTCTGAGATCCGATTCACTTTATAGAGATTTATTATGGTGTTTTCCTGAAAATCACATGTGGGTTTCGATGGACCGGTAGATACTTGATGTCTCAAAGAGGTCAAACCAACATGTAGTCTTAACGTACCCCGAAATTTGTTTATGTCTACGGATCCGGGATGGGGACTGGTTTACTTACTTTTAGTCATAAAAGGTTTCAAGAGGTCCAATAAGATAATACATCGGTCTAAACTCTTCGGGGCTCGAGGACCGTATTTGTCCTAGAATTGGTTCCTCTAGTAATTGGATTAGTGTCGGTCCGTCTAGATTAGGGACGAAGATGAGAGGGGGAAATCGAAGGGTCTCTGAGGACAAATAGTGAAATGTAAATAAGATTCAGGAAGAGACGGGGAGGGTTATCTTAGGTCAGGGGAGGGACGTGGGTCCCGTCCCTGTCACAGTAATCAATATGATGGAGGTCGTGGGTCACGTATTGACCTCGAAGTACTTGTAAACAACTTCCTTACTTGAACTTATCTACCTTTTCTACTGTCTCCTGCCGACGGTTCGGTGTACCCTTCCTCCTGCCCGTAGACTTTCGTTATCCTTTTGTGTACAAAAGACTAGGAAATTCAGAGTGCCTATACTTCGAAGGTACTTTGCATTCGGACACCCCTTCTGAATGAGACTTTGTGTTTTGAGTGGATAGTAAGGTTGGTCCACCGGTCCTTTTTAGACCACTTTCCGTTGATACAAAACTTTGTCGTTTAAGTAATATAGTACTTTCTTTGCTTTGTGTTTTCGTCCTCGGGTGGCTTATTGGTTGCATAAAAGGTCATCCAGGAGGGGTAGGTTCGATCCCTTGTGTGGATTGTCACACGGGTGTAGGTGTGAAAGCTACGGTCTCGAGTCCAGTGTTCGTCTCACCGTGGTGAGATTGACAAAATTGTCTGTGACCGTGCCCTGGACGTGTGGAGAGGGTCATTCCTTGTCCTCTCGTTCTGTACTCTTCCAGACTCATTTCGGAGTAGGTTTACGTAAACTTTTCAAGTGGTGGTTCGAAGTTTGAGTTCTCTGAACTTTAGAATAGTGATGTACCATCGACGTCTATAGGAAGCCGGCCCATATTTCTCGGTATTTTTCTGTCTCCAACACCTACGATTGTTTGTAAAGAAGGAGGGAGGGAAAGTAAAGACCCTTGGAGAAGTAGAGTGTCGTCCCGATCTTCTTGTATTGGTGTTTGTAAAGTCTGAGGCATTCCGGGACCTAGAGGCGACCCGTTCGTTTGTTCTTGTCGGAAGATTCGACTCTTTTCGTACTCGTTCCTTTTATTATGGTGGAGTTAGGACAGTAGACGATTTCTTTTGATTTCTGTGGCGCAGTAAACCAAAAGCATAAATACTTCGAAAGGCCTTACGACAAGAGGTAAAAGTGGAGACCCAGGATGAGTCGACGATCAATCTCTCGTCAAAGATACCTCTACACATATTCTCTGTCCATGTACNACCCCCCCGCCCCCCCCATACAAAAGTCGTCCCTGGTTGAGCTTGAGGTGTGCCAAGTTTGTCCGTAGTATGTACCTCCAATACAGTTGTAGGAGGAGACCCGTCCAGAAGGTGTGGTCTTGAGGAACGAGATGGACGATTCTCCGCTAGTGTGGTGTTAGGGGTCCGGTCGGGTCGTTCTGTCCTCTCCGTGCGCACGGAAGGGGAGGACTCAGTCAGGGCGGAACCGAAGGGACGATTAGCAGTGAAAGACAAAAGAAGGGGTGACACCATTTTTATTGAAGGAGAACTTCACAGATTTAGACGCACACTAAATCGTGTGTAAAAAACCGTGTAGCGACCAACGTAAAACTGTGATTTCGTCTTACTTCAACGTTTTTTTTAGACGTTAGTGCAAAGACTCTTTTGAGGTTGGTCTACTCACTCAAGGGAACGAAAGTCCTTATAACGTTTTTATGAAAGTCCCTTCTACTACGCAAGATTCGTGGTGTAATCAAGGAAGACAGGAGACGAAGAATGTCTGAGTCGTTTCAGAGTCCCCACCTCCTTTCGTCCCGTCCTCCGTGCACGATAACCGACACTTGACCCTCACCGAACGACCGACACGAAGAAAATCACACCTCTTCCCATAGAGTCACCCGTCTGGTAGGTTGTGTTTACACCGTGGTTCTTGAGTCGTTCTGAACATAAATTCTGGACTCTGTCTCGAGGCCTCTCCACATGGAGGGGAGGGCGTCGAGGTGAGTGGTCGGACATTGATGACCGTCCCCACCCACATCGTGTCAGTAAAGTTTTCTTTTGGCAACTCTTCTCTCAGGGAAGACAATCATTGAGGAGAGGTGTTTCACTTTCACACTCGGTGAGTCAACACAGGTTGAGAAATACTGGAGTATCTGATATCGGGCGGTCCGAGGAGACAGGTACCCTAAAGGGTCCGTTCTTATGACCTCACTCAACGGTAAGGGACGAGGTCCCCTAGAAGGACTGGGTCCCTAGCTTGGACGTAGATGGACGTCGAGGACGTGACGACCGGTTAGGAACTGGTGACTCGGTGACCCTTCGAGGTCCACCTTGGAATCTGTCATGGAGTAAGTCAGTAAGATTTCCTTTTACTCCATGGTAGTAGACCTTTCGAGGTCTTGATAGAGGTAAAAAGGAAAGGACCGGTGACCATGTATAAGGGTCTGTCTGGTAGTTCTGGTGTACCTTTGTGACGACGATTTCTCCCAGGATCCTTTCTTTTTGTTGACTTCTAGTGTCTGGATTAATTTTAGAAGTAAAACCTCCACTTCTTTACATTTGAATCCTCCAAGTGCACTGAGTTGTCATGACTGGTGACTTGAAAAACCTCTGAGGGAGGTCTGGGTCTAGGGGACAGGAAAGGTCGTTGGGTGGACCGGGACGGACTGACAACGTGAATGGGTCACTCTTCCGTAAACACAGTTTGTCAGATGCACAGTTTCCTTCAAGACACGGTCTCAACGTTCCGGTACCAAAGGGAACTGTTTTAAAAAAAGGTAATTCATTACATTTTAGGGTGAACGAAAGTCGAAGAGGTCCCTAACCCACTGGTCGGTGGGACCTCTCGTTACCGGGACCACCAAAACCGAACGGGGTCGTGGGTGGTCTCCGACCTGTCCAGTTCCGTTGTACTTCTTCGTCTCTTACCTTTTAACTTCGTTCGAGTGGTCGGAAAACTGTTTCTGTACTGGGCGATGAAACCAAGTGACAAGGGCGGGACTGGAGGTTACCTTCCCTTCACTCTGGGTCTTTGTTTAGGTACCGATCTGATGACCCTCATCATCAGGGTAGCGTTCCCCCTCTCCGAGATCGTCGTCGGGGTCACATACGGACCGAGACACTAGTAAACTTCCTCATCTGACTACACCTAGTGTCAGGTCAGGATCTGGTCGACCGCTAGGGTCTCTCCCTCGACACGGTATGAGGAAGAGAATGTTGCTACAAGTAAAACACTTACGTTCCACACACGGACCCCACCCCTTCTTGCACCTATTTAAGTTTTGTCTCTTTTCGTCCGACCCGTTTCTGACGGAAAAAGTCTACCAAAGGTCCTTCGTCTTCTCTCCGATTCTTCGTCTTTCTAAACACACACATATCAATTGTCCTGTTTACTGACCTCTTATAGTCGACGACTACTCGGGAGTAGGCAAACTTCCACTCCCACTGTTCGGTGTTTTTATGACGAAGTCATTAAAGTGTGAAGAACCCATCTTACCAAGTAAGTTTATCTTCGTTTGGTACTTACTTAGACGTATAAGGTGACCATACACACACACACGGTTTTCTTTTCCCCTAGACTCTCTTCGTTTCTTATTCCACTCTTTTAACCGTAAACAACTTTAGTTTACGGTCCGGAACTCTATCTGTTCATGAAATATTTTACAACACAAATCAGTGGGTCAGTGTAGGTTGAGAGACGTTAGGGTACCTGACATCGGGCGGTCACAGGAGACGGGTACCCCTAAGAGGTCTGTTCTTATGACCTCACCCAACGGTACAGGAGGAGGTCCTCTAGAAGGGTTGGGTCCAGAGGAAGTGACGTCCGCCTAAGACATGGTAGACTCAGTGGTCTCATTAGGGTAGTATACCCCAAAGGGACCACCAAGTCACCATTTCTTAGACGGAAGGTCGCGTCCTCTACGTCCAAGTTAAGGACCCAGTCCTTCTAGGGGACCTCTTTCTTTACCGTTGGGTGAGGTTATAAGAACGGACCTTCTAGGGTACCTGTCTCTTCGGTCAGACCGATATATCAGGTGTCCCGGTGTTTTCTCAACCTATCTTGAATCACTGATTTGTTGTCTGTTGTACCTAATTTGTGGAGTCCAAAAGTCTTCTATTTTCGGAACGGGTGCAAGGTCGATTCTTCACCTTTGTGTTAGTAAGTATGGGTCTAGGGACGAGATTTCGAACATGAAAAAGATCATAGACTACGAAGGCTGGGTGTATTTCGAAAGTCACTTATAGACGACTTACTGACTTGTTTCTTCAAATATACAAAGTCTTATGAAAGTAAAATAAAAGTGTTCTGACACTTTCAGTATGAGTGACTTGATCTTTTTTTTTTAGTTACTACAAAGGTCTTTACGTAATGTCAAATTACTTTCACCAATAAATTTAGTAGATAGTGACTTACTTTAGTCTTAATGAATTAGTTCCGGTATTGAATTCCAATAAAGGTACAGAAAGTCATTTGTTCCAGTTACCCAAATACGTGACTCGGAATTAAAATATTAGATAATAAGACGGTAAGATCCAATTTTAGGTAAGTCAGCGATAAAGTTTTTGGTGTAGTAGAATACCAGAGTAGAGGAATATCAGTACGAACTTTACATGGTCGATTAAATTATGTTTAACGACGAATTCCTTCTGTAACTGGATCTCGTTCTCTGTTTGACGATAAAACGTTTAAGGGTTTTGTTGACCAAATCCCAAGTCCTTTTACTGTTCTTTGTTCTTCAAACGTAAGATCATACGTGAGTTTAGAGACCTAACTGGAGTCCGTAAGAATTAATGTTCCTTTCGAGATAGTCACGTTAAGATTTAGGGTTGTCCATTCTCCGTCTGTTGTAATGTCTTCCTTTGCAAATATCTTAACATACAGCGTCACCAAAATTGTAGAAACCTCGTATACGAAGTTTGTCGGTCTTTCTCTACCTAACCTCTTAGTTGGCAACCGATCTCAGAAAGGACCTTGGGGAGGAGTGTAAGAGACGAATTTTATCCCTGTTTTGTTTCGTCTTGACTTCGGGATCATTTCTTGTCAGACGAATCGTTTATAAAACTTAGTTGTCTATGAAGGATGTCCAAGTACACCTTGTGGGTCCTCTCCACAGTGTCATCTCTACCTTTCATAACTCGTTCGAAGGAGGAAAGTTCCGCGAACGGATGTTTAATACTGTTATATGTCATCTCACAGTTTTGAAGTTTTCACTAATACTTTATTCATGATTCCTCAAGTCTCTCGTAGGAACCTTAACCTCGAAGGAATCGGTAGTCGTTTCCCCGTTATCATCTTCGGTTCCGTCCATCCACCCACCATTCTGTTCTTTCTACTCGGTCACCGACAGAAACCCTTTAATATCTGTTAACGATATGTTGGACTCTATCTGCCTCTTCACGTCGTATGGGACCTGTGATTTGACGATAGACCGAGGGCCTATTAAAAATCATATTCTTGTAATGTTTGATAAGTTTAACTTAGAGAATAGTCCGTCGTACCTTAACTGCCATGAAAAAAAAAAAAAACTGACATGAATAAAATTTCGAAGAATAAAACTATTATATATTATAATTTTGGATGATTTTTAAAGATTGTGAAACTTCCTTTGTAAAGAAGGATTTTAGGATTCAAAAAAAAATGTTTTCAATTTAAAGATTAAATAAAATGATAAAATGATTTCCTGATATATAAACAGGACATATAATATGGTGTTACACTTAATTTTCCTTAACGTATACTTAGGATTAAAACATTCTTACGAGATCTAAAGGAGTCATCGGAGTATCGTGTGTCATATTCCTTGTCTTACATGTGTTTACAAAGGGGACGACTTGGGTAACCGAGGTAAGATCTTAAGAGTGTGGTAGCATGAGATTAGACGAGTTCTGACCGTTCTGAGTATGAGGTTTATATTCGGTGTTATTAGAAACACTGTGGACATTTCATCGACAATGGATAAATACTTAAAAGTGTGTCATGATGAGTACATTTCCCAAATGATAAGTTTCAGTAGGAAAATTCCTCCGGAAACACAAGTTAGTGATCTTTAAATAAATCCAAAATGAAACATGGGTCTGTGACATGAATTTTGAGTTTTGTTTTTTCGGTGAAGTCCATTTTTTTACCCGTTTCTCACACTTATCTGTAAAAAGGTTCCTTCTATATGTATACCGGTTTTTCGTGTCCTTTTCTACAGGTTGTAGTGATTAGTAATCCTTCTATGGTTTTTTTTTTTTTTCTCGGTGTTATTCTATGGTGAAGTATGGGTAAGTCAAGTCAGTCAAGTCAGCGAGTCAGCACAGGTTGAGAAACACTGGGGTACTTAGCGTCGCGCGGTCCGGAGGGACAGGTAGTGGTAGAGGGTCTCAAGTGAGTCTGAGTGCAGGTAACTCAGGCACTATGGTAGGTCGGTAGAGTAGGAGCCAACAGGGGAAGAGGAGGACGGGGGTTAGGGAGGGTCGTAGTCTCAGAAAAGACTACTCAGTTGAGAAGCGTACTCCACCGGTTTCATGACCTGGAAGTCGAAATCGTAGTAAGGAAGGTTTCTTTAGGGTCCCGACTAGAGGAAGTCTTACCTGACCAACCTAGAGGAACGTCGGGTTCCCTGAGAGTTCTGAGAAGAGGTTGCGATGTCGAGTTTTCGTAGTTAAGAAGTCGCGAGTCAGAAGAAGTGTCAGGTTGAGAGTCTAGGTATGTACTGGTGTCCTTTTTGGTATCGGAACTGATCTGCCTGGAATCAACCGTTTCATTACAGAGACGAAAACTTTTACGATAGATCAAACCAGTATTGAAAAGAAGGTTCCTTATTCGTAGAAAATTAAAGTGTCGACGTCAGTGGTTGACGTCACTAAAACCTCGGGTTTTTTTATTTCAGACTGTGACAAAGGTGACAAAGGGGTAGATAAAGGGTACCTCACTACCCTGGCCTACTTACAACTCGAAATTCGGTTGAAAAAGGTGAGAGGAGAAAGTGAAAGTAGTTCGCGAAAAATCGAGGAGAAGTGAAAGACGGTATTCCCACCACAGTAGACGTATAGACTCCACTAACCATAAAGAGGGCCGTTAGAACTAAGGTCGAACACAAAGAAGGTTAGGTCACAAAGAATACTACATGAGACGTATATTCAATTTATTCGTCCCACTGTTATATGTCGGAACTGTATGAGGAAAAGGATTATCCTTGGTCAGTATGGGTAATCCTACAGATATTAGTTTTATTACCTTTTATTTTTCACAACCATTACGACATCTCTTTGACCTTCAGTATTTGTTACTCCATATGTTACCCCATATGTTACCACGTCGGTGACACCATTTGTCAAACGGTCAAGGAGTTATTTAATTTATATCTTAATAGAATACTGGATCGTTAAGTGAAAGACGGTATTCATTTCTTGGAGAACTACTTTCCCTTTCTCCTCTCACTTTTTCAAACGAATTTTGAGTTGTAAGTCTTTTGATTCTAGTACCGTAGGCTAGGGTAGTGAAGTACCGTTTATCTACCTCTTTGTTGTCCTTATCACTCTCTGAAATAAAAACCCCCCGAGGTTTTAGTGACATCTACCACTGACGTCGGTACTTTAATTTTCTACGAACGAGGAACCTTCTTTTCGATACTGGTTGAATCTGTCGTATAATTTTTCGTCTCTGTACTGAAACGGTTGTTTCCAGGTAGATCAGTTTCGAACCAAAAAGATGATCGGTATATACTTACAATCCCAACCTAATATTTCTTTCGACTCACGGCTTCTTATCTACGAAAACTTCACACCACAATCTCTTCTGAGGACTCTGAGGGAACCTGACGTTTCTCTAGTTTGGTCAGTTAACATTTCCTTTAGTCAGGACTTATAAGTAACCTTCCTGACTACGACTTCGACTTTGAGGTTATGAAACCGGTAGACTACGTTTCTTGACCTTTTCTGGAACTACGACCCTTTCTAACTTCCACCCTCCTCTTCCCCTACTGTCTCCTACTCTACCAACCTACCGTAGTAGTTGAGCTACCTGTACTTAAACTCATTCGAGACCCTCAACCACTACCTGTCCCTTCGGACCACACGACGTCAGGTACCCCAACGTTTCTCAGTCTGTGTTGACTCGTTGACTTGACTTGATTTGACTATATGAATTTTCTTATCTTTTATCTACAAATATGTTTTTGAATATGTGTTTTCAAGTGTCGTCGGAATACGTGTTATGGGCTTTCTTTTTTGACTTTACAACTCTTTATCTACTCACCTATTTGTTTTACACCATATAGGTATGTTACCTTATAATAAGTCAGTATTTTTACTTATTCATAACTATGTACGATGTTATACTTACTTGGAACTGTCGTTGTAAAATTCATTTTCTTCGGTTAATGTTTTCTGGTGTATAATATACTAAAGTAAAGATACTTTACAGATTTTCTCCGTTTAGATATTTCTGACTTTTATCTAATCAAGGATTCCCGAACTCCTTTGCCTCCTTATCACTCCACTTTCCAAGCAGATCAGTTCCGATACCAAAAAGGTCACCAGTACATACCTAGACTCTCAACCTGACACTACTTTCGACTCGCGGCTTCTTAACTACGAAAACTCTACACCACAACCTCTTCTGAGAACTCTCAGGGAACCTGACGTTCCTCTAGGTTGGTCAGGTAAGACTTCCTCTAGTCGGGACCCTAAAGAAACCTTCCTTACTACGATTTCGACTTTGAGGTCATGAAACCGGTGGAGTACGCTTCTCAACTGAGTAACCTTTTCTGAGACTACGACCCTCCCTAACCCCCGTCCTCCTCTTCCCCTACTGGCTCCTACTCTACCGACCTAACGTAGTACCTGAGTTACCTGTACTCAGACTCACTTGAGACCCTCCGGACCGCACGACGCTAAGTACCCCAGCGTTTCTCAGCCTGTGCTGACTCGCTGACTTGACTTGACTTGACTTGACTTAATTTCGTTTACTCCTAAAAAAAAAAAAAAACCACTACGTTTACAAAATCTTCACTGAGATCGTTACCAAAGTGAATTGATTCTTATAAGATTTTTGTTAATTTTCGATAATGTAAAATTCATTCACTTAATTTTTAGTTATCGTATATGATTTCACACGAAGTAAACCTTTAAAGAACGTGTTATCAACAATGTAACAAAACTGAAGACGTTGTTCTTAAACCACTTTAAGGTCACAAAAGAGGGGTAAAGACTATTTATTTTCCCAAATATATATAGTGACAAACGAATTCCAACAAAGACATTATTTTTATTTATATCCATTCTGTTTTGAATAAACACCAGTTCTGAATTGAAGAAAGATTTTTTATTTTTTTGTCGTTCACGGTTCAAGATTAGTAAGATCATCGATGTCAAACAGTCTATTCTACGGAAAAGTGACAGGTAGCGACTGGACAAGTTACGTCGACGTCCCTTTCGATGTCAAAGACGAGGACGGCAAAAGGAGATCCCTTCATTTTCTATGACAAAGAAACCCCTGAGTTTTTAGAACTCGTGAAAGTAAGATCAAAGAGTTTATGTTTTGGTTGATCACAAAATTTGAACCTAGTCACTGTCCCTTAAACTTCTTTCTGTCATAGGTCTATTATGTATAAATAGACATCAAATTTTGTTGAGTATGACTCTACTCAGATGTAATTTTTATCAAATGTTCTGTCTTACGAAAAGTGATAAGTACGACACACAAATGTCTTGTCAGACGGTATCGACTTAAGGTAAAAGATAGAAGGAGATTTTGTCACGATGACACAGGGGTTGGTTGGGATATTCTATTTGAACGTCGATACTTGTTCTTACAGTAAAAGAAAAATACAGTTGTCAAAGATAACTATTGTAGTATAAAATACGTAAGTGAAGGATCTAATGACAGACCCCCGACCCCATAATATAAATTTGATATATACTACACGTCTTCCTTTGAATTAAACTGAAAATTCCAAATCTCTTTGATAAAACGTTGTTCAAACCTGAAGTTAAAAGTGTAAAAGGAAATTTAAGTAAATTTGAATCTATGAAAGTTCAGTTATTTCAATGTAGAAACTGAGTTTTAAAGGTGTGAGTATACATTAGATGTATAATTCTGACCCTTAAGACTTTTGGTCTCATCATATAGAGGCAAATTTTATCACATTCAATTGTTACCTTTCCTTTCGGATAGTTGAACTCTAGTTAGGTTGTCTAAATCAAGGGTATCTAAATCAAGGGTATTTCCGATTTAGTGTATAGGTTCAGAACTACTATTTAGTAGTCTCAAACGGCCAACATGCCCTAGTCATCATTCGGTAGACCGAATAAGTCAAATGTAGATACATTGCTCACAATAAGGTTCAAAAACTATAAAGGTGTCGAGTATTCATTACTCAGATGACCGTCTCCGACGTAGTATTAGATTAAAGATACCCTCTAAAGTAAACTAAAACCAATCAAAAGATGTCGTTCAGTTTCAGACTTACGGTGAAGTTTTATTTACTTTATTAAAGTTACTTGACGTGTGTGGTACCAGAGGTTCAAATTCGTATCGTTAAACGAGATGACTGGGGTGACACACAAATACGAAAGGAAGGAGGTAAGTAAAGTTCCTCCATTTCTTTGTTCTGTTCTCAAAAGAGACATATTGAAAGGAGGGGGAGTGTGTGAAAGGAAAAATAAATATTTAGACGACGTCGTTTTTCGTAGAAATTTTTCTTGTCTGAAACGGGAAGGGGTTTGACGGATCCTTTTTTCTTCGACAAACTGGGGTCAAGGAAACTCTTCTTCTACGTAGAAATGGCTGAGGGGGAAAAAGGAGGTGTGATACGAAAGACCAACGGGGGGAAGTGGAGTAAGGTACGTAGAGGATTGGAGTCTCTCAGTTTTCGGTCGACCCCGACGTCGACAACCGACGAGAAGGAGAACGTTGTTACCCCGTGTACGTCGTTTCGTCTCCGTAAAAATTTTCAACTTCAAATTTTTACTTGGGTGCAGGTAGCGAAAATTTTATAAAATATTTAGCGAAGAGAGTGAGAGTAGTGAAGAGAAAGAGAGTTTATGTATCCCTTGAAGGGTTCTCGTTACAGACTGAGATCTTGTCACAAGTGCTTGACTCGGACCGTAGTCTTAATGGACCTTCTGAATGATTTTGTCTCAGACCCCAGGGTGCGGGTCTGAAACTAAGTCATCCAGACTCTACTCTGGACTCTTAGACACGAACATTGTTCACTGGTCCACTACGGCTACGACATCCAGGTCCCTGGTGTGTGACTCTTGATGACCGGAAGTTGTCCCGAAGAGTCCACCGTGTCACCATTTCTTAGACGGACGGTTACGTCCTCTACGCTCTCTGCACCAAGCTAGGGAACCAGCCCTTCTAGGCGATTTCAACCTTTGCCGTCGGGTGAGGTCATAAGAACGCACCTTTTAAGGTTCCTGTCTCCTCGGACCGTCCGTTGTCAGGTACCGTAGAGTTTGTCGACCTGTGTCGACTCGTTGACTCGTACGTGTGTCTCGAATTTGTCTCTTTACTTCAGCGAGTCAACACAGGTTGAGAAACGTTGGGGCACCTGACATCGGGTGGTCCGAAGAACCAGGTACCCTAAAAGGTCCGTACTTATGACCTCACCCAACGGTAAAAGAAGAGGTCCCCTAGAAGGGCTGGTCCCTAACTTGGGTCCAGAGGGTGTAACATCCGTCTACGAAATGGCCGACTCGATGGTCCCTTCGGGTTTGTCTCTTACTTACGATTTCTTTCTCTCTCTCTTTAGTTTTTAAATTCTAAGGTCAAGTGGAGTGGAGTGGAGTTGACACCCTGAGACCCTCTCAAGTCAGCGGATCAAGTGCCCCTACTTATTGTCCTTCCACCTCAATTCTCGTCCGGGCGACGAACGTACCAAAGGGAAGAGACGACCGGGGAGTTCTATGAGTTTCATAGTTCTTTTCCTTTCACTTTAATGTCTTTATTTTTACTAGTAAAAAACTGGTCAGCCAAGAAATCGTGGGGTAGGCGTAGAACCGAGATAAAGGAAAAAGAGAATTTGACGAACATCACAATTACGTCACCCGTGAACTAAGTTGGTCTGCACCCAAGTTCAGAACGGAATGAATGAGACACAGGAAGTTGTTCAGTCACTTGAAGAAACGGGAGGAAAGAGGGTATAGTTTTTATCCCTATTGTCGACATGGATTAGATACTATAAAGACACGATTAAGTTAAAGTAAGACGTACACGTGACTGACCGTGTATATGTCATTTACAGCCGAAAACAGTATTTACCAGGATAAAGAAGGGACACTCTTATAAGTCACAAGTTACAATGTTTAGTGTGATGGACAAACTATGTTATTCATGTTCGTAGTGAAGGTCTACAAACAAATCATCGATGATATACAGTCTACACCCGAAGGGACCTCCGAGTGTCCAATTTCGTAGACGGACGTTACGTCCTCTGGACCCAAGCTAGGGAACAGTCCTTCTAGGGGACCTCTTCCTTTCCCGTTGGGTGAGGTCATAAGAACGGACCTCTTAGGGTACCTGTCTCCTCGGACCACCCGATGTCAGGTGTCCCAGTGTTTCTCAGCCTGTGCTGACTCGCTGAAGTGAAGTGGATACACAGTCTACGTTATATAATATCTTCATATAATTTTTATTACGACAGTTCTTTTTATAACGATTTTTATTATAAAAAACCTTTTAAAACTGAAATATACTTGAATACAAATTCTTTTTATGAACGGAGGTTTTAACCGATGGATCCTTTTAACTCTCCTACACAAATGATTGGTGTTAAAACAAAAGTGTCTGTGATTTTATCATTTTACCTCCTTTGTTCCCCTCGTATTAAGACGTCTATGGAACCGGAATATAATAATTCCCATATAAAATCTGGGAGAATTTCTGGTGTTCGGGTGAAAAGGACTTTTAGTAATACAAATGTATTGTTTTGTTGTCCCTTGTTTAAACCGGTTCCCAATAGAATAAAAGTCAAGTGTTACTACAGTAAAAGTTGGGTAATGTAGTCAGTCTTTAAGTTACTACTCAATCATTATCCTCGTTATAAGGTAGGAAGTCAAGAAAGACCAAGGGACTCACTTACGAACACTTAAGTGGGAAAGTGGTTGGCTCGGGGGTTTAAATAGTCCGAAGTAAAGGACCTCATGTATTACTTTCGTATATTTTGACACCTATGGTGTGTATTACTGACTTAAAAGTTCGTCAATTATCCCATCTATGACGCCAAGGAACTAAAATCGGAGTGATGTGCGGAAACTAGGAAGGAGGAGGGTTTAAAGGGGTGGGGTTCTTCCCATAGTCGTACTATAAAATTCTCGACCCACCTACACAATGTCCGTCAGACCAGGTCCGGCCTTAAAATGGACATCTTTTACGGGACGGGTTTCGGTTCACGAGGCTTCCTGTAGTGTCCACAGAAGGAAGGGAGAGGTGACATGAGAGGGATGTAGCCACCGGAGACATAAAACGAACTTTTCTTGGGGTTGTTTCTTAAGGAATAGTCAAGTACCTCTTTCTGGGGATTCGAAGAGTTAGTGAAGGGAGGGATACGGTCAATAATATCGTCGGTGACAACCATTATTATCGTTGGACACACCATCATCGTCCTTAGACTCTCGGTTACCCCGACACTCTGAAGGTTTGTGTCTTGAGGGTCTCTTTTCTCAACTGAGATCGTTTTCGTGTATGATGGGGGTTTGGGGTATCCTTTGGTCTACGACTCCTAATAAGAAACCTTTAGGTGAACCCGTTATAAAAGGAGATTAAAAGAGATTTCGTAGAATGTTTTGGCATCAAGGAGGTTTCAAAGATGACTTACTCTTCACATTGAAAATTTTAGACTCGAAGAGATGTGTCCTTTTGTTTTGTAACAAAATAGACGTACATGTAAAGTTTTACGAGATTGTAGACAGTGAAACGACTTCACCAAAAGAAGGAAGCTTTTGCTAGATGATAGATCTGGACACCGAAGACGCTGCTTCCCTAAAAACACCCACTCCAACCGTCGGAGGTCGTCGGCCTCAGCAAACCGAGCACCAAGGTCGCGAGGCCCCCGAAGACAAACGCGCGACCGAGCCCAGTGCGTCTACGGCCTTCAAGGGGCCCCCGAAATCAAATAGGCGAACCTGCAAACGCTACTGGACCCGGTCGAGTCGGAGAGGAGAAGGTGAGGGTGGAGCGTGGTAACTCTGGACGAGACTGGTGCCTGAACACTCTCCCCTCGTAGGAGGGAATCGGTCCGCGCGAGGCCCCTGGACCCCATGCGTGCGACCCGGGACCGTGGGGGAGAGGGGCGCGTGACTGGTGGCTCGGCGTCCAGTGTAGGAGAGAGACCTCGGCGAGAAAAGGGTTCTAGGAAGGGGAGTGGAGAGGTTTTTGTATCCGTCGGAACGAGGATAATTTGGTCCGTGTTGGAGGGGGTTTTCAAGTCTGAACCCTGTGCGTCGCGATACCTAGCAAGTCAGCTTCGTCCAGCTAGGGACGATGCCTGTCGATCCACACGTCCCCCACGGGGTTCGTGTTTGGTCGAGTGCCTGTCGCGCCCTCGGGCGTTTGACGGGGACCCGGTGGGTCCGGTCCCCTGTCCTCCTCTAGAACGCTCTGTCTTAAGCGTTTTGCCCGGGGCCCCTCCATGATTAGGGTGGGGGCGCTGCGCCTCGCGACCTCCCCTGCCCTGACACCAGTGATTGTTACGGTACCCGGCCGGCAGCGACGGGGAGCGGAGAGGGGCGAGACGGTCCGGGCTTATGTGTGTGTGTGTGAGCATGTGTGAGTGATTGAGTGTGCGGTCGTGAGGTGGGGTCTGCCCCACCGGCTCCGTCCTCCCTTCCATACGCCGCGGGGCGGGACCCCATGGACGGGCCGTTTAGTTGGGGCGCCGCGGGGTGGGGGTGGGGCGGAGACGCGTCTGTCTGTCTGCCTGCGCGCTCTCCGTCGTCCGCGAGTCCCGGCGGCGTGCCTACGAGCGCCCGCAGGGTGGACCCCTCGGAGCTGCTCCGCCGCCGCTCCCGTCGTGGTCTCATAGGCCGCGCGAGCCGAGGGGGGAGGTGGGGGCGGGGCCGTGTTGAAGCGCGGCGGGAGCGAGGGCGGAAGGAAGGAATGGGTTTATGACGGCGTCCAGCTCGTCCTTCGCGCCCCCAGGGGGCGGCTCGACTATCTTCTCCCTCGGGTCCGTCTTCTGGTCGTCCCACCGGTACGTCTTTGGCATCAGGGCCTCCCTCTTCGCGTCCTTCCCGTCGTCCCTCTGGGCCGCGAAGGTCGACGGGTCCGGCCCTCCCCGCGGGGGGTCTCCCCGGGGTACCCCGGTCCCTAGGCGCGGCGGCGGCCCTACGACGACGACGACGACGACGACGACGACGACGACGACGAAGAAGTAGCGGCCGAGGCGGCGGCGCGTGTCGGACGGGCACGGTCCTTCTCCAGTGGGTAGGCGGACGGGTAGGCTCCTCCTCTCGGGACGGCCGGCCGACGTGTACCCGTCCCGGCGCGGCTCCCGTCGGGCCCAACCCCCGCCCCTCCCCCGGCTTCAACGGCCCGAGTCCTCTGAAAGGAGCCGTACCAGGGGCGGCGGCGCCGGGCTCGCCGGCTCCACGGGCAGGGGCCGAGCCGGCGCGACGGGCGCGGGCCGGGCGATCGCGGGGGCGCAGGGCGCGGGGCGTCGCGGAGCCCGAGCGAGCGCCGGCGGCCCCGAGCGGAGGTCGCGGTCGCACCTGGGGGGGCGGGGACCGAAACACCGACAGCCAGAGCCGCACAAAACAGGGCCGAGTCCGAGGAGATTTTTTTGACATCCCTCCTTGTCCTCCGCCTGTGGTAGAGGTGCGAGGTGGAGGAACTGTCCCCAAAAGGAGGAAGAGGAGGGGAAAGAGGGAGGCCGAGAGGCGACGCGAGAGAGGAGGGAGAAAGGGAGGGAGGGAGACGAGCCCAGAGGCCCAAAGAGAGCCCACAGTGCAATGACGGAGAGGGACCTCCCCCCCGCCGCTAATAAGCGTTGTACCTTCTTTCAAAGACCCACACACACACACAAAAAGGGGGAAGGAGGAAAGAGAGGTTAGACCGGAGCCAAGGACGCGGTGGTCGCTGGAGAACCCCCGGGGGCGACTGAAGGGAGAGGGTGTGTCAGTGACCGTCCTTCTCCGTGCTGAAGAAAATCATGCTACACACACACACACACACACACACACACACACACACACACACACACCGAAAAACCAGGAGCAGAAAAAAGAATAAATTCTTTGAACAGAGAGGGAGACATAGGGTTCGACGAATCATTTCCGCCTATTTTCCATGAACCCCTACCCGAGTTCGGAGACGACTCTACCATTTTATTGTTCGCCACCTATAATATTAATTTGTACGGGTATCCCGGTCCAAGCAGCGGGGTCGAGGTCGTTCCCTTTGTCTTCGTCAGAACGGAAGTGCGCCGTCGACGAGGAGATGCTGCCTCCCTGGTCTGCCCGTTCCGCCCACCCCTCACAAGGTCTCGCCTGAGCTCACCAAGGAGACCGTCTACAAGTCCCTTTCTCGGGACTGGATAAAGTAGCGACGGAGGGTCCAGAAGGGTACCCGAAGGGACCACCGAGTTTGTCATTCTTTTTTTAGACGGACGTTACGTCCTGCGGGCTGTAGCTAGGGACCCAGTCCTTCTAGGGGACCTCGTCCAGTACCGTTGGGTACGGTCATAAGAACGAACCTCTTAGGGTTCCTGTCTCCTCGGACCGCGCGGTGTCAGGTACCCCCAGTGTTTCTTAGCCTATGCTGACTCGCTGAGTCAAAGGGTACAGAAGGTTCCCTCCAAAGTCCTGTACTTTCTCGTGGAAGGGACAAGTTTTCGACGTAGTTTATATGTAGGCGACCCCTACCCCCTACCCCTCGCGTCCGCACACTACGAGCCTTTCAAGACGAAAGTAGTCGGTGGGTAATCCATTCTTCCTAACTGACGATCTACATCTTCGGCACGGTGGACTCCGAAGTCACTGACCGGGATCCAGTGCGTCGATGGTCCTCAGTCTGACCCTCGCCGTAAGTTTAGACAGACTGTGAGTTCGGGTCCCATTATTTGTGACGCTCCATGATAGAGGTTCGGTCCCGCGAAAAGGATTATTAAACGGGTCACTAACCTCCTATCCTCTATTGTGTAAATCGGGTCCAGTGGAACCCTTTACCTTTCCTTTTGAAGGCCAAAGAACACGGAGAGGAGAGACCAAGGGATGACAAAGACATGGAAAGCCACTGACTGCTGGCCTCATTTCTTTCTTAGGCCCCCGGTCCCTGGAGATACTAAAATTCTGACAAAAGAACTTTTGGAAATATTCAACCCTATAGACTCCTTCACAGATACCTTTTAGTTCCTTATCCTAGGACTCCAGTTCTCAAATGTTAAATTCTTATTATACCATATTGGTAGGACGTCTGTACTCATAGAAACAAGGGCTAAACTTACCACTTCTTATGTCTACCTACTATTTGTCCTCTGTTACCACCTACTCCCCTCACCAAAGTGTGTGTATAAGATGAAGGGTCAAAGAGTACCTACCCTTCTTTTCCCTTCAGAGACACAAGACAGTGTCTTTTAGTTTTTTCTCACAATTACCAAACAAGGTGTAAATAAGGTGCTTAGTCTCTAAATAACCCTAATTATACGTGTAAGATCTTTACACTTACGGGGACTCGGTCAATTCGGTTAGTCAGTAACGGGTAATTACACTCAATGAAATTAGTCGTGTGACTTATCGGGTCTTATCCAAGGGTCAATTATTAACAAGTCAATTACTACCCCGAAGGGACCACCGAGTCTGCCATTTCTTAGACGGACGTCACCCCTTCTGGACCCAAACTAGGAACTGGGTGGTCGGATTCAGGTATGGGATGGGAGACAAAATGACACGGGGAGAGACGAAGATCGTTCCGGTCGGACGGTGACGGGATCTGAGAACTTAGGTGGGTTAGGGTTGGGGTGTGGCTTCGTACGACAGAGGGGTCCGAAGACGTAGAGACGTTTAATAAACAACGACAAGTCAGCGAGTCAATATAGGTTGAGAAATGCTGGGGAACCTTGACGTCGTGAGGTCCGAAGGGACAGGAAGTGATGATGGTCTCAAACGAGTTTGAGTATAGGTAACTCAGACACTACGGTAGGTTGGTAGAGTAGGAGACAGTGGGAGAGGAGGAGAACGGTAGTTAGGAAGGGTCTTAGTCCTAGAAAAGGTTGCTCAATCGAAAAGTGTAGTCCACCGGTTTCATAACCTCGAGGTCGAAGTTGTAGTCAGAAAGGTTACTTATAAGTTCTAACTAAAGAGAATCCTAATTGACCAAACTAGGGGAACGACAGGTTTCCTAAGAGTTCTCAGAAAGATCGTGTGTCAAACTTTCATAGTCAAGAAACCACGAGTCGGAAGGAATGGCAGGTTAAGAGTGTAAGTATGTACTAATGACCTTTTTTGGTATCGAAACTAATATACCTGGAAGTAGTCGTTTCACAACAGAGACGAAAAATTAGGTGACAGATTCAAACAGTATCGATAAGAAGGTCCCTCGTTCGTAGAAAATTAAAACAGACATTTACTACCGTGATAGTTTAGTAAGTCCCCGTTTTGAGTCTCCAGAAGGAATCAGAAAGAGGAAGAGAGTGGGGACTTAGGTTGGATAGACGTTAAGGATATTCGGGATAAAAGTTTTTTTTTTAGGTCGTAGGCTGAAGGAACGGTGGTGAGACCAGGGTCAGTAGTAGAAGAGAGTGGACCAAATTACGTCAACGGAGGACATAGTCAATACAAATTCAAACAACGACAACAAATCAGTGATTCAGTACAGGTTGAGAAAACACTGGAGTACCTGACGTTGGATGGTCCGAGGAGACAGGTACCCTAAAGCGTCCGTTCTTATGACCTCACCCAACGGTAAAGGAAGGAACCTCCTAGAAGAACTGGGTCCCTAACTTGGGTACAGAGGAAGTAACCGTCCACCCAAGAAATGGTTACTCGGTGGACCTTTCGGAATATAAACTCAAAATACATTGATTTTTGGGGTTTATCGTTACCGAATTATCGTCTCTGTAATGAAATAGCTGTTTCCAGGTATACCAGTTTCGATACCAAAAAGGTCATCAGTACATACCTACATTCTCAACCTGGTATTTCTTTCGACTCGTGGCTTATTGACTACCGAAAACTTGATACCACAACCTCTTCTGAGAACTCTCAGGGAACCTGACGTTCCTCTAGTTTCGTCAGTTAGGAGTTCCTTTAGTCAGGACTTATAAGTAACCTTCCTAACTGCGACTTCGACTTCGAGGTCATGAAACCAGTGAACTAAGTTTCTCGACTGAGTAACCTTTTCTGGGAGTACGACCCTTTCTAAATTCTGTCCTCCTCTTCCTCTGCTGTCTCCTACTCTGCCATTCTACCATAGTGACTGAGTAACTTGTACTCAAACTCGTTCGAAGTCCTCCACCACTACCTGTTCCTTCGGACTGTACGACGTCAGGTACCCCAACGTTTCTCAGTCTGTACCGACTCGTGGCCTTGACTTGACTTACCGAATGTGTTCTTTTCTTCACATAAAGGGAGAGTACACTTTGTTCAGGTCTTTGTCCGTCATATCTCAACCACTCCGTAGAGGTACGTGAGTCGTCCCTGGGTAGTCTTGAAAGTGGTAGGAGTCGTACACCAAAGTAAAATTTCTATTTGAATACTAAGTTCTACCGGTGACCTCGGTAGAATACAAATATAAGGTCCGACCGTTGTTCTCCTTCGTTTTTTCTTTTTCTTTTTTTGAGAAGGAGGTTTTCCTCATCCAAGAAAATTTCTTTACGAGTTTTTACGTTACTTAGTAGGAGAATCAAAAAACCGGTTTTTGAGTCCTGATACAGGTCAACATTCCTCCCCGATCTTTTATGTCTAAAGTCGACTCGTGTGACGACGGGGGTTTTATAGTCCAAGATAATGATTTTATACTTTCCTGTCCACTTATGATTCACCGTTAGTCGTCAGGGACTGTAAGAAGGAAGAACTAGGGTCGGAAAGTGAGATAAAATTGGGGGAAGCGTCGTCGGTCTTCCATTGAGGTGACGTGTTTTGAACGGTCACCGAGAGTTGTGTCAATTCTGAGTTTCGGTTTCAAGATCACGCGAAGTTCCAGGATAAGTGAAACCAGGGTAACAGAGAGACTGGAGTGAAGGACAGTGAAAAGGGATAAGCAAAAGGAGTAACAACAAGTAGTCTGGTTGTTTTGAACGACAGGGTATCGTAAAAACCTTGTGACGAAATTTTCTTGGAGAATGGAGAGTCCGTTAACAAGTCGTCTTTACAAACTAAGATAAAATTAATTTACCTAGGACGTCTCTTTGTCATAATCATATAGCTCATGTATCTATGTCTGTATCCAATCTGCAAACGTCTTTCTTAGGTGAATAGGTTTTTACATGACAACTCACGTCTATGACAAAAGATCAGGATTGTATCGTGTCACGTTCGGATTAACAACATTAAACCACTATCGAGGGTTAGACTCTTTTCCCACCCGGGTGTTACCGATAAAAGAAAGATACCACTTAAAAGAAACGTAGAAACAAATGAGATGTATTTTTCGAATTTTTAATTTAAACAAATGTTAATTACCTTTTTCGTCTTGGAAGAATTATCCAGGTTCATAACTAACAGAATGGAATGTCATTCTGAAGATAGTGACATAGTCACGTCTAACGATAAACCTGGTATCAAAATTTAAAACCGTCATGTTTAATAATGTGATTGAAATCTCACCTAACAGACCGACAAATAAAAAGTGTCACAAGTTTTCTCCAAGATTTGATGTAAGTAACAAAACGAATAAAAAAATTATCTTCAAGAACTGGTCCACATTAGATATAATTATATCATATTTTAGTTATATAATCAAAGTTAGTAGGTTATTTATATGTAAATCGTGATAGACCACGGATGGTGAGAAGACTAACAGTGTGTCGTTTTGTCTTTTCATATTCTGGTCAAAAAGTCGGAACTTTCTTAAACGTTAGAAAAGTCCTTCTATCCTAATACAATTCACTTCTTTAAACTGTTATTACCTTCCGTCGTACATTAATTCACTATTTAACGAACAATGTGTAACATTCATCGTTTCAGTAAGTTTAGAAATCCCTTCGGGTTATAAGTAAAGGATTTCCTTATTAAAAAGAAACTAAAAATTTTACCAGAATGTTTGGAGCTAGGAAACTCGTATCGTCACTAAAAATCCAAACTCTCAATAAATATTCGTTTATTCTTCATACTTCATCTACTAGCTTGACCACTATAAAAACCGGGTTCTCACGACACTGAGACTTGAGTGCCAAAAATAAAGAAACCCGTCGAAAATGTAACTGACATAGACTACGTGTAATAGTCACCCCTCCTTCAGTCTACAGTCCGGTCTTTCTAGTTCCTCAGACGTCCCCCGTTCTTTTCGGACCCTTTCACCCTTTAATGTATGCCGGAGATTTCTGTAAGAAAGGTTATTGATCAACTTACTGAAAAAGTCTACTTGAAATACATTTCATTCCAATAACCAAATAATACTTTATACGGACCACGAAAGGTACGTCGATCCACTCATGGTTATACTTAAGGTTTTATAATTAAATAGTGTCCATAAAAACGGAAATTAACCAATCTAGTCACTAAACTAACTGAGTAGACAGAACAAATTTTCCGTACTTTTATTTCATTACCCAAAAATTTCACACCTTTACACAAATTCAGAGTTACGGTAACGAATTTATATTTTTATACTGTGAAATCTCAACCTGGTATTTCTTCTGACTCACGACTTCTTATCTACGCAAGCTTAACGTCACGACTTCTTTTGAGAAATCTCGGGGAACCTTACGTTCTAGTTTGGTCAATTAGGGTTTCCTTTAGTTGGGACTTATAAGTAACCTTCCTGACTACGACTTCGACTTCGAGGTTATGAAACCGGTGGACTACACTTCTCGACTGAGTGACCTTTTATGGGACTACGACCCTTTCTGACTCCCGTCCTCCTCTTCCCCTGCTGACTCCTGCTCCCTCGACCTGCCGTAGTGGTTAAGTTACTTGTACCGAGACTCGTTTGAGACCCTCTATCACTTCCTGTCCCTTCGGACCACACGACGTCAGGTTCGCTAGCGTCTCAGCTAGTACTGAACCACTGATTTGTCGTTGTTGTTTAAAGGACATTAACTGGTGTAGAACAACAAATCAGAGAGTCAGCACAGGCTGAAATAACGCTGGAATTTACAGGACCGCACGACGCTAAGTACCCCAGCGTTTCCCAGCCTGTGCTGACGCGCTGACTTGACTGACTGACTGACGTACCTGACATCGGGTGGTCTGAGGAGCCAAGCACCCTAAGGGGTCTGTGTCTCATCCAACGGTAAAGTGTAGAATGAGTCCAAGACAAAGGAGTTCCCGATCCCCTACCCCTACCGTCCTCGACTAGATCGAGTCCGAAAAGACCAACCTTCGTTGGAGAAAGTCCCATGTGAGTGATATGTACCAGTAAACCCCAATTATAAGTCAGTTTGAGGTCCACGTTTGAGGGAGTGTCCGAGGGCGAGAAGGACCGGTTCTACCGAAGGAACGTCATCACGAAGGGTCTGTCGTCGCGCCACGACCCGAGCCCCGGTGTCGTGACGCGACAGATGGGGAGACGAGGAGGGAGGATCGCGAGGAGCGACCGCACGGAGGATCAAATCCCAGTAGACGAGTTGTCGGACCCGGCGTCTCAGAGTGGGGTGTACTTCACTCGTGGTCGAACTGGGAAGAGGTGGGAGAAGGGGTGGAACTCCGTGAGGTCCTCGAAGAACCTAGGGTCCCGTAGGACGAACGGGTTCCGTCTGACCTCCCCGGTCGTTCAGTAGAGACGAATCTTAGGAAGGAGTTGGCGAAGACCGGAGACAACCGTGACACGACACGATACGAATCAGTAAGTCAGCACAGACTGAGAAACGCTGGGGTACCTGACATCGGGCGGTCCAAGGAGACAGGTACCCCTAAGAGGTCCGTTCCTATGACCTCACTCAACGGTACGGGAGGAGGCCCCTAGAAGGGTCGGGTCCCTGGTCTGGGTCCGCCTAAGACATGACGGACTCGGTGCTCCCTTCGGGTTCTTATGACCTTACTCACCGAATAGGGAAGAGGTCCCCTAGAAGGGTTGGGTCCCTAGCTTGACCCCAGAGGACGTAACATCCACCTAAGAAATGGTCGACTCGATGGTCCTTCCGGGGATCAACCGTAATACAATTGGATCACTAGGAGGTTCTCCGAAATATATAGGGTGTCGACAAGGTTCCTTCATGTTTCTTTGGGGTGGGAAGACGTTTACGTGGACAGAATCAGCCACGTCCAACAAGATTGTTTTATGGAATGTGAACTACTGAATGTGGTGTTTATAAATAAAGAGGTAAGACCTCCGACCTTTCAGGTTTTAGATCCACGGTTGTCTAAGATGTAGGACTAAACACAGAAGTGTACCGTCGACCACACCCCACGAAATCAGAGGAATATTCCCGTGACTAGAGGAAGTACCCTAACGGGATTACTAGAAGGTTTCCGAGGTGGTGTTTTACGGTAGTTGACTCCTAATCCCGAAGGTCTTGTGTTTGTAAGTCACACATCGTTGGGGTTTGATAGACCAAAAGGTTGAAAGGACTCGTTTTAGACCGGGACCTGACCCTGTCGATCTGATTCCAAAGAGCACTGAACGAAAAGAGAGAGAGAGAGAGAAAGACAAGAGATAGGAGGACGAGTCGGGGGTGTTTAGACTTCACGAAAGGAACAGTTATAATTACTTTGTCGAAGTCCCTTTCTTTGATCTTCTGTTCTTTTTACTAAGTCTCTCTATTAAGTTTGGTATGGTAGAAGTAATACGTGGAAACCCAGAAAATAAAAATTTAAAGGAAACCATAGTCGTCAAGGAACTTCCTTTCAATAAAAGTAGGAAACTTCTGAATAAACTAAAAATCTCTACCAGTTTTAATAAGGTTCCGTTTAGACAACTAATTTTACCCACTTGATAAACCATTTATCCGATTCCGTAATTAATTTTTTTTTTTTTTCTCCTTTTCCTTCGTTTTCCTTTTTTTGGTATCTCTACGGGTCCATATATCTCGTCTTTACGTGAATTTTGTCAGTCCCCGAGCATCGAGGACGGGACAAGGACTTGTAAGAGATCCTTCAGATGACCAAATCTCCATGTAAACCTACTCTCCTGTCATTTTCGGTTTGTGAGTCAATGATTGTTTGACAACGAATGTAAATTCGAGGATATGTTACTGTGTTTGAAAATATCTGATTCGAAAATTGAATGTCAAATCCCGTTTACATAAATTCCGGTTTGTAGTATAACGTGTCGACAAAAAACCCAAGACAACTTGTAACAGAATCAAACAAGAGATGAAGAATGTTTCACAGTAACTGTGACCATATCTGTCACATTTTCCCCTTTTCAAATCCAGTTTTAAGTAATCAACGAAAACACGATAAACTTCGACGGAGAATGGGTCAGTACATGGACATCTCAACTTAGAGATCGGGTGGAATTACGGAGTAAAGGTTCTAGGAGCGTTACAATTCGACCACGAAAGGAGTAAAATCTCCAGTAACAGACTACAATTACACATTCTCGACTCTAGCTATATCTTCACTATAATAAAAGAGAGGGAGGAATTGTTACAGTAATCAGGAACAAGTCACCCGTGCAGTGTATGGAAAGACAAGAGAATCTCTTTTTATAACGAGTTCGAAACGTTTCATGGAAGTTTATTAAAAAACTTCTTGTCGGTTTTTTTACTTGATACTTCTACTCCTCAGTCGAGAGATTCAGTTTTTATAATTTATTTCTACGGGTTCCAGTAGAATTATCTTTTAAATTCTTTTATAATCTCTAACTTCATATAAGAGGGTTGAAACGTTTAATGATCAAAAGACTGGACTCTAGTTAATGAATTTGAGAAACATGGGGTCAAAAGTGAAAACATTCCTTTACCTATTATTCCAGACGTGAGGACTCGAGAATCGAGAACAGATCAAGTCCTACTCTGAATGGACATCTTCTTCGTGCAGTAATCACTCGACAAAAGGAGCCCATGAACGTCACTTCACAGATTCTTTAATAGGATGGGTCCTTTTGACCTGTCGTCTTGCATACTATCACGTTTGAAAAATAAATAAGAAAATTTTGGTAAACGAATAAAATAAATAAACCGACATTATTTAAACAGAATCAACGTCGTACACTCTAGATCACGGGGCTCGTCTTTAGTTTCGGTCCGGGGGATGTAGTCCTCACACCTCAGAATCGGTGACATGGTGGTCCCTTCAAGGTGTGTAAGAAAGATTTCTCGTCCGTTAAGTCTCTCACTTGTTCGTACTCAGAACCAGATCTGGGAGGGAGCCCTACTTTTACCAGAACTCGTTCATTGGGTTCACACGAGACTCGGAGTTACAGTAATAGGTGCTCGGCGTCATTTTGTAGATCGTAAGTCACTACGTTAATTTATGTAAAAATGTCATGGTCCATGTACATCCACTCTTATGTTTTCCAATGAAAACCTCTAGTCCTTTGATCTTAGGTTTATCTAATGTATTAGACGTATTTCAATGTAATAAACATTGGTGTCGGGGTCTTGTCTCATGTGCTCATGTCTAGAACACTGAGGTAGAGCTTGTGAAAAGGATGTTATTTCACTTGAAGTAAACCCGTTGTTTGGGGAGACTCTTAGACGGTTTAGAGAATTTAGGTGCAGAGTCTTTTTCCGTATGTTAAAAACGTGCATTAAAGTCTATAGGTACCTGGAGGGTCCCCCGGTGTCTGGGTCTAATTCTTAGGGACATGAGGTCTGACACCCGAAGGGATTTATGAAGACCCACATAAACGGTTTACTCTTGTAGTAAAGACAGGAATACAGTCTTCTTTTCCTATCTAAAATACCATGATTTCACCATATCTTTCAGAAATTGACTACGTCCTTTATTTCGAAAGAAGTCCGAGAGTACTAAAATTTCGTGAGGAATCTACGACTCCTAAAAGGTTTGAGACTCGGTATAAGTCTGTAAATAAGTCGTTTAGGAAGGGTTCTTGGACTCATTGTTACCCCGGGTTCTGTCTCGGACGCGAGTACCTTAAATATAAGGGGTAATCCCCTCTACCTGTTATTTATTTTAGTACAGTGTAACCCATATTCTGTCCCACTGCACTGTTTCTTACTAGCCAACCCTTCCTCCCAGATGACTTGTGACGCACCTGTTCCTTCTAAAGAGACTCCTCCACCATAAATACTACATTGACTCTCCTACTTTTCATTGACCCCTCCTAGAGTCTTGGTTTATAAAGTACGTGTCCTTTGTGGAGTATGTTTTGGAGGTTTACCCTTACTTGAACCATACACGACGACACCGTTCTCCCGTTCACCGTCCTCCACTCGGACCTCTCCACCCACCACGGTCAGGGACATCCCGGAACATCTGGTCGCATTTCTCACACCGAAAATAAGATGTCCTCTACCTTTTGTGACCTCTCCACTCCAGTCACTGTAGACTAAGTACAATATTTTCTAGTGAGCCCGACGATACACCCTTACTCATAACTCCCCGTCCTCAAATTTTTTGTCTTATACTCATCAGGTCCTTTCCCTACCATTACTACTTCTGTCTATTTTCCGTTGTGTAAACGTTACAAAAGACCTCCAACTCTCATATCCGGACCGGTTATCTGACTTACACTCCTCCACTTTTTTTCATTTGGACTCCTAGTATGGATCCCAAACCGGTCTCGTTGACCTAAGTGCCACTGTCATAAAGAACCCCCCGGCGTCTGACCTCGGCCTCTTCCTCGTCCGAACTCCCCCGTCACCTCCACTCTGTTCGCTTGACCTCAATTCTAGACGAGACAATTCAGACGTCAACTATACCCTACAATCTCGAGGTCATTCTCCAGGTCCAATTTCTGTATTTGAGTCTCAATCAGGACAGAGTTACCATATATTTTAGTATGTCAACGTATTCTAATTGATCAACAAATCAGTGACTCATTACTGAGAAACACTGAGGCACCTGGTATCAGACGGTCCGAGGAGACAGGTACCCTAAGAGATCCGTTCTTATGACTCTCACTCAACGGTAAAGGAAGAGGTTTCTAATTGATCTCTTCGTATGTTTATAACCCAACCGGTTTTTCAGGAAAACCCTAAAAGACATTATAGTATGGGTTTACTTGAAAAACCGGTTGTCCTTCTGCTCTCCTACCGTGCCCTGTAGCGAAACCTCTTGAGGTTATGAAGCACCAGCTGGTCTTCTTGATCTCGGTCGTTTTCTTTGACTCTTTCTCAATTGCCTCTCCATCTTCCTTTACTTCTCACGACACCGTGGTTTCGGTTTTGTGTCTTCATAAAGGTCTTTTTCTTACTTCTCGACACCGTTTACGAGGAATCTCCAATCTCGTCTCTGGGAGTAAAGGACCAAGGATATTCGACCTTACATCTGTACCTTCACCGGGTAGAAGTTAGTACGTGTACTCTTGTTATGAGACCTGATAGTCCCTTTGACTCCTTCCCTTGGACCTAAGGACTTACGAGAACACCTCGTCTCGACGGGTAGACGACGACTAACGGGTGAAGGGAGACCTGAGGTAAATTTTCTTTAATTGAAGAGAGACGACGACGACGACGACGATTCAGCGAAGTCAGCACAGGCTGAGACACGCTGGGGTATCTGCCGTCGGGTGGTCCGCTGAAGAGAGATCTTGGTGAGATGAAACTCCAGAGATAAAATCGTTGAATCGCATATGGTACACCGAAGGGATCACCGAACCATGTCTTAGGTGAACATTACGTCCTCTGGGTCCAAACTAGGGACCCAGTCCTTCTAAGGGACATCTTCCCCTACCGATGGGTGAGGTCATAAGAACGGACCTCTTAAGGTACCTGTCTCCTCGGACCGCCCGATGTCAGGTACCCCAGTGTTTCTCACTCTGTGTTGATTGGCTGATTGTAAACGTGAATGAATATCGGACATGGTATTGGATGGGTGTACAGTTCTTTTACCGTCTCACGTTGCACCTCGTTGTACCACTGAAACTGTTAAAGTCTCCGTAGTAACCCTGATTTTGGACTATCCTATTTAATTTCTCGATTAGATAAGTAAGTGAGAATGTAAGTAAGTCTTATAAATAACTCCAAAATGATAGACACTACGTGACAGGATCCGGGACCCTGTGTCGTTCTCTTGTTTTCTATATTACGAGAACAGAAGTACCTTAAACATAAGATCACCTCCTCTGTTTGGTATTTGTATTTTTGCCTATTGTTTATTTGTCTATACTTCTGCTCCATCACTCATAGTGACTGAGTTACCTGTACTCAAACTCGTTTAAGACCCTCTGTCACTTCCTGTCCCTTCGGACCACACGACGTCAGGTAGTACCCCGAAGTTTCTCAGCCTGTGCTGAATCACTGACTTGTTGTTGTTTGTTTACCCTTAATTCCCTGTTCGATATACTTTTAGAATTTCTTATCATGTGGTTCGTCGCCCTTGTCTTTGATGGCTCAGGGGATCAGTCCTTAAGTGAACAAGGTCCTTATCGTTCGTTAGACTACACGACGTCTCGTATCATTTACTCTATCTTTCATCGTTGTCTACTTTAATCTCTTTTTCTTTTCTACAGTCTAACACCTACACGAACATTTGGTCCTGTTTCCCAAAGGTAAAAAAATTTGGACATAACCTGATATCAACTAAATGTCGCAACACAATCAAAGTCCATACACACGTACGAATCAGTGAGTCAGTACAGGTCGAGAAACGTTGGGGCACCTGGCACCGGACGGTCCGAGGAGACAGGTGTCCCTAAGAGGTCCGTTCTTGTGACCTTACTCAACGGTACGGGAAGAGGTCCCGTAGAAGGGTTGGGTCACTAACTTGGGTCCAGAGGGTGTAACGTTTGTCTAAGAAATGGTCGACTTGATGGTCCCTCCGTCAAAAGATAAAGTAACATCTATCCTATCCTTCAATAACCTCATTAGTGTCTCCAAAATTGGTCTAGACCGTAAAATTTTATAACTAGAACGACGAGAAACTTCTTGACCTACATCCTCAACTGACTTCGTTAGGTCCGATCTCTACTACCACAGAACCTGAACCTATTGGCACCACCTCCATCACTCTGAACCAACCTAAACCTCGTACACACACACGACCCTGACTGAGATTTCACACATATCTTCGTAGAAACTCTACTAGTCGAACGACACTTCCACTCATGCTTTGACCCTGTTGTCGACTATTCAAATACCCCCAAATCTTTAGGGAGACAGAGAGGCCGCAGAGCAAGGTAGAGACTGAAAGACAGTGACAGAGAAAAGGGGAGACAGAAAAAGTTTCCGTCCTTTATAGTCTCAATCACACCACTATCCTTACTAGACCATCTTTCCTCACTTGACTATTGGATCTTTTCTGTCCACTATAAGCGTACTCTTCCTACCTAGGTCTTAATTCACTTTCCAAACCAGAAATTGTCCCCGTCTGTGAAATAGGTAACCCCTTTTTTTTCCCGCACACAATCTTTAAATGACCATACCCTTATCTCTTTAAGAACCCACCACCGTAGACAAAATAGTCATCTTATACTCCATTGACTCACACTTCTGCACCCGTTCTCTTACACGAACTCATTCTCTTACATCGTCCAAACTCCTTTCTCTTACACGACTCCGTACTGACAAAGGCTCTCACTCTTTGTGTGTACTTCTTCAGGTCCTCTTGACTACTCACCATGACTCGTGTAGAATTTACCCACCAGGGCTCAAATTTCACTCGGATCAGTCGTGGTCACGACACAAAAGGACAACGGGTCAAGTCAATGAACACATGTCCACGACTCATCCACAAGTCGACACGAATTGGATCCGACCTCAAAATGATCCGTTTACCTCTCCTCCGTCACCAAAATTCATAAACGTTCCTCTTCATCCTCCGACTTTCGACCTAGCTTTGACTCTTGTTTTTATTAGTTTCTCTGGTTACTACATCTAAACCCCCACCAGGGTTAATTATGTCGAACCTTCGGGACGAACTTCTGTTCTTATGTTTTAATACTTATGTCTTAATCCGTATCCTCAATAAACAAATCCTACTGTTCTTATTAATGTTCTTCAATACTTCTATAATATTTCAACTACCACTACCAATTAAAATAAGCGGTTGAACTGACCGATTCCCTTAGAGTCTATCGACCATTTTATAATAAAGACCCACACTGAACCTCCAATAAAGGTCTTCTCTAATCGTAAACTTAACAACTTGACACATTTCGTCTGTCGGGAGGACTACACCCACCCGTAGTAAGGTGGGTGTCTCGGACCTATCTTGTTTTCGTACCTCTTTCCCACTTACGTACGAGAGAGACGAACTCGACTCTGTAACCAGAGGACGGGACCTCCGACCGTGAGGACCAAGAGTACGAAGACTTACGACCATACCTGTGTACGTGGTGAGGGAGGGTCAAGAATCTGAAAACTTGAGTCCGACTTAATATGGTGGTCTAAAGGACCTAGGTATCGGACGGAAGTGTCTGGTACTCTGAATTAATCGAAGGTATTGACATTTTCAGTTAAAGGCATTATTTAGAGAAGAATATATGTATATGGATGTATGAAAGGTGGCCACGACAAAGAGACCTCTTAAAACTGATTATGGAAGTATATACAGTAATTGTATTGTTTTAGGTCTCCTAAATGTCCGGACCACCGAATCTGCCATTTCGCAGACAGATGTTACGCCCTATGGACCCGAGCTAGGGACCCAGTCCTTCTAGGGGACCTCTTCCTTTACCGTTAGGTGAGGTCATGATAACGAACCTTTTAGGATACCTGTCTCCTCGGACCATCCGATGTCAGGTACCCCAGCGTTTCTCAACCTGTGCTGACCTGACTCGCTGAAGTGAAAGTGAAATAAATAATTGACGTACTTTCAGTAATATATTGATAATATAATAAAAGGAATGTATAAAATCAATATGTTGGAAACTAGTGGAGAAGTACACTCTTGGTAAAACGATATTAAAAAATTATGTCTTTTGTCTTTCTATTAAATCGAGACAGAGATCGTACCAACTGATTTTCGATAAATAACTATAGATCCTATATTTGTACATTGTAGTGTGTGTCTATGTGAACGAGATACATCATATTGATGTCTAAAGACGGAACGACGATATCCTTAAAACTGTTTAAGATAAAATGTATCTAGGACAGTATTCTCTTTTACTAAACGTTTCCGTAAAAATATACAACGTAATAGTTTTTATAAGTATTGTTCTCTCGAAGAGAAAAGTGACCCGTAACCACTCTTGATTTTCGTAGTGAATGTGTCAAAATGTTCTGATGTGGAAAGTAAACGAACAAATTAAAAATGACCTCATGTCAATTAAATGTTACAGCATAGCCAAAGTTCACATCTCGTTTCACTTAGTTTATATGTGCTGCATACACACGAGTCAGTTCAGGTTGAGAAACGTTGAGGTACCTGACATCGGGAGGTCCGAGGAGACAGGTACCCTAAAGGGTCAAGGGTCCGTTCTTATAACCTCACTCAACGGTAAAGGAGGACGTCCCCTAGAAGAACTGGGTCCCTAGCGTAGAGGCAGCAGACGCAGAGGACGTAGCCGTCCGTCTAAGAAACGGTGACCTCGGTGGACCCTTCTGATGTATGTACATATAGGTGACAGAAGAATCTAAGAAAGGGGTATATACAGTAATGTCTGGAATGTCTGTAATGGCAAGGGACACGACATACCATCCAGGAATTTCATTCTATTTATAGCATACTATCGTGAATATACACCTTAAACTTTTTTACTATACTTACTTGAAAAATGTTTCGTCTTTAGGTCAGTGTCTATGTCGTTTATTTGAATTGCTAATGGTCCCCCGATTTCCCCCTTCCCTATTTGACCCTCTGACGCCAACTGTATATGGGGTATGAAAGAAAAAAAAAAAACGACGCGACCCAGAATCAACGTCGTACGTTCTAGAAATCAACGTCGTCCGTTTGAGAGTTAACGCCAGACAACCTCGATCAAGAGACTGGTTCCAGCTTGGGTCCGGGGGACGTAATCCTGACACCGCAGAATCGGTGACCTGGTGGTCCCTTCAGGTGTAGGATGGTAAAAATTGAGAAAAGGTAATGGATGTCGTTTTCCAGTGAACCATTTCTTAGGTGGACGTTACGTCCTCTGGGGTCAAACTAAGGACCGAGACCTTTTAGACGACCTCTTCCCTATTTGATGGGTGAGGTCATAAGAACCCGAAGGGAACACCGAGTCGACCATTTCTTAGACGGGCGTTACTCCCTCTGGACCCAAGCTAGGGACCCAACCCTTCTAGGGGACTCTTCCCTTTCCGATGGGTGAGGTCGTAACAACCGGACCTCTTAAAGGATGTCAGGCACCTCGGCGTTTCTCAGCTGTGCTGACTCGCTGAAAGTGGAAGTGTCGTTTTCCAGTCCATCGTTAGACTAGGGAACAGGATGTGAAAGTACAGAACTGTGTTCCCCTCTGTCAGATCGTCCGTCATCCCCCTCAGAACGTCGACACCGATGTGATTGTCGTACACCGATGTCCGAATAGGAGTGTCCACTGATACTTAGAAGATAGGGTTGATTTGGTAAATCTAGTAGGATTGTTTTGAAAGGGAATTAACAGGATTTTGACGGGTGGTGGTGAAACTGTGACAGAATGAAGTCCCTTCACACTATCTTACCTTCTTTCACACTTTCTTTGTCGTAAGAATTAGCCAACACGATTTATAGATTGTCGAAGATAGGTTCCCAGAGTCGAAGACAGGAAACGGATAAAAGGAGAATTTCACTGACAGTAAAAGGGTAAACTAAAAATTCGTAATAATTATACTTTTGAAAACGAAACGCACCCTCCACCCTCCGAGTTCTTCCTCCCCTGTATACAGATGGATACCGACTGAGTACAACTACATACCGTCTTTGGTTGTTTATACCATTTCGTTAATAGGAGATTAATTTTTATTTACTTAAAAATTTTTTCTTGAAAACAAACAATGTCAAATTCTGTACATCTTACCAGGTTTTCAGTGAGGTTCTGATATAAGCGGTGTTTTTATTAGACTGGTGCACTTTTGAGACGATCTCCGGGAAGATCCGGAACGTTCCGTGTCAAGATCCCTTTCGGAATTTTGTCAGAAACATTTAGACGGAGACCGAACCTGACTCTCGAGTCTCCATTACTACTGTAAAATTTTCTGATCAAAGGAAGGACTCTTCAGGTCAGAGGGTGTCGAAGAAGACGAAAGACTCAACAGGGAATGGGAAGACAAGGAAGACGGGACTTTGACGAGACCCCAACACCACTTCTCACCTCCACCCACCCCACCAGTCCTGTCTGACCCTTTCGAATTTAGGCTTACAAACCCCGAGTGTGAACTCGGTTGTCAAGGAAACTCCACACCGAAGACGAAGTGACACCCGAACGTGAAAGGAGACGTCCCAGACGCACTCCTGTGTTTACTCTTCTCTTTACGGACCCTTTTCTTTTGGTATGATTGTGAGACGTTGGTTATGTACCTACTTAGTCTAAAGAGTTTTCTACTTGTCGGGGTATATCACCAAGAACGACCACTACAGTTTCGATATTGAGTTAGGGAAACGTCCCGGACGGAATGACCTTCCAGGGGTTGTAGGTGAGGTAGAACGAAAGACGGTAACTTTTGGTCGGAGAAGTCTTTACAGACGTAGTGTCTAGATGAACTTTGAGAAGAGTGACCTTATAAGGGAATTCAAGAAGGTCCTCCGACAAAACAACATCACTTCATATCAACTAAATGTTACAACACATCTAAGTCCATATATCGTTTCGCTAAGTCGACACGTCTGTACATATATCTGTGTATACACACACACATAAAGACATATACAAACATACCCGAAGGGTTCGTCACGATTACATTTCTTAGACGGACGGTTACGTCCTCTGCATTCTCTGTACCCAAGTCAGGGACCCAATCCTTCTGGGGGACCTCCTCCATTACCGTTGAGTGAGGTCATAAGAACGGACCTCTTAGGGTACCTGTCTCTTCGGACCCCCGATGTCAGGTACCCCAACGTTTCTCAGTCTGTGCTGACTTCACTGAACCGTGGGTACAAATACATACAGACATATATATATATGTGTGTGTATATATAAGGAAAAACCTAAGAAAAGGTAACATTCAATAATCTTCTATGACTTATATCAAGGTACACGATGTGTCATCCAGGAACGACAAATAGATAAAATATATATTATCGTAAATAAAGAACTAGGGTTTGAGGATTAAATAGGGAGGGGTGGGGTGGAAAGGGGAAGCCATTGGTATTTAAACAAAAGATTCAGATACTCAGACAAAGACAAAACATTTATTCAAGTAAACATAGTAAAAAATTCTGAGGTGTATATTTACTATGATATACTATGAACAGAAACTGACTGAAGTGAATTATACTATTAGAGATCCAGGTGGGCGTAACTACGTCTACCATGATAAAGTAAGGAAAAATACCGACTCATCAAAAGGTAACCCATATGTATGGTGTAGGAGAAATAGTATCCAACTACCTGTAAATCCAACGAAGGTACAGAACCGACAACATTTATCACGACGATACTTACGACTCTACGTAAATTGAAAAGTTTAATTCTCATAAATAGAAAGGACCTTAGTAATTCTTCAGATGTTTTTTTATTTACGACCTCTCCCACACCTCTTTTCCCTTTGAAACATGTGACAACAACCCTTATGTTTAACCATGTCAGTGATACCTTTTGTCCAAGGAATTTTTGTGGTCGTTAGGTTGAGGATCCGTATATAGACCTTTTATATCGATGAAATAGACCTTGTTTGTGTAATCGGACTAAATCAAAGAACAGTCAAATAGTGTCCGATGAAACCCACACTTGTTCTATACTCTCTCTCCTTCGTGAGACCATCCTGGAGTACGACTACGTGTCAGACCTTTCTGTTCTCGTTACTCCATCTTTCTCCCGTGGTTTCTTCCGTTTTTTGTTCAGTACGAAGTTAAATTCGATTCAGATTTCCATTTGGAAATGGAATATTATAGGAGACTAATCGATTGACCCTTCACTTTAATGAAGAAGATACCCCTTAAAGTCCCTTTAAAAAAGTCAGACTTTTACACTTGGTTAGAGTATTCTACTTCGTAATAAATTCATTACATAAATAAGATAATAAACCTTATTTTCTGTTTAATCGTGGACATCTTTGTGATCTATCATCTTTGACTTCGAAAACGGGTTTATGTTCTCTTTCGTAAGAACATTGATCTTTAATAGGTAGTCTTTTACCTATATAAGGTAGGAATGTTTTAAGGAGTTTTGTACCCTAGGAGAACCTTACTACAACGAATCTTAGTTTTTGATAAAACTCCTTCAGTATCTCAAATTTTTGACTGAATTACGGACAAACGTTACGATTATTTTATCCACCCTTCGGCTCCTTAAAAAGACACATTAACTTCATATTAAGTGTGTCGTATTTTAAGTAAATAAAATCAATCTGCGAAACTAGTCTAGATTATTTGAATATGTTAGGACGTTGGGTAGTAATGTTAGTACAGAATCTGGTTAAGGTAATAGGGAGTCTACACTGATGCCGACGAGGGTGGGGTCGTGGCGACACGAAAACATTTGTATTGTCTCACGTGGGAAAAGAGAACAAGGAAAGTCAGTCTTCCACAAACTCTAAGTGGATACAACAACGTGCATCATCATAAAACAAGTAGAACCAAAACATAAATTAAAAAAATAACACCATTTAATGTGTATATTGTATTTTAAACGGTAAAATTGTCAAAATAACACCAACAATATAACGATAAATATAATTCTTTATGTATAAAGTAAGGAGGGTCAAACTCGTCTCAAGATTTCGGAAACCTTAAAGGATTCACTCCTTTTGTGAGCAGAAAACAATACAATTACTCCACTGCTCCTCCCCTTTCGTGGATCCAGTAAATTTCGACCCCACGACCGACAGTCCACTGGGTTAAGACACTAACCATCCAACCTTGAAAGTCAGGGAGGAGACGGGAAAGAGGAGGAGACTCGTCTCTTCCCGATCTCCTACATGTCTAACGGTTACCGGTTACTGAGTCAGTACACATCACTTTGGAGACATTTTTGGGGTTTGTTGTCCCAAGATTCTCGAAGGTCCAACGACTTGTGAACTCCTACGATGTCACACCACGAGAGCCTAGACCATATTTGGTTTAGTCTTGTCCGATCGCCTAGACTATAGAACAAGAACAAGTGAGTGATACAGCACAGGCTGAGAAACGTTGGGGTAACGGACGTCGTGCGGTCCGAAGGGACAGGAAGTGATAGAGGACCTCAAACGAGGTTAAGTACAGGTAAGGCAACTACTACGGTAGATTGGAGACAGCGGGGGAGAGGAGGATGGAAGTTAGAAAGGACCGTAGGCCCAGAAAAGGTTCCTCAACCGAGAAACGTAGTCCACCGGTTTCATAACCTCGAAGTCGTAGTCAGGAATGTCACTTATAAGTCCCAACTAAAGGAAATCCTAACTGACCAAACTAGGGGAACGACAGGTTCCCTGAGAGTTCTCAGAAGAGATCTATACAACAACCCCTACCAGTTGGTTTTCTCCCTGTTTCCCCTTTCGTGACATTCTCAAACTCCTATTCCTTCCCGATATAATGATCGGGATCTATAACTATATTTTCATATGTAAATTTATTAACGATTAAAACACCCATTGTCGTTTAATATCTTACGTATGAAAACTTATTAATACCTTGTAACACCGTACTAACTCTTCCCGTCTGGGACTCTCGACTACCCGGTCAGTACTCGTTCCACTGGGGAGTTATTTCTAACCCTCCCTTATCGGTTATCTCGACCGACCGACCTCTGGGACCGTTTCCGAAGCCCCATACGTCAGTCGTCCTCGGTTCCACTTCGACTCAGTCGCACCCACTACGACGACCTCGTCTCTGACGCGGTTTTCCTACCTAGGACTCAAGTTGTTGACGTCTGGAGTCGGAACGTCTGGTCGTCCCACGGGTCGTTAGTTCCCCTCTCCTGTGACGAGTTCCCTGGTCTCCTGTCGAATGAGTTCCTGGGCCTTAGGGGAAAGAGACGGAGATGTGGCTACAATAGAATCCCCTCCCTCCAGGTAGGCTCTCTGTCTTGATATTCTAAATTATGCCGTTTTACATTTTATAACCGATCCTTATTCGAAGTTTGATAACCTGTAAGATAAGTAAAGAATGACGACCGGTCACCAACCCTTGACACCTTCTAATAGTTTATCTCAATAGAATAAAGAAGTGATGTACTCAATGAAGCCCCAATTTGAAAAACTGGACGAAGGGATATATAATTATGTATATCCATGTATATATATACATATGTATATATGTATAGTGTACACAAGACATTCCTTTTGCATCAGATCGAAAGGTCCTTTCAACCTCGACCTTTCCTTTTCGTGACCTCTTTCTCACTTCAGTCTTCTGAAGGACCTAACGAGTCTTACTTCAAGAGACTCCGGTGTTTACACCCTCGACACTAGAGTCTTTTATGACCTCGTTTGAACTTAGACGAAATTACTAAGTAGACTCGAGACAACCAGACACAACAAGTCGAAGGGAGACCAGGATTCGAGAAAAGAAATAATAAGAAATAGTACTTCTTAACCGATACACCCGTAAAAGAAGATCACACTGTTGGGTAACTAACCTACCCGTCAGTCATAAGTATATCAGTTCGAAGGGAGAGGTGTGGACCGAAAGAGAAACCCAGAGTAAAGTGATAAACTATTATTACCACAAAAGTAGAGTTTTTGCAAATTCACGTTTGAAAATTTTTTTAGTAGTCTTAGATCTCATTACTTAAACATTCTACCGGCAAATGTGCCACAAAAAAATTCACAGATTATATACACTTATAGGACCCTTTATATAAAAATTTTACGTCTAAGGGAGTAGTTAATACAGTGAGGGGTGAGTTCTCACCAGGATTCGTTTAGGTCTCCGTCTTTCATCTAATCTTCAATGGTCCCACACTCCCTTTTCCCTAACTCCTCCACAAATTGCCCATATCTTAAAGTGAAACCCTGCTACTCTTTCAAGACCTAACTTATCCTACTACCAAAATGTTGTGACACTGACATGAATTATGGTGGCTTGACTTGTAAATTTTTACTAATGTCACTATTGAAAATACAATATATAGTCAAGTCAAGTCAAGTCAGGGAGTCAGTACAGACTGAGAAACGTTGGGTACCTGACGTCGTACGGTCCGAAGGGACAGGTAGTGGTTGAGGGTCTCGAACGAGTTTGAGTACAGGTGACTCATTCACTACGGTAGGTTGGTTATTTTACAATATATATAAAATGGTGTCATTTGCTCTTTAATTTTTTTTTTTCTCATCTTGAACCCTTAAACGTTGAATTTGTCTACAGGGACCAATAAGATTGTGTCTACCAGGTTCCGGTACGACTCTTTGGAATATCTAATCTGTAGTTCTGTTCTGGTGACTCGATAAATGTTATCGGTCCTTTACCTTCGTTGGATGTACAGGGAGTTGTCTCTTTACCTAAATTTTTTACCACATATACATATATATATATATGTATATATGTATATATGTGTGTGTGTGTGTGTGTGTATGTATGTATATATATCACCTTATAATGAGACGGTATTTTACTTGTTTTATTACGGTAAACTTCGTTGTACCTACCTGGATCTCTAACAGTATGACTTACTTCATTCAGTCTAAGTCCTTCTGTTTATAGTATACTATAACAAATGTACACCTTAATTTTTTTTCCCATCGTTACTTGAATAAATCTTTTGTCTTAATCTCAGTACCTTCGTCCCTCCCTATTTAACCCTTTAACACTAACTGTATATGTGTGATGATATATATTTTATCTATTGATTATTTCTGGATGTCATATCGTATCCTTTCAGATGAGTTATGAGACATTACCGCATATACCCTTTTCTTAGATTTGTTTCTTGTCTATACGTATATATATATTGACTAAGTGAAACGACATGTGGACTTTGATTGTGTTGTACTGTTTAGTTGATGTGAGGTTATTTTCACAAATTTTTTACTGTTCTAGTCACCTCTTGACAAGTACTAGTTCCTCAGACTGGACAGAGGTAAAATGATGTAGAAAGGGTCTTGTAACCACCGGAATGACCCTGGGTCAAGAAAGTTTAAGGAAGAGTAGTCATAGAGTATTTAACGGTAGAAAGTGGTCTAAGGGTGGACGGAAACACTGAAGGGTTCCACCGAGACCGACCGTCACGGGTTACGAGGTTTGCACAGTCCTCGGACGAAGAGGGAAATTAACAACAGAAGTGGTATCGGTACTTGTTTGTCTACAAGGACGAGGGAAAAAGGAATCACCAACATACCAAGATAATTCGACATTCGTGAATGCAGGGGACAGGAAGATAAAGTGACTCTTTGACACCACGGAAACAATTCCAGTGACCTGGTGTCAGATAGATCCTGAGACCGAACCAGACTCTTCCTTATCTTGACAGTCACTATAGTGTAGTTTTGTATGAGTTGTACGGGAGGAGGAGCCGTTGGGACTTGTAATGGGGGTATGATAAAGAAAGAAGACCTATTCCGGAAAGGACGGGGTCGGGGTGGAGGGTCCTAAAATGTATGTTCTATTTTCCTACAGGAACCGAAGGGTCCTCAGGGTCCTCAGAGTCGTCAGAACCAGGTGACTCGTAACTAGAGAAAAGGGAAGTGTGTGACACACGGAACCAAGAGGTAAGGTTAAGGAAAGATTTCGTGATGAGGAGTGTCGGGAAATGTGTACGGACCCTTAAGCACTTTTGCACATTTAGATGTGCAAGGCCCGTGTATCCACGTATACACAGGTTCTGAGTACTGAGATTTATCATAATACACTGACCAAACTTATATAACCCTTTCAGACAAAAGTTTATTTATAAATCTTACGATAATTTTCTTTGTCTTCTGTAAAAGACTTCAAAAACTGTATTAAATTAAAACACTAAAGTTTGAATTTTGAACTAGGGGTTTTTACAAAAGGTCCAAATCCGAGGGGTTTTACGTCTAATGTGTAGGTCGTAAATTTCGTTCAACAAATATTTTACTTAAAGAGAAACCCATACTTGATTTAGAATGTTTAACCGCAAGACTACTTTCTACAAAGTTAATAAATTTTCGTCTGATTAAATTAAGGGTGACTTTATTCGTCCCCCAACTTTTAATTTTCGTTAACGATCCCACAACTCATGAAACCAACCATGTTTTATAAAAGTTCAAAGGGACACAGAAAAGAGTAAAAAAGGATCCGTGTTTGGATAAATTTCCCGAATTTTCAACATAAAACTATACACACACACACACGAATCAGAGAGTCAACACAAGTTGAGAAACACTGGGGTACCTGATATCGGGTGGTTCCGAGGAGACAGGTACCCTAAAAGGGTCGTTCTTATGACTTCACCCAACGGTACGGGAGGAGGTCCCCTAGAAGGGCTGGGTCCCCAACTTGGAACGGAGACACAGAGGACGTGACCCTCCATCTAAGAAATGGTGACTCGGTGGACCCTTCGGACCGATATAAAACTACTTAATAATGGTTTAGACTAAAAGAGTTATAAAGTTAAAGAGAAGTGTTAACAAAAGTTCTTTAATTTCTCACTCTGAGTCTCTCTGTGTCTCTGTTTCTGACTATAGGATTCATCGACAGGAGTAGTAAGGGAAATTCAATTCCACTGTGGACAAACGTTGTCCTCGTTTCTAAATTTTTATCTCATTTTATTTTTCTCAAACTTCTTTAGAATACATCGTGAAGAAATACTTCCATGTCAGTGTAATATTAAATTGTTATAAGATAATTATGTTTCAATAAACTCGGTCGAACGAAGGTAAAGGATATAAGAATCCTGTTAAGTACACAATCGTAGAATTGAGTGTACTCCCCTTATTATTTGGATGACCACTTCGAACCCCAATGACTCGTCATGACTCACGGAGACCTCCAAACACCAATACTTATTTCACAACTAGTAGTTGGATCACCTTTCCTATAAAAGTTGGTATACGTCCATTCACCTAACTGGGTCCAACCCGGAATCAGTCACTTCATGACATTTATTCTCGTTCCTCTCTCTCCGTTCCGACTACTCTCGACTGTTAAACTATACATTACAAAATCATACAATCTTGACTTTTTCCGTTACATTGTAAAGTTTTGTTTATGTTCTGTAACATCTTCATAACTACAGAATCGGTTTTATTAAAACAAGGAAGGTTAAACAGTGATATTTTGTTTGATGAAGTTAAAACATACTTAAAAGTTACACTTAATTTCTTTGGTAAAACGTTAAATAATACAAATAACCCGAATTAGTAAGTGACAAAGTAGGAATTACTTACACTAAATAAGGACCCCTTTGTACACTACTTTTACTTGAAAGAACGTTTCCCTTTTATTTTAAATTCTTATTGATGTCTCATCTCATAACGTTGCCTAACTTACAAACACAGGAGGGTTTTAGTTATCCGACTTCGGGATCAGGGACTACATTACCATAAACCTCTGTCCCGGAAACCCTCCATTAATACAAACAACGACAAATCAACGATCCAATATAGACTGAGAAACGCTGGGATACCTTACATCGGACGGTCCGAGGAGACAGGCACCTTAAGAGGTCGGTCCTTATGACCTCTCCCAACGGTAAAGGAAGAGGGTCCCTAGAAGGACTAAGTCCCTAACTTGGACCCAGAGGACGTAACGTCCGTCTAAGAAATGGTGACTCAGTGGTCCCTTAATCCCAATCTTTTTCAGTACTCGTTAATTTAGTTTCTACTCTAACTACGGAAATTTTCCCCTACTTCTTCGGTCTCGAGTGAGAGAGACGATACACTCCTATGTTAATTTTTCTCGGTAGAGGTTCGGTCCTTCTCCCAGGAGTGGTTCCTTATTGTTACGACTAGTGAGGAACTAGAGTTTGAAAGTCGGAGACCTTGTTTACACTCTTTATATGTAGACAACAAATTCGGTGAACCAGACACCATAAACGGTATCGTTGGGTTCAACTGATTCTGTTCAAAGATTTCATAAATTTTTTAGTCCTCAGGTTGAACTCGGTGTTTATCCCCATTTTAAGAGTCAAACCCTTTGAAGATATAAAGGTAGAACGAAGAGTTTTCTTTAGTTTACAAATGTCCTGTAATTTTTAACACTAGTAGAAAAAATTTTCTTTTCTAAGTATCTTCTATAAACATCGTAATATGTTAAATTAATATATAGGAATATACTCGTATAATTGCTTTTTGTGTCAAGAAGTGATCTGATTAAGAATAAATAACATGGTCAGAGTCGATTTTGAGTAAAGGATACCCTTTACTGGGGGACTCAAACCCGACCCATCGGGGAGACAACACGAGGGTAGCTTGTTACTTAAATGGACACCACCTCTCCACAATCGGAAGGGACCACCGAGTCTACCATTTCTTAGGCGGACGTCACAGCCTTTGGACCTAAGAGAGGGGCTCAACCCTTCTAGTAATCTTGACGGTCAAAGTGGCAGAGAGAGGGATCATTTAACATTTGAAAACCCCCTACCCCAATAAATACGGAACAAGTGGTCCTGTAGGGACCGGAGATAGGGTCAGGACGAGGTCTATCCTTGAGACACAGATAAACAACTTACTTATTTACTTAGTAGAGATCATTTCGGCCCTCGGTTGAACTAGTAACATTTCATATGAAACCTTTTACGTTCCCCAAGGGGAAGAAGGATAAAAAGACTTAGTTTGTTCTTTTTTTTCATTTTCCGGACTCAAAATTTTCCGCAGGTACACAATGTTTATAACCTATGTAAAAAAAATTTTAATCTTGTGATTTCGTTTTGTTACTTAAAACGGTTCTTCCTTTATTCTTACACTGTAATTTTAGACGTATCGGTAAGGTCTTAAACTTTTCCGTTCATAGTCTCCTTAAAAACTTCTATTATTTTCCGAAACAAGTATGCCTTGACTTATTCGTGTATGTGTCAAGTATGTCTCTAAAATAAGTCTAGTAAAGTAAAATACGTTTGGTCGATCACTCAGGTAAAACCGTGAAAACAAACAACAACAGAAACAGATTTGAGTACACGAGACTCCTTTTGATACTTAACGAAATTTGTAATTGTCTACGACCTAAATTTCTCACTAGTTGAAGATTTGACGACTAAAGGTGCCTTTTTGATTTATGTATAAGAAACAAGACATAGTTCAAGCTTCGATAATATGATACTTCGCCAAAAAATACAAACTCTTTTACATTTCATACATGGTATTTTTCGTTACCAAATTACCGACAAACAAAGAGGAAACATAAACCTCAACCAACTGTAGTTGGTTAAAAACGATTTGACATGAGTTGTACTACTATTATTGATTATGAATAACTCCCGAATGTTACACGGTCCGTGACGACATTCTCAATTGAAATATACATAATTGAGTAAATTCGGAGTGTTATTGACATCTTCTTCATAATGGGGTGAACATGTCAACTCCTTGGACTCAGTATATCTCTTGATACGAATTCCTGTGTTCGACCATCCAGACCGTAGACCCTCAACTGGGTTTCGACAGATCGAAGTCTCACATTTGAGAAGAATCAACATTCGTTTTCGGTTGAACCAAGTTGAATCGTCTTTTCGTCAAATAAGTTTCCTATCACCCGTCGGGTGTTTTGAAACCCCTTACGACCTCTTCATCCAAACTCCGACCTCTCGGTCCTTACTAAGAACTTTGGTGTTCTGTCTCGACGGGACCACTCATTTGGTGACAGGGATGGTGGTGGTGACTGGTGACCTACACGGCATCCTGTCCACATTATTTGTAAAAGCAATAAAAACTGCACTCGTCTATTGATCTTCAGAGTGAACGAGAACAAAAATAAAACATATTTAGTTTAATTGATACATAGTACTCGAGTGGTTACAGTAAGGCTAAAAGTGACTTCGTCTTTTAACACAAATAGTTACGAATAACTTATTTGTCCTAGTATATCTGCATCACCCCCGAAGGGACCGTCGAGTCGATCGTTTCTTACACGGACGTTACGTCCTCTGGGGCCAAACTAAAGACTCAGTCCTTCTAGGAGACCTCTTCCCTATCCGATACGTGAGGTCATAAGTACCTGAAGGGACCGCCGAGTCTGTTATTTCTTAGACGGACGTGACGTCCAAATTCCAAACTAGGGAACCAACCCTTCTAGGGGACCTCCTTCCGTACCGTTAGGTGAGGTCATAAGAACGGACCTCTTAGGGGTGTCTGTCTCCTCGGACCACCCTATATTAGGTACCCTAGTGTTTCTCAGCCTACGCTGACTCGTGTCGTGCCGTGTATCTACCTCACCTTCACCAAGAAATGCCACTTTATAACGAAAACTTGATCTCTCCACTCCCTACACCGGAACCCCTCCTTCCCATGTCCTTCTGCCAGTCTAAGACGATGTAAAAATTTCGGAACAATATAAAAGAGGTAGCACAAACCCCTCGATCACGTACGTCACCTCTACGTCTCACTCCACTGTTTCAGACCAAAGTTCCGTGTTCCTTGGAGTTTCCCGTCCCGAGATTAGTTTCTCGACCATGTCTCCAAATTTATAGGGAAAGATACTGTATTAATCCGGACGATGGGTATGGTTCGTCCTCGGACTTTCTAATGACGTACCTAGAGAGGGCTTACGGTGTAATCACTGTGCTACCACCGCCGGACTTATACACTACCCCTTCACCAAATATGGGTGCCCATAAGTGTTTCTGGAGGTCTCGTGGTTGCCAATTTGTGACTGGGTAATACATCTCCATGGTGGGTATCTTGACCACCTGCCCGAAGTGTGTATCACAAAGGTAGTTCGTCTTGGATAGTGACGTAAGGTTTGGCCTTAGAGATAACGTAAATAAGTGAATTGCAAACTTTTCAGTATCTCCTCCCCCTTAGATGTCGAGGAGCCCTTAAATAAAATTTTACTCTTTGATCTTTGTCATCCTCATTAATCTAAAGTTACACACCATCAAGTATTTGTTATCGATTCTATAATTAGTTAAGTCCCAGTTTATAAAGAAACTCTTACAAGTAAACCTCCTATTATTTTGTCCATTCTCTGTTTTGACCTTCTTTTCTTAAGCGTCACTCGTCATTACTACTGTTATTCTTCCTTAGTTGGTTCTACAGTGACTAATGACATTCTTTTCCTTGTTTAGTGTTAGTCAAGGTACGTGTGTGCGGAGAGAGGGGTGTATATTGGACGTATGTGAGAGGGGGACACAACAAGGATCACTCTTCCCCGGTAAGTCAGTGTTGGCATCGTGTCCGACGTTCACTTGTCTACTCCACCGTTCCCCACAGTCCCTCTTTGTTTCTGAAACTACCCTATTTCTACAGTTTTTAGTCAAGAGGTGACACGACGGTTCTCACCATGGGTTCCTAGTTCGTCTCTCCGACTCAGGTTAAAGGTCAGGGAACACCAAAGAAAGGACTAGTGAGTGTCCAACGAGTCAGAATCACTTTCAAGACCTTGCAGACACAGGTAGACATTCTTTAATACTGTTACACGTTTCACAAGCTGTCAACACAGCGCTCCAAAGTCGTCGGGGGTGTGGTATTTGATTCGTCTGTGGTCCCGTCAGTAATGGATCTTCAGTGTGATTTTTACGACAGAGCGGAATTCTAACGGTCTGTGTAAACGTACATACCCTCTTCTTCGGTTTGCACTTCCAGTCACTACACCGCAAAAAATAACGTCCGAAGGTCCTGACGGTTCCGACTATGGTAGACGCAGACCACCTGTCTTAGAATCCATTACTGACAGAGGGAGAGAGTTCCTTATAATCAGACGACCCCGACGGTATTGTTTTGGCGTATCTGACCCACCGAATTTGGTATCTTTACATAAAAAGACTGGCGAGACCTTCACTCTTCAAGTCACAAGGTCAACTGAACCAAAGACCACTCTGTCGAAAGAAGGACCGTGAGTCTGTTGACGGAAGAACGAAACAAGAGTACACACATTTCTCTACCCCCAATCCCTCCCACTCTCCTTCTCTCTCTTTCTCAAAAGGACACAGAGAAGAAGTAAACAAACTACACTTGTCCAAAATTTCAGAAATAACATGAACAATGTTATAACAAAGACAGAAGACAAAACTAAAAGACCGGTGCTCCGCGTACCCTAGAATCTATAGACGACGACGACGACGACGACGATTCAGTGAAGTCAGTACAGGCTGAGACACGCTGGGGTATCTGCCGTCGGGTGGTCCGTGGGGGCAGGGACCCTAAGAGGTCCGTTCTTGTGACCTCACCCAACGGTAGAGGAAGAGGTTACGTACTTTCACTTCTCACTTTCACTTCAGCGAGACAGGACAGACTGAGAATCGCTGGGGTACCTGACGTCGGGTGGTCTGAGGAGGTAGGTACCCTAAACTGGTCCCTGGTTTAGGTGTGAGGACGTAACCTTCCACTTCAGGATTGGTGACCTGGTGGTCCTTTCAGGGACAGAAGGGTACACAAGTCAGCGAGCCAGTACAGACTGAGAAACACTGGGGTACCTGACGTCAGCCGGTCCGAGGAGACACGTGCCCTAATAGGGTCATTCCTATGACCTCGTCCAACGGTAAAGGAAGAGGGTCCCTAGAAGGGATGGTTTCCTATCTTGTACGGAGGACATAACGTTCACCTAAGAAATAACGACTCGGTGTTTCGGTTCATTAGGATAGTTTAGTCCCGGGGTGGGGATGCTCGAGTAAACCAACACTAATGAGGGAATCTCTGGCGTAGAGGTTCTTGTCTGTGTAACGTTTAATCCCGAAGTTATGTACTTAAAACTCCCGCTACGTTTGTAAGTCAGGGATTGTCGGTAACAGGCCTGTTCGGGCTCTGTCTCCCAGTGAGTGTCAGACCTCAGTTCGTAAATTGTGTCGTAGAGAGTACTAACTTATTATAACATGTAAAAGTCGTCTCGAAATGGAATCTTCTTTCTTTACTCTCTGTCTCAAGGGAAAGTAAAGGACCCATCAGTCCCGACTCCTTTTATCCTCGTCTCTCATGTTTTCCTTCTCGGTCCCGTTCCGGATTCATTACTAAAAATAGAGAAGGTAGTGACGATCCTCGTAGGAAGGTAGGTTTTCTCTTACAAGTGAGTCCGGGTGTCAGGAAGAATCCCGGAACACAGACCACTATCTTTGATTTGGTCGGGACGACATTTCAATCCTTCGGAGACCGGACCAAATAGGATTTTCCAGACTGATGTCTTATGTTTCCCCTTAAACAGTACGGTCCGTTACCATGGGATCCGTCACCCCGACTGTTTCTTGAGTTTCCGAAATCTTTACTAGAGGTAAAAATTTTAATCCTTATATAAAAAAATTAAAAATTACTTTTATTAAATTTTAAAGGGAAAGTCTCTTTAGATTGAGACGTGTGGGTCACTATTCAGGAGTCGGTTCGGGAACCTCAACAATACCTTTGTACGGGTCGTTGACGGTAGACTCTCTACCCCCACAACGAGACCCACGAAAGGGACCCCGAGATTCGGACTTCGGTGGAGTCAACACAGAGTTGTCGAGAACGTAAAAGAAACACGTCAGACTAAAACAACAACACAACAAACGATTATACACCCAAAACGGGTGATAGATTAATAATGTAAGGTAGTAATGTCTCCTACTCAGACATGATCGATAGCCTTACTTTCCGATACAAAATATGACCGTAAAATTAGTCACCTTGAATGACAGTATTTTAGAGACATTCTGTCATTACTAAACGTTTTGGATTATAGTGTAGAAAACATCTCGGATCGTAGACTCATATTAACTGGCTAAATAATCTACGAACACCAAGTAACTAAAAGATCTGTCCTTTTTTTTAACCTAACGTCAAAGACCGGTGACAAAAGAAGTTTAACTAGTACGACCGAGAGTATTTACAAGGGAAACATGAGTACAAGAATGAAAACGTGTTTTCTTTGACATAATATATGTCACGCCACAGTAACCGGAACCTTAATCTCAGTCCCAAACAAAAAATAAAAAGGACGTCTTCGAGAAAAAAGTAACAACGACGCTTTATAAAACTTCCGTCAAAATAAGTCTCCTTAAAAGGAATGTTTTCCGACGAATAAAAGACTCATATATAGAGAGTCAGATCGTAACAGGGATACCTCCCTTTAAAAGACTTTCGATAAGACGAATTAAATGTTACTACGGTTTGTTTATCTGTCCGTGAATAACTGTCAATTAGAACCATGATAACGGTCCCGTTCCTACTGAACGTCTTTTAAAAAAGAAATACGATTACAACTATTATTCTATAAAGACCGAACTTACCCTCAAAATGATTTACAACTTCGGATTCCGGTGCACTACTAATTGTAGATTATCGACAGGGACAAGAGAATGTATACTACGTTGTATACTTTACTCTGTCCGGACACAACTAGTACTCTCAAATCTTAATAACTGAGAAAAACCCGAATACTTATTCAGATCTTCATTAGTACCTATTTCTCCTTTGTCTTTGTCCTCTATGGAGGATTCATTAAGATACTCCAGTTGTATTAGGATTGTGGTTTTGGTCTGGTTCTGTATTCTTTCTTTTGGTCTGGTTATAAAGAATACTTGTGTCCACGTGTTTAGGACATGTTTTACAATCGTTTAATTTAGGTTGTTACATATTTTTAGGGTACCTGTCTCCTCGGTTCACCAGATGTCAGGTACCCCAGTGTTTCTCAGCCTGTGCTGACTCTCTGACTTGTGTAGGTGTGTGTATTTTACTGAATATTTGGTACTGGTTGACCTTACATAAGGTCATACCTTCCGACCGAGTTGTAAACTTTTTAGTTAATTATGTTAGTATGGTTCTTCTTTTTAGTATACTAGTATAGTTATGTGTATCTTGTTTGTGATAACTGTTTTAGGTTATAGACAAATACTAAAATTTTTGAGTAGTTCAATCCTTGTCTCCCCCTTAAAGGAGTTTAACTATTTCTTGTACATGTTTTGGGGATGTTGATTGTAGTGAATTACCACTCTTTCATCTACGAAAGGAAGGTTATAATCCTTGTTTCGTTCGTATTGGTGGGAGTGGTGAACATAAGTTGCAGTATGGTTTTCAGGATTCACTTACGTTATTCTGTTCCTTTTCTTTATTTTCCATAGGTCTAACCCTTCCTTCTTTATTTTGACAGAAACAAGTGTTTATTGTACCAACAGATACATCTTTTAGGGGGTTTTAGTTATTGTTGTCGTTTTTGGAGGACCTTGATTATTCTTTAATGTCGTTCTAGAGTCCTATGTTCCAATTATATGTTTTCAATTAACGAAAGGTAGATGGTCGTTACTTGTTAAACTTATACTTTAATTTTTGTATTACAGTAAATCTCATCGTGGGGTTTTACTTTAGGAGTCCATATTTAGTACTTTATCCATGTTCTAAATGTTCTCCGTTACTTTTAGGAGACTATTTTCTTTAGTCTTTTCTATTTACCTCTCTATAAGGTAAATGAACTTATATGCTTCGAGTTATGACAGTTCTACAGTCAAGAAGGTTGAAATAGATATAGTTACGTGAGGGTCAATTTTAGAGTCGTTCAATAATAATTAAAAATTATACCTGTTTGACCAAGATTTGAAACATACCTTTCTGTTTTCTGGGTCTTATCGGTTGTGTTATAACTTCCTTTTCTTGTATCAGTGTCCTGAATGTGATGGGTTTAAGTTCTGAATAAGATTTCGATATCATTAGTTCTGTCTACCATAACCGTTTTCTTATTTACTTTTCTTGTTACTTTGTCTTGTCTCACGGGTCTTTATCTGGGTGTGTTCATTTCATTTGACTTGAAATTGTTTCCTCGTTTCCGTAATGTTGTCTTTGTTTTATCAGAAAAGTTGTTAACCACAACCTTGTTGACCTGTAGGTGTACGTTTTTTAATTAGATCTGTGTCTGGAATGAGGAGCGTGTTTTTATTTGAGTTTTGTCTAGTGTCTTTATTTACATTTTACGCTTTGACATTCTGAAGATCTTTCATTGTATCTTCTTTTGCGTATCTACTAGAGCACGAACTGTTTCAGAAAAATCTATGTCATTGTTTTCGTACTAGGTACTTTCTTTTTTGACTATGCAACCTAAAGTAATTTCAAATTTTGAAGATGAGACACTTTTTCGTAACAATTCTCTTACTTTTCTGTTCGGTGTGTGACCCTCTTTTGTAAATATTTTGTACATAGACTTTTCCGTGACCATAAGTTTTGTTTCTTGAGAATTTTAAATTGTCTTTTTTTTTTTTTTGTTTTTTTTTAGTTAAATTTTTTACCCATTTTCTAGACTCGTCTGTAGAATAGTTTTTCCTGTCTGTCTACCGTTTATTCACATACTTTTCTACGTGTTGTATTATACAGTAACGACGACGACGACGACGACGATTCAGAGAAGTCAGTACAGGTTGAGACACGCTGGGGTATCTGCCGTCGGGTGGTCCGAGGGGGCAGGGACCCTAAGAGGTCCGTTCTTGTGACCTCACCCAAGTATACAGTAATCACTTCACTTCAGCGAGTCAGCACAGGTTGAGAAAAGCTGGGGTACCCGTGGTCCAAGGAGGCAGGTACCCTAAAAGATCCGTTCTCATGACCTCACCCAACGGCAAAGGAAGAGGTCCCTTGAAGGGGTGGGTCCCTAGCTTGGATCCAGAGGGTGTAACATCTGTCTGCGGAAGGCAGACTCTCTTGACGTTTACTTTTGTTGTCACCCGATAAAGATGTGTGGATAATCTTGCCACACATCTTTACCATAATTTTGGGTGTTTTACCTGTGGTGGTTTACGACCACTCTTACACGTTGTTGTCCTTTACTTGAGAGTAAGTAACGACCATGTAGTTACAACCATGTGATAACCATGCACGTTTGACCATGTAGGTGAAACCTTCTGTCAAATATCGAAGAATGTTCTGATTTGTATGAGAATGGTATACTAGAGTGTTAACACGAGGAACTATAAGTGGGTTTACTTGACTTTTGAATACAGGTGTGTTTTTTAGTCATACACTTACAAATGTCGTCGAAATAAGAGTTATCGGTTTGGAAAGTTCATTGGTTCTATCGGAAGTTATCCACTTATTTTGCATCACGTAGGTATGTTACGTTTTAATGAATCGTTATTCTTCTTTATTTGATAGTTCGGTGTTTTTCTATGTGTGTTTTTCAATGACCCTTGTAGATATAAAACACCATTTGACATAGTTTTTGTTTTTTACCATCCTTTTATTCGTCGGTATTTCTTGTATTACATAGATGAGTTTTATCTTTTTTGTTTTGGTGTTCCGTTATTTTCGTCCCAAGATTTCCCACCATTAACCTCTTGCTTTACCGTTGCGTTAGGTCATAAGAACGGACCTCTTAGGGTACCCGTTTCCTCGGATCGTCCCCCCAACAATTCTCAGTCTGTGCTGAATTGTTGATTTGGTTGGTTGGTTTGCCACCATTATTTTCGTTTTCGTGGTCATTACGGGGGTTTAGTAGGAGTGACAATACACGTGTTCAACCCGGTTGTTTGGTCAGACGTCTACAGGATATGTTCAATTGACGTCGTCGAGGAAAGGTCCAGTCCCCTACAAGAGACCCAGGGACAGGACTAGTATCATCTCAATAAGTTCCCGAGACCTCAGTCGGTCTCTTACCCCGTTCAGACCTAAGGTTCATAGTCACCAACTGTATCCCGTCCACTGGAGAGCTTCTGACCTTTGGTCTCGTCCGTTCGTATACAGACTATGTACTACACACGTTCGAGAGACCAGGTGGTGCACCCAGTCTAAGGTCGAGACTGGGAAGACCGAGGCTCTGATACTCTGAGTTTACTCTTGTACTTAATTACATAATCGACAATGACAAAAGACGAAAAATGAGGTTTCGGCTGGTTTAGCTAAGAGACGAGTCGAGTAAACCTAGCAATTGGGCTGACCTGTTCTACCTACTGAAAACAAAGTAAAAGGAGATATCCTACGACGGAGAATAGAGAGACAAAAAGTACCTGACGACACAGACAGGAGTCGGGTCCAAGACCGAGAAGCTTAAGATCGGTTCAAAGCCGTTCGGTTGTGACGAATAAAAGTTTCCCTCTCGTGAAAGTACCTGGACTTTATAGTTATGGTTATAGCGAAGTGACTTGGACATCCCAATCTTATTATTAATAAATTTATGGGCACCGTTTTCTATTTATTATAAGAAATGCACCTTCGACTTCATTTTACTTTCACTTTGATTGAAATAAATTTGATGATTCTCTAAGATCCACCAATAGTTATGTGTCGATGAACCGACCAGGGTAACTACTGCGTATAACTTGCCCGAGGACTAGGATTCCCTATCAATTCACAATCAACAAGTCAGTACAGACTGAGAAACGCTGTGGTACCTGACTTCGGGCGGTCCGAGGAGACAGGTACCCTAAGAGGTCTGTTCTTGTGACCTCATCCAACAGTAAGGGAAGAGGTACCCTAGAAAGGCTGGGTCTCTAACTCGGGTCCAGAGGACGTAACATCCGTCTAAGAAATGGTAGACTCGGTGATCCATTCGGTCCTGAGATTTTCTATGTCCCTCATTTTCCTACAAAAGAACCTGAGACCTCGGTCATGGTGTATCGGTCCGTAGTCCGTTATCCTCGCTAAAACGGAGGTGAAAAAGTGTCGGACCACTGACCCGTTTTACAATACCAGTTATCGTCATTTTTACATCGTTAATATGTCGACTTCGGGTCTTTGACTTAGTGGTTTTGTTAGGTCCCTTTTATCCGGTCTCTTTTTATCATCTTTAAATGAGTCATTGACTTTTTGTTCTGTTTCTAAAAATTTTTTATCTCTTCAAACCCTCTTCACGTTCGAAAACCAGTTTTTCTTAAAATTTTACTTATTTCGGAACCCCTCCTCTTGCAATACGTCTTTCAAAGGTTCCGAAGTCCTTTACTTACCCTGTATAAAATCTTCTAGGTCTTCAATGTGTTGACAAGAAACCTTAACCATGTTCTGATTTAATCTCTACATTACTATTTCCTTGTAGAGCCTGTTTCATTAAAGAGACACAGACTTTTTTGATAAACGAAACAATTCCCTTCTTTTCTTTTTCGGAGTTATAAGTTTTTCTACAAAGTAAAAATTTTTTATGAATTTCGTGATTTTTGCTAAGGTTATAAATGACCGTAAGTCAATTAATTTCAGGATTCTCCCAGAAGAGACTACCGAGTCTACCATTTCTTAGACGGTCGTTTATGTCCTCTGGGTCCAAGTCAGGGAGTCAACCCTTCTAGGGGACCTCTTCCTTTACCGATAGGTGAGGTCATAAGAACGGACCTCTTAAGGTATCTGTCTCCTCGGACCGCCCGATGTCAAGTACCCCAGTGTTTCTCAGTCTGTACTGATTCGCTGATTGTGTCTGTGTATGTTCTCCTCTGAACGCTCTATCGTGTGGATCAAGATTTCTTTATTGTAACTAAATACTTTGCTAGTATAGAAACCCGAAATATTCATCGTTTCGTTAGTTCAATAAAATTAATACTCAAGGTTACCATCCTCTACGACGAAAAATTGTTTCTCGATTTAATTACCTCATTTTCTCAACTGGAGGTTTTATAAAGAGGTTTTATACCTCAGTCTCATGGACAAGTACAGTCTTCTTAAAAATTGTGGATTTATTAAATAAAACCTCTCCCCTTACCACCGGGTGAGGTCATGAGATAGGACCTCTTAGGGTACCTCCCTCTTCGAACCGACCGAATTAGTGTAAAATAATGGGATTAGGGATTTGAGGGTCGTATCACCAAGTCTAATGTCTAGGACCATGGTCCGACGGATCTGGGTTTAGGACCGAGACAGGGAATAAACGACCCACTGGAGTCCGTTTAATGAATAAGAGACAAGGACGAAGAAGTAGACATTGGGTTCCTATAATTACGATGGATGGGATCTACAAACGACACCTCTAAATTTCTCAATTTTTATCCATTTACCGAATTTTATTACTTGATCCATCACATAGTACCTAAATTGTTGACTTTTTCGTTGAGGGGGAGATGGGTGGGGGAAGATCGGACTCAGATACCCACCACAGAGTCCCCAGGTCTGTGGTAGGTACGGGAACATCTCACGTCTGAATTGATCCCTCATCTAGACGGACTTTCACGAGGTCTTCTTTAGTTCTCTGGGACTTTCGTTCCAACCCTCCACTTGGGTGAGCTCGACCGGACTAAGATTTATCTCCGCCTTAAGTCTCCCTGACATCGTCACACCCTCGGTCCTACTACCCCGGTTCTATCGTCCCTTCCACTGAGGTCCGGAACTCTTACAACGGTTGTTTGACCCTCCGTGAGGTACGTCGGTAAACCCATCGTCTGCGTTACTCCTCTCTCGGAGCGCGGATTGCTGGATCTTCCAACCCGACGAGTAGTTGGGTTTCGGGTGGTCCTGACTTCCTGACGTCTTGTCGGGGAACGAATTTACGTGTCGGAAATCCTTTGAAGGGGTTGTGGGTCTACAATGGTCCTCTTCCTTTCCTCCTCTCTGCCCGTTCAGGGACTCTCGGACTTGTGAACGGAGATCTCTCTGACCCAATTCAAAATTTAACCTGAATTCAAGAAGAATTTACGGTTTCAATTCACAAAAGTTGTCAATCGTCTTAATCTCCGAATGCTCTTTTAACTTTAGTTAGTAATGCTTTTCCTTCTTTTTTCTTTTTGACCGTGACACCGTGTAGAGTCTCACGGGCGACAGTGAATCTACTAGTAACATACCAACCTGACCTGAGACCAGGGTCTCAATACTATCGTAGGAAAAGGGAGAGTTGTCCCAAGGTTAAACCTAAACGTTCCCATGGGATCAGTATTGGGTGAGTTCTCAACAATGTGTTCAAATGTGGTGTTTTATTGTTTATTGGGATTTATAGTTGCACCTCGACTCGGCAACTCTTTACCCCCATGTCTAATCTCCACTTGAGAGTCCTCGTTCTCTTCACAACCTTTACTTCTCGACACCATAGAGGACCACTCCACGACCTCTTCTCCCAGTGGATCGTGGTTCGGGTTCCACTCAAGTTTTCGTTTGTCCGTCATATGGTGTCCCTCGAGTGGAGTACGGGACACCACTGGTTCTGCTCATCCTACCCCTCCGATAGGTTCTCCCTCGTCCATACACATATGTATATCGCCTAGGTGAAACAACATGTCCTCTGTGATTGTGTTTAACAGTCTGTTGACATGAGGTTAAAATTTTTGTCTGATATATAAATTTCTATTCTTCAGATGTTGAGAAGACAAAACTGACACAAGGTCCTATGTTTTCGAATGGGTACTCTACTGATACTGTCTCACTACGAACACCGTTATCGGTCTCGACTCTGTTCCGTTGGGCGTCACTTGGTCCTGATTGGTCCCTTCTCTGAACATACCGGGAACGGTGAAGACGGATCCGTACCTGGGTTCGTTCACGAAACTTTAATCCTCTCGGTCTTTCTCCCTGTACACTATCGGAACTCACCGTCTACTTTCAGGACCCTACCTTTAAAAGTTGACCGGTCGCGGACTTTCTCATAAGTAGAAACTGATCAAGTACACAACGAGGTCTTGTACTCCTGGCGAGGTTAATGCTTTTCAGTAATCAGCAAGTCCTCGGACCGTCCGACGTCAGGTACCCCAGTGTTTCTCAACCTGTGTTGAATCGTAGATTTGTTGTTGTTGTTAACGTCTTCGTCACCAGAACCTCTCCCAGGTTCTCAGGGTGAACCACTAAGACTGTTCTACAAACGAGGTGTACGGGTGGGCACCTCCTTGTGACGTACAACGACCTTAACACAAAACTTCAGTTTTCAATTTATAGTTTCGACCTCTGACAAGAAACTTACCCCCCCTTAGGTCCTCAGTACAATTGTGTCCGTTGGAAACAATCGTTCCAGTTCAATTTGGTTTTGTTAAATCAAAGATTACTAACGGGTTGTTGAGAAAAGGTGTAGATAAAATATGGGAAGTAAGTAGTAGAAAGACGTAAATGAAACGTAAAAATACAAAGAATAAAAAATAGATTAATATTTGGTGTAGTATTTACTATTAATAACTCTAGATAAACCGAGAAGGACAAATAATAAAAAAATTTAGAAAAGGGTTCTTTACTCTACTTGAAACCCTAAAAGGAAGGGTCTCTTCAAGTACAAAGTTTCAGTCCACTTTCAGAGGACTTCTGTTAGAAAGAAAGACCGAAAACAAAAACTTTTAATTTTTTAATTCTCTAAAACTGTCTCCTTTCTCTCTGTCCATAGGTGAAACCCTCACTCCCTCTTCTATTCCCTGTTCTCTTTCTAATTATGTTCTTCCCTTGTCGTTTATCTGAAATTGACAATCCTAACTCCCTCCCCTTTTCTGGAGTCTCCTAGTACTCACTCCTTAATGGAGACCGTCGACCAAGGATCCGTGGCTCAGGGTAAAGGTTCCCACCGTGATTTTGATGTCGCTAAAGGTTCCAGATACTTCGGTGTCTGTAGACATTATAGTTGATAATGTCCGGTGTCTCGTCACCTCAAAGGGTTTACAAGTCGAAACGACATTCTAGAGTCTTCTGGAGTGTTTCAGGGCCGACCGCTACCCCATGCCACCCTTTAACTCTTAGTTCGGACTTATTACTAACGATAATTGAAAGGGGAGTACGAATCTAAAGTAAACCAAAAACTTTTTTATTTTACTCACTATATAAAGTTCAGAATTGTGAACCATGTCCTTCCATCTGTAGACAGTACGTTCTTCTTTTAAGTAGTCCTTACCTTGTTTATTAACTTCACGTATTATGTGTCAGGACTTAGATAATTGAAAAATTTTAGTCGAGAAACTAAATCCCAAGGTTTGTTGCGAACTTTAATTACTTAAGTTTAAAATCCAGAATAAGATAGGAGGAAGATCTTGATACAAATCTTTCCTCCCTTCAGTTCTCACTTTGTCTGATCGTTGTCTTGTTCTGTTAGCTGAGTAATCGTTTAGTTGCAGATTTAATAATTGTCTTCCAATTGTAATTCTATAATTACGATCTGAATAAACATAAGGTTATCCCTGATTACTCTTAAATCGGTATCCGGTTAGAGGTTTATCAAAAAAAAAAGAAGACTTAATTTCTAGACAATTTTAACAACAATAAAATTCAAGATCACCGTGTTTGTCTCTTCCGTTACCGTGGGGTGAGGTCATGAGAACGGACCTTTTAGGGTACCTGCCTCCTCGGACCTTCCGACGTCAGGTACCCCAGCGACTCCCAGTCTGTGTTGACTCTCTGGTCTGAAAGTGAAAACTGAAAGTGCGTAACCTCTTTCTTTACCGTTGGGTGAGGTCACAAGAACGGACCTCTTAGGGTCCCTGCCCCCTCGGACCACCCGACGGCAGATACCCCAGTGTGTTTCAGCCTGTGCTGACTTCGTCACCTTGTTTCAGGACATTATATTGAAAAGAAATTGTACCTTATTTCTTCTTACCGTTAAACCGAGAAAACTTATCTCCATTTGTATCGTACCAAACAGTAGTTATTTGAGTTTGTCAAGTACAAATTGTGTTTGTTTCCGATATAAAAACAATATTAGAAAATCCTTTCCACGATACCTATATGATCAGTGTAAAGTGAAACCGTCGGTTCTCCCCTTTGTTTGACTGATTCTTCGTTCGGCGTCCTGAAGGGACCACCAGGTCACCATTTCTTAGACGGACGTCACGTTCCCTGTACCCAAGTTAGGGACCAGGTCCTTCACAGGTGTACGGACGTCCCGTTGATTTGAGTACACGGTGTTGATGACTCGGACCCAAGATCTCAACCACGAGACGTTGTTCTCTTCGGTGGTGTGACTCTCCGGTCGTATGACGTTGATCTGTCATTGGGATGAGTGACGTTGATCTCTTTAGGGCCCGTGTCGTTTCTTCTGGGTCGTGTCGGTTTTAATTTATTTATTTATTTTTTAAACTTTTTCTTCGTTCGACGGTACGGACGTACTTTCTGACGGTGAAAGTTTAATCATACGATTTATAGATTTATATGAAAAATAAGAAATAATGTCTTTAAACGAGTCAAAGTTACCTTACAGGGGTTCATTTTGTAATAGGACAACTTCTAATTAGAAGTCGTTACCCCCGAAAGGAATATGAACTGAGTAGTAGAATTCTAATGACATGTCCTCTTTTTACCAATGTCTTAAATCTTCTTCTAAATCAAAAACTCTCTCTCTGTCTCAAGAATCACCGACTTACACAAACATTAGTAAAGACTCACTCAAAAATTTTTATTAACAAACAATAATTTAATAAACGTTTTGATTGTGGTACTACTTAGACATTCACTTATTTGACTGAGTACGGTTTTTTAGTAAAGTAGATGGGAAAGTCGTTATAGGTGTTACACATTCTTGAATTTTCCATTTGACGATCCCGTTTATTTTTCTCCAAAAAGGTTCGTGATCGAATTACTTATGAAGAGACACGTACCGTTTCACTTGAGAAATCAGTCGTAAAAGACTCCATTTCCTGAAAGACTGACTCCTGGGGACTGAAACCCGTCGGTCCCAATGAGACCTGTCGATCCAGAAGTGACTTCACAATCAGCGAGTCGGTACATTGAGAAACGATGAGGGTACCTGACATCGGGCGGTCCGAGGAGACAGGTACCTTAAGAGGTCCGTTCCTATGACCTTACCCACCGGTAAGGGAAGAAGTCCCCTAGAAGGACTGGGTCCTTAGCTTGGGTCCCTAGCTTGGGTCCAGAGGACGTAACGTCCGTCTAAGAAATGACAGACTCGACGGTTCCTTTCGACCCAGAATTGACTCAGAGACGATTTGGACCCTGACAGTCGAACCTGGACAAAGATGTCCCGATGTTTCTGAAGTAGGTTGGATCGGTACTCCTCTATTTGGAACAAACACTTCTTTCCACTTTCCTTTTTTTTTTCACTAAGGTAAGTAACGTAAGGTCTGTGACACCCAGGAATCTTCTTAAAAAAAACGACTTCACTTCAACTTCTACTCGTCCGGTAGATCAGAACGATTGGGGTAAATCGGAGACGAGACAGTCGTATTTCATGTCTTTCAGGAGTAATAGACTCTTATTAACCATGGTCTTTTCTCGGTGAATTGTCATTTAGACGTGTTTTACCCTTGGTTGTGAATTGTCATTTGTCTTTTATTTTCTTTCGAATTAATCCGAGAATAGGACTTTTACTTCGATTTTAATGACTTTAATCAAAATGTAATGGAATTTTTAAAACACGAATCAAAGAGTGAGCATAGGCTGAGAAACGCTGGGGTACCTGACATCAGGCGGTCCGACGAGACAAGTACCCCAAAGAGGTCCGTTCTTATGACCTCACCCAACGGTACGGAAGGAGGTCCCGTAGAAGGTTTGGGTCCATAACTTGAACCCAAAGGACGTAACGTCCACCTAAGAAATGGTAGACTCGGTGATCCCTTCGGGTTTGTAATCCGATAGTAACGTACATACATTATTAATAATCCTATTTCCTTCTTAATTCATACCGAACAAAACAATCCCCCATAAAAAAAAAAAGGGACTTTCCAATAGACTATTGTGTCAAACTGTAAGAAGTGTAAACTGAAAGTGACGTTTGATCTTTCCGTCAATGATAAAAACTTCGTTTATCTAAGTTCTTAAAGGAGCATAAAATGTTCTAGAAAAGAATGAGGAAACTATCTATCCGTTCAGTAAGGAAAAGTTTCTTAGTAGTAGGGAACAGTTTACAGAGGAGAAGTCAACAGTTCAGAAGATTGAGACGCCTTTAAAGAAACGGTCACTGAAACACTCGTTCTTCTCGGTAAGAAACCGTAAGTAAAAGTTACTGAAATACTTTAAGAGATTTACCGTTCTTAGTGGTAAAAAGAAAACCCACTTAAACGGAACACCTGAAGGGTCCACTGAGTCGTCATTTCTAAGACGACCGTTACGTCCTCCCGTCCTCTGAGTCCAAGTTAGGGACCCAACCCTTCTAGGGGACCTCCTCCTTTACCGTTGGGTGAGGACATAAGAACGAACCTTTTAAGGTGCCTGTCTCCTCGAACCGCCCGATATCAGGTACCACAACGTTTTTCAGCCTATGCCGACTTCGTTGGCTGGTGTCGTGTACGAGTATTTTAGTTTAGTAATAGTTATAAGTCTCATTGGTTTCCGACACTTTGTACGAAATTTTGACAAACTCATCCTTAAGAGAATATTTACACCAGTTATAAAACAATTTTTACAGGTCCAACACAGTAAAAAACTTGGAGTTTTGTAATCCCTCAGTCATTACTTACAAATCTATGGGGATATGTCGGTCTTCGACTCTCTTCACACCGACCGACCCTTTCCTGGTCTCGGTCAACAATTGTCAAAGTTCTTTTTTTTTTATAGTTATTTTGTATTGCAAATTGGGGAGAGAATTTTTCTTTACCTTTTTGGAACTAGAAAAGAAAGATAAGAGTGTAAGAATAGTTTCCTCAAATAGTTGTCCTACCTTTCCTTGGAGAAAAGACACAACGATACCTTTCTCTGGTAGACACGTTGCTGTTTTGGGTAAACTTATAAGAAACTTACTGTAACGGTCAAAATAAAACAATATCATATGAGATGACTGTAAGGGCCAACGTCGATAAAATGAACTTCATCGTAATGGAGTATTTAAGATTCTTGTGACTTTCTTTATCAATTTTATGTATCAATATATATTAATCAATATATATTATTAATCATATGTATTATCAATATGTATTAAATTTTACATATTTACACTTTGACGTTTCCTAACAACCTCCAGTTGACAAGAGAAACTGTACACCAAACCATTGTAGAAACCCTCAAGTAAAGCCTTCCTGAGTAACAAATGTAGACGACTGTGTGACTCACGTCTCCAATTCACTCACCTACGATCTCAGTGACAGACTCAGACTCTAGACGGAAAATGGTCAACACACTAGAACCTGTTCAATAATCTGAAGCGACACGGGTGAAGGCAAAGAATTTGTTGTCTTTAAAGAGTACCACTCCGACCTTCAGGATCTAGTTCCAAAGTCCACTCAACCAAAGGAAATTCTGGAGGGAGGAACCGACGTCTGTCGGTAGAAGAGAGAGGTAGAAGTGTGACAAAAGGTAGAGACTCGCAGACAAAGGATTCGAGGGCAAGAATATTTCTGTTGAGAATATTTCCATTCAGAATGTTTCTGTTCGGTATAACCTTAACTCCCCCGTGTTAAGTCGATTATTGTTGACTCACGTCTCCAGATCAAGACTTTAATAGGAAAAAAAAAAAAAGGAAGTCTTAAAACTTCCGTGACTAGGTGATAAAAGATCAAAGGTCACAACGACAAAATTTCTAATGTTTCAGTAAGACTAAAGTCTACTAAATACACACTGTACTAGGTAGACCTTTGAAATTCTAGAAGAGAAACAGGAGTCACAAAACTTTAAAGTACTACTGCATTTGGGTAAAGGTTGGTACACCCATCCGAGAACTACCCGGAAAAGTTGAATTTTTTCTTTTTTTTTTTTTTTGGAGGGACGGAATTACTCCATATTGACTGTATAGGAACTCTTCCTTTACCGTTGGGTGCGGTCATAAGAACAGACCCTTTAGGGTACCTATCTCCCCGGATCATCCGATGTCAGGTACCCCAGCGTTCTCAACCTGTACGGAATCACTAATTTGTTGTTATTAGCTGTATGTTGTAACATTCTTTCAAATTCCATATGTGACACTACTAAACTATGTCTATACGTAACGTTTCACTAATGGTGTCTACCAGTAAATTACGGAGTATATTAATGGTACACACACATATCTCCTGTAAATTCTAGATAAGAGAACCGTTGAAAGTTCATATATTATTTCGTAAAAATCAGATCAGTGGTGCGACATGTACTCTAGGGGTTTTGTATAAGTAGAACGTGGACCCTCAAACGTGGGAAAGGAGTTGTAGAGGGATAAAGGGGGTTAGGCGATCTAGGACCGTTGGTGTTAGAGAGACAAGAAGTCAAAGGAGGACACGTTTTATCTCTACTTTATAGTACCCGACAACATTTCTCATTTACTTACTTACTTACTTATGATCATAAAACTAGTAAAGACTAATAAAGGAATTCCATTTAGAGATCTCCGTCTTGACTTTAAAGACAAGTTTCTGGCTCAAAAGTACTCCGAAAAGTGTCATAATACTTTATCGAAAGGACTTTCAAACCAGTCTGGAAAAAATTTCAAACACTAAAGTGATGTAAAATTTGACCGGATGAATCTAGTCGGTTTTTATTCCACCTTCTTACCCTTTTCTTCATTTCTTTTCTCTTATTCTCGGTTTCAAGTTTCCCTTTTTCCTTCTATATCCTCCTTCTCCCTCAATTTTTTTCTTTACTTTTACTCTTTAATAGGAGTCGTAAAACTGATCGGTAGTTTTGGCCTAAGATGTTATAGGTGGACCCTAGATCGAAAGAGATTATTAATTCTTCCTTTTTGTAAATGACATTCATTAGGGTTCTATTTTTGTAATCCGACTCTCGTACTCCAATTTAAGACGTAGGAATTAGAGATTCATTTTAAAGTCTTTTTGTAATTCTTTTACATAAAAAGTATCATATACGATCAATATCTTATGTAAAAAGTAAAAATTCTGTTACTTAAATAGGAAAAATTAGTTTTCTAGAGGTCTGAGGGAGATTACGTTCGCGATGTCCTCCCCAGAAGTGTTACCCGAAGGGTCCACCGCGATCACCATTTCTTGGACGGACGATTACCTCCTCTTCAATTCTCTACGTCCAAGCTAGAGACTCACCCGTTCTAGGGGACCTCTTCTTTTACCGTTGAGTGAGGTCATAAGAACGGACCTATTAGGGTACCTGTCTCCTCAGACCGTCCGATGTCAGGTACCCCAGCCTTTCTCAGCCTGTGGTGACTCACTGAGTCGTGTACTTCCCCAGAAGTGATATCGTTCTTAGTATCCATTTACACTGGTTTAGACAAGGGTCACCGAGTCGACCATTCTTTAAGTGGACGGTTACGTCTTCTGCGTCTAAACTAAAGACCCAGTCCTTCTAGGGGACCTCTTCCTTTACCGTTAAGTGAGGTCGAAAGAACGGACCTTTTAAGGTACCTGTCTCCTCAGACCGCCCGATATCAGGTACCCCAGTGTTTCTCAGTCTGTGCTGACTTGTGCGTGCATAGTATTACTATCAATTCCCGGAATTTAGTGAAAGACATTTTCATTACACTAAATAAATATGTGTTGACTCATTACGAATTCTACTTACGTTGATCACGATTCCCATTGACCTCAAAAATATACAGTGAAATAAAGACCGTCTTTTGGTTTCTGGTTTGTTAAGGAAAATTACGACATCGACGGTAAGAATCAGATAAGGTTCGTGTATGTGGAGTCAGAATAGATTCTACGTGGGGACTCTACTTGACTCCCTAGAAGATTCTTTTATCCTAGAGAAGTCTTCCCTACTTGTGTTTAATTAAGGGTGATAAAGTTTTCTAGGGTACGTCGTTACTTATAGTTACAGGATGGAATGGAGACGGGTTGGATCTTTTAGTATCAACTTGTCTTGTGAGAATCGATTTACTTATCCGTTTATAGGGCGGTCCGAGACGTTATTTTACACAAAACTCCAACGTTCATAGTTAATTGGGGACTATTAAAGAGTGAGAGGGGTGGGGATTGGGGGTGGGGAATAGAGAGAGTAGAGATGAAAAAGATGATCCTGAAATACAAGGACAAAAGTCCAACGTGTCGAAGACCATATTAAAACAAAATGTCTTGTTTACAGATGGACAATTACACCCAGGGGTCGATACGTTTCGAAATGAACCTCTAAGGGGTGTACTCAAAGTGTACACGAATCCTAGTATAAACCAGTCGAAAGTCTCGTAGAGGGTAGATATGTGTCACTGCGAACCCAATATCCTCTTCGGACCATAGAGATAAAACAAAGAAATTAAGACTCATAAAGGGGGAAGAGAAGTATAGGGAGAAAGGACAGACTTAGAGACCGTCAAACCGGTGTCGAGACAGTCGGTCCGTCCTTCCCGGTTTAAGGAGGAAGGAGGTGGAGAAACAAGAAGAGTCCGGGAGTACCTAACCCACTATGGGTGGGTGTGTCCCCTTCCGTTTACGGAATGATTCAGGTAACTATATTTACGGTTAAAGTAGACCACTGTATGTCAGTACGGGTCTTTATTGCACATCGGTATATAGACGTGTACGGTGCTAGGTCAGTTCTACTGTGTATTTTAATGGTAGTGTTTTACGTTACTGCACGAAGACCAGTCAAAGTGTGTCCTTCATGGAGTACCACAAGTCTCTGGGACTCTACACTCCTTCCCTACCTTATTTCCATGGAACGAGTACGACGACGACGATTCATCGGAGTCAGCACAGGTTGAGACACCCTGGGGTATCTGCCGCCGGGTGGTCCGAGGGGGTAGGGACCCTAAGAGGTCCGTTCTTGTGACCTCACCCAGCGGTGAAGGAAGAGGTTACGTTCTTTCACTTTTCACTTTCACTTCAGCGAGTCAGCACAGGCTAAGAGTCGCTGGGGTACCTGACGTCGGATGGTCCGAGGAGGTAGGTACCCTAAAAGGTCCGTTCTCATGACCTCACCCAACGGTGACGGAAGAGACTTTCCATGGAATCGGTCGGGGATTCGATTTTGTTGTTGAGTTAATATTCACATAATTTAAACTGAGTTGATATTCACATAATTTAAACGAGACACCAAGAGTTGATTCACTCACACCCAACCACCAAAGTCTCATATACACTTACCGTGAAATGAGTTGAATATAAAACGAATTAAAATATGAATTCAATATCCAATCGAAACTGTATTAACGTTTTAACAAAAGACTCGATAAGATCCGTCACATTAATACCGCGGGATTTCCTTTAGTTTTGCAGAGAGACGTTGACTGTTTGTAGATGAATGTTAAGTTTAAGACTCTTTATTGTGTATGAATGTGTATATGAAATGTGTAACATTTGATATCTCACATAAGATGTCTCTGGTAATAACCCTGACCCTACGACTGACTAGTACGAGGAAGAAGGAAGACCCAAGATTGGTTAAACTGTGTGTGTGTATGTGTGTGTCTCCGTTATCAACTCTCCTGGGTGCCACGTCGTCTCAGTTTTCCCACTTGACTTGGACCGAACGGGACCGTCGGTCATCCGTCACGTCGACCTCTTGGAGTCTGTCCTCCACGGGAAGGACAACGCGAGTGGTGTTCCCTTCTACCTTACCCCTCCTCTCTCCGAGACCGGACAAATGACTACGGTTGAAGATAAAGACGTGACCGAGTTGAGTGTCGGACAACCCGAGAAGGTAGAGAGGTCCGTTCTTTCAGTGACGAAGAAGGTTTAACCCCCCATCCCCCTCACCCCCCGACCACTTGTCCACCTTTCTTAAGACTTCGAAGGACAAGTCAAGTAGGACCTCTACCACCCGTATAGTCACCTCTCCCTCCTCCGAGAATAAAATATGTACTTTCACTCAAGTTCCCCTCTTTTCACGGAAGGACGATCTGTCTATTAATTTCGATTCTCCGTTTGAATCAAAACCCATAAAATATATTTGATGACCTCTCGACCGTTTTCGATATCTCTCCACAGAAATTTCGTTAGTACCGTATTATTTTGTTTTAGAATAAAAGTAAAATGTAGTTCTGACTTAGTAAGATAAAATTTAACCCTAAAATGTGTGTGTACTTATCTATTTCCTTACTTCCTTTATGTGTTTTCGTAGAGACCCATTAGTTTAATATACACCGAAAAAAAAAAGTAACAAATCAAGTGGATAAAAAAGGGTTTCCAAAGATTTTGTAATGAAAACATTGTTCTCTTTTTTTACACTCACACAAATTTCTTTCTCACATGAGACCTCGTAGTCTCGTATTAGACTAGATTATGACCTTTCTCCTTTTTCGTTTCACTTAGGTGGTGACAGGACCCTTTTGGAACCTCCGACTACTTCCCGACCCGTCCCGTTCTTCTAATTTCGGTTGTTCTAATTCGTTCTTCTCGGGAACTTTGGGTCTCTTACTACCGGCTCGTAACAGTGTACAGGGGTATTCTGTGTACCTTCATGTAGGTTTCTGGCACTCCCTTTAATTTAGTTCATTCACTATTGTCGATTTAATAAAGACTGTAAAACCATACAAATGTTCAACCCAAAAATATCGGTCACTTGGAAGGTGGGTTTAAGTTATTTAATAGATTAGAGGACAAAAGGGGACGATTTCTATATAAAAATTAATTTTTTTTATCTTTATACGTAAAATTTAAAATAAAAATTTCACAATAAAAATAACATTTTATATCTTTACATCTTTTTCCTTATTTAAAAAGGATCAGGTTTGTTTAGTTAAACCCCAATTAAAGAATGTAACTCCAGTGACGGAAGGCCGTCGTCGTACTCGGGTGTCAGTGCACGGAATACACCACTACCCGACCATCTTCCTCTCTTGTATCTTCAAATTTCTACTTCTGACTAGTCCGTTTCGTCTAAAAGAAGACCCATCTGTGACGGTTATAAAAAGACGGTAGATAATTTATAGTGTAAGTACTGTTTCTCCATCAACTGAACCAACTAAAAAGACACCGACAAAGTTTCCTACCCTTATATCACATCTCTATTACTCGAATTAAACCCCAGGGTCGGGATGGCAAGGACTGAGACACTGAAAATCTTCCAAGGAGTTTGAGAGACTCGGAACGAAAAGAATAGACATTCTTGCTTAAGTATGACGGATAAAGTATACCGTTAACTCTCTCGATTTATACTTTTGTGTGATTTTATGACCCGTGTATCACAAAGGTGTATAAAAATTTTATAATATTTTCTTTGGATCATAAGTAGAAAGGTGAAATTGAAGGATACGAATTAATACCGTAAAATTTTGTGATCTAAAATTTTAATTTTTTTTATTTATTTTTATTTTGTAATTTTTTTTTTTTTTTGGGTGATATGAACATAGACTATGGATTTCTTTCTTAACGACAAGAATTGTACCGAATCGACGGAAAGTAATTTATGTATAAAAACCAGTACTTTTTTTTGGGAGAGGTTTTAAAACTAGATACGTTTATGTTGAGGTTTGTAGACCTAATCATTGATATCCACAGTCTTTTATCTCTTATAATTTCGGTTCAAAGTCGACGAGGAAATAAAGTTCTCCTTTTTTTTAGTAATGACTTAATATCAAACTTCTACTGAAAAAGGTTGTATATTTTCTTACTTTAAAGAGAACCATCAACTACCATTTTTTTCTTATTATGACCGTAAAATTAAATATAAATAAAGTGGGGAAATTTACACAAGAGTTTTAACTCACTACTTATTTCTTGTAGTTAGTCGGTAAATCTTTTATTTCAGTTCTTTATTTTAAAATAGGAGTAGACCCTTTCAAGTGAAATATTTGAGTAAGGGTCCCTTTTTGAGTTTATACTACTTTAGTTCATAGTCAACACTTTAGTTAATAAATCCACCCCACCCCGTTATTTACTCTGACTCTGTGACTTATGTGTGTATGTTTGTTTCAGGGTTTTCACTCTTACAATCAACGAGTCGGAACAGGTTGAGAAACAGTAGGGTACCTGACGTCGGGTGGTCCGAGAGACAGGAACCTTAAGAGGTCCGTTCTTATGACCTCACCCATTGGTAAGGGAAGAGGTCCCCTAGAAGGGTTGTGTCCCTAGATTGGGACCAGAGAACGTGACGTCCGTCTAAGAAGTTGTAGACTCGGTGGCCCCTTCGGGTTCATTTCAAGACGACGACGACGACGACGACGACGATTCAGTGAAGTCAGGATCCCCAGGAGTTTTTGATCGGTTATTCTTACAAGAAGAATTCTGGACCCCCATTCGTCGACGTTCACTTGTGTTTACGAATCACGTCAGTTTCTAAGAAACCGGTTTAATTTTGACACTTCTTTGAATCTCTTTACTTGGTAGTACTGAAATAGTATATGTAGGGAACTGACTTTAGGTTTGAAGAGTGTTTAGGGTTCTCAATGTAACGATCATAGATAAGATTCCTCTCTTTAAAAATTTCAAGATGAAAGGTCCTTAGTAATGTTGGAGTACAAACTCAACTACCCTTTTCAGTAGGTCGTCAGAATGGTTTTCTCTGTCCTCGGGACGTCTAGACCCAGTGCTCGTCACGTCGTCGGTACAACCTACGATCGTGAACCGGTCGGGACTAATGGAGATCTAGGTTGGAGACCGTCACAGAGATGTGACTATGGACAAGAGTCATTGATTTTTCAAAGAAGTACAGGTGTAACAAAGACATTGAGACTCCTAAAAAGTTTAACTATTAATATCAAATTAAAATAGTCTGATCTTTTCTTGATAGGTTATAATATACTTTTAATAAGTGGAAATCTATTAGGAAGGATGGTATAATCTAGTTTAGTTTGTAAAAAAAGTCGAAGTGACTCTGTCATCACGGAATATAGTGTACATTCGAATTCCACACAATACGAAACAGCGAGTCACCACAGGTTAAGAAACACTGAGGTACCTGACATCGGGTGGTCCGAGGAGATAGGTACCCTAAGAGGTCCGTCCTTATGACTTCACCCAACGGTGTGGGAGGAGGTTTCCTAGAAGGGTTGGGTCCCTAGTCTGGATCCAGAGGGTGTAATGTCCACCTAAGAAATGACTGGCTCAGTGGTCCCTTCGGGTACTGAGGACCTCCCCCGTCGGATGGGAAGAGACCCCTAGAAGGACTGAGTCCTAACTTGACCCTAAAGGATGTAACGTCCACCTGAAAGATGGGCGACTCGATGGTTCCTTAGGGGTGTAAATTCCACGTACCTTGTTGTCTGACCAAGGTTTATCCTTTTCCTCAGGCAGTTCCGACATATAACAGTGGGACGAATAAATTGAAGATACGTCTCATGTAGTACTTTTACGACCTGACCTTCTTTATGTTCGACCTTAGTTCTAACGGTCCTCTTTATAGTTAGTGGAGTCTATACGTCGACGGTGGTGGAAATACCGTCTTTCACTTCTCCTTGACTTTTCGGAGAACTACTTTCACTTTCTCCTCTCACTTTTTCAACCGAATTTCGAGTTGTAAGTCTTTTGTTTCTAGTACCGTAGACCAGGGTAGTGAAGTACCCTTTATCTGCCCCTTTGTCACCTTTGTCACAGTCTGAAATAAAACTCCCCGAGGTTTTAGTGACGTCTACCACTGACGTCGGTACTTTAATTTTCTGCGAATGAGGAACCTTCTTTTCAATACTGGTTGGATCTATCGTATAAGTTTTCGTCTATCTAATGAAACGGTTGTTTCAGGCAGATCAATTCCGATACCAAAAAGGTCACCAGTACATACCTACACTCTCAACCTGACACTTCTTCCGACTCGTGGCTTCTTAACTACGAAAACTTGACACCATAACCTCTTCTGAGAACTCTCAGGGAACCTGACGTTCCTTTAGGTTGGTCAGGTAAGACTTCCGCTAGTCGGGACCCTAAAGAAACCTCCCTTACTACGATTTCGACTTTGAGGTCATGAAACCGGTGGAGTACCCTTCTCAACTGAGTAACCTTTTCTGAGACTACGACCCTTCCTAACCCCCGTCCTCCTCTTCCCCTGCTGTCTCCTACTCTACCGACCTACCGTAGTGACTGAGTTACCTGTACTCAGACTCACTTGAGGCCCTCAACCACTACCTGTCCCTCCGGACCCCACGACCCTGAGTACCCCAGCGTTTCTTCAGCCTGTCCTGACTCGCTGACTTGACTTGACTTGACTTCCACATACTCCGCGATTAAATATGTACGTATAAAACGTTTCACTGATGGTGTTATTCCAATCAATTGTAGAGATATAGAGTACATTAATAGTAAAAAAATGCACACTACTATTGTGAGTTTTAGATGAGAGAATTGTTGGAAGTTCTTATTATGTCATAACAAATAATATCAATGGTACCATATCTAATCTAAGGGTCTTGAATGAGTAGAATATCGTCCTCAAACATGGGAAACTGGTAGTAGAGGGATCGAAGGGGTAGGGGGTAGGGGACCGTTGGCGGTAAGATGAGACAAAGATTCTCAAATTGAAAAATCCAAGGTGTGTATTCACTCTTGTACGGTATAAACAGAAAGAGACTTAATAGAGAATCGTATTACGGGAGTTTTAGGTAGATACACCAACGTTTACCGTCTTAAGGGAAGAAAAAAATATTATAAGGTCACACACACATACACACCGTAAGAGAGAAAGGTAGACACGTGACTCCCTGTGTGCGATAAAGATACAGAATTGATAGCCCGTGTTACGACGTGACTGTACCTGCACGTTTACAGAGAAACTGTACCACCAAAGCAGAAGACTCCCAAAGAACAAAGAGAAGTAGTCGGAGATAGTGCAGATCTGGAGATCGTGACAAACGTAGGGACTCTTTCTACGGTTGTGATAGGAAGAGGTCTTAAGAGACTCTCGACTCCCTCGTCTTAGGTGTTTTGCCACGGGTCACGTACGCACGTACAAGTCGGTACAGACTGAGAAACGTTCGGGTACCTGACATCGGCGGTCTGAGAGACAGGTACCTTAAGAGGTCCGTTCTTATGACTTCACCCATCAGTAAAGGAAGAGGTCCCCTAGAAGGGTTGGGTCCCTAACTTGGACATAGAGGACGAGCCGTCCCCTAAGAAATGGTGACGTGGTAGACCTTCTGGTTAAAGCTTAGGGGTCTCAACATTACTTAAAATAGAAGTCTCAAATCTTGTAATAACGATTCGTAGAGGGGTCCCGGTAGGGATACGGGGACACCTCAACCGTTTTCGAACGGATGTACCAGACTCCCGTGACGGTTCACAGGATTGGTAGGTATTAGGAATTCGGAAAGACGTCTCTGAGAGTACGCTCTATGGAAGAGGACCTCCCGATATACTCCATGACTAGACTTAAGTAAGTAGGTCGAGGAAGACTGTTTATCACGGGACTCCATACACTGTGTCTTGGTTCTTCCCTTCCAGACCCTTCTACACCTTGTGTCGGGTAGGATGCTCTTCTTTTAGGATATTAGCACTTTCCTTTCCCACTGGAGGGGTTAATTTGTAGAGGATAAAGAGTTTCTGGGGGACCTCTTCCTTTACCGTCGGGTGAGGTCATAAGAACGGACCTTTCAGGGTGTCTGTCTCTAGGACCGTTCGATGTCAGGTACCCCAACGTTTTCTCAGTCTGTGCTGAATCGTTGATTTGTTGTTGTAAAGAGTCTTCGCAGAGAAGGAGGGTATAATAACCAGAACGAGTGTCCGAGTGAGTCGTGTCGGAAAGGTCCTGACTTTCCATCACCAACCGACGGAGTATATTACATTAAGAAAGGTTACTTCTATCTAAACTCAACTTTAAAATATTGCGACGATATTATAAAGAGAAAGTAAGAAGAAGAAAGGTGAACGTCACTGTAAACTCGGTAAAACAGAGTCGTATTACATACCAGAACGGTAGGTATTACGGTTCCCGTCGATACTTACTTTGCTCGTAATTCGTATAAGTAAAAGTTTCGATAATTCCGGTAATTCGTATAATCGTCCGGGTAATGAAGTAAAAGGATGTCTATAAAATAAGTATCACGGTGATACCAGAGGTCTGTTCTTCTTTTACGTTTCGGAACGGTCCGTCTTCGGTTATATCTACACCTATCCTCCACTTCAAGTGTACCCGGTTTGACTTAGTAATTACCTTTTATTTTAACACGTCCAGAGTCGAACGAACTACCGTACCCATTCGTACTCCATGACGTGTCACTTCCTTCTGTGATTGGACCCGGGGGAAACAGTAACAAGTCAGCGTGTTCTCACAGACTGAGAAACGCTAGGGTACTTGACGTCGTGTGGTCCGGAGGGACAGGACGCGGTAGAGGGTTTCAAACGGGTTCTAGTACAGGTGACGTAGCCACTAAGGTGGGTCGATAGAGTAGGAGACTACGGGAGAAGAGGAAGACGGGAGTTAGAAAGGGTCCTAGTCCCTGAAAAGGTTATTCAGTCGAAAAACGTAGTCCACTGGTTTTATGACCAGTGACCCGGGTGAAAGGGTGGGTGTATAAACATAAAGAATAACAACAACAAATCAGAGATTCAGCACAGACTGAGAACGTTAGGGTACCTGACATCGGGTGGTCCGAGAAGACAGGTCCCTAAAAGGTCCGTTTTTATAACCTCACCCAATGGTAAAGGACGGAGAACTCTTTGGATATACGTCCAGTCCTTCGTTGTCAATCTTGACCTGTACCTTGTTGTCCGACCAAGGTTTATCCTTTTCCTCAGGCAGTTCCAACATATAACAGTGGGAGGAATAAATTGAAGATACGTCTCATGTAGTACTCTTTGCGACCTGACCTTCTTCGTGTTCGACCTTAGTTCTAACGGTCCTCTTTATAGTTAGTGGAGTCTATACGTCAACGGTGGTGGAAATACCGTCTTTCACTTCTCCTTGACTTTTCGGAGAACTAGTTTCACTTTCTCCTCTCACTTTTTCGACCGAATTTCGAGTTGTAAGTCTTTTACTTCTAGTACCGTAGACCAGGGTAGTGAAGTACCGTTTATCTACCCCTTTGTCACCTTTGTCACAGTCTGAAATAAAACCCCCCGAGGTTTTAGTGACGTCTACCACTAACGACGGTACTTTAATTTTCTGTGAATGAGGAACCTTCCTTTCAATACTGGTTGGATCTATCGTATAAGTTTTCGTCNTCAAACGGGTTCTAGTACAGGTGACGTAGCCACTAAGGTGGGTCGATAGAGTAGGAGACTACGGGAGAAGAGGAAGACGGGAGTTAGAAAGGGTCCTAGTCCCTGAAAAGGTTATTCAGTCGAAAAACGTAGTCCACTGGTTTTATGACCAGTGACCCGGGTGAAAGGGTGGGTGTATAAACATAAAGAATAACAACAACAAATCAGAGATTCAGCACAGACTGAGAACGTTAGGGTACCTGACATCGGGTGGTCCGAGAAGACAGGTCCCTAAAAGGTCCGTTTTTATAACCTCACCCAATGGTAAAGGACGGAGAACTCTTTGGATATACGTCCAGTCCTTCGTTGTCAATCTTGACCTGTACCTTGTTGTCTGATCAAGGTTTATCCTTTTACTCAGGCAGTTCCAACATATAACAGTGGGAGGAATAAATTGAAGATACGTCTCATGTAGTACTCTTTGCGACCCGACCTTCTTCGTATTCGACCTTAGTTCTAACGGTCCTCTTTATAGTTAGTGGAGTCTATACGTCAACGGTGGTGGAAATACCGTCTTTCACTTCTCCTTGACTTTTCGGAGAACTAGTTTTACTTTCTCCTCTCACTTTTTCAACCGAATTTCGAGTTGTAAGTCTTTTACTTCTAGTACCGTAGACCAGGGTAGTGAAGTACCGTTTATCTATCCCTTTGTCACCTTTGTCACAGTCTGAAATAAAAACCCCCGAGGTTTTAGTGACGTCTACCACTAACGACGGTACTTTAATTTTCTGTGAATGAGGAACCTTCCTTTCAATACTGGTTGGATCTATCGTATAAGTTTTCGTCCCTGTAATGAAACGGCTGATTCCAGGTAGATCAGTTCCGATACCGAAAAGGTCACTAGTACATACCTACACTCTCAACCTGACACTTCTTTCGACTCACGGTTTCTTAACTACGGAAACTTGACACCACAACCTCTTCTGAGAACTCTCAGGGAACCTGACGTTCCTCTAGATCGGTCAGGTAAGACTTCTAGTCAGGACCCACAAGAAACCTTCCTTACTACGATTTCGACTTTGAGGTCATGAAACCGGTGGAGTACACTTCTCAACTGAGTAACCTTTTCTGGGACTACGACCCTCCCTAACCCCCGTCCTCCTCTTCCCCTGTTGTCTCCTACTCTACCGGTCTACCGTAGTGGTTGAGCTAGAGTTTCTCAACCTGTGCTGACTCGCTGACTTGACTTGGTAAAGGATGAGTTCTCCTAGAAGGACTGGGTCCCTATTTTGGACGTAGAGGACGTAACGTCCGTCTGACGAATGGTGACTCGGTGGACCCTTTGGGTGTATAAACGAAGACGAGTAATTAAACTTTTGATTTTTCTCTTTCTCTTTACTTTTAAAATTTGGAACTAGACAGAGGGAAAACGGGAAGTTTACCGTCAATATCTTCGTCTTATTGGGCTTCCAGGTCTTTTTCCATTTTAGAGGAACTAAATTCACGTCCTTTTTTCTAAATTTCTTCGGTTTTCATTTCTTGGAGATTAACTTCCTCAGTAAAGTCTTGTTCGGAACCCTTGTAAATCGTATAAGTTAATTAATTAAGATTCCTATCACGACTTTTATGTAAATGGATGGAGCACCGTCTTCCTTTTCAGAGGTTGGAACGGAAGACGGATCTAAACAAAATGGGAATCACTTTACAGATTAAACGCGTACTGTCCCTTTCGTGGTCCGAGTCATCGAAATACCTTTATTACACGGGTTTACTCTTTCTTTGTAAGATATCGTTTTCACCACGGTTACCTCAACCCGTCCTTACAAAATTTTGAAACGTCCAATGGTAACCTTTTTCAATCTGGATTACATTTCAAAATATGATTTGAAGAACAGGGGACCACAAAGTAAACATTTTTATTCCTTGTGAAAGTCGACATTCATTGACTTCCAAACAGGAATTGTCACTACTTTAAACAACAAATGAATTCTCCTGTCTCCAGAACTACAACCATGTCATCGGGTCATGACAGTAATCCCTCGGTCTGAGAAAAGTAAGGGTAAGACTCATACAATCGAGGAACAGGAGTACTGAGACAAAGTAATAGTGTTGTACCGATAACTTCGTGACCCATAGTGTAGGTATCAGTTTCGGTTTTCTACCTCCTTTCTTGTCGGGTTGTCGACTCCCGGGTGGGTTTTCTTGTCTGGGAGAGGCGATTTAACGTTTTACGAATCTTATCTGTGACATAGATAAAATAGAAACGTTGGGGTGAAAGAGACTTGTGTAGATTATTCCTGTCTGTTATTTGAGACTTTTTACCGTCTTAATTTCTATTTTAGTATATCATATGAGATGGGTACGAAGAGTGATAAACAGTCATCTAAAAAGGGGGGAACCCGTAGAGGAACTTACGAGGTGGGTCACTTAGGTGTAAAAATTAGTCGGATCTTGTTTATTGGTGTTTTGTACGGTAAATGTTCCACCGGTCATGTCGTTGATATCTAGTGTAACTGACTGGAACTACTTGTCTACATGATTTTCTTTTCATGGACGATCTCGTTTAAGACGATTTTTTATTTTTAGTACTTAATTGTGTCACCCGAATAATACTGTTGAGTCACGAGTTCCACTACAAGAATGACACTCCGTATTGTTCTTATAGACCAGAACTGAAATTTTTTAACAAAATACGAGTTTTACGATTTTTATTAGTACCGGTTGGGATTCGGTTTGACTTTACACAGTACTAGTTCACTCCAAAAGAGTCCTTACGTTCCAGTCAAAAATTATAAAATTTCAGTTAGTTGCATTAAGTGGTAGTCAGTCAGTCAGTCAGTAAGTCAAGTCAGCGAGTCAGTACAGACTGAGAAACACTGGGGTACTTAGCGTCTTGTGGTTCGGTGGGATAGGTAGTGGTTGAGGGCCTCAAATGGGTTTGAGTACAGGTAGTTCAGCCACTACGGCAGGTCGGTAGAGTAACGAGACACCAGGGGAAGAGGAGGACGGGGGTTAGGGAGGGTCGTAGTCCCAGAAAAGGTTACTCAGTTGAGAAGCGTACTCCACCGGTTTCATAATCTCAAAGTCTAAATCGTAGTCAGGAAGGTTACTTGTAGGTCCTGACTAGAGGAAATCCTACCTGACCAACCTAGAGGAACATCAGGTACCCTGAGAGTTCTCAGAAGAGGTTGTGGTGTGAAGTTTTCGTAGTTAAGAAGCCACGAGTCGGAAGAAGTGTCAGGTTGAGAGTGTAGGTGTGTACTGGTGACCTTTTTGGTATCGGAACTGCTCTGTCTGGAAACAACCGTTTCATTACAGAGACGAAAACTTATACGATAGATCCAACCAGTATTGAAAAGAAGGTTCCTTATTCGCAGAAAATTAAAGTACCGACGTTAGTGGTACACGTCACTAAAACCTCGGGGGGTTTTATTTCTGACTGTGACAAAGGTGGCAAAGGGGTAGATAAAGGGTACTTCACTACCCTATTCTACGGTACTAGAATCAAAAGACTTACGACTCGAAATTCGGTTGAAGAAGTGTATAATGTATGATTTTTCCTTTTTAATATACTAGTAGAGTTATCTACGTGTTTCAAGTGAATTCTCACAAGTTGTAGATAAGTACTATGTTTCAGAGTCTTTTTGATCCTTAAAGGAGTGGGACTATTTCTCGTAGACGTTTTTTTTTTTGGAGTCCCAATCACCACCACTTTCTGAGTTATCGAAATGGGAATTCTAGTCCTCGTTCCACTCCTACAGACACGACAAAGACCTTTTATAGTATAATATCCAGGATATATCACGTTATTCCATTCTTTTTCTTTCCGTGAGTCTGATCTTTTTCTTCATTCGACAGGAATAGGTGTCTATACCAGTGAATATATCTTTTAGGATATTTTCGATGTTTTTTGGATGATCTTAAATACTCTAATTGTTCAAACGTCCTTTGTTCATACGATATGTTTTTGGTTAGTATATAGGTATATCATCGTTACTTATTAATCTTTAGTTTTTAAAATTTTATAGTAAATATTTTATAAATCCCTATTTAGACTGTTTTCTACACGTTATCAACATGTGCCTTTTTGTAGTGACTCATTTGTATCCAAAATAAAAGTTCAACTAAATATGAACGACGACGACGACGACGATTCAACGAAGTCAGCACAGACTGAGACACTCTGGGGTATCTGCCGGAGGATGGTCCGAGGAGACAGGGACCCTAAGAGGTCCGTTCTTGTTACCTCACCCGACGGTAAAGGAAGAGGTTACGTACTTTGACTTTTCACTTTCATTTCAACGAGTCATCACAGACTGAGAATCACTGGAGTACCTGACGTCGGATGGTCCGAGGAGGCAGGTACCCTAAAAGGTCCATTCTCATGACCTCACCCCACGGTAACGGAAGAGACCTAAATATGGATCCTTACCTTAACTATCTCGAAGGGTACACCGAACACTATTTCTTAGGGGACGGTGACGTCCTCTACGTTCTCTGGTCCAAGCTAGGGACCCTGTCCTTCTAGGGGACCTCAACCTCTCCTGTTGGGTGAGGTCATAGGAACGGACCTTTTAAAGTACCTGTCTCCTTGGACCTCCCGATGTCAGGTACCCCGGTGTTTTTCAGTCTGTGTTACTCACTGACATGTAGTATTCACACCATAATTCTTTACCAATTCTTACTCTATAGTGGAGTGTGGTCAGTCTTACCGGTAGTAGTTTTTCAGACGTTTGTCATTTACGACCTCTCCCACACTTAGTTTCCCTTGGGAGAACGTGACAACCACCCTTACATTTAACTATGTCGGTGATATCTTCTACCATACCGCTAAGGAATTCTTTGTTCCTTATTTTGGTGGTATACTAGGTCTTTAGAGTAAGGATCCGTATATGGGACTCCTTTCGTTTTAGTTTTTTCTATGTACTTATGGGTTACAAGTAACATCGTGATAAAATGTTATCGATCTTGTACCTTCGTTGGATCTACAGGTAACTGTCTACTTACCTATTTCTTCGACACCATGTATATATGTTCCCTTATGATGAGCCGGTGTTTTTCTTTGTGTAAACTCATTCAAGATTACTCCATCTACTTGGATCTCGGATAATATGTCTCACTTTACAGTCTTTCTCTTTCTATTTATAGTATATGATTACGTATATATACCTTACATCTTTCTACCATGGTTACTTAAGTAAACGTCCCTTCGTTACCTCTTTGTCTGTATCTCTTCTCTTTGTCTGAATACTTGTACCTCTCTCGTCCTCCTCTCCCACTCTACATACCTCTCTCATTGTACCTTTGAATGTAATGGTATACATTTTACCTATAGGTTACCCTTAAACAACATACTGAGTCCCTTGAGTTTGTCCCCGAGAAATAGTTGTATCACGTTCTGAAATAAAACCCCGCGAGGTTTTAGTGACGTCTACCACTGACGCCGGTACTTTAATTTTTTTGAGAACGAGAAACATTCTTTTCGATACTGGTTGGATCTGTCTTATAAGTTTTCGTCTCTGTAATGAAACGGTTGTTTCCAGGGAGATCAGTTCCGATTCCAAAAAACTCGTTAGTATATACCTACACTCTCAACCTGGTATTTCTTTCAACTCGTGACTTCTTAACTACGAAAACTTGACACCACAACCTCTTCTGAGAACTCTCAGGGAACTTAACGTTCCTCTAGGTTGGTCAGGTAGGATTTCCTCTAGTCAGGGCTATAAGTAACCTTCCTGACTACGACTTCGACTTTGGAGTCATGAAACTGGTGGACTACGCTTCTTCACTGAGTAAACTTTTCTGGGACTACGACCCTTTCTAACTTCCACCCTCCTTTCCCGTGTTGTCCTACTCTACCAACCTACCGTAGTGACTGAACTACCTGTACTCAAACTCATTCGAGACCCTCAACCACTACCTGTCCCTTCGGATCGTAAGACGTCAGGTACCCCAGGGTTTCTCAACCTGTGTTGACTTACTGACTTGACTTGACTTGATAGCTGGATCTCTCCTTCCTACCCCTTCCTCCAAGTTCTCCCTCCCCTGTATACATATGGATACCGACCAAGTACAACTACAAACTGTCTTTTATTGTTTTAAGACATTTCGTTAATAGGAAGTTAATTTTTTATTTATTTTTTCTTTTAATTTTTTTCTTTACAAATTCTTTTACCTTAACTATGTAACATACGATTGAGATACGATTTTAAAGACTCCTTCAAGGTTCATAAAAGGTTTCAAACGACGTGTTAAAATGTGAGTGTCACTGACTCCCGGGGTTAAAGAGGTGTGGAAGTGGTTGTGTAGACTTACATATAAAAGATTAATACCGGTAGGATGGTCCACGTTTCATTGTAGATTAATACAAAAACTAAACGTAAAGGATTACCGTAACTCGTACAAAAATAAACGAATAACCGGTAAACTTTTTATGGATATAAAGACACGGATAACTTCAAAAACGGAAAATAACATCCTAATGTTATATAATATAAACTAAAAGTATATAATCTAGTTAAATTATAAGGACCTTCTTTAGGGTGAACCATTGGACGGAGGGAGGAACCCGTCTTCGAGACGTGGTGACGTGTCCCCGACCCCACGTCAATTACCGGAAGAATAGGACCTCACTGTGGGAACGGGATGTTTACCTACGACCTTCCCCATCCACCATTGGAGACCGGAAAAACCGACCGAAGAAGGAACACCTTAGAGATTGACTACTCGCTCGACCTCTCCTTTCCTCCACTTCCTCCGAGGTCCCAAGAGTCCGACGACCAGGACTTTATTTACAAAGATGGGATACTCCTCTCAGATCCTTCCCTCGGAGTCAGAAGCCCTAAGAGACCCGTTCTTATGACCTCACCCAACGGCACGGGAAAGAGGTGAGTCGGGAGACCTCTTCTTTACTATCTTTGACACGAAGACATCGTCTTCCGACCCCCCTCTATTCTTTACGGTCGTCGGACGGGGAGAGTCCTACTTCGACATCGGGACAAGACCCTGTGTCCTCCCTCTCACCTAGGGACACACCAAGAGACGGAGTCGACGGACTTCATCGCCTGGGTCTCGTCTCAAGGGTATTCTACTTCGAACCTCCCCCATCCCCCTACCCACCCCCCCTAACCCCCCTACCCTCGTTCCACCCCACCACCCATACCACCCCTCCCCTCATATTACCCCCTCTCCTTCCCCATACCGCNCCATACCGTCCCCCTCCTCGTTCAGTACCGAGTCTACGATGTCTGAGAATAGTTCTAAGTCATCTTAAAGAACTTTCTTACTAAGAAGGCAAACGTCGTATGAGAATCCTGTTAAGGGTCTTTGGAATTTACTAACAAAAATTTATATCAAAAGAGGTCATTTCACTAACCATATGTCTCCTTTTCCTGTTGGGGTGAAGGGTGAAGACGTAAGACTTTTACAACTGAGGGGTGGGTCAGTTGACTAAACCAAAAACCGTTTCCATAGTTCCTTTAGACTATGTTCCCACCCCTCCTATTAGAAAAATTGTTTAGTACGACTTTGTTGACCAACAGGTATACGGTTTTTTTAATGGGAACAATGAGTGGAGTTTAGAAGATGTTTTTAATTAAGTTTTACTAATATCTAGATTTTCTTTCTCGATGTTGATATTTCGAGAATCTTCTTTTGTCCCCTTTTAGTGTCATTGAAACCGAACCCTTTATAAAAGAATTAACCTGTGGTTTTAGTTGCTATTTTTTTGTCTATTTAACCTAAAGTATTCTCAATTTTTGAGACAGAAGTTTTCTATGAATTCGTTCAATTTTCTGTTCGGTGTCGGACCCTTTTTAATAAAAGTTTAGTTGTTAAACATAAGTACTACACATTTCTTGAGTGTGTTATGTTACTATTCTGTATTTCGGGTTTTCTTTTACCCGTTTTCTAAACTTGTCTATAAAATGATTTATTCTATATGTCTACCGGTTATTCGTGTACTTTTTAACGAGAGGAGTAATCAGTAATTCCTTTAAGTTTAGTTTTGGTGTTACGCTATAGTGATATGTGGATAATTTTACCGAGTCTAAATTTTCTGACTAGTATGGTTCACAGTTTCTCCTCCATGCTAGTCTTAATAGTATGTGACGTACACCCTCACATTTTACGTTGTAGTGGTCTTCTGACAGTCGAAGAATTTTTGTATTTGGATGAGGTGGTAGGACGGTAAGGTCGAGATCTATAGGTGGGTTCTCTTTACTTTCAGGTTCGGGTATCTTTCTGTCCATGTCTCGTGCGTCTCGTCGAAATGAACATTATCGGGTATTGACCTGTCCTGGGTCTACGGATAGTTGTTCGTTTATTTACTTATTTAACACTTCGTCGTTATCTTTCTTTATTTTTCTTTACCTGAACTATTTGTGTCTACCCATTTATAGCATTCATAATACGATCCACTTTCTTTCTTTGTTCTTTGTTTCGTATATATGACATATTATGATGTCTCTATTCTATGAAATTTAAAATTTCGAGTTCTCCGTTTTGACGTCAGTATCCTTCGTATAGTCACTATTGTTCCCAGTCCCCTGTTCGCCCTCTTCACTGACATTTCCTTAACGTTCTCCTAGAGATATAGTTCTGACGACACCACCAGTGTGTTGACGTATGTAAATAGTTTTGCGTAGTCTTAAATGTGGATTTTACCTGACCAAAATGAAACATATATTTAATATGGTTTTATATCAACCAGTTTTACTTATGTATACCAGTAAATATATTTTGACATTTTGTCGTTTTATTATGATATATAACAAACAAACGGATTCACATATATGCGATGTTTACATTTTACTTTTTACGCTTTTCTATGGTTAAAATCTTGGTACCAATAGAGGACCTTCCTCTCTTTCCTTCTTATCCACCCAAACCCCTTGAGACCACCGAGTCTGTCATTTCTTAGACGGACATTACGTCCTCTAGGTCCCAAGTTAGAGACTTAACCCTTCCAGTGGACATCTTCCTTTATCCTTGGGTGAGGTCATAAGAACGAACCCTTTAAGGTGTCTGTCTCCTCGGACCGCCCCATGTCAGGTGTCTCAGTGTTTCCCAATCTGTGCTGGATCGTTGTGTGTGTGTGTGAGTGTGTACATAGATACTTCGAAAGAAGGAGGGAGGGAGGGAAGAAAGGAAGGGACAGACAGGGAAGGAAGGAGAAAAGGAAGGAAAAAGGCTACATTTCTACCGTTTTACATTTATAGACAAATTAGAGTCACAGAGATTTAAGTCCAATTTCCGGTACATTCCTCTATTAATACGGGTAATGTCACTTAAATGTGAGGTTGGAGTGAAACGTCAGTAATTTTATTTTACCCGAAGACAAAGATATTTTTCTAGGTGTCAGTTTAGTCGTTCTTTCACGGGTCGGGAGGTTTCGAGTAATGATCAGGAGACCGTGTTACTTTTCGTAAATTTTCGTAAAGTTGTCGATGTGACTTCACACGAGAACAAAACTTTCGGTAAAGGACACGTAGGATAATTGGACGGAAGGGATATCTTTCGTCATTCCAATTACTCTCAAAAGTTAATCTATCTGGTTCTCCTTTTCTGCTGATGAGTACAAGTGTACCCCAATTTTAACTTCGTGGAATCATTTAGTTGTGTGATCCTAAAAATCCCATTAATCCTAAAGATAATAGCAAAAATCGGCAGTAATGTTATTACCGTTGTCACTGTTGTCAACCAGGAAGTCGTAGTGACCGAACACGACGTACCAAGGGGAATACACACCTAAAAAAAAGTTACTTATTTCTTGAACATAAAAGTAAAACGTCTAGAAATTGATTCACTCACACCCCCCCTTCGACACAACACAAGATGATCTTTAATGTTATGCACATTAGTTTTCTTGATCCCAACCTTAGGATAAGATCGGTTTGACAAAGTCAAAGTGTGTGAACCTGTTCAGTAAACAGTTAAGGAAGCAAAGACTCTGTCTCTATCGTCATGTACTAAAAGCTGACATGGGTTCCAATCCCTCTATCCACTGGAATTGGGAGTGTACTTTACAAGGGAACCATAGAGATTAAAAGAACTTCTCTAGAGATCAGAAAGGGTAAGACAAGAAAAGGAGATAAAGAAACGTAACTAGCGATTCCTTCCGAAAGAATAGAGAAGAACGATAAGAAACCTTGAGACGTAAGTCTACGAGTATAGAAAGGAAAAGAGGAAACAAAAAGTGGAGAGAAGAAAAGTGTCGATAAACATTCCGGAGGGGTCTGTCGGTAAAACGAAAAAACGTAAAGAAAGGGTACCCCTACCAGAACTAGGGACAGAGGACATGTTACAGTACTTGGAGGTAGGTATCAAGTAGTCCGTGAGATAGATAGTCTAGATCCGGGAATTTAGATAAAGAGTGAAGGTGACATATTAGTATTCCCTAAACTAAATCCAGTATGGACTTACCAGATAACCAAAAGGGACGAAAGAAGTTAAAGTCAGACTTGAACCGTTATTCCTCAAGTACTAGACTCGGTGTCAGTCGAGGACCAGAACAAAAACATCTGATATATCTCGAAGAGATAGAAACCGACGTTTCTTATATTAGTTAGACTAAAACCACAACTGGTAGACCACTACAGGTACACATCTCAGAAGAGAACACAACAACCTTCTCCCACAAACGATACTGGTCACGTAAAAGAACCGTTTTGAGATAATCAGAAACGGGACAAAGTAAGGTCTAAGGTTCCGGTTTATACGGACAATGAGGTCCACAAAGAACTGAAGGATGAAAACGTAAGGTCAGGGGATATTACTTTTCCTGTAGAAAAAACCCACAATCAAGATTTTCCAGAACATCCAGAAGTATCTTGGCAAGTTGAAGTCGAAGAAGTCACAATGACCAACCCCGTATCTGAACCTAATGACACTATGACTTACCAAACGGAACCTTTGTTTGTCTCTAGTAAGAGAGCAAAAACTCTAACGTGGGTTCATGACGTAAAGTCTGAGAAAAGAACTGGTACTACCGATAAGGTAAAGAAGACTCCCTAAGGACGGGTGTCATCATCTATATTGCCAGTAGACTCAATTTAAGTGGGTAAGGTCAGGTAAAATCAAACGACTAAGGATCTTACAGTTGTAAGTGAGAACGGTAGAGAACAAACTGGTGAAGGTTAAACGGAACTAAGTGCCTGGACTGTAAGGTCCAAGGATACGTTAACGAAAAATGTCGTAGCGTAGAACGAAGATAGTGGTCAATGTAGGTGTCGACCCATAACAAAAACGAAACCGAGGTAGGGAAGTAAGAAAGACCTCTATAAAGAGGTGACTAGAGGTCATCATACAACCCGTGGATGACTGGACCCCTCAAGGAGAAAGTCATAGGATAGTAAAACGGAAAAGTATGACAAGTACCCCAAGAGTTCCGTTCTTGTGACTTCACCAAACGGTAAGGGAAGAGGTCACCTGGTGTAAGACAGTCTGGAGAGGTGGTACTGGGTGGGTAGAACCCAACGGGACGTCCGTACCGAATCAAAGTAACTCAATCTGTTCCGACACCAGGATCACACTAATCTAACTGACCAAAAGACACTCATACCAAAGTCACACAGAACGGGAGACTGTGGGAGAACGTTGTGGAGGGTAGAATGAACCCAAAGAGAATGGAACCCGTACCCCATAGAGAAGTATCGACGAGGTCGTTTCGTGTCGGCGACGAGGAATGGAACCTGCTTCCCATAGAGAAGTGGCGACGGGAAGGACTGGAAGTTGTACCCTATCGAGAGAATCCGGGAGGACACGGACGCGTCGGTGACGAGGAACCTGCACCCCAACGAGGAGGGCCGGCGGTGGGGACCGGAGGCTACGTCCCACCGAGGAGAACCGGCAAGGAGACGGCACGTCGGACCGTGAGAGTCGGCGACGGGGCTGGAGCCTGTACCCCATTGAGGAGAAACGGCGACGGGAAGCCCGTACCCCAGGAGGGTCGAAGACGGGGATTGGAGCCTGAAGCCCATCGAGGAGCGTCGGCAAGGAGGCGGTAGTGTGGGACCGTGAGAGTGGCGACGGGGCTGGAGCCTGCACCCCATTGATGAGAAACGGCGACGGGAAACCCGTACCCCAGGACGGTCGAAGACGGGGACTGGAGCCTGAAGCCCATCGAGGAGAGCCGGCGCGCGCGTCCGCGGGCGCGTATCACGCGGCCAGCGTCGGAAGAGGTCGTTAGTTACGTTTCTTTGTCTCCCTTTCTTATCTTACCCTTTCTGATCTCTCGAGAAGTTCTTTTAATCTCTAGAGTCCCCTTGTAAAGTACGTTTCTACCCGAGCTATTTCCTGTCTTTACCATACCTGGATTGTCTTCGTCTTCTATAATTCTTCTCTACCGTTCTTATGTGTCTTAACATGCTTTTTCTAGAAGTACTGGTTCTATTAGTGCTACCACACTAGTGAGTGGATCTCGGTCTATAGGACCTTACACTTCAGTTCGCCCGGAATCTTTCTTAGTGATACTTATTTCGATCACCTCCACTACCTTAAGGTCAACTCGAAAAAGTTTAGGACTTTCTACTACGACACTTTCACGACGTGAGTTATACGGTCGTTTAAACCTTTTGCGTCGTCACCGGTGTCCTGACCTTTTCCAGTCAAAAGTAAGGTTAGGGTTTCTTTCCGTTACGGTTTCTTACGAGTTTGATGACGTGTTACCGTGAGTTGAGTGTGCGATCATTTCATTACGAGTTTTAAGAGGTTCGATCCGAAGTCGTTATGCACTTGGCACTTGAAGGACTACGAGTCCGACTAAAATCTTTTCCGTCTCCTTGGTCTCTAGTTTAACGGTTGTAGGCGACCTAGTACCTTTTTCGTTCTCTCAAGGTCTTTTTGTAGAGAAAGACGAAATAACTGATACAGTTTCGGAAACTGACACACCTTGTGTTATTTGACACCTTTTAAGACTTTCTCTACCCTTATAGTCTGGTGGACTGGACGGAGAACTCTTTAGACATACGTCCAGTCCTTCGTTGTCAATCTTGACCTGTACCTTGTTGTCTGACCAAGGTTTATCCTTTTCCTCAGGTAGTTCCGACATATAACAGTGGGACGAATAAATTGAAGATACGTCTCATGTAGTACTCTTTGCGACCTGACCTTCTTTGTGTTCGACCTTAGTTCTAACGGCCCTCTTTATAGTTAGTGGAGTCTATACGTCTACTGTGGTGGGAATACCGTCTTTCACTTCTCCTTGATTTTTCGGAGAACTACTTTCATTTTCTCCTCTCACTTTTTCAACCGAATTTCGAGTTGTAAGTCTTTTGCTTCTAGTACCGTAGGTCAGGGTAGTGAAATACCCTTTATCTACCGTTTTGTCACCTTTGTCACACTCTGAAATAAAAACCCCCGAGGTTTTAGTGACGTCTACTACTAACGTCGGTTCTTTAATTTTCTGAGAATGAGGAACCTTTTTTTCAATACTCGTTGGATCTGTCGTATAAGTTTCCGTCTCTGTAATGAAACGACTGATTCCAGACAGATCAGACGGCTGATTCCGAGACCAAAAAGGACACCAGTACATACCTACACTCTCGACCTGACACTTCTTCCGACCCGCGGCTTCTTAACTACGAAAACTTGACACCACAACCTCTTCTAAAAACTCTCAGGGAACCTGACGTTCCTCTAGGTTGGTCAGGTAAGACTTCCTCTAGTCGGAACCCTAAAGAAACCTTCCTTACTACGATTTCGACTTTGAGGTCATGAACCCGGTGGAGTACGCTTCTCAACTGAGTAACCTTTTATGAGACTACAACCCTCTCTAACCCCCGTCCTCCTCTTCCCCTGCTGTCTCCTACTCTACCGACCTACCGTAGTGCCTGAGCTACCTGCACTCAGACTCACTTAAGACCCTCAACCACTACCTGTCCCTCCGGATCGCTCGACGTTAAGTACCCTAGCGTTTCTCAACCTATGCTGACTCGCTGACTTGACTTGACTTGGCAGTGTAACAAGTTCCAGTCTGGTATATAAAATCAGAGAAGTCGTATACTAAGGTTATTACGGACCAAAATACATATTTACCAAATTGTGTAGGTAACAATTTTAAAATAAAAGAGTATGAGTATTCTTATTTGAAATACAAAATAGTCTCTAAATGTAGAAAGATCCTAAAATAACTGAAGAAAGTGTAAGCACCATAAACAAAAAGGAAGTGTTCCATGTGTGGTCTGCCAAACCGTACTCAAATCCACAAGGCTCACATGATGGATGTTCGACGTCGATGAAGACCTACAATCTAAAGCGAGGTGTGTCATCGGCATAAAACGATATACGGAGAGACGACCTCCACCCCCACCGCGAATATAATTAAACGATCCCGATCCCGATGGTATTGTTTTATAGTGTCTGACCCAACGAACTTCTTGTCTTAAAATAAAAAAAGTCTCAAGACCTCCGATCTTCATGTTCTAGCTCCACAGTGATCCTAACTAAGAATCTACCGGCAGAAGAAGGACGTAAAGGTGTATCAGAAGGGTGACAAACCAAAAATCAGGATTAGAGAAGAAGATTTAAGTGGTCAGTATGACCTAATCCTGGGTGAAATTACTGGAGTAAAATTGGACAGAAACGTTTCTGGGATAGAGGGCACACACATATGTGTCTGTGTGTGTGTGTGTTATCTTATGATGAGTCGACATTTTTTCTTACTTCAAAACGGTAACCGTCATTGTACCTACCGGAAAGTGACTTGTGATAATCCTATTCACTTTAATCAGTTTCTTTCTGTTTGTGACACACCATAGTGAATATACACCTTGTGTCCTCCACGTCGTTTGATCACTTATATTGTTTTTTCTACGTCTGAGTGTCTATGTCTTTTGTTTGACCATCGATGATCACCCCTCTCCCTCCCCCTCCCTACTGTGACCGTGTCTCCCACTCCTCCATGTTTGACAATACATATGTTTCTCGACGTCCCCACATAATACGGCGTGTCCCTCGCATCGGATACGAGGTATCACCGAGATCTATCTCGTATTGAAAACCTCTGGTTCTTAGTAATACAATATGTGACCCGAAGGGACCACCGAGTCACCAATTCTGAGACGGACGGTTACGTCACCTACACCCAAACTAGGGACCCAATCCTTCTAGACGACCTCTTCCTTTACCGTTGAGTGAGGTCATAAGAACGGACCTCTTAGGGTACCTGTCTCCTCGGACCACCCCAGGAGCGTGTCAGGTACCCCAACGTTTCTCAGCCTGTACGAATCACCGACTCGTTTCGTGTTGTGTATAAAGTTAATTTTTTTCCTTTTTTTTTTTCTGGGAGCGAGGTTTAAGTCAGTGTAAGACCCCCAATCCTGAAGTTGTGTGCTTAAACCTCCGCCCCTCTCTTTCCAGTGAAAAATTTTACGAGTGACATAAACTCCGTGAAATGTGTGTCCTACAGTACGAGTCTTCTAGAATCTCCGTCTCGGATAGAAGTGAATAAATGTCTACTTCTCTGACTTGGTGCGTGGTCCGTCAATCCTTCACCGTCTCGGCTCTACTTGTGAACTGAGACAGACCACAGTGTCAGGTACAAGACGGGTGGTATAATGTAATGCATAGACCCGAAATCAGACTGTGAGAGATGAGGAGATCCCAGAACAGGGAAAACCGGTGAAATGATTCACTAAACATAAGAACCATGGTGACGGGTGAGGGATAGGGTTCAATAGTTAGTCACGTGAACCCCTTTATTTCTGTCGAACAGTAGTCTTGGCCATTACCCGAAAACAGGATCCCATTGGACTACGGAGTTGAGGAGAATTGGAGATCCAGTCGTGTGTGAGTTGTTGAACTCGTCCCGTAAGTGAGTCCGCCGAAGGAAACTACAAAACAGGACCGTTTCCGTAGTGAATGTCGTTTGGTCACGACGTCAGACCATGGTACGAGACGCCGTCAAAAACATCCTTAGGGACAATAAGCGTCCGTGACACAGGATCTTTGTGGAGAAGACTCAAATCGTGTAAGGAAGGTTAATCCTGAGTACCGTTTTGTTCGGAAATCATATCCGGATAGTGTGTGGTTCGTGTAACTAGCTTGTAAACGTAACGACGAAACCTTTGGATGTTTATCCTGACCGGAACTTGCATCCGCCTCCTCTGTCGACGAAGACTCTACTATAGTCCTGTGGGTCCCTTTACCGGAACCACTTTCATGAAACAAAGGGTTACCTATGACGAAAACACAAAACACCCCAACAAAAAGAACAATTAACGGATTTAAAAGGTGAGATAATAACCCTCTATTTCATAAGAACATTATCTCGTTACTTGAGTATAAGATAAATGTCGAGAGTCTGATTCACGATTCGTTAACGAAGGAGTCTTAAAGGGGTAAGTGTTTACTCAATCCAACTAAACGTTCTCCAAACCTCGATTAAGTTGGTAAACTAATCATGGCTACGACTGTGTTTCGCCTTTTCTTAACAACCTGAAGTCGAGACGGTGTGTTTATGTCTGTATAATAAAGTGTAGAGAAATATATCCCTCGGGACTATACAAAGTTAAGTTCCTCTGCAAGAATCACAAATATGATTACTCATTTATATTTAGATATTTTGAACCGATAAACGGAGATGTGTCTTAATTAAGATTTACTTCTGTTTTAACTAGACCTTTCCCTAAATCTCTAGTAAATGAAGTCAGGGAACTAAAATACCACCTCTTTTGGATTCCAATCGTTTTAATTCTCTAAGTAGGTTCCGAAGTGTAAATCAATTACTGTCTTGATCTGTAATTGAGACTCAGGACCGAAGAGGGATGTCGTGGTAAAAGATGATATGGGATTTGTGCACACATTCAAGTAAGTATACCAACCATATTTAACAGAGATGGGTGAAGGTTTTGACCTAATTTTTTTTTTGTTTTGACAAAATTCTGGTTTTTTACAGTCCTTTTTCGATACAGAATCAAAAATTTCTGTAAGTTTGTAGGTTTATTGATTCAAGAATGAAGACGGTCGAAAAAAATTTTTTCTCCTTTACACTATAAATTTTATCGTACGATTTTATAGTAGATAAAGGATTCAAAATAGGGTTAAATGCCATTTATAAAAATTTGATATACATCAAGGACATGAAGATACTATGTCGAGACTCCAATTTGACTGTCGACTTTTTCTTTTATGATCCGTTATTTACGTCGCGGTTTTAGTCCCAGTAAATGTCATTTGCGGGATTTTACAAGATTCCCCTGGGACAATTGATAATACCGGGACGTCTCTCTAGGCAGAACCTGGTACCCGAGTGTGGCTGTGTTTAATACGACCACGAAAAGACGGTTCAATTAGATTGGAAGTCTATCAGACATAGTAAGAACCCTCGTCCACGAATAATCCTACGTTTCCTCAAAAGAGTTTACGACGGTAGACACCAGAAGGAGTAGTGTACACCTTTACTCGTGAGTGACGGACATGAAATACCCTCGATAATAGACACTGAGGGGCTGGGATGACTATTGTGTCTGACTAACCATGGTATGAATAAAGCCAAGGACGGGAACGAGGGAATAAGGCAGAAAATCTACTAGTAAAAGTCTACAGACACGGGTAATACTCTGGGTCCTGTCTTAGACGGACGTTATACACCGAGTCTTTATAAAAGACTTATTTATTTACTGATTCATGTGTGACGGATACCACTTTTTAGTGTATACAATGTCTGGTAAACGTTTTCTTTTATGTTATATAAAGCACACAAATTCTAAATTTTCAAATCATACTTTCCTTTACAATAAAGAATATTTACACATACTTACAGTAAAAAGAATAAGTAGTGTGAAAAGACAGGTCAACCACCTAAATAGACAACGACAACCTAGAGACAAACATATTCACTTATATTCAACGTGACTTCTACAGGTACCCTTACCGATTTTATCAGTACGAATACGACATAATTATCTTTCTGTTAGACTCCTATCAGGTTCAAAGACTTAAATGTCCATTCAGTAGTTCCGGACCTTTTAAGATGAACAAATTCCGGTTTTTCGTTCCATTACCGTCTGTGACCATAAACTCTATCCACAGTTTATCCCTAAAATTTTGTGTAGACACTCGACATATTACCGTACGTGGACACGTGTGGAGACTAAAAAAAAAAAACCGGAGAGACGATTTTAATTGACAGTCTTTTATTAAGTTTAATGTTGACCTTCGTAATTCCTAGGTATGGTGATTGGATTGAAACACTTCCGATACCAAAAAGGACACCAGTGCATACCTACACTCTCAACCTGAGACTTCTTCCGACTCACGGCTTCTTAACTACGAAAACTTGACACCACAACCTCTCCTGAGAACTCTCAGGGAACCTGACGTTCCTCTAGGTTGGTCAGGTAAGACTTCCTCTAGTCGGACCCTAGAAACCTTCCTTACTACGATTCCGACTTTGAAGTCATGAACCCGGTGGAGTACACTTCTCGACTGAGTGACCTCTTCTGAGACTACGACCCTCCCTAACCCCCGTCCTCCTCTTCCCCTGCTGTCTCCTACTCTACCGACCTACCGTAGTGACTGAGCTACCTGCACTCAGACTCACTTAAGACCCTCAACCACTACCTGTCCCTCCGGACCACACGACGCTAAGTACCCCAGCGTTCCTCAGTCTGTTCTGACTCGCTGACTTGACTTGACACTTCTTACAAGGTCATGATTATACCCCAAATTTATATCCGTACCTAATAATTCCAACTCCTTATTCCTATTGTGTCTCCCCGTCCGGACTATAAGATTAAAGAGTACTACGATATCTAGAAAAGTTTCATTTTTAATTTTACGACAGTAATGTCGGTTACGGTTAAATTTTTCAAATAGTGAACCTTTTTTCACTCAGAACCTGAAGGGACCACCAGTCGCCAATTCTTAAATGGACGGTTACGTCCCCCGTACCCAAACTAGGGACGAGGGTCTTCGAAGATGTGCGGAGTCTCCTCGATTCGGGTGCGTGGTGTCGAGGTCTCGGGCACGGGATCTTGGGTTCGGGACGTTGTTCTCTTCGGTGGCGTTACTCTTCTGGAGTACGGTGTTACTTCTCATCGGGCACGAGTGACGTTGATCTCTTTCGGACGCCCGTCGTCGTTTCTGGGTCGTGTCGGTTTTTATTTATTTATTTTTTACATTTTCACTCAGGATTTCTTAATTTTTTTCTGTTTAAAAATTACTGACTTATCACTTACCTATTTTCTGAAGGGATGTACTTAGACAGACGTTACGTCCTCTGGGTCCAAGCTAAGGACCCAGCCCCGTTGGGTGAAGTCAGGTACCCCAACGTTTCTTAGTTTGTCCTGACTCGCTGACTACGAAAGTGAAGGTATATATATATATATATATATATATATATGTAATTAAGTAAAATTAGTTTGAGAATTTATCCTCTACTAACTTTTTTGATCCAAAATAAATCATTCCACCATTCTGGTTCATTCCAAAACCAAAATTCTTGAACCAAAAAATTTTGAACCAAAAAAATGTTGAAACCAAAATTTTCGACCCAACATCTTTGGGTTGAAAGATGGAACCACCTTAAAAGTAGTGTAAAAAAATTAAAGAGATACGAGAGAGTGGAACTACCCGGTGACCGAAAAAAGAAAGGTCAACTCGACAAGCAAAAGTCTGGAGACGAGAAGGGAACTCATTACACGAGGGAGGGACTCCACGGGTTATTTCGGATGAGTAGGAAGTTCAGGTAGAGTCCACAAGAGAGGCTCACCCTTCACATCAGGAGGAGCAATCTTGGCGTATGAGGAGAGTAATATGAAAGTAGCTAAAGAAGACAAGTACTAACGGAAAACAGATCTCGGGTTTAGGGGGTTATAATATCCTGGGAGGGGTCGAGGATCGTGAGTGAGATTCGGACCAGTAGTCGGATCCACACTCGGGACTGAGACATGAAGGAGAGTGCTAGTAACCGGAGTGACGAAGGATGGAAAAGTAAAAGGAGGAAGGGGTTTAAAACGTGACTTGTAAGACCTTCGACATGACGTCATTGAAACTTCTATAGAACTAGTGTCTGGTTGTTTTATGATTCAGAACAAGAAAAAAAAATGTTGACTCTTTGGTGTACTTTATATGTGTGTAAAATAAAAATTTACACGTTACATAAGATGACAGAAAAATTTTATTCATTGTGACAACACCCAGTTAATGTATAGGTGTGTGGTTTTTTCTACTTCAATATAGGAATGGAGTACGGTGTACGTTGTAAATTGATTTTTACTTAGTCTCTGGATTTATATTATCGATTTTTATCTTTTGAAGAATTTCTCTTATCTTTAGAAGTGCTGGAGTCCAACCTGTTTCTCAAGTGTCTATTTTTTGGTTTTCATTTTAGGTGTTTTCTTTATAACTCTTTGACCTAGAGTAATCTTCGAAGACACGAAGAATTACACTGTGATAATTCTTTTACTTTTCTGTTTGATGTCCGAGCTTCTTTTATAAACGATTGGAATATAGATCATTTCTTTATAAAGGTCCTGGGAGTATTAAGCTGTTATTCTTCTATTGGGTCAACGTTTTACTTGTTTTCTGTACTTCTATATGTTTACTAATTATTTGTATAACACACGAGTTGGTGTAATCAGTAATCCCTTTAATCTTGGTGTTACTCTATGGTTATGTGGGTCATCTTCTCAATGTCAGTCTTTCTACTTGTGATGGTCAACTTCTCACGTCGGTGACTTTGTAAGTACGTAACGACAACCCCTGTATTTTACCATGCCGGTAAGACTTTTTATTAAATCGACAAGGATTTTTTAATTTGTATTGGAGAAGTCTACTGTGTCGTTAAGATGAGGATCCCTATATGGGTTCTCTTTACTGCTGTCCAGGTGGGTTTTTGAATATGTGTTTACAAGTGGCTTGATAATGAGTATAATCGGGGTTTGACCTTTGTTAGGTTTACAGGTAGTTGACCACTTACCCATTGTGTTACACCATATAGGTATGTTACCTGACAGGTCCTAATTTTTCCTTGTTCGATGACTATGTACAAGTTGTATCTACTCGGACTTTCAAAGGAGGTGAAGAACGGAATTCACCTTGATCTTATAGTCAAAATAAAGAGTCACAATATAGGTCTAGAGAGGGGGTTTTACCCGAGTGTGGGTAGAAGACGCCTCAGGGTCAGACCCCAAAAGGGGAAGGGATGGGGAAACACTGTGGAGTAGTTCCGGGTTCAAGAGGTCACCATGAAGGAGTCTGGAAGAGTGAAGGGACACAAAGATGGGGAGGTCGAATCAAGTCCGGTGACGACAGAGACCAGAACTAGTGACTTTGTTGACGGTTACCGATGAAACTGCGATTACAATGGTGAAATGCTGTCTGTCCGGGAAGATTTCGTGTTAGAACAGTTCAATCACGGACAAATTTATAATATTACCGAAGGTCACGGTGTCCTCCTTCACATTTCCAAGATTCTTCCGTTCGTCTCACAGACCGACTGTTATCTACTAGTCATTTTAGACGACTTTCTATCTTACTCACGTAGAAGACCGTGATTACAAAATGAGTCAAAGTAATATAGATAAACATCCTTACGACACAGAGGGGATGTTTGGGTTGTGAAGGGATCCTGTCTCTGTATACAAATATGAGGAAACAGAAGGGATCGGGAGTTGTGTTACGTGAAATGTAACGTCCTCAGACTAACGTAAACAATCACTTCCTCACCTTCGACGACGACGATTCAGCGAAGTCAGCACAGGCTGAGACACGCTGGGGTATCTGTCGTCGGGTGGTCCGAGGAGGCAGGTACCCTAAAAGGTCCGTTCTTGTGACCTCACCCAACGGTAAAGGAAGAGGTTACGTACTTTCACTTTTCACTTTCCCTTCAGCGAGTCAGCACAGTCTGAGGATCGCTGGGGTACCTGACGTCGGGTGGTCCGAGGAGGTAGGTACCCTAAAAGGTCCGTTCTCATGACCTCACCCCACGGTAATGGAAGAGGCGTCTCGAAAAGTTTCTTACCATAATAACTGAAGGGGTCACCATGTTACCTATTCTTAGGCGGACAGTTTCGTCCCCTGTGTCCAAGCTGGGGACCCGACCCTTCTAGGGTGTACGACGTCCCGTTGATCGTATGTGCACGGTGTCGATGACTCGGACACGAGATGTCTGGTCCTCGGTGTTGATGACTCGGTGTTCATGACTTTGGGGACGTGGGTCCTCGGACACGAGGCGTTGGTTTTCTTCAGTGGCGCTACTCTTCGGGTACGTGGAGCTGATCTCTCATCCGGGGCGAGAGGTGTTGATCTGTGTCGGGTCGTTACTTCTGGGTCAAGTTGGTTTTTATTTTGTTTAATTAATTCTTCTTCTTACCATAATCTCGGGTTCTCAAAGACCAAGGGGTCTTTCAAGAACCAAAACCACATTGAACGTCTCGTTTGTTGTACGAGGATCATCTTATACGTTTGAGTGGTTTACAAGACGTAAGGACTTTAGACGGACCCCTGAGTAGTAAGTTTGAGAGACAAAACTGAAGTCTCTCAACTAATCGAACCAGACCTGAGGTCAGTCGTCGGAGAAGAACGGGCCGAGAGGATGTCAGAACGTTTCTCCTCCTTCTTTTGTCAATTACAATTATAACTTATATCCTCTGAATAAGTGTACACACTATTATCAAAGATAGGTTTTACAGAGATCTTTCCGAGTCGAGTCAAGTCAGCAAGTGAGCACAGGCTGAGAAACACTTGGGTACTTAACGTCGTCCGGTCCGGAGGGACAGGTAGTGGTTGAGGACCTCAGGTGGGTTTGAGTACAGGTAGCTCAGCCACTAAGTTAGGTCGGTAGAGTAGGAGACAGCAGGAGAAGAGGAGGACGGGAGTTAGGGAGGGTCGTGGTCCGAGAAAAGGTTACTCAGTTGAGAAGTGTACTCCACCGGTTTCATGATCTCAAAGTCGAAATCGTATTAAGGAAGGTTTCTTGTGGGTCCTGACTAGAGGAAATCTTACCTGAGCAACCTAGAGGAACGTCAGGTTCCCTGAGAGTTCTCAGAAGAGGTTGTGGTATCAAGTTTTCGTAGTTAAGAAGTCGTAAGTCGAAAGAAGTGTCAGGTCGAGAGTGTAGGTATGTACTGGTGACCTTTTTGGTATCGGAACTGATCTGCCTGGAAACAACCGTTTCATTACAGAGGAAAAGTTATACGACAGATCCAACCAGTATTGAAGGAAGGTTCCTCATTCTCAGAAAATCATAATACCGACGTTAGTGGTAGACGTCACTAAAACCTCGGGTGTGTGTTTTTATTTGAGACTGTGACAAAGGTGACAAAGGGGTAGATAAAGGGTACTTCACTACCCTGGTCTACGGTACTAGAAGTAAAAGACTTACAACTCGAAATTCGGGTGAAAAAGTGAGAGGAGAAAGTGAAAGTAGTTCTCCGAAAAATCAAGGAGAAGTGAAAGACGGTATTCCCACCACCGTCGACGTATAGACTCCACTAACTATAAAGAGGGCCGTTAGAACTAAGGTCGAACACGAAGAAGGTCGGGTCGCAAAGAGTACTGCATGAGACGTATCTTCAATTTATTCGTCCCACTGTTATATGTCGGAACTACCTGAGGAAAAAGATAAACCTTGGTCAGACAACAAGGTACGGATCAAGATTGACAACGAAGGACTGGACGTATGTCTAAAGAGTTCTCCGTCCAATCCCCCAGACCATAAGGGTGGAGAAAGTCTTAAAAGGTGTCAAATATCACAAGGTGTGTCAGTTTCCGAAACCGTATCAGTTATTTCGTCTTTCTCTACAAAAAGACCTTGAGAGAACGACAATGGTACTAGGTCGTCTACAACCGTTAAACTAGAGACCAAGGAGACGGAAAAGATTTTGGTCGAACTTGTAGACCTTCAAGTGTCAAGTGTATGACAACTTCGGATCGAACCTCTTAAAACTCGTAATGAAATGATTACACACTCTACTCACGTTAACACACCATCAAACTCGTAAGAAACCGTAACGGAAAGAAATCCTAACCATACTTTTGCCTGAAAAGGTCAGGACACCGGTGACGACTCAAAAGGGTTAAACGACCGTATAACTCACGTCGTGAAAGTGTCGTAGTTGAAAGTCCTAAACTTTGTCGAGATGACCGTAAGGTAGTGGAGGTGATCGAAACAAGCATCACTACGAAAGATTCCGGGTGAACTGAAGTGTAAGGTCCTACAGACCGAGATTCACTCACTAGTGTGGTCGTACTAATAGAACCAGTACTTCTAGACAAGACATGTCAAGAAGACACATAAGAACGGTGAAGAAGAATTATAGAAGACGAAGACAATCCAGACATGGTAAAGACAGGAAATAGTTCGGGTAGAAACGTACTTTACAAGGGAACTATAGAGATTAAAAGAACTTCTCTAGAGATCAGGAAGGGTAAGACAACAAAAGGAGATAAAGAAACGTAAGGGACTACTCCTTCCGAAAGAATAGAGAGGAACGATAAGAAACCTTGAGACGTAAGTCTATGAATATAGAAAGGAAGAGAGGAAACGAAAAGCGGAAGAAAAGTGTCAATAAACATTCCGGAGGGGTCTGTCGGTAAAACGAGAAAACGTAAAGAAAGGGTACCCCTATCAAAACTAGGGACAGAGGACATGTTACAATCTTTGGAGGTAGGTATCAAGTAGTCCGTGAGACAGATAGTCTAGATCAGGGAATTTAGATAAAGAGTAAAGGTGACATATTAGTATTCCTTAAACTAAATCCAGTATGGACTTACCAGATCACCAAAAGGGATGAAAGAAGTTAAATTCAGACTTAAACCATTATTCAAGTACTAGACTCGGTGTCAGTCGAGGGTCAGAACAAAACCGACTGATATATCTCGAAGAGGTAGAAACCGAAGTTTCTTATATTACTTAGACTAAAGCCACAACTGGTAGACCACTACAGGTACACATCTCAGAAGAGAACACAACAGCCTTCTCCCACAAACGATACTGGTCACACAAGAGAACCGTTTCGAGATAATCAGAAACGGGACGAAGTAAGGCATAAGGTTCCGGTATAAACGGACAATGAGGTCCACAAAGAACTGAAGGATGAAAACGTAAGGTCAGGGGATATTACTTTTCCTGTAGAAAAAACCCACAATCAAGATTTTCCAGAACATCCAGAAGTATCTTGGTAAGTTGAAGTCGAAGAAGTCACAATGACCAACCCCGTATCTGAACCTAATGACACTATGACTTACCAAACGGAACCTTTGTTTGTCTTTAGTAAGACAACAAAAACTCTAACGTAGGTTCATGACGTAAAACCTGAGAAAACACGGTAGAGTATAGTTCGGACCGTTTCACTGTCTAGGCGACATTCCCTTCATCATGTCCTTTCGTAGAGTGACAGGAAGGGACAAATGGTTGAACTTTTATTTGAGACAGTTGCACCCAGAGGAACCAAGTGACAATTATGTCTCGACCCGTAGAAGTACTTAATGAACCGACGGATACAGGTTTTACCAGTAAAAGTAAACTAAAGTTTTTAAGACGACGAAAAAAGTCTTCTCAACCGTAAAAAGTTTTCTTCTCAACCTATTGTAAAAAAGATGGGTTTGACAATAGTGTTTCTTTTTAATGATAACGTGAGTCGGTTTAATTCCGACGGAAGATATTTTCTTATCGTAGGAAAATTTTCTGAAATGTACACCGGTAAAACTGTGAATAGAACCGGAAGTCTTATCATCTAGATTAATCTTGTTTGAGAAGTCTTTCTATTTCTTATTATGTTTTATCGGTCCTAAGTATCTTGTTTTTAGAAGTAACTTCACTGTAGAGTCTTCCTTAGTACAAATTTATAAGTTAATCAAACCCCCAATATAAAACCTCCCTGATTACAACTTCGACTTTGAGGTTGTGAAACCGGTAGACTACCCTTCTTGACTGAGTAATCTTTTCTGAGACTACGACCCTTTTTAACTCCCTTCCTCCTCTTCCCCTGTTGTCTCTTACTCTACCAACCTACCGCAGTGGTTGAGTTACCTGTACTCAAACCCATTTGAGACCCTCAACCACTACCTGTCCCTTCTGACCGCACGACGTCAGGTACCCCAGTGTTACTCAGTCTGTGCTGACTCACTGACTTGACTTGATGTAAAACCTTACGAAATTCTACAAAGGTATCAATTTAAAGGGACGTGTGAGACAAACCTCTTCCGTTACCGTTGGGTAAGGTCATGAGAACGGACCTTTTAGGGTACCTGCCTCCTCGGACCATCCGACGGCAGGTTCCCCCAGTGTTTCTCAACCTGTGTTGACTCACTGGAGTGAAAGTGAAAAGTCAAAGTACGTAACCTCTTCCTTTACCGTTGGGTGAGGTCACAAGAACGGACCTCTTAGGGTCCCTGACCCCTCGGACCACCCGACGGCAGATACCCCAACGTATCTCAGCCTGTGCTGACTTCACTGATCGTCGTCGTCGTCGTGTGAGACAAGAGTGGTAAGAAACGAAAACGATCACAAAAGCGAGATAAGACCCCCTGGTAAGAGAGAGACAGGAGAAGGACCGGTTCGAAGAAGGAAGTCACGGTTAAATTCACGGTGACAGAGATTCCTCCCCACAGTAATTTTGAACTCCGTAGTAATAGTGAAAAGACTTGTTGAGAAATAAGGTAAAACTCGTTTCAACCAGTTGACTCCCATTCCCACTCCCCTTTTCTTCGTACAATCTTAGAATCCGTATTAAGACTTTCCTATAGTATTATGTAAAATTTTATTTTCTAAAGTGACAAACTTAACTAAGTGGAAGGGACCACCGAGTCTACCATTTCTTAGGTGGACGGTTACGTCCTCTGTGTCCTTTGTTCTCAAGCTAGGGACTCAACCCTACTAGGGGGACCTCTTCCTTTACCACTGGACGAGGTCATAAGAACGGACCTCTTAGGGTACCTGTCTCCTCGGACCGTCCAATGTCAGGTACCCCAGCGTTTCAGTCTGTGTTGACTTCGCTGATTGTGAAAGTAAGAGTGTCTACACGTTTTCCTTATTTAGAGAACCCTCTCATCTGCCATTGGAGAGAATATGGTCGGGAGAAATAGAGTCTTAGAGATCCACGTAAAGTTGACCCTTTTTGATTACACCTCAGTGGGGTGTAACACGTGAATTCTACATTATGAGTTGTGCGTAATTCAAGAATTGTCAAATGTTTCCCGAGTGTGTGTCAAGAGTCAACCAGAAATAAAGTTAGAATGTCCACCCTAGTTATAAGAGTAGGGACAGAATCCACTCGATCGACTCATAGTCTCTTCAATTTGGTGTGGACATTACTGTGTGCTCATCCTTCTCTCTCTGGGTCCAACCTTACGTATACGCCAAACGAAAGAAAACGTGACACGATAAAAATAGTAAAATAAATGAAAACCGACACGACCCATAAACAACGACGTGTGTCCGAAAGAGGTCAACGTCACCCACCTCTGATGAGGAGCAATGTCACGAACCGGAAGGGTAACGTCACCGGAGAACAACGCTTCGTCCCCAGATCCCATGCGTCCGAAGTCGTCAACGTTGTGTACCCGAGTCATCAACACCGAGGGCCCGAGATCTCGTGTCCAAACGACCAACACCACGTGTCCAAATTGACAAGACGTCGTACACCCTAGGAGGGTGTAGTCCCTAGCTTGGGTACAGAGGACATAACCGTCCGTCTTTGAAATGGCAGTCCCTTCAGACACGTGGCACGATAACTTCCCACAGTCTTATACGGTGACGTTATTATACGGTGAAACCGTATTTCTAATGAAACTCAACTTTCGTTAACTAAATTTTTTTCTTTCTTCAAATGCGAAAAAACCGACGGGACGTACGTCGTACACCCTAGAATCAGGTGACGTCCCTACACGGACACGTCATCTTCGAGTCTCAGAATCAGTGACGTGGCGGGTCCTTCCGTGATTCGTTGCCACGTGTCCCTCTTCAAGAGACAAGAGAGGGAAAGATGGATTTACGTCCCGTTTTGAAAGGGAACAACTTCCACAGGAATGGAAGAAGGAAGGGGTGTCCTGGTCCTTCTCCTCTACTCAGAGTAGTGACCTGTTTGTGACTAAACTCAGACGTATTGTTTAGTCCCTCCGGACCGCACGGCGCTAAGTACCCCAGCGTTTCTCAGTCTGTGCTGACTCGTTGACTTGACTTAACTTGTTTAGAATCGTTTAATGAGAATGGAAAGTGATCAAAGAGGTCATATAAAGGGTGTTAAATGACGGGATCTTCGGGCTTCGGGAAAAGGAAACAGAATAGTGAAGAGGTGAGAAATAGTAGGAAACAATTTTAACATATATTCGAGGGTCGGGATAGAAAAACTAAAAAGATACTCCGAGAGGTACATTGATACTTTATTTAGACAAGAGGACAATGAGAAAACAGTCAAATTAAGTATCGTGGGTTGGATTCTCTCATTTCATTCTTCCATTTCCTTTTCAGAAAGGAGGGAATGTGATACTAGAGTGTAAAAAGTACAGATGATAGAGGTTTAAAGAACTTTCAAAAAAGAATTCTTTTTTGACACAGATTATGTTAGTACCCTCTCACCGACAGACCGACCTAAAGGATATTCTTTATAAATTCAAATTGTATGTCGAATAAGTCCTAATTTTAAGTTCCCTATTCGTAAAACGGAAGGGGCCAAGTCAAGTCAGTGAGTCGGCACAGGCTGAGAAACGCTGGGGTACTTAGTGTCGTACGGTCCGGAGGGACAGGTAGTGGTAGAGGACCTCAAGTGAGTCTGAGTACAGGTAGCTCAGGTACTACGGTAGGTCGGTAGAGTAGGAGCCAGCAGGGGAAGAGGAGGACGGGGGTTAGGGAGGGTCTTAGCCTCAGAAAAGGTTACTCAGTTGAGAAGGGTACTCCACCTGTTTCATGACCTCAAAGTCGAAGTCGTAGTAAGGAAGGTTTCTTGTGGGTCCTGACTAGAGGAAATCTTACCTGAGCAACCTAGAGGAACGTCAGGTTCCCTGAGAGTTCTCAGAAGAGGTTGTGGTGTCAAGTTTTCGTAGTTAAGAAGCCACGAGTCGGAAGAAGTGTCAGGTTGAGAGTGTAGGTATGTACTCGTGTCCTTTTTGGTATTGGAACTGATCTACCTGGAGTCAGCCGTTTCATTACAGAGACGAAAACTTATATGAGAGATCCAACCAGTATTGCAAAGAAGGTTCCTCATTCGCAGAAAATTAAAGTACCGACGTCAGTGGTAGACGTCACTAAAACCTCGGGGGGCCTTATTTCTGACTGTGACAAAGATGACAAAGGGGTAGATAAAGAGTACTTCACTACCCTGGTCTACGGTACTAGAAGCAAAAGACTTACAACTCGAAATCCGGTTAAAAGAGTGAAAGGTGAAAGTGAAAGTAGTTCTCCGAAAAATCGAGGAGAAGTGAAACACGGTATTCCCACCACAGTGTACGTATAGACTCCACTAACTATAAAGAGGGCCGTTAGAACTAAGGTCGAACACGAAGAAGGTCGGGTCGCAAAGAGTACTACATGAGACGTATCTTTAATTTATTCGTCCCACTGTTATATGTCGGAACTACCTGAGGAAAAAGATAAACCTTGGTCAGACAACAAGGTACAGGTCAAGCTTGACAACGAAGGACTGGACGTATGTCTAAAGAGTTCTCCGTCCAATCCACCGGACCATAAGGGTAGAGAAAATCTTAAAAGGTGTCAAATAACACTAGGTGTGTCAGTTTCCGAAACCGTATCAGTTATTTCGTCTTTCTCTACAAAAAGACCTTGAGAGAACGAAAAAGGTACTAGGTCGCCTACAACCGTTAAACTAGAGACCAAGGAGACGGAAAAGATTTCGGTCGAACTTGTAGTCCCTCAAGTGCCAAGTGTATAACGACTTCGGATCGAACCTCTTAAAACTCGTAATGAAATGATCACACACTCTACTCACGTTAACACACCATCAAACTCGTAAGAAACCATAACGGAAAGAAATCCTAACCTTACTTTTGACTGGAAAAGGTCAGGACACCAGTGACGACTCAAGAGGTTTAAACGACCGTCGTGAAAGTGTCGCAGTAGAAAGTCCTAGACTTTGTCGAGTTGACCTTAAGGTAGTGGAGGTGATCGAAACAAGCATCACTACGAAAGATTCCGGGTGAACTGAAGTGTAAGGTTCTACGGACCGAGATCTAATCACTTGTGTAGTAGTACTAATAGACCCAGCACTTCTAGAAAAAACATGTCAAGAAGGTACATAAGAACGGTGGAGAAGAATTATAGAAGACGAAGACAATCCAGACATGGTAAATACAGGAAATAGCTCGGGTAGAAGCGTACTTTACAAGGGAACCATAGAGATTAAAAGAACTTCTCTAGGGATCAGAAAGGGTAAGACAACAAACGGAGATAAAGAAACGTAACTAGCGACTCCTTAACGGAAGGGGTTGTGGAACAATTAAAGAAGAATAAAATAAATAGTAATTAAATCTCATATTAACGAAATATTACAACACAATCAAAGATAACATGTCGTTTCACTTAGTCGACAGGGGAGAAAGTACCTAAAGGAAGAGTAAGTTCAGTGGTAACCTGTGTCTCAAGGGACACGATATGTCATCTAAGAGTAACCAATAGATAAAAAATATGTCTAAAGTATTAAATCTTTTATAACGGAAGGGGTTGTGGAACAATTATAGATGACATATCGTGTCCCTTGAGACACAGGCTACCACTGAACTTACTCTTCCATTAGGTACTTTCTCCCCTGTCGACTAAGTGAAACGACATGTTATCTTTGATTGTGTTGTAATATTTCGTTAATATGAGATTTAATTACTTTTTTATTTTATTCTTCTTTAGACATCTTTGGGATGTCTAATTATGTTAAATTTAATTAAAAATATTAAAATTTTTAATTAAATTTATTATTTCATTTATTCTTTAGACATTTTGGGATTTATAAATCTCCAATAAGTACTAGTAAGTAAACTATACTTTCAATTTCACTTTCAGCGAGTCAGCACAACCTGAGAAAAGCTTGGGCACCTGATATATATCAGGTACCTTAAGAGGTCCGGTTTCATGACCTCACCCATCGGAAAGGGAAGAGGTCCCCTAGAAGGGTTGGGTCCCTAGCTTAGGTCCAGAGGACTTAACGTCCGTCTAAAAAATGGTCGACTCGGTGTTCCCTTCGGGTTCTTATGATCTCACTCATCGGATAGGAAAGAGGTCGCCCGGAAGGGCTCGGTCCTTAGCTTGGTCCCAGAGGACGTAACGTCCACCTAAGAAGTGGTTGACTCGATAGTCCCTTTGGGAGTAAACTATATCGACCTTTGTAAGTCCTCGACCTTTGTAAGTAACTAGTGCCAGTTACTGACCTATAATAATAAGTTAACAAGTCAATCACAATAATCTATAATAACAAGTAATAACAAGTTACTTGTAAATAACAATATTTAAAGAAAGAGAAGAATTATGTGTAAACTCATACGAATGAACGTGAAATTTTTCTGAATGTACTTTTGATTGCACCAGAAACTATTTCTGTAATTTTGTCATTTGATCAACAGTCAATAATAAAAAAGTAAATGTATATTTACAGGAAAGAGACATACTTTCCCTCTTCTACTCTGTTTCATCGACCGGATTCTTAGTTATCTGAATAGACTGTGAAACGACACACAGTCACCTCATGGACACGTTAGACACAACAAACGACAAGTCAACGATTCACGACAGACTGAGACACTGGGGGTACCTGACATCGGGTGGTCCGAGGAGACAGGTACCCTAAAGGGTCTATTCTTATGACCTCACCCAACGGTGAAGGAAGAGGTCACCTAGAAGGACTGGGGTCCCTAGTTTGGGCTCAGAGGTCGTAACCGTCCGCCTAAGAAATGGTGAGTCGGTGGACTCTTCGGGTCAGATCGACACTGGAAGTATGTTAAATTATTTGTCAACTAAGTACACCATCACCGAAACGGAGGTCTACTGATAAAGTGACTTTGACTTCATGACGTTCAATTAGTTTCGATTCTTTTAACCCAGAGAACAGTCGAGGACGATTACTTCTGTTTTGTTTGTTCGAACGTCGATCAGGACCCGTGTGTTTGATGTGATGACGTCCTTTAGTCGTTCTCCGAGGTTACAGAGTTTACGTATTCCTGTGTTACACACAAACGACTTGAAAACCTCAGTTCGTTTAAAAATTCCAAAAAACTTTTCTACGAGAAAGTTAAGACCAAAGGAGCCACACATACGGGTCGTCACCCTAACGACCCAGTATTCCGTCAAGATAAAGGTCAAGGAATTCCTTAGAGGTGTGACAAGAGGTATCACCGACATGATCAAACGTAAGGGTGGTTGTCGCATTCTCCCAAGGGAAAAGAGGTGTGGGAGAGGTCGTAAATAACGAACATCTGAAAACCTAGTGCCTGTAAGACTGACCGCACTGTACCATGGAGTAACACCAAAACTAAACGTAAAGAGACTATTACTCACTACAACTCGTAGAAAAGTACACAAACAATCGGTAGGCATACAGAAGAAACCTCTTTACAGATAAATCAAGAAACCGGGTAAAAAACTAACCCAGCAAATAAAAAGACCTTAACTCGACGTCCTCAACGAATATATAAAAACTCTAATCAACAAACAGTTAACGAAGTAAACGATAGTAGACTTCCGACAGAAAAGTGGAACGAATCTCAAAGGAAACAACACGTCTTCGAAAATTCAAATCAATCCAGGGTAAACAAATAAAAACGAAAATAAAGGTTATAAGACCCTCCACCCAGTACATATTATAGTATATACTTTACTTAGCGGTCAGGTCCAAGCTACGTACTATCACCTACGAACCCCGACCACGTGACTCTGCTCGGTCTCCCTACCGTGTCCCTCCCTCCTCTCTCCCTCCAAGTCCTACCCCTTGTACACGTATGGACACCGCATAAATACAACTCCATACCGTTTTGGTTATGTTATAACATTTCATTAATTGGAGGTTAATTTTATTTATTTAATTTTTTTTAATTTATTTCTCTCCCCTAGTTTACGGGACTAAAGTTTTAAGCTTTTCTTTTCTTTTCTACGAGTTGTAGTGAGTAATAGTTTCTTTACTTTAGTTTTGGTGTTACTCCATGGTGGAGTGTGGTCAGTCTTACTGACGATAGTTTTTCAGATGTTTATTATTTACGACCTCTCCCACGTCTCTTTTACCTTGGGAGAATGTGACAGCCACCCTTACGGTTGATCATGTCGGTGATACCTCTTGTCACACCTCTAAGGAATCTTTTGATCTTTGCCTTGACGGTATGTTGGGTCGTTAGGGTGACGACCCGTAAGTGTGGTTCCTTTGGTCTTAGCTTTCTCTTGTGTACATAGAGTCACAAGTAGTATCGACAAATGTTATCGGTCCTGTACCTTCGTTGGATCTACAAGTAGTCGTCTGTTTACCTATTCTTTCGACACCATGTATATGTGTTACCTTATAATCGGTAATTTTTCTTACGTAAACTTGGTCAAGATTACTCCACCAACTTTGACCTTGGATAATATGTCTCACTTCATTCAGTCTTTCTTTTTGTGGCTATGTCATATGATTACGTATATATATATACCTTAAATCTTTCTACCATTGTTACTGGGATATATGCTCTGTCGTTTTCTCTGTGTCTACATTTCTTGTCAGAAAACCTGAGACACCCTCTTCCGCTCCCACCCTACTAAACTCTCCCATCACCACTTTGCACATATAATAGTATACACTTCGTCTAGTGGCCAGGTCCAAACTACGTACTCTATCCCATGAGTCCCGTACTCGTGGACCCCCTATCCTACTCGTCCCTTCACCCTCCCCCCAAGACCTACCCCTTGTGTACATGTGGGTACCGACTAAGTACAGTTACATACGGTTTTTGGTGATGTTATAATATTTCATTAATCGGAGGCTAATTCTATTTATTTAATTAAATTTTTATTTTATTTTTGTGTTTACGGGGTTTTTTTCTAAAGACTTTTATTCTAAGGTTTGTTTAAGGAAAAAAGGGTATTTAAAGGTCAAGGTACTTCTTAAATTACGAACTAATACCTCCCAGATGATACACGGTCCTCAAAAGTTCACGTAATAATATAAAAACGAGTTAATTATAATACTATTGGAGTCAGAGAATATAAAATTCGGTGGTTCCAAACCGTCTTTTTTTTACGTCCGTATAAAAGATTTACGGAGGTAAATCTGTACCCCATACCCACTCTCACTCTACATACTTCTTATTGCACTTTTGAATGTAAATCAAGTCAAGTCAAGTCAGCGAGTCAGTACAGACTGAGAAACACTGGGGTACTTAGCGTCGTGCGGTCCGGAGGGACAGGTAGTGGTTGAGTTCCTCAAGTGAGTTTGAGTGCAGGTAACTCAACCACTACGGTAGGTCGGTAGAGTAGGAGAAACGGGGGAAAAAGAGGACGGGGGTTAGGAAGGGTCGAAGTCTCAGAAAAGGTTACTCAGTTGAGAAGTGTACGCCACCGGTTTCATGACCACAAAGTCGAAATCGTAGTAAGGAAGGTTTCTTGTGGGTCCTGACTAGAGGAAATCTTACCTGACCAACCTAGAGGTACGCCAGGTTCCCTGAGAGTTCTCAGAAGAGGTTGTGGTGTCAAGTTTTCGTAGTTAAGACACCGCGAGTCGGAAGAAGTGTCAGTCTAAGAACGTAGGTATGTACTGGTGACCTTTTTGGTGTCGTAACTGATCTGTCTGGAAAAAACCGTTTCATTACAGAGAAGAAAAGTTATACGATAGATCCAACCAGTATTGAAAAGAAGGTTCCTCATTCTCAGAAAATTAAAGTGCCGTCGTTAGTGGTAGACGTCACTGAAACCTCGGAGGGTTTTATCAGACTGTGACAAAGATGACAAAGAGGTAGATGAAGGGTACTTCACTACCCTGACCTACGGTACTAAAAGTAAAAGACTTACAACTTAAAAAAGTGAGAGGAGAAAGTGAAGGTAGTTCTCCGAAAAATCGAGGAGAAGTGAAAGACGGTATTCCCACCACAGTGGACGTATAGACTCCACTAACTATAAAGAGGGCCGTTAGAACTAAGGTCGAACACGAAGAAGGTCGGGTCGTAAAGAGTACTACATGAGACGCATCTTCAATTTATTCGTCCCACTGTTATATGTTGGAACTGCATGAGGAAAAGGATAAACCTTGGTCAGACAACAAGGTACAGGTCAAGATTGACAACGAAGGACTGGACGTATATCCAAGGATTTCTTATGGTCCCCCAGACCATATAGAGAAAGTCTTAAAAGGTGTCAAATAACACTAGGTGTGTCAGTTTCCGAAACCGTATCAGTTATTTCGTCTTTATCTACAAAAAGACCTTGAGAGAACGAAAAAGGTACTAGGTCGCCTACAACCGTTAAACTAGAGACCAAGGAGACGGAAAAGATTTTGGTCGAACTTGTAGACCTTCAAGTGTCAAGTGTATGACAACTTCGGATCGAACCTCTTAAAACTCGTAATGAAATGATTACACACTCTACTCACGTTAACACACCATCAAACTCGTAAGAAACCGTAACGGAAAGAAATCCTAACCATACTTTTGCCTGAAAAGGTCAGGACACCGGTGACGACTCAAAAGGGTTAAACGACCGTATAACTCACGTCGTGAAAGTGTCGTAGTTGAAAGTCCTAAACTTTGTCGATTTGACCTTAAGGTCGTGAAGGTGATCGAAACAAGCATCACTACGAAAGATTCCGGGTGAACTGAAGTGTAAGGTCCTACAGACCGAGATCCACTTACTAGTGTGGTAGCACTAATAGAACCAGTACTTCTAGAAAAAACATTTCAAGAAGACACATAAGAACGGTAGAGAAGAATTATAGAAGACGAAGACAATCCAGACATGGGAAAGACAGGAAATAGCTCGGGTAGAAACGTACTTTACAAGGGAACCATAGAGATTAAAAGAACTTCTCTAGAGATCAGGAAGGGTAAGACAACAAAAGGAGATAAAGAAACGTAAGGGACGACTCATTCCGAAAGAATAGAGAGGAACGATAAGAAACCTTGAGACGTAAGTCTATGAATATAGAAGGGAAAAGAGAATACAGAAAGGAAAAGAAACGAAAAGCGAAGAGAAGAAAAGTGTCGATAAACATTCCGGAGGGGTCTGTCGGTAAAAAGAAAAAACGTAAAGAAAAGGTACCTCTACCAGAACTGGGGACAGAGGACTTGTTGCAGTGCTTGGAGGCAGGTATCGAGTAGTCCGCGAGACGGATAGTCTAGATCTGGGAATTTAGATAAAGAGTGAAGGTGACATATTAGTATCCCCTAAACTAAATCCAGTATGGACTTACCAGATCACCAAAAGGGATGAAAGAAGTTAAAGTCAGACTTAAACCGTTATTCCTCAAGTACTAGACTCGGTNAAGGAAAAGAAACGAAAAGCGAAGAGAAGAAAAGTGTCGATAAACATTCCAGAGGGGTCTGTCGGTAAAAAGAAAAAACGTAAAGAAAAGGTACCTCTACCAGAACTAGGGACAGAGGACTTGTTGCAGTGCTTGGAGTAAGGTATCAAGTAGTCCGTGAGACAGATAGACTAGATCAGGGAATTTAGATAAAGAGTGAAGGTGACATATTAGTATTCCCTAAACTAAATCCAGTATGGACTTACCAGATCACCAAAAGGGATGAAAGAAGTTAAAGTCAGACTTAAACCGTTATTCCTCAAGTACTAGACTCGGTGTCAGTCGAGAGCCAGAACAAAAACGACTGACATATCTGGAAGAGGTAGAAACCGACGTTTCTTATATTACTTAGACTAAAGTCACAACTGGTAGACCACTACAGGTACACATCTCAGAAGAGAACAAAACAACCCACATACATTTTGACTATCGGTTACCCTTTAGCGACATATAGAGTCCCTTGGGTTCGTCCCCGAGACATAGTTGGATCTCCCCACCCTACCCCTCCCTCTACCTCCCTGCAAGTCCTCCCTCCCCTGTATGCATATGGATATCTACTAAGTACGACTATAAACTGTCTTGTGTTGTTTTAACACATTTCGTCAATAGGAAGTTAATTTTTTATTTATTTTAAAATGTTTTTCGGAGGTAAATCCTCCCGAGACATTCCAAAAAAATTAACAGAATAAGTTGTCCATACAAGGTTTTTCCTCTTTTTAGTCTTGGAGTATTAAAAATTTATACTTATAATACAAATAATCTTGTTAACTATGTTTATTTTTACGACAGTTTATTTAGAAAAACAGGGATTTCCCCCCCAGTGTTAAATAGTTTGAGGGACGGAAATAAAGTGTGATAAATAAAATAAAGTCTCGACATACTAGATATTCTTAATGCACTAACAATAAAGGGGTCACAATTTTTAGAGATCAAAAAGAGAGATTTATCAAATTTCCAAATTGTGACTACAAATCTTTTCGAAAAGTTTACAGTATAAATTCATGAAAGGGGGATTCCTAATGTAGTAGGAAAATCATTAATTGGTTAGACTAACGAAGACCAATTTTATTTGAGAAATCGTTTTAATGTGAGTACACAAATGATACCACGTCAATAAATTTGTTGACCTAAGGTCCTTTACTTCAATGTTTTGTACAAATCCATTTATTACAAAATCCATTTTTGTCATAAGTTTACCAGGACAATTGATCTAAATGTTTTAATAATCGTTAGAGATAACGTTTCATTTGGAAGTAAAGTTGTCTTCCATGTTGGAATTCTTATTGAGTTATATCCAGTAGTATCACCTCTTATCTCCTCGAACCGTACGACGTCAGGTGTCGCAGTGTTTCTCAGGTTGTGTTGAATCGCTGACTTTTTATTGTTGTTGTTGTTATCGAGAAGGGTTAAAACAAGTCAAGACCTCCTTAAATTGTGACTGGATTTGTTAATTATATGTCGATAGAGGGTTCCCGTATCGTATTGATTTAAGGTCCGTGATTTAAATTTCAGTCCTGTGGACTCAAACTTACCTTTGAAAAACAATGCTAACTATAAGGAATTGGATTGACCCGTCTCTTCCTCTACCGTGGGATGAGGTCATGAGAACGGACCTTTTAGGGTACCCGTCTCCTCGGACCACCCGACGTCAGGTGCCCCAGCGTTTCTCAGACTGTGCTGACTCGTGAAATGAAAGTGAAAAGTGAAAATACGTGACCTCTTCCTTTACCGTTGGGTGAGGTCACAAGAACAGACCCCTTAGGGTCCCTGCCCCTCGGACCACCCGACGGTAGATACCCCAGCGTGTCTCAGCCTGTACTGACTTCGCTGAATCGTCGTCGTTGGTTTGACCCTTTACTATTGGTAAAATGTTTTGAGAAACTCCGAAGTCAAAGTATTAGATACACTTTTGAGAAGTATTTATCTGTTCGTTTTTAATAAAGGAAAAAGACCCCACTGTTGTGGGTATTGACACTGGTTCGGTTGTCTTCAGTTGACATCGTTGTCCGATAAAAAAAGTAGAACTCAACCCTAAAGACAAAACGGAGTCTTATTTAATCTCAGATAAGTACGGATTTGTCTGTGACTTGGGGACGGACGTAAACGTCGGGGACTATGTCGGTCTGCGAGTCACTTGAACTGATAATGATTGATAGGGGGTAGGACGGAGCAAGACCGAAGAGGTTCTATTGTGTTAGAAAGAGTGGACGTAAAAGTTTAATAAATACAAGTTCGTGATAAAAGATGTCCGAAGGGACCACCAAGTCACCATTTCTTAGACGGACGTTAAGTTCTCTACACCCAAACTAGGGACCCAGTCCTTCTAGGGGACCTCTTCCTTTACCGTTGGGTGAGGTTATAAGAACGGATCCTTTAGGGTACCTGTGTCCTAGGGTCGTCCGATGTCAGGTACCCCAGTGTTCCCAACCTATACTGTATTGTTGTTTTGGTGGTGGTGGAGGTGATAAAGTTACCGAAAATGTTGACTAAGGGGGACATTATGGAAAACAATACTAATTGTTGTTTTTTTTTCTATGATAACCTATTTCACTTTTACTTTTGTGAATCAACCCAGGCTGTTAAACACTGGGGTACCTTAAAAGGTCCGGTCTTATGACCTCACCCATCGGAAAGGGAAGAGGTCCCTTAGAAGGGTTAGGTCCCTAGTTTGGGTCCAGAGGGTGTAACGTCCGTCTAATGGTCGACTCGGCGTTCCCTTCGATTAGTGAATAATTTATCATTTAAAATAATGATTCAGTGTATGTGGTTTTATTTCCTACTATTTTAATAAAAAAAGATACCGAGACAGTACAGGTGGAGAAACACTGGGGTACCTATCATCGGGTGATCCCAGGAGACAGGTACTCTAAAAGGTCCGTTCTTATTACCTCAACCAAAGGTAAAAGATGAGGACTCCTAGAAGGACTGGGTCCTTATCTTAGACGGAGAGCACAGAGGACATAACCGTCCGTCTAAGAAATGGTGACGTGGTGTTCAAGGTTTACTACGGGTTCTGTCGTAAAACTTCCTACAGAGTAACTGGTAGATGTAGTATTAGTGTACGCTATAATTTATTTTACGTCTGAATAGATCTTCTAAGTCATCGGACGTTCGGTGACTTTGAGGGATCCCTTTACAATGGTACGACTGCAAACTTTCACTACTCTTCGTATGTCAGTCGTGAACTTATGTAACCTTAAATGACTTCTTAGTCATATGTCTTGATGTAAAACTGTGAAGAGGTAAAGCAAAGAGAAAAAGTAGGTGTCATGTAGGTAACATTGAAGATTAGGTGGTGACAGGGAAACTTGGTCAAGTGGGACAGGGTACGTACTGTCATGGTGTGCCGTCTCCCGTCTCCGGGGAACATTTAGGTCAGACCTCGATGAACAAAGAGAGACGAGGAGTTGCGAGAAAAGTAAGACGTAGACTTGAAGTAACATCTACTCCCTTCATTTAATTATAACCTCCGCCTACTGCACGTCCTTCACCGTTAATGAGTACCACCATCGCGATCTGGAGATGTTTTCACTTGTTCCAACTTGTTCCTCGAAATACTCTTTAAAGTCCAATTACAATGAGTATTCAATGAGTATCCAATTGTCGAACAAAACTCATTGTATTTAATCGTCAAAATAAAGGTGATATAATAAAAAGGTCACTATGGATATTTGGCATAGAGGACATTTGTTTTGTTTTGTTTTCTTACGGAATCCCGAAGGGACCTCGAAGTCACCATTTCTTAAGTGGACAGTAACATCCTCTGTGCTCAAGCTAGGGGCGAGGTCCTTCTAGGGTGCACGACGTCTCGTTCATTCGGAATACGATGTTGATAACTCGGGCACGAAATCTCGGGCCCTCACCGTTGATAACTCGGGTGAACGACATTGATGACGTCGGGTACACGGGATGTCGGGTACGAGGTGTTGTTCTCTTCGGTGACTTTACTGTTCACACTCGTGGTGTCGATCTCTCATCGAGGGCGAGCGGTGTTGATCTCTTTTCGGCAGTGTCGTCGTTTCTGGGGGGGTCGTGTCGGGGAATTTTACTCCGAAATCCTGGAGACTTCAAAAAATTGAAATTTGAAAAATAAAGTATAGTCCCATATCGGTCAATTGTTACAACTCCATTAAAGTCCACTTGTCGTTTCCCTGAGTCGATATGTATATGTACATACTCTGTTTATGACTTTTCTCTTTCACACTTTGATAAGACTGGTTTCTCGGGTCACTAAATTCCATTCTAATTCAATCATTTCATAGTAAGTAAACAGTCGACTAAGGCCCTTCAAGAGACATGGTAACGGACCACCCACGCCGAGAAGGTCGGATCAATAGTTGAGATCTATTTATTGGAGGTCAAACCAGAAACTCGAGAGAAGGAAGTACTAAGGCCCTTTGTGACAACTTTCTGTAGTACCTGGTTTGTTGTAAACACGAGAGACTCCAGTGACCGACCCGGAGGTTCCAGGATATTACCCCTAACGGAGACTCTGGACCTGTCGGAGTGACATTTTCGTCGTCGGTTCTAAGTAGACTATTGTCGTTGTCTACTTCGATTTGAGATACACCGACTCTAACATAAACGTACCTCAGAGACTTAATGACACGAAAACAAATAAGGAAGGGAACCTTCAAGACTTGACTCAGAGTAAAACTCTTTTAACGGTACTCTTCTTCGTTCGGACCTGTCTTCCCTATGGTAGACCTGGTCTTTACCCTGTTTCCTTTTTGACAATGCTTCTCGAGTATGTAAAAGAAACGAAAATAAAAGATAGAACTACTTTTAATATTGTGTTTTGTTTATGTTTGCGTTTTACGTCGACTTTAGTACGAAAAAACTGTCTAGATAATCCCCGGAATAGTAATAGACCCTCGATTGTAGTGTCAACTAAGAGATTAATAAAGACAAGACAAGAACGAGGGGTCCGAACGACGGAAAGGTCGGTGTTGGAACCAGGTCAACAGGTGTACCTGACACGATAAAGGAAGCGACTAAGTGAGTCCTGGGAGAAGGGGACCGTAGTAAAGTCCTTACTGGGACAGTGATGATGGTAACATCTCGACAAAGGTCTTACAAGTGACCCTTTGCAGTAACATGAATCGTATTGTTTTACATACTTCACATCCAATTTTCTACCGTAACTTTGTACATATTATAGTATATACTTTGCTTAACGGTCAGGTCCAAGCTACGTACTATGACCTACGAACCCGACCAGGTGACCCTACTGGGTCTCCCTACCATGTCCCTCCCTCCTCCCTCCCCCCAAGTCCTACCCCTTGTACACATATGGACACCACCTAAGTACAACTCCATACCGTTTTGGTTATTTTATAACATTTCATTAATTGGAGGTTAATTTTATTTATTTAAATATCAATTTTTTCCTTGTTTCATTTTCCTGAATGAGATAGTATAGTGTTGAAAAGTGTTTCCTTATAGTTCTGTCACATTATAATTTTTTTATTTTATTTTTTATTTTCTACCTCATTCTATATGTCTCTAATCTGTCTGTTTACCTCTAAGACGTATGTATGAAATCATCTCTAAGATATGTACACATATGTAAGACTACAATACTCCCTCTAATAAAACAAAGAACCGACACGACCCAGAATCAACGAATCAAGGAGACACCGTACACCCTAGAATCAAGGGGTTGGTCCCTAGTTTGGGTGCAGGAGACGTAACCTTCCGTCTTAAGAATTGGTGACCTGGGTTGTCTCTTCAGAGAAAAAGAACTTAAGAACTAGAAGTACTATGTTGAAGTGTAGAGTCTAGGTAGTTTTCTAATTAATATTTCTATGTCTCCGGAGACCCATCGGTCTACGAAAAGAAGACTTGTCCTAATTTTAAAGTTACCTAAACTGTAGGATTCTGCCATTCAGTACAAGTGATTGGAACGTGAGGTAAGAGGATTAGGAACGGTTGACGAAGTATTTAAATGCGAGGTCCTTTTACTAAGGGGTCAAGGAAAGGGATTACCAGGGACCACCGTCATTCACTTCTTTGAGACGAGAACCTCCTTTAGGGACTTTTGGGTGTCCGGATCTTAGTTTCCTTGACACCATAGTGGATTTCTTGATTGTTAAACTTCTGTTCCGTCCACTCCTTGAAAACTCCTAAAAGAACGGTGAGAGAGACCTTAGGGTCTCGACTCCACTGTGAACTACTGTGGTCGATGTGAGACTCCAGTCGTCCCCCGTCACACCATCTTCGACGGGGTTTCTTCTCTTCTCTGTCATTAAGTGTCGTCTCAGGTTCTGGTTGAGCCCGTCCCGACGTGACCGGTAACATATAAGGTCTTGTACTTTCTTTCGTGTCATGTTCAAAATCTCCGTCGAACTGAGGTCAAGGTTAACGAAGATCTATCGATCCACTGTACTGGAATTTGTTCACTGAAAATAAATTGAATCATTTAAAATATGACCTCATATCGGCTAATTGTTACAACACTATGAAAGTCTACCTGTCGTTTCCCTGAGTCGGTATGTATTTGTAAATATGTAAGGGGGGATTTGAGGGGAGGGTAGGTCCGACGGTGTATTGTGACTCGTCTCAAGGGACACGATATATCATCATGAAATAACCAATGGGTAAAATTTATATCGTCACGTATGAACAGTCAGGGTTCGAGGAATTAATAGGGAAGGGAGGTGAGGAGGAGGACCGTTGGGATTCAAGTAAGAGATTCAGACACTCAGTTCTAACTGAAGACCTATAAATAACAGTAGCAAGATTTTTACCTTGATAAATATAGAAAAAGTATCCTGACAAGACACTAAATTTCTTCTATTATGTATACTTTGGTACAAACCATATAGCGTCATGACGAAGAATGTGATATACTCGAACTGTTTAATCATTTGAGACGTGGAGGTAGACGAGCAAATAATGTACTGTTGTTAGGAGCACAGACGAAAAATCCCCAGAATACTCATAATTTACTCTACTACGTTCATTTCTTATACCTTAGTGAGGGTCATTTACTATAGTCGATCAAAAATCATTATCGTTATGTACAATCGATAATTTTTCACTAGTAAGTTATTTACTTTTGATATTAGTAATAGTAATAGTAGTAAGTCTCTGATATTTCACTTACTCTCTTTGTAATGTCTTAAAAGGTTTGAGTGGTCTGGGTGAGTAATGTCGTGAATTTTTTGATAAGAAGGAAGGAAAAGTAGTTGAAGGAAATTAGTATTCTATTAGTTTCATAAATATTTGTCTTAGAGTTCAATATGTTTACGACTGTGTATGGGTACATATATCCATGAAGATTAGTCGAACCGGTCTCCCAAGTTTAAAGTTACCCGAAACCGTTAAACTTTATCGACCTAAGGTTGTTTCGATGGACCCATTACGTAACCTACGGACTACATAGTGAATTTTAGTTTCTCAATGTCCTTGAATTTTATCTATTGGAACCACCAAAAGTTGAAGGTTGGTTACCTTTCAAGAAGTAATCGTTCTTAAGAACTAGTCGGGGAAGAAAACCCTTCTCGAACGAGTCACTGACTAGACCTAACCTGTTACATTCAGTAATATTTTAAAAAAGTGTATAACTCGAATTTGATCAATGGGTCTTAGAAGATAGGTTATTGTACTAATGTAATAAAGATAGGAGACTTATATTCTTTAGTTCAGTCACGGGAGAAGAGGTCCTTCTAAGAAGTGAGAAGTGTTCGAAAATTTGTCGAGAGTGCGGAGGAGAATCAGAAAAGTAGAGTCAAGAAGAAGTAAAGGGTAGGTCAGAATGAGTCATAATAACACTTATCATGTCACCCTTGTAATGGAGGTCCCACTTGTAGACAACGCAAACGGAAAGACCATAGGTAAAGGGAGACGAAAATAAGTATCCCAAGGAGAAGTATACCCTTGGATGGAGTACACCAAATCTATCTTTATTAGGATAGACGACGATGATTGGGAAGCTTTCGTTCTTGACCTTGTACTGGGTGTATGCCGGTGGGGTGGGACAGGTGTCACTAACGACATCCCTACACTGGATTCGGTCCAGTTACTCTCAGGTAAAATCCCGAGACGACCTTGGTTACCCTTTTCGTAAAAGTAAGACGATTAAATCTTCTTATACTCAGTATCTGCAACTCCCAGTGTGAACAGTGGTATGTGACTCTTGGTTAGATTCTTATTTACGTCGTGTGTCCTTTATTTCATTCCTCTGACTCTCTCCGTCTGAAGCGGGACGGCCCTCGTGCTCCGAGGTAGATGCGACGTTCATCCCAATAGAGACCTTAAACTTTTATAGTGTAGGTTACGCAAAACAAACAAAAAATCAAAATAAATACGATGAAAGTTGAAGTTTGTTTTAGCTAATTGTGTGAAAGGAACGGACACATTCTCCCGTAACTCAGGTTAGATGAGGGGAGCAGGTGAGGGGATCGTCGAGGTGTCAAGGAAGTCCAATCCGGGGGACTCTTGAACTACAATAGTCCACAGAGTCAACCCCTAGGGAATCAACGTTCTTCTCTTTACCTGTAATAGTCGTGTTTTATTCTCACAAATACTCCTATGTTGTCATGTTAGTATTTGCTTCCGAAGAAGGGAAAATTCAACCTAGACTAAATAAAACTACGGTATAAGGTCGTATAACTCTAGTACTATTTAAGGTAATGGTAAATTTAATCAACAAAAACTGTCCACACATAGACGACGTATGTAAATACTCATACGGAAGATACTGAAATGATTTGGTGATTATGTTTTCAACTTATTCTGTTCCCGCGTCTCGGAACACCAGATGGTGATCTTTAGATATGTCCAATTGACTGATAAGTAATTATAGGAAACCCAGATCAATCGGTCGGTCGACGTCTGACAGAATTGCAAAGAGATTAGGTCGAGTATAAAGTGGTAAAATTGGAATTGGATAGAGTTTCCTCTGTAACTTTTTATGAAAAGAAGTTTATATTTTCATTATTGGTGACGTGGACCGTAGGTGATAGGGGAATGATGAATGGGGAATGTCGCCATTGAAAATGATCTCTTAAACAGTAAGACTTAACGGTGACAGATAGAAAGGTCGTTCTGACACTCAAGAAGCTCACCGGTTCAAGTCACAGACATCATTACATGACCACGAGGGGACCAGGTAATCCACAATGTTTAATCTAATATTTACAAAATAAAATAGAACGTCTCCTCCCTGTTTCTCTCTACCACTGAAAATGTTATTAGGTCTTCCCCAATCAACCCGGGAAAATTTTTAATTGTCTACTACCGTAATCAAAAACAATGTAGTGATGAATCAAAGGAGTTTTTGTCTCACAGAAATCATAATAAGAATGTTCGGTACGAATCCTTTAACCTCTTATTATTTATCTCATCCAAGTTTCCCCTTCTTCTTTTTTTTTCTCCTAACCGATTCTATCTTCTTTTACTCGTCTTTTCTATCTCCTTTTCGGTCTTTATCGTGTTTTACACGGACTACGGATTGTTCACTTAGTTTAGTAAGAGAAACCCCGGTGACCGGACCTGTGTCCCTTTTAATACTACACCAACGACGCCCGACTGGAGACTCTCTCTCCTCTACTCGACCAGTGTATTTATCCTCTATGAAGAACGTTATCTGATTTATATGGTGTGTAGGGAGGGGGTAGGGGCGGTTTAGAATATAGCTTTAAATTCAGGGTCATACTACCATGAACCTCCAGTCCGAAAACCTTCAACGAATCCGGTACTCCCACCTCGGTAGTATTTACCCTGAGTCTCGCGTCCGCCACCACCGCCGATCGCGTGATTCACGCCGGTTCTCGATGGGGTACAGGTTCCAGTCCCTGTCGTCGGATCTCACGGTCCGACACTACCGCGTCCTTGCCGACTCTCCTCGACGGGGTACAGGCTCCAGTCTCCGCTCCCAGCCCTCCTCTATGTCTCCTCTATGGGGTACGGGCTCCGGTCCCTACCGTCGCCCTCCTCGGTGGGGCACAGATTCCAGTGCCCACCGCCGGTCTTTCTCGTTGGGGTGTGGGTTCCGGTCCCCGTCGCCGGCCCTCCTCGTTGGGGTGTAGGTTCCTCGTCACCGACGGGTCCGCGTCCTCCCGGATCTCCTCAGTAGGGTGTGACTTCCAGTCCTTCCCGCCGTCCTCCTCTATGGGGAGTAGGTTCCATTCCTCGTCTCCGACACGAAACGACCTCGTCGACACTTCTCTATGGGGTGTGGGTTCCATTCTCCTTGGGTTCATTTTACTATCCACAACGTTCTCCCGTAGTCTCCCGTCTATGTGACTTTGGTATGATTGTCTTTAGATCAGTTAGATTAGTGTGATCCTGGTGTCGGAACAGATTGAGTTACTTTGATTCGGTACGGGCACCCCGTTGGGTTCTGCCCACCCAGTACCACCTCTCCAGACTGTCTTACACCAGGTGACCTCTTCCCTTACCGTTTGGTGAAGTCGTAAGAACGGAACTTGTGATACTTTTCCGTTTTACTATCCTATGACTTTCTCCATGAGGGGTCCAGTCATCCACGGGTTATACGATGACTTCCAGTCACCTCCTTATTGAGGTCTTTCTTACTTCCCTACCTCGGTTTCGTTTTTGTTATGGGTCGACACCTACACTGACCACTATCTTCGTTCCAGACTACGACATTTCTCGTTATAACGTATCCTTGGACCTTACAGTCCAGATACTTAGTTCCGTTTAACCTGTACCAGTTTGTCCTCTACCGTTCTCACTTGCAGCTGTAAGATCCTTAGTCGCTTGATTTTACCTGAACTTACCCACTTAAATTGAGTCTACTGGTAATATAGATGATGACGGCTGTCCTTAGGGAGTCTTCTTTACCTCATCGGTAGTACCAGTTCTTTTCTAAGGTTTTACGTCACGAACCTACGTCAGAGTTTTTACTGTCTTACTAGAGACAAACAAAGGTTCCGTTTGGTAAGTCATAGTGTCATTAGGTTCAGATACGGGGTTGGTCATTGTGACTTCTTCGACTTCAACTTACCAAGATACTTCTGGATGTTCTGGAAAATCTTGATTGTGGGTTTTTTCTACAGGAAAAGTAATATCCCCTGACCTTACGTTTTCATCCTTCAGTTCTTTGTGGACCTCATTGTCCGTATAAACCGGAACCTTACACCTTACGTCGTGCCGTTTTTGATCTCAAAACGGTTCTTTTACGTGACCAGTATCGTTTGTGGGAGAAGGTTGTTGTGTTCTCTTCTGAGACGTGTACCTGTAGTGGTCTACCAGTTGTGACTTTAGTCTGACTAATATAAGAGTCGTCGGTTTCTACCTCTTCGAGATATGTGAGTTGTTTTTATTCTGGTCCTCGACTGATACCGAGTCTAGTACTTGAGGAATAATGGTTTAAGTCTGAATTTAACTTTTTTCGTCCCTTTTGGTGATCTGGTAAGTCCATACTGGATTTAGTTTAGGGGATACTAATATGTCACCTTCACTCTTTATCTAAATTCCCGGATCTAGACTATCTATCTCACGGACTACTTGATACCTACCTCCAAGTACTGTAACATGTCCTCTGTCCCTAGTTCTGGTAAGGGTACCCTTTCTTTACGTTTTTTCGTTTTACCGACAGACCCCTCCGGAATGTTTATCGACGCTTTTCTTCTCTCCGTTTTTTGTTTCCTCTTTTCCTTTCTATATTCGTAGACTTACGTCTCAAGGTTTCTTATCGTTCTTCTCTATTCTTTCGGAAGAAGTCGCTAGTTACGTTTCTTTATCTCCTTTTCTTGTCTTACCCTTTCTGATCTCTAGAGAAGTTCTTTTAATCTCTATAGTTCCCTTGTAAAGTACGTTTCTACCCGAGCTATTTCCTGTCTTTACCATACCTGGATTGTCTTCGTCTTCTATAATTCTTCTCCACCGTTCTTATGTGCCTTCTTGACATGTTTTTTCTAGAAGTGCTGGGTCTATTAGTACTACTACACTAGTGATTAGATCTCGGTCTGTAGAACCTTACACTTCAGTTCACCCGGAATCTTTCGTAGTGATGCTTGTTTCGATCACCTCCACTACCTTAAGGTCAACTCGACAAAGTTTAGGACTTTCTACTACGACACTTTCACGACGTGAGTTATACGGTCGTTTAAACCTTTTGAGTCGTCACCGGTGTCCTGACCTTTTCCAGTCAAAAGTAAGGTTAGGGTTTCTTTCCGTTACGGTTTCTTACGAGTTTGATGGTGCGTTAACGTGAGTAGAGTGTGCAATCATTTCATTACGAGTTTTAAGAGGTTCGATCCGCAGTCGTTATGTACTTGACACTTTAAGGACTACGAGGTCGACCAAAATCTTTTCCGTCTCCTTGGTCTCTAGTTTAACGGTTGTAGACGACCTAGTACCTTTTTCGTTCTCTCAAGGTCTTTTTGTAGATAAAGACGAAATAACTGATACGGTTTCGGAAACTGACACACCTAGTGTTATTTGACACCTTTTAAGACTTTCTCTACCCTTATGGTCTGGTGGATTGGACGGAGAACTCTTTAGACATACGTCTAGGTCCTTCGTTGTCAATCCTGACTTGTACCTTGTTGTCTGACCAAGGTTTATCCTTTTCCTCATGCAGTTCCGACTTATAACAGTGGGACGAATAAATTGAAGATACGTTTCATGTAGTACTCTTTGCGACCCGACCTTCTTCGTGTTCGACCTTAGTTCTAACGACCCTCTTTATAGTTATTGGAGTCTATACGTCTACTGTGGTGGGAATACCGTCTTTCACTTCTCCTCGATTTTTCGGAGAACTACTTTCACTTTCTCCTCTCACTTTTTCAACCGAATTTCGAGTTGTAAGTCTTTTGTTTCTAGTACCGTAGGACAGGGTAGTGAGGTACCCTTTATCTACCTCTTTGTCACCTTTGTCACACTCTGAAATAAAAACCCCCGAGGTTTTAGTGACGTCTAACACTGACGTCGGTACTTTAATTTTCTGTGAATGAGGAACCTTCTTTTCAATACTGGTTGGATCTATCGTATAAGTTTTCGTCTTTGTAATGAAACGGCTGATTCCAGACAGATCAGTTCCGATACCAAAAAGATCATCAGTACATACCTACACTCACAACCTGACACTTCTTCCGACTCGCGGCTTCTTAACTACGAAAATTTGACACTACAACCTCTTCTGACGTTCCTCTAGGTTGATCAGGTAAGACCTCTAGTCGGGACCCTCAAGAGAACTTCCTTACTACGATTTCGACTTTGAGGTCATAAAATCAGTGGAGTGCACTTCTCAACTGAGTAACCTTTTCGGACTACGACCCTCCCTAACCCCCGTCCTCTTCTTCCCCTGCTATCACATACTCTACCGACCTACCGTAGTGACTGGGCTACCTGCGCTCAGACTCACTTGAGGCCCTCAACCACTACCTGTCCCTCCGGACCGCACGACGCTAAGTACCACAGAGTTTCTCAGTCTGTGTTGACTCGCTGACTTGACTTGACTTGACTTGACTTGGGAATATTTTCTCCGGGGTCTCTCTGGGGAGTGGTGGTGAGGGGTGGTACCTCCTCCGTCACTTTTCTGTCGGCAACTACTTGGTCCTTCTACCCAAGTGGTCTGTAACTTAGGAACCGTGGAACTAGAACTTGAAGAGTCGGAGTCCTGACACTCTTTATATAGCGACAACAAATGTTCGACGGGATACCATAACACCATATCGTCGGGTTTGACTCATACTGTGCTGGGAAACCTGAAGTATTGAATCCCTCGACTTACGTCAAACCTACTTGACCTTATATATCAGTATATACACCCTTACGGAGATGGTCATTGATAACTCGAAAATATTTTATAGATGAAATTAAAGGTATTATTAGAACTCTTTATTATAATAGTGTCAGGAACAAACGACNGAGTGCGCTTCTCAACTGAGTAACCTTTTCGGACTACGACCCTCCCTAACCCCCGTCCTCTTCTTCCCCTGCTATCACATACTCTACTGACCTACCGTAGTGACTGGGCTACCTGCGCTCAGACTCACTTGAGGTCCTCAACCACTACCTGTCCCTCCGGACCGCACGACGCTAAGTACCACAGAGTTTCTCAGTCTGTGTTGACTCGCTGACTTGACTAGACTTGACTTGACTTGGGAATATTTTCTCCGGGGTCTCTCTGGGGAGTGGTGGTGAGGGGTGGTACCTCCTCCGTCACTTTTCTGTCGGCAACTACTTGGTCCTTCTACCCAAGTGGTCTGTAACTTAGGAACCGTGGAACTAGAACTTGAAGAGTCGGAGTCCTGACACTCTTTATATAGCGACAACAAATGTTCGACGGGATACCATAACACCATATCGTCGGGTTTGACTCATACTGTGCTGGGAAACCTGAAGTATTGAATCCCTCGACTTACGTCAAACCTACTTGACCTTATATATCAGTATATACACCCTTACGGAGATGGTCATTGATAACTCGAAAATATTTTATAGATGAAATTAAAGGTATTATTAGAACTCTTTATTATAATAGTGTCAGGAACAAACGACTATTTGACTCCAGACCTTTATAATTTATTGTTGGAATCCAGTTACGGATTAAACGTTACTGTGGTTTTACACTGAAGTCCGGTAGGAACAGACCTGAATGTGCTAATGGAGTCCGAAACTCTAAAGTCTTGAAATAAATGTCGAGTGGTCCCTGATGGTTCAATTTACACGAATAGTAATGAAGGAAATTTCTACGGGTATAAGAAGAAAATTTTTTACCACTGTGACGTGACATAAAATGGTGAACGACAAAAAAGTTATTTCAAAAAGTATTTGGAGTTCCAAGTCTAAGAGTCAAATTTCGTTTGTTGTTTGGAGAAACATTGACCCCCACTAGAAATAGTGAGGCTCCAAACTTCCTATAACAGAACGAGTGTACAACTTTCCATTGTGTCGACAGACGTTACTTAGAGACTAGTTGTCTACACTCTCTCTCGACCACTTTTCCGGGACCAGTTTTGTTTGTCTTGTAGACCGACTTCTTGACTCTAAAGACAGAAACCAAAAAGGGAGAGAGTTCGCGGTAACGTATTGGAGACTACTAGTGAATACTAGGAACCTTCATTTCGGGTCAACGACCAGTGTGACAGTCATAAAGGAAGTATAATAGCAATAGTACTTTCGGTGACACTTCGTTTTTTTTTTACTTTCTTTTTATTTTTCTGGTGAAGAAATTCTTTCAAACGTTGAATGTCATAAATATTTCCGTTAATCACCTGAGATGTTGACCTACAATAAGTAAAGGAATTATTAATTAGTTCGTAAAGTACTTAAATAATAATACCTATTAATAAATTACTTTGATAATCGTATTCAAGGATTTTCGTTGTGCGTGTGTGAATTTGACATCGAGCTACCTTAAAACGGTGTCTTTGATGAAATATTTGTTCCATCAACGACTTTTTATTGTGAAAATGTCATTTCTTCGGTGCGTAGACGACGGTAAAAAGGTTTCGGTAAAAAGAGGGGAAAGAGAAAATCCAAGGTAAAGGGGAGACAAAGTCGTGAAGAGGTTGGTGACGATGTCTTTAACTATAATTTAAATCTCGGTATCCTGCTCAAGACTAAGACTCATAGAGATCCATTAACTTGACGGGGATCTTTGAAAGGGTAGGATTCATGGTCCTTTCTCAGTCGACCAAGGTTGGGAATCCTTATACCTACTGTGAGTCGATGAAAACCTTGCACCAAATGCCGTGCAGAAGTAGTCAAGTCAAGTCAAGTCAGTGAGTCAGCACAGGTCGATAAACGCTGGGGCACTTAACGTCGTGCGGTCCGGAGGGACAGGTAGTGGTTGAGGGCCTCAGGTGGGTTTGGGTACAGGTGGTTCAGCCACTACGGTAGGTTGGTAGAGTAGGAGACAGTAGGGGAAGAGGAGGACGGGAGCTACAAAGGGTCATAGTCTCATAAATGTTTACTCAGTCGAGAAGCGTAGTCAACCGGTTTCATACTGTGTCTTCGTTATCTCATTCCCCAGAGTTTAGTTAGTATGATGAAACTAAGTGACACTAGACCCACGTAACCCTGGGGACAGTTGATTGTCGGGGTCTTTCTGTCGGGGACTGAGTGTATACCCTCTACCCCAATTCCGACCTCAAAAGGGTCCGGACGTCGATAACATCCCGTTTAGCTCACTACCACTCTATTTGTCTTCATATATTTGTATACTTCTCTACTCTTATTTTCTCTTCTCGTACGTAAGTAAGTACTTGAGTACGACTGTAGAAGTACACGGTTCGTTCTAGAAGTACTGACCACAGACCTTATGTTGGATATATCTCGTCTAGTACGTTGTTTACCTTATGTACATACTTGTGAGTAGGTATTACATTTCCCCACCTGAAGTTATCTCCAAACTAGTTGAAACAATACACTTTGTTTTCTCTCTCGTAAGAAGACTCCTCTGAGTTCCTTCAGTACTTTTCGCAACTATAACGACGGTCCGGATCTTCTTGGAAATGTTCCAAGAAATGTTCTATTCATACCTCTTCCGAAAAAAAGTTTCGTAATACCATCATGTCAGTCATTTCTTAGACGGACGTTACATTCTCTGGTGGATGTTACATTCTCTAGACCTAAACTAGGGACCCAGTCCTTCTAGGGGACCTCTTCCACTCGATGATAGGTATCCCAGTGTTTCTCAACCTGTGCTGGCTTCGTTAAATCGTGTGTGTCGTTACGACACTTCATACATCTCGTCTAATAAAGGTAATATATTCACTCTTTTGACTCAGTATGTTTTGAAGTCAGTTAACTAGTTCCGGTGTATGAGTCACATCCATTTAAGGTCTGACCTAGGAGTCAGAAGACTGAGGACCAAATAACGATAAATGAATACGACACAACACACATCTCTGTTTCCCCATCTGGACGATGTAACCGTAGTTATTGGGATGTTGGTCCTTATTGTAATGATACTAAAGTTGGACAGAAAGGATTCGAGTTAGAGGTAATGACGAAAACGTTTTTGAGAATATAAATCTTGTACACAATTAGGTTCAGAACCACCCTTTGTTTACCATACGAGTTTACTAAACCCCTTTCAAATTATTTCCCCAATAAATAACTCAACACCTGTTCTAAATTCCGACATATAACAGTGGGACGAATAAATTGAATATACGTCTCATGTAGTGTTCTTTGCGACCCGACCTTTTTCGTGTTCGACCTTAGTTCTAACGGACCTCTTTATAGTTATTCGAGTCTATGAGTCTACTGTGGTGGGAATGCCGTCTTTCACGTCTCCTTGATTTTTCGGAGAACTACTTCACTTTCCTCTCACTTGTTCAACCGAATTTCGAGTTGTAAGTCTTTTGTTTCTAGTACCGTAGGCCAGGGTAGTGAAGCACCCTTTATTTACCCCTTTGTCACCTTTGTCACAGTCAGAAATAAAACCCCCCGAGGTTTTAGTGACGTCTACCACTGACGTCGGTACTTTAATTTTCTGCGAATGAGGAACCGTCCTTTCAATACTGGTTGGATCTGTCGTATAACTTTTCGTCTCTGTAATGAAACGGTTGTTTCCAGGTAGAGCAGTTCCGATACCAAAAAGGTCACCAGTACATACCTACACTCTCAACCTGACACTTCTTTTGACTCGCGGTTTCTTAACTATGATACCACAACCTCTTCTGAGAAATCTCAGGGAACCTGACGTTCCTCTAGGTTGGTCAGGTAAGATTTCCTCCAGTCAGGACCCACAAGAAACCTTCCTGACTACGATTTCGAATTTGAGGTCATGAAACCGGTGGAGTACGCTTCTCAACTGAGTAACCTTTTCTGAGACTACGACCCTCCCTAACCCCCGTCCTCTTCCCCTACTGTCTCCTACTCTACCGACCTACCGTAGTGCCTGAGCTACCTGCACTCAGACTCCCTTGAGACCCTCAACCACTACCTGTCCCTCCGGACCGCACGACGTTAAGTACCCCAGCGTTTCTCAGTCTGTACTGACTCACTGACTTGACTTGACCTGACTTGACTTCTCTCCCATCACATCCTAGGGTCTTGACCGTTGTAGTTCCCAGACAGTGGTGGTGATGGAGGAGATCCATACTTCCCGTGTTACCCTCGTTTTAGTGCTCTTGGGTCCATAGTACCTCTTCTGTAGGACTGTCCTTGACACCGAAAATTTCCGTCTGTGTTGGGTGGGGTTGATGTCGAAATGGGTGCAGATCGAAAGTCTTACGGACGGTCACGGAAGGTAACTGACCTGGGTGATCCTCAGTTTCCCGTACTCTTGGGTAACTACTTTAGATATTTTCCAGTCGAAAAATCCCATTCTAGTGTAACACTTTACTCCTTTCATTTAGACCTTTCCACTTGTCCGTCGTAGGTCGTGTCCCATATCGTCCTCCATTCCGCACCAAAGATTACAAAACAAAATGGGTAGAAGGAGTGGGTGTACGTGTTTGTGTGTGTGTGGTAAGAGAAAGGAGGAAGAGTGAACGACAAAGGAAAATATAAAACCTTTAGAGTGGTGAGTTCAGTCACGGGACCCAGGAGTCGGTCCTTAGGTGAGGTCCGGTCACCTCGGTTGAGATGAAGTAGGGTCAGAGAACCTGTAAAATTCAGGACTAGACTTGAACTCCTACATGCGGACGGTTCCACTTCCCACTCAATGTTTCCTTTGTATATACATTAAGATACCACAAGGTTTGGGACAGGAGAAGTCCTGGAAGAACCATATCAGTCTATTAACCATAGTAAAACTCCTGATTTAGAACCTGTAGGTCCGATTTCAAGAAGTATTCGAAACTGACCTACTCAGTTACTGAGACAACATGGTCGACGTTAGTTAGGTGAGAGAAAGTATGATCCGTCTCTCCCGATTCCACCGGTTCGGGCACACTGTCTATTCAGGTGGTATCGTCGGTTTTCTTACGAGAATTCCTACTGGTTGATTTTTTTTTAAAAAACCGAGAATTACATTAGTTCTGTAGATTTTAAAATAAAACCACCTCTTTGTTCAGGACCCGAATAAAACGATTACTCGCTTCAAATGAAACAAAGGTAAAATTTTTATTTTTAGTATCCGCACACTTAATACAGACATTAGAATAAGCCACTATCAAAGGGAGAATCTGGGAACTACCTTTCGGTTAAAATAACATTCCATTTTCTCACCGTCGAATGTTCCCTACTCTCTTGTCTTCACAAATAAAATATAGTACTTCCAATTAAAATGTTTTAGACTATAAAATTGTTTGTAGATACACGGGTAATTTGGTTTTCAAATATAAGGTCACTATGACTTCAAAAAATCGAGTCTTTAGAGTCTAGTTGACACCCGCCCATCCTATAAAGATCACTTAGTAAACAATGACAAGTAACAACCCACAGGAAGAGGAGGTGGAGAACAAACGGGTAGTCTCGAGGTGTATGGTGAAGATCGGTTAATAGGTGGGTATCCCTCTGATGGGTGGGTATAATTAGAGTTAGTACTAGAACCGGTTAGAGTTAGTACTAGTGAAGACTTATGAGACAATCAAAAGGACCGTGTCCGTTATCCCCAAGTCAACAGGACCCTAATAAAATTGGACCTCTATTATGTTTCTTCATGTCTTTCCTGAGGTTCTCCTATAATTCCATCTGCAGGTTTTGGAAGGTGTTGTCTCTTTGTAAAACATCTTTCCTTCTAAAAAGATCTCTTCCTTTAGTTAAAAAAACCTTAGTCTCACAGACAAAAAATAGAAGAGGAGACGGAACGGAAAATTGAAGAAAAAAGAACCGACTTGAAGATCTTTCTACCCTCCTTCAAAACTCATTCAAAGATCGTACAGTTGACCGTTTCGATTTCCCGAAGTGTTTTATTACCGATCCCAGAACAGAGTACTATTGACCAGACCTTTCAGAGTTTAGAGACCAGTCTCTATCCGTTTCAGTATTTCACCCTTCAAAGGAGGAAAAGGAACAAGAGGAAGAAGACGGAGTATTGATTCCGAATATTGGGACAATAAAGGTTGGTCGTCATAGAGTACTAGTCTCGGAAACGTAAAAACTTGGGTAGTTAAGTTTGTTGGGTGAACTGAAGTCAGGAGAACCATAGGTCTGTCTCCTTCGACCGATCGACTCGTCTCTCGATTCCCCAATTGCCCATTGATCAAGGTCCATTGTATAAACACAAATTTGACCCTGAAGAACCTTGATAGTGACTTTATATGTCTTTACTGAGGTTACACTTCTTAAACTCTGAATCCTACACTGACCCTTTAACATGAATCCTATCTGTTTCGGAAAACCTTCGAAGTTGAGAACGGTAAAACTGGAACTAATACGGAGAAAACGTACCCTCCCTGGGAAGGTCAAAATGGCGTCCTGACCAACCCTGGACCCCAGTCTTGTAAGTCTGGAGTCTGAATTTATATCCTCTTCAAACATCAGTAAGTCGAAACAAACAAACCAGAGAGTTTGTATATTTGGTCTGCCGTGAGTCATTCTAGGTTCTAATCCCCGTGACGACGAACTACTGATTACGTTAATTTATTCAAGACCACGACCGTATTGTGGTGTTATTGTTTAGGGTATCACAGCTCACGAAAACGGTCTACCTAACGAGTTTGGAAACCTTCGTGAGAGTTCATGTGTATGAATTAGTGACGTCCCGCTCAAGTACCTTTTTACTGTACCATGAACGCACCCACCTTCAGAGGACAGTGAAAGTAACCCGTCAGTTACGGTAACAGTCGAACATATCGGTTATAACAAAACTAAAGGAGTGAACACCCGATCACCATAAGTTAATAATCTTTATCCTACTTAAATTCTCTAGATTACTAAAAAAGGGGTTTATATAATCTAAAAAGATCTTGTCCGGACTAAAGTTTATAGGACAAGGTAACTGAAAATTTCGTGTAAGACATGAGTAGTTTGACTCAGGGTCAAAAATGAAATTTTCATTCAATGTCGTAAAGGAGATAAGCCAAATAAATTTTTGTGTTGAATCGAATGGGGTCTCCCTGCATCCATAACTTTTCATTCAATTTTCGAAACACTTTTGGATTAACTTAGATAACAAGTTAATTAAATAATTTTATTTAGTTGTTCGGTAAGTTAAAAAGGAAGTTAGTTATAAATGGTGTATGTTCCTTAAACTCTCTCTAAGTCGTACTACACGATGGAGAGGAGTTCCTCAAATATTAAATCAACTTCTCCGTTTTACCCGTGAGTACTTTCTACCACCTCTTAAGAGACCACTGGGTCACCGATTCCGTGATGTGAGAGTTACGTCCTCCTCGTCCCAAGTTAAGGACCAGTCCCTTGATCTAGAGCGTACGATGTTGTTTCTAGTTTTTAGACTGTATGGAGTTGATTGTTGGTCGTATCGGTTTATTTATTTATGAATTTTTTCTTCTTTCTACCACTCACTCTTCACACCTATTCAGTCACGGTATTGGCGTACTGTCACAATGACATATCTCCAAGTATTTCTCCCTTTGTTCCTCTCTTTCCTTATCAGTCTGTTCAACATCTTACCCCTACCGTATACTGTTCCAGAGAATCCAGAAACAACTGAACCTATCTGTGTCTTCTTCTCACAGGTACATTCTTTTTGTACGTTCGTTCCTCCGATTCCACTTCTTCTCCTCCCAAATTAACTACTCTTTACTCTGTGCTTTACTTTTATACATTCCAATTTTATACCTTTCGGAATTCTGTTCGTCTTTGTAAGTCTGAATTACCCCATTAGATATCCAAAACTTTCTAAAAGTATTTTTCGACTTAAAGTCCTGGGAATCCTCCTTAAGGGTAATACTCAGTTCATTATCACTCCCCCGGAATCTGATTTCGTCATATTCGTGTTATCTTTTCCTTCCTTACTACACTTACTATGACTTTTTATAGATAGTTCTGAGCTATGTCCTTATTTACCCTTCCGACCCAGTGTCCGATAAGGTTTGGGTCACCATTACGGGTACAAGTAGTGACTTTTTTTTAGATCAATGTGACTTGACTCCCTTATGACCACGGTGACTATCATCTAAAATCTTCCCGGACATAACCCCTCCCGAAGGGTCCACCGAGTCACCATTTCTTAGGTGGATGGTTACGTCCTCGACGTCCTCTACGCTCAAACTAGGGACCCCGTCTCTCTAAGGGACCTCCTCCTTTACCGTTGGGAGAGACCATAAGAATGGACCCTTTAGGGTACTTATCTTCTCGGACCGTCCGATGTCAGATGCCCCAGCATTTCTCAGTCTGTACTGTCTCACTAACTCGTGTGTGTGATAAACCCTTTCTTCTACTTAACTCGAAACTTAAGACCTGATACTCAACTCCTTCCCTTTAAGTTCACTTTTCTAGTGGATCTATTAGATTCTCCATGTACCTAGAGTTCGCTCTAGTTCGTACACTATGACTTTGGTACCATTACCGGTTGGTCAGTATCCTTCTCTCGGATGTCGGTCTCTTCTTGTCTCCGGGCTCCGACAACAGGTGATTTTGACTCCTGGTCAGTGTAAGGTAACCAAACGGGTCCTGACGGGTCCTGTCTCTCTACAATCTTACAGACGGGTTCAGATTGTCTACAATCTTAGTGTTTCGACACATGTCTTTGGACGATATGAATTAGTTTACCGTAAAATAATAATTTTGAGATCCTCTCCCGACAAAAATATTACATAACTGAAGACGATTTAATTTTTTTATTCAAACGTTTTAACTACCCAATACAAAGTCGGAAGGTCGGACTTAGTGATACATTTGTTTGGTATTTGTACTACTCACCGTATCAAAGACAGGAAAGTGGTGGAGACAAAGATTGGACTGTATCTAATAGTGTGTTGGTGGGACGATTTAACGTGTCGACAATAATAGGACTAAGAAGTTACTCTTTTGGTTTTCGGATGTCTTTGAACCGTCAAACTATGTCCAGTTTGTGATTGACCGTCCTTCTTCTGACAATCGTCCCAAAAGACTAAGGTTTACAACACAAGAAAGACGATACACTATTCAGTACAAGTTGTCTTTGTGCCCTTTCCACCCTGGGGAAGGTTTTTTGGGTCTATTGTTTAAGGGCAGTACGATTCTTAGAAGTTCAATTCGCCTGGAGATTGAAGATGAAGGACACAAGGTGTCACATGTACGTGTTCGTTTGTGCGTGTGGGTTTGGAGAGTTTTCCGAACAGTTTCAATTAATTTGGTATTAGGTCGTGTCCATGGATGGACTATCAACCCCTTATAAATACGACGATGAATAAGTATGAATTGATTTCATTCACGAAGAGATCAAACATTCATCTTAAGTGTTGTTAAGTAAGTCTACTTGTTTCGCTGAAAAGTCTTAGTGTCGGGTGGTGGGACGAGAAGTGGTTGTCTGCCGTAGTACTAACGCGGGTCTATAAATTCAGAGTTGATTTCTAACAATCAGACACCCGCTTTAGTACTTCAGTCCGTCTAGTTCATTCACTTACTTCACTTTGATCATTTTCTGTTGTCTCTTCAACCACCGCCTACTTCATCTCGGACGGGAAAGGTTTCCCCTTCAAGTTCGGAGTCGAGATCGGTCAACATTAGTACTCCCAAACCCCCACGTGACAACGTTCCATAAGACTAAAAGGTTCTGTCACACTTTCAAGACCAAAAATACACTTTAGAGGACCAAAATTTAAAACGTCGATTAAGTGTAAAATCTTTTTGAGACACGTCTGGTTTGTGTGGGTCTAGACGTGTGGTCTAACACAAACACAAAAGACTCGATCAAATAAGTGTAATAATTGAGGCAATACAGGGTTTTCGTGTTTCGAAAACCTCTCACTATTTTCACCATTCTTCTTCCGGTTCTTTCAGGTTTTAAGACTTGATTAGGGTAGTCACACGTGTCAAGAAACTTCTGTTGATTGAAATGTACCTGTACCTATGTAATTAAATAAATTTTCATTACGAAAACTGAGTACTTGTTTCCCTGAATATTTGGTGAAAATTTTTGGACTACATAGTAATTCTGTCTTCGTAGTTGTTGTAAATATAACACTTTGAACAAAACTTTCCCTAAGAGGATTTATAGAGGAATATTTTCCTTATAACAAGACACTGTCAAAGACACCCTCTGACTTTCAGAGACCGTAATTTTCTATTTAATGTAGTTTGTACTCGAAACTCCCGTTCTGGTCAACTCTTTTTCTTGTTGAACTAGTGAGTTATTCTTTTCCGGACGCACTTTCAGTTCCATCATGTCATTTTTTTCGATGTTCTCTTAACCTTAGTCTTCTGGACCTCAAAATCAGAATCGAGACAATAATTGTGTATTGGTATGAACTAAGACTCGTTCAGAATATAAACACATCAAGTCAAAGTAAAAGATATCTCATCCTCAATTATTAATAAAAGTAATGTTCGAACGACATAAGTAATACATTTACATTATGACAAATATTTATCGTTTCGAATTTATTCAACATTTTATCATGATAATTTTACTATTTCTATTACTTCTTTTCCTCCTCCTGTGTCCTGTCTCTCTCATTTGTATAATCTATTTCGTGTATTTCGACGTTGGTAAACATCAGACACTTTTTTGGACAGGACCGAGAAAAACCTGACTTTATGTCTGATGAGTCCTTGGAACGAGATTTCCTGAGATTAAGGTGTTATGGCAAGGTAGTTCCCATGGAGTTCGTTTCGATAGAAGTTTCGACCTCGTGATATATAGGACCCATCACCAAATATGGTCGGGTAGGAACGAAAACATTAATTTCAGTAAATATAACGTAACTTTTTCGAACTGAACTTACACCCTATAAGATCCCACGTAGTACTAACGTCACGTCTTTCCATATATTGTTCTCCGGTTGGAAGTAATGGACCTCTCTCTCAGGTCACGATCCTATACTCCCTTAGTCTCACTTCATATATAATATAACGGTGTGATGATAATAAAATATCATTTGATTATAGATATCATAGTTAAATATAGTAAAAATTTTAAAACCCGGTGTGGGGTGTCGTATACCCTAGAATCAAGGGGTTGGTCCCTAGCTTGAACGTGGGTGAAGTGACTTACTACCTCAGAATTGGTGACCTGACGGTCCCTTCAAGGTTGAATATAGTAAACTTTTGTTCGTAAAGTGTCGTATATACGATTCTAAAGGAATCAATTAAATAATTAAAATTTTCTAAAACTCCCTCTGAAGATGAGGTCTGTGCTGACTTATTACCCCTGATCTGAATTGAAGAATGTTCTTTGTTCTTTTAACCTGTTTTACGTCCTCTTTGTCAAAACCCTATAATCTGTTATCCGTTGTGTCCTGACACGAGGGAGTCTCTTACCTTTCTGTACTCCACTCGGGTCGTTAATGGGGTCCATAGACCTCCGAAAAGACCCAGTACTTAGTACCTCCTTCCCTAGTGTTATCTCATGAAATGAACTCCTCTGTCTTTGGTTCAAAGTCGTCTATCTCGACCGAGTTGTGAATTTGGTTTCATAATACGTTCCCACCTCCTTGTCACGTACTTCTTTCTTACGTATCCTTAGTTGTTAGTGTAATTTACATTTATCAGATTTGTGAGATCAATTTTCTATCTCTAACAGACCGACCTATTTTTATTTACCTATTTATACGACGGACATTCTTCAGGTAAAGTGTATACTATTGTGTTTATACGATCTTCATTTTTCTACTTTGTTCAATATAGTACAATTATGATGTTTATTTATATACTCTTTTTTGAATTGGACCTCAAAGATATGATTACAGTTCGTTTTGTCTAAAGTGTCGTTTCTTATAATAGTTTCTAATTTTCGGATAAAGTACTATTTCCACTTAATTAGTTCTATTGTATTAGGATTTACACTTACATTGATTATTGTCTAGAAGTTTTATGTACCTTGTTTTGATTGTCTTGACGTTCTTCTTTATTAAATGTTAATATTAACTTCTCAAGTTGTAGGGAAGGAGTTATTGATTAGTTTGTTCCACTGTATTTTAGTCATTCCTATGTCTTTTCCATTTGTAAAGGTAGTTGATATAACTACATTAACTGTAAAGATCTTGTGAGGTGACTTGTTTTCGTCCTACTTATGAGGAAGAGTTCCCGTTTTTCTTATAAATAGTTCAATCTAGTATAGGACGTACGTATTTTCTTCAGAGTTTACTTGGACCTCCCATAATAAGAATCATTTTATTTAGTCTGTTTTTGTTTATGACATATCATAATGAATATACACGTTAGATTTTTTTATTTCGTTTGTTCACTTTTATCGTTTTATATTCCTCTGAATATCTCTTCTTTGATCCCCAATGGTCTCCCCTCCCCTTTCTATATCCATCCCCTAATTCTCAATGTTTGATGACACATATTTTATTTATTCGATATACCTATATAACATGTCGTGTCCCTTATCTTGACTCTAAGACATTATTGAAATCTCATGTTTGATATTTTTAGAACTTAGTGATATATATTATAAGATCTCTCTGCTTATTATACTTTGATTATATTATAATGTTTAGTTGATATGTGGTTAATTTTTCAGAGTTTTTTACATTGTCCCGAGTTCATTATGTTTTATACGAGAGAGTGTTTTTAATTTGATTTTTAGGTATTGTCTTTCAATAGACTTTTTTATAAGTTCATAAACCTCTGATTCAAGGAAATTTTTCATTAGGTACCAGTTTCTTCTCTATTTTTTATTAAATCTTTCATAAAACTTACCTTATTTTTACTTTGGTTGTAAGGATATGAACACCATACGTTGATTTTGTCATGATCTTTCATCAAAATTTCTATTATTCACTAATAATTCTTGATGAAATATGATTATTCGTAGTATGGTTTTTTGAACTGTCGACTCTAATTAACCTGTTTAAGGAACTTTATGTTTTAAATAGTTTCAAGTCTGTTTTTCTTTTTTTGTTGGACTTATTGAAATATATAGATAAAAGTTTAAAATTAAACATAAATATTCGAAAGGGTACTTATTTTAGGGTCCGGGTAAACCGAAGTGACCCTTTAAGACCATTTATAAAAAAAATTTTTTTCTTATGGTTAAGATGGGTTTGAGAAGATTCTTTAATTCTTCCTCTCTAATTAAGGGTCAAGTAAGAGACTCCGGTCGTAATAAGACTGTTTCTGCTAAGTTCACCCTTATTTTCTGGATGTGCATATGCTAGTTAAGTAAAACTCTTCTACGGTTCCATTCAGTTACCTCTTTCTGAAAATTTGTTTACCACGATCTTTTAGACCTATAGGTTCACGTTTTCTTTTTTTTGGGAGTTGAGAATGAATATGTTCTGATGTTTTTCATTAAGTTTAACCTAGTGTCTAGATTTTTATTTACATTTGAATATGTTATAGATCTCCTTTTGTCTCCTCTTTTAGGAATACTTTAACCCTACCCGTTTAACTATTTAATACGATACAGTTTTAATATTTGAAGACAAGAAACTTTCTATGGAATTTCTTTTACTTTTCTGTTTGTTGTTTAGTTCTCTTTATAAACATTTTACGTAGAGACTTTTTACTGAACCTAGGTTTTATATATTTCTTGGGAATGTTGACTTATTAATTTTAATTTTTTTCTAAAAAAAATTGTCGTTTTTTGAATTGTCTGTCAAGTGATTTGTCTATGTTAATCTTTTATTCGTGAATTTTTCTACGAGTTACAGTAATCAGGAACCCCCTGAAGAGATCACCAAGTCACCAATTCTGAGGCACGAAGGCTACGTCTCCCACACCCAAGGTAACGACCACATGCTTGATTCTAGGGTGTACGACCCCTTCGACATCCACCTGATTGATCTTCGTCCCGTAGGTACACTGACCAATCGTTATAGGTTGGAAGAGTAGAAGACAAGGGGGGAAGAGGAGGACGGGAGTTAGAAAGGGTCGTAGTCCCAGAAAAGGTTACTCAGTCAAGAAGTGTAGTCCACCGGTTTCATAACCTCGAAGTCGTAGTCGTAGTCAGGAAGGTTACTTATAAGTCCTAACGAAAGGAAATCCTAACTGACCAAACTAAAGGAACGACAGGTTCTCTGAGAGTTCTCAGAAGAGATCGTGGTGTCAAGTTTTCGTAGAAAAGAAGCCGCGAGTCGGAAGAAATACCAGGTCAAGAATATAGACATGGACTGATGACCTTTTTGGTATCGAAACTACTATGACTGGAAACAGACGTTTCACTACAGAGATGAAAAATTATACGATAGATCCAAACGGTATCGAAAAGAAGGTTCCTCCTTGACAGAAAATTAAAGTACCGACATCTGTGGTAGACGCCACTAAAACCTCGGGTTCTTTTATTTTAGATGGTGACAAAAGACAAATGGTGGAAAAGAGGTACATAAACGGTACTTCACTACCTTAACCTACGGTACTAGAAACAAAATACTTACAACTCAAAATTCGGTCGAAAAAATGAGAGGAGAAAGTGGGAGTAGTTCTCCGAGAAGTCAAAGAGAAACGAAAGACGGTATTCCCACCATAGTAGACGTATAGACTCCAACAACTATAAAGAGGGTCGTTAGAATTAAGGTCAAACACTAAGTAGGTCGGCTCATAAAGTGTACTACATGAGACGAAAATTCAATTTATTCGCCCCATTGTCATATGTCGGAACTGTATGAGGAAAGGGTTAAAACTTGGTCAGGTGACTAGATACAGGCCAAGATTGACAACGAAGAACTGGACGTATGTCCAAAGAGTCCTCTGTCCATTTCACCAGACCATAAGGGTGGAGAAATTCTTAAAAGGTGTCAAACAACACTAGGTGTGACAGTTTCCGAAATCGTATCGGTTTCTTCGTCTTTATCTACAACAAAACTTTAAGGGAACGAAAAAGACACTAGGTTGCCTACAACCGTTAAACTATAGACAAAGGAGACGGAAAAGATTTAGGTCGAACAAGTAGACCTTCAAGAGTCAAGTGCATGGCAACTTCGGACTTCCTAAAACTCGTAATGGAACGAAAGTATACTTTACTCGTGTCAACATACAAGAATAACGTTATCAGAACTTGTTTCAGAAGGACCTGATAAACTGAGACCATGAAAAAAAAAAAAAATGTCATACGTACGTAAAAATAAAATTTTTTAATAAACCTAGTCATTGACTATTTTCGTTTGTCACATAGATCTTTGTATAGTCCAAAAACTTTGTGTCGGGTTGAGTCATTTGTAAAGAACTCGTAAACATATAACACAAACACAACACGGTTCGTAACTTCTATGGTGTGTTTTTTCATTATTTAAGTCCTTTACCCGTCGTATAGGTCTTCTTAGGTATTATCTATAGTTCAGACTAAACGAATGAATTTTGACTCTGTTTCTGATCGAAACACTAGAGTCCGTTTTCATGAGAGAAGAGATGTAGAGAATAAGACTTTTTATTGTCATCGCATGACGTACCAAACATTTAAAGAAACTGAGAACCTAAGACTCTACTCAAACCTTATTGTGTTGTTGAACAAAAACCGTCATTTCAATGATTTTATAAAAATTTTAAAAATGAAGTCAGTGTTAAATAAATTTATACGATCATCAAACAAAATCACCATCTTAACCTGTCCTCATTATATCCTAAGTTGCTTCGTATAGACTCAAGAGACTCTCCATGAATGTTTAGCTATAAACTCTGAATAGACTTTAGGATCGATAAAAAAGAGAAATGTCCTGTATCAAATTTCCAGGTTTTTCATAAGACCTCTCATAATGTAAAACCTCGAACGAGTTTCAAGATATTTATGGGGTCGTTTCCTTTCTTTTGTTCGGTAGTCGTTAGTGAGACAGTCCCTAAATAGCTCGCCGGGTCTCACAACCTGAGGTCAGGTTTGACGACAGTACCAATATTTCCGTCGTCTCAGTAGTAAGTTTACCTAAATTCACGGGTAACATACATTGCTGGAAGGAGTGGAGAGTCCCGATTGTTCAATTCTACCTATTGTCCTCGAGAATCGGAATCCCCCACGAACCGTGTCGTTTTAAGTTTGTGTCATTTCTATTGAAGAACGGTTGACTCAAGTCGTGTTAACAGACATCACTCCGACACTTCTTGATCTTCATTCAACGTCAGTACATGTCAACTCAACCTAAGGACCACATAAGGTAAATGATCAACACACCAACACCCGTCCAATTGAATTAGCGAAACTCGGTGAGTCTCGACAACTTTCTTAATTTACTTTATCTGACATACTTTACGTATCCTTAAGTGACCGTATATTTAATACGAATTATTCACAATCGACTTAAGTAACTGTCAATGTAAAGTTCAATCTCCATCGTCACCATCTTTAAATCAGTGGAAATAAATGAGACATCCCTTAGTCTTATTCGGTGAAACCGTCTTCACAATGAAACTCGACTTCTATGAACTCTGTGTCGTTTACGTCCTTCCCGATGTTGGAGGGAAGATGGATTTACGTCCTATATTTTAAAGGACACTCTTTCCACGGGAGGAACATGGTCCTTCCCGTCCTATTGTAAAAGTAAAGAGAAAAAAAAAAACCGACGTGACCCAGAAGCAACAGAGTGCACCCGAAAAGACCGACACCGTCCTTCCGGAACAACGGAACACCTGGTCCCTATTCTTGGACATAGGGGACGGGACCTTCCACATACACATTGGTGACTTAGTGGTCCCTTCAGGGTCCCGTCCAATTGAGAATTAGTAATCTCTGGGAATCGGGTCTCTACATTACATGTACTGTACGTACGATTTAGTGAAGCCAGTACAACTGAGAACTCTGAGGTACCTGACATCGGGTGGTCGGAGGAACCAGGTACCCTAAGAAGTCCCTTACATGACCTCGCCCGACGGTAAAGGAAGAGGTCCCCTAGAAGGTCTGGGTCCCTGACTTGGGTACAGAGACTACAGAGGACGTGACCGTCCTCCTAAGAAATGGTGACCGTAGAGGACCCTTCGGGGATTGCATGTTTTGTTTAGAATGATTTTAGCAGGAATGGTAGGTAAATCAAAGGGGGTATATAAATGGAAGGGTGTTGACCGGTGAAGATTCTCGAACTTGGGTAAAATGAATTGGAACAGCACAGAGGTGTTTAAATAACAATAAAGACTTCCACGAATATTCGGGGTTCAACACTCATGGTGAAACTCAATGGGTAGTGACTCGTAGAGGACACAATGCATTTGACGTGTGCAAATATGTGAGAAAAAGAGAACAATTAGACTGAAAACGGGTAATTTAAAGGTATCGGATTCTCGCATCTCTTTCTTCCAACAAACAAAAGGGGGAGGAGATATCACGAAGGGACCACCGAGTCTACCATGTCTTACGTCTTCTGTACGTTACGTCCTCTGCTCACAGGTTAGGGTCCCAATCTTTCTAGGGGACCTCTTCCCTTACCGAGGGGTGAGGTCATAAAAACGGACCTCTTAAGGTACCTGTCTCCTCGGATCTTCCGATGTCAGGTACCCCAGTATTTCTTAGTCTACGTTGATTGTCCGAGTGAAAAAAGTGAAAGTGCATACATTCATTTAAACACTTTTGACACAGATAGGTCTCTCTGTAGTGAGAAAAGATAAGTAAGTCCTTCTGAGATACCTCCTCCATTTTTTTTTTTTTAGTGTGTGACTACCGAATAATCTCTCGAATAATCGCATCTCCCTTGTGTCTTTAGTCTTTCATAGGAGTCCTTTCCTTCTCTACTTTGTCTTCTACGAAGTGTACAACCTCCTTGATGTCAGTCAGTAATACTAACACCGTCGTTCCTGGTCCTCCTCTCACCACCCTCTGCTTCGGTGGTCTTTTCAGAAACTTAAGGTAGAGTCACCTTCACCTTCAGGGGCCTCCCGAACTCGTCGGTTCACTGGACGAGGTTTATGTTCCCTACATCTCGACGAGGAACGGTCAGTCTCGACCGACGGACCTCAAAACTGATCTATCAAATGTAGACGTGTTTATGCATCCAGATCTCTTCATGACGCCTCTTCCGTTACCGTGGGGTGAGGTCATGAGAACACACCTCTTAGGGTCCCTACCCCTTCGGACCACCCGACGTCAGGTACCCCAGCGATTCTCAGTCTGGACTGACTCGTTGAAGTGAAAGTGAAAAATGAAAGTACGTAACCTCTTCCTTTACCGTTGGGTGAGGTCATAAGAACGGACCTCTTAGGGTCCCTGCCCCTTCGGACCACCCGACGGCAGATACCTCAACGTGTCTCAACCTGTGCTGACTTCACTGAATCGTCGTCGTCGTCGTCGTCGTCGTCGTCTCTTCATGACTCTGTCGAGTGAAAAGACATCTATCGAATAAAACAAAATTTTGACACGAGACGTCAACCGACTCCCTGCATAGACAGTATTTGAGTCGGAAACTGCCATCGCACCGAGGGGATCTACGATCTCCGATATGGGGATCTTCACCGACCCGTCACCGGAGTGTAGGCGAAGGACGGGGGAGAGAGGTACATCGTCTTCATCCACCTTTCCCTCCCTGACAAGGGACTCTTTCCCACACCTTGACCACTCACACTCTCCGTCGTAATCTTCGTTATCCGGTTCAGTCTTCTCCGGAACCGTAACCCTTGTCCAACATAGACATAGTAAAGTTGGAGTTAAGATGAAGTACCGGTTTACGGTCATGAACCCCCCCCAACCCCCCCCAAACAGTATTTTACAATCTCGACCTTGTTTTATCAAACCTCTTGGAATTCAGGATGTTTATTAGTCTGACATGACTCCTTGGGACCCTCAGGTGTCTCCACTGAGTCCCTGTTAGGACTCCCTTCTACGCTCCCTCTCGGTCACCCACCTCTGTTCGAGAGGAGGGATGACGGGGAAATGGGGTGACGAAGATAGATACAATCTAACCTATAAATAGATTCTAGAACGAACTTCCTTTCCAAAACGTCGATTTTGTTTTCAAACTTTTATTTTTAGTTTAGGTGAAATTAGTTGAGTAACACTTTTACTTTTTTTACAAGTCTCTAATTAATGTTTACAAGACCTATTCGAAAAGAGTGTACCCTGGAGAATTAGTGAATAACGGCTCCACGTTTCAATAAATCACTTGTGAATGATACTCGGTCGGTGAACTGATTTAAAAAATGTTTGAAATAGAGTAATTGGGTGGTTATTGGGATACTATATCCATAATTCCCAGGACAATCACTCTTTTAACTCTGAACCACTCCAATTCACTAAAAAAATTACGAAGAGTCGACTCTTCGTTTCGGTTCTAAACTTGGGTCCACTTAGGTAGACTGTGGATCCGGTGTTGAGTATTCAAGATAGGGTAGGAGTTTGTCTACTTGTTTGGATAATCGGTTCCATTAAGAGTGACATTAGAATTTTTTATGCAATTTACAAATCTTTTCGGTATTTTCGATTATTATAAATATCTCGAAAAGTATAAAGTTGTGTAAGAAGTACGTCACGAGTGGAATTCGTCTCCTGAGAGGATCCTCTAAATTTTTATGATTAAGTATATTATCGAGATTGTTCATCAATGATAGTTATAAGAGTCAAAAACTTCTTTTGACTCCACGTCTTTTTAATTCATTTAAACGGGGGATGACCATCTCCGACCTACGTTGTTGGATCGTTTTCGATGTGTCTCTACTTAAGTAATTCGGCCGAGGAAAGGTTGGACGTGAGAAGAAGTCAGGTGCGCAGGTTCCAGTGGGCTCTTACCTCTTCTTGTACTCTCTAAAATACTCGGGCTTGACCTACCCGAACGAAATGAGAACAGTGTAGGATAACCGATTTTGGGTCAGTGTACTGGAGTTGATTGACGTTCCCTCCGACCCTTTACGAGAGACTAAACACCCCCACCCCTCCTCTTTCAACGCCCTTGAGATTGTTAGGGAAAATGATATCTCCTTCTGTGAAAATTCACTATATTTTATGTGAGTTGGATAAACTTCCCCTTTTTTTTCAGTTAAAAACTCGAATTAAAAAAAATTAATGTTTAGAGCCTTCCGATTCGTTGTCAAGCACCACTGAAACAAATCGTTTACCTCCTGTCACGGACGGGGAAAATCGAGATCACGGGACGTCGCTTCCGACGGGGCCCTACCGAGACACCGAGTCTTGGAGCCAAAGGGAGGACCAAATCCAGGCTCCAATCTGAACTGCCCCTAAGTAGTCCCTTGGTGTATCGTCTGCGGTACTCGATAAGTCTCCGGACCCTCTACTCATAGTGGACATGACCCCCATTATCGACCGGTGTGGAGTCCTTCAACCGTTTCTTTCACTGCTGAGTTCCTATTCGTTCAGTAGACCTTCTTCACCAACCGGTTGAGGTTTTGTGTCTCTTGACGGGGTGGTTTCGGCCGGCTTCCTTTGTCGGATGTGACTCTCTCCTCACTCCAGGGACGCTCTTTTGGAATCCCGTTCTCAGTGATTCGGCTACCACTGGCCTTCTCGAGGGTTCTCGGGTCCGACCAGTCACCCCCAGGTACCCCTTGGTTCCCCGGGTTCAGGTCAGGGAGAGGTGTCGACGGGACATCCTTAAACCCTGGTACCAATGGTCCTTATGTAGGGGGGAGGTGGGGCGTGGGGCGTTTTCTTTGTCTTTTCGCCCTAAAGGACACTGAGAAAAGTAATATTTAACAACTATAGACAAAATTTGTAAAACAAACTTTGCTGTGCAATTCCTTTCGTACACGCATCCGGTCTGACTGGGGTCTACCCGTTAGGCACTGACCCCTAAGTCAGGTGTCCAGTGTCAGACGATGTCTGTCGACAGGGACACTTTGGTCCTCTACGAGCCCTGCGGGAGGGCGTACAAGACCCTAAAAAAGACCCGTCCCTCCTTAGTATGGGACCTTTTGTATTGGTTATTTGTACTTGGTTATTCCTACTTCTCTTGTACCACTACCGAATGACGACCCTGGTTTAAAATAGTTCTCTCCTCCTCAGGAATAAGAAGAGCCTTCTGCTGTCTCAAGTTTCATCCGCGGAGTACAAGTATCACCCCGAAGAGACCACCGACTCCACCATTTCTTAGACGGACGTTACGTCCTCTGAGCCTCAATCTAGGGACCCAACCCTTCTAGGGCACCTCTTCCGTTACCGATGGGTGAGGCCGTAAGAACGAACCTCCTAAAGTCCCTGTCTCCTCGAACCGTCCCATGTCAGGTCCTCTAGCGTTTTTCAGTCTGTCCTGACTTGCTGACTGTGAAAGTGGAAGGACAGATATCTTGGAGGAACGACGAAATAGTCGGCCGGCGTTGAAGGAGGTAGAAGAGGAGATCCGCCGGAAACACTCGCGACGGAAATAGTGGCCTTCGTGTAGTCAAGAGGTCGGTCCGACCCGACCCAGTTGGGGCGGCGTCGGTCACCCATTTGGTCGGTCCTTTGAGGTCGCTAAAAGGATCCAACTCAACTATTGGTCACCCAATTTAATTTTTATGTGAATCGAATTACAAATGTGTTTAGAATGCCCCGATGGAAAACATTTGGTTTTTCAGTCTTTTACTTATTTGATAGGGACTCGGGTTGGGAGGATTAAAGAACATAAGTAAGTCTTACACTCTTAGTCCCCAAAACTTTGACTCCGAGTGTCCTTGGAGTTTGTCTTTGCACCCATTCACCACGATCCACTGGGTAAACCTGAGACAAAGGGGGAGTGGTTATTGGGGTACTGGGAGTCCCAGTACTCCCCACCCCTCTTTCTGAACTCTTGGTGAACCCTCATGTTTCCTACTGGAACGATTCTTTTTTTTCAAATGAAATTTTTGATAATAATTTTATAAATAATTTATATTATTTAACATCAGTGTAAAATTAGATATAAATTTAATATAATTGTTTGATAGTTATGTCTAGTTAAAAATATTAAAATCAATAAGATTAATATATTTTAATTGTTGTCTTTCGGTTGAAAAATTTAACTTTTCGTTATCTCAAGTCAATATTATTATGTCTATACAACTCCTTCTTCCTTTTTTCATAACCTTAACTCTATCCTTTTTTTCTGTACCTCAACACACCCTTTCTCCATTTTGTAACGACCGTCCACCTTTTAACGTAAGAAGACGGACAACTCCAACGACTGGTCGATCACCTATGAGTTGTTCAATAATTTGGAGAGAATCAGAAAAAGACAAAAATTGGATATTTTACCTTTAATGTGGTGACTTTTCCGTATTATCCTATAAACACTTTCGTGACCTTTTAATGTTTCATGGTATTCTGTCATTCTGTCAATACTATTATATTAAAATTATTGTATTGACTTCTTCGTATCTTCTCCTGTTTTCGTCCACTCTTCCTAGGTAACTTCCCTCTTCTACCTTCTCACAGAACTGCACGAGACGGACGACGTCACATCGGTAGTCTTGTTTAAAGGAGGACAAAAACGACGGGAAACTTTAAGCATAACAGTAGTATTAGAGAGACATTACTAAGGTCAGTCGAAATAAAGATTGAAGTTTCAAACGTAAAATTTATTTATAAACAAGATTGTATCTAAACCCATTCACAATTTACGTATCTCTTTAAATCTCTAAATGTAACCGGACTTGATACTTAAAGACACTATAACTTGTGAAAAATAGGAGTTGTAAAATAGTCTCTAACAAAAGGAGGGTATAATTGACGGAGTTGAGATATAAACACTGATCACAAATTCAGAAACACCGGATTCACATACCTACCCTCAAACTTCCCTCCTGTCGGACATAGACTATCGACTTGAAGTCCTATTTGTACTAGAAACACTGGGGTCCACGTTCCTGGGAAGAGTGAAGAATACTAAAAGGTTATTGAATTACTTTAGGCTTGAGGGATAACACTGTTTGGTCGGGGACTGTTTGACCGAGGTTAGGTAAAAGGTAGACCAGGGGATTATTTGTCCTACTCTACTGTGTCACGGTACCGAATCCTTCTCTTGTTAGGTCCAACATACACCTCTTACCTCTCACAAACCTCTCCCCTAGAGGTCCATTTGTTGTTATTATTTCGCTATGTGGGTAAACTATACGAACTTGTCTTTTTTATAATCAACTGTATATTTATCAGAATCTCCCTTTTAACAGAGTCATATATCTTTCATTTTGTTAATATTGAGGTTCTTTTGTTTATAAAGGTCTTATTTTTTACTATTTTCACCTAATGAACCCAAAACGTTTTTGTGTGATTATAGTTATGGAAATAACTGGAATAATTTTTACCCTATATTGACAACCCTCCTACCGTTCTCTCCTTCATCCCCACCCCTCACATCCTCACGATTTAGAAGTTGATGGTAGTGCCTTTTAGTTATTCATTATAGGTCCAAAATTTTTTATCAAGGTATTCGTGTGACAAATCTTCAGATCTTTATTTATAGTGAGGGAAGTCATATGGTCGATATCTTCAAACAGAAGTACGAGATCCATGAGTTAAACTTTTACAGAACGAGATAGTCCTTTAAAATATATCGATTATCGTAGAGTTCCGTGTCATACGTGAATCTAAGTCCAAGTAATGACCTCTATTACCTACACTTAGGGAGAAAACTCAGAAAAGAACTTGAAAGACTGGTCAAATATTCTGTCTTAACATAGTAGTAATAATAAATAGAGTAATAATACTGTATCTGTTTAGTAGGACTCTGGTACCCAGGTAAGACGATGAAAGACCGACAGGAAGCGTAAACGGAACAATTACGGACGAATAGATAAGACACCCCTAGAAGAGTCAATTTAAGCCACTATATAGAACTTTCGATAAAGGTATCAGTGTATCTTAGTCGTCGTGGAACCGTTAAGAGGTATCTTATTTACTTATTCCCAGTGACAGTGATGCTGGGGGGTAACGGAACAATACCTTGGGAAAGGAGACCCACGGTGAATCACTATTACAGTCTCTGTTGAGTTTATCGTACAATCACCACCGCTTAATAAAAATCACATTTTTAATTCATGTTTGTCTTCAAGATTATAAGAATGGGAAATAAGACCACTTAACAGGAACTGTGGGGTGGACCTCCCAGGGTCCCACACAGGAATCTGTGGACTGGAGTTACGTGAGTTAAGACTCGGAGAGTATGTTACAGGGTCCTTCTTCCCTCTCCCACACCCGGTAGTCCCAGAGATTTCCTTTCCCCTCGAAACCGGTTGTGTCTCGTTTGTTCTGTAAAGGAAGTCGAAACAAGATAGAATTGAAGAATACGTGTAAAACAGATGACGCATACTTGTGATATGGTCACACACAAAATTAGTCCGTATGGACGAAGTTTGACTCCATTTAGACTGACTTTCACTGTCAGGTTCGTCTCCGGACACGACAAGTTCATGAAGTAGAAACACTGTACAATTATCCTATTTCCTTGTTACAACTGAACTAAAATAGTGACTTCTTCCGGTCGTTAGCTGGTCTCACAAGTGACCTTACAAGGGGTCCTCGGAGACCGAAGGATCTTTATAATCAATTCTTGAGATTCGACGGTCCATTAGTGCAACTTTTCGGTGGGAAAAGTAACAGGTCATTGGTGTCCGGTGGAATACGAAACTATTCCTACCAACCGACGAGTATTATTGATCCGTTATCTTTTCGATTCAAACTTTATAGATCTTCACCTCCACATTTCCTGGGGGTGACCAAGGTCCACACTCAGATATGTCCTCGTCGTTTTTGTGACGTGTCTATTAGGGAGTAAAGTTAAAAAGTGACTCAACCTCTCTCTTCGCAGTCACCTCGTGTCCACAGGGGGAGGAGGACCCCCTCCTCCGTAACTTCTCCAGGATCCGGTGCCCTGATCCTGTAGGTCTTTCCAGTTTTTCTCTTCTTTACACGTTGGTTCCCCAATTTCATTACTGGAGACTTTCTCGACTTTTATAAACCTAAAAAATTTTCTAAAAAAACACCCGGTAAGAATTTCAGAAATAACTTAAACAATGTTATAACCGAGACGAAATACGAAACCCAAAGAAAAAAAAAAAAAAAAAACCGACACTCCGTATACTTTAGAATGTAGGGGTTCGTCCCTAGCTTCAGTGTGGGGCACGTAACCTTCCGTTGCAGAATTGGTGACCTGGCGGTCCCTCCAGAAATAAAAATAAAAAATAATCTTTTATAAACTAAAAAGGACCTATTAGATTCATCAGTAAATAAACATATAACATTAGGAAAAATTAAAGATATTAACTGTTGTACACCATACCATTTTAACAAAAATATAAGTAGTGTCACCGTTAAATGAAAGGTCTATATAAACGTCGGTCTTTAGAACATTAAAATTTAGTACTTACATCTTTAAGTCTTTGAGACGACGGATCTAAAATCCTGTAGATGAAATATGTATAATGAATTTAATCAGAAGAAAAAATATCTTCGTTTCTTTTAATTTATCATGATTTACCAAATACTGTTTTTTTCAACAGGGACGGAATGGGGAGATGGAGGGGGTAGGGACCCAGACTAGGGGTCTCCGTTCCGGAAATTTAAGAAATTGGTAAAACGAACGACAAATTAAGATCTAAAGATTGATCATACGAATACACTCAAAAAATTTGGAACCTGTAATGGATAACGAAAAGACAATATAACCTACTTCTAAACGACGAAGACTTAAGAGATGGGGATGAAGGAGAGAACTATAGAAGGGTTGTGAATATAAGGTAAAAATAAATCGATCCACTTATTTCCAAAACTGTAATCATACAAGTACCTTTATTACAAGTAACATTTTGGATTCATTGGATGCTAATAATTCAACAGAAAGAACATTTTACAAAACAAGAAGACCTGAATAAAACAGAATAAAAGGGAAAATGTCACAAAATGTACAACTTTCGAACTTAAAGGGTACATCAATAATTTTAATATATGTGATATTAAAAAATATTATTAAATCATATAACAAATTAATTTGTTCCTCCGGCAATCTGACCCACCGTGAGTATAACCCAACCGGTTTATCAAGTAAACACAAAAGGGTATTCTACAATTCCTTTTTGGACTTGTTTGTAAAACCACTTAGTGTTATGATGCCGTCGGATGTATTCGTTGAGTTTTAGATTCGGATATTTGCAGAGTTCCAATGTTTTTACAATTCCTGTTGGTTAGAGTTTCTCAGTTCATCCGAAATTCACTTCACATTTACAATCAACGAGTCAGATCAGGGTGAGAAACCCTGGGGTACCTGACACCGGACGGTTCAAGGAGACAGGTCCCCTAAAGGACCCGTTCTTATGACCTTACCCAACGGTAAGAAAAGAGGGTTATAAGAAGGGTTGGGTCCCTAGTTTGGGTCCAGAGGACGTACCGTCTGTCTATGAAATACCAGACTCGGTGGTCCCTTCGGACCGAAATTTGACATTAGTCTATTAATGGAACAAAAGACCACGACGTAGAACAGCTTCAGAGGGGACCGAGGACGTCCCGTCGCAGGGAGTGACGAAGGATAGAACACGAAGGTCTAAGGTTCACAAAGAACGAGTTTCTTTGAGAACTTTAAACATTATCTGGAGTCAAATAGAAAGTATAGTTAGTGGAAAATTTTGGTGAGTTCGTGTAGTCTACCGGAAAGATAGAAAAATAAAAAGACAAATAAAAGGACCTCTGACGGAGTTGGAGGGGCACTGGAGGTAGAAGGAGTATGTCAGATCAGACCAACAAACAATACGGGTAACGTATGACAGTAGGTACCCGAAGAGGCAATGAAACAATTCAACCTAAGAGACAGGAGCCCGACGGTACACACACACGATTCAGTGAAGTCAGCACAGGCTAAGAAAGACTGGGATACCCGACATCGGGAGGTCCGAGGAGACAGGTACTCTAAGAGGTCCGTTCTTATGACCTCACCCGACAGTACGGGAGGAGGTCCCCTGGAAGGGTTACGTCCCTAGTTTGGGTGTAGAGGACGTGACCGTCCACCCAACAAATGGTGATCACGACCACAGTTTCTCTATGTATAAAAAAGTCGTGGAACAGAGAAAGAAGTCGGAATAAGACACTAGTGGTCGGAGTTTGTCAGGGGTTTCTCGGTGGGAAGGACTGGAAGAGCACGGGAACATACTGAGGGAGGATGTGACTGGACTCGCCGTTTAACTTATGTTACTTTCATTACCACACACTGAACCCTCCGCCCAGTCCTTTCCGAGGACGTCGAGGAGAGAACGAGAGGACCTAGTGAGGGAACGAGGCGTCCTTCAACCGACAGCGTAGTTTATCTTCCAGGACGGTCACAGGGGTTTCCACCACGTTTCCAAGTAAACAAGAGTCACAGTCGGAACCCCTCGTCGTTTCTGTGGTCTTTGAAAAAGTTAAAACGTGACTCAATTATAAAATCTAAACAACTTGTAACTTGTGTACTTACGTGGGATCAAAATATCTATAAATAAGTAAAACCCGTTCAACTTTCTCTGTCCCGTAGTAATATAACGACAGTCCGTGGTAAACCGGAACGATTCTGTGACCACCAATAGAATTGAAGTATTTGAGTCCGTTCGTACTGAAGAAGGTAAACGTAGAACCACTTCCTAGATGAAGTCGACGATGACGGTAACTCTAATTCGAGTATTTATTTGGAAGTTCAGGGACATAGTGGTTTACGTTTGGTTCTAAAAAGTCTTTTCTTCATTTATATATAAGCTCCACGAGGGTACCTTTTACCACAAAGACAACCCTTTAGCCAGTTCCCGAAAACCGTGGTGATTATTTCATTTTTGTTAAATAAATTTAACAAATAAAAAAGTAGTAGAGTATGAAAATTTAGAACGAATACAAAGTATTGGACGTAGTCAAGTCAAGTCAGCAAGTCAACACAGGCTGAGAAACGTTGGAGTACTTAGTGTCGTACGGTCCGGAGGGACAGGTAGTGGTTGAGGGTCTCAAGTGAGTTTGAGTACAGGTAGTTCAGCCACTACGCTAGCTCGGTAGAGTAGGAGACAGCAGGGAAAGAGGAGGACGGGGGTTAGGGAGGGTCGTAGTCCCAGAAAAGGTTTCTCAGTTGAGAAGCGTACTCCACCGGTTTCATAACCTCAAAGTCGAAATCGTAGTCAGGAAGGTTACTTGTGGGTCCTGACTAGAGGAAATCCTACCTGACCAACCTAGAGGAACGTCAGGTTCCCTGAGAGTTCTCAGAAGAGGTTGTGGTGTCAAGTTTTCGTAGTTAAGAAGTCGCGAGTCGAAAGAAGTGTCAGGTTGAGAGTGTAGGTATGTACTGGTGACCTTTTTGGTGTCGGAACTGATCTGCCTGTAAACAACCGTTTCATTACAGAGACGAAAAGTTATACGATAGATCCAACCAGTATTGAAAAGAAGGTTCCTCATTGACAGAAAATTAAAGTTCCGTCGTTAGTGGTAGACGTCACTAAAACCTCGGGGGGTTTTATTTCTGACTGTGACAAAGGTGACGAAGGGGTGGATATAGGGTACTTCACTATCCTGGTCTACGGTACTAGAAACAAAAGACTTACAACTCTAAATTCGGTTGAAAAAGTGAGAGCAGAAAGTGAAAGTATTTCTCCGAGGTACTCATATGAATACATTCATTATGTGAATGTATAATGAATACATTCATTATGTGAATGTATTCACAATCAGCGAGTCAGTACAAACTGAGAAACACTGGGGTACCTGACATCGGGTAGTTCGAGGAGACAGGTACCCTAAAGGGTCCGTTCTTATGACCTCACCCAACGGTAAAGGAAGAGGTCCCCTAGAAGGACTGGGTCCCTAACTTGGGTTCAGAGGACGTAACTTCCTTCTAAGAAATGGCCGACTCGGTGGTCCACACACAAACACCATGTTCAAGTGTATCCGTAGACATCATCCTTCGTCGTGACACTTCGTCTCCCACGAGTCGGAAACCTTATTTTGTTCTTCGTTGTTTCGTCTTGTGCCAAACTCAAGGTCGGGACGGTGAGGGGTTAGTACCGTGAACCCTTTAGACTACTATTGTTACGGATAGAGTATTCCAACTCCTTTCTAATTTACAATTCAAGGTACCCCAGAGTTTCTCTCCCTGTGTTGAATCACTGATTTGTTGTTGTCGGACCGTGAATGAGACAATCAAGGGAAAAGAGAGTATAGGTAATCCCAAGTTAGTCCTCTCTCTTGTTCAAATTTATCTCTTATTAGTGGATCATTCTTCCTACACTACTACGTTCGATAATTAAAAAAAAAAAAAAAAAAACCGTGGCGTGCCATCCACCTCATAAGGACTTGGTTCCTAGATTGAGTACAAGGGAAGTGACCTTCACATCTCAGAATGGGTGACCTGTCGGTCCCTTCGGGTCCTGCGTTCGATCATATATGTCTTACCTATTTGTCACTCCGGGATGACATGTCGGGTCCTTGATATAAGTTATAGGATACTATTTGGTATTACCTTTTCTTATACCTTTTCTTCCTGAAGGGACTACCAGGTCACCGATTCTGAGGGGTACGTCCCCCGGTCCAAACTAGTGACCAGTGTCTTGATCTAGGGTGTTCGGCGTTGATTTCTAAAACGTACGACGTTACTTCTACCTTCTAGGGTATACGACGTTGATTGAATTCTGGACCACGTCAGTCTATTTATTTATTTAAAAAAGATCCTTTTTTTTTTTTTTCTTACACTGAAAATACTTGAAGGAACCACCAGATCACCAATTCAAGTGATCGGTTACGTCCCCTGTGTCCAAGTTAGGGACCAGGTCCTTCTAAGGTGTCCGTCGTCTCGTTGATTCGGGTACGCGGTGTTGATGTCTCGGTTGTGTGGGATCTCGGGTGCGAGGTTTTGTTCTCTTCGGTGGCGTTACTCTTCGAGTTCGTGGTCTCGATCTCTCGTCGGGGATGAACGGCGTTGATCTTTTTTCGGACGTCCATCGTTGTTTCTGGGTCGTGTCAGTTTTGAGTTATATTTATTTATTTCTAAAATTTTCGTACTTTTTCTTATATATATATATATATATATATATATATATATACTGACTTAGTGAAGTGACAGTCGTCTTTAATTGTGTTGTCACATTTAGTTGACATAAAACTATTTTATTTAATATTTTGTTTGTTTTCACAATCGACGACGACGACGACGACGACGACGATTCAGTGAAGTCAGCACAGGTTGAGACACGCTGGGGTATCTACCGTCGGGTGGTCCGAGGCGGTAAGGACCCTAAGAGGTCCGTTCTTGTGACCTCACCCAACGGTAAAGGAAGAGGTTACGTACTTTCCCTTTTCACTTTCACGTCAGCGAGTCAGCACAGGTTGAAAATCGTTGGGGTACCTGACTTCGGATGGTCCGAGGAGGCAGGTAACCTAAAAGGTCCGTTCTCATGACGTCACCCCAGGGTAACGGAAGAAGTTTTCACAATCGATATTTCCCCGTTTTTTATAGAGACTTCTTATAGGATTCCGACTCACTCCTTTATGACTGCCTTCCTCGTTTGAATTTTCCCTCCACAATACCCAACTTAACACAAGGCGTTTGGGAGTACAACTTTAGGATTTTGGACCTTGGAGTCTTACACTGGAAGAAACCTTACTGAAATACCAGTAATGTCTACATAATTATTGATCAACAATCCTATTCCGATATGACCTTATCTCACCTGGGGATTTGGTTTTACTGAGACAGTATATAATTTTCTCCTTTAAACCTGTGGTTGTACTTGTGTCCCTCATGCCGTCTATACTTACATCTCTGACTCCACTACGAAGACCTTCGGATTCTTGGTCTCTAACAGCCGTTTGGTGGTCTTCGTACCTTGTCTAAGAGACGTCGAGAGTCTTCCTCGGTTCGGGTAACTGTCACAGTAAAGTCTGACGGTCGGAGGTCTTGAGACTATACTATTTAAGACAACAAATTCGGTGGACCAAATAACATGAAACAGTACCGTAGGAATCCTTTGCCGATGTCCTTTGGAGGAAGGGTTAGACCTTAAGTCCGTAATAACCCCTCACACACCAACGTCGAGTCACCTACTGTCTGAGTAAGTGACTTTACGACGTCACTCACGGTAGTGTAGAGGGGAGTTGGTAGGGAACAGAGTGCGTCTTATCCTCGTTCTTCTTTTCTGAGTACGGTCGCCGTCGTTTTGGGGAAGGACGACGGCACCAGGAAGACCGCGGGAGATGATTGTTCTAAATCGTAGTGAGGACGTTGTTTCCTCCTTTCAAATGGCACGGGAAGAGGCACCGACTCATTGGGTCTTCTCCACCTAAATCTCAGGTCCCTGGTAAATAACTATTGACCGTGTGTGTGGAGGAAGAAAATCTACATAACTTTCTTACATGTTGTCTCAAAACTCTTCCTAAACAAAGAAGATCACTTCACCGGTCTCCGACCGTCGGTGTGTCGTCTCAACAAGAGTGTCCACAGGCATTGCAAAAACCCACAGTAGTTGGGAAGACCGACAAGCCACTTTGAACCCACATGAAAGAGTTCTATCATAAAAATATACATATTGGATTTTATGTATCTTAATATAAAAATAAATTGAGGACCCAATAGTTTCTTGTAGTCGACTAAATGGAAACTTCCATATGAAATAACGTACATCGTATGTATAAGGACTTTTCAATCGTCATTTAGTATTAAAGGACTAAACTTACTCTCGGTTTAGTTAAACTCAAATACGAGGGTTCCTGGAATATTACTTAGAAAATATTTATTTATTAACGAAATATGAAAATCACTAAAGAAATATTAGATAGTAGAACTTTAATTTGGAAATCGATAATAAAGGTTTTTGTGTTTTTATCTTTTCTCCGTCTCCTTCCCTCTCAACTGACAGAAGGACTGACAACTCGACTGTAGTCAGAAGACGACTGGACCTGTCCCTGGATTACGGGAACTAGAAAACCAAGTTTCTCGATGTGACGACCCATCATAAATTTAAAGGACCCAGAGATCGAATTCTACTGTCTAAGAGTCCGAGGTATTAGTATACTCAGTTAAGAAGTGTTATTTATGAACCAAAACAAGGAGACCTCTTGTGACTGCTTATGATATCATTGTGTTCACGACGAATAAACACGTAATTTTTGTCTTAGTTCCCTTAAGGGAGCACCGGGTCACCAATTCTGAGACGTGAGGGTTGCTTCCCCCGTGTACAAACTAGGGACCAACCCCTTGATTCTAGGCGTACGGGGTACCGTGTCGGTTTTTTTTTATTTTATTTTATTGTTCTATCTGGCCACCCAGATTATCAATGTATGATTTCATGGTTACTGACCTTTCCTGTAACACCTTCTAGACATTCGGGACACTTCACTGTATTTTTGTGGACATCAACACAACCACTGTTGTAGTGTCCACCACTACCACCTTCTTTTCCGATTTAAAGTCAATGTCCAATCACCTTCCGTTTCCTATATTAAGAAGATAAGTTCAAATACCTGGGAACCTCAAGTCTTCGGGACAGGTCTCCATTAAGGTCGCAATTGGACTCCAACTCCATCTGGAGCGATCTCGTCCGTCCATACGCACTCCGAGTGTGGTGCCTCCGATAGTGGGACTGTGTCCGCACTCGGGGAGTCGACGTGTATGTTGAGGACACCCTAACGTTCCCTGAATCAACGAGAGGACGGAGGAGGGTGGCATCGACGACGGAGGACGTACCCCGTCGTACGTTTTGTGTTTACGTACGGTCCTTTCCCTTTCCAGGACCGACGTGTCGCGGGTGAGTGTCTTGTTATGTTACCGGCTGAAGTCTCAGGGACCACCTGCCAGGGTACCAGGACGGGTGCGGAACCGGTTTACTCAGTCAATTCCTCCTCTACGAACACATAAACGTTCGCACCATGACCTGCCCGGGTAACTGGGTGACTGGTGAACCGACGACTGGTAGCTCTGGTCCGACTGACGGGAGTAACACAAAATTACCGGATATCTGGGTACAAGACTTTAGGTCTTGGTCTTCTGTCCCGTCGTTCCGGAGTATTACAAATCTCCGACGTGTAAACGCAAGACGAGTTAAGGTGAGAGGGACCCCCATCAGAGAATTTTTTCTTTCTTTTTTTTTTTTTCTACGACCGTATGAAAGGATCACTCAAGACAAGTAGGTTATTTATGGAGACTCGGCACCGTACACGGTTTGTGACACGACCCTTCAGTTTGACTCAGGGGCCGGAGACGAGAGTCAGAGGCCGGAGACGGGAGTCAGATCGCTCTCTTCGTCAGCTCGTCTGTTTGGTGAAGTCACAGGGCACCATGGATGTGTCCGAGCCTTCGGGTGGGCCTACTACACCTTCGTCCCTCCACCCGTCCGTCCAAGTGGAGTAATTTTGTCTTTTGAAGTGTGTGTGTGTGTTTTGTGTGTGTTTTGTGTGTGGACTGTTCTAAACTTTCAACGATTCTCTCATCGGGAATTGTAAAGAGAGAGTTCTTTAACAATTGATACGTTTCACCACCTATAATTGACTTGAAGAACACCACTAGTAAAGAGTTACGTATGTATGTGGTTCAGTAGTGCAACATACGAATTTTGATTATAATGACATTGTCATATACAGTTAATGTAGAGTTGTGTTGACCCTCTTTTTCTTACATCCACTTCCTCCATACCCGAAGGGTCCACCGCGATCACCATTTCTTGGCCGGACGGTTACGTCCTCTGTATGCATTCTGTGCGACCAAGCTAGGGACCCAACCCTTCTAGGGGACCTCCTCCCGTGTCGTCGGGTGAGGTCACAAGAACGGACCTCTTAAGGTACCTGTCTCCTCGGACCACCCGATGTCTGGTACCCCAGGATTTGTCAACCTGCACTGACTTCGTTGAATTGTGTCGTGTGTGTGTGTGTGTGTGTGTGTGTGTGTGTGTACGAGAGTGGATGTGTGTCTCTCTCTCTCTCTTCTTTTTCTTTCTTTCTTTCTTTTTTTGAGTTTTACAAAATGAAATTTAATGATTTAACTTTCGGTGATTAGAGATACAATGAAAGGAAGAGTCTCAAATGGACAACGTATTTATATTCGGTGTCTATAGTTCCTGAGTTTTCCTCTCTTACCCCTGGTTTAAAGAACACGAGTCGGTAACTCTTTCGTTAGTTAAAGACAAAAAATTTTTCAAAAATTAATCTTCTATTAACGAAATGTAACAACACAACCAAAGACGGTATGTTGTAGCCCTTAGTCGGTATTAATGTATATATATATATATATATATATAGGAGAGGAAGACTTCGGAGGGAGGGGGAGTAGGGGGTAGGACGGGGAAATACAGTAGTGTTTCGTGGTCCGACCGGAGGGACACAATATATCATCGAAGGATGATCGATAGACAGAATGTCTCCCATTGCGTATACACAGTTACGATGAAAGATTTAAGCAGGGTGGGAGAAGAAGGGAGTGACACAGACGTTCAGACAAGAGATACAGACACAGAGGTAAGGAAGAGACGTTTAGCCAAGTGGTTATGATAAAAGGATCTAAGGTATACACATGTAATTATATACTATAAACTAAAAACGAATCGTGAGTTAAAGATGGGGCAGAGTACCGGTCAGATAGAAGGGGGTCGAGGTAAGTGGCGGTCACAATTGTTTTTCTTGTTCTACATTTTGTACTCCTATTTTGTCAAATATTTTAAGGCATCTCCCTAGAGGGACCACCAGGTCACCGATTCTGAGACGCGAGGGTTACGTCCCACTGGCTCAAGGTTTGGACCAGTCCCTTGATCTAGGGTACACGAGGTTGATTCTCAACCGTACTGAATTCATCTGTGACGTACGACGTTGTTTCTGGACCCTGTCGGTTTATTTGCTTATTTATATAAAAATTTTTAAGGTATCTCGTACCCTTCCGGCCACCGAGTCGTCATTTCTTAGATGGACGTTACGTCCTCTGAAAGTCCGCAGTGTCAAAGCTAGGGACCAAGTCCTTCTAGGGGACCTCCTCCTTTACCGTTGGGAGAGGTCCTAAGAACAGACCTCGTAGGGTACCTGTCTCCTTGGACCACCCGATCTCAGGTCCTCAGGCTGTCCTGACTCACTGACTTGTTGTTGTTCGGATTTAAAATTTTACGAAGACCCTACCTACGACTACCTCCTTCGCGGAGACTCTCGAGAAGACTCGCGACTGGGGAACAAAAGGACTCACCTTCTTACCCACTCTCTTCGAACTCGACTACTGCACCCGTATCGTGTCACCTAGCGGAAGTACCGTGAGTACCTTACTCGTGTAACGGCCCTCCTCGACTCCATTTCATTACTCAAGACCGTTCAGGAGGAGAGGAGGGGGACGGTTTTTATTTTCTCAGTTACTTAACAAGTCAAACGTGCAAACCTCACACGAGACCCAACTTGGTCAGAGGGACGGAGGCGGTCCATAAACCGGAGTGACCCGACACACTTGGTGCTCGGACTCCTTCTTCGAACTAAAGAACGAAACAGTTTTCAGTAAGAAAGTATGTGGAACACGTATCTAAAAGTTTTTACTCGCACTCTGTACAAGAGAATAAAACCTCCCTTTTAACCTCCTAAACATTGTAGGAGACGATAGGTTGGTAGTTTGTAAGAAGTACTCGTCGAGGGAGGGTGGAGTTTCGGTTACTCCCGCCACTCCTATCCTCAAGGGGTCACCGGCCCCACCGGTCAGAGGTAGGTTTGGTAGAACTGTCGTGTCCCTTAATACCACCATGTGGAGGGCCGTTCCGGGATAGGTATGTAAGACTCGGACCCTGCTTTGTCCTTCAAGGGTCCTCGGTTTCATTTGTGCCGAGGAGGGACCTCTCCACGGGTCCGGGACGCACGTCTGGTGTCGACTTTCCCCGGAACCTTTTGAGAACCTTTGGAGAGGATCCTTCTACCTTCTTTAAGTGTGTGAACAGGGACCACTATGTTGTGACTTAGACGAGACGTTTGGTGCCGTCCGGAACCGCCCCTCGAGGGTCTCCACTCCCGAATTAGGCCGGACTCCTGCGGAACTGTCTGTGAGCCCGGTAAAATCTTCGTCTCTCGCTGAGACTCCGAGCCTCGGGTTTGACCTCTTGCCCCCTGAGGGTCCAGTTTCTGAACCCTGGACCCAGATCCCGTTACAGAGTAGAGAGGTGGAAATAGGAGGAGGGGAGGTCGGGGTGCCAGTGGGTGACGAGGTCTCTGTACGGAGACTTTCTCTAAAATTAAACCGTGGACGCTACTTTCGGTTCTCCTCCCAAACGTCCAGATTCACTCCTAGCCGGAACCGTTTTCATCTTTCCTAACTTTAATTGGAGCCTTTTCCATACCACAACACACGATACAATCAGTGAGTTAGTCCGGGCTGAGAAACACTGCGTTACCTGATATCTGACGGTCCAAGGAGGTGGGTACCCTAACAGGTTCGTTCTCATGACCTCACCCAACGGTAAAGGAAGAGGTAGCCTTCTCGATACCGTCGTCTGTCTACCTACGACACCAGGGTAGAAGACCACGTGGTAGCACCGGAGCCACACTGTAGGGTTCGGGGTAGATGGTGACTAGTTACATTGTCTCTTCACTCCCCGACGTCGGGTGAAAGGACCCAGACGGGAAGATTCCCTTACGGGGGTGGGACAGTATTTACCCCCGAAAAGGGGGTAAATACCAACTTAACAACCGTCGGACCCGACTCTGTCGATAGTCCGTACCAACTGAGAAAAGGTTACTCAGTTGAGAAACGTACTCCACCGGTTTCATAACCTCAAAGTCGAAATCGTAGTAAGGAAGGTTTGTTTAGGGTCCCGACTAGAGGAAGTCTTACCTAACCAACCTAGAGAAACGTCAGGTTCCTTGAGAGTGAGTCAATAAGTTAGTTGTAATGGAATCCATAACGACACTTCCACAAGACATCTACACTAAGTTCGGGTAGTAGTCAATTGGAAATCATTCTCTTTGATTTATACCCACTCGGACCGAGTCAGGTGACTTTCTACACTTCTCGTCTCGACTCCTACTTCTTTAGGACGAACACCTGTTGTCGACTACAAGGACGGGTTCCCAAGGTCGGACTTCGAGGACTGTGCCACGGGATACCTATACTCCAAAAGGGTCTATCTGGGGGTGCTGACGTCTTAGTCTAGACACGTTATGTACAGAGGGAAAGAAGAAGAAAAAAGGGACTCGGTACGTCGAATACCCTAGAACCAAGGATCTGGTCCTTAGTTTAGACACGGGGGACGTCACCTTCACACCTCAGAATTGGTGGTCTGACGGTCCCTTCGGGGATACAAAGAATTTATATAGAGACTAACCAAGACGAAGAAACTTGAGTCTGAATATCTCGTCCACTAAAATTACAACAAGTCCGACTCTAGGTCTCAATAACTCATCACCAATTCGGTTTCCCACCCGAAAGGGTCCACCGACTCACCATTTCTTAGGTAGGTGTTACGTCCTTGGTGTCCTCTCCGCCCAAGTTAGGGACCCAACCCTTTTAGTGGACTTCCTCCCGTGTCGTTGGGTGAGGTCACAAGAACGGACCTCTTAGGGTACCTGTCTCCTCGGACCGCCCGATGTCAGGTACCCCAGTGTTTCTTAGCCTGTCCTGACTTCGCTGAATCGTGTTTGTGTGCGCTCTTTATTGGGTTCCAGTTTAGAGTAGAGAAGATGGATGTGGAGACACTGACGTCAAGAGAGTCGACATTTTACCCCTAGTGTCACAGATGGCGTCCCCCCGTCACACTTCCGGTTTACGAGAGAACATACAGTTTTCAAGTCACTCGTCGACCTGACTTAGGACGGGCGACGAAAAATATTACAGTCTGATAAGACCCGGCACTCGTTGCTTTACGGTAAGCTTGTTTTTACTCGGACCAAATGTTGAGTAACGAGCTGTAGATTTCAAATCCTCAAATAAAGTCTCAGTTTATTTGTGGAGAAAGGAGGTTGAACGAGGATACCAGACGTTCTCCCGAGGTCTCGGAATTTGGGTGGATCTCGTCACTTGTCTCCGTCAGTCCGGAGAGACGATTAATTTCTTCATTATTCCCCCTCGGTTCTCGGGGTGGCACCGAGTCTAGTACTTGAGGAATAACGGTTTAAGTCTGAATTTAACTTCTTTCATCCCTTTTGGTGATCTAATAAGTCCCTACTGGATTTAGTATAGAGATTACTAATATTCACCTTCACTTTTTTATCTAAATTCCCTGATTTCCCTACTTCTCCGATTACCAAAGTTATTAATGATCGTAACCCTAATCACCCCAGCCACAGGGAACACCATCCTTTACCCCGTTCACTACGAAATCAAAACAACGCTTTCGGACATTAATGCCGAGGACGAGTATTCCCTTATCGGTACGGATTTAAATAACTATTAACACATCAACCACATTTACTCACCCCATCATCCGGATTATTTAATCATCTGGGTTATTTATCCTAATCCCTGTAATTATAATTGCAAGTACAAACAGGAAACCACAACACTTATGAATAATAAACAAAACTATGTTCAACTTCGTAAGTGACAACCTCCCTCTACTCCGCCAATCCAGACTATCTGTCTCATGGACTACTTAATACCTGCCTCCAAGTACTGTAACATCTCCTCTGTCCCTAGTTCTGGTAGGGGTACCTTTTCTTTACGTTTTTTCGTTTTACCGACAGACCCCTCCGGAATGTTTATCGACACTTTTCTTCTCTTCACTTATCGTTTCCTCTTTCCTTTCTATATTCGTAGACTTACGTCTCAAGGTTTCTTATCGTTCCTCTCTATTCTTTCGGAACGAGTCGCTAGTTACGTTTCTTTATCTCCTTTTGTTGTCTTACCCTTTCTGATCTCTAGAGAAGTCCTTTTAATCTCTATGGTTCCCTTGTAAAGTACGTTTCTACCCGAGCTATTTCCTGTCTTTACCATGTCTGGATTGTCTTCGTCTTCTATAATTCTTCTCCACCGTTGTTATGTATCTTCTTGACATGTTTTTTCTAGAAGTACTGGTTCTATTAGTACTACCACACTAGTGAGTGGATGTCGGTCTATAGGACCTTACACTTCAGTTCACCCGGAATCTTTCGTAGTGATGCTTGTTTCGATCACCTCCACTACCTTAAGGTCAACTCGATAGTTTAGGAATTTCTACTACGACACTTTCGCGACGTGAGTTATACGGTCGTTTACACCTTTTGAGTCATCACCGGTGTCCTGACCTTTTCCAGTCAAAAGTAAGGTTAGGGTTTCTTTCCGTTACGGTTTCTTACGAGTTTGATGGTGTGTTAACGTGTGTAGAGTGTGCGATCATTTCATTACGAGTTTTAAGAGGTTCAGTCCGAAGTCGTCATGCACTTGACACTTGAAGGTCTACAAGTTCGACCAAAATCTTTTCCGTCTCCTTGGTCTCTAGTTTAACGGTTGTAGACGACCTAGTACCTTTTTCGTTCTCTCAAGGTCTTTTTGTAGATAAAGACGAAATAACTGCGGTTTCGGAAACTGACACACCTAGTGTTCTTTGACACCTTTTAAGACTTTCTCTACCCTTATGGTCTGGGGGACTGGACGGAGAACTCTTTGGATATACGTCCAATCCTTCGTTGTCAAGCTTGACCTGTACCTTGTTGTCTGACCAAGGTTTATCCTTTTCCTCACGTAGTTTCGATATATAACAGTGGGACGAATAAATTGAAGATGTGTCTCATGTAGTACTCTTAGCGACCCGACCTTCTTCGTGTTCGACTTTAGTTCTAACTACCCTCTTTATAGTTAGGGAGTCTATACGTTTACTGTGATGGAAATACCCTCTTTCACTTCTCTTTGATTTTTCGGAGAACTACTTTCACCTTCTCCTCTCACTTTTTCAAGTTGTAAGTCTTTTGACTTACGAATGTCGAGTTGCAAGTCTTTTGATTCTAGTACCGTAGACCAGGGTAGTGAAGTACCCTTTATCTACTTCTTTGTCACCGTTGTCACAGTCTGAAATAAAACCCCCCGAGGTTTTAGTAACGTCTACCACTGACGTCGGTACTTTAATTTTCTGTGAATGAGGAACCTTCCTTTAAATACTGGTTGGATCTATCGTATAACTTTTCGTTTCTATAATGAAACGGTTGTTTCCGGGTAGAGCAGTTCCGATACCAAAAAGGTCACCAGTATATACTTACACTCTCAACCTGACACTTTTTTCGACTCACGGTTTCTTAACTCCGAAAACTTGACACTACAACCTCTTCTGAGAACTCTCAGGGAACTTGACGTTCCTCTGGGTTGGTCAGGTAGGATTTCAGGTAGGTGGGTCTAGTCAGAACCCACAAGAAACTTTCCTTACTACGATTTCGACTTTGAGGTATGAAACCGGTGGAGTACGCTTCTCGACTGAGAAACCTTTTCTGAGACTACGACCCTCCCTAACCCCCGTCCTCCTCTTCTCCTGTTGTCTCCTACTCTACCGACCTACCGTAGTGACCGAGCTACCTGCACTCAGACTCACTTGAGCCCTCAACCACTACCTGTCCCTCCGGACCGCACGACGCTAAGTAACCCAGCGTTTCTCAGCCTGTGCTGACTCGCTGACTTGACTTCTCGGGGTGGCACGGATTAATTTCACCTAACACTTAAGGTGGTCAGAGGTAGTAGTAAGAAGTCACCGCAAAGTTACCCACCAAATGTCCTGAGTACCAGAGCGACTATTGGACCTCTCAGCGCCTCCAGGACGAGAGGAAGGGGACCCTCGTACAGCAAAAGCGGCGAGGACACAGGTATGACTCGCTCGCGCAAGGGGGACGAGAGGGGAGGGCGGGAGGAGTGCAAGTCGAAGCCGGAAGTTAGACCGTGTAGTCACTGGAGAACACCGGTCTAGGACGTCGATGATGAGTGAGACGTTCTCAAATAAACGACCTTCGCCGACTCCTATTTCGCGAAATGACACTAAAGAAAAATTCGGCGCCTGCGAGTGCACGAGGACGCTTAGGAAACTACCCATTTCTCATAGACAGAGAAATAGCTAAATGAAACAGTGACCGATACACATACTGGAATCGATGAGAACAGCGGAGAGACGCAGACAAAGGAGTGGATACACACACAAACGCAATCAACGAGTCAGTTCAAGCTGAGAAACGCTGGGGTACCTGACATCGGACGGTCCCAGGAGACAGGTACCCTAAAGAGGGCCGTTCTTATGACGTGAGTCATCAGTAAAGGAAGAGGCCCTCTAGAAGGGCTGGGTCCCTAGCTTGGGTCCGTCTAAGAAATGTCAGACTCGGTGGTCCCTTCTGGTGAAAAAGGGGAAATTGGACTCTAATTTCATTTAGTAGAGGTCGAAATTATGAATCCGAAGTTCCCGAAGGCCGAGCTCGATTTAGCGAAGTCAGGCCAGACTGAGAAACGCTGGGGGACCTGACACCGGGAGCTCCGTTTTATGACCTCACCGAAGGGCGCATAAGGAGGTCCCCTAGAAGGGTTGGGTCCCTGACTTGGGCAAAGAGAATACAGAGGACGTAACCGTCCGCCCAAGAAATGGTGATCGTGGTGTACCCTTCGGGCAGTCCGAGGCCCTGACAGTGGGTAAATTGTTTATGATACACAGTTCGCATTTTCAAGTCTGAGTTGTCTGTCGTTGGACTCGTAAGGACTTGAAATTTGACATCCTCCTGTGTCGAGTATTTATTAGTCGTATTGTTTCTTCATTTGATGTATCACACAATCTTCCACTAGTTGCGAAATCCCCTTTTATTTCGTCTATACTCTGAGTCTTGACCACCGGTTCTATTTCGATTCCCTACCACAGTCAAATTCACTACTTCAGTCTAGTCCTGAGACCTTCCAGCGAGACTTGTCTCTGGGTCCCCTCCTCCCACCCTCCGCCAATCAGGACGTCTAAAAGACCCTATCTTGCAAGGTCCAACTCTTCTTGGGGTGTTACCAGACTCCGCTCCTGGAGAGACCGATTTAATCTCTGTGTCTCCCATATTACCCCGTTCCTCCCACCCCCACCTCTGACCGGTGTCGTGTAAAGTCACCTTTACTCAAAATTGACGACCTAGTGGTCCGTTCAGGGGTACCGTCTCTTCAATTTGAACTGAGACTTTTTTTGACTTTCCGCGTCTCCCCATTCCCGTCTCCTAACCGTATTGGGCCTGATACAAAAATTTCCCAGACGAGTCCGTCGGTATTATTTTATGTTATCTGACCCACAGAACGTGTTGTCTTTAAATAAAAGAGTGTCAACTTCAGGTTCTAGTTCAAGACCGTTCTAACTGAACAACTCTTGGGAGAAGGACCACCCAGTTTCGGTCGGAAGAGTGACCCAACAGTGTACCTGTCTCTTCTACGGGGTATCAAGGAAGAAGTAGAATATTTCTGAGATTAGGGCTGGACCCAGAGACGGGAGCACTGGAGTAGATTTGGATTAGTGAAGGGTTTCCGGTGTGGAGGGCTACGATAGGGTGACCCCCTGACCGAAGTTACAATCTTAAACCCTCCCTGTGTTTGTAAGTGTCGACTCAGTGAGTCCGACGACGCTCACGACCTACCGTTCCTACCCCCACCCCTTCGTCCACCGAGACCTTGTTAGGTTCACTCCCCCACCACCGGTGGTATCGTCACCTCCACCACTCTTCCCCAGTCGAAGGCCTCTCTGTAGCTTTCATCTCTGTCCTCCTAAAGGACTGTCGAACTGCACCTGGTCCTCTTTTTTTTTCAGTTCCTACTACTTCCCTAAACTAGATTCACTGGTCTTCAGTAGCTCCACTCTTTACCCCCCTTCTAGTCTGTAAGCCAAACCCTCCTCATAACTTCTATTTGTTCCTACCATCATTTGACGTCAGTCTAATTACAATTGAGGAAGCCGAGGGTGTGTCCATAGGCCCCCGGGAAGGTATAACCCGAGTTGGGACCAAACTAATACCGGAAGCACATAAAGTGACCTCAAAGTCTCTCCCCTGCCGAGTGGAAGGAACAGTCACAAGAAGAGACTGCGTCATATTCTCCCCGTGATACACTCCTTAATTCTCACGAAGGTTTATTACGACGGGCACCGGGTGACTCCGTACCCACCCACCAGGTCTGGATGTGGACTAGTTCGTAGATAGGAGAGGACGGAGAAGGGGGGAGTAAGTGTGGGAGTGTGTCTGGGGATCTTCAGGGTACATGTGAAGGGAGACTCAGCTAGGAGTCTTTATTTCAGTCAGTAATAATGTCATTTAAGAATAATGTAATAATGTCTTATTTCTTTCAGAAATAAGATTCTACGGGGGTTTATTCAACACACCATTCTACCCTTGGTGGGAAAGGAACAGGGGAAGGCCATTAGTTTAAATAGAAGGAATATTGAAGATTTACTTATGTTGTATTCGTAGGTGTATACTTCGGTTCAATATTGTTTATGGCTCTTAGGTTAGTTCCAAAGAATCCCTAGTATTTTTTTAAAAAGATACTCCACTCGATATCTTAGAATCCTCAGTCGAACTTTCTTTGTTCTAAACTCCAAATACTAGTCAAGAAATTTTTATTACGGAGTGAAGTCTCCTTGGGGTCTGAGATTCTTATGTACTTTATCGGGGTAAATGTTTTACCTAACCCGCTCACCCCTCATTTTGGTACTAAACATTCATTCTGAATAGTACCATTTCGAATGGAAATAACTTTAGGTGGTCACCTAAATTTGATAAGATAGTTTTAAGATATGTATTGTGTCGTTAAGGTGTACGATTCACTTTTTGGTACCCCTTTGCGACAGTAAGGATGTACCTTTTTTCGAATAAGTCAAAATAAACATTTCGTAAATAAACATCTCGTAAAGACTTTTCCGTACGTTTATCACCAACATTATGACTGGACACCACACTCTTTATCCACCGACCTTCTTTTCCTTTCGCAGCGAAAACCCAAACATAGTTCACGTACATAATAGATGAGTTTTCCAACTTAATATGTGAAGGAGAATTAATTTTTGTACAAAAATATAGTTAACTCCATGTGATTCAACTTTTACTAAAAACAGATTAACGAATTAAAGATCCTATAGGGGTAGATCTTCAAAAAGAGAGAGTCTCCTTCTGAACCTAATAAAGGTACATTGATAACTATGGATACTATGACCCGTTCAGACACACCTGAGTTTAAGAAGTAACTTTTTTTACCCGAATCTGATCTCTACTGAAGGTTTTAGAGAAAGACCCCATTCTATGACACTAATACACTGAACTGATACGTTATAAACCTTTTTTTTTGACTTTATTCAACAGTTCCTCTTAAACTTACACTATCACTCAAAACCACTACACCGTCTTTATTATACCGTCATATCAACATGTGTTGATGATAAAAACGTTATGTAAAATAGGAATTTGGTGTGGAGTAATTAAGGGAAAGTAAGATGAGTGGAAACTTTATGGATCCCTTGTTGTTTTCTCTGTCTAAGTTGACTTCTTTAAATAAATGAAAAAAAGATCCATGTATCTACTGTATTAATATCTGTTCAAAACTATGTATCCTTTGGGGAAGACAGGTGGAGAAAAACGATTTACTTAGTAGTGTTATTAAAAAATGTTAAAAATTTTGTTATGTGTCGAAAGAACCCGACTTCGTTAGCGTTCTTGTATGACCATGACCATATAATGTCGATGAATGTTACAAATTCTTGTCGTTACCTCTTTTTATTCAATAAATTTATAACTAAAGTATATGTCTTTCACGTTACAACAATCAACAATATATTGAACGAACTGTCAAAGAACAAATAGTTAAATTTTAGCTCTATTGCACCTGAGTCTGAAAAAAAAAAAAGACTTTTATTATGTCGTGTGGGTACGCCGTAACTGAACCACTTGACTGAAGAAAACGACGTTAATACTTTCGTTTGAAGCGAGACAGTCCTTGATTAAAAGTTGTCTGACGAATAAAGGTTAAAGTGGGTAGGGACCCATGTCCTNCTCTATTGCACCTGAGTCTGAAAAAAAAAAAAAAGACTTTTATTATGTCGTGTGGGTACGCCGTAACTGAACCACTTGACTGAAGAAAACGACGTTAATACTTTCGTTTGAAGCGAGACAGTCCTTGATTAAAAGTTGTCTGACGAATAAAGGTTAAAGTGGGTAGGGACCCATGTCCTTTTCTCTTTTCCCGGAGACTCATTCCGTTCCGGCACTTGTTAGATAGATGAAGAGCCAATAGACCCTTACATTCATCACCAACCCCGACCGACGTAAAGGAATATCTGTCGAAGTTTCTCTTTTTACTGTGTGTTGCCTACACATCGATGGACTCGGTTTGACGGAGAGGTCCAGAGAGAACACGAAAGGATTTTGTTGTCACAAGTGGGAAGGATTGTAAGCCGTGGTTCACGTTGCCTACTTTTGGCCTATAACGACTTCGGCCGGTGGACGGAAGGCCGTAGGTGTCCGCCGGCGTTTGGTAGAGTCAGTTTACAGTGTGCGTTCGTAAGTCCGAAAAGATTCCAGTTAAATTTTCAAATTTCGTTTTCTTCTGGTTTGTTTATGATTTTCAAATTTTTGTTTTCCTAAAATTATTTTTCGTGTTATTTCATTTTTAGTGGAGTTTAGGGTGTCTGATCCTTCGGGAAGGTGACTTTTACTAAGTACCAGGGACTTAAAGTGAAGATCCGTTTCCGTTACTAAAGGTTTCTTCTTACTTTTTTTTTTTTTTATGCCAAACCGTAAGAATTTTTGAGTATAAGTCTCTCAAGTGAAAAGACCGTGGAGATAATGCATGCACCTTTAGAATGCCACTTTTACTTGATTGTGGTCCTTTAAGTGCATGCTAAAAGGGAAGAGGAAACGAGGATACATGGTGGACTGATATCCTGAAGGACCATACACACCAGAAAATCGAGTCGAAGTTGAGACTCGTCCGAGAGAGTGTTCAGTGCTACTCCGTGGCTTTTGCACCCCACTCCTCGGGTAGGTAAAATCTCGTAGGAGAGGAAGTGTGTACTTTAGGGAAGGTTACTGTGTCAGTGTCGTCTCGGACGTCGGAGGAATGCGAAATGTACCTTACAGTGTAGGGTGTCCTTACAGTATTACCCGAATTCTCAAGTTGTCTTTAAACCGGCGAAATCGAAAAAGAAGATCACAAGGTGTTGAAGAATGTACCGTAGAATATCTTCCACTGATAATAACTTCTTTATATATAATAAGAAATTTTACGTATGGGTTTCGTACTTTTTTTATGATGGACTCTTACAGGAAAAGGAGTCTTTATACCTAGGTCTAGATAAAATTTCGTTTACCATTTTACCGAAACATTAAGTACTTTTGTGGAAAAAAGGGGCGAGAGGGGATTCCCTATAGTAAACAAAATTACTCAGCTATTTTATAATGTCTTGAAAATTTAGTGCTGAGATTTGTAAAGATGGTCTTTACTAGTATGGGTTACGAATTTTATCCCGAGTACTATTCTTACATTTTCTTTTATTAAAATATTCGTTGACCTTTGTTAAAGACAGACGATCTTTTAGTCTGTTGTCTAATTTTCTCTTACGACTTTAGTCGACCTTTTCTTGACTGTTATACGTTGATAAATTATGTACCGGTTATATCAAACAAACCGAGGTATTACTTGGAAATAATACAAATTCACTTAATGGATTTATTCTACCTTTTGTCATAAAATTGATATTTTGGTCCTTTTTTTAGAAAATTTTATAGAATATTTGATAAAGGGAAATTTCTTACAGAAGGAATTTATAAGTTGAATGTTACTGAAAAACGTTTCCATTAGACAATAGGCTACTGGCTTAAAACCTTAGTACCAGTTCTAAGGTTCAGTTGTGACGTCGTGTTACTGGTTGTACCATTGTTGTGATTTGACTAATTTTAATTTCTAGTATTGGAGTTTGTGTGTTTGTATGAGAGTGTGTACTGTAGAAACACTTAAAGTCGCTCGAAAAATGGTCTAAACATCAATCAACTTTTAGACTTTCAGTTGTACTTAGGACCGGACTATTTGTGGGGATATTTTATTCGGTGCAATCTCACTCTGTTAATCTTTTCGGGTAAAGACAACCTTTGTAGGGTGTATGCAATCTACCGTCAGATTCGACTCCTAGACCTTGATGCCAATGTTCCATCACTTGTGATCCAATCTATTGACGAATTTTCGAATGTAATTCCGTTTATTTACGACTAAACGATCTTTCGTTGATAATTTTGCAGAGAACAAATGAATTTCCTCTTATCCCGAAAGAAAAAGGTCACGTCGGTCTAAAAGAATGAAAACTTGTGTACTCGGACTAGTTATCACATGTTAGTGAGGGCTCCGACAATGAAACCGGACCGATTTCGGACAGACCCGGGGTCGTTGGGACGTCCCACTGCCTTCTCACTCCTCGTACGACTCTTTGCCCTGTCCGTCGGAGAGGGGGACGGGGGACGGGGACGGGTCGCGTGGTTCTGTCTGACACCCGTTTCGTAAACACCGTTTAGCCGTAGAACCAAGATGACATAGGACTTTTGTTTTGATTCACGAACAGAAAGGAAACCCCCAGTGTCTCTTGGTGTGGTTAAAGGACCACCCCCGAAAAGACCTCTTCTCTTCCAGTAGTCAGGACACGGTTCTAAGGCTCAAGACAACCGTTGTGTGACCCGGAAAGAGGACCCAGACCAGACGTACAGGTCGGTTCCTCCTTAACGTAGTCGTAGTACTCGTGTCACTTGCCCACCGAGAACAGGTCCCTCCGGGTAAAGTCCGGACCGATGTACCGGAGCCCCGGACCACCGTCAAACTTCTCAGACCGACGTCTGTGCTCGAACGAATACACAGAGAGGAGACACTACGGTCGGAGGACTTCCGTTCACACCCTGTCTCTTCCGTGAACCGGGTCCCACGATTTCGGACGGAGTCTCTCCCGTGACCGTATGTACCCGTCTGGTTACCTTTGGTCGGTTAGGCTGTGCCTACTGTGCATCGGTCCTCTCTCCCCGAAGGACGTCTAAAGACACTCAGGTGGTGAACCCTAGATCCTTTTGTTTCTTTCGCTAAAGTAGTTCTAAACTGGTCACGGTGACCTCTCGAGAAAGAAGAGACGGATTCTCCTCTCGATCCGTCTTTATAATATAAATTATGATGTGATAGTCTTTCCCTATTATGGTACTCTACAGTTTCGTAGTTCTTAAGAAAGAACCGAAGAGTTCCACTTTATTTAGGAGTTCTTTCACAGACTCCAGGGTCTTTCATGAACCTTAATCTAGATTGGCGTTAATTCACACCTTCAGAGGTCTGGTAGTGGTAAATACAAAGACCGATAAAACAGAGTACCACCAGTGTGAGAAGTTAGTTACTAGGGATACCACTGACTTCTTGGTTTGGATACACTATCACACTTTTTTATTCTATGGGTATTTTCGTTACTATGAGTATGTTTCATCTAAAAGAAGACATAAAACTTAGATGTGCTTGTAGGTCTTTTAAGTCGTAAATAATTTAATTCGTAATTAATTTTAATTAGTTAATATTTCTTAATTTTTATGTTATTATTTACAACCGATCCCGTCCCTTTACCTGTAAATATGAACTGAAGACACTTCCGGTTCACTCTATGGAGAGTCTTTCCGTTAAATGGTGGTTTACACGTTTAAGAACTCTAAAAGACTTCAGAATTACTTCGTTTAGGAGAACTTCCTGATATAGGAGTCTTTAATCAGTTGTTTCAGATATCTTAAATAATTGGTCCTGTAAGAAGTGAGTTAATAAATTTTATTTACAGAATTATTATACCTTAATCGACTTGATTCTGTGTAGATGATCTTGTGAAACTTTGTATTTATTATATTTTATTAAAATCATTGTTTCTTTATCCAAGTGTTAGACTATTGACTTTTGTAATTCCAAAGGTTTAACATGTACATGATAATATGTGCACGTCTCTTTATTGGTTTACCTAAAAAAAAGTGTCAAGACCCTAATACCTATTAAAAGTAGAAAAAGAAAGACTTTGACATAAAAATGTTGAGACGTCCGACTTATGCATAATGAAAGGGGGTCCCCAGAGGGAAACTTTAGAATCTTCCTTGGGACCCGATGAGACCGATGGTCGTACGGGTAGTAATTCGGGATATTGACTTACCTGAAGTCTTTCGACCCACTCCCCTCGGGACTTGGCACCCGACGAGTGGCGGTACGCCACGACGAAGGCGTCGTCGAACTGTGCCTAGACCAGGTACAACCACCGCTGTAGGGAAAGGCCGACCAGATTCAGAAGACGCATAGAGACGTGGTCCCGGAGTCCTTAAGGTGTCGCCGGCACGACGCTCGTTCTTGTCTTTAGAGAATCGTTCCCGACGCTCCTAGAAGAAGAAAGAGGTTCTTGTCGTTTGTATTCCATCCTATTCTGTAAATCGATGACCTTTCATCCTGGTTGTTCAAAATTAAACTTCACTTAGATAAAAGAAATCACAGTCCTGTTTACAAAATCTCTCTTATAAAATGTAGAAATAGAAAATCCATCACTACTCGAGACCTTTATGTAGAACTTTCTACCAATTTTATCTTGTGTTAGTGGGAGGTAACACCCCAGATTCCAGGAGTGGAGTGAGATACACTAGTAAAACGTTTTCCAATGACTTCCCGTTTGAACACGAGATATCGAGTGGATGACAACAGGGTTTCGATGTTTCTCAATGTGATCCGGTCGTAAATAACATGTCATTTTAAAGGTGATGAAAGGTGAGTTTCCCCAAGTAAGTGATTTATAATTCTGCCGTCTCCTCCTCATAAAATAGTATTCCGTAAGTCCCAGTATTCCGCGAATATTGTTTCTGAGAGTCCTTACGTAATCTTGTTAAGTACGTAAAGATCCTGATTGTATGTCGACGTAGATAAAAGTACATAAACAGAAGTTTCAGTAAAACTATAACCATCTACATGAGACCCGAAAGGGCCACCGAGTCTCCATTCCTAGGAGAGCGTTACGACCTCTGAGTCCAAGTTAGGGACCCACCCCTTCTAGGAGACCTCCTCCTTTACCGTTGGGTGAGGTCACAAGAACGGTCCTTTTAAGGTACCTATCTCCTCGTACCGTCCGATATCAGGTGTCGTAGAGTTTTCTCGACTTTTCCTGACTCACTGACTCTTATGTGTGTCAAACTGTACAAACAAACACAAAAAGTGTTTACTCTTTACTCAAAAGTAATATCAAGAGTTACAAAAACCATGTTACCCCCATAAAATATATTAGAAAATAGGGGTCAATGGGTATGTCTATAGTATGTCATATTAATAATGTAGACTTACTACGATTCATCGCGAAGTCAGTACAGGTTGAGAAACGCTGGGGTACCCTGACCCCGGGTGGTCCGAGGAGACAGGTACCCTAAGAGATCCATTCTTATGACCTCACCCAACGGTAAAGGAAGAGGTCTTCTAGAAGGACTGGGTCTCCAGTTTGGACGTAGAGAAAATGGAGGACGTGACCGTCCGCCCAAGAAATGGAGATCACAGTGGACCCTTCGGGGTAAATGTAGACTTAGTCGGTACTTTAATTTTCTGCGAATGAGGAACCTTCCTTTCAATACTGGTTGGGTCTATCGTATAAGTTTTCATCTCTGTAATGAAACGGTTGTTTCCAGGCAGATCAGTTCCGATACCAAAGAAGTCGTCAGTACATACCTACACTCTCAACCTGACACTTCTTTCGACTCGCGACTTCTTAACTACGAAAACTTGATCCCTCAACCTCTTCTGAGAACTCTCAGGGAACCTGACGTTCCTCTACGTTGATCAGGTAAGACTTCCTCTAGTCGGGACCCTAAAGAAACCTCCCTTACTACGATTTCGACTTTGAGGTCATGAACCCGGTGGAGTACGCTTCTCAACTGAGTAACCTTTTCTGAGACTACGACCCTCCCTGACCCCCGTCCTCCTCTTCCCCTGCTGTCTCCTACTCTACCGACCTACGGTAGTCCCTGAACTACCTACACTCAGACTCACTTGAGGCCCTCAACCACTACCTGTCCCTCCGGACCGCACGACGTTAAGTACCCCAGCGTTTCTCAGCCTGTACTGACTCGCTGACTTGACTTGACTCCCGAGGTGTCAAAAGTTTCATCCAAATGTGACTAGAATAATTGTAAACGAGGATAATTATGAAGATTCTCCATGAATACTTCCAATAATAATTAAGTTAAAATGTAGGTTACTTTACTTTACCCCTAAACAATTTCAAATTTATGTGTCTACAACTCATTGTGTACCTTTGACCTCGAAACAAAGTCCTGGACCAAGATCATTAGTGTCTGTCAAGAGTAACGTTTCTTGTCAACCGGTTTTAATTTATGTTTGTTCACTTTCTTCTCTTCCCTTTCTTTTTCTTTAGGGGGTTCCGACACAAACGTAAATTAGACCCGTGACACGAGGGACAAGTAGACTTGTGGGTCACGTCCCACTGTTCCCGGGGTACGGGACGGTGACAGACGGTGGTCGACGGCAGCCCCCCCGTTATAGTAACAAGGACGGACCGTGGGCGTTGAATGTCCCCACCCCCCGGTCCCGGAGTCTATGGAATAGTCTTATCCCGAGGAGCCACTCCAGTTACGGAAGGCGGGCGTCGAACAAGAGCCACTCGTAAAGGTCCAGGTCGGGCGCCCGCGTCCTCTGGAAGGACCGGTCGCGCCCGGGTTCGGCGTGTGGTACGAGGACCTCCGACCGCGAGAGTCCGTCGAGGCTGTCGGTCCCACCACCGGACCACGAACCGCCCGACGGACCGAGACCGGGGCCCCCTCCGGACCGACGACGGTGGCGGCCCCCTGTCAGCGACCCCGGTGGTCCCGACGGGAAAAATTCGCCGTCCGGCCCACGCAGTCCCGACCCCTACGGTCCCCCTGGTCCTCCCTGTCCTACGTCGGGCAACCGCTCCGCGAGGGACGAGAAGAACCGCCCTTGTCCGCCTCCGACCTGTCCTCCAAACCGGACGCAAGACTAGAGTCCCGGGGAGACGAGTCGTAGGTACGGAAGAAACCACGGGCCACCCACTACACAAGGAAGCTTTAGCTCAGGAAAGGACACTGGGAGGTCTCCGCAGGCACAATTTGACCCAAATTGCCGTCCGTCAACCCACAGTTTCCAAAACCCGTTTGTGCCTCCCCCCCTACATGGGGCACTTTTCCCGGGGTAGCCCGGTAGCTCAAAGAATCATCAGCAAAAGACTCCAAGTCTTTTAGAGAACGAAACCCAGTCATCGTTACGTAACAGTTGTCGTCTTAGAACAAACCCCGAACCTTGGAAACACTGCCTCCCCCGACAGAAAACACCGTGAAGTCCATGTCAGACTCCCCTCCCAAGACAGTGGAGCGGTCCGTGTGGAAAGAGTCCGAGAGGAACTTCCAGCAGGTCCCTCACCCTGGCCCCGGTTCAGAGGTGCCAGACCCCCGGGAGGTCTCAGAGTGTCGAGGCCGTCTACCTTTGTCCCTCTGAGGAAGCCAAAAATAAGTTTAGTCAGTGTATGCCCCCTAGTGTCGAGAACCTTCGCTCTCCCCACTCTGGTGGCGGGTCGGAGGGAAGGGGAGGGACGAAGTTTCGTAGGTGACTGAAACAGTTTCCGTTCCAACCCATCAACGGGTCGACCAAGGACAACTTTCTGAAGTTTGACCTGAGCCACCTACTGAACCGTCTCTCCGGCCAAAAGGCTCAGAACGGATGTTCCGTTCCTCTAAAAATGTTAGCGTAAAATTTTTCGTTTAGTTAGTTTAACTACATTTTCCACGCGATTGTAATAACTTTAGAGGTTGAGGGTATAGGGCAACACCTTAATGTGATTCCTGTATTTCAGTGGTGACCACTACCCCTCGATGACACCAAGGTAAAAATAAGAAATCTTTCTTAAGAATCAGAATAATTCCCTGAGCCCCTTTACTTTCAATTAACTCAATACACCTTTCTTTTATACGACACAGTCCGTTATTATATTTAGATCCGGATTACAGACAAGCGTCGACATCAGTCACACCTTCTTCCGTAATAGGTATAGGGTGATTCCTTGGTGTGACTGCCCAAAGACTAATCTCATGTCAAAGGATTCTGGTACCAACGTTTCCCCTGTCTAAGAAATACATCCCCTTAGAGGCTTGAGGTCCTAGTTTCCGGGGTATTAGACTCCACCTTGACTACGTTATCATTGTCTTTGATTCACACGTTATTTATGTTACTCAAGCTTAGTGGGGGTTTGGTAGGGAGGGAGGTAGGAGCAGGTACCTTTTTAACAAAAGGTGCTTTGGTCAGGGACCACGGTTTTTTCCATCCCCTGGTAACGAAATTTACCATAGGAGGGGTCCAAGTGACCACTGGTGACTTGGGAGTTTTGCAGAAAGTTCGGGAGTGACGAAACACAAAACAAGTTCACACATTTTATTTACATAGGACGTTTGGCAGTCGGTTAGGACCATTGTTACTCATTTGTTCGAATCCATTCAGATGACGGTCACTCGGAAATTCTATGGTTATGCCAAGATTATTGTTCACTTCGCTGTCTGGAGTAATTTCACTTGATTGACAGTCCGACTATTGATTTGAATAGTTGGTCGGTGTCAGATGAATGAATTGTTAGCGACTGACTATGATTGACGAAGACGACGAACTACTTGTCTCGACGGGTGACACATTGTGGCTCGTTGACATTGTGGCTCACGTAGCCTAAGGGCAGGTGAATCCTGAGGGAAAGACAAACTCTGTTCACTCGGTAGACCTTAAAGGATACCTGATGGAGACCCGACAATCCTGTCCCTTTGTTACTTGTTCTGAGTGCCGGGAGTCTACCAGGAGAGGGAACTATAGCGAGACAGGAAGACAGTACGTCGACTCCGTAAATTCTATGGCGAGCGACGAACGCACCGGGACTACCTACCAGATGGACCATTTAACAAAAGGAATACCTGGATTATCAAGGGTTGTGAGTTTACAACCAAAAATAACGCTTTTCCTTTCCTGTGTCCTCTGTGTGTTAAAGCCAAAATACCGACGTCCATAAAATCTTCCTTAAATAAGCGGAGTGTGGCGTCAGTCGTCTCCGATTGACCTTTCCTCTTGTCACTTCTCCAGTCTTTCCTTTTCTAATGGTGCCACAAGTATTACCATTCTCTTAACAGAAAAGAGTCTTGTCACATGAAAACTTTAGTCACTAAAAGTTTCGTCCTCCTAGGAAACATTACTTCGAAGTAAGTATTTTGTCTCGTTTCAACTTCACACCTCCAGCGAGTTCCGACTCCGGGTCGGGGAGATGACACCGGTGGTAGTGAGTGGGGTGGTTCACGGGGGAGGTCCGGAGACCCCGAACGTCCTAGGGTTTCTAGTATCTATTTTTGGTCTCGAAGTTCGTCGTACTCGAGGGCTTAGTCTTCAGTGTTTGACGTGTTCTCCATGATGACGACATTTGGGCGACAAATGAAGAGGTGAGTTACTTTTATGAAAGGATCATTTTGGTCTCGTTTCAGTACGTCGAACCAAAGTACACACTTTTTCGTTTCCAACCCTCTCCATGGTATAGGAATTGATAAAACACCTCTTTCGTTTCTTCAAACCCGCCTTTTACAGTTTTAGATCAAACTTTTGTAGAAGGAAAATTTCACGAAAATCAACCAAACTTAACACCTGAAGATCGGTAAAGGATACGTGTGACATATGAAGATGAGTCGCAAAGTTTCACTTTAACTACCAACTAGGGTAACCAGGTTTTGGACAAATGACTTACAGAAAAGTAATTTGATACTTTACGTAATTTGATACCTTCTATATTCATTTGGTGACTAAGTTTGACTCAGGTAGTAAACATCACCCATACCCTGGATGAGACGTTTGATTTTTATGTATAAGAGGTTATTGAAAGTTTTTGATCTGGTACTCCTCCCGACCGGGTTGCACACTTCAAAACCCGTGGTATTGAGACTCCGGGATCAGTACGTACGAAAGACTCACCCTTCCTTCATGGTATAGTCTACACCCATTAATATGAGAAAGACAGATCGACCAGACTTCAAAACTCTAAAAAAAAAACAGATTACTTTTACATTATAAATACTAAATTAGTACATGGGAAGTAAATCTCTAGATCGAAAGTTTTGTTACTTCGTTATAAACTTATTTCAGTCTGAAAAGTGTAATAAAATTATACTTAAATCTATAAAAGGATGACTTTACTACTGTATGACGACGGTACTACATAGACAAATACCTTCCTCAGTAAGACGATGACGCCAGGGGCTAGACTTACAAGTCCCGGTCGGGACGAATCCAAATGACAGATAAATTCTTCTTTTTGACTCCACTACCTACTATTATTAGACTTCTTTGGTTTGAAAGTACGGGATCAAAACATTGTTACAAGAGTCGCCCCGAAGAGCTTTAAGAGTATAACTTTACTCTCTGAGTACTTGTTCTCAGGATTCGGGATCCTATAAGGACGAGGAGTCTGGTTTATTCGTTTGTTTATCCGTCTCTAGAAAATACCTTATACAACGGAAAAAGGAACAAGGGCTTTATCCAGTTGGAAGAAAGTAGGTTAGGTACTAAACACTTCCATGAATACTATTGTATGTGTTTGATATATATATTGTATATGTTTGTTTAGGGAAGACCGAACTTCAAGTTGATTCGGGTCTATAGGGACCGACTACGTACTACTGTAATTCATCAATTCTCAAACCTGAACTTTTACGAATACCATAACCTTTTAGTCCAGATTTTATGACAAATAGTAAGCCTGAAGGGACCGTCAAGTCACCAATTTTGAGACAGAAGGTTACGTGTCCCGAGTCCAAGGTAATAAACAGCCCCTTGATTCTAGGGTGTACGAGATACCACACCGTTTCGTTTTTTTTTGACAGATAGTAACTGACGTTCTGGTAATCCTCGGTCTCGCCACGGTTCTCCTTCTCTTGTTCTCGAAGTCAATAACAACAAAGAGAAATCGTAGAAGTGAATATTCTATACGTCACGTCCTAAACTCACTATTAATCGTTTAACGTATGTATACGTGGATCGGGTGACGGAGTAAGTATTAGTCACAAATGTTTTACGATCCATAAAGACTATATAATAATGAAAATTCAGAGTCTTGTTCGATATTTTCTCTTTGAGTATAATGGCTAAAATCTCCATTCTCGTTCCCTACCAACCTCTACATTAAACTGGGTTCAGAAACCGATACGTGAGGTCCAGAGGGGTGAGATTTGGGGGAATTGAAAAAAGTACCAGGTCTCCATCTCCCTCCCGATTAGAGGCTCTCAACGTTCTGTTACCCTTCAAACCCCAGGGAAAGAGATTGTACATTCAAATTCGAGAAAGGTGAATCCACGATGACGTCCTACCTTCTCATTGATTACTTTTCTAGAGAGATGAGTAGCGAGTCGTAGTAGGTAAGGGGTCTAAGAACTCTCTAAAAGGAGGGTGGATTCCTAGACTTAGTTCGTGGTCAATCAACGGGACCTTTTCGAGGAGAGGGATAAAGATCAAAAGAGTTTTCGTTACCGAGTCCGACGCCTTCTTTCTATCAGTAATCGGTTTCGTGTCTGTGGTTCTTTACCGGGTCTTCCGAACGCATACTGGTACGTCGACACTAATAGATACGACTCTCATGGTAAAAGGTTTAAGAGTGACGAAAGTATCGTAGGACTCAGAGCACCTCTCGTAGGCGAGTTCGGGACCGACAGTTGTTCGTCGAAGAGGACCCTAGGCCTGACCAGCGACAATGGATCTCTTCTACTTGTGTACCGTACCCTAACATTCCCCTTACTTTTTTTTTTTTTTTTCGTCAAAAGTTTAGGTAGCGTAGGGTTAAAATAGGAGTCAAGAGTGGTATGTAAAAACTTCTGAATCTAAGACCTACTTTTGTTTTAATTTACTCACTCTAGTCCTGTAAAAAGAAAAGTTTAGTTCATAGTACCCTTCGATTCCGACCTCTCTCTCGTGTCTCCACTTTATGTAGTTACGGAAGATTCAGTGAGCCTCCTATTGACCGGAGTCCAGTTGGTGCCTCTCCTCTTTAAGTCTCGTAACATAGTTTTCACCCCCTTTTCGTTGGTGTCAGGAAAGACTCCCGACTATGGTGGTTCGTCCTCGTCTCTCACTTATTTACCCGAAAAGTGTTCCTCCTTAATCCGACATACGAAACATCTCTAGATCTTCTAAGTACGAAGTTTATTCAAGGGTGGAAAGGTTCAAACCCTCGACTATATTTTCACTCGCAGTCTGGAGGGACCATCATATCACCTCATTCTTAGGTGGACGGTGAAGTCTTCTGTACCCAAGCTAGGGACCGGACCCTCCTAGGGTGTACAACACGTCGTTGATTCGGGGACGGGGTGTTGATGATTTCGGGCGTACGGATCTTGGGCACGAGGCGTTGTTGACTTCGGTGGTGTCACTCTTCGCAGAGTGTTTCCCTCGTTCCGACGGTATTTCCCCTGTGTTTGAGGATTTGGGTACTCCTCACTCACTCACTTCAGTGAGTCAGCACAGGCTGAGAAACGTTAGGGTACCTCATATCGGATGGTCCAAGGAGGTAGGCACCCTAAAAGGTTCGTTCTCATGACCTTACCCAACGGTAAAGGAAGAAGTCTCCTAGAAGGGTTGGGTCGCTAACTTGGGTCCAGAGGGTGTAAAGTCCGTCTGTGAAATTGGCAAACTCGGTGGTCCCTCTAATTGGGTACTCCCCGGTCCCCGTTTAGGAAAACGACGCTTATCCAACCTCCCAAGAAGGAGGAAAAAGGAAAAGGGAAACAGAACCCAATCGTAAAGATAAGGACGTGTGATTTCCATACTGTCCTTTTCGACTTTTGTGGGAGGTCTTATGGGAATTCCACCCACGGACTTCCGACCTGTAGGAGTAGGATTCCTTAGGAGGATCTCTCTTCGTGGTCTACGAAAGACGACTTTCAGTCGGATGTCTTTTAGTGTACCCTTCAGTGCACCCGGAAGTAGTGGGTCCGACACGTCGAGACGTGTAAGATATTTGCCGTGTCGACTGGAATCCGTCCAAGTTCCAATGTCCCTCTAGTAGAAAGTTAGTATTCCGCCTGGTTTACGAACCAGCTATTTGTCCTTTGTTTTGTAAAAGATGTATTTTATTCATCAACTACTACTTACCGAAATAAAAAGAGAAGTGAAGGGGAGGAGGTAGAGAGAGAGAGAGAGAGAGTGTGTGTGTTGGTCTTTAGACTACAGAGAAGAGTAGTAATTTTTTTTCAACACCCTTCTGACTCCCGACGGTCTATTTGTGGTCGCCAAGGATGACAGGTGACTGGTGAAGGACAAACATAAAGAGTGTTCCTTTCGTGAAATATTGTCTTTGGAACCGTCTATTCGGGAACTTAATCTCGTGGTTTTATTCTTTACGATAAAATTTTCACTAATTACATTTTAATTGATTAACCATCGTGTTCTCGTTTGGGAAAGGGAAGGAGGTGTGACTTTGACCTTGTAGATCGCACTACAGGAGTGACATACCTACTCAGACACCTAAACCTTATCGGAGACAAGATCGGATCGTACAATAAATCCTTTTACTATGAACATTTTACTCCCGAAACTCGATAGTCAATGTTGGATCCTTCTCCTTAGTTACGTCAGACAGGGACCACTCTATCCAGTCACGTAACGTCGCCGGTTTTGTCTGAGGTTTCACGACTGGTTACCCTTATTTTGTCTTTTCAACAGGGGTAGTAACGTCCTTTTACTCCTGACACGGACGTTGAAACCCCTACGGTCGGATGGTGTGTCGCCGTATTATTGGACTTCAATAATACCCCTCACTTCCCCAGGAAACGTCACGGACTTTTACCGTTTAGTCAAATATTTTAGTCCTCTGTATACAGTTCCTCTATCTCGGTAAAAGAAGTAAGAGTTCCTCTATCTCGGTGAAAGAAGGACTTCCTAGGTTAGTCGTCGATGAACGTCCTTAGGGTGATAGTTTAAATCGTTTTAAGGAATTTTGATTTTCGGTCACAAAGGGTCCGTCCAACAGGAAGGAATCCCTCTTACTTCCCCTCCCCATAGAAAATCTACCTGACGTTTGGTTCCGGAAAAGGAGAGGAGTGTGAGTGATTGTAATTACGGTTCCGTGTTTCCTTCTTTTTTCACTCAATCTGAGTACTTGTAAGAGTGTCAGTTCACTCTTACTTCGTGACCCGAACCCCGATTTTGAAGTAAACCTGTGCTGGACTTAAACCTGTGCTGGACTTAAACCTGATTTCGAAAGGAGGTAGAGTAGTGTGTGTGTGTGTGTGTCTCCTTCCTTTTTGTACGATTCTGTAACTCCTCTGTAGGTTTGTAGTTTTCCATGAATACGGCACTCCTGTACACGGTAAAAAGACCTCACATCAAGAGAACCCTTTTCTTACCCTAACAACCTATCGTCCGGAAGGTTACCGGAACGTTTAAATACAGAAATTTTTCATTCCTAACTTCATGTTGTTTTACAATTGAAATCAACCTAAATCCGTCACCTATAGCCTCTTCCGTTACCGTGGGTGAGATCATGACGACGGACCCTTTAGGGTACCCGCCTCCTCGGACCACCCGACGTCAGGTACCCCAACGTTTCTCAGTCTATGCTGACTCGTTGAAGTGAAAGTGAAAAGTGAAAGTACGTAACCTCTTCCTTTACCGTTGGGTGAGGTCACAAGAACGGACCTCTTAGGGTCCCTGCCCCCTCGGACCACCCGACGGCAGATACCCCAGCGTGTCTCAACCTGTGCTGACTTCACTGAATCGTCGTCGTCGTCCGTCACCTATACACCTAAACAAAATAAAAAGAGACATGAAAGGGTGGATAAACTGTATTAAGGACTAATGTTAAGAATACTTTTACTAAAAGAATTTTCTGTCGAAAGTAAACCGTCTAGTTCCTCTTACCCAAACCCTAGTCACCTTCCTTAACGAGACCGTGTTACTCTCAGAAAGGACTTACCTCCTTGGGACACCCTTCCGACCGTAAGGGGCACGTGTCTACGTCACTCTCTTCGACCTGGGAGGACTGACGGTTCGTTACTACGTCCACACAGAGAACGAAGACTCCCTCGACTCGACCTTCTACTCACTCTGTAGAGTCTAGAGTCGTCTAGAGACCTAGACAGTTGAGATTGTCTTTGACTACACAAGGAGATTCAATAGTCAATGAATCGCATGAAGATTTTATGTTGTTTAAATCTTAACGACTCACATCTTAGCAGAGTAGGATCCTATTAGGACCTAGGTCCGAGAGCCACGAGTGACCGTGGGAACTCAGGAGATTGCGGAAATAAAATCTTGGTGATTTTTCTTCATGGTGTAATATATATTTGTTACAAGATTTGTCACCGTGTCGTGACTAAGTTTTACTCTAAATACTTCTTCGTCACTCCGAAGGAATCTGTCGACCCACCCGTAGTACTGTCCGTTTCTAGGGGAATAGATATTTTATAGGGACCCCGCCTAGAGTCCTGTACTAGGGTCCTTCCTGTTCCTCGGGGTCGGGAACTCTGTCTAGGACGGAATATATGAGTCTTAAGTCGAAACGAGGAAGATACAAACTCACGATTTCCTACCCCAAATAGTTGGTCGACAAGAGTCACCGACTCCTTCTCGTTTACTTGATAAAATGTCTCGTCTACACCAGGTCCTCTGATCTATTAATTTGTAATTAACTATAATTAACTATAATTATATCGACCAGTCGGAGTGGTCCGTGACCCGGTCCGAGACTGTGTTGGACCAGTGTCCTGTTAGGGAGTGGGTACCACAGAGGACCCTTTGAGGTTAGGATTTCTCTGGGTCAATATTTGACTATAATTGATGCCTTGTGTTAAGGGAGGTTTAGATAGGGGTTTCCGTCACACAAATAGATCCCAAGTCTGTGGATAAACTGCCACACAGTAGTCAATTAAATCTCCCTGTTGGATAATTAGTCTTCACTTAAATTGACATGACTCTGTGAATGAAGACACAGAGAACTCGGACCATGTAAGTCATTACGTGTTAAAAAAAAGGTGGTAATTGGTACCCAAACCACACAGAAAATCGTTACCTTTACGATAATCGATGACTATAGGGACTTCGTCTTGTGTGCTTTCTTTTATGTAAACTTAAGTTAGTGACCTTTCCTACGAAGGGGGAAGTACTACTTATTAGAGTCCTTATAAAATCTACAGTCTCACTTCTTATTTCGTGTTCTATTCTGACCCAATTACCTCGTTTCCTATGTCACATAAGTTTATCTGATGTATTTTCGACACTCGAGTGACTTAAGACAAGTACGTGACATTTTTACTCGATAGTAAAACCGACTCTTTAGCGTTATACCTTAAGAGACGAGATGTATAAGTGACCTCTACTAAGGGACGAAGAAATTACGTTCGACTACTTAAAGTAAATAAGTAATTGATTAAGTAAGTTAGTCTTTTGTTGAGGAGTACACGAAACTCTTCATTAATTGGGAACCGTTCTGTCCTATGGGGTTCAAACAGTCAGTGAAAACGTGGACCTATAGAATTACTGGAGGATTTCCGACATATAGGGTGGTCGGGGGTTCCACCGTACTTGATACAGAATTCAGGTTTTCTTTTTTTTTTCTTTTTATGTTAAGTTAAGAGTCACTTTTTCATGACCCATCATTCCAAAAGAAAACGAGGACGTAACCGTAACCCTTAACTACAGAAACACGACAAACTGTATTATGTTTTAACTGGAACCGAAACCTTTCTCATCCCGAAGGGACCACCTAGTCTACCATTCCTTACTCGGACGTTACGTCCTCTGGGACCTAAGTTAGGGACCCAGTCCTTCTAGGGGACGTCTTCTTTTTCCGTTGGGTGAGGTCATAAGAACGGACCTTGTAAGGTGTCTGTCTTCTCGGACCACCCGATGTCCGATACCCTATTGTTTCTCAACCTGTGCTGAGTCACTGGTTGTGTAAAAAGTTTCTCGTTCTAGTTTACTCCCTGAGGCCCCTGGATTCGTGTATAATCGTCGAATACCCTACGGAGGACCACTGGACTCTTACACTACCTAGAGTGACTTGTGTAGACCCGACACTCCCTGAATGACAGTATAAGAACATTGTCGAGGTGACGACAGTTCTCTTGTCGAGACACGAGACCCAGGGACTATAAATTGAGCAGGTTCAGGAGGAGGAGATCCTCGAATTTCCACAGGTCTAGAAGTATCGGTAACTTGTTCTTTCACCCGTACACGAGGACCCTCCCTTTATTCTGTCTTCTCAGTCGTCGAGTCGGTGTACCAGGTACTGGTTGTTGGTAGGAGTTTGGGGAATTGAGAAAAAGGTATCGGTGAAAATACGATTAAGTTTTTAATTATTCATAGAAAGATTGTCAGACATGGAAGGTCAAGATATCGAGTCACCCGTTCGCCCCGTGAAGTGATTGGAACCCAATTCTTTCACATGTGACTTTCGACTCCACCTGAGGTGACGGGACGTAAAATTAACACGGGAACGACACTCGACTACGGACGTTACGATGGGTCGCACACCACCTCCTCTGTAAAGAAAGTAGACCTCGGTGACTTTGGGTCGAGTCTCTCTGGACACTGAAGGGGTCCTCGTTCTATCGAAACGTTCCTCCTTTGTCCAGTATGGTACATCTGGGTGGGATGATCTACGATCCCCATTACCACCACCACCACCACCACCCCCGTCCCTCTTAGGAGTTCTGGAGACACTCCGGTTAGTCCTACGGTCCTTGGACACGAATGACGGGAAGGACCACCACCGAACTTCGAGTGTCGAGAAACTTTCAACGAGAAACCTGATCTTCCTTTAAAGTTGGGCCTCAAATGAGATAGTGGGAGTTCCCTTCATTTCCTATCACAATGCCACGACCATTATGATTAAGATATCCTATTACCGGTACCCAGTAGGAAGAACCTGCTGTGTCTAGTGGGGTGGGAAGGGACTTCCACGGGAACGAACGAATCAAATTCTCTTTCATTACACCCTAGCCCACCCCGGTCTTATCCTGCCTTGACTGAAACTCCAACTAGGCTAGGTCCTCCAGGAGGTGGCTGAATCCGACCCCCCCAGAGGGAAAGGAGGAGGAGGACCACCGTGCGAACCCGAAGAGGAGAAGGAGCAACTCGTGCAGGTGCATCTACTTAAACTTGCACGGGTGGAACAACAAGTCGTCCGGGTAGGTCCACGGGTACCCCCCAAACGACTAATATAGTTACTACAGAGGAAAGACACCGGGTCCCTTCTTCCTAGAAAGGTAATCCATGTAAAGGTTCGTACTTGGTAGTTAGGTAGTCTTCACAGTTAGTACGCTACACTTCTGTGATACTTCTGATCTTAGTCCCGAGGTGAACAGTGGACTACACTAACCCTCATACCGTCTCTGGTGTCTCTCTTGAGGACTAACACATCCTAGGGTGTCTCCGGGCTCTAGGGTTGGGGAGTCCCGAGTGCCGACCCACCCGTGGACCGAGAGACTTCCGGAACAGGAGTGGGTCTCTCGAGGATGAAGAACCTCTTTTTTAAGGGTGGTTAGTCTCCAGTGACCATTGGGGACGAGATATGAGCGAAGTATGTAAAACACTTTAGGGTAGACGAGGTATTCCTACAGTGACTAGTGTAGTTACTTCAGTCCGTACAGAAAAGTCAACCGTTTTCGTGACTCTGACCTTCCACTCTCCGTCACCCTTAAGATCTCCCTTCGACCCCAGTCTCCTGTCCCGGTCGTATCACTATTCTGTCTTAATTGTGTTCCGGACGGAGATAGGGGTTTCCGACCGACCAAGAGACCAAATAGTGACGTCTTCTCTGGTCAAATAGTTTCCTCGTCGTCTATGCAACCGGTCAGACGTGGTGTCCTCGAGTCGTAAATTGTGTTTCCTCTTCTCTTACCGAGGATTTCGGTGTTCCGTGGGCTCCACTGACGAGACTTCAGTTCATTTGTGTGTGGAACTCGAACTCGCTCAGACACAGCATCCCCGACCCACACTTCAGCCACACGTGGGACCGCGCGGGTGTCTTGCCCGGGGCCATACCCCCGAGGAGCAGTAGTGGTAGAAGGCTGAACTGTGAGAGGGATAACGACCAGCTCCTTAGCCACCACGAGTGACAGACTGGTGGACATCCCTTGTGTGCGTCTTGAACCCAGTTACGTTTAAAGGACGTGTCGTTTCGACCGTTGAGACTTCGATAGTGTCTGATCTTTCCAATTCCCGGTCTCCTTCCGTCAGTACTCGGACTGGACTCGTCTCCGGTCCCCTGCTAGACTCAAAAGACTCACAAGAGGGATTAGTTCGGGGATTAACCTGTCCCCTGAGGTCGTGCAATAGAAATACTGGTCCCTTCGGTCCACTGTACCTTTGACAGACTATCTCCTGTGGTCGGAATTGGAAGTATTGGAGGGTAAACAGTCCGTATGACAGAAATGGGGCAAAATGTCTACTCCTTCGAGTTTCTCCAGTTCATTGAACGGGTTTCGGTTTAAGAAAATTCAATACCCAAATTTGAACCAGAGAAGGGGGTATCACGAGTCGGTTGTGGTGGTGACCCAATCCTCACCAACTTGTCACACACAAAGTCCCTGTAAACAGTAAGAGGAGAGTAGAAAAAAAAAAAAGGGGGGACCAAGAATCAACTGATTTTGATTCTAATGATTATCAAAAGTAGTTGTAAAACATAAGTATTTTCAATTCTTCTGTAATCGAAAGAAACACTTTAGTCTTTTAATAGCCATTCAGGGTGACGTGGTTTACGTAGTCCCCTTTTATTACAGTGCAATAACACAACTTAAGACGTGATTTTGTAAAAAAACTAATTTCTGACGGTTAACCTTTCTTCGTAAACAGAAGAGAAAATGATTTGGGGGTGATTGTACGATTTTTTCCTTAACCTAAATGGTACTGTTGTACGTCTCCGGTTACGTGACTCCTCTCTAAAGATGGTTTAAGAGATTCTGCTTTTTCGACAGTCTTCTAGCAACCAACGATAACGTCCACCTCCCACGCGGGTCTCCAGTCATTTCGTTGCACACGCGACGTCTTGGGACCAGTAGAGGGGAATAAGACGACCAGTAACAATAGTCACAAAGGGGAACTGAAGGAGGGAAGTCAGAGGTATAGAAGGCGATTGTACGAAAGGAGAGAGGGGAGGTTGGTTTTAGTAATGGGAGAACAAATACGATGACGATCTGTAGCCGATGATTTGCTTATCCTGAGATCCCGGTCCATAAAAAGTCCAGACAGAAGTATTGTCGTGGGATTCCCATTCTTGAGCCAGAATAAATAGAAATTTAACGGACTTGGACTGTGAGTCGTTTTCAGACCGAATCTGCGGTTCCTTTAGTAGATACTAACGTTTGACCTGCGTGAGTAGCTCGAAACTGGCGAGTCTCTTGAGGCGTCTGAGAGGTGTCTTGGAGGCCGAAACTCGAACCCGAACAGGTGCACAAGTGACAGTCCGACTCTCCTGCCTCCCCTCGGGCCGTAGGGTAGTTCCGGACTTAGGACTTTCCTCAAAGCTGTTTTAGTGTAAAGCAGTCTCCCCCACACATAGAAAAACATTATGTGTCGACAAATCGTTGCTTTAGTTAGCTTAAGTAGAAATATGAGTACAGACTACGAAATGGGTTTTATGTGGAAGAAAAATTAGATATAGGACAAAGTAGAAGTTCAACATCGAATGTATTGATAATTAATTCGTGAGTTTTACACAAAAAGTACGAGATTGTCTACAAGAACTTTTTTTTTTAGAGAGATGGAACCTCTGTTTTGTAAAACAATTTCGGAATCTCTGAGAGACGTATGAGGGATCAAGTCATTATTTCACAATCGTCGCGTCAGTACAGGTTGAGAAACGTTGGGGTACATGACGTCGGGTGGTCCGAGAAGACAGGTACCTTAAGAGGTCCGTTCTTATGACCTCACCCATCGGTAAGGGAAGAGATCCCCTAGAAGAGTTGGGTCCCTAGCTTGGACCCAGAGGGTGTAACGTCCGTATAAAAAATGGTAGACCCGGTGTTTCGACCTGGAGTTTACATCTAGTTTATGTTAGGTGATCACTACATCATAGGTCTTCATGATAGTCTTTTATAAAATAGATAAACTTCCCTTTAAAGATGTAATTTTTTTTCACATAAGGAACAAAAACAAAAATTTTTATCTCTAGTCTAAAAATATAAAGACAAATGTGTTTAATAACTTTAACCGATTATTTTATGGGTGAATCCTGGGTCTATGTGTCAACTGGGAACGTGTTGTGTCCCCAATCCCCACGTCAACCGAGAGAAATAGATATCAAGGTGTAAACACCTAAGTCTGTTGGTATCCAACATACATATCACTATCACAAATGATGACTTTTTTTAGGTGGGTACTCGACTGGACATGTCAAGTTTGGACACAACAAGTTTCCAGTCGACATGGAGTTTGTATGGTAAAAAGATAGATATTATGTCAAAGGTATTCAGTGGGATGCTCAAATCGAAGTAACTAAAGAAAATCAAACAACAATCATTTTTCGACAGTTCGGAGAAAGTCTAGACTTATGTCTGTCTTCACTGAGTCGTCTTGAAGAGTGAAAACCCCACCGAGCCATAGGTAATTAAACCGTCCGGGAGTAGACGTGCACATTGACATTGTACGAATAAACTAAACTTCACGATATATCTGTCTGTGACAGTGTAAAAATTTTCAGACGTCAGTCTTACCAGATGAACGGGTTTGTCTTGTCAGAGACAGTATGATGTGTCGGTGCACTCGTGTTTTGGTAGATTTGCTTTGGACAATAAACGTATCACGGCTTAGTAGTCTTCCCGAGACTCTCTAAGACGTCCCGGGACGTTTGAAAATTCCTGTTAGTTTTCCCGTCGAAGACTAGGTTTTGTATGAAGACGAAAGGTAAATTCTTTTCTCTCGTTTGTTGGAGTCGTTGTTATTATTTCTCTCCGCGTAATAATCCTTCAATGACTTCGACGTTTCCTACTTAAGGACTACTCCAACCAAAAGTAAAGAGAAAAGACTTAGTATTTTATTTGGTGGATAGGTTAATTTTAGAAGATTTTTAAGAAGACCTTTTTTTTTAGGGTCAAACTTTTTGTCGTTATACTTTATATGTAGAGACTATCACATACAAGTATTCCGAGAATTAATAATTAAGTAAGTAGTGTAAATAACTTATGGTGTCCATGATAAAGTCTACGACCCGTATATCGTCCTTGTCTCGTCTGTTTTTAGGAATGGTCTTCTCAAATATATAAATGATTTTTCTAAAAAAAATTCGGAATGTTACAATTAAAGGAAAGAGGTTTTTCGTGATATTACTAAGGAAGAAAAAAACGAATACACTTTACTGACAAGATTTATTTGTCCTTTTATTTTTATGTTCCGTAGATATATCGTCATTTTAATATCTCTTTACGAGTTTTAATGTACTTTCGATATACGATTACTAGGTGTTTCGTTTTTTTTTTTTTTTTGTTTTGGTTTCTTATACAAATGTTCTCGAAAATCATCTATATAGTTAGACCCCCTTTTTTTAGTTGATTTATTATTCACGAAATTTAGGTACGAAAGTAACCGTACATCAGACAGAGTATCTTCGTAGACGTCAGACGGAGTAACGACCCATCTTTATATCTGAAAGGTAGTGAGGGTGTAGGTATCCCTGTTCTTTCCTTTTCTTATTCCCATTGTAAGTCCCTCAAACCTCCTTCGGTCTGTAGGGGACATCCATATTGTTCGGTGTCCCAGAGTTGGACCCGTGAGACCCATAAAACGTACTAATTAAGAAACAACGTCTCCGGACAGGACACGTAACATTCTACGTAGGAGTTGTGGTGAGGTAGGATTGGGTAACGTTCATAGTTTTGACAGGGGTCGGCTACGGGACCCGAACCACCCCCCTCGTTTTAGTGGTGGGGTGGGGGTTATGGGGTACTCTTGGTGACATTATTTGTCTTCTACGTGTCCGAAACAAACTTCGGGTCACGTCCTCCGACCCGATCGACCACGACACACTAAGTCTGTACGTAAAATCGAGTGGTACAGGTGATCTCCCGTCGTCGACTCGTTTTTACAGACAAAGTAAAACATCGATTTCTCCGTAATGGATCCATAAAGTTCAATTCTGTTGGTCGACTGTGTCCCCCTGAAGTTGTCTGATGTCTTTCTTGTGATATTTCCACAGTCTTCTCTCACAAAACTTTAAAATTACCAGTCTTAATAGAGTCCGGGTCGAAAGGTTCACAGAAATAAGGAAGGTAGGTATTTTTCTTCCAGTACAAGGATCACTACTTTAATGTCTCGATCCCCTCCTCCGCAACAGTTAAGAAACTATAGAATTACAAAGGTCTATTTCGATAAATCACTTGTGTGTATGGGGACGTCTTTGTACTAATAATACATTCAGGACGTCGATCCTTTGTGAAAGAGTCAAATAAAGAGTCTGAACGATACACGAGGATTCTTGTTGAATATAATGTAAAAAAACTTTTCAGACGAAGTACTCTTTTAAACTCACAGAGAAATTCCAAACTAAGACCACTGTATGTAAAACTTTCTTTCCTAGGAAATCTTTTATTTTAGGAAGCAAAAGATTTAAAATCACGAATAAAAATGATGTCTTATTAGTAAAGAAATGTACAGACAGAGAAAACGAGTAGACATGTATCTTGTGTTCTGGACTAAACATAAGGGTCGTGGTTCGGACCACGAGCCTACTGGGATTCACGAATTATTTATATACGACTTAGGTGACAAACAGATGTGTTTGATCCGTACCAGGACCTCGGACCAATTACGGTTACTTACATAAATCGTGGTGACTTTTAAAGTTCTGTCTGGTTGGGGTCGACAAAAACAATACGTTTTCTTCGTTCTCCCATAAACGAACTGACGGTGTATGGACGAGTCTCTGTCTCGACGATATAAAAAATCTGTAAGAGAAGGAGTAACAGAGAAAGTGCCTAAAGTGAAAAAAAGGTTCTCTCTAAGCCCTCCGTCACCCACTAAACTAATGAAGAAATATGTGTTTTAGAGGAAGAAATGGGACGTTTTGTTTTAAATAATTCATAGAAATTAGTGTCTTTTACTTCATGGTTTTGTCCAAAATAATAAGTTTGGTACTTACAGGATGGAGAGTCGTTTTACAACCGTACTGGGTCCTAGAGGTGTAAAAAGAATACAATTGAGTCACGACATTAAATAGAAATACTAATTTTTAATTTCGCTGACTGATTGACCGAATACAAATAAACAAATTTCATCTTATACTCAATCAAAATAAATTTGAATCATACTATATAAGAAGAGGATAACGTAAAAAAGGGTGGTCAAATTTATGGGTTCCCCTGACACAAAGTAGTCATTTCTTACTAAGTCTACTTGGTCACAAGTGAATTAGGGTCGTTCTCCTTCTTTTTTTTTTACTATTATGATGACTCAGTGGGTTCTTTCATCATTCTTGTTTTGTCGTTTAGAATTAGTAATCTTCAGGTAGGGGACTTATCTAAAGATAGTGACTTCGTAAGGTACACCAGTTGAGGATTGGCACGTATTTAAATAAAAAGGGACTTGTTCAAGCTAACATCAGTGAAGAGGAAGATAAAATATAACCCCCCCGCCGCCCCCCCCTCCGAAAGGGAACCTTTTTCTTTATTCTTTAATATGAAAATAAAAAATTTTCTAACTGGTCTATTTTAATAACCAAATACTTAGTTATTTTAAACTATAGGTTTATTTTATTAAAATAAGAGGGTCCTTTAAGACTCTGTGATGTTTTTATAGTATCTACCCACGAAATCGACTGTGCACTAGTATTGCTTATATTTCGTGTCTTAGGACTAAAGTGTCGAAGTGCTATTTTACGTGTTCCCCTTTTGTTTTGACATACCTTTTATGTGGTTGTGGGAACCCTTAGAGTCTTCCATTTCAACTTCCCTTTGGACATGTGGTGTCACCCCCGGACTGGGGTCTAACACTAAGTCTCTGTTCAGACTTTTCCGTCATTGGAACCGAGTCTCCTCAGACCAAACGAAACCGGGGTTCCCCTGATCCAAGTAAAGTCCTGTGAGGTCTAGTCCTTCAGGATTCGAATCACGTCTCTATGTGTGTACCGGATACTATTCCGACCAAAAGTCTTTACGACCGAGTATGAGAACTTTGGGTTTAGTGTCCCGAGAGAGGACACCGTGATGGGTGCACATTATCGGTGTATGTGTGCGTTGATACCACTTGTCTTTCGAACCCTCGTGGTTACTGATTTTGACGTCTTTGGTTTGAGGAGACCTGAACACTAGACTTCTTTGGACCCTTGGTTCTGTAATTTCCTTACTACGAGGACGTTTCTCTCTCTACCAGTAGAAGGTAAGGTATACTTTGATTTTTCTCCGAAATTCTGCCACTTTGTTCCGAAGAGAGGTTTGTACTAAATCCTAGGGACCTCCTACCAATGGATCATAGCTAAGAGTTTTTATGATTTACACTTTGACACAGGTTGTGCAGTGAACTTACGTTTGGAAAAGGGAGCGAAGACTGCGCATGAGTGGTAACCCAGGCTTAATAATGACGGCTACACGTCTCTTGCTAAACAGTTCAGTTTAGGAGGTTTTGACGTCCAAGAGACACCTTTCCTCTTCCGTTCCGTCTTTATTAGGTCAATACAAATTCGGTGGCTTGTCCCGTGACTGGGTTGTGCGCAGGGCAAACGTCTTACAGTCACCTGGTGTTTGCACAATGTCCTACTTATTCTTTCCTCTTTACTACTTTTTTTGTGTACCAAGTACAATATTCCTCTGCAGCAGTGAGTAAAACGGGAAGGTGCCCGACGACCTTGATACGGACGTGGTGTCCAAGTCTCAGGGGGAGTGTACGTTTTTGGTTGACCAAATTTTTTTTTTTTTTTTATATATATATATATATATGTGTGTGTATGTATATATATATATATGTTACGTTTTTATGGTTTGTATACAATTAACGAGTTCTACGGGACAGAGAATCGGTGTCTTAAAGGGAAGATAAGGGGAATTATAACCGATGTCCTTATTATTGCTCCCTTGTACATAAGCTTTTAGGTACACGAGTTTCGTCAGAACCTTTGGGTCTAGACTTCAGGTAACTTTCGTCCGGAAAGATTGTCGGAGAACAAAACAAATCAAAATTTAGTGAGTCTACCTCCTTTTCCAATACAAATATTCATTTCAGGTTAGTCCGGGTCTCCTAATGAGTGAGTAACGAAAGGACTGGATCGGTTTTTACGACTATTGAGAGGGTAGATTGACGGGTTGAATTAGTGAATACTGGGAAACGAGTCTCACGTACTTCATTTCTGTGGTGTAAACGGGTCTTTCTTTTTCGACTAAGGCACTGGCGGAAACTGGTGTGAAGAAATTAAAGTTGTCCTTTTGGTAACTGCAATATTTCTTACTTTTGAAATGACAAGAAGACCAACCAAAGTTTGACTTGCCTTGACGAATACGAAGTCACGACGATATAGGGGTCTTGAAACTTGAGAGACAACACAAAGATCTTCTCGCAGGGGTAGGCATGGGGATCGGGGACTTTGGGGGTTTAGTAACTCTTTTTCCTCTTTGAGTTTCGTATGATTAAAAACAATGTTAGATAATAGAAGATGTCGTTAACCATTATTTTAGACTTGTTGTCTAAACCCACAGTTACAAAAGATAATGAACAAAGAGTCTCTTGAGATTCATCGTCGATAATTTACCTTCTTTACTTGTCTTTTCGTGTTGCATAGGATACTTGTAACGAATGACTTTTATTTATGTGGAGTCCATGTATAAGACGACGAAGGGACCATCGAGTCAACCATTTCTTAGGTGGACGTTACATCCTCTGGGGCCAAGTTAAGGACCCAGCCCTTCTAAACGACTTCTTCCCTATTCGATGGGTGAGGTCATAAGACCGGACCTCTTAAGGTACCTGACATATCAGGTATCCCAACGTTTCTCGACCTGTGCTGACTCGTTGAAAGTGAAAGTCCGTGTGTAATTGACTTGACTCTTTCACCCTGGTAGGTTCTTCCTTTTACGGATCCCAAAACCTTAGTGTTTCTATATCTAGGTTTAGGACCCAGATGGTGAATTGAACGACACACTGGTGTCCATTTCATGAATTTGAGAGGTTCGAGACCAAAGATGTAATCACTTTATGACAGATATAGGATATAAACTCTGAAAATCGTGTGACAGACCGTGTTTCGTCTGTGAGGGAGCACCGAATCGTCATTTCTTAGACGGACGTTACGTCCTCTGTACCCAAAGTAGGGACCAAACCCTTCTCGGGGACCTCTTCCTTTACCGTTGAGGGAGGTCATAAGAACGGATCTCTTAGGGTACCTGTCTTCTCGGACCACCCGATATCATGTACCCCAGAGTTTCTCAACCTGTACTGACTTACTGACTTGGTGGCTGGTGGTTGTGGTGAGACTCTTATGCCATCGAACAGGACCGTTGACATCATGACTTCAGCTCTAAATCAGTTGTAAGATTTATACGCTCACTTCTTGATCTCGAATCAAGACCCGGAATATAAGACCCTAGAAGTTGACATTTTGGTGTCGTTAGGATTCTTACCTGGGTTTTCACTCACTGTCGACCATACTGTCTTTCTTTCCGGCCCTCTTCCTTCACGATGTCCTCCGTAAAGTCCTATTGGTTGTAGGTCCTATCGTGTATTGACGAGAGGAAGTAGTTTCGACGCCGACGACAAAATTTGTCAGATGGTACCTGTGCTGAAGGTTATCTGTACTGAAAGTCAAATATACTTATAGTTGCCTGTTACACTAAAGGGAATGTCAATTGAATGAGTCTGGACATAGTTAAGATATTTTTCTCTGTTATGGAGACATTTGTTTTAGTAGTGGTTTGGGGGAGTAGACGTTCGTTACAGTACTGGTGGAGAGTTCCGACTAAAAATTGAAATTAAAGAGGGGAAAGGTCACATATCACGGTTTATGTAAAAGAGTAAAGACGTTTCCGTCAGTAAAATAAGGTCAGCGAAAGGACACTGAGCCCCGAGGTGTCTGTGTCATACCGTAGGTCTACGGAGTAGTAAAATACAGAGAGCACGAGGGGGACGAAACTTAAGGTTACGACTGACGTGGTGACCTCGGGTCGTACAATAAAGACTACGTGTACTTTATTGACTGTTTCTTAAATACACCTTTGATATTGATGTTATTTAATCTTCGAATAAATACAGAAGTATTCGGACGACGTACGTAAAAAAGGATTTTATTCTTCAAATCTCCTTTCTCACCTGACCAAAAGAATTGACGGTTGATTTTGAAGAAGGTCACTATCCGATTCTATAAACCTTGACCAAGAAGACATACTTCCTACTTGGTTTATATTGTCATGGCGAACTTGATTAGATGTTGAAAAAGATAATATAGTTCGTCGAGAACTTCGTCGTGAGAAAGTTGTCTCTTTTGTCTTCTCATTGTCTTTCATTTGGTTAGAAACTGAAGTCACCAGATGTATTTATTTCGAATGTACTTCGAAAAGTTCAAGTTTGTAGAGGACATGTCTTTAATGTTCTTTTAAAATCTATCTACGAACACCTACTCCTCTCGGTCAGTTACCTTACCAGTACGTCAACTTTTGTACAAAACCCCCCTCCAACCTAAAAAAAGTTTACCTGTTTTAAGGTTTTACAGTACGTACAGACAAGGGGGTTTGTTTTAACTTACTGGTTTATTTTTCGTTCTGTTTACTGGCAAAGGTCACTCATGTTTCGTAACAGTAAAGGGACTCCAAAGTAGTTCGTTTATACCGTATTAAACTTTCTGTTTTTCTAGTTCCAACTTCTCTTTTCCTTTCATATGAAAACTTATTTTACTTTCTCTCTATACTGTTCTTCTTACCTTTTCTGAATTCACTTGGTTCGTTTCTTTAATAGAATTGGAGAATTTTTGTTTTTGCTTTTGGGAAGAAGACAACGATTTTATAAATTGTTGTCCCCAATTTCGGACACGAAGATGACGTCCGACCTCTTCCTTTACCGTTGGGTGAGGTCGCAAGAACGGACCTCTTAGGGCCCCTACCCCCTCGGACCACCCGACGTCAGATACCCCAGTGTGTCTCAGCCTGTGCTGACTTCACTGAATCGTCAGATGGCGTCTCCGGTACCCAAACTAGGGTCCAACCCCTTGATTCTGAAGTATGAGGTGTGTCGTATCGGTTTTTGTTGTCCTTTTTGTTTTTGTGATTATGAGGGGATAACTACGAAAACTTGACACCACAACCTCTTCCGAGAACTCTCAGGGAACCTGACGTTCCTCTTAGTTGGTCAGGTAAGACTTCCTCTAGGCAGGACCCTAAAGAAACCTTCCTTACTACGATTACGACTTTGAGGTCATGAAACCGGTGGAGTACGCTTCTCAACTGAGTAACCTTTTCTGAGGTTACGACCCTCCCTAACCCCCGTCCTCCTCTTCCCCTGCTGTCTCCTACTCTACCTACCTACCGTAGTGACTGAGCTACCTGCACTCAGACTCCCTTGAGGTCCTCAACCCCAACCTGTCCCTATGAACCGTACGACGCTAAGTACCCCAGCGTTTCTCAGCCTGTACTGACTCGCTGACTTGACTTGACTTGACTACAAGAGACTTATTAATTTAAAGTAAAAGAACTAACATGTTGATGTTCTTTGCCATCCAAGTTTAAAGATGAAATCGTGACTTGTGCATTAAAGTCGCTCATAATTTTGACAGGTCATGACGGAGTTCGAGTGTCATAAAGTTTTTCGTGGATCACAGTCCAACTACGACCCCTGTCTCCAAGGTCTCACGGTGAAAATGTTCACCGCCTCAGTCATGTACTTTTGTTCGAGCAGGTTTACAGGTATGAGTCGTAGTTACTTCTTAATTAGTGCCCGGGTGGCTACGTTTATGGTGAAGATTTCTCTTCCAAGACTCCTTCAACATAGTAATTGTTATATTTATTATATTCCCTATATACTCGCTCGTTGAGTTCAGTGAGTCAACGTTTTGAGGAGGTATAATAGACTAAATTTGAGTGTCCCCACTCGGTAGTCAAGTGTCTCTTCACCTAGACTAGACAGTTCCATGTGTCCGTTTATTTGATCCGTCTTGTGGAGACTTCCAATTTTTTTGTTGTTTAATATGGTTCTGATCCACCGGTGTTCATAAAAGGTTTTCTAGACACCCAGTCTTGACTTCCCCACTATTGTTCGTTATCATTGTTTCTTGATAATGAAATGTTGTTTTTGTTTTGGTTGGTGTTGACGACGGTTCTGTGTCTTGGTCTCGTTTTCGACAATGACTATTATAATTTTCACAACGTTCTAAATGTTCTTCCACTTTTTTTTACCTTTCATTCTGGATCGCTCTTTCCGTTGTGCACCCCTATAAACCTTCTGGATTCCCGACCATGTCTACATTCGTAAGATATTCCTACCGTGACTGGGGTCTTTGTCTTGAACTAACTTACTTAAATCTAATGTCATTGGTGGGACCCTTCATGTGGAATGTATACACTTCTTGAGACCCTCTTCGGTGGTACCCTCCGTCGTTGTCAGATAAGGAAGTCTGGAAATTTTCCCCTGTCCGGTCGTCGGGGTCCACCTAATTCGTCCCGCGGTCCCCGGTTTTCGGGTGTCAAGTCGGAGTAGGACACGGCAAAATATATCCGAGAACACGCTTGATTTTCAACTCACCATTAAAGGTACCCCTTTATGAATATAAGAGGTCAAGTTATATTCAGAACGGGATTTTTATTTAAAGTGGTTCAGAGGTAAGTCATTACTTTAACTTCTGGTAAAAAAATTTAAACTTTCAGTCATGAAATAAGGAACGATCCATGTCTTCTTAGATACCCCGTCACCTTCCGGGAAAACAAATTTTTCTATTCGTGTAGTTTATATGAATTCATTTTGTTTTCTCGAGATTAAAAAGAAAGGAAAATCTAACCTCTTGAAAGGCAAAAAGGGGGTCTGTATTTACATAAAGTGTTACCAAAAATTTAACCACTCGTGCCACCACGGGTAGATGACACTCGATCAAGAATAACAAGATTAATTGACCTCTTCTCTGTGGAGGAACGTCCCGTTTTGCAGGAAGACAAAACTTAGTCGCAGAACACCAGTTCACTATCCTACCGACCCTGAGTTCCGTCGGTGAAGATCTTCCGGTTTGGGGTGGGACATGAGACTCTCGGGAAGAGACTTAGTCAAAGTTACAAATCAAAATTTCCGAAGGGACCACCGAGTCTGCCATTTCTTGGCGGACGTTACGCCCTCTGGGCTCAAGCTAGGGACCAAACCTTCTAAAGGGACCTCTTGTCTTGCCGGTGGGTGAGGCCCTAAGACCGGACCTCCTAGGGTGCCTCACATACCAGTCAGGTACACCAGCGTTTCTCAGCCTGTGCTGATTCGCTGAACGTAATTTTTAGGTTGTCGAAGTCGATTGTTCTCCCGTCTACTGTTTCTTCCTTCCTCTCTAAGGAAATTCTCTTCACCCCAATCCTTACCTCCACTACCTCACTCCCTGGTCCTCTTCTCCCCCTCCCTCGGTCCGAGGGCCGTTCTCTCCGGTATTGCGAACTGACTTGCAGTGTCTTTACTGTTCCGGTAGGGCCCTGGCAGACCCACTGAGTGCCTGAAGACCACCTAAGAGTTCTCTTGGGAGAATCATGTCGCCAGGTGGCACCGCCGGGTGAAGGAGAACCGGAGGAGGAGGAGGAGGTCGTTCGTGGCGGAGTCCAGGACGAAGAGCCGGAACGAGTCCCAGGACAGGCTCCGTCCTGCGTGATCGACCCAGTCCAAGTCCACCGACATGTCCGACACGAGGTGGTGCATCCACTGTAACTTGAGCGACTGGCGCCCCGCTGGCGCGCGGGAGGACGACCCCGGTGGTGTCGGGGGCGGGGGAAACCCAAAGACGGCCTCGTCGACGTCCAGCGTCCACCGTGACACCTGCGGGAAGGACCTCCCCGCGACCGTCTCCTTTCGAGACCTCGTGCTCACTAATCACAGACAGAAGAAGTTCGCCTAGACGAAGGCCTGTGAGACGTGGAGGAGGTCCCTGCGGTCCTCCACCACAGCGGCTGCCACCGACAGTATCTTCGTCTCTGGTAGTCATGAATGGGGCACCGAGTCCCTGGGCTCGGGGAAGAAGTAGAGGGGGAGCCACTCCCTCGCCCTGTGGAAGACTCGGAACAGCAGAAGGCCCATGCTCTTCTTACAGGGGTAGAAGAACCCCCCGAAATAGTCCGGGGCCGAGAGAGGAAACGACTTCCAAAACTGGTTAAACGCCGGTCGTGGGGTCCACAGGTCCGATGACCTACTACCTCTTCACCACTCTCTCAGACTCAGTAGAAGACCCCCAAAGAGTCCTCTTCGTAGTTTCTTTTTCCCGAAGAACACGTGCGGCCTTATGTCCCGCCTGGAAAGTAGACCCTGGCCCCTTAAGAGTTTGTGGACAAGGAGGGGCGGACCTCCCTTTGTGTGTGTGTGTGTGTGCCAGTCCCCGAGGACAGTTGTGTGGGAACGTAAGAGTGTCTGAACAGAAATCTAGGGAGTCGGGGGCGTTTTTTCGTCGATCGGGTCGGTCGGTCGTGTCGGTCATGTTGGGTGAAGGTGTTAGTGAATGGAGGGTATTTGGACCGAGGGCGAATGTATTTACGTATATTTTTTCTTTTATTTGACTCGTTTATTTACCAAAGTACGTTCTGATTACAATTTTCCAAAGTCTACACAAAAGAGGGGGAGGGGGAGGAGAGTCACAGAAACATCTGGTTTGTGGAAATGTCTGGATAATTTTTACGGCGAACCTTTGAGATTCGGGTGGGTATTGTGTCATAAGGAATCCTAAATTGCTAGTAATAGGAGGGGTCATACAGTCACGTCAGGAGTCTTCGATTCTTAGTCTTAGTAAGAGGGAAGACTCTCCACGAGGACAACTAGACCTACCGAAAAATGTCAGTCTCACTCTACTTACGGTACGCCGACTGTCGCTAAAAAAAATAACCATGTGCACGGTAAATTCATTAATTTAGCGGTTCCCTCTTCAATCCCACTTCTTCGTGGTATTTCCCAGTGTCGGACGTTTGCGTCGACTGTTTACCAGGGACGAACTGTCCGACTTGTGATTTTCGACCCCTTGACCTACTAGGTTCGGTCCGTAAGGGTAGCTGCGTCCGGGACGATGTTTCGCCGTTCCCGCAAATTCCCGGACCTGTGCGTCCGTCGGAGTACCTCACAAGGTAAAGCAGAGTTCCTAAGGTCGAGAACTTCGGAAGTGACCTCGGTCCATAGGTCGGTTCGGAAAGTCTCGGGTCACCTTTCCAAACCTGAACGACCGTCCTTTTGACTCAAGAAAAGACGTACACAATACACTTGTCTACACTCTTTTCTTCATCCAGTTTGAGACCCACATCACTAGGATTGACCGAGAACAGGGAAATTAATAGCTATATTCCTTTGAAAACTCGTGACGCCGAAGAACGGTCGACTTAACACTTCTCCTTTTTTATGGTTCAAGGAACCTTGTCTTCCTACCGTGATTTATATGGTCGACCCTGCTCCCACGGTCACACACCGATTTACAGTCACTATTTCCCTTTCCTGTCGAGAGAGGTCTCACCCCATTTCTACTCACTGGTCATTTTCCGAAAATTTCAAGGTCTTTAAAGAATTAAAAAGGTTGACTACCCTTAATGTCAATGTTTATATTTCTCTTTTTTTCAACGATAATTTATGTCGGGTTCTGACTGAAACTCCAGTTCCTCTATCACCACCCCTCTCTCTCTGATTTTTGTATAGACCAAGTTTCGAGAGGTGTTAGACGTCGTGTTTATATAAGTGAGCTCTTAATAAGAACCTAGAAAGTTTCTTCAAATTTTGGGTCCCGATACCAAGACTACCTGCGACTAGTCTGATCTTGCGAAGGATAAGGGAGAAGTCCTGTGGACTCATTGTATCTGATCTCTGGTTCGCCGGTATACAACGACCTTCATTTTATGCCGTTGGAGAAGGTCTATGTCAGATGGGAGGTGATGGTCCTCACTTCACTAGTCCAACTTACCGTGTCGGACCCCTGTCCCCGTCGGGTTGTCGTCTGACGAGGGGGTTTTATCAGGTTATTGCCTAGCACTGAAGTGTAATCGGGTTCACAGGTACCTCCACACGTTTCCAGGAATTCCAGAATTCCCCTAAACCCCTTCAATTCCTGGATAGTGAGTCTTGACAAGACCTTTAAAAGATCTAAGACATAAACCCCAACAGTAGTCTCTAAGGTTATGAAGGCACAGTGCATACTCAAACCTTGGTCGACCAAGTGTGTACGGGTACTGCATTCATCGAGGTGAAGGACCAAGACCGTGCCGTCGTAGACCATTTCTCACACGTCCCTGTGTCCCGTTTGTTAAGGTTTCTCCTGTGGAATCGGACACGATACCCGTCAGGGGTACACCATACCCAAGAAGGTAGGAACGGTCTCGGTTCCGGACTTTAGGGTCAGGTACGACCTCAGGAACCCCAAATCCCATAATGAAGAGGGTAAATGGAGACTGAACTTTCATGTTGACAGTATGACCTTCTTGTTGGTGGTTCTACACGAGTTGAAGTAGTAGTAGACCACATACTCAACGAAGAACAAGTCGGCTCTACTCTCATCCAGTAAAACTGTTCTCCTTCCTCCGTCCATACTCTGTTGAATTTCGGTTTTTGTGTCTAAGATCGAGGCCGGTACGGTGAGTGGTAGAGGTGGTGGCACCTGTTGATGAAGTAGAGAGACTCAGACAAAGGAGTGGACATTATTACGGATGGACATAAATAAAATAAAATTACCGGTACGGTACTTCGACCGTCCTAGAATCAAAGGGCTGGTCCCTAAGTTGGACCTGGTGTCGTCACTTTTCACGGTTCAGGATTAGTGACCTGGTGGTCCCTTAAGGGTTCCGGATGCATAACATCATTATAGATAATATTCCTATAACTCTCCTATTTTAATTTACTTTTCTCTATCCATTTCCATGAAACATACGACTTGTTGTGACATGTTTTCGATCACTAAGTAATCGTCCAATGTCCACTTGACCTCATTACTTCCTTCCCTTTTCTGTGTCTTTACTGACCTATTTCCCGTGACGGGACCGGACGTTACAGTATAACAGACCCCAGTGGGTGCGTGGTCTATTCCTGAGTGATGAGATCAATGTTCTCATTCGGACTCACTGCTTAACATTGAGAGACCCGAAAAGGTTCTGAGGTTTCGACCCCTCACTCTCTACCCCACCCTCGTCTCTCGTGTCGGTCCTAGATCTCCTCAATCCGACGCGTCTGAATTAAGGTCCCGAGACAGATCGACCGAGTCACTGGTACTCATGTAATGAAGGGGAGAAACACAGGTAGACTCAAAGGAGTAAAGTGTTTACTCCCGTCGTAGTCACAGACGGAGACCACTCATAAGACTTCTACTGTATAATGTTCCTCGACATTCTACTGTATAATGTTATTTTAGACTTCACAAATCCTTTCACCGACCGTGTGCCTTCCGAGAGTCCTTTACGAGCAATAATAAGTCTGTTGAATCATAACCGTGTCCGTACGCCTTCAGTTTTCCTAGTTGAGAAACTTCCAGGTCCCCGTCTTCCTCCCTAACACCCTTGATACTTAGAGAGGTCGAAACGTTTCTTCCACGGGTCCACCGGAGAGACATGGTCGTGTTCGAGAGAACAATTACTCCTTCTTAAGATGGTACGTCTCGTACCTCCTCAAGGTTAGATCGTGCCACTACAACCCCCGTCGGACGTCGTCTACGGGACTCGACATGTGTGTGGCCCCCGGAGAGGACCACTGTCACCGTTCGGACCAGTTATCGTGGGGTCTACGACCTGGGGTCTTGACGGTGAACCCTAATTTGAGTGATTTAGGTAGAAGGTAGATACTGTAGATTAAGTACGGGTCTACTTGGTTTTGAGATACGACTTTCAGGTGTCTCAATAATGGAAAATGGGATATCGTTGGAGAAAACCATATGAAAGGGAAAAAGAGTTGATGCGGAGAGTCTCTATCGACTTAGCTAACTAAGACTGTATTTGTGTGTTCACTCTTATAAAGACACGAAAATATTCGGGGTTGTGTGTACTGATAGTGTATGTTTCCCCGAGGACCCACCATCCGTGTCCTGGTACATGAAGTGGGTAAATAGAGTAAATACCTGTTCTGGGTGGTTAAATACGTGACCGTTGATACGTACTCCAAACAAAATTTTACTCTACGAGGGTTCCAACTTACTACCGTTAAGGTATACAAGGATGAATTATAATGGTTTGCTGTGACACACACTAAAGTCATCTGGACGGTGCCCTCTCCTTCGGTCTGACACACAAGACAAGACACCTTGGTACTGTTTGTCCGTCCATAATTTTGTCGGTTTACATTTGTCGTGGCGTGGACCTTAATGGTACGTTTTCTGTGGGTCTACGTTGGGACCTTAATTTGTCTTGAGATTCACATTCTTTGACCGGTATTTCGTCTATCACAGAGAAAGGGACGAAGAGAACAGAGAAGGGGGAAAGGAAAGGTAGAGGTGAAAGGGTATCATTGGGGGACCGGAAGTCATAAGGAGGTCTCCTAATTTTGGTTATTTATTAATGTAGGTTTTTTTTTTTTTACAGTTTTGTGGTTTTTCTCGTTGTCTTTGGGAGTAGATGTATTTCTTTCCCCTCAAGTCAAGGGACGTTCCACGCTAAACTAAATCCATGTTTTTTTCTCGGAGATGTTACCGTAAGAAATTTAGATGTACAATGTTAAAACTTGAAGGGGTGTTACAGTTACACTGTAAAATTGTTCGGTGCACGAAAATTTTTCTTATTTTTTAGGAAAGATCGTAAAGAAAGTTAGTGATTAACGAAGGGTTTGTCCTTTAGAATGAGAAAACATTGAAAACCCCTCTGAAAACGTGAAATGATTGTTATTCTTTCTGTCTGCGCCAACTCTAAATTTGACAGTATTAATGTGAAGTTTCCAATTGATAAGTTATATTATTTAGATTCAAGTACAGGGAAAACTGTAATACCGAAGTAGACTACTCACCGAACCGGTCCTTGGACCGAGAATTTCGTGAATCTTACCCTCCAGGAATTTCGGAGAAACCTTGACTCTGAACTCTAGCAATTGTCCTTCTTCTTTAGTAGGGAGTCTCTAGACTTTACTGTAATTCACGGAACAAACAATCTACAAACTCCACCTCTATAGAATTTAAACCTGATTTAAGTGACCCACTCTTGGTATCAGGAAATCCTCGGCTCCGAGTGCGAGTCTACAAGATTTTATTTTCAAATATATTTTACCACATGCGAGGTTTACTTTCGACCTGGTGTAGAACTCTTCTAAAGTAACGGTATGTGATCGGTGCGGGGTAGAAACATTATAAATTTATTGATTCGGAGGCCTTACGACCTCCGGTCCTAGGATGTAAGGTCTTCCATGAGTCACGACGGAAGAAGTGTACGTTAGGGTTTAAGGGGGAGACGGTCGGAGTCGGTCTTGGGTAAAAAGGTGAAAGTATAAAAGATGACTTTCTGCCTGGGGTCTACTGAACGAAACCTTATTCATCCCGTCTCAAACGAAACAATGGAAGACACGACCCGAAAAAGTAAAGAAGGTGGGACTACTCAAAGAAAGAGTGAGACGCTCACCTCAAATGGTCGAACACATTGGAAAATTTGAAGTGGCTGAGGAGCCAGAGTAGGAGGCTGACAAGAGAACTGACCGTTTCTTTGTTTCCTTTTCAATTAGTCTATTAACGACCCGCCTCGAGACGGAGTGACGGTCAGAATTGAGACCGTCGAGACGTCGACTTGAACCCCGTGGTTGTTTCGGCGGGTTGTCCAAGTATCTTTCTGTGCATGGTAGTAGAATTCCAGATTAAACCACTTATTAATCCAGGATCCGTGGGGGTGTGTGTGGTTACCGGACCGGACCGGACCCCACGTAAACAGAGTTACTTAAGGGCCAAGAGAATCTCTCTCGAGACCGTCCTGCGAGGGGATCCGTCCGGGACATTAAGGTCAATGTGACGACACGAAACCCGGTCGGAGAGGAGACGGACCGGGTAGTCCCGAACGACAAATTGCACCAGTAGCTGATGAAGAGGTTTGGGTCTAAGACAACTGAACAAGGTCAGGAGGGGCTTTTAGTTTTTGTCGTCCCGTCCTTTTGCCTTCTTTACGTTTTTCGGTAGGAGCCAGGGTAAAGACCCCTGACAGAGGGTAGGGAGGAAGGCGGAGAGCGTCGAGGAAGGTTCTCAAGGGTTCCTCTCGGACCCCTTTCTCGGACGTAAGGAGGTACTCCCTGTTCCCTTTTTCGACTGGAAAAGTCGGTATGTCAGGTCAGGTATAAGGGGTCGTAGGGTAAAGTCAAGACGTCACTAAGTTCTTACGAGTCGGGTCGACAAAAGGGAGTTCATAGTTTGTAATGTCTCTGCCCCCCTTTTTTTAGAGACGTCGTTACTGGGTTCGCTTTTTGTTAGGAAAGGAACACTTGTTTTACTCCGAAAGCAAAGGTTCAGTCGAGGTTGTAAGTTGTCCGTCGAAGGAGACAAAATAGACAAGTTTTACACCTTTTTCGTTTTCTTCCGAGGTTCAGTTACCTGCACGACGGGCTCGGCCCGCGCGGTCGTAGGAACCCCCGTGTCTCGGCCCGCCTTCACGCGTCCGAGTCGTGTCGGGTCCGGCGAGACTCGGCGAGGTCGAGTGGGGTGCGTAGGACGGTTGTTGGGAGGGAGCCAAAGGAGGTTGGATCGAGTTACTGTCTCACCCCTCTCTGTACGGAGGATGGTTTTGGTTTGGTGTAAAGACTTGGGCTCTGATTATCCCTCTGGAGGGGTGAAGCTTCTTTACGAGAGTGCTTAGGGTTAAAATATCTTTGATTTAACCCTTCGTTCTCACTCGTCTCTTGTCAAGTTCTCCTTTACTCCATCCCTAAGATCATTAATGAATCCGTCTTTTTATCACAGACGACACTCAGGTGTTTATAAAGACATTCGTGAGACCGGGAGACAGTCCCTATATGCTGGGTGAAGGACCGGAGACAGCACCGGGACCCCAAGGGTCGTAACCTCGGTAACATGAAAGAGGGACGTTCTGATATTCATTTGGTAAGTGAGGAATTTCTTATTAATGATATTGGGTACTTTGCCGTTCAGTAGTCCTCTCCCCATAAAGAGTCTGAAAGGAAGACACTTCATATAGTCATGGATGTAGGTTAAAGAGAGAATTTTTTTTCCAGGATCCATTTTATAACGTATGTGTAAAGTCTTAATTTCAATTGACGACCATTACTTCTCGTCTTTAATCCGGGGGTCTATTAGCACCTTCCTCCTATGTAACGTACGACCGGTAGTACGAATTACGTAAACCAGATTTTGAATTTTCCATTGTGTAATTTTATTATTCATGTCGAAGATGATATATAAACAGACTGACCTTGAAATGAAAAAGAACGTACTGAACGACCACATACTACCCTGTCAGTCTGACCAGTTGGTCTCCTTACTCTTGAACCAATTGGGGAGTAAGACCCATTAGTCGTGGACTTGTTTTGGTGTCACGTACCTTAATGTGTATTTGTGACTTTTTGTAAGACGGAGGAACTACTACAGAGAGTTTTGGGTTCATGAAGATTATCTTCTTCTCAGTTGTAAACTGGTGCCTTTCAAAGACATGGATGTTTAGATCTGACAGATATTGGGAGTGTAATTTTTAAGACTTCAGTACACCTTTACTTTATTCGTATACACACACACGTACGATTCAACGAAGTCAGCACAGGTTGAGAACGCTGGGATACCTGACATCAGACGGTCCGAGGAGATAGGTACCCTATACCTGACATCGGACGGTCCGAGGAGACAGGTTCCCTAAGAGGTCCGTTCCTATGACCTCACCCAACGGTACGGGAGGAGGTCCCCTAGAAGGGTTGGGTCCCTAGCTTGGTTGCAGAGAATGTAGAGGACGTAGCCGTCCGTCCAAGAAATGGTGATCGTGGTGGACCCTTCGGGGCTTTATTAGTGTCCAACAAGTATTCGTTCTAAGTCCTTCAATGTAACATCTTACTTATAGTGAGTATGCATCGAACCCCAACGACTACCGTCACACGTACCCACACACATCCGCACCTTTCCCCTCATTTTTCTCTTTCTCCTAGACCTTTCCCTGTTATGTTTTTAGAACTCAGTATTTCTATGTTTAGTGAACATCCTTTGTGTGATTGCCTTCCTTTAAAAGTCCTTCTTTAGGTTTATCAATTTGGTCCTGTTGTCTAAATTTCCGTTACTGTGGAGGGGTAGGGGTGGTCGAGATGAAAGGAGAAGAGTTTAAGTGACCCCACTTTTTCTTGTATAACGTCCATGAATAAAGTAATGAAAGTGTACAAGGTAGATAAAAAACTCTTTCTTGAGAAGTCTTAAAACTTAATAAAAAAATAAAAAGAACTTTTTTTAATTTTCAAACCTCCGTAAACGGTGACTGTTTAGTGTTTAGTACCGTTGGTTATTGAAAGAAACGTCATCGTACAAACCCCTATGATCTGTTCTATCTGCTGTGTCGTGATAAATATACTTCTCTTTACATCCTATTTTAGTCGGTAAGTTCTTTATATACATATAGAATAATAATAGTAAAAATTTTATCTTTTAGAGGAGAAACACTCGGGTCTTCAGTGACCTCCATTTGTCATATAGGGTTCCTACGAAAAATAACTCTCTCCACAACTGAAGAGTGAAGGAGGACCCAGGTCTCCTTCTTCTCAACACTTTATAAACGGAATTTTTTTAGGAGAGGTCGACAAAGTTGTATTTCTGAGACATTTACCGTACGTAGAAAGAAAATTTGATCCGTCATTTCGAAGTTAAGGAGTAAAGTACAAAGAGGAAAATTTATACGTGCACGGTGAAGACTTTACGACCTTTTTTCTCTGAACAGAAAAATAAGTCTTTTATGTGGGGGTCTTTACATGCACGCTCTACCCCCACACTCTTAGAGAAAATTCAAAAAATTTTAATTCTTTATCTATACACATACATTTCCTTTAGGAGTATGAATCTCCTTGAAACATCTTTTACTTCCTTTAGACGTAACTTATATTTTACTTACTGACTAAGGTTCTTTGTCTGAGTTGCGATAATATTTTGGTCCGAAATTTATTTGATTTCTCTTTTTTTTATTGTCATATACAAATATGTGTAAGTTTGTGTTCTACCATAGCGGATGGGAGGGACAGAACCGGGTCCAGTCTCATGATTTTATTTGGAATTAAACTGGTCTAAGATTTAATCTTCCACCTTTGAGTTAGTAGACATATGTTGGGAAGTGGAGATTTGGAAATCATCTTTTCCGTTATCTAAATAGGGTGGTCTCCTACACCTTTTCACCTAAATGTTATAACATTTATCTTTGTAAACTAAAGGTTGGAGGCAGAACGTCTAAAAAGGTGGTCTTTCGGGTATACCGAGTTGAAAATTAATGAAACCGATTACGATATACATCATTAAGACACCACTTACGAATTCACAAAGTAAAGACCAAAGGTACCGTTGTAATGTAGTCTAACGTCTGTCGACCGAGGTGTCAAAATTTGGTATTGTTTAACTGGTTCGGTTCCGTGTTTTGATATCGACGAAATTTCTCTCTCATGTGGTAAGAGGGCGGTCCCACGACTTACTCCTCTGATACCCCAGGCAAACCGAACGTTGTCTCCCACCTCGGAGGGAGAAAGAGTCGAAGAAAACCTTATACACATAGGAACTGTGTACACGTTACAAGATTACCCTTTCTGTGCCTCGGTCGCGCCTCTTGAAAAATATTGTGTCGATGTAATTCCTATTAGTCTTTTTTTCCCTTGTGTTAATTATCGTAGACATTTATGTTTTTACGCACACGACCTCGTTTGACTTTCGTACCGGAATGACTAGTTTGACTTCGGACAGTGACGTCCAGCATTGTCTACGAAGTGAACGGGGACTGGAACATTGCTTGTCAAGAGCGTTTGCCACTACGTGATCTTGTTTGCGAAAGGTTTTCGACGCACCGTCTCAGGACGTCCGTTTCGTCATTGGAGAACATTATTTCTGATTAGACTTGAACGTGCCTCGTTGATCTTGGGAAACCCCCTGGCGACCTCTGGAACGACTCGTGTCCTAATGTTGACGCGGAAGACGTCTTTGTGTGAGTGAGTCGAACGAAGGGGTCGAGGTTTGTACAGGGCTGATTCAGTTGCATAGAGGGGGCCTCGGTGCGTCCCTTGTAATGAAAATACGTGAGGACTTTTCATAAGACTTTAACCGTTCCATAAGCGGACACTTTAAGTGTGCTACAGTGACCATGATTTGGAAGTACAATCCTCTTCCTTTGGCTAGAAGAAATCCTCTTTTCGGCAAATGTTGTGACGGGCTTCGGTTCAGAAGGCACACTTTTCGGAGGGCTCACCGTTGATTCGAGGGTTGGGTACATGTGGGTTGGGGAGCATAGGACGAAATAAGAGTTATTATTAGTGAGGAGAGGGGGGTTTTGGATACGGAATCAGAACTTACTCGTTCGATCCTTTCTTACGAGACCCAATGTTCCATCCCTTCATTCATTCCCTGATCTTCCTTCTTAGTTCTCCTTGAACTAGTCCTTTCCCCCTTCGTGGTATCAGTCCTTATTATTCTTTTCGAAAATGAACTTCACTGTCTTCATGTCCAGGGGGTGGGGAGCCGTACTTTACTCAGGTCGTTTGAATGGCCGAAGCCGTAACTCGTCCGGAGCCCCCACTACGACTCGCACAGGCCCTGGGGGTGGGGGAGGGGAGAGTCTCGCGCAGAAGTGAGGGCGAGCTGGGGAGGCATTAGCGTTTCACTACCACTCCGAGAGGGCCTGGTACGAGGGACCCTCAATGTACTATCCCGTCCGAGGCGCCCTGTCGAATGCTAGGCTTCTTTCACTTCTGTGACCAAAGTTAATCGGCGAACGACGGACGACTGACTAGAGGGTCAAGGAGCGAGTGACGTATTGAACATTCTTTCCGTATTCAGTAGTCGAGATTCGTTTAGAGGATAAGTGGTGTTCCTTTTTTCCCTCACAACATGCACCGTTTGTTAGGGACAAAAGTGACTGCTTCCGAGGGACTGGAGGGCGACCGGAGGTCAAGGAATTAATGACAGATACCTTAAGGTCTCTTTCTTTTTTTTTTTTTTTCTTGAGCTCTTAGACTCGTTCAGGCCCTGTTCCTGAGTGGGAGTTTTCACCGAGTTGACTTTTTTCTAGAGAAAACGTCTATTCAGAAGAGTTGTGGGGGACTTCCCTCGTCAGCGTTAACTTTTATCTGTGGAAGGTTTCCGATAAAAACTTTGAGGACTTAATTTTGAATACTAACACCAAAAAGAGGATTTCAACAGTGAAAGACAGAGAGTGGGACGAAAAATAAGAAAGGCCAAATCGGTGATCTCATTTACGTCCTGCAAAGAGGAAGTGACTACGAAGATTTTGACAGAATGGACAAAGTTACTAGTCAACAAAGTCTCGTCGACTCAAGAGAACCTAAGATTTTAAACTCGTACCCCTAAGACAGTTTTCTACCAGTAAATTAAAAGAGTCCCGACAGATCCCTCGCTGTAGTGTACGACGATGAATTTGTCTTGTAGTAAAGTTTTCCGTCCTGACTTTTGGGGATGTTTCTTAGGTTCTGTACCCAACGTCCGGTACAGATAAAAGTCCCGATTTAAGTGAGTCAACCCCTTCAGTACATAAGGGTGACGTCAAACTCGACGAGTGAGGAGCCACGGAGAGGGTGGCACGTCTAGAAATAAATGTGATAAGTTCCCGGCCGGGGGCGAGAAAAACCCAGTAGTGTATCGTCTCTAGGGTCCCCCCATGGTGACTGGTGGTCTCGAGGAAAAGGACCCGTGGAAAGGACAAGAGGAAGGAACCTGCGGAACCCGAAGAGAGTGAGACGTACTCCTAAAGGGTCCACCGCGATCACCATTTCTTGGACAGACGGTTACGTCCTCTGTATTCTCTGAGCCCAAGCTAGGGACCCACTTCTTCTAGGGGACCTCCTCCCATACCGTTGGGTGAGGTCCTACGAACGGACCTCTTAGGGTACCAGTCTCTTCGGACCACCCGATGTCAGGTATCCCGGTGTTTGTCAGCCTGTACTGACTTCGTTGAATCGTGTGTGTGCACATGAGAAGTGCTTTGAGGGAAAGGGACTTAAAAAGACGGGAGGTTTTCACAGAGGAGAGTAGTAAATACCTTGAAAGAAGGGATCCGATGGAGAAGGTTTAAAGTGTTTCGGCAAAGGGACTGCGGGAGAGACCAAAGTGTATACGGGGGAAGGGTGGTGGTAGACCTTTCGGGGTACACATGGTGTTTACCACTGTCCACGAAAGGGTTACAGTCTGAAGTTTGTGGACCTAAATAGTTTGTGAACGTAAGGGTCCGAGACCCGATTCCTAGACGTGCGTACTGGACCAGAGGGTCTACCATTTACCGTCGCCTGCTGACCCTACGAAGTACCGAAGGGAGGCGTGGTGGGATTGAGATGGGCCCGAAAGAAGTGGGTTCTGACTGTTGGTGTGGCGTACGTAAATAGCACGAATCTTAAGGAATTCCGACAGTCATCTGTAGAGTGAACTTAAAGAGACAGTAAAGTACTTTTGATTCTTTTACACATGCGGGGTTTCTACCACCCCTTTATCAGGAGCTGTAACCTCGATCTTGTCGGACCCTAATTAAAGGTTCAGGAGGTCGTTTAGGGAGATGAAGATACCCCAAACCACATGGAGGTGCATGTAAACCAGATTATTGTAAACAGAATTTCACGACGACAAAAATGTTTACCACATGTATTGACGTATGTTAACTGGTGACCTCGAGCCATTATTCACGAATAATGTCGACGTCAGAGAGATAACGACTAGCCTTAAGTTTGTTCTGGATAAAATTAAGAATGTTTGACGACAAAATCCACGGGTACATCTATTCGTTTTCGTTCCGTTTGTGTACTTTCGTTCACTACTACCTGTTGCAAACTCCGACTCAGACTCGTCGCACAACTCTACGTCTCTACTAAGACTCACCGTGAGCCTCGGTCTTTTGTCTTCAGGGTGTCTGTGTCCCACGCCAGGGGAAATTCGGTGAACACTTGATAGTAAACATTTTGTCCGTCACCGTTCGGAGGACCCCAAGGACTCTTCTACTTCCCTCTGGAACTGACCCTCCCCTCGGGCAATCCAACGTTTCGGAGATGGCACATTCTGGTGTCCACGGTCCGTAACTACTCGGTCCAAGACCCTCCGTCGACTTTCTATCCTGGATAGAGGATAAACAGGAGTGTCACCAGAGGATGAGGAATGAGTGGGAAAAATTACCGCTGTCCTCTTCAGTCCATAAATACCTCTGTGAAGTACACCTTTCGGTGCATACGTCCCACGTATACCACCCGGAAACCGTCTACGTGTTAAACTTCTTCAACTCTGAGAGGTCGGGACATCGAGGATCGGGAACGAGACATAATCTCCTTTAGAGTCCTATAAACTTTTTGATCCGACTCGGTCCGGTGGGAACCCTTCAAAGAACCACCTTCGTTCTTCCTTTGTCCCGTCTAGGTGAAGTGCTTCCTCCTCGTAGCGACCAGAACAAGCGACGCATCACCTGAACTTGAGTGGGTCGTGTGTTCTCCACACGTTTAAACGTCTCCTGTCTAAACTCGTAGACTGAGGGTGGGATTCCCTTACGAGAAATCCAGGGGTCTCGTTTCAAGTTTCCGGTATAACACTTTACATCCGGACGTACCAATCTCGAGAGTAGAGGTCGAAGACACATACGACACGAGTCGATACACCTATGATACACCCTTGTCGGTGAGTGTCGTGGACCAAGAATAGGAGGCTGAAGGAGTGTCGTGGAGTCCGTGGGGTAGAGAGTACACGGACGTGTGGAGACGTGAACGTCCAAGGAAAGACCCTACTAGAGACGGACGGGGTAGATGAAGGGATCGAGGACGAGTAGGAAGTTCTAAGTCAAGTACACAGTGGAGGAGACCTTTCGGAAGGACCGGAAGAAGGAGTAGAGGGAAGACGGTCGACCAACGTGTCTTCGGTTGTCTCATAGAACCCTGACTCGAGTCATACAATAGTGTGATAATAATCGGGAAGTGATTTGAAGTTCTTCTGTTTCTCGTGACAGTAAAGGTAAAGAGACAGACATAAAGTCGTTGTAAATGACAAATGGGACAATTGTGTGCTAGATAAAAAGTAATCTTTAAAACCTTCTATATCTATCTCCTTTTTTCTTTTACGAATATAAAAGGACTAGTCTTTATAGTCATTGTAAAACCGAATAAAGAAGTACACGTGCGCGTATACGTGTGTGTGTGTGTGTGTGTGTGTGTTATGTGGAGACAATGAAAAATTTTTTATTTGTTTGTTTTTCTTACTGGAACACTAGAAAAAAAAAAAAAATTCCTCACTTCTAATTAAGTTCACTTAAATAAGACCGTGTCTTAAAAAAAAAAAAAATTAGGATCTAGATGTCGACGAAGTTGTAAAAAAAAAAGTTTAAAAACAAGAAATAAGGTAATAAAACTGGAACACTAGAAATCGCTGAGGTCGGGGGTGTCAGTGTCAGTGATAGTTCCAGGGGTTTCGGAGGGAGTGTACTTGTGTCCACATTTGTCTTTGTTTCACGGGTGACTATTAACACTGGGAGAAACTCTCCGTAACAACACGAGTTCCAAAGGAAGCCTCTTTGTGACCCCAAGAGTTACATATGACGAGTTTGACAAAATATTGGACAAAAATTTTTAATTATACAAAACTTGCAGACGGCTGTAGTTGTTTATGAATCGTTTATTTTGTGTCGTGACGTAATTACTAAGTTACCATAAGTCAGTATCTATGCATGATATTAAATGAATTTATTACGAGAGTCAGTGACCTTGTAAACGTACAAAGATTAAAAAGTCGTAATATTTTTATGAGACTACTTGTGACACAGTATTTTAAAAGTTACACAGATCATGTAGAAAAAAAATCTTATTCACTAATCTAACAACTTAACTACCCACTTCTTACCCGTATAACGATTTAGAAAACTATGCATAATTAAACGAGTATTCTTTGTAAAATAACAAAATTTAAGAGTGTTCCCTCATATTTTTCTTATGGATAAAGACGTGTGTTAACGGTTGTAACTTGTAGTGCTATAAGAAAAGGTAAATGTTATTTATCTATAAAGGACTAACCTTAGTTACTTACCTACGCGACTAAGTTTAGTAATCCTTCCCTTTTCTTAGTTTTCATGTACTCATTCGACCGAACTGGACCTGAATGTTTCCAATATGAGATCTTCAGACCCCCATCCTTCCAGGGTTCTCTTTGTCCTCAAGTCTTTACCCACTTGAGTGAAGACCAACCCCTTTGACTCTGTACGAAGTCACTCCCCTGTCCGTGAGCGGTTCCGAAACCCGTGTAAAGGTTCAAGGACATACTCGGATTTTCAGACGACAAATGTACCGAGGGTGACTGGAGTGTACGGACGGGTAGACCTGTCAGTTTCTTCTCGAGTCGACTACGACGAGGGAAATATTTGTCGTACACTGTGGCTAGTTGTTGTCGAAGTGCCGAGAGGAGAAGAGGTTCGAACTAAAGTATTAGGGAGGTTGTACGGACTAGAGGGAGGTGGCCAGGTTCCTCACTACGTAAACTCCAGTGAGGGATGGAATCCCCGTCATATGGCCGAGACCGACCCTGAAAGTATAGTCGTAATGGTCAGTAGTAGCAGGCCGGTACCGCCCCCGGAAGACCAGTGTCGGTAGGTCAATTACACGATAAGAAATACAAATGTGTTTTTAAGCAAAGTGAAAAACTTCTTCAATCTTAATGAAAGTTTTCACAAATACTCAACAGTCTCATTGATATATTTTATACTTTGTGTAACACCCCAAAAAAAGGGGGGAATAAAGTGTTTCCTCAGTCCCCTCCTGAGTAGATAAATCGTTCTTTATAAAACAAGTAATCGACCACTGTAGTAACAGGAGACTTTATTTCTCTAAAATCAGTCGTATACCTTTTTTTCTACTTTAAGGTAAGAAGAGGGTCTCCACGTCACATTGTGACTTTATTAGAGAGACCGTCGAAGTTTTAATTGATCAACAGCGGTCTAAACTTCCGCCTCCTCTTCCTCCGTCTCCTCCTCTTCTATTAATGTACTATGAGCATAAACATATTTCATACACTCTTAAACTCCATTACAATGGTAGGGGATCTCCGTTTCCGAACAGTCGTGAATTAAGTAACTTTCTTTGAGAACTTTTTGCTTGATATTTCGGTTTCCTTGTTGCTTCCCTATGATGTTAGGGGTTATTTGAGAGAAGAAAACGAATTTTAAGTGTTTGAGACTTAACGAAAATCAATGGGGGTTTATTACGACGATGAAAATGACATTCCTTCCTTCTTTTACATTCTGGAGTCCTTAGAATGTCAGTTCAGATCCCTCTAAAGTCATTGTTCATTCGAGTGGGTAGTGCTAAGACGTTCAAAGGTACCTCGTCTCTTTTACGGAAAGGAAGAGCACTTTCCTCAACCCCCTTCTCTCTACAATTCACTACCTTTTCCTTGGCTGAAGGGGAAGTAAGACATTTAGAAACCTTCTAAACTGACGAACTCTAATACAGTGGGACGGGTGTCCAGTCTCTGGGGACGACCAGCATGTTTTATCCCTTCAACTCTACTTTTTCAATACCTTTTCATCCGTTGCCAAGATATCTAGAGAGACATTTCTTACCCCCTCACAATGGGTTTTGTGTGGGTACCAGAGTCCGTGTGACTTCTGATTTCGGTTTGTGGTTTGGGTGAGTAAGGGTTCTCGGAAGTTAAGAGTGTGTCGGACACGGTACCTTTTTCCTACTAAGGCTCGTTCTGACGGTTGATCCCGTTAATGTATCCGTAAACTCCGAGATCAAAGATCTCGACTACCTTCAAAAGTAGGGTCTTCGCCATTCAGAGGGTTCCCTGACCCACCACAAACGTTTCAGTGTAACGAAAATACCGTAGACTCTGTTTGACTAAGTACCTAGTCCGTACTACTGAAGAACCTGTCCCGACGATTTGTTGGAACGGATCCGTGTACTGCTACATTTTTATGTCTCTTGACTACCTCGAACGTACCGTTGCCTCCCTTCCACGTCTGTGGTTCAAGAAAGGAGACTGGGTTTGAATCCGGTGGTTAGTCGTACCCGTAGACAACTTCTACCTCCGTCCACCCGGTTGCCACGGAGGGTCTCAGTACTAGATACTGGAATTGTATGAAGAGGAATGCAAACAACTTATTTGTTATTCATTTAAATAAAGGTTTGGCTTCTTTAGAACCGACTTAGGAATCTTTTACTTAGTCAATCTCGATCTTTCCAACAAACACCAGTAGATTGACCGTTTTGTTAGTCCAGTACTACTGACGACTTTCGATTTAGTGTCTTATAGGAAGGGTGTTCATTGTTTACTCGTTGTCGCGGGATTTTTTGTGTCAATGATTTTTGACCGTTTTTATGATGTGGTTCTCGTAGGTTTCTATATATTGGATTATATAATTTGAAGTCTTGGTATACTAGTTCGATTCTTTGTTTAAAGACTTCTGTGTCTTTTCCTTCTTCACACACCGGAAGAGATAGAAGACGAGATCCTCGTCGTCTTTGACGAAGTCCTCTCCTTACTCACTTTTCTACATTTCAATTCACATTTCGACCAGAACTGACCTTACTTCGGAGATCTTTAAGTGGTCCCTACCCTCCTTACTTAATTTTCGTCCGACTGAGACCGTCTGGGTAAGGGGGTTGGAATTCGTTCGTTGCACTTGTCACTACGTCTTGTAAATCGTTTGAGAATCGTCCCCCTCCAGACTCGGGTCCATAGGGTCCCTTCTGGTGTAAGGTGGAGTCAGACCAAAAGGGGGAGGAGTCCGAGAATGTAATCCGATGTCGTTGTTGTCCCCGAAGGGTCCACCGAGATCACCATTTCTTGGGCGGACGGTCACTCTTCTATGTCCTCTATTCCCAAGCTAGGGACCCCGTCCTTCTAAGGGACCTCTTCCTTCACCGTTAGGTGAGGTTATAAGGACGGGCCTCTTAGGGTGCCTGTCTCTTCGGACCGCCCGATGTCAGGTATGACAGCGTCTCAGCTTGTACTGACTCACTGAACCGTGCGTGTGTGTATCGTTGTTGGTTGTACTTACCTAGTGTTTTATTTCTTTCTTTTTGTGACGTAGTAGACTGTCATACCGTTTACCCAGTCTTTCACCAGGAGTAATATAGTCTTGTTTATCTTTTACACTGGACTTGATGGGTTCGTACTAGTTTTGCTTTTCTTTACGTACTTTGATGGGTTTGACATCGTCCTCCCCTTTCTCTCTCTGTCTTTTCCGTACCTGGTTGTGTCACTAAAATAGAAACTAGGGTAGAGAGATAGTCTTCTTTTGTTTTGAGTTCCTTGTCCTTCTTTAGGAGTTGTCAACGAAGAGAAGTATTTATCAAATTCTTCTTATACTTAAGTTAATTTACTCCGGAGTTTCTGTTCTACTTTTTGTATTACTATATTTAAAATTTTGACGGTAGTATATACCTTCGTTGGATTTACAGGTAACTGTCTCCTTGTCTATTTCTATACCGTATATACATGCATACATGCATGTACACATGTGTGTGTGTGTGTGTGTGTGTGTGTGTTACCTTATGATGCGTCAGTATTTTTCTTACTTTATTACGGTAAACGTCGTTGTGTCTACCCACATCTCTAATAATATGACTCGCTTCATTTAGTCTTTTTTCTGTTTATAGCATACCATAGTGAATATACATCTTAGATTTTTTCTATGTTTACTTGAATAAATATTTTATCTTTATCTGAGTATTTGTATCTTTTATTTGTAACAATGGTTTCCTTTTTCTCCACTCCTTTATTTAATTCTTAAACTCTAACTGTATATGTGTGATCATACATATTTTGTCTATTTGGTGTTCCTGGATGATATATCGTGTCCATTGATATAACATTAGATATAACGTTCTAGGACATTATTGGATATGACCTTTTCTTAGACTTCTCCTTATGTACTCATTTGACGTTAGTGAAACAACATGTGGATTTTGATGGTATCACAACATTTAATTGATGTGAAGTTAAATTTTTTTAACGTTAGTATTCCTTTACGTCTGGTTTGTTGGATAGTGTCTTGGTTAGACATTTATAATTATTCTTACTCGTTTCTTATCTTAGTTATGGCACCTTCATTTTTATAGCTATCACTCCTTTTACACATAATAAAATCTCCACAGAGTACCATTTCTTAGGCGGACGGTTACGTCCTCTACTCCCAAACTCTTCTAGGGGACCTCTTCCTTTATCGTTGGTAAAGGTCATAAGAACGGACCCTTTAGGGTACCTTTCTGTTCGGACCGTACGGAGTCGGACGTTCTAACGTTTTCTCAACCTATGCTGAATTGTTGATTTGTTAGTTTAGTTTAATAAAATTAGGTAAAAGACTATACTAGGTTCACACTTCTAAATGGGTGGATAAATGGAGGGACCATCGAGTCGATAAGTGGACGTTACGTCCCCTGGGGCCAAGTTAGGGACCCAACCCTTCTAGGGAACCTCTTCCCTTCTCTATAGGTGAGGTCATTAAGACCGGACCTCTTAAGGTACCTGTCTCCTCGAACCATCCGATGTCAGGTGCCCCAACGTTTCCCAGTCTGTACTGGCTCACTGAAAGTGAGTGAGTGGATTCGGGTGACTGGAACGACGAGGGAGATGGACTGTGTCAAGAGAAGGAAGAAGACCACTCGATGACGAATCAAAGTTAGTAGAAAAGACCCGAAAGATGTGAGGGGAGTGACTCCTGATTACCTGAAAGACACACGTGCAGTGTGCGAGTCATCTTTATAAGGTTAATTCGGGAGTTAGTACGACAGGTGAAGACAGAGAAGAAGAGTTTATATTTGGGGACACCTATCCCTGATCGGACAGTATCCATAAGTTATTACAAACGTGTTTCTAACTCACTTTCTTACAAGTTCTACCGTAAGAAAGTAGATGTAAGAAAGTAGAGCCAGTTTTCGTGTCCTGTTCTTCGCAGGAACATCCTTGATTAATACGTTACGATAATCTTAATATGATCAATATCATGTCAGTTGTTCCATACTGTCTTTCACATCATGTTTCTCTTTGTCCCCGTCTCTTCTCCTATTTCCCTATAAAGATATCTTTAGTAAAACACTAACCCTAAACTTAATCTTAAACCAACACAATTTTATGACGAAAGGTTTACTTAGGGGAACCACTGACTGATATCAAGATTCTCGAAACTATATTACCCATTGACAATTGAATATCAAGTTTACTTGAGACTTGTTCACTACCCGTCGGACACTGAAATCATTCAACCGAATGGGACCTTCACCGGGAGTCAGACTTAGACTGAGTACTTGGTACTATCGTAAACCCAGAGAGTGGTTCGGTGGGTAATAGTATTCTAAACCGTAGTCTCGTCTTATAAATTACTCCTTAATTGTACGTTACTTTGTTATAGTAATTCGTTCATTACTTTTAGGAGAATGGGGTTAGAGGAACTCCAAGTAGGGTTTTCGTTTTATTCTTTGACCGTAACGTTTAGATTTACGGTTAGAAATTGGGTATAATATAGTGTTCATAGACATAAATCTATATTAGTCGATCGTCCCTTTTACAACATATAGAACAGACCATAAATACGTAATCCAACCTGTCTACTTTGACGGTAAAAATATCCAGTTTTCGATTATAAAGGTCAAGTGTACCGAGCTGGATTATTTTCTTCATTATTCCTTAAGGGACCGTCAGGTCACCAATACTGAGACGAGAGTGACGGTTCCCGGGTCCAAGTAAGGGACCAGTCCGTTGATTCTAGAGTATTCGACGTGTCACGTCGGTTGTAAAAAAATTTAACTTTTTTTTTTTTTTTCATTTATTTCTACTTCGACTCCTACTTTCCTTTTAGAACTTTTTCTTTTCTCTTTTGTCTGGTCTTACACGGAGGTTTCAGAATTTAAAAATTTTACGATTGTTATCCAATGTATTAGGAGTCTAATGCAACGCAGACCTAGAAAACAGTAACAAAAACAAGAACGCCAGAGACTACACAACTCCTCCCAGACGACCGTCGTGGGAGTCGAGGGACACTGGTATGTCTGGTCACTTCTATCTCTACAAGGACCAAGTAAACGGTCCCACAACAGTAAATCAGTGAGTCAGGACACACTGAGAAGACACTGGGAGTTCCTGACGTCGGGTGGGCCGAAGAGACAGGTACCCTAAAGGGTCCGTTCTTACGATCTCACCCAACGGTACAGGAAGAGGTTCCCTAGAAGGGTTGGGTCCTAGTTTGGGTGTAGAGTACGTAATCATCGGTCTAAGAAATAGTGACTCGGTGGTCCCTTCGGGATCAAACGGTCCACGTTTCTCGGTTTAAGGGTTACTAAAGACCCGGACGCTATTCTCGTCGGGGGTTGTGTTGTCCGACTACTCGTGTGTCGGTGTACGAGTCAGTCGGGTAGAGTGACAGTGCTATGTCAGCATATATTAGAGTTTTGTTAATTCATAGTAAAAAGAGTCTGTGATTAGGATTCCAGTGCACACAATGACTTTAGTATGGTCTGGGCAATGAGTCGGGTGCATGTGAATACGGAAGACTTTGTCTTTTATTTGACTGACATACAACCCATTTCCGTATTGGTTCATTTGTGTGTAATAAATGTAATACGAACAAGACTTTTGAGATCGGTAGACGGTATTATACGTTTTCGTATTCGTGACGATGGTACAATTACCGTGCATGTTTTTATTTGAAAATGCCCTTGAGTTCGTAAAGTTCTTACGGTCGTTTACCTTTCCGTGTTCTAGCAGTGTGTTTCATTATCCTCGACCGTAAGTGACCCACAAATAAACCACGGTAAATTATGAACTCTGTGGGCACAGCCCATCTATATGAACCGAGTCCAAACCTCCGTGTTTCTCTACTTTTTAGAACGTCTCGATTATCCACCGTCTCGACCCTAGACTTAGGTTTCAGACTGAGTACAGACACTCGAATTGGTCGGGGGAGCGGACGGGTGCGACCCGTTTACGGACCGGAAGGGGTCCGGTCTCGGAGGAAGGACGGATTGAGACAAATTTCTACTACTAGAATTCCCGAGTGTCGTTTGTGTACCGAGTTTGAGACCGGGAAGAGGGTCCCTCTTCCGACCCCTTTCTCCCACCACACCTTATTTACTGTTCTTCAGTAGATTCGGTACCAAGAACCAGTCGAATGCAGGTTACTCTTGTTTCGAGTGTAAAGAGTGTCTCAAATAATGTACAGTAAAGTTGTCTGACTAAAATAGAGACCAGAGTGGTATTTGATGTCCAGATGTCTTAGTAATGAAGACGAGAAGATTTCTATTAAAATTATACAGAGATAACATGATAGTAAAGTCAACGTTTTAGTGAAGACAATTTTGACTCCTTATAAAGAAGAAGGGTGGGTCGGTTTATGTTTCCTTTAAATATCTTCCATAGGTATTTTCAGACTTATCAATAGAATTCTGGAGTTCATACGTAATTTTCTGGTCTTAGTTATTTTCGATAAATCGTTCTAAATCTTTTCACAATTATAAAAACACCCCCCGCCCGTGTCACATTGTGTCGTACCGTATTTGTACGACAGGGTTCCGATGTCCCATGTTTTCGGGAGACCGTTTAATTCCGATCCAGTTTGAAAAGAAGAAAGAGGACCAGTTTAGTCTTCAGTTTGTTCAACTCATTTCGAGAAGACAAGTTCTTTATTTCTAGGTTTCACCTGTAGGTTGGTAGGACATAAATTCGGATCGTTCATATTCGCAGTTTCAATGTTGTTCGTCTTGGTAAAAGATCGGTGTTTAGTTTTGAATTGACGGTTAATCTTAGGAAAGTTCGATTTTAGGTATTTCAATATTTTTTTGTTTAGGAGATCCTTTTCTCTGCTTTTCTTTTTTATAATTATGGTAATTTTCGTTTGTTATTGTTGATTGTAAATCTTTACATTCAATAAAAATACGAACCTTAGATAATAAAGTTTCATCCATCCAAATCAGTGATTTAGCACAAGTTGAGAACACTGGGGTATCTGACATCGGACGGTCCGAGGAGACAGGTACTCTAAAGGGTCCGTTTTTATGACCTCGCCCAACGGTAAAGGAAGAGGTCCCCTAGAAGGGTTGGGTCCCTGACTTGGTCCCAGAGGACGTAACGTCTGTCTAAGAAATGGTGGACTTGGTGGTATTGAATTCTCGTTTTACTGTCATCTTTCTTCCGGTTTGCAAAAGTATTTCCATGCAAATGACCTGGATATTACAGTTGAGATTTTGATCCAGACAAACTTAGAAGTCAAATACGAAAGTTATTTATAAATGAGTTTCAATCGTTTTTATACTTTTAGCATAAGAAATTTTTGTGACCATGATAGATATCCACCCTCTGTTAGGATATTTGAGTAGTACTTAACTGTAATTTTTTTCCAGAAGAAACTCTTAGCCTAAAGGGGTTTGTTGTTTAGATAATTGTGATCAAAGATAAAAGAAAACTATGGAAACATTGTATTTTTGTTTTGATTTTAAAGACTATTTAAAATTGAACACCTGAAGGAGATCTTCAAGTGAGAGTATATTCTTTGTATAAGTTTTATTCTTGGTAAAAGTAAAAAAGTCAATATGAAGTCTTAAAACAATAAATCGGGAGAAAATTTTTTAGACCAAGGTGGGTCTCAGAATCTCAGATTTTCCTCGTGGAACCTAAATATCTTCGGAGAACCTGTTCGTCTTCGTAGTAAGACGGGTACCTCTCTGTGGGGTTCTCGTACTGGAGACAAGAGACTGACGTAAGACATAATTCACTAATTTGACGTAAGACATAATTCACCGGGAAAAGAAACTGGTATTGTCTTTAATTCCGTAAACGGGGATTCTTGGTGATTTTTTCAATTGAAACGCCTTACAAGAGGACCGAAAGTCATGTAATAAAAAATCTTTCAAGATCTGATCTGATTTCGATCGATGGAGAAGTACGTATTGTTGTCTGGACTTCAAGACCGACCTTCTGTTACCGACAGTAACTCCGTCCACTTTACTGCGACTTTTTAGAGTCATTTTCGGTAGATCCCCACTCTCGGTTCAAATACCAAATATTAAAATCTTTCGAGGGTTTTCTAAATTGTTAAGACATAGTCCGGTTGTGATACCCCTATAAAATCAACACTGGAACTTTCAGGAATTACTTCCTTTGTGAATTTTATCACGAAACATTTTTCACTTTCTTTACTGGTGAACTACAACACAGAGGCAATGGGCTTTAGACCTGTGTCAAGTCGGTGTACCGAGGGGTCCAAGGCCCGTTTCGATATGAGTCTTTACCTTACTTTCCGATGCGCCTCTACGTGTATGCCTGTATTCCATAATAATATTGTGGTGTCGCTATTGTATCGAGAGAGGAACGTGTTCATAAAGGGTTGAGATTTAAGGGGGTTTATATTTTACAATAGTTAATACTTTGCTACTGAACGAAATATTTTATTGAGTGAAGTGTTTTGTAAAGTGGTCTTAACGAAGTAGGAGTATTCCTTGAGGTTGAAGTTTTTCTATTAAGGTTCAAAAAGGCCTTGTGTCAAATATACTTCATTTTGTTAATTTGTCCTGATTTTATCTACGAACGTTACCTGACATTCTCGAGACACGAAATAAGAGGAACGACCACGAAATTATAAAGACATATGTAATATAAAAAATTTTATTCGACTTATCGTAGTATTAGTTTATTAACTGTTAATCTTTAAAAAAACTTTTCTCTAAAGTGACGTTCTTAAAGTCCGTGTCTTGTGGTTGAGAATCGATGGTTAAAACATTTTTGTTTGTGATACTAAATGATTTTACATACGGAACTCATTTTTTGAACTTTAGGGTCTTTCTGTCTCTCGTGTTTAAGGAAATTTGTAAAAGAATTAGTCTTCCGTTTGACTTGGAGTTGCGTCTTTCGACTTTCGAATTTTACTCTTGAGAATGTTGGAAGGAGGACGTCCTCCATTTCCTGTTGTGTTCAATGATTTTATTTTACTTTTTATGATTTTATGTGCAAGTCTACAAATTGTTCCCTAGGGCAATTCAAGAGTTGGTCTTTGAGAAAGATTTTTGAGACTGTGAGTGTTGTCTTCAAACAATAATTACTTATTGTCGTCTCTTGTCTAAGGGGAGACCGTTTCTCTTTCGATAAAAAGTGAAGGGGACCATTGATAGAAATCATGAAATATGAGAACCTTTGGTTCTTACATGTATACCGAAATAACACTTTGTTGTACGTTAATAGCTGACGGTCAAGACCCCCACCCCCTTGGATACTTAGTTGCGTTTACTTTAGAATTTCGTGCTGTCCGTAGTTATATCCGTAACTCCAGACCACTGTTTCTGGAATACTAGAGACTTTGAAAGTACCGGACCCGTAAGGACTGATCCCGGTCACTCGATAAATGTAGAGTCATATTCGGGACCGGGAACGTGTTTTCTATTAGTTTCGGGACTTGGGTTCCGCCAACCTTATCATGTGTCACCCTTAATAGACTTTAATTAATGAGTGATAGTCCGTCTACCTCGTAGTCACTCTTCGCCATAAAACCTACCTCAAAGAACGACTCAGAGGTCCTTTTGTGTTCTGTCTGATTTCAGTCCCATTCTCCCCGTTCACAGTGTGTGCAGCCCTAATGGTAGTTCATGTTCGTTTGAAGCCACGGTCACCACCGACCCATGTCTGCCATTACTTGTCACACTGATTTGTGCCCACACCCAACAAGTGTGTCCCTGTCGATCGTTTCATGCACCCCATCTGTCGGAAAGAAGTCTTTTGAGAGAGGTGACGACTTATCTGACAGAAGTAAGTGGTTGTAGAAAGTCATTGTCTCCGGTCGGTAAGACAAAAAAACAAACAAAAACCGGTACGGTGTCCCGTACCCCCTTAGAATCAAGGGACTGGTCCCTACCTTGCACACTGAGGACGTAACCCTCGGAATTCAGAATTGGTGACCTGGCGGTCCTTGTAGGGTCCTGACATTCAGTAAGATCTCGAAGACCCTTTAACACGACTTTCGCCTCCCTCGTATACCATAGCACCGGGAGACAGGTTGACCCTTTCCGACTCGTATAAAAACTCGGCAGATACTTCTTTGTCAAACGACTCCTTTACTATTGATTCACACACGTACTTAGAGACCCTCGTCCTCACTCCCCCAAAATTGAAGACGTAGGGTCCCCTTTGTGATGCCCCCGTCTCAGAGGGGAAAGTGGAAACGTTGGACTTAGGGATCGTGTTTCAGACCGTGTATCGTTCACGAGGTGTCTATAGTGGCTTTACTTGTTTGTTTACGTGATCTCTCATGGGTAAATTCTTCATGGGTAAAGTAAGACTGTCGACTATAGTTCCACTACCAACACTAAATGGGAGACTTTCCCCGAGTTGTTTGGTTATGAATTATATTACGAAGGAGTCGTTGAACAAAATATCATTGAAATAGGATTTACTCTGTTCGGAGAGAGGAACGGTAGATTGATACACTCCAAGATGGTGACCGGACAAAGAGACTTACCTATTTCAGAATATAGGAGAGGGAACTACGTCTACGATAATTAGTCCTGTCATAGGTCACTCTGCCTGTGATTTCCTGGGTGATACCTACTGACCCCGAAACACAAGAGAGAGGAGGCTCAACCCAGACTTAGTGTCTCAGGACTCAATACCATAAATAAATAAGAAGTACTAAGAAACCTAAGTACTAAATGTAAATATAATACAATCAGAAATCTTGATCTTCTATTCTCTGGGGTTTTTTACGTAACTTTTGGTATCTATACCAAGGAAACTACTGGAGTATCAGGATCCTGTACGACGACCGATCGTATACTGTGTAAATAATAATATTTACCATTTCAGAGTCTTGGAACGTGTGTTGTGGTATGGTGCGTCACAAAAGTTTACTTATTGGGACACCCGGAAAACAAACAGATAAACAAACAAACTCGACGTTACCTTAGACCACGAACTAAATCCTTTAGTCCCTGTTCTTCTATCACCCTCCCAATATAAATGATGTCTATACGGTAGTAAACAATGAATTTACGTTTCTTTCGTATTTCTGACTCAGACCTCAACCTTCTGTATTTTGTACGAGAATTTTCGTCAGTTCTTCTTACTGGTGAGTTTATGTTCGAACACGTGATTTATAAAGAGTTTATCCGATATCCTCGACTTGTGACACGATCCGTACGGAAAGAACGAGTTCCTCGAGTATTAAAGTTGGAGTTCCTCCAACTATATGTTAATTAAGTCTATGAGGTCCTGTGGATAATCCAAAACACAACGTTCGATTAAATTGTTTCACGTCTTGTCTTTCGATACTTTTATATGAACTCCTACGATTTCAAAGTCTTCTCCACCGTCAACCTGTAGTGGGACTTCCTCCGTATCTAAAAATGGGTCTTTTATACCTCCTTCTGGAAAATCCTTTACGTGTTTAATTTCGTCTCTCGTACTTTTATGTTCAATACTAGTCATTACGTACGTCCGAGGTCACATCTACCTCACCTCCGATAATCCCGTTTCCTACTTTCTACCCTCATCTCTTTGACTAATTTCGGTCTAGTGTATCCCAGAACTCAGACGGTTTTTAAAACTTTAAATAGAATATTTTGACCTTTTGGAAGTCGGAAAACACGTACGTACGTTCGAGTCAGTGAGTCGACACAGGCTGAAAAACACTGAGCCATCTGACATCGGACGGTCCGAGGATACAGGTACCTTAAAAAGTCCGTTTTTATGACCTTACCCAACGGTGAAGGAGGAGGTCCCCAAGAAGGACTGGGTCCCTAGCTTAGGTACAGAGGACGCAACCGTCCGTCTAAGAGATGGTAACGTGGTGGCCCTTCGAGGAGCCGGAAAACACTTTGTATCGTTACATTCTTTTCCGCATATAAAACCTTTCCACTGACCGACATACCTCGTAATTGCTCTCCTTTGTTCTCTGACTTTTGTACCTCTTCTCAACAAAGGTTTTAAATTCCTTCTTTACACGATTATTTGTTTTAGTAACACATTGTCTACTTTTGTTCGCTTGAGGGAAGTAAAAGTACAGTACTTCAAACTACTGGTGTGGTACTTTACAGATAGACTTTGAGACCTTGAGATTAAGGATACTAGAACCACCTTGAGAACCTTTCATGACAAAACCAGTAAAATTTTACTTATTATTTTCCGTAGTTTTGACCTTCTCTTCTTTACTTTAACGGAGACAAGAACCCACTGTACCAGAATGTACATCTTTTGTGATCTAATGTGTGTACATGTGTGTGTGAGATGACCTCTATTATTACTTTAAGGTGTTTCAGTGTCTCATGTTTTAATTACATACTTTCAGTCAAGGTAGGAATAGATATATGACTATTATTTGTAAAACTTTTCCTTTAATTACAATAGTATACATTTTTATTGTTATTCTTATTTTATGAATTTAAATTGGTTCCTCCGTTCTGAAATTATGACTTTTGGTGTTTTGTTACGACTTTCTGGTTATTCTATATTTATTTACCTTCCTATCGGACAAAGTACCTAACCTTCTGAAGTATAACAATTCTACCGTTATGATGGGTTTAACTAGATGTCTAGGTTACGTTAGGGATAGTTTTAGAGTACCAAGAAAAACGTCTTTATCTTTTTAGGTCGGATTTTGAGATACCTTAGAGTTCCCTAAAATTATAGATCTTGTCAGACTTTTTCTCGGTTCAACCTTCCGAATGTATAGGGTTAAAGTTTGGAAAGATATTTCGATGTAATTAGTTTTTCCTGTCTGTATACTTGGTTACTTATTTTATTCTCTTGACTCTTTATTTGGGAATGTATGTACCAGTTAATTAAAAGTTTTTTCCATGATTTTGGTAAGTTACTTCTTTCCTGTCAGAAAAGTTGTTTACCAAGACCCTTTTGTTCCTTAGATGGGTGTTTTGTTACTTCAACCTACGTATACAAGATAGTATATGGTTGTTATTGAATTTTACCCAGTATCTGGATTTGAACTCTCGATTTTGACATTTGAGAATCTTCTTTTATGTCCTCCTCCCTCCACCCTCCCCCTAAGTCCTACCCCTTGTGCACATGCGGGTACCACCTAAGTACAACTACATACCGTTTTGGTTATGTTATAACATTTCATTGATCGGAGGTTAATTTTATTTATTTAAATTTAATTTTTTTATGTCGTTTTTTAGAAGTGGTGTTGATAAACCGTTACTAAAGAACCTATACTATGGTTTTCGTTTACGTTTAATCTAAAGTTTTAAATTTTGAAATTATGGAGTTTCCTGTAATAGTTCTCTCATTTTTCCACCCTGAAGGGACCACCAGACGTACTCAATACAGGGACCAGTCCCTTGATTCTAGGGTGTACGGTGTTCCGTACCGGTTGTTTTTTCTCACTTTTCCGTTAAGTATATTACCCTTTCTTATAAATGTTCAGTCCATGGTAAGTCTTATATATTTCTTGAGAATGTTGAGTTGGTTATCTTGTTTTTGTGTTAATTTCTTACCCGTTTATTGAACCATTTGTGAAGATATTTCTTATATAATTTTACCAGTTCGTGTATTTTTTCCTACGAATTTGTAATCTCTTTGGTTTAGAATCTGGGATCTCTTTAGTTTAGATTTGGTGTTACTCTGTAGTAAGATATGAGTAAGCCTTACCGATCCGTCTCCTTAGTTTTCACAATCACTCCTTCGTCTCTTTAATCTTGAAGGTACATCGACAGTTCTTGCACTTTACCAAATCGACGACACCTTTTGACTTGTCGTAGCGGAGTTTTTCAATTTGTCTCTTTAATTTGTTTTTACCATAGGTACACGTCACCTTATAACAAGTAGGTATCTTTCCTTACTTCAAGACCATGTCAACATTATCCCTACTCAGATCTTTTGTACCCCGATTCACTTTATTTGGTCTGTGTCTCCTGTTACTAGCATACTCAAGTGAAGATATCCGTGAAATATTCATGGATCCGATCGGTATAAGTATCTCTGTCCTTCATTTTACCCCAACGGTCCTCAAACCTCTTCCACCTCGCTCTTACCTCAATAACAAATTCCCGATACCTTATAGACACAACCTATTACTTTTTCAAGTCCTTCACCCGACTCCTCTACCAACATGTCGTTTCACATACATAGATTACGATGACTTAACTTGTAAATTTTACGAATATTACCATTGAAAATTCAACATGAACTGGTATTATTTCGTTAGTTTGATTGGTCGTACTTGTCATGATAAGGTTGACGTCCAATAGTCCCTTTCTTTTCTTATTGTGGAGTCTTCTCTGCGGAGAAAAGTCTAGGTCCACCCTCCACCATTAACGTTTTTCTTCGGGTTTCCGACTTTACCACCTCCGACAGGGAAAAATCATCTTGGCCAATTCTACGAGTTTCTCTGTCATTTGAATGTAACGTCAAACTACTCGGTAGTTTACAACCCATTCTTGGCAGACCGGTCAGCCGTCCCAGGTTCCGTCACCTGACGGCCACGACCCGGAGCATGAGGAACTCGACGTTGTTCTCTTTTGCCTTCTGACTTTGCCTTTATTACCGGGTCTGACAGATGGTTCGTCGTCTTTCTTATGAGACCCGTGGTAGAAGTGTGGGGACAACCACTGGTTTACGGTCGGTTTCTGTTTTCAGGGGTTTGTCTTTCTTCTATGTTCGGGACAGAACTTCCAAACGTAGATTTAGTTTGGTTCTCTGTGTTACCTGAGGAACATAAGACATAAGGTTTTTCTTGGAACTAAAAGGAAGAGGTTGTGGGAGGTTGTAGTTCTGAGTAGAAAGAGTCAAATTAACCTTCAGACTATTGTCTTTAACAGACATCAGACCGGAGACCTAATGGAGAGGAACATCTTGTGTGTTCCACATCTGAAGCCTATAAAATCATTTTGTCTCCACCTTCGGCCTTTCACTAAAAATTTTTGACGAAAGAACAGGACTGACGGAGCTTAAGTCAAGTTACAATAGTAGATTGTTTACAATATCCTAAATAAACCCTAAGAGACCTACTCTCTTGTTATATAAAACTTATACAAGTCTCTGTAAATTACAAACTGTTTACTCCATAATGTCTTTTAATTGGTTACATTGGATCGTCTTCATCTACTTACACGAAAGACTTACCGTTACACTCTTCAAGGTCCATGAACGGATTTTTGTCCATCTTTAAATCGATAGATGTACTATGTTAATTCGACAGCGACGTAATTTTAAGACAATATTTCGTCAAAAATCTATGTTTAAATCCTGCAACTATTTTAGTGCCAGGTACTTAGTTCTGTGGTTTTTTGTCTTTGTTATACTGGATTGTCGGGTCCTCTACTATAGTCCTGACAGGAAATGGTGACCTCGATACACCTACATCGTTTCGGTAAGATGATCTTTTTTCCGTTCGAAGGTTTCGGAATAAAGGTGAAACTTTAAAAAGAGACACGTGTGAACACTGTCCTTTACCTGACCCATTCCGTCTGTTATAATTGTTCATTCCCAAGGGTTTATCGAATTGGAGGGACACGAAGTCAAGGAAGTGTACCTTTTACGCTACTGTTATTTGACAGAGTGTCCTGACAATAATCTTTTTCATTCTATTGTGTCGTTCGAATTGTGTGACGTGGGAAACGTTGTCTGAATAATACTACCATAATAGTTCGAAGGGACCACTGAGTCTACCCTTTCTTAGCAGACGGTTACGACCTCTACACCCAAGTTAGGGACCCAACCCTTCTAGAGGACCTCTTACCTTACCGATCGGTAAGGTCATAAGAACGGACCTCTTAAGGCACCTGTCTCCTTGAACCGTCTGATGTCAGGTACCCCGGTGTTTCTCAGTCTGTGTTGATTCACTGATTGTATGTGTGAAATAATAGTGGGAACACCAAAGTCCATTTTCTCTCGAGTTTCAAGTGTAGTTAAGATCTGTAGACTTGAAGACGAATAAATCCGTGAATTATAATAAAATTAGAAACATCATATAATCCCCCTAACTGTACGAGATTAGAGATATTATGTGAATTCACTGTATGATCGTACGAGAAGGAAAGGTCTTCACGTAATAAGAAGGACATACTCGTTTTGTCGACGGAAGACTTTTCCCCCTAATAGTAGACGAAAAGTCCCAGGGACGGCATGAAATGAGTTTAATCGGGGTTCAAGGGACTACGTGATTTATTCGTCAAGTAGAAATCCTTTTGTTTTGCTTCAGGAGGGGTCAATTAGTATTTGTCTGTTGTAAAAAGAAAACGATAGACAGGTAAAGGTAGTAAATAGAACTTCGGATTCTCATGTACACGAAGAAGAAAGAATTTTTTTTTTTTTTTAAGTAAACAACCAAAGTACCGAACACCCTAGAATCAAGGGGTTAGTCCCTAACTTGAGTCCGGGAACCGTCACTCACGCATCTCAGTATTGATGACCTGGTGGCTCCTTAAAGGGTGTACGAAGACTATTTGTAAGTCTAAACACGAGATAGATTTAAATGGAACTAAAAATTGAAGGATTGAATTTTTTTTTTTTTTTTTTCTAGAAATAGTAAAATGTTACTTTTGTCGGACCGATAATAAATGGATCAATGAGAAAATATTAGGTGAGACGAGGGTTTCTGTTAACTACTACAAGTAAACTCTTTACACACATAAAATTTCGTTTCAATACCTCGAAATGAAATTAAGACCCTCAAAAATTTATTACCGTAAAATTTCACACACACACTCGTAGACACAACCACAGACAGACAGGTAGACAGATAGAGTCCTCCTTGAGATGGAAGTGTAGGGAAAAAGGGTTCAGAGCATCAAAAGAGTATGAACTTCAGATACTGTACTACGAATCTCCCTACCGGTTGAATAGGATAACATTTCTGAAAGTACCACTCGTTAAGATTTTACAAGGGTTAAGATGCTCACGAATAATATTTCTTGTAAATATAAATTAGGTTCGGAGGAGGTCGACGTTAGAAGTAAGTAAAGGAAAATAAGAGAGGAGTCATCTCTGCTTTTGTTTTGAGAGAAGTCATGTAGGATTTCTACCTGAAAATTATTAGGAAGTATATGAACTTCTGTCACTTATTCAAGAAACGACGAAGAAAAGACTCTATTTAGGAAAGGTTAAAGTCGGGTGCTCTGGATAAAAATTTTTTTGGGAGTTAGTGAAACAACGAGAGGATACCGGAGAGAAGTACTCGGAAATCGACGGGTGTAAGGATACTGACTACACGTTCTCGACGATGTTCCTTTACTAAGTTATTATATACACCCGAGAGTCGAGTATTAGAGTACGAGACCATATGGTCTACGGGTCTGAGGGAAAATTTTTTCTTTTTCTTTTTGTAGACAAGAGGTTAAAGGGTCAATGGTATCTATACCTGAGTCCGTATATGGGAAGAGTCCTCTTGATAGGTACCAGTTGTCAAACTTCCTTGACAAGTCAATTTTTTTTAATGTTTTTAGCAATTCAATTCGACGACAGAAAAATTTAGTGTATGACAAATGTGTCTCAATTAAGTATTTGAAGTAAGAGGAATTTACGAAAACGTTGAATGTCACCACAAAGTGTATAATCAAGGAACGTTGGAAAAAGTAAAAATAGAAACATAACTATTGACCGCCTCTTCTGTTACCGTGGGGTGAGGTCATGAGAACGGACCTTTTAGGGTACCTACCTCCTCGGACCACCCGACGTCACGTACCCCAGTGATTCTCAACCTGTGCTGACTCGCTGAAGTGAAGGTGAAAAGTGAAAGTACGAAACCTCTTCCTTTACCGTTGAGTGAGGTCACAAGAACGGACCTCTTAGGGTCCCTGTCCCCTCGGACCACCCGACGGCAGAGACCCCAGTGTCTCAACCTGTGCTGACTTCACTGAATCGTCGTCGTAACTATTGACCCAAAAACCCTTTCACTTAGTACCTGTATAAGAAGTGTCTCCCATTTATGAGTAGTTAGTCTAGTTTAGGTATATTTGTCTCGTGGCACCCGGTTTAACATAAGTAAACTTGTATCCGTTTTAAAAGGGGTTATACCACGATCACCATTTCAGAGGACGGTCACGTCCTCTGATTCTCTGTACCCAAGTTGGGACCCGACCCCTTCTAGGGGACCTCCTCCCGTACTGTTCGGTGAGGTCATTAGAATGGACCTCTTAGGGTACCTGTCTCCTCGGACCGTCTGATGACAGGTACCTCAGTGTTTCTCAGCCTGTGCTGACTCACTGATTGTGAAAGTGAAAGTGAAATTTTCAACGGGGCTATGTCCTTGTGACCCACTATGTGGGTCGGGTCTACTCTCTTTTGGAACAGAGGACTACGACCCGACAGAACGGTGTTGATTGCAGATCTGTAAGATGGATCCCCAGACGAAAACGGGGATTGGAAGGTCACTGAATGAATTTAAGTAGTTGGAATGTTTTTATGTCACGTGTTGTTGTTAATGTAGCTCGTTGTTTAGTCCTGTGTGCAATAATCTAAGGAGGATTGTTTAGTCTCTTTTTAATGTGGCAGAATCATTCAGTTCTGGTTGGGATCTTTAAGGAGGGTCCCCGGTGTAGTGGTAGAACGTGTGTGTCAGAGTCTTAACTTAAGGAGCTTGACATTGATCCGACACGTTACAATAGATTTCTCACCATTTTACTAGTGTCATGTAATTAATATGACGCGTAAATTGACACAGACTTATCGTCGTACGTCTGAATACTATTTTTATTAGACTTAGAAACTTTATATATAGTTTCATGTGATCACAAATTCCTTAGGACTTGACACGAGGTACACGGGGTTTCCGACACGTCCAGTCACGGGACTTATGGTGTCTATAAACGATCGATCTAATATACTTGAAAATTCCCCATATTGAAATCTTTTAAGTTTATGTTTTTTACTTAACCTCCTCGATTAATAATTGTAATAAAAGGTTCAAGGAGGAATCGATGCGACTTACACTTTTGTGTATTTTTAAAAATTTACGTTTATCAAATTGGAGAACGTCTTGCAGAATACTTAGTCTGTTGAGAGACTTTGTCTAATATTATTAAGAAATCATTGTCTTTTCGTAATTTATGGATACCCAGAAAATCAGAGACTGACTGTCACCTTCTCTGTGTACATACTGCAGTCCTTTCTGGTAAGAATGGTACCAGTAAAATCCTCCAGATTGAGGAAAAAAAAATTAGAAATAAAAATAAATAAACCGACGTATCTCAGGGTCATCACCGTGCACCCTTGGTCAAGGGACTGGTCCCTAGCTTGGGTCGTGGGGACGTAGTCCTCGTGTCTCAGAATCGGTGACCTGGTGGTCCCTTAAGGGTCTCCAGATTGAGAACTACAAAGAAAATATGTCACTAGTTTATTTGAATCTGGGAACTCGACTAGGATACGATTTCCTCCGTCTAGGAACCAAAAAGAACAAAACAGAGACCGACTTTCCTTCGGGTAGGTCTACGATCATCGGTTCTTACGTAGAACGGAACGGTTCTCGGCCGGTTGTTCCAGGGGACGATAAAGTAGTAGACAGTTTCCTGTGGGTGGAAACACACATTTTAGATTATTTCAAACCTCTTTCAATAGTTAAAAAAGAAATTAGACAAAGACCTAACGGAATATGTTTTGTAAGAACTACAGAACTACCCGAGACAGGATATCCGTTTCCGTCGGTCGGACCGTTGTCGGTCCGAGGTCCCGATTTTGGAGGTAGCTGCAGGTGTGTCGACACGGTGGAAAGGTATCTCAACTGAGGACCAAACTGAGGTACGTTTGTTACCGACCGACTATTTCCATAGTCGATTCTTTCTCGTAGATTAAAAAAAAGGAGGGGTTGAAACTTTGATAAGAAAACAAAGGAAAAGTTAATATCTTTGCACGGAGAAGTTCAACTGGTACAATTGAAAACTGATACAATTGATTCAACTACGAAATTTGTAAAAGAAGACGAGGTTCTTTTGACTCAAACTACGTCGGATGCGTTGAGAGAAACCGTAACGGAGAGAAACCCTTACCCTATTTTCGACTGGAAAAGGTCAGGACACCGGTGACGACTCAAAAGGTGTAAACGACCGTATAACTCACATTGTGAAAGTGTCGTAGTAGAAAGTCCTAAACTTTGTCGAGTTGACCTTAAGATAGTGGAGATGATCGGAACAAGTATCACTATGAAAGATTCCGGGTGAACTGAAGTGTAAGGTCCTACAGACCGAGATCTACTCACTGGTGTGGTAGCACTAATAGAACAGTACTTCTAGAAAAAACATATCAAGAAGACACATAAGAACGGTGGAGAAGAATTATAGAAGACGAAGACAATCCAGGTATGGTAAAGACAGGAAATAGTACGGGTAGAAACGTACTTTACAAGGGAACCACGGAGATTAAAAGAACTTCTCTAGGGGTCAGAAAGGGTAAGACAACAAAAGGAGATAAAGAAACGTAACTAACGACTCCTTCGGAAAGAATAGAGAAGAATGATAAGAAACCTTGAGACGTAAGTCTACGAACATAGAAAGGAAAAGAGGAAACGAAAAGCGAAGAGAAGAAATGTGTCGATAAACATTCCGGAGGAGTCTGTCAGTAAAAAGAAAAAACGTAAAGAAAAGGCACCCCTACCAGAACTAGGGACAGAGGATATGTTACAGTGCTTGGAGGCAGGTATCAAGCAGTCCGTGAGATAGCTAGTCTAGATCAGGGAATTTAGATAAAGAGTGAAGGTGACATATTAGTATTCCCTAAACTAAATCCAGTATGGACTTACAAGATCACCAAAAGAGATGAAAGAAGTTTACTTCAGACTTAAACCGTTATTCCTCGAGTACTAGACTCGGTGTCAGTCGAGGACCAGAACAAAAACAACTGACATATCTCGAAGAGGTAAACCGATGTTTCTTATATTAGTTAGACTAAAGTCACAACTGGTAGACCACTACAGTCGTTACACACTTGGCACTTGAAGGTCTACAAGTTCGACCAAAATCTTTTCCGTCTTCTTGGTTTCTAGTTTAACGGTTGTAGGCGACCTAGTAGCTCTTTCGTTCTCTCAAGGTCTTTTTGTAGATAAAGACGAAATAACTGATACAGTTTCGGAAACTGACACACCTAGTGTTATTTGACACCTTTTAAGACTTTCTCTACCCTTATGGTCTGGGGGACTGGACGGAGAACTCTTAGGATATACGTCCAGTCCTTCGTTGTCAATCTTGACCTTGTCTGACCAAGGTTTATCCTTTTGCTCATAGTGTTCCGACATATAACAGTGGGACGAATAAATTGAATATACGTCTCATGTAGTACTCTTTGCGACCCGACCTTCTTCGTGTTCGACCTTAGTTCTAACGACCCTCTTTATAGTTAGTGGAGTCTATACGTCTACTATGGTGGGAATACCGTCTTTCACTTCTCCTTGATTTTTCGGAGAACTACTTTCACTTTCTCCTCTCACTTTTTCAACCGAATTTTGAGTTGTAAGTCTTTTGCTTCTAGTACCGTAGACCAGGGTAGTGAAGTACCCTTTATCTACCCCTTTGTCACCTTTGTCACAGTCTGAAATAAAACCCCCCGAGGTTTTAGTGACCGTCTACCACTGACGTCGGTACTTTAACTTTCTGCGAATGAGGAACCTTCCTTTCAATACTGGTTGGATCTATCGTTTCCAGGCACATCAGTTCCGATACCAAAAAGGACACCAGTACATACCTATACTCTCAACCTGACACTTCTTCCGACTCCCGGCTTCTTAACTCCGAAAACTTGACACCACAACCTTTTCTGAGAACTCTTAGGGAACCTGACGTTCCTCTAGATTGGTCAGGTAAGACTCCATCTAGTCGGGACCCTAAAGAAACCTTCCTTACTACGATTTCGACTTTGAGGTCATGAAACCGGTGGAGTACCCTTCTCAACTGAGTAACCTTTTCTGAGACTACGACCCTCCCTAACCCCCGTCCTTCTCCCTAACCCCCGTCCTCCTCTTCCCCTGCTGTCTCCTACTCTACCGACCTACCGTAGTGGCTGAACTACCTACACTCAGACTCACTTGAGGCCCTCTACCACTACCTGTCCCTCCGGACCGTACGACGTTAAGTACCCCAGCGCTTCTCAGTCTGTGCTGACTCGTTGACTTGACTTTACTTAACTACGTTGAGAGGACGGTTTGTGTCTACGACAGTCCTACTTACGTCTGTCGAAGACGTAAGTCTCCAAGGTAAAATACTAATGTCATCGGTACATTGTCGTAGTGAGGGGTCTGTCATTCATGTTTAGAACGGGGGGTACCATGTTAATTATATCCACACACAAAGAGTGTACGTAAAAGGTCCTTAAGTTGACCTGAAAAAGGTTCACGATACTGTGCGAGTTCCTTACCATGACCTCTCTTCTACATACCACCTGCATAACGGGGTCGATGCAACCCACCGATTTCCACCCCACCCCGTCACCCTCTGGTCTGACTTCCACTTCCCGTCCGTTTCCACTAGTCGTCGTACCTGTCCTACAGTGAACAGGGGAAGAAGTAGTAACGGGGTCGTGTGGAAGTCGGGTGGTCCCTACGACCGCCAACTCTAGTGGGGACGAGGAGAAGTTATCTCACTTTCTTCGACCGTCCACCCGTAGACCATCATTAGAATCTGGAGTCCAGAGGATGCTGTCCAGGGTGGAGGGTGACGGGAGTTCGCAAAAAATGGGGGTCGTAACAGAGTCGTTGTATAATTTCCAAAAAAATTTAATGACTACACATGTCAACCCATAAGATATTTAAATCAACCCAAAAGGACTACCGAGTCGTCATTTTTTAGACGGACGGTTACGTGCGTTGGGTCCAAGTTTAGGACCCAGTCCTTCTAAAAGACCTCTCCCTTTACCGTTGAGTGAGGTCATAAGAACGGACCTCTTAGGGTACTTGTCTCCTCGGACCGTCTGATGTCAGGTACCCCAGCGTTCTCAACCTGTGCTGAATTCACTGATTTGGTGGAGAGATACAAACAGTGATAAAGTTCCAAAGTATGGAAGTTCTAAGACAAATTACCATTTCAGTATGGAGTACGTTACTAAGGAATCACTGAACTTTAAGATTTAGACGGATGAAATACTGAACAGATGACATACTTGGTTCATAAGTTTCATTTTCAGTTCTTAATTAGTCAGTCAATCAACCCGTTGTTTCACCCTTTAGAGAATCCTTAACGATAGAACTATAATAGTCACGATAAGGTCACAGGATTTCCGAAGAAAATTACGGATTAAATTGAGTCTCGTTTTTTTTTTTTTTTTTTTTGTGTTATTTGATATTAAATATAGACGAATCTTTACTTTCGTTCGTTTTCAAATTCCAAATGTCTATTTCGAACGGAAAAATAAGTTTCGAATTAAATAACTTCCGAAGAAAATCTTGATTACAAATATTACCAACGTAAATTGAAAAGGAACCACAAATAACTCATTAGATAGTAATAGTCAGACAGATAAATGGGAAACTACGGGGACAGGATCAGAGAAACTCGACGATATTGGTTAGTGGTATCTGTCCCACCGAATATTTGTTGTCTTTAAAGAGTATCAAAACCTCCGACCCTTCGGGTTCTAGTTCCTCCACCGTCTAAATCACAGACTACTACGGATTGAAGGACCAAGTGTCTGTCGTACACAGGAGTGTGTCCCCTTCCCCCATTTCCTCGAGGGACACCGGAGAAAATATTCGAGTGATTAGGGTAAGTATTCCCGAGGTGAGACTTCTCGATTAATGGAAGGTTTCCAGAGTAGAGGTTTAATCCTGAATTATATATTTAGACCCCCCTACCCCCCTCCTGTTTTTGTAAATCAGATATCGGTAGGGAGTTGTAAAAAGTTACGTTCCGCTAGTCCACGAGTGTTTACATTTGGTTTGTACGCGTGAGAATGGGCTCGTTCGCGAAGAAGCTACCACTAGTAGAAAAGGAACTGGTAGTAGTAGTTGACTTAGGCAAGGAGTAGCGAGTAACAATAGAGCGAACGTTGCATCGGGTGTAGAAGAGGATCTCTAGCTTCTTCTTTTTGTTATTCTTACTCTTTCTATTGTCTTTCTACGGTCGGAACTGACACACAGTAGATCCTGATTTCCTACACTAAGTCCTGGGACAAGAAGTACCTCGGTGTCCTCGTCCTTACCCGACGTAAACCCCTTCGGTCTCTTGGGTAGAGTAACCTTTTGTTCGAGGTTCTTGTATACCTACAATGGTACCTTTGTTTAGGAAGTCTTCCTAGTCTCAAAGACACTGTCTCTCATATCACCTCCTCAAAATCTTCTTCTGATTGTCCCTCAGACCTCACTGGCGAGTCCGTCTCTGGGTTAAATTTCTAGGTCAATCTCTCCTGTTCGTGAGGTCCCGAGGAAGTCGGAGAGACACAGGAAGGTAAAGTTTGTAATTGTTCTTCTTTTACAAACATACCTTCTACCCTTCTATTAGGAGAAGATTCTGTCTCTTGAACTTCCAGTGTACAGACGGCGTCTTCTTTCGAGTGTCGGACCATTTTCGGACACTTCACACAACCAGTGAGTCAACACAGGTTGAGGAACGTAGGGACACCTGCCATCGGGTGGTTTGAGGAGAAAGGTACCTTAAGAGGTTCGTTCTTATGTCCTCACCCATTTTCGGACAAAAATATTTTGTCAAACTGACCACAAGAAGTCCCCTGTACGTGTTCATTTATATTAGTGTCCGCACTTTATCAAAGTCAAGTAATCTTCCTTCCATGAGAGACACCTATAGACGTTCACGGTGACGGTATTTATGCAAAGGTGGGACACTCCCCTTGAGTTGAAGGTCAAACCTTGACTTCCGTCGGTCTTGACGTCTCCCTTTCTCTTAAGGAGCTAATCGTAGGAAACCGTCTCAGAAGGACTTTTCGCTTGTATCGGTAGACGAGAGTTATGCTCTCAGTGCAACCGCATCCACGGAGACTAGTCGCGCACCCCTCCAATACAGTCCACGTCTGCGCGACAGTGTACATCGACCTCAGGAATGGGGAGTGGAAAGAGGAGGTGGTGTAGAAAGGGTGTGTGTGTAGTGGTGGTAGTCACAGCAGTCCTACGACCCGATGTCTGATTTGCTCAGACCGACGTCTGAACACCCTTACGTAGCGCCAGTCCTGGATGGAACCTTAAATACAAGGGGACACAAAGGAATAGAGTAAAGGTAAAACATTAGTTAGTCAGGTCTTTGTGGCGAGTTCAAGGGAAGCGGTGAGCCAGGGAACACGTTCTTCTCACTACCACACACGGTCCACTCCCCTCTCTCTCGGAACCGCCACTAAGTAAAATGATAGACGTTGCGGAGGTCACCATCTCCCTCAACGAACCCAAATTTTTCTTTAGGTGCACTCGGCTACTTGACAACCGAAGGAGGGAGGTAGAGAGAGAAGAAAGATTTATTCTGAAACAATCTTAGACCCCAAATGAAACTTAGAGTTCACTACGACCCACACAGGGTTTTTCCTCTTTGACCCTTACAAATTCTTATTGAGGGAATCTCGTTCTGTTGAATTTATTCGGGTGACTGCTGACGGTTCCTTGGGTCCACACGGGGGACCGTGTGTCCGACGGGTACAAAGAGCAAAGGCACACATACTTATTGACACGTAAGACGTGTCTCATCCTGGGACTCTAAAGCACTTTCTTTTCTTCAGCCCGGTCGCCACTCGTTGATTTTTACGAGTAAATTACTATTGGAATAGGTCGGTCTGACCTTAGACCTTCATCGAAACAAAGGGGAGGGACAGACTTACGACCTCTTTGTATTTAATATATTGACCCGGAGTTTCCCTACTGTATAAATGAATGATATATTTGTTGTTGTTTTCTGTGCCGGTTCTCCTCCCGTCCTGAGGGAAGTGTTTCGTCGGACCCGTTTAAGGGTACTACAGTCGGGTAATCTGTCTCAAAGGTCCCCGTTGTCGGGGTATTGACAGGGACGTGTCTTTTCGTAGTCTCAAGTCTTCTGACGTTTCCGGGGTTCACCGTCCCGTCCCCCCTCCCAGGTTTTGATTGTTTACGATTCTGAAAGATCTGGGAAAATCCCGGCTAGAACCGGTCCTTTCTAGAGGGACTTCAACTACACTAACTCTTTTCCTTTCTAAACCAGAGACGACAGTCTAGATACTTTTCTTTCCCGACACTTGAGAAAGGCAAAACAAAAGAAACTAAATTTTTTTTTTTTTCTTTTCTTTTTTTCTCTTGGGTGACCTTACTTTAGAATTTTCATTACTATCCTTACAGTCTTTTCGACTTGTCAAATACCCGTGTGCGTTACTGAATACGATTGAATGTCGTAGGCAAATCTAATCGTCGGGTTTGCAGAATTGTAAAATCTCGACTTTCCTGGATGACAGGCGGTCGACACAATGTCATGGAAAACTTCAGACAGAGTAATAAGGAAAGACTAAGAAAGCCTTCAAGACGGTCTTTATGAATAAAAAGAAGAAGGTTAGAGGGAAAGGAAATTTTTTTCTTTTTTTTTTTCCGTGTTCGTTATTTAAGTAATTATTGGTTTCATTGGAGAAGGAATGTTAAGTTTCGAACAGTCTTATGAAACTAAAGTGTTTTTTCTGTCAAAAAGGAGAAAGTCAAAACACTTTTCTGAATCTTTACGGATATTTCAACAAATTTTCTTTACGTTTAAAGGATTCTCGTTCTTTACCATGTTACCTCAATTCTACTCTTTATTTCTTTGTAGTTTTTTTTTTTTTCGTCGGTTTTGTGCGTATGAATATGAGTGAAACTACAGACAAATTGATGACACAGATTAAGACGGAACAGAACACCATATCAAAAGGGGGAAACCAGAGTCGGTGTCACTAAAGTTGACTTGGTGTTTATCCTACGAAATTTTTCACTTGAAACAAAACAACAATAAAGACAACAACTAGATGGGAGCTAAAAAAAAAAAAAAAAAAAACCAATAGGGTCGAAATACTTCTCTTGTCTTACCAACCACACACGACCCGTGGGACGACTCAGCCCGACCAAAGTGTCCAGACACCCCGACTGGGTGGGAAAAGGAGATGTCACACCTTAACCACACCCAGATCGATACTGTATCCACCCCACACTCAGGGTGGAGAGACTATGGGTCCAATGGACCACTGGATGGATGTCGAGTGGGTCCCGTGGTACTACTCCTTTCGTTTGACGGTGGGACGACACTGTAGAGAGTTGAGCTGTGCGTGGGGGGGGTGTGTGTGTGTGTGGGGAGGAAGAAAGGGTCTACCAAGACGCACTGAAACTGCACTTTGTGTTTAAGTGACAGTACCGATTTGTGAAAAGGACAGACCAGTCGGACACTATGAGTCCTTGTGGATTATGGAAAATTTTTCGTTCTCCTCTCCCCAGTTCACTTCTTTTCCTTTCTTGTCCCACCGGGAAATAAGAAATTTTAGTTTGCTTCGTCACCGTCGGGATAGAGAAGAGTCCCTGCCCGTGTGGGCTTCGACGCCGAAGCAGTGGGCAAACCCTAGGCCAAAGAGGTGCCGGTGACCTTTGTCCCGGGGCACCTCACTACTCGACAACCGAGAGTGTCAGATCTGACCACCACGGTCCGTCACATCGTGCTTCGTCTGGGCACCTTTGGGGTGCGGACCCCGAGGGTACGATTCCCGTAGTAAACAGTTTCGTCCTACGGGAATGATGTAAGACTGTTGGGGGTCCTGGTGTCCTCCCTTTGGTCTCGGGCGACCGGACTCCGACGGAGACAAGAGTCGTAGACCTTCCGCGGACGACGGAAATCCGATTTGTATTGTCGTTCATAGTCGGTACTTTCCACCGTCGTCTTTGCCCTAATCATTATGGAGAGAGAGTCCGTTAGAGCCTTATCCTGAAAAAAGAACATTCGATACGAAGGGACTACCGAGTCGACCATTTATTAAGCGGACGTCACACCCTCTGAACCCAAAGTCTCTTCCGTTGTCGATGGATGAGGTCATAAGACCAGACCTCTTAAGGTACCTGACATATCGGGTACCCCAGTATTTCTCAACCTGTGTCGACTCAGGTAGACCACCTACTCTTTTGGCTCCGAATCTCTCTGTTCGCTGAACGGGTTCCAGTATTGATCCGTCGACCATCTCAGCACTAAGTTTAGGTTTAGTTCCGGACTGAAGTCGTGAATACGAGGATTAATACTGATCAAACGGTCTGAAAGAACCTCGTTTTGTCTTATTTTACACTGTTTTAAGTCTTTTCAGCTAAAATATTGGTTCCTTTATTTGATATCTTGTGGATTTAACACGTATTAGAAAGTAAGTTTTCAAGGTTTAACTTCCTAAATGGGATTTCTGACCTCTTCCTTTACCGTTGGGTGAGGTCACAAGAACGGACCCTTTAGGGTACCTGTCTCCTCGGACCACCCGATGTCTGGTACCCCAGCGTTTCTCACCCTGGACTGACTTGTTGACTCGTACGTGGGATTTCTGTACTAGTATCCATCCGAGTTCCTAAAAGTCCCCGTCGTCGTGAAGGGACACTAGCTCTTTTTTAACGTTTGTTGAATGTACGGGTCGTTTCTTCTCTGACCGACAGACTTAATGCCGTGTAAGTTGTACTGTCTAATGATACGTCTGAAATCTTAAAATGACATTTTTCATGAGTTAGTACATCCCTGTACGAGTCCTATGTTAGTCAACATCTTATACTAGGTTTAATACGAAAAATTTTGGGTGTATTTGTGTCTTTTATTCCCCTTTCGACAGTTTTAGAATTGTTACAAATAAAGACCTACCTTCCCAAGAAACATCCAAAACACACAAGTGTATAAATATACCAGATATTTCGTAGTTTTCCTTTATTAAGTAATCGTTACCAATTTGGTTCTTTTCACCATGACTGGATGTCTCGACAGAAGACTCAAACTGAATACCTCTCCTAAGGATGTTTTCTTTTTGTTCACACTAATAGTTCCTTGGAATGGAAGTACACTCTGGACTTCTGGGAGGATTGATCACTCTGGGTCGTAGTTAGTCGAATCGCCTCGGTCCCTTTAAAGATGTCTTGTAATTGGTTGTCGGAAAGGGTCGGTAGACGACGGAAAGATCTTTGTACGATTACGCGGTGAACAGTTGTGATTAATTTCTAAGTGAGGTCCCATGCTGGATATAATTTACTTCCCTTACCTGAACTGACCCACTAGTAAGATGTACGATTCAATAAAGGTAATTCTCCAGGAAGTCCCTGAAGGAACCACCAGGTCACCAATGCTTAGGTTAACGTTCCCTCCCCTGCGCCCAAGTTAGGGACCAGTCCCTTGATTCTGGGGTGTACGCTGCCTCGTTGATCCGGGTGTGGACTCGTGGTGTTGATGGCTCAGTGTTGTTTCTAGGGGTGGACGGTGTTGACTCTGGAGTGCTCAGTTTATTTATTTATGTATTTATGAAAAAAAATTTTTCAGAAAGTATATTTACCTTTTCTCTTCTTGTTACTCTTGTGTCTGGGTCGTCTACCCATCATTACTCTTCTATCAGAGTCATATACTCATTCCACCAGTAGACCTCCTCTTCAGTCCTCCCACGTCTCCAAGTTCCTGTTGTTCGGTGTCCTCTGACCTTCGGGGTCCATCCCCCGCCGGTCCTACCTCCAGGAGACAGGGAACGACGGTAGACCGTTCGAACGATTGACAGAGTGATCTAGAAGGTTTCACGTTTCACTTCCGTTTATTGAGTTACAAAAATTTTTACCCAGGTTCAAGTAATTATGTACAGACCCGTAGGCTAAACCGGGTATAGGAGGGGAGGGGTCCGACGGTCACACACTTGGACTTTACACTTGAGCCGGGGTCTGGTCCACTAATTTGGAAAGAGCTCTTTTATGTGTCTGTCCACGGTTGAATTTCTTTCTTCCGTCCTCTTGATTGCTTTCAAGTGTGACAGAAAAAGTTTTCCCCTTCTCGGTTCCACCTCGTCGTAGAAGGTGGTCCACCCAGGTCTCACTCTCCATTCGTGTCACAGGGACTCAAGCGACTCGTCCTTTCGGTCCTTCTTCCTTGAACGCAGTCTTGTGTTCGTCCCCTCGAGTCTCCTACATGCGGTCTTAGAGGTGACGTGGATATAGGTGGGTCCCACCTCACGCCTCCGCCGTAGGCCACTTTATGAGAAATCACACTCTTCCCGCCTCAAGGTGCCTTTGTCAGTCCTTCTCTTCTTAACACAACCGGGGTTTCAAGTGGGCTCAATAAGGCATTATAGAATGTCTTCTTGGACTCACTTGAAAAACGGGTCACGTCATTGGTCTTTTCTTGGATATCTTGAATTCAACTGTCTGTCCCCGACCCCAGAAAGAGAGTACGTCTCGGTGGACACTATTCCGTAGAGAGAGAGCTTAATAACGTAGCTACGACCGACTGGTGACCGGTTGTAAACTCTTACCTTCGCGGAAGTCTCGGGTTCAGACGCTCTTTTCACAAAGACTGATCGTGTTTTCGGCCTGACTGAGGATGACAGGTACTCCCCTGTCTCAATTTTTGTTTCTCGTCTTTTGTCCCCTTTCCTGAGTTGATGACTTCTCGATCTGAACATCGGCTCAAAGAGCGGGTATGATGGCCCCGTGGTCGTGTTTTTCTCCATTCCTTTTAGATGGAAAGCTGTGTAAAACGGTCGAAATTGAAGGTTTTATGTGAGAGAAGGAAAACTAGGTGTGTTATTCACCTTTATGGATTTGTTTATAAATGCACTTTCCGAAAGTACTTTGTTGGTAGAGTTTCGAAGTAAGTAAGCCATTTTACTGAGTCACGACTACGATGATGACACTCATTCCATGTGCCTGTTAGCACTACTTCGCCCCGAGTGTTACCTCCCTCCCACTGCTTGCACTTATGTCTGTCTGTTTCTTCCCCTTCGTTGTCGACTTCCTGCTCCCCCTTCCTCCCCTCTCCCGTGCACCACCACCTTCACTCTCCCTGTCCTTCCTCCTCCTTCACCTCCTCTTCGTCGTCGGTGTGTCCGTTCGTTTCACGCGTCCCAGTGTTTTCCTCTTCGTTCCGTTTACGGTCGTCTGTCGCCTCACTTCGGGACCGATCCACTCACCCCTAGTTCCGTCCCTTTATCTTAACTACGACTTCCAAACTTAAGAATTTGAAACCACACAAAAAAAAAAAAAATTAAAATAAGACAACGTAAAATCGAGTCAGATGGAATGTCGTTGGCCGGTACCGGTTGGTCGTGGTAGCCGTCCGAAAGACATCTACTGGAGACTGCCGTTTCCTTCACCGTGTGACTCAAAGTCTGAGCGAGAATCCTGATCCTTTCAGAACTGGATTACCGAATCATGGTTTATAAAGTTGATAGGGATCGAGAACTATTTGATCAATTGATACATTATTTGATTTTTATACATATACAGAAAGTGAAAAAGACTTTCTTTACAAAAGTACCCTTTTACCAGATTTCTTTGTCATCAAAAAAGGTTAGGAAACGACTAAATCTTATTATGTGAAATAACTCAACTTCCTTAAAATGGGTGACAAATTAAGTTGGGGTCAAAACGTCCTTTGGGACCAGAGGTCTCCGTGTTCCGAGGGACTGACCAATCTCCGGTCGTTCCTCGACATGACTCCGTGACAATCGAACCAACAGAAAGGTTTTATATGAGTTCAGAGGGATGGACCTATATCACGTATATTTCAACAGAGTTTTTAAGTTTGCAACTAAAGATTAAAAAGTTGGGTAAAAAGGTTTTAAGTGTAATGTCTTTTCAATACAAGAGTGATAATGTATCAATAGTGTCTTATTCAGTTATAAAGGGAGAGATTTTACGACTGAATATTGAAGTAATAAAAATGTATGAAAGAAGTTTAATGGTACGTAAAGTTTATAAATAGGAACCTAAACGTTAAAACTAGATAAACAATGTATTCACGAAGAGGATTCGTAGTGAACGTAAAGGGAGTCTTACGGTCGTCTACCGTGACATCAAAGATATAAGTTGAACGAATAACACCGGTCGCCCCTAAAACAAAAGTCTTAAAGTGGTCAAGTGTTAGATCTGTGACCGGTTTCTATCGTTCGGTCACGAAAGCATTCGTGCTCCGAAGGGTTGAGTAGTTAAACGTTTCCCCGTTTTATGGTAGTACACTTCAAATTAAACCTACGTCTCTTAGCAGGGACGTTTGTCTTCGATCGTCTCGTCGTCTCTATATTTTTGTTCCGGTAGAGGAAAGAGGAGCTTTGACTAACCTTTTAAGTAGGTCGTCTTTGTTTTAAGTCACTTCGGTGGTTTAAGGTCTAAGCCTACCGTCGTCCACCTTTCCCAGCAAATGACTAGAGGACCATCTTCTTTAATTGTGAGTCTTCAGTCAAGGTTTCTCTGGAGGAACATTCTGTAGGAAGGTCGGTCTGTGACGTCTAGACTTGCACCGTCGGACAAAGGTGGGTAGTACGAGTGACAGTTGTCCCATTTTTTCTACCCCTGAAGGTGTTTCTAAGACTACTGACCCTTCGTTAAGCTGATATGAAACTCTTAATTTGGCAAATTATTAGTAACTTAAAACGAAAATTTCAGAGGCTTGAGTCCTAGAAAAAAAAATAGTTATTGACGATGATAATCTGGGGGTTTGACGAATTCGTATTTATAAATAGGAGTTCTGGGGATTGATGAGATCAAGAGGGACTTCGGGTTTAAGTGACTTCTTTTAAGTATTCCTTACGTACTTAATCTAAAAAATTTTTAGTTGAATTCCTTGTAGAGATCTTAACTCGGTTAAGAAAAGTAAGATGAGAGGTTAGTAATCGTTTAAGAAACAACTCAACGAAAGAAGGAAAAAAAGTGAGTAAGTAAATAAGTGACAAAGAAAGTAAGTTATTTATAAATAATTCGAGAGCAAGACGTAGATCGTACGAGTCGCCATTTTTCTAGTATCGTCATTTGTTACCCATTCTAGGGACAAGAGAACCTCGCCCCTACCCCCTTACTAGTTCTTCACCCCTCTTAAGATCTTTCCTACCTGTCTCTTCCCGAGAGACTTCTCGACTGTCTACTCGTGAGTGGATCTACTATTCGACTGTACTGTGACCGAGAAGGTTACCCCTTCTGACTGACCCCTTTCCTCTCCCCTCCTCCACTCTTCACAGGAAACGGGTACGAGTCAAAGTCTACGAATAACTTGTGGTGACGTTTCCCCCTATCAACCTATACACTCAGACTCAAGTCCCCTGAGTGACTCCTGGTGTCTATTCGTAAATCTTCAGTGGACGTATAAATTTCGGTCCTCTGGTTGGTTTGTGTCACTTCTCTACGACTTTGTCTCGAGTCCTCATTAGGTTAAAAATCCCCACTCCTTTTCTTCCCCTTCACCCGTCACCTGAAGTCCTCTCCCCAGTCACTCTTTTTCCTTTCGGTCCTTTCATGTGAAAGTGGAAAAGACCGATCTTCTTATTATGGTTTTAGCTGAATTGTGTCGAATAGGACGACGGAGTTTACGGTCTGTCCCATTTAAGATGTAACGAGATAAAAAGGTGACTTAGATAACGGAGTGTCGTCTCTTCTGGTCTCTCTTTCTCCTTTGATTGTTTCCAGTTTTACTTTAAGAAATATAAACAAATGTCTTAAGGTGGAACGGATTCCTGTGTGTCGACCAGTCTCTGTATTGACCCAAAACTTCGACACATAGACTCAGGTTTCGAAGTAGGTCAAGTGACTTGTATAACGGAGAATAAATGTATTTCCTTTAAGTGTAGTGGACTATGTGACCGAACGAAGAACCCATTTTAAGGACCTTCTGGGAGTCTTCCTAAATACTCCTCTCTCGTACGAAAGTTAGGGTTTACACTTGTACCGAATACCCAAATAATTTTGCTTCATAAAGTTTTTGTGAATAAGTCAACACAATGATGGTGTCCCAGGAGGACAGACGAAGACCTTCTTTTACTCCGGTGTAGTAACTCGAGTTTGGGTCAAAAGAAGACAGGTAAATATATATTTATCGGGTTCCATGGAGGTCCGTCTCTGTCGAGATAGAGTGACAATGTATGAACCCGACCGTGTGGTCTTTCCATTTTGTTTGCGGGTACGTATTTCCTTAAGGATTTTATCTAACGTCCAGACACAAAACTACGTGACGGGTCTTTGAAATAATATTAGTTTGTTTTTCCTTTCTTTTTGTCAAGATAGTAGTAAGGATTCTTTCCTGGTACACAATATACAATGACCTTTTGGATATGAATTCTCTGAAATTTCCGAGGAAATAGAACTCAGAGGCCTTTATGTGAAAGGGTAATCAAATAAAGGCCGACCTAAAACTTAGTCCCGAAGACGACACAGACCCAGGAACGGACGAAATAGGGAATCGGACGGTTCTGTCAGGGGTTCGGTCCTCGTTAAAAGGAGTTCTGGATCTTTTTCTTGACTCCGTAGACACGATAACTCAACATGGCACGTGTCCTCTCCCATTTCTTTCATTTGCCCCACTCCCGGAAAAATCGTCAATTATAAATGAAAACGAAATAAGAGAGAGAGAAAAAAAAAAAAAACCGGTACACTACGTCGAACGTTCTAGAATCAAAGGGACCTTACACTTGGACCCGGTGTCGTCGTTTTCGTAGTTCGTTCATGATTGGTGACCTGACGGTCCCTTAAGGGAAGAAAACGAAATATAAATGGAATGAATTTGTATTGTTTGAACCCTGAAGAGATCACCGTTCCACTGATTCTGAGACGAGAGGGTTCCGTCTCCCGGGTCCAAGTTAGGAACCATTCCCTTGTCCGTGTTGATTTATTTATTTACATTGTTTAATGAGTATAAGTATAAAACATATAAATCACTGTTTAGTCACACGTATTTTATCCATTAAGAAATCAAACTATAAAGTCCATAGTTTCTATGAAAAAGTATATCCTCGTAAAGAGGAGATAAATTGGCTTTATTTTACTTTGTTTTAAGTAGAGTATAATAGGTGACAGCCGGTACTTTTAAATTCCCAGTGGGGAAAAGGATCGGCACCCCACTCCTGATCCTACTCCGGAGTCTGTACCTCCCAGGGGTAACGACCCACGAGTGAGAACTCCAACCCGTGTTTACGTTCTTGGTTCATGGAGGAATTTAAGGCATGGGAGACATTAGAGAACGAAAAGGGAGTCACCCCGGGAAGGGTCGGTTAGTGACGACATAAAGTATGTGTACTACCTTCAATCGAACGTTTGGGTGTCCTACCCTACCTTCCATTGAGACGTCGGTTCGCCGACCGTAGGACAATCTTGAGGGACTTCTAAGTCCTAGTCACTGTTGCGGTCACTGTACAACAGTAGGACCACTTGTGAGAGGAATGCCCGAAGAGAAAGTACAGTGTCAGATAAGGACCGGACATGAAAGACCGAAAAAACGACTTTCCAGTGGAAGGATTCACTAGTTCCGTCCGCATACTTCTTGGTTCAGGTTCCGGCACCGGCTGTGACATGTCCGAGCCTCGAGTGTCCGAGTCTTCAGTCCCTGCGGGCATTATCGCGACGGTGTTTGGATCCGGTCCACAAGGAAGAAGGGTGCTTCATTTCGTCGCACTACGTTCTGACATGGATGAAATCACCCAACAATCCCCTTAATGTCCTCCGTTACGTACATTTCCCGAATCCCACCACGGACTGGTGTCCACTCAAGAGTCACGTATCCTGGTGGGGGACCTCGGTGGGGGGTTAGTCTACCTAAGTGAACCAGAAACGTCTGATAATGGGTAGGAGTAGGGTGGTTCGGGTCGGTGACGAGTCGGGGATGAGATCTGAGGTCGTCAAAGGCTTAGTGGTTTCAAGGAGAGAAAAAATAAAAAGAATGTGACCACGTCAGCAAGTCACCGAGTCAGTACAGGTGGAGAAACGCTGTAGTACTTGACGTCGTGTGGTCCGGAGGGACAGGAGGTGATAGAATGTAATTGAAGGGAAAGAATGTATTATTGAAGGAAGTTTATTAAACTTACCGACGTCACTAGGAAGAAGGGGAAAGTTAGAGTAAAATATGTTCGTTAAGTACAAAAAGGATCTTAATTTTCTTCTTTGGTAGATTGTGTTGTGACGTTCAGTTGATATGAGGTTATCAAAAAAATTTTTATTATAAAGAAATAAACCGACACGACACGACCCGGATTCAACGTCGTACGTCCTAGACACTACCAGTGACCTCGTACACCCTAGATCGAGGGACTGGTCCCCAGTTTGGACCCGGGGGACGAAACCCTCGTCTCATAGTCGGTGACCTCGTGGTCTCTTCAGGGAGGTTATCTCAAAAATTTAAAAAAAAGTATAAAAGGGGGACTTTTAAAATTTTTGGGTGTTGTTGACTTGTTGTGTTAAATAGGAAAAAAAGTCGTATGTATTACATTAATTGTAATACATTAATTGGCATGTTTAAAATTCGTCATTCTTGACATGTTTAAATCAAGTAACACAAGTCGTGTTACGTATCATTTTGTTAAGATACAACTAAAACTCATCTAAAGTCATACCTACGTATGGTTTAGTACCCTTCGTGAAACCTGGGTAGTTAGTACATTATAATTGAGGAATTTTCTTTACCGTCCCCAAGGTCCAAATAATTCACACCTATAACAGAGTTTCGTTCTTATAATGGATTAGAAATTAAAGTTAAACTTCTCCCAGAGAATGGTATGTTTAGTTTAAGAGTGTGAACCTTTTACGATCTTCTTATAAAACTTTTCAAACTTTAAAAGTCGATATCCAAACCCGGGAAAGTTGAAAAGGAAGAAATACAATAGAAACCAAAACTTTGACGGTGGTCGTAGTGACATCCACTCGAAACGGAAGGTGTGTTCTATAGAGTTTTCCTCGTAGAATGAGTCTTTTTAAAGCTCTCCTTCTGTGTCGGTTAGGTCCACGTCTTGAACTACAGATTAGTGTTAGTAAAGATAATAGGGAGTTAGGCGACGATTAAAATAATCCATACACCTTCAAGACCCATAAATTTGTACCAGAAAGGACGACGTTTCGTTCACTCAAAACAAAATTTGTAATTGACGGGAGTGTATCAATTTTACTTGTATTGCCGAAGAGAAGGTGAAGAGTTGACGTGAAATGTTTGCGTTAAGTACAAAAAGAATCTTACTTTTTTTTTTTTTGGTGATTACTAACTTGTTCTACAGTTGTACCTCTACTTAACCCGTCGAGTGACCAGAGATCAACACTTACTATAATAGAGATTACAGAGGGGACTCTGGTGTTGGGTCCTTCGGCGGGTCGTGTTACCGAGTGTTCCGTCCAAGACCTCAGGCTGGCGGAACCTGTCGAGATCGTAAGTGATTGATCGTTGGGACCTGGTCGGTGAATCAGGGTGATTTAGGTTCAAAGTCTCATACGTTTTGTCTGTGTGACTATAATACCTTGTATGCCCGAAAGATCTCCAAAGTCACTTGACACCGAACGGGTCATGACTCTTGTACGAACGTGTACTATTCGTCGTGATGGTTCTTCGGTCACGGGAGAATTTAATGCGTCGATGGGTGTGAGGGACCCTCGTGTACCTCAGGCCCATAGTCGTGCCGGGATCTTCTGTATTGACCCTAAAATGTAGGACCACAAAGACCCTTTCGATCACAAAAGTGTCACTTTTCTTTACTGAGTCAAAAGTGCACAGAAAACGGGAAACGGGAGGGGGAACAAGGATGTCCTTTGTACCCGTCTTACGGGTTCGTCAACAGTAAAATGATATTCCTTCTTTCAGTGTATGATTCCTATCTCCTCATGTCTTTTATTAAGGAGTCTTATGGATGGAGATCTAATAAACGGAATCCCCTCTCCCTCCCCCTTTATGTGTGTATGTGTGTGTGTGTGTGTGTGTGTGTGTGTGTGTATTTATATGGGGACAACCGGAGTTGTGACGTCTGAACCAACAATCTTCATTTTTACTGTTTGAAGATTTTTTGTAACTGCACCCAAATGGTTCGTGTAAGTATATGTAAAGTAACCTAAAGTTCGAGTATGTCTGGGACTTTTCTTGATCGGGGTGATATATCTACCTCTCTGACTCCGGACCGCGTGAGTACCTTCACTGAACAGGTTAACATAATTATTCAGTGTCTCGACCCCGAATTGGAGTCGAGAAGACTGTAGTGTAGGTTACAGGAAGGGTGATCTTTGGTCTACGTATTATGACACTCGGGTTTCGATTTTGCCACACGTAAAAGAGAGTAATGGGGACCTCTTCCTTTACCGTTGGGTGAGGTCATGAGAACGGACCTCTTAGGGTACCTGCCTCCTCGAACCACCCGATGTCAGGTGCCCCAGCGTTTCTCAACCTGTGCTGACTCGCTGAAGTGAGTGAGTGAGCGACCGTGACTTCTACGTTAAATTCAATCACCGAACCGGTGTTCTCTCAGACGTCAGGGTCCAGTTCGAGACTGAAAACTACAAAGGAGTTGTCCGTATGTGTCATTCGACAAGTTTTCCTTTTCTCCCCGAAGGGAGTACCAGGTCTCCTATTCTGAGGTGTGAGGATTACCTGTCCCGGGTCCAAACTAGGGACCAATCCCTTGATTCTAGAGTATATGGTGTTGATGCGGACACGTGACGTCGTTTCTGGGTTGTATTGGTTTTATTTATTGTTGTTTATTTTTCTATTTAAAAATTTTTCTAGAACTTGAAGCAGAAGTGAGAGTAACACCACATTGGTCATTTTTCATTACGAAAGGAAAATACCGGAGTTACACTGTATAAAATGTGAAATAAATTCAGAAATGTGGAAGTCTTAATGACTTAATAACAGTTTTGGTTTTATTTTGTCCTAACATCGTGTAATAAAAGCGGTGTTTTCGATCAAAAAAATTTATTTTATTCCTTTTCTTGATATATATCGAAACGAATGTAAAAATTACCGACGATAAATAAGACATTTAACATGTGTTAATAAGGAAGGAAAACCAATAAAAGGGGGAAATTTTAAATGACGTATACACATTATTCATACACCAGGTTCTTTCCGAAAAGACGTTCCTTTACACCAACTCAAGGCTCCGACAGCCCTAGTTGTCCGTATGTGGACGGACGAGGACACCTTCCCGTAAACGAATATTGATACGTGCTGCGTCCGGGGTGAGTCCTCGTCCGCACCTTTACCTAACGGTGAGACGGACCATGCCCCACGTGTGCCCCGTTAAGTAGGGTCGTCTCCGACCGTGTCATTCCTTTTGGCCGGAAGCTATAAGAATAGTTTAACCGTGCCTGGTCGTCCCTTTCGGTCCGATGTTTCTCGACCGGGGATGGTCGGTCCCGGAGTCCTACCCCTCTCCCTCATACCCTCCTTTCCTCCGCCTTTTCTCCGAGGAAACTTACTAGAGGAGCCAGACAAAGGTACCGCTACCGAGGCCTTCGCCTAGTCTTGAAAGAGTCACCTTTGTTTATCGTCGAGGGTAAGTGGTAGTGAGTTTGGTGCGACCGGTGTGACCGGTGACCCTGTAGTCCTAGGTCTCTCCCTGCGCCCCCGGCCCCGACGGTCGGAAAGAAGACAACCGACGAGACTCCGTGCAGTCACTTCGACGTAAACTTCCGATTTCGACTTCCTCGACGTCCGTACGTCCCGGGAAAGACCGGAGGACTAGTACACGACCTACGGGTCCCTGGTCGGTAGGGGGCCTGTCCCGACACTCACAACGGACGGACGGGATGAAGAGGACCGACCGTCGGGTTTCCTGGCCCAGGAGAGGTGTCGCCGACGGTGGTATCGGAAAAACTACAACAACAACAAAAGTGAAAATTAAGGAAGTCCACACACACACACACACACACACACACACACAGACACACACACACAGTGAGTTGGTACAGGCTGAGACATTAGGGGACCTAGTATCGAGCGGTCCGAGGAGACAGGTACCCTAAGAGGTCCGTTCTTATGACCTCACTCAACGGTAAGGGAAGGGGTCCCCTAGAAGGGGTGGATTCTAGTTTGGGCCCAGAGGGCGCAACGTTTAAGAAATGATAGACTCGGTGGTCCCTTCGTTTCGACTACTCTTTGAAACCGAACAATATTTATGATACTTTTACCCTTGAATTCGAAAGGACAGAAAGATCTAGAGTGAACACAATTGACTCCGTATTGACTGTATATTGGAATATAACCAAAGTCTATGTGTTGTGTCACTATACTATAGACATATATACCCAGTCCTTCTAGGTAAAGGAACCTTTTCCCTTACCCGGTGAGTGAGTTCATAAGAACGGACCTCTTAAGGTACCTATCTCCTCGGACCGCCCGATGTCAGGTACCCCAGTTTTTCCCAGCCATGTGTAACACTTCAGTAGTGGTGTTATTCGGATCAATCGTAAACAGTGGTAAGTCTAGAGTACAAATTTAGAGGAGTAGAGAAGCAGTGTAGGAACATGGAAGGTGCACGTGTCGGTGATCCGTCGACGTCTGCGAAGGGGGCGGCATGAGACAGTAAGGCGATCGACCAGACTGAGACGGGAGCCTAACGAAGTGTAGGAAGGAGGAAAACTAAGTATCGAAATAGACTTCACCGTGTGTTCGTGGACGGCCACTACGTGTTCGAAGTCTGTCGCGGCGGTCTCTGGGGTGCTGGTGTCGGCTGGGGGTGGTCGTAGGAGACTCGTCTGGGGCTTAGACGACCACTGGCTCTACACCTCGTCTTCGTGCCTCGAAGGCGACCTGACTGCCCTTCGACCAAACCTGTCTCTAAGTATTTGGCTTCGACCGACGGACTCTTGGGGACCCTTTGAACACTGTCCGAGGTATCAAGGTGTAAACCCCTTAGGTTAAGTGACCTCGACCCGTTCCGGACTCCCAGACAGAAGTCGTTTGAGGGGTCGATCGAGACTGCACCCCTACACGAACCTAGGGGGGTCCGATTGGGTCCTCTCTCACCTTAGAGGAGGAAGGTAGGAGGTTTTACGTCTTTCGGTATTAGGGCACTCTAAAAGTCTTTTCTTATACCTTATGTGATTCTATTTTGTTCGCCGGTCATCCGAAGTCCCCAATGGGAAGACGCTCCAAAACAAACCTTTTTCGAAAATCTGTTCCGACTCCCGTCCCAGGTCGGTCTGAATCCCTCGACACCACTTGAACATCGGACAGTCGACTCGAGTCGACCTAGTGCAAAGGGGTTTTAGGGAAGTGGCGTGCCATGACCCAGTCACGCTGCGAAGTACACTCTACGTCTTTCGTCTTCGTCTTCGACAAAAGAGAAACCCGGAGTCCCAGTCACGTCCCGTCCTCCGGGACTCGACCCCGATTTCGTACACCGTCTCACAGGGAACCCAGTGACCCATCGTCTGCCCTTCGTCCCGAGCGTAAGGACGGGTCCCAGAGGCCAGGACCGGATACCGAACAGAGGGAGGGTTCTTCCTACGGTCGTCGAGGAGGACGTCCAAGGACTGCGACCTCCTACCGACCCGCCGTCCCTCCTACTGACCCAAAGTCGGGTAGGAACATCCACCGGTAGACAGGAGACAGGGGTCAACTCGACTGAAGTCCGGTGTTATGACCTGTGTTATGACCTTGCTCCGGGGCGTCTGAGTCATTCAGGTTTTACGATCTTGTTGCACTAGTGTTACAGACGAAGAGAGTGTCTGGGGGCTGACTACCCCATTAAATACTCCCAGAGTCGGGGTGGGGCGGGACGTCCCCACCCGGCAGGGAGGAGGTCCGGGATACACGACATGGGTGTCCCATAGTGGAGTGACGCGGCACAGAGGAAGTCCAACAGTCTCCTGTCGCTGGAAGGGATCGGACAAGTAGAAGGGTCCCGGCTCGTATACACAGGTCTGTCGTCTTTGCACTTTTCGTAAATAAGTCAATTTGCAGTAAACGACGGATCGGGTAGCGACCAGGAGGGGTGTACGGAGACGGCAATGCTCGACGAGCACCACCTCAGATACTATTTTCCGGACTGCGACCACCTAGTCGTCCAGACCTAAGGTGGAGACGGAGTGAGTTTCAAGTATTGGTACTGCTACGGCACGGTAGATCAGAAAGAACGAAGGAATTGACGGTCGATGGTCAATGTAATGTCAAGACAATTCTCCTAAATGTGTGTTCAACGTCCGAACGCAGGAGGGGACGAGGACGGTCCTACGCACGATTCAGTGAAGTCAACACAGGTTGAGAAACGATGGTATATCTGACACCGGACGGTCCGAGGAGACGGGTACCCTAAGAGGTCCGTTCCTATGACCTCACCCAACGGTACGGGAGGAGGTCCCCTAGAAGGACTGGGTCCCTAACATGGGTGCAGAGAATACGGAGGACGTAACCGTCCGCCCAAGAAATCGGTGGACGGTCCTATCCTTACGATAAATAAATGACCCTCGGGAGAGGAGAGGGTGGAAGGAGGGACGGGGTCACAGGACCAGTGGACAGGACGTCCTGTCTGTTATTGGTCGCCGGTGAAGGCGTATCATTTGTGGAGGACCGTTAACGACCTACGTCGGGTCCGTGCACCGGACTTCGACCCGTGCCAGTCGGTCTCCCAGTGAGTGGTCTGCCTCAAGTCCCGGTATCTCAAAAGCCTCCCCTTGTCGACTCCTCCTCTTAAGACTGTGTCGACGAAAACGAGACTCGGGGACACAAGACCTTACGACTCGGGGAGTTTATACGACGCGTTACCTCGTGTGTGCACACGCCGTGTCTGGGTGGGCGTGTTTGTGTATAAAGTTGTGCAACACTCGTGTGCCCGAGACACTTTCGCCACCGACAGAGGGTCGGGAAGGGGATGGGAGGGTAGAGACCCCGCGACTTTCCTGTCCTGTCGAGTCCATCCTCCCCGTGTCCCATTCACCGACACCGGTGGTGTTCGACACACAGGCTGTGGCAGATTACACTACCTATCACCCTTGGTGTCCGTGTGACACACGTCTCGCGGGGGGATTGCGTCCCACACACGCACACACCGACCGCCACCCCCGTCCCCCTCTGTGTCGCACATGGACCCCTTCCGTACCGTGACCCATAAAGCGTGTTGACGAGAGTCTTTCTCGAAAATAGGACGTGTAAAATAGTTAAACCTTGGACTCCGAACCTCTTAAATTGAGGGTCTTGATCGTCTCGAATTGAAGTATGGGACACATTATGGTTTCGACTGCAATCGTTGTCGTTTGTGTCTGAGGTACGTTACAACCACACATGTCCCGTCCGAAACGTAAACCAGTCTTTCCCTCTTTTCCGGGTCCGATCTTCCTTGGGCCTCTAGGACTGAGTTTGAGTGGTACAGGGACCCTCGACTTCGACCTACCGACTGGCAGTGTCTGTCTGACCCCCGGGTCCGGGACCTGTCACGGGAACGAGAGTCCGGGTGTCGGAACCGTCTATCTACGCACGAACGATCGATTCAACGAAGTCAGTACAGGTTGAGACGTTGAGGTACCTGACATCGGACGGACCGAGGAGACAGGTACCCTAAGAGGTCCGTTCTTATGACCTCACGCAACGGTACGGGAGGGGGTCCCCTAGAAGGGTTGGGTCCCTAGCTTGGTCACAGGGTTCCGAGGACGTAACGTCCACCTAAGAAATGGGGACTCGGTGGTTCCTTCGGACTGTCGACCGATGATCAGTTGATTAATTTCGTTTTCTTATACCTGATGTATACGGATACGGACCGAGGACCACGTCGGATAAATAACCCAACTGGTTTTTCAAACAAGCCCAAAAAGGTGATGTAGAGTACCTTTTTGTTCTTCCTTGAAAAACCGGTTGGGTCATAAAAAACTTTGGATTCGAACGGCAGACGGATAGAAGGGACGGACGACCCGAGGTTCCCGGTCTGTGATCCTCGGGCTCAGTGGGGCCCACGACAAGAGTGTCCCGTGTCCACGGACGGCGGGAAAGGGTCCCCCTGTCACCCCTGTACCACTCTGCGTGGGGGGACTTGACCCGTCTTGGCTGACCCCTCGATAGGCCTTCCTACCCGGAGGCGTCCAAAAGAATGAGGAGTGTGTACGTGTAAGGGGGCCCTTTTTTGACCATAAGGGGAGGGGTGGGGTGTCGGGACGGTGTTTGTCCTACACCTTTGTCCTACGTAATCAGAGTCGAGGTCCCTCGTGGCGAACTGGACCTAAAGAATTGTTTGAGGGGCCGGAGTAGTCGTTAAGAGTGACGGAGACAGACCAGACCCGATACCAAAAAGATCACCAGTACATACTTGCACTTCTGACACTTCTTCCGACTCGTGACTTCTTAACTACGAAAACTTGACACCACAACCTCTTCTGAGAACTCTCAGGGAACCTGACGTTCCTCTAGGTTGGTCAGGTAAGACTTCTAGTCGGGACCTTAAAGAAACCTCCCTTACTACGACTTCGACTTTGAGGTCATGAAACCGGTGGAGTACACTTCTCAACTGAGTAACCTTTTCTGAACCTAATCCCCGTCCTCCTCTTCCCCTGCTGTCTCCTACTGTACCGACCTACCGTAGTGACTGAGCTACCTGCACTCAGACTCACTTGAGACCCTCAACCACTACCTATTCCCTCCGGACCACACGACCCTAAGTACCCCAGCGTTTCTGAGCCTGTGCTGACTCGTTGACTTGACTTGACTTGACTTGACTTGACAGACCAGACTTCTTCCTAAATTGTTAGTGGGACGTCCACCCAAAGATCGTGAGGGTAAATGGTCGCTTTTTGTCTCGGGACCGAGTGGTGTGTTCCCTGGTGTCAGGGACAGGAGTCCCCTTAAGGTGTTTGTCTACTACGGACTCGAGGGAGGAGTTCGGAGGAGGGACCCTTGGTCGATTAACTCGTTCTCCCTCCTCCAAGGTGAATCTTTTCTTTGAAAGACTGTAAAGAATGTGTAAAGTTCCTTCAACCTGTGTTTCAACAACTCTTGACCTTAGTGTCATAAAAAGGATATTCGACATCGCGTGTGTAAAAGAAAGGTTACACACGAAAGGAAGACAAATATGCTTTATAGGGTTTACCCGTTAAGATATGTCTGTATTTCATCTAATCTCCTGAACCTCAGTAGTCTTCTGTCTCGTCACCAACGACTTCCTGTGCCCCAAAGAAAGACCCTTTGACTTTACAAGATATAACTGTTCCACTGCCATTGTGTATGGATACCTATATCATTTGTGGACACCTGACATTTGAAATTTTTCCACTGGTCGTACCAGACACGTGACGTAAAGTTGATTCGACTAATTTTTTTCTTTTGTCTACTGGGGTGTTTTTGGACATTATGTTTACAAGTTTCACCGTAGTAAGTATTATTGACTTTTCAGTTTTGTGGGAATTCACAGGTAGTCAACTACTTACCTATTCGTCTTACACCGTGTATGTCTGTTGTTTTTCCTTCCTTTCGTCGTTTCGAAACTTTTGTACGAGTCACCTTATTCGGTCAGCGAATTTGGTACATACTGGGGTAAAGGTACTTTACAGTCATTGTCCGTTTAGCTGTCTCTGTCTTTCGACTAATCACCGACAAGTCCCTCTCCTTCTACCCTCTTAAGTCACGTCTGTCGACTCTCTGTGTCCTAAAGAAAAACTTAACTGTTTTTATGAGGTTTTGACTAACACCACTACCGACGTTTTGAGATATGTGGGATTTTGGGTGACTTGAAATGTGGAAAATTGTCCACTCAACATACCATACACTTGATATAGAGTTTCGACAATGATTCTTATTTTATTTGTGTGAAAGGGTTGTTTTAACGTCCATATTCTTCAAAATTCTTAAAAATTTTAATGATATTATAAAACAAACAAAGAGGTATAGTACGGAAATAACGTCTACGATGCACTAGACAATAAAGATAACTTGTCTCCTCCCTTTTAGACTCTACTGAACTTGTTCTGACTTCTTACCTTAACTCACCCCTCCCTTCCCCGTCGAAAATGTCTCTCTAGACCCCTGAACACCTTTGATGACAAGAGAGACAGTGTTCAAAAAAATTTACGAAAATTGTCCACAGAAGAAGACCGATTATAAGTGTTTATTTTTCGTGAATGAAGTATAATGTGACGATTGTAAAATCCCTCTACGACCTTATACGATCGATTGTCTACTCTGATTTCATCCAGAAGACATTAGTTTCAGGACCTTTATTAGGTGAAAATCAAAATAAAGTTTCATAACCCCCATTTACTTAAATTACGTGAATATATAACTCGTGGACAAGATACATTTGGTGACAAGACCTACAATGTCTTTGAGGTTTCTTTCCTTCTCTCACTCGAGTACCGGAGTTCCTCAGGTACTAGTACGATCCGACCTACCCTCGTCTTTTCAGGTGTTCGCCAATCCCCAAAAGGACTACCGAGTCGCCATTTCTTAGCCGGACGTTGCGTTCTCTCCGTACTCTTCGTCCAAGTTAGGGACCCAGCCCTTCTAGGGGACCTCCTCCTGTACCGTTGGGTGAGGTCATAAGAACGGACCCTTCAGGGTTCCTGTCTCCTCGGACCACCCGATGTCAAGTATCCCAAGGTTTCTTAACCTGTACTGACTCGTTGACTCGTACTTGTTCCCCGATCTCGGTCCCCGTTCCCGTACTTGAACCCAGTCTGTCTTGTCTGTGACTATTGTCTGTTCTAACAACCCGGGAATAATCTAAGAATTATCGAATGATTTCGAAGGGACCATCGAGTCGATCATTTCTTAGGTGGACGTTACGTCCTCTGGTGTCAAGTTAAGGACCCCACCCTTCTAGACAACCTCTTCTCTATCCGATGGGTGAAGTCATAAGAACCCGTTTCTTAGACGGACGTTACGCCCTCTGGACCCAAACTAGTGATCCAACCCTTCTATGGGACCTCTTCCCTTTCCGATGGGTGAGGTCATAAGACGGGACCTCTTAAGATCCCTGACATGTCAGGTACCCCAGTGTTTATCAGTCTGTGCTTACTCACTGAAAGTGAAAGTGAAAGATATCGTATGACTTCCTTCAGGAAATGACTAATAGGAGTGAAATATCAGTACTTTAGACATCTATTTTTCTAATTAATTGATCGGTCCTCAACGTCTCGATCTTCTTTCTTGGACCTAAAGTTGGGTCTCTTGACCATTGGGGTTCCGATATTACCATGAAGTTGACCTGACCCTAAGAACAAAGAACGAGACCCTGGAATCTGATTCATTAAGGGGAGTTTTCATCGTGTACTCAAGTACTTTTTAATTTACTAGTTTCGTGTTATTTTCGCTGATCGTGGTCACAGGTTATGCGTCTTTATTGGGTTCCAATAATGTGACGATATCACAATTGTTGTTACTACGACGACGACGTACACTGCCATATACTTCTCTGTAGTTTACAAGGACCTAAGGTTCGCCATCTTTCTTATCTCGGTCGTTCCCCTGACTCTTTCGTAAGTTCGTCTTCGCTAGGAATTTTGTCCTGAATTTTCTTCCTTTACGAAAGGCCAGTCCTTGTGGTCTGTTGAGTCCTCCCTAACCTTTGTTCGAGGTTCCGGACTTCGACCCGGTACACCGACCGTCTGCCCTTCTACTTCGTTATTTCTACCCGACCCAGAGATAATCCCCCACGAGTAGTCGTTCCACTTTTGGACTTCTCTAGGACTCCAGGGAAGTCCTAGAGTCGCAGGAGAGCCACACGACCCTGGATTAGAATAAAGTCCCTCATTAAAGGACTTAATGAGAAAAGATCAAATGGTCTTCTCACAATCCCAGAAGGAACCTCATCACTTCTACTTTTTCTCCCTGTACCCAGTGCAATGTCTTCATCGTTCGTTGTTCTAAACCGTCTCCAGAATCTTAGTCCTTACTTTACGTCTTCATTATTACATTTCGAGACATTTCACGTCTTTCATCAGGGACCCTTTTTCCCCCTTGTATGCCAGTCTCTTGTCCATAAGTGTCTCTCTTCCTTCCTCCTATTTCCTCCTCGTCAAGATGGTATTTTCACACGTCGAACCCCACTGACCCTACCGTTACTCGTCTGTTGGCCGTTCTCCGACTGTGTCCGTGCAGTGGTCGAACCCCCTTCCCAGTCTCCCGCGTCACATCTAGGGTGTGTCGACGGGTCTCTGTCGTCAAGTTTCGGTGCCCACCCATATTCATAGAACCCTCTCGAACGTCCGACCTATTTTCGAGGTCGTCCTATCGGTCTCATTCCCCACCCTCCTTGCGTCCCTCAACGGTTTCTCACCCGTATTTCACTCCCCCTCTTTGACCTTTGGTGTTACAGTGTATGTGTGTGTGTGATTCCGACCTCTTTCGTTACACTGGTTCTCTCTTACACTCGGTTTACGTCGTTCGTAGATTCCCGCCCCACCCCGTAACCTGGAACCCTTCTCGTAGAGTCGTCCCTTCCTTCTCTCCTTAAGTCGAAACCCCCTTTTCAAGTCGTGATTCACCCCCTCTCTTTACCTTAATACCCTCCTACCGCTCTAAGAGTGTCCCACCTTTCCTTCATTCGTAAAAATACTCACACACGAGTGAGAGGGTGAGTGAGTAAATAGGTTTCAGAATACATTTTCTAGGACCCGAGGGTGGACACACACCCTCCACTGATGTGTGTGTGTGTGTGTGTGTGTGTGTGTGTGTGTGTGTGTGTGCTCGGGTATTGACGACAGGTGACGAGGGAGCCACACCCTCCACTGATGTGTGTGTGTGTGCTCGGGCATTGACGACAGGTGACGAGGGTCTCGTCCTCACGAGTCCCCACTGCCTCAGGTCATCGTCCTACGAGATAGAGGTGAGACGTCTAATCCCTCCTGGAGGTCTTCTCCGTCCTGATCGTGACTCAACAATTCCCACTTACTTCGGACGTGTCCATTCCCCCCGACCCCTCCTACCACTCGTACTCTCTGTCCTGTGGGGTAGTCCTCCTCCTCCTATTTCGAGTCACAGGTACCCTCTTACACCGGGTAGACCCTCTGGCATCCTTGAATTGGTCGGACTTCTCGTCTAGTTCCCTTCTCTACCGGTCCGTCCGTCTCCCGTCCAATCCTCCCCACGTCTTCTTCTCCGTCCGTTCTTGTCCTTTCGTCCGTTAGTCCACTCACTCATCCGTCCTCCACTCTGTCTCGTTCCCCCTGGTTCCCACAGAAGGGACCTCAGTTCTCCGTTTTCCTCCCTTTCTGTCTCTAAAAACTCACCCACCCCCGACGTCCTTTCTTTCGACTGTGGAAGTTCTCAATGGTCGAATGGTCTACTTTGTCTACTTTGTTAAACCTCTCACTGCGTTTCAAGTTTACCTTGTTTACGAACGTATCTTGTAAATATTTGAGATAGGATACGTAAAATAGGCTGATGTCTTGTGACGAGGGTGACATAAATAGAAGGAGAAGGTAGTGTGACGATATATAAAATCTGAAAAAGTGGTATTTTGTCAACTTCACATCAGTGTCCATTACTTTCTTTCCCTTTGATTTAGTCGCTTAAAAGTTGAGATCACTTTCTGAATCCTCTTTTCTTGAATATTTATAACCGCTTCCACTTCACAACTCTAAATAAAACCGGGAACGACAGAGATATCTATTTAAATTCTCTGGGTCATATATATTCTTATTTTGAACGAGGATGAAGGTTCCCTTGTAGTCTTCACCTTCAAAATTGACGACAATAAATGTCTTACGATTACTTGAGTAAATGAAGAATGGAGAGATAAACGTATTCGTTATGTTGTTCGTGAAATCTTAATCTGGAAGTTCCAATCCTCGTACTTAAAAATTCACCCTAAGTTAGACCCGAGACAGTGGACAATCAACACATTTGTACCCGGTGAATAGTTGGGGAGACACGGAGTCAAAGACGTAAACAGTTACCCTTTTGTTGTGGCTCTGTGACCTGACACGAGTGCCGACTACGAGTCTCTTGTCGACGACACCCTTCTTTACTCGTCCCATTTCACCTCCCACAACCTGTCCCAAAGATCTTTTCGAAACATTTACTACACGGGAACCGAAAAAATGGAAACACTCTACAGTCCCCTGAAACAGTAAAGGAACCAAGACACGACGGTGTCGTTTTTAAGCTTCACTACCTGTCTGGTCACAATGTCGAACCACAATGTCGAGTCAAATTAAACCGTTCGTTTCCTTTTATGTAGGAGCTCCGTACTCCCGCCCGACTGGGTTTTCTGTGGTTGTCTTCGGGCACCGAGTTAAAACCGAGGAGAAAAATACACAAAAAAGAAGAGGGGAACTCGGACACGACACTTTGACCCGATCAGTCCTCCCCCCAAACGAAGTGGACCCCAAGAGTGAGCCCAGGAGTCTGGAAGGAACCAAGATGAAGACGTCCGAAAAAGGAACGAAACAGAAAATCGGTGGCGATAAAACCTGAGGTAAAAGGATAAGATTCATGGATCGTGGAAAATGCAAGAAGGGAAATAGGACGAAGAGGAAGGGAGGACCTTCTCCGTCGTCGTGAAATTTTGACCTCCTTCCTTCCTTCCCTCGTGCCTCCTTCCCTGCTCCCTCCCGCCCTCTCTCCCTCCCTTCTCCGTTCCTTCCGCCCTTTCCTGTCAGACTCAAGGGCTTCCGAACGAACTCGACGGCACGGTCAGAATCTAGACGGGTACTCGTACTTGCATAGATCACTTTGAAGGGAATCAATTGTTATGATGAACAGTCCAAAAGACAATAAAGATTGATTTGAGACAACCGTGTTGGATTTTCAACGTTCAATGCAAGTTAGACTTCTAGAATGACTTCTGATATCGAGTCCCCTGTCGACGAGTCTCTCGAGACTTTCCTGACTAGGATCCTCTGGTCCCTCCTCGGTCCTATTTGTCCCTAAAAAGAAAGGGGGGTCTCCCCCTTTTGTAGTTTTCTGACTTGTAGTTTTCTAATGATGATTAGTGGTTTTTTTTTTTTTTTTGGGTGGTTTTAGGTATATAAAATTCAATTAACAAAACCACTGAAAGTTGTTTAACACCTTTTAAGAATTTCTCTACCCTTATGGTCTGGTGGACTGGACTGAGGACTCTTTAGACATACGTCCAGTTCTTCGTTGTTAATGTTGACCTGTACCTTGTTGTCTGACCAAGGTTTGGCCCTTTCCTCATACAGTTCCGACACATAACAGTACGACGAATAAATTGAATATACGTCTTATGTATCACTCTCTACGTCCAGACCTACTTCGTATTCAACCTTAGTTCTAGCGGCCCTCTTTATAGTTATTGAAGTCTATACGTCTACTGTGATGGGAATACCGTCTTTCACTTCTTGATTTCTCGAACTACTTTCATTTTCACCTCTCACTTTTTCGACCGAATTTTGAGTTGTAAGTCTTTTGCTTCTAGTACCGTAGACCAGGGCAGTGAAGTACCCTTTATCTACCCCTTTGTTACCTTTGTCACTCTCTGAAATAAAACCCCCCGAGGTTTTAGTGACGTCTGCCACTAACGTCGGTACTTTAATTTTCTGTGAACGAGGAACCTTCTTTTCAATACTGGTTGGATTTGTCGTATAATTTTTCGTTCAGTAAGGAAACGACTGTTTCCAGACAGATCAATTTCGATACCAAAAAAAAGTCATCAGTACATACCTATACTCTCAATCTGATAGTTCTTTCGGCTCGCGGTTTCTTAACTACGGAAACTTGATACCACAACCTCTTCTGAGCTCTTAGGGAACCTGACTTTTCTCTAGTTTGGTCAGGTAGGATTTCCTTTAGTCAGGACTTATAAGTAACCTTCCGGACTACGATTCCAACTTTGAGGTTGTGAAGCCGGTGGACTACACTGCTTGACTGAGTTACCTTTTCTGGGACTCCAAGCCTTTCTAACTTCCGTCCTCCTCTTCCCCTACTGTCTCTTACTCTACCAACCTACCGTAGTGGTTGAGCTACCTGTACTCAAACTCGTTCGAGGTCCTCAACCACTACCTGTCCGTCCGGACCGCACGACGTCAGGTACCCCAGCGTCTCACCCTGTACTGACCCACTGACTTGATTTATTTGACTACATACCCTTCTACGTCCTTAGACACGACAAACTTTAATAAGGAATCCATACGTAGAATTGTCCCGGTCCTAGGTTTCGTGTCTTACGGGGGTCAAAAAAAGAGGTATATTTTCAGGGACCCCAACCCCGACCCCCGAGACGTCACCGACTACCGAGGTGGAAATGTCTTGACAACACCTCCCTTTGTAAGGAACGGACGTGGGTAAGGTATATCTATATCAATATTTTCTATAAAAGGTTGTTTTTAATAAAGAGAGTCAATAAGAACTCTTATTGACCACTCATTGTTCTTTGAAATTATTCGTAAGTGGAAAAGTTGGTCAGTTGTGTTTCGGTTATAACCATATCATTTTACCTATCAGAGTAGTTATCCGGTACATTTATCTATATTTATCTTCTCGAGGCAGCCGGAAGAAATCATATAAAAGTCACTTTCGTATACCTCCCGGATGTTTGACATTCCTTTTTTTTCCTACTTACCCCTGAAACAGTCTGATCCCTCCCTCCCTCCCATCCACCGTCGACCGTCCAGGTATAAGGTAGGGGGGTGGAGAGAGAGAGATAGGTACGTAGGTAGGTGGGAAAGTGGTCCGTCCAGGACGTATAGAGTCTACCATTTCTTAGACGGACGTTACGTCCTCTGGGTCCAAGTCAGGGACCCGACCCTTCTATGGGACCTCTTTCCTTACCAATGGGTAAGGTCATAAGAACGGACCTCTCAAGGCACCTGTCTCCTAGGACCCCCCGATGTCAGGTACCCTAGCCTGTCCTGACTCCCTGATTGTGATGTATAGACCTCTGGTCTCAGGTTCCTTGGACTGAACAGTCCCACGAGTCCACGACAGGACGGTCTATATAGTCTTAAGAGTGACGACCAGATGGGTTTATTGGGTGGAGGACCCAGAAAAGGTCGGTCTCGATATCATGACGTTGAACTTTTGAAATTTACGACAACTTACGTTTTATGTTGACTCTCTCCACTACTAAACGTAATGTTCATTGTGGACTATGGAAGGAATTTTGTTCAAAAGTGACCCCCTCTTCCTTCCCGTCCCCACGACTCCGAGGATTCTGATGACACACCCCTCCTCTGTCACCGAGACCTTCCGTCCTCGGGGGTCCCTGGTGTAGAGTCGAGGGCGTAAAGGACGACAGTGGACACGGAGGCGAGGATTCCAACACGACGATAACTAGACAGGTGAACACAAATGACTCAAGAGAACGGAAAACTTATTTTTTCATCTTCTTTGGAAGACGGTTAATTTGCCGTGACGACTGAGTCTTCCCATAATACCAACCGTCTGTGAGACATCAGTAATTGGTCTATGTTGGTTGACCAAACGGTCCAGTAGGAGGTCCCGGACGTTTCAATGGTCGTTCGTAGAAGTAAACGTCTTATCGTCCTAAAACGTAAGGTTTCATAAACGTTCGTGTGTCTTCACATATCTTCTCTCGGTTTCGTATGTTTTTAACCACTCAGATTCATCTTCAGTGTACCCTCGAGTAGTGTTTTAAGAACTTTGAAAAGACATTTAATTTTAAAAAAAGTTCAAAAAAAAATTATTCTACATAATATCAAAAGTTTTTGGTAATTTTCCCTTTACCTCCTTTTCTACATGCCTTTGGAAGCTTAATAAATCTTTGTTGATTTAAGTTCCTTTGGTAAATGATCTTGTACCCGAAGGGCCCACCAAGTCACCATTTCTTGGACGGACGGTTGCGTCCTCTGCGTCCAGGTTAGGGACCTAGTCCTTCTAGGAGACCTCCTCCTTTACCATTGGGTGAGGTCATAAGAACGGACCTTTTAGGGTACCTGTCTCCTCGGACCTCCCGATGTCAGGTACCCCAACGTCTTCTCAGCCTGTGCTGATTCGTCGATTTGTTGTTGTTGTTAAATGATCTTGTCTTCGTTTTACGGACATACTGTCTACCCCTCCGACCCCCAACAGTTGTCGAGACACACACACACACACTCTCTCTCTTTAAACCATTGGAGCCCTCCGACAATCAGATAGAGACTTGGCGTTCTCAGTACGGTGTAAAGTGGTTCACCTCGTGTATTTGTGCCTTTCTTACTGACGGGTGTTAACTCCCCTTCCTCTTTGTGGTCGGATTGATTCTACTCATGTTGAAACCACTCAGTGAAGGAGACTCCTTCTTTCACTGAACAGGGGACCATCTAAGTCTCTGACTCTCTAGTGGACTCGAGAGTCCGACTTAGTGCGGTGTCCCCATCGCTTGGTCCAGCCTCCTCGGGTATCGGAGAGTACGCCTCGACGACGAGTGGAAGTCAAGTTGCAATGGTGTGGAGGTTAAAGTTTTGACTCCAGTTGAGTTTAGAGAACCGAAGAAGTCGGAGGTGTGATGATTCAGGGGTCCTCTTATGTACGTTGATTCTGTTTCCTTTAAGTACGAATACCGTGTAAAGAGAAAGTTGGAGCTCCCCCGTTGCCGGACCCTAAAGAAGACGAGTAGTGGGGGCTGTAAGGGGTCCGGACTTTGACTTAGGCGAGTCACTCTGCCTTCGAAACCGTGTCGTCGGAGGTGAGGACCTTCGGCGCAGGCACGGTCGCGTGTGTGTGCACCTGCCTAATCTGTCTCGACACGACATTTCGTGTGTGTGCGAGCGGATTGCACACGAAAAGTAAGGTCTTTATGAAAACTGCGGATTCGGTGAAGATACGGAGGGAACCGGAGTTTGTCAGATTCACCGAGACACGGTCTCCTTCACAGACAAATTTCTACCCCTGAAAGAGTTTTAAAGAAATGGAGTCTTCTAGTATTTATCTTGGAAAATCGTATTAATACTACCTTATTTCATCTTTTCCCTTTCTTTTTTTAACGAAGAAAAAGAATTCACTGCATTTTCTTTATGACCTTTATATTTGATATTGTATCTTAATAGAAGGTACTCTCAGTTCTAATGTCCCAGGTTCAATCCTGTTCATTCGGTTTTCATGATGGAAATTGCCCTTTCCAATTACTCGTAAATGGTAGAAGACACTGTTCACAAATAAGAACAAAATTCCACCGAGTCACCATTTCTTAGACGGACGTTACGTCCTCTGGGTCCAAGTTAGGGACTCAGCCCTTCTAGGGGACCTCGTTCCGTACCGGTGGGTGAGGTCATAAGAACGAACCTCTTAAGGTACTTGACTCCTCGGACCGTCCGATGTCAGGTACCCCAGCGTTTCTCAGTCTGTGTAGACTGGTTGATTGTGTGTGTGTGTGTGTGTGTGTGTGTGTGTGTGTGTGTGTGTGTGAAGTCTCGCTCCACGTCTCCCCATAATATTAGTAACAAAATAAGACCTTACATAATATGAAAACATGAAACGAAGAAATACTGAAGGTAGGATATAGTTTTTGGTCACATTTTCTTCTTTTGATAAAACCAACTGAACCGACAGAGAAGGAAAAGAGGTGCGAGTGAAGGTCTATAAAGTCCAAGTGAATGTTGTTCCTCACACTTTAGTTATTGTGAAACGTCTTAGGAACCCGTAGTGGTTAACTTAAATGTTTTATGTGAGTAGGTGGATGTATGTATGTGTGTGTGTGTGTGTACGTCCTTTTATTGAAGTTCAAGGTGTCATGTATGTGTGATACTTATGTTAGTGGATAGGGTAAAGGTAGTCTTGCCTGGATTTTCTGTGGAATCTTTAAGGCGAGGTCCTGTCTTCCTCCTTTTGAATGAAAGAAAGGTGAAGACCACAACTGTGCCGCGATGTCTTCGGTTCGCTGAGGATCCTCTCTTCTAAGTAGCCCAGTCACGTCCGTCTTGTCGTCCGAAGTAGAGTAAAAATGTATTATGGTGAAAAATTTTTTCTGTCTTCGTTTTTATCTACTAATTTCAGTGGCACGAATGAAGCTAGACCCTGGCGTCGACTTCACTGCACCCCGACCGAAGCCCAAAGAGGATTTTGTCTTGTCTACGACCAAATTACTCTGGAGGTTTGCACCGTGTGTGGTCTTTTCTGTTTATTACACATTCTTCTCTACCCCCTCTCAACCCTTTACGATCCAATGTCACCCTCCTCTATTTGTCTAATAGACTTTTTTTGAAAAAATTTACTCTGGGGAACGGAAAATTTTCACTTGACAAAAGGTTTAATGTAGCGAACTGTGACCACTGTCAAAATAACGTCTTCTCTTTTCGTGTTAGATTGACTTGTCATACCTCTCAATTACCATTTTACTAAAAGGCCTACTCTGATCCGGCAGTGTTTCTGTGTCTTAAATGATGCCAGGTAAATACAGTACTTCAGTATTTCTTCTCCGTCCCCTAAGTTCCTAAAATCTCTATTTTAGTGTCTCCTGTTATGAGAAGTAAAGTGTCAAAATTTTTTGACATGGGAAAGCTTTCTTTTTTTTTTTCTATGTGGTCAATGGACACTAATTTTTTATATAACTTTATTTGTCCTATTACAGTAATAATCTTCACGGTACCGATGATATCTTTTTACTCAATATGTTCATTTGTCTCGCGGTGTGACTATAAAAAAGTATTCATCTCTTTTTTAAGTTTATCCACGATTTCGTTTCCAAGTGTGGTTTCACGCCAGGTTCTGGTCCCACCAGGGGTCGACTAGTCATTCAGTATTCGTCCTTTTACCCGTCAAAATCTCCTTCCTCATTATAGTGGTTGTAAATATATTCGAACTTTATACTTTAACACTTTCAAAAGGCTATTAGGATAACACAAGAATTTCTAGTGACAGAAGAAACCCTGATGTACCCATGAAATACTTCTGACAAAAGAATCGATTGTAATCAGTCAATTGTGAGTCCTTTACCCGTTTCTAGTAGAGTTTAATGTTTAAGAGTGAACGTAGATTAACAAAAAAAAATCAAACTGATTAAGTAGAAATCGTGTTAATATTTAGATCTGGTTATAAAAGTTTACGTCGGTACTTTACATTGAGGTTTGTTTTCATACTTACATTTGTTCCATTGTCCTTAGACCATGTTTATATCTTCTATTTTACTCTCACAACCTCACCAATGTAGACTCTTACCCCACTACACCTATCCGTCTGGTGTCCTCTTTTGACAAGATTACCTGACCGTTGGGTGAGCTGAGGTCAAGGTCCTGGAGTAAACAGTACTTTTTTATAGTCTCACCATACTTCAGGGTGACTTGAAGAGAGACCAATTGTAAGAGGACCAAACATAATGGTGAAAGCAAATATTACTAGTTTATACATAACAGTATTTTGTTATTTACCTTTACAAACTCAATGTAAGGTTCAGACTAACCATACTACAGTCTGAGTTCACGTTAGTTGTTTTCCCTACACATGAAACCTCCAAGAACCACGAATCTTTGGATAGACCACGGGACTATGGTTTGGAAAATCCTAGTCACGTATCTCTTTAAATGTTTAAAGTTGACATCCTTCATTCGTTTTCATCTGAAACGTTAAAAAAGTAGAATTCAGAAGGGTAAGTCCTCCCATACCTTCGGAGTCTTAATACTGAGTTGAGATAATCAAGGAGACTTTAAAGGAGACTTTAACAGGAAGATCGTGGGTTGAGGTATGAGTAGTTGTGTTTCATTGACTAAGTTGAGAAGGACAGGAGACAAGAATTGAAAGAAATATGAGGTTCAGAGATGAATGCTCTATTACGTCTAGTACTATTCTTTAATGGACGAAAATAACATTAAAAATAGAAGTGAAAAGATTATTTAAAATAAATAACCACGTAGTAAACAATGAGATGTATTATTTGTGTTATAAATACCATATAATACGTTTTTCATGGGTAAGGACGTATGTTTCGACTACGAACAATTGTTAGTATAATTTACAAACTACTAGACCTTGATTATGAGATTTTGTTAAGTAAAAGTGCACAATCAAACAGTGAATATTATCTGTAAACTGTCACGACATCGATGAATCCTTTAACCAACCCCCACATTCAAACTACATATTACGTAATGTTAAGTGGGGTAATTTTATTACCTGGGTCAATCAAAGACGCGTCTTGTAGACAAAATAGTCCTTGTCTTATACAACTTGTCCTCTAGAGCGCGACACTAATAAAGATCACGAAAAGGTGGGCGTCTCATACAGTGTTTGTTACGCTAAGTCTCGTTTGTAATAATTAAAGTAGAGAGTTCCTCTCTGTTGGTGGTAATATTACTCCCTAAAGAATCTGATTTACATGGGATTTCATTTTTGTGATGTGTTCACTCCTCTTCGAAGATTTTGATGGGTAATTCAATTCCTGGATAAACTACAAACCACTCTTTTGTCTAACCCGAGAAACCGTTTTAAGGTGATAATACTATAACTATCTACAGTGTACTATAATTACTGTTTGTACGCTTTTTGATGGTAAGACAGTACGGGAACACTTATACTACTTTGGGTACACCTGGGTGGTAACTCGGATTCTTTGTCTTGTAGTGTTATTTCTCAATTGTGATTTTTTTTTTTCTCTCTCTCAATTGCGATCGTCCATGACTACATGTCAACCTATTTTGTGGAAGACACGTCTGGTACTCTGTTCAAACCTTTACACAGTATGTGTGAACTCCTTTTGTCACGACCTGTCAAAAAATAAGACAAATCGTGATTTTTTCTTTATCTAAAGAAGGTGACGTGTTACACTTTACTTTTCCACACTTTCTCGGTCCGTCTTTCTCGTGGTAGTGATCATGACAAACGTCTGTACATACATATGTACAGGCATATGTACATACGTCGTTATTCCCATAACGAATGTATTATTTCTTCCTAAGTCGAGTTCCACCCGTCTCTTACATGTCGTTTTGTCTACCTGGATCTCTAATAGTAAGATTCACTTCTTTCAGTCCATCTCTTTCAGTTTATGGAATATTACAGTGAATATACACTTTAGATTTTTTTACTATGTTTATCTGCATAAATGTTTTGTCTTTGTCTGAGTCTTTCGTTTAGATTCGAATACATTTTGTCTCCCTTCCTCCTTATTTAATCCTCGAACCCTAATTGTCTATGTGTGGTGATATATATTTTATGTAAAATTTTTCCAGGATGACATGTCATGTCCCTCGATATAAGTTATAGGATACTATTTGGTATTACCAAAGATAAAAAAACCTTATGTATGTGTGTGTGTGTGTGTGTGTGTGTGTCGACCTAGTGAGACACCATGTGGTCGTTGATTGTACTGTAACATTTAGTTGATATGAAGTTAAAAATTTTAAATTTTCTTGATAATTTTTTTTTTCTTACCCGTCTCTTTCCGAGGAGTTGTAGAAGGAAGGGACAGGTCAAGGGTCAAATCCGACGGGGGAAGAGGCAAGGATTAAGTCGGTCACATTACTCCCCTTATTCGATACCAAAAAGGTCGTCAGTACATACCTACACTCTCAACCTGGTATTTCTTTCGACTCGCGACTTCTTGACTACCAAAACTTGACACACAACCTCTTCTGAGAACTCTCGGGGAACCTGAAGTTCTAGTTTGGTCAGTTAGGATTTCCTTTAGTCACGACTTATAAGTAATTACCCTACGACTTCGACTTCGAGGCTATGAAGCCGGTGGATTACGCTTCTTGACTGAGTGACCTTTTCTGGATTACGACCCTTTCTAACTTCCGTCCTCTTCCTCTGCTGTCTCCTACTCTACCGACCTACCGTAATGACTGAACTACCTGTACTCAAACTCGTTCGAGGTCCTCTACCACTACTTGTCCCTTCGGGTCGTACGACGTCAGGTACCCCAGGATTTCTCAGCCTATACTGACTCGGCGGCTTGATTTGACTTACTCTCCTTACTGTGGTAGGATTACCGTGTTTCTCTTCTCCTTGATTTCTCGGAGAGCTACTTCCACTCTCTCCTCTCACTTTTTCGACTAAATTTTGAGTTGTAAATTTTTGTCTTCTAGTACCGTAGACCAGGGTAGTGAAGTACCGTTTGTCACCCCTTTTTACTTTTGTCACTGTCTGAGTCATCAGTGTCACACCTTAAGATTAGTGATTTGACGGTCCCGTAAGTGATCTTCCTAGGAATTTATGGTTACTAACTAATAAAGACGTTACCGAAGACATAAAGACTTGACCACATTTGTGGTTACTAATAAGGGCGTTTCCGGAGACGTAATTCACACTTTCGTGTATTATGAAAATATAAAAATTCGTATTATTGATAAGATTTTTTAATTTAGACTATTATTGAAATCAAAATAGAGTTGTTAGTTTGTAAAGAATTCTTTATAGTTTTGTTAAAGAGTTTAATCCGGTACGGGACAAATTTTGTGAAAGTACTTCAATTTTTTAAAAATTATTGAATACAGTATTTCGATACGTTCGTCGAATATAAATTGTTATTTCCAGGTACTACTAAAATCTTTATTAGAGTATAAGTATCAAACTGGCTTTCTTTGATTTGGCATCATGATATATCAAAAAAATTCTTTCCTTAATCTACTGTTTTTTTTAATGACTCCCCTTTTTGGAGTATAGACAAAGAACAGTTTAACCTGTTAAAGACCTTTGTTAAGGGACTTACAAATAATACAGATTGTACATACGTGTGCGTACGATTCAGCGAAATCAGTACAGACTGAGACGCTGTGATATCTGGTATCGGTCGGTCCGAGGAGACAGGTACCCTAAGAGGTCCGTTCTTATGACCTCACCCAACGGTACAAGAGGAGGTCCCCGAGAATGCTTGGGCCCCTAATTTGGGCGTAGGGAAACAGAGGTCGTAACCGTCCACCCGGGAAATGGTGGTCGTGGAGGCCCCTTCGGGCACAGTTTGTGTCTTCGTTTTTTTCTTTTCACAAAGTTCTACTGCATTCACCAAAGGATTTTGGTTTTGTACTCTCGTACACACACGAAGGTGGGTGAACCCGTACACGTGTGTGTGAGTGTGTACCCGTTGTGTGTATATGTGTGTTTGTGTGAGACGCCAGTGTGGTCACTTGGTTGGTTACTTCAACGAGTCAGCACAGGCTGAGAAAAACTGGGGTACCTGACATCGGATGGTCCGAGGACGTAGGTACCTTAAAGAGGTCCCCTAGAAAGGCTGGGTCCCTAACTTGGGTCCAGAGGGCGTAATGTCCTTCAGCGAAATGGCGGACTCGGTGGTCCCTTCGCCAGTGTGGTCAGCTCCAGTTTATCCTTTGATTTCAAGACTGCAAGGTACCGACGCAAAAGTGAGACTTCACGATGTGAGTGACACGTTATATGGTTGTAGTTTTAGGTGAGTACCGTCTTATCCCGGACCTTTTGTTCATGGGCCGGGAGTGAGGGTGTGGTTGAAGCGAAAGTACAAAAGCACCTTTAGGTGTGGAGAGGGAGGGAATTACGGCCGTCACGACCTTCGGTTTCCTTGAAGTGTCGACTCTTTCGTTCTCCCTATTTGGGCAGACGACAAGGTTTTCGTCCCTCCTTATTGTAGTCCTCGGGTGGTCGAGACGAATCGTGGTTCAAGAGGAGGAGGTGGAGTCCATGTCCTTCTCCTTCCGCCTTTTTTCGTTCTCCCGACACACGAATGTTGAAAGTCGGTGTTCACTCTACGTTGTCCGAGAATGGTTACATAAGTTACGTACCGTCGTTGTTTCGAGACTTAACGGCCCGTTTCCACGACGACCACCAACTACCCCTGAAGGGATCACCAGGTTACCGAATCTGAGGTGTAAGAGTTAAGTCCTCCAGACCCAAGCTAAGGACCAGTCCCTTGATCTAGGGTGTACGGAATTGATTTCTAGGGTGTACAGTGTTGTTTCGGGATCGTGTCGGTTTATTTATTAAATTAATTAATTTTTTTCTGTGCACTTTTTTTTTTTCTGTGTGCACCGTAAGTAGTGAATTGTCCCTCTGGCTTCACTACCGTCCAGGGACGACCGGTACATAGGAGGGGAACAGACTGAGGAGGTAAGGTCGGGCAGTTACGCCGTACACAAGTAAGATGGGCCAAAATTTGGAGTCACAAAAGAACCCTTAAAAGAGTGAGGGTAGTGTAATCCTCTACGACGAAGAGGGAAGAGTGTCGGTTGCGTAGACGAGAGTGTCTATGGTCGAAGAAACGGCAGGGGGAGTGTCTGGACCTGGTGTCACGTGTCGTCTCACCCTCTACGACTGAAGTTCGACCATCTTAATACGAGGTTAGACCGAGAGTGAAATCTAGAGTCAAAATAAAATAAACCAAAAAGGTTACCGTTGTTTTCTATTTGTCTGGTAAACTAACAGAAGTTCAAGGAAAGGCTGAGACTTTGGGGTTCGACGTCGTCGCAGTACGGGTGAGTTCGAGATGACAGGTTATTTGGAACTTTAGGATTACGAAACAGAAACCATAAATTTCACGAAGTACGTACTACTCGCTCCTCTAGTTTGGTCAGAGGAACCAGTTAGGATTTCTTTTAGTTACAACTTATAAGTGACCTTCCTGACTACGACTTCGACTTCGAGGTTAGGAAACCGGTGGACTACGTCTCTCTCAGTTGAGTAACCTTTTTATGTGACAACCACCCTTTCTAACTCCAGTCTTCCTTCCCCCCTGTCTCCTACTCTACCAATCTGACGTAGTGGTTGAGTTACCTAAACTCAAACTCTTTCGAGGTCCTCTATCACTTCCTGTCCCTTCGGACCGTACGACGTCAGACACCCTAGCGTCTCAGTCTGTGTTGACTTGTTGTTGTAGTGCTCGTAATCTTAGTGGACCTTCGACCAATCTTTCCGTCAGAACCCAGGGTGACGGGTGGAGGACGTAGTTTTAGACGTCAAATGGTTCTAGGAGTCGACTAGGTATACGGGTGTAGTTAAACTCTTCGTGTCCCGAAACATGAGACACAGTGCAGATACAAGGTTTTAGGAAAAGTTTTACACCTTTGTGTCACGTCGGTCCTATTTCCAGTGTAAAGACTTCCTCTCCAGGTGACTTGGTTGACCAGTCGAGTATTTGGGAGAAGAATCTCTGACCCACGACCCAGGTGATACGGGACTCACCTACGAAAGGATCACAGAGTGAGAGTGAGCACTGACGGACCTTACGGGACGACGAAGGACAGGTGGGTCTAGGATCAGTAGGAAGTCGAGGTCGATGTTTGGATAGAGAGGACATTAGAAGGGACGGGTCGACACAGAATTTGTGATACGGACTCCCAGGAATACACCTCCATGAGAATCCGAACCCCGAAGGGTCCACTACGATCACCATTTTTTTTTGGACGGACGGTTACGTCCTTTGTTTCTCTGCTTCCAAATCAGGGACCCCGTCCTTCTAGACGACTTCCTCCCGTACCATTGGGTAAGGTCATAAGAACTGACTTCTTAGCGTCCCTGTTTTCTCGGACCACTCGATGTCAGGCACCCCAGTGTTTCTCAGCCTGTACTGACTTCACTGAATCGTCTGTGTGTGAGAAGACGAGTGAAATGAAATAAAGGAGTTTCTTTTCCCGAAGGGACCACCGAGTCTCCCACTTTGTAGACGAACGTTACGCCCTCTGGGCCCAAGCTAGGGACCTAGTGGTTCTAGGGGACCTCTTCCTTTGTCGTTAGGTGAGGTCATGGGAACGGACCTCTTTCTTAGGGTACCTACTGCTTAGGCTGAGAACCGCTGGGGTACCTGACATCGGGCGGTCCGAGGAGGCAGGTACCCTAAGAGGTACCTCGTTACTTGTTTTGCCTAGGGAGAAGAACACCCGCAAAGAGAGGTTTCAGAACGTGTCCGAGAGACGAGTCCTCTTCACGAGCTCCCGATAGATAACTAAACTAAACGAATTCGAACAAATAAAACTATTTGTTCTCGGTCACTAAGACTGAGAAGGTGACTAAAGACAAAGTCCAGAGTGACTGACCTTGTACATAAAAGTACGAAATTCTGAAGAAAGTCCAACATCCCTCAATGTAGTCATTCATTTTCGTTAAGTCGTTTATGAGAGTTTTACTAGATGTTGAATCTAGACATTCTTGAATTTTCCTTGTCCGCCATAAATTAGTGAGAATTCCATTTTAGACGTCACCGGACACACAAGAGTCAGACCGGGGTATGGAACAGTACAGAACAAAGTGGATTTAGCAAGTGTCCACTTTGTCCTTCGCAAGCAGTAAAAGTCCAAGGATATTTATTTGAGTGTCGAATCGTATATTTTAAAAAAGATCACTCACTTTCACTTACCTTTTGATGAAGGTAGGGTGGTGTAGTTTGTTCTTTCAAGGGTTCCTTTTTTTTGAGAAAGAAAGGTGTCAACTTACGATGGGGTGACTGACGTTGAAATTTCGGATTGGTATTAAGTGTCTAGTCACTTAAAGATCTTCGTCACTATTCTTTCGTTGTTTTCACCGTTAAAGATGGATCGGTAGTGGTGGGACACGACAGAGGAACGACGGAATCGGGTATAAATAATCTAGAGAGGTACAACGTTTTTACTGAATTTTACCGAATACTTTGAATTCACGTTACAATGTCCTATTTCAATTTTCTGATTACATTTACTATGTTTCTCCCTCTTTTTCGTTCTAAGACATCATTTTGGCCAGGTACTTAATACAATCAAGTGTTTTATGTCCAATACCTCTGGTGTGTAAACTTCCCCGATTCGAAAACTTGACACCACCCACAACCTCTTCTGAGAACTCTCAAGGAACCTGACGTTCCTCTAGGTTGGTCAGGTAAGATTTCCTCTAGCCAGGACCCACAAGTAACCTTCCTGACTACGATTTCGACTTTGAGGTCATGAAACCGGTGGAGTACGCTTCTCAACTGAGTAACCTTTTCTGAGACTACGACCCTCCCTAATCGCCGTCCTTCTCTTCCCCTATTGTCTCCTACTCTACCGACCTACCGTAGTGGTTGAGTTACCTGTACTCAAACTTGAGACCCTCAACCACTACCTGTCCCTCCGGACCGTACGAAGCTAAGTACCCCAGCGTTTCTCAGCCTGTGCTGACTCGCTGGCTTGACTTGACTTGACTTGACTTGACTTGACTTGACTTCGAAAGATTACAAATTACGTTTTTTCTGTAGTCAATTTCTGACTGTAATGGGTAGAACGGACCTCTTAAGGTACCTGTCTCCTCGGATCACCCGATGTTAGGTATCCCAGCGTTTCCCAGTCTGTGTTGACTTCATTGATTCGTGTACCGTGTTCCATTCAGTTTTCTATGTCCCGATAAGGACACTCACTCTTAAAGAGGAAACTTAAGACCGTCTCATGTGGTCTAGAGGGACTGGTTGTAGTGTTCGGTCCAGGTATGGCTTGACAGGAGGTTCACGAAATTGAAGTCGTTTCGACCTCCGTCCGGACTCTGGGGGATTACATTCGCCTCCCCGGAGGGTTCCCCCGTAGGTACTTGACGTGTGCGGGGGTGGGGGATGACTGACCGTCATGGGTCCTGGGTCCTACCCCCGTCTTGAGTCAAACCCCTCTTTTGTCTATGTAAGACGGTAGTACTACGTACCGACACCATTTTGTGTCCCCACAATCATTTGCAATCTACTTGACCAATTTTAGTTCCTATTAAACTTAGATTCTCACAGTTCGAACCACGATTAGTTCGCAGTAAAGTTTACTCCAGCAAATTGAAGATTTGACAGAATCCTCTACTACATGACCTAGAAAGTCCGATGTTGAACTTGTCGCAACTCATGTCTCGTCCGTGGTTCGTAGAACGTCTTTCTGTCCCTATCCTGGATCTGGCACCGTTACTGTTACCTAGTAAAGTTACTGTACACGGTACCATCTTCGTATGTGTACAAGTAAGATACTTATTTTGATTGTGTCACAGAGTACAGTATCTTCATATTTTTGATTTTCCGTGTCACAACATTTCTATAAAATTAGTAGAAAAGATTTTTCAACATATCAAGTCCAATCAAATAACTGTGGTTGTATGTTTACCGGTGACGTGAAGGGTCACCACCTGTGGTACTACAGATCGGTGAGACCTACTACAGGTCGGTGAGACCTACCAGGTAGGTCTGAGTCACAACATTCTTGTTGCACGTCTCTAGGTCTAAGTGTTTCTCCAAAAGACCCATTAGAGTAACGGTTGCCCCTAACTAATTGTACTCTCTTCTCACTACCTTTCGTTGATTTACCCCAACGAACAAAATTTAAAGAGAGGTCCTGAAGGGACCACCAGGTCACCAATTCTTAAACGGATGGTTCCGTCCCCTGCGTCCAAACTAGGGACCAGACCCTCCTAAGGTGTACGACACCTTAGGTACTCGGTGTTGAGGACTCGGGAGTGAGATCTCCGGGGTCGGACTTTGAGGACTCGGGCGTGAGATGTCTCGAACACGAGACGTTGCTCTCTTCGGAGGACGTTACTCTTTGGGGGTGTTCCCTCCCATCGGGGGTGAGTGGCGTTGATCTTCGGGTGCACGTCGGTATTTATTTGTTTATTGTGAAGAGAGGCGACAGAGAAGTAAATAAGAAGATAGATTAGTAAGAAATTAAATTTTTTATAAATAACTAGTATGTGCCATACGATTCGTGACAAGATCAGTTCTTCCTATTTGTGACTTTTTCTTTCAACGACGGGAGTGCCTCGACTGCAAGATCACTAAAGTCTTCAGTGAGTACCCTTAATAAACGTGAATTACAGATTTAGTGTCTGGGTCCCCAAAGGGACCACCAGGTCACCAAAATTCTTAAGTGGCCGGACCCCTCCTTCCACCCTCCGGCCAAGTTCTCCCTCCCCTGTGTCCATATAGATACCGACTAAACACAACTACAAACCGTCTTTGGTTGTTTTATGACACTTCGTTAATAGGAAGTTAATTTTTATTTATAAAAATTTTCTGTTATTCGTTTATATATATCTAGGTTTATCCATTTATTTGTTTTTATATGCACTAATGTTTTTTTTTTCTCTCTCTTTCTCTCTCTCTCTTAGACGGACGGTTACGTTCCTTAGGGTCAAGGTAGGGACCAGGTCCTTCTAGGGTGCGGGACCCCCACCGCTCCCCCTCGGACGTTGACTCTGGGATATGGTGTCGATGACTCCGACGTGAAATCTGAGATCTCGAGCGCGTGACGATGCTCTCTCATCAGGGGTGAGTGGTGTTGATCTCTTCCAGACTCGTGTCGTTACTTCTGGGTTATCTCGGTTTTTATCTAATTTTTCAAATTTTTTTTTTTAGTGTCCGGGGTATAAGGAAACAAGATCGTCCACGATATGTCCGTCCACGATAGACCTGGTGACACGAGTCAAGACCAACGGTGTAGAAGGTCTCCTATTACATTTGGTTCTCTTGGAAGTGATCTTCCCACAGACCTTTACCTTAGTATGTTTGCTCTAGTTATCCTCCTTGACCCTGATAAATGAGTCTCTTCTCTTCTTTTTATGCTTGTACCCTTCCCGAAGGTCCCTCTCTTCCGTCTGTCGGAATACGTGGAAGGGTGCACCGTGTTGTATTGTCCAGAAAGATGTCTCCCCCACCGCCATCCCCCCTGTGGCTCCGAAGGGTCCACCGAGCTACCATTTCTTAGACGGACGTTCTCTGGGTCCTCTGTACTCAAGATAGGGACCCATCCCTTCTAGGGGACCTCATCTTTTACCGTTGGGTGAGGTCATGAGAACGGACGTCTTAAACTACCTGTCTCCTCGGACTACCCGAAGTCAGGTACCCCAGTGTTTCGTGTCCTGTACTGACTCGTGTCGTGTGTCTCCCGTCCCACCCTCCTCTTCCCCGACTCACTTTTTTTGTAAATAATACACTAAAGGGGCCACCGAGTCTACCATTTCGCAGACAGATGTTGCACCCTCTGGGTCTAAGTTCGGGACCCAACCCTTCTAGGGGACCTCTTCCTTTACCGTTAGGTGAGGTCATGATAACGGACCTTTTAGGGTACCTGTCTCCTTGGACCATCCGATGTCAGATACCCCAACGTTTCTCAGCCTGTGCTGACTCACTGAAGTAAAAGTAACTGTTATAGTCTCACAATCACCTTTGTTATTTATAACTTAACCATTTTTTTAAAGGTTTATGTTAGAAGAATTAAAAAATTTTTGTCTTGACACCCGAATAAATGAATTCTTATTGAATTTTTAATCCTATGTACGAATTTTCATGATTCGCTCTGACGTCGTTTTGAAAATTCCCATTCATTCGAGAACGACGAGAACCAGTAAAGAATTGTTCCTCAAGTGAGTGTGTCCATTCACTTTAAATCCGGTTTCTAAAACCGGTAAAAATATTGGTGACTTTTTATGAATTGTCGTTAAATATGACGTTCTTAAATTGTCGTGAAACTCATTGTAGTGTTATTTTAAAGGATGTTTTTACATTGTCTAAATTTTAGATGAACTTTGAAGAGTATCATCCATACTGTTTTACTGGTTCAAGATCACACGTCTGAACACGTTGGTTGTAGGTAAGATTTCGATCGAATCGGTTTGCCTCGGTTTTCCAAGGGCACAGAGGTGGTACAGACTGGTGATATGGTACTTGACGTGGAACTTGGTATGAGTAGGTTGTAAAGGTTCCGGGGCACTAGTAGTGTAAACCGTCTTGTCACGACCTGTCGACCGACTATGTCACGCTCGGTAGTGCCTCGAACGACGGGTCTCCTTAGTGTTGTCCAAGGTAGAACCCCAGTGTGAGGTTACTCGGGATCTTGTCGCAAAGACGAAAATCGTGGAACGTTGGCGGGACTCCCGAACAAATTGTGGTTACGACCCTGGGAGGGGTCTTAAGGTCTAAGACAGGTAGATCCCACTCGGACGACTAAACGTAATTCTGGTTCAAGGGCCACTTCTGGTGTGACGACCGACCCCTCGGTACGAAAAAATAATAAATGAATAAGTAAATAAAAACCGACACGACCCAGAAGCAACGACACATGTCCGAAATAGCTCAAAACCGTTCACCCCTGATGAGAAGTCACGTCACCCCTCGTGTCCGATATCCGGACACCCGAAGTCATTGACGTCGTGCACCCGAGTCGTCAACGGTAAGCACCCGGGACCTCACGTACCCCGAGTCGTCAGTGTCGCAGGTCCGAGATCTCGTACCCGAGTCATCAACATGTTCCCGAGTCGACGGGGTATCGCACACCATTTAAGGTCCTGGTCCCTAGCTTGGGGACACCGGACGTGACCGTCCGTCTAGGAACTGGGGACCTGGTGGTCCCCTTAGGACCCCTCGGTGTGAAACTCTTGACGGCAGGGTCTGGTCCGTCCCAACGAAGTTTAAGACCTAAGTTACCGGACCTCCAATTTCTCTAGACACATGGGACTCAGTGTAGATTTGAGGTCGGACCAGAAGGCAAGAGATCTTCCTCTACTAGTTCTGATTACTAAAATTTTATTTTTCCTACTCGAAATTTGTAGTGAATTTCCACCTCCCCCGTCCATTTCGGTCCACAGGTTGTGATCTTATTCAATAAATGTTGTACGCCTTAGACGTATTGACCTCCTAAACTCTAGTGCTGGTACAATGATAGACGACAGACCCTACGCCCCATAAAGTTTTTGACTAGGTCTGGAGACAGTTGATATCACTAGGATAATGAATACAACGTCACATTGTCGACCTTTAATTTATTCTGAAACTCCCTATTAAATGAAAAGGGTAATATAAAAATGTCCTTTTACTTGATGTTCAGGATTGGGTCACTGAGTTTACAAAATCTGACTTATTAGAAACCTTCAACCACTGACGGACATTGACTTGTTTGTAAGTACATAAATAAATAAGTTGGTTATAAAGAATTCCCAGTGGAAATATGAATCGACTGTACGACCCTTGACCTTCATATTTCTTCTCAGCGACTTGAAGTCCTTGAGAACTAGTTCATTCCACTTGTATTGACTCTTTTATTTTTCGGGTTTCGGAGGTGTAATAGTATATTTATTGTAGACTAGACTAATCATATGTCTCACACACTTATACCTAAAATATTTTCATGCATCGGAGTGGTTTGACCTCTACGGTTTAAATTTACTTAGGAGGTTCTCTGACTGAGTGTAAAACAGTACTCAATCTCGTAATAATAACAACAGAAACATCGACATTTTTAGTTTGTGGTAGTACTGTACATTGGTAACAAGAAAGAGTCAGAAACGTAGTGTAAAAGTTTGGTAGAAATTTTGAAAAAATTGGTAGAATTTTTCGGAGTCTTAGTGACTGTCCGTCACTGTTAGGTCATAAGATTTCAGCAGTCACTGTTTGAAAATGAAGACTTTCTTTACTTGAAAACTTAATTATCATTGCTACACTGACACATGTACGAGTCAACACAGACTCAGAAACACTGGGGTACCTGACATCGGGTGGTCCGAGGAGACAAACACCCCAAAAGGTCTGTTCTTATGACGTCACGCAACGGTAAAGGAAGAGATCCCCTAGAAGGGCTACGTCCCTGTCTCGAGCTCAGAGGACACAGAGGACGTTACCGTCCGTCTAAGAAATAGTGACTCGGTGTGCCCTTCGGGTTATCATTACAATATTTTGTAAATTTTTGTGTGTGTATTTACAGTATCACAAACTAATTCTTTTGATTCTTATTTTATTTTTAACCTTTGAGTCTTCAACTTTGTTGACGGTTTAAAATCGGGTTCCGTTTGAAAAATGACGACATAAAATTCACGAACTTTTTAGTCCAAATATTACCTTTGTGTCTGTCTGGTTCGAGACTACATTATATGTATTTACTATACAAAGACAAGAACATATCACTAAAGGGAGGAGAGATTTGTAATTAGAAACTTACTGAATGAGGTATTTAATAACTTGAATCAAGTTTTCGTTTACTTTAGATTTTATGGGTAAATGACGTACCGATGTCACGGTACAACTTTAATGACACTAAATAGAGAAAGCAATTACCAATGACATCGTTTGCATGAAGTAACGAGTTTTAATAATGGACCATCGTGTCAAATGAGATCAAATTCGTATTTAGATAGGGGGATAAGTCTTGTCGTCGACAAACAGTTCTAGAGCAAGTAACAAGTGAGTCGGTGTCGGTACTCCGAGTTGAAAAAGAAAAATGTAGGACTTTCACATAGATATGCATGTGACTCTATGTATATCTACCGTACGTATAAACCCCCTTTCGTTAATTTAAACGTACGTGATACTAACGACGTCACCCCCTCCCCACTCCATCTCGTGGTGAATGGGTGATGACTCGAGTGAGGGACACGAGTATACGCTGTACTGAGATGGTCGAGTCCGAGACTTGCGTCTGGACAGATATCTTGATGACGTAAAGAGTGTGCAATGACGAGCGTCCATGATGTCAGTGTCGTTGACTCGACAACAACGACACCAATGTCTCTCTCTAAGACCAAATCTTAGGTTGAAGAGTAGACGTGGTTCTCCTTCCGGAGGAGGAGTAAAGGTCAGAATACTAAACCAACCATCTTTTCAACTCCTTTTGCAGATAAGAAGTAGATCTCTTTTAAACCGACGTATGTACTGTTACCCGATTTACCAAATTATATATATCTCACGACGATTTATTTATTCTTTTTGTGATGAAATCTATCTTTTTACCCGTTTGTTGAAATTCTCTATTCGGTTTTTTGTTCTATAATTTTACGTGAGAATTTTTATTTCTTAACTTTTGTGATACTCTTATGGAAAGTGGTTAGTTTGACCATTTCAAAAGAAAAAGAACTATTATAATTTATGACTCTTTATGTTTTAAATTCTTCGTATCTATGCCCTAAGGGACCACCAGGTCACCAATTCTGAGAATCGAGGGTTACCTCCCTCGTACCCAAGCTAGGGACCAACCCCTTGATTTTAGGGTGTACAACACACAGGTTATTTATTTTATTTTGTTAATTTCTTTTTTTTCTTCGTATCTATACGACGATTACCATCACGTTTGATATGTGATAAAAGTCTACGTCAAATTGTCGCAAACACCTCAGAAATTTTACAAGGATGTAAGTCGGACGATTATTTGAGTGTAGATTGTTAGATTTCATATTATTTAATACTTTCACTTCTACATGTAAATATCTATAATTACCAATGAATAAAAATATTATTGTCTTCTACATGTAAATTTTTATAAGTACCAATGAGTAAAAATATTATTGTTTTTTGTAAATTTATCGAACTTAACTCCCCATGTATTTATTTGATACTATGTAAGCGTTCTATTTTGCCATATATTGACAATTTTTAGTGTTGTGACCTCTCATAAATTGTTCACCTTTCACAAGAGATATCTTCCAATTCTTTATATTCGTTCGTGCGACATAGGTGTCGAACTAAGGTTTCACATAAACCCATTTACGCACTTGTATATATCTTACGTTTGAGGTGACCCGTCTTTTAAGACATACAAAACAAGTGACTACATAGGGTCTTGGGTCGTCACAGACCGTGAATCATCCATAAGTGACGTCAGACCCTCCTTTATTGGATTATACACCAATTTAGACTCTACCCCTATCCCTAGTCTCCAAATTCGTATTGATTCAAACAAAAAATCCGTAAAGACATAAAAGATTAAAAAGACATACCACATGAATGATGAAAATGTTGGGGTTTCGTTCTGTTTTTACAAAGATAAACTTTACATAAAAAAGATTACGATAAAGAAGACATCTCGATCTCAGTCTAAACCAAGTTTTAAATGTGGGTGTACGTTGTGTGAGAGTTCTAAGATATGACATTGACCCTGAACCTTTTGGGTTCCGTATCATCTCCATACAATTAAAACAATTTAGAGTGTACTATTGACTAAAGAAAAGATGTTTGTCTATAAATACCCTCGGAACAGTAAATTCCTATGTAATAAGTACAGTACACCGTTAGACCAACCCTCCCCTCAAACCCCCTCCTACCCATGTACACATACATACAGACCCAGAGAAACCGTACGTGAACTTTGATAATGTTGTAACAATTGACCGATATGGGGTTATATTTTATTTTCCGAATTTAATTTTTTTATTTATTTCTATGTAATAAGTCGTGTGTTTGTGTGTGAAGTGACATGAAATAAAAAAAATTGACGTAATATTATGACTTATAAAACTTTGTATTTATTGAACCTTAAAAGAAGTGTCTTTTAAACGAAAGGAAAGGGAAAACGAAGTTGACGGAACAGTTTAAGAGGAAAGGGTATCGTACCTTTCCATTTTAACCTTCGTAAAGGAACAACAGAGAATTGATCGGAGTCAGTGAATTTATAGTGGTCCCACAATTAATCTTTTACCAATAAAGTATATTTTAATACGTATAATATACGTGTCTCTTTAACGTACATACGTTTGTCATTCGGTTAAACGGGGACCGTCCATCGTGAAAAAAGGAATCGTTTCGTTTGTTTGTCTTCGGAGTCTTCTCATGTTTGTCCTTTGTGTGAGCCTGGACTAGAGGTTCCCGTCTTTTGTCTACCTGTCGGTAAGGGATCGTAGACGTCGTCCTGACTATTTTCGTCTCGGAGTTTGTGTTACTGGTCACACGGACCCCTTGACTGTCCCCTCGTCCGACACAGGGACTTATACCGTACAGGGAGGTTCCGACGTTACTTGGATCTCTATGTTAACACTGAACCTCTTTGCTCTCTTTTTTTCTCAGAACGTACCTTGTCGGTCCAGACAGTTCTTTTTTTCCGTGTTAGGTACGTCACTATACCATGGTGAAGATTTAGTGGGTTTAATAAAGGAAGGATAGTTCGATTACATGTGTTTGAGTTTTGTGATTGTGAACTTAAAAAGTAAGTAAAGTATTTTAAGCCCCGAAGGAACCACAGAGTCTGCCATTTCTTAGACGGACGTTACGTCCTCTGGTCCCAAGTTAGGGACCCACCCCTTCTAGGGGACCTCTTCCCTTACCGATGGGTGAGGTCATAAGAACGGACCTCTTAGGGTACCTGTCTCTTCGGACCGTCCGATGTCAGGTGCCCCAACGTTCTCAGCCTGTGTTGACTAGCTGATTGTGAAATTTAAAAAAGTGAAAGTATTTTAAGTTGTTTTTCCCTTGGACTCATCTCGTGAGTGGAAATGGTGTTTTGGAATTCGATCCTCTTTGTTTCCCGTGGGATACATATGCAAAATTTCCAACGTGTGTGTGTCAAACTTTCGACGATACTTCTCCGAGAAATTTTATAAGGTTTAAAATCAGTGGTCTGTGTACTGGACTGTTTGAGTACTTTTACAGTTAATTTGATTTTTCTTTTACTAGAAACCTTTATGTCTTAAGTCAAGAAACAGTATTTTGTAAGTGTCTCGTCATTCATTGGGGAAGTTGAGAAGGTTTCTACAAAATTACAACCCTGCTCGTTACGTCGTGTCCTCTTACTGACTTGTCCGTTCTCTGCCTTTCCACCAATATTAACGGGCCGTTCTCAGTCGCTACCCCTTTTCTGACCAATGTAGTCTTGACAGCTCCCGGAAATGTCAGTACCAAGCCTCAGACCTTCCATTACTTATAAAAACTGTCCGGAATTCCTTTTAATTTCTACAATGGGAAAGACACCCTGCAGGCGTTGGGGGTTCTGACAGGCCACGAGTGTAGTGTGGTAAATTGCTGTACTATGACGGTAACAGATCTAAACAGATGTCCCTAAAGTACCTTCCAAAGAGCCGTCTCCGACGAGTGGTAATTGTAGGGTCATAGATCATTTCGTGGACATCTCTAACCTGCTTGTGCACTTACTTTCCATCATCTCCCCTGTCTTTCACCTCTCTAGTGTCGTGTGTTTCGGATTACGGGTCATATGCCATCCTTTGATTACTTGTGAGTAGTCGGTCTAATTTTGAAGGTAATACAAAAATTAGAGTCTATAACTGTGACATAGTGAACTAGGTTTTTCTTACTCTGTCTATCATACAACTCTTTATTTCTGTTACTGTCTTTGTACAAGTTACTCCCTAACTCTGAAACAATTCGAGAGAGATATAGTAGAGAGATATATACCAAAAAGGTCATCAGTACATACCTACACTCTCAGTCTGGTATTTCTTTCAACTTACTGTTTTTTAACTACGAAGACTTGACACCACAACCTCTTCTCAGGTTGTGGGAACTCTCAGGGAACTTGACGTTCCTCTAGTTTGGTCAGTTAGGATTTTCTTTAGTCAGGACTTATAAGTAACCTTCCTGACTACGACTTCGACTTCGAGGTTATAAGACCGGTGGACTACATTTTTCGACTGGGTAACCTTTTCTGGGACTACGACCCTTTCTACCTTCCGTCCTCCTCTTCCCCTACTGTCTCCTACTCTACCGACGTACTGTAGTGGTTGAGTTCCCTGTACTCGAACTCGTTCGAGACCTTCAGCCACTACCTGTCCCTTCGGACTACCCGACGTCAGGTACCCCAACGTTTCTCAACCTGTACTGCCTCGTTGACTTGACTTCCACTATGGCAGGCGATGTACACAGTTCCTACAACGATCCCTGGTGTGTTCTGACGGTAGACAGGAACGAATGGGACTCATCCGTTGGTTCCCTTTTCAGTCTCATCAAATCCCTAGTCAAGTCAAGTCAAGTCAAGTCAGTGAGTCAGCACAGGCTGAGAAACGCTGGGGTACTTATCGTCGTGCGGTCCATAGGGACAGGTAGTGGTTAAGGGTCTCAAGTGAGTCTGAGTACAGGTAACTCAGTCACTACGGTAGGTCGGTAGAGTAGGAGCCAGCAGGGGAAGAGGAGGACGGGGGTTAGGGAGAGTCGGAGTCTCAGAAAAGATTACTCAGTTGAGAAGCGTACTCCACCGGTTTCATGACCTCAAAGTCGAAATTGTAGTAAGGAAGGTTTCTTTAGGGTCCCGACTAAAGGAAATCTTACCCGACCAACCTAGAGGAACGTCAGGTTCAAATCCCTATGTACTTTCGTTTATCGATAAAAGAACTTTGAGAGAGAATTTATAAGTTTACCATGGGTAAAAATTTTGACTTAACTAACGAAGTCAATAGGTAGGGGTTCCATAATAGTTCATTGGTTTCTTTCTCGGTGTTTGAGGAACCCCAGTGAACCAGTTGTATTGGAGTATTTGTGGTTCATTAATGGTTCACAAGTAGTTCCGAGGGAGAGTGTAACGTAGGGTGAAGGGGTGGACGATCGACAGTGGTCTAGAGACGGATATTTAACGTCCGTATAGGGTCCCGGTCAAGATAGTACTCCTCGTCCATAAAGACGTCATGAAAGACTAAGTAGTAATAGATACATTAATAGTAGTGGTCGTAACAGTGGTAGTAGTGGTAGTAGAAGAAGGAGAAGTGAAGTGACGGTAGTAGTGGTTGTAGGTAGTTCATGCACGGACCACGGTGTATGGTAAGGTCCGTGAAATGTACATAATGAAGTAGATTAGAAGAGTCTGTGGAACGACAACGACGACCGACGATTCAGCGAAGTCAGCATAGGTCGAGACACGCTGGGGTATCTGTCGTCGGGTGGTCCGAGGAGACAGGGACCCTAAGAGGTCCGTTCTTGTTGTGACCTCACCCAACGGTAAAGGAAGAGGTCACGTACTTTCACTTTTCACTTTCACTTCAACAAGTCAACACAGGCTGAGAATCGTTGGGGTACCTGACGTCGGATGGTCCGAGGAGGTAGGTACCCTAAAAGATCCGTTCTCATGACATCACCCCACGGTAACGGAAGAGGTAGTTTTGTAGAATACGTCATCGTTTAAAATGATAAAGGTAGAATCTTCGATCCTCTCACTCCGAGTCTCTCTAATGTCTGGTGTACGATCCTCAGACGAACTAAGGTCCCACGTGGCAGAGTTAACAGTCCGAATGGTGGATGACTGAGCGACCCAGTCATGAAGTCACGACTGTCAACCCGATGGAAATCGAAGGACTCAGGGAGAGGAGGAGGGACCGAGAAATCGGGTATAGGTTCGCAAAACGAACCAACAGAAGAAGGAAGATTCCGAAACAAGACTATTGCACGTGTTATTGGAACCAGAAGAGGGTCCCGTCCCCAAGACGGGGTAGGACACAGTCGGACCACTGGTTCAGGGAAGGGGGACGAGTGTCTGAATTGTTGTCTGTCTATAGGTAATCATCCCCAAGAGTTAAAGGACAGGGACGGACTGAGGAGACAGAACTCCTGGGGGTAGTGGACGACGACCAGGTCTGAACTCGAAGGACGACCTCTGGACTCGGAAGATCATCTATGACCACAACTCCGGTGAGTCACCCACCCAGATATCGGTTCACGACTAGAGACGTCCTGTAAAGACGAGGACGGTAGTTAGTCATCGGAACGACCCTTTTGAGACTTCCACAATTCCCACCATTACTTAAAGTGTAATTTTAATGGGTGTACGGTCTCTTCGAGAACCTAAGAGATAAAGTTGACGTTAGGTTGTTTCTGAGTAAGAGAGACCTCCGTCGTGTTGTTTCTGTGACAAGGTTCGGTCACGACCTGTGTGCCGTCGAGGGAAGAGGACGTTCTGTGTCTCCTCGGACGGTGGACAGTCTCTCACACATCAAATTAATCCATTGTGAACACTTCCGAAAACACTGCACGTCGTGTGCACAGTAGGGCCCTCGAGTGTGTACCGTAAGGTGTAACGTTTTAAGTTCTCGATAAAAATTTCTGAGAGATGGTCGACTCGTCTTGGATGCCATACAGGAAGTGTCTGACAACATTTAGATGATGAGAAAGTAACCCTATGGAGCTTTTCTTGTGTGTTGACCACCTCTAATAACTTGTCCTATGTTTCCAGCGAATTATTTTTTTCATAAATGTTCGTTACAAATCAAAAGTCTCTTTGGAGTTTCTCGAAAGAAACAAAGTAGGTCATGAAACTTTTGTTTGTTAAGGTCCCCTTCCCCGTCAAACGTCCCATCTGGATAACGTGGTACGGAGGTCTACAGTAAAGGTCCATCCTCTCACTCAGTCCTACGACCTCCGGTCGACTCCCGTGGTGTCTCGGAAGACCGTACGGGACCTTGGATGTTTGTGGTTCCGGTCCCAGAGACTCCGGGACCGATCTGAACGAACCAGTCAATTTCGGTTCACGGTGTGCTGTCGACATCCACATTCACATTCTAGATGGAGAGGTCTGACACTAACGTCTTTCGAAACGACCGAAGTCCTTTTGATTTACCGAATAAAAATTACTTCTCCCGTCCGGGGAGTAGGGGAGAAATTCTTACGAAGGCAGACAGTTTCCCGAGGACACTAACTCACCCATCCGAATTACCTGACGGAGACCGATTCTCTCCAAACACCCATCCAGGGGGTTTAGTAAAATCAGGAGGTTACTGACGGTCACCCCAAACGGTGGAGGGGGGTCCGAAAGGGAAGACACTAATTGACTGGTAGGACTCCCGAGGCTCTTCTGGACACAGGACGTGAAACGTCCCCATCCCCGACGGTACAAGAGTTTGGGTAAGTGTTCTGAAGGAACCTTCAGGTCGCCAATCCTGAGGTACCGAAAGTGACGACCCCTGGGCTCAAACTTGTGACCAGCCCCTTGATTCTAGGACATTCGGAGAGTTATGTAGGGGGGGGGGTTTTTTTTTGGACTTTTAAGTACAAATAGAAAGACCCTAGATACGAGACTGGGTTGTTACGACTCGTATGGTTTACTTTCAGTTTGGACTTGTTACTAGGTAGAAATTAAAAAAAAAAATTCTTTCCATGGGACACTATATAGAGGATGTTTTAATTATGAAAAGAAGTTTATGACAAAATAGGTAGAAAAAGCGGGGCGTGTGTACACTATATTGTTTCCGTGGAAAATCTCTTTTCGGACCCAGTTTCGATAGTTCACGGTCTTTTCACTATAAGAAGGGACCGCGAAGGGTAGATTGTTCACCTTCTTCATGTTATATACCTTTAGTCATGTGTCCGGGGAAATATCATTTGTCTTAAACGATCCATATACGTGTTAAAAGTAACTGATTATAGTTGTACATTAAACAAGTCGACTGTTGTCCATGGTTATCCTGATTCGCTAAAAGAGGGGGTTTAATTTTTATAAGTTGTGGTTAAACATTTAAGTCACCGGTTACCTTCGGGGTCAGTAGACAGTAATATTTTTATACTCTCTGAAGGGACCACTAGGTCACCAATTCTGAGACGTGAATTTTGTGTCCCCTCACGTCCGAACTGGGTACCACCCCTTTTGATTCTAGAGTGTACGGTGCTCCATACTGATTTTTTTCAAAAATTACACTTTTGTGAGACGACAGAACTTACAGTTACTAAAACCGAGTGTGACTCGTGTCGGTCCGTCATGTGAACCGTGAAATGTTTATACCTCTTTATACAAGTAAGAAGGACTTAGGATTCCTTACATTATTCGTGGTGTTCCCGTCTGTGAAGTGGGTAAAAGAAGTAACGTCGTCGGGGCTACAGACCGTGTATTATCCACGACTTAATTATACGTAACTTACGTAATTTTCTTTTTAAAGGGTAGCAAGTGTGTCATCGGAAGTCTCTAATACAATAGGGGAAAGATGTCTTCCTCTTTGACTCCAAGATTCTCTAATTCATTGAACGAGGGTCAGTGTACCGTTCGAGGGAAGGTGGACGGAGGATGTGAGTACGACTTGGTAAGGCGAGAGATAGTGGACAGAGGAGTTCGGTTAATGACTGATTTTGATAAACGTAGGTTGTTTTACAGGCATACTTATGTGTCAACCGGGAACTTGTAGAGTCCCGAACCAGACGTAAATTAAATATCGGGTATACACTCCAAGGAGGTGTAGGTGCCTAAGTTGGTTGGTTCTTGTTGCGTCATGACATCATAAATGGTATCTGTTTAGACGTATATTTACCTGGGAGCGTCAAGTTTGAGGACAACAAGTTACCAATAGACAAACACGTTTTTTTTTTTTTTTTTGGGAGATCTTTAAGATGGGTACTATCCGAAGGACTGACACGGAATACTGGGTTATGAATCGTACAAACCCGTAAGTTTGGATTAATAAACCCACGAAGGAGATATAGAAATATATTAATGGAAGAAAAATCGTTCATAATGTGTCTGTTTTCCCCTTTGTGTTTGGAAAAGCCTACTGAAAGTGGACGACATTTATACTTACTGTACGGGAACCGTTTCCTCCTAGTCTTTCGGTGGGTACGAAATTTTAAGAAGTAAGAGGTTTCTCCCTTCCAGTGTGAAGAAGTATTTTTCCTCCTCGTTCAGGGGCATATAAATAAGAAGGAAAGATGAAAGATAAGACGTAGTAGTAAGAAAAGAAGGGAAGAAAAACTGGGTGTTTGTACGAGTTGAGAGGGGTATCTTTCTGCTTACTTTCTATCCCCTCCCCTCCTCTGTCCTCTCCTCTCCTTCTTTCCCTCCTTCCGTCCTTCCCCAACAAACCACTCGAGATGAGTAACGTGAGAAAGAAGTCTCGGCTTCTAGTTTGAAGAATATACTTAAAAGATACGGGTGGAGAAGGTAAGTGGGGAGTGTCTGGGTAAGTAAAGTCTGGTATGTAGTCCAAACCACGGTCCTTCTACTACTATTGATTCTAAGTCTCGCTGAGAGAGAGTGAGGTCGTCGAGGATATTTAGTAGTTGATGACATTTCAGAGATTTCAGGGACCGAAATGTCGAGGATCTCTCGCAGACTGTCTTAGAGTTGAAGGTGTGTCATATTTCACTCAAGACTAGAAGGGTGTGGGGCGAAGGTAGAGAGAGAGTGGACGTTCTTCGGCGTAGTCGGAGGTTCGTGGAGACGAATAGGGACGGAGACGGTACCTGAGTCACTTCAGGTTCAAGAAGGTCAACTGTTTCGCAGAACGGAGTAAAGGTAAAGGTGTCGACCACAGAGATGAGCCCGAAGACAAGGGAAAATAGACCAGATATCGGTGTCGGAAGTTTGACGAGGACGAGGAGGGTTTATTGACTTTTTTGATAACTGCTTGGTCTGAGGAGTTCTTGTGTTACGGGTACAGTAAGAGGATTAGTTTTTAAAAAGTTTACAACTTGTAAGGATGGGACAGACCCCCTTCCATTTAACCACGTCGGGGATACCCCTTGTCGTACCTGCCAAGAGTCTTTTTGTTTTTAGCTCAACGATATACTAGGTCATTAGGATGAGGATCCGTATATACGTCTGTTTGACTATTAAGTTATTCGATATACGTCGTGGGGTCCGAGTAAGATCATGGTAAATATTATCCTCCTTTTCCTTCGTTGGATTGACAGGTGGCTGTACCATGTGTGTGTGTGTGTGTGTGTGTGTGTGTGTGTGTGTGTCACTTTATAATGTTATGGTATTTTTTCTTACTTTATTACGGTAAACGTCGATGCACTTACTTGGATCTCTAGTAGTATGATTTACTTCAGTCTTTCTCTTTATACTATAGTGAATACACATCTTTGAAATAGATGTGTTGTCTTCGTCTGTGTGTTTGACTCTTTTCTGAACACCAACGGGTCCCCTCCCTCACACCCCCTCCCCACCTAATCCCCAAATCCTGATCTTCTATGTTTGATAGATACCTAATTTATTGTCTCAGGTTGACACATCGTGCCCCTTGATAGAAGTTATACGACATCATTTGGTATTGCCTCTTCCCTTTAAAAAGGTGTGTAAGGGAGAATTGTTGTCTTGTTACAGTTAATAAATTCCTACAAACTCCGAAGGTACTATCCCTATGTTCGATGAGACGTTTAATGAATTAGAGTGATTAAATTAACTTTAACCACCGAGTCTCCAATTTTACAGACGGACGTTACGCCTTCTGGACCCAAGCTAGGGACCCAACCCTTCTAGGGGACCTCTTCCTTTACCGGTGGGTGAGGTCATAAGAACGGACCTCTTAGGGTACCTGCCTCCTCGGACCACCGGATGTCAGGTACCCCAGTGTTTCTCAACCTGTGCTGACTGGTTCGTTGAATTGATTTGATTGATTTCGAGGGTACTTGCAGGATTGTACTAAGTTTGATTCAATTATGATTTCATCGAGTTTGATGGTTCTAATATCAATTCAAAGTACGTAAACCAGTCTTCAGTTGTACGTGTGGCCTAAGTATGTCAAAAATTTTACCATTTGTAGGGGGACCTCAGAGTAGTAATTTTGGAGGCATAATGAGTCTTAGTTCAACAAAAGACGTTCTTTACGGAGAAAGAAAAAAAGATTGTTATTAATAAAACGGGTACTAAGAAAAGTATATATGAAGGACTAAATCACAAAGTTGAGACCCCTTGAACGACGTTTGAGTCCCCTATTACCATGTTTAGCATTCGAATCTCTAGTGTGTTATTTATAAAATAATATGGTAAACTGTAGTAAAAAAACAAACAAACAAAAACTGTAGTAAAAAATTCGTTAAAAAAAGAGGAAGGTAAGTACCTACGAAATTCCATTAACATCGGAAATTTCTTAGGAAGAGAGGCTCACTGTCGTCGATTCATTTATTGACGATGATAACGGTCCTTTTCTTACTCCATGTTTAACTTTAAATACACTTTGTATTTGTGAACCACGAAGAATTGTAAAGAATTCACTTGAGATTAAAAGAGCTACGAAATTTGTTTTAGATAGATTTTGCTAGTGAGTATAGACATTTTGACATTCGGAGAAATTATAGAACTTTATACTAGAGAGTCTGTATGTGTACGAAAAAATTGTGGAGTTGACGTTCAGTATCGCTCAGTATTCATAGTTGTAAGTCAGATCGAAGTCCGGTACTTCCAATGCTTTGTTTGTCCTTTAAATGGTTTTACCTCTAATTCCTAAACTTTTTAATTACCTTTTAGGTAGTTCTCTCGTCGGACGTATTTTCAAATCCGTTTATAAGGGTAATACCTGACTTTTATTTCAAGATTTGTTGGCCCCTAAAGTACGAAGTGTAATTAAAGTTGAAATGTATCTTTTAATGATTTTTGGGTTTACTGTGAAGGAAAAAAATATATATCAAAATATGTGTCGGAGACTATATTTCTGATCTCTAGAGATTCTTTTAATCTATGGTTCCCTTGTAAAGTACGTTTCTACCCGAGTTATTTCCTGTCTTTACCATGCCTGGATTGTCTTCGTCTTCTATAATACTTCTCCACCGTTCTTATATGTCTTCTTGATATGTTTTTTCTAGAAGTATTGGGTCTATTGGTACTACCACACTAGTGAGTGGATCTCGGTCTGTAGGACCTTACGCTTCAGTTCGCCCGGAATCCTTCGTAGTGATGCTTGTTTCGATCACCTCCACTACCTTAAGGTCAACTCGATAAAGTTTAGGACTGTCTACTACGACACTTTCCCGACGTGAGTTATACGGTCGTTTAAACCTTTTGTGTCGTCACCGGTGTCCTGACCTTTTCCAGTCAAAAGTAAGGTTAGGGTTTCTTTCCGTTACGGTTTTTTACAAGTTTGATGACGTGTCAACGCGAGTAGAGTGTGCGATTCGTTTCACTACGAGTTTTAAGAGATTCGGTCCGAAGGTGTCATGTGCTTGGCACTTGAAGGTCTATAAGTTCCACATAAATCTTTTCCGTCTCCTTGATCTCTGGTTTAACGGTTGTAGGCAACCTAGTGACTTTTTCGTTCTCTCAACGTCTTTTTGTAGATAAAGACGAAATAACTGATACGGTTTCTGAAACTGACACACCTAGTGTTGTTTGACACCTTTTAAGAATTTTCTACCCTTATGGTCTGGTGGACTGAACATGCAATGGGACGAATAAATTGAATATACGTCTCGCATAGTACTCTTTACGGCCCGACCTACTTCGTGTTCGACCTTAGTTCTAACGACCCTCTTTATAGTTATTGGAGTCTATATGTCTACTGTGGTGGGAATACCGTCTTTCGCTTCTTCTTGATTTATCGAAGAACTACTTTCACTTGCTCCTCCCACTTTTTCAACCGAATTTTGAGTTGTAAAGTCTTTTACTTCTAGTACCGTAGACCAGGGTAGTGAAGTACCGTTTATCTACTCCTTTGTTACCTTTGTCACTGTCTGAAATAAAAGAACCCGAAGTTTTAGTGACGTCTACCACTAACGTCGGTACTTTAATTTTCTACGAACGAGGAACCTTCTTTTCGATACTAGTTGGATCTATCGTATAATTTTTCGTATAATGAAACGGTTGTTTCCAGACAGATCAGTTTCGATACCAAAAAGGTCATCAACATATACCTACACTCTCAACCTGGTATTTCTTTTGATTTGCGACTTCTTAACTACGAAAACTTGACACCACGACCTCTTCTCAGAACTCTCAGGGAACCTGTCGTTCCTCTAGGTTGGTTAGGTTGGATTTCCTTTAGTCAGGGTTTATAAGTAACCTTTTTGACTACAACTTCGACTTTGAGGCTATGAAATCGGTGGACTACCCTTCTTCACTGGGTGACCTTTTCTGAGACTACGACCCTTTATAACTTCCGTCTTCCCTCTTCCCCTGCTGTCTCCTACTCTACCAACCTACTGTAGTGACTGAGTTACCTGTACTCAAAGTCCTTCGAAGACCTCAACCACTACCTGACCCTTCGGACCACACGACGTCAGGTACCTCAGCGTTTCTCAACTTGTCCTGACTCGTTGACTTGACTTCACTATGTATCGGAACGTGTACCATTTTTAAGTCATGTGCAACTAAGTTACATTAACGTATTGTGACTTAATATATTACGACTTAATGCATTTTGACCTAGGAGAGCATTAAGTACCCACAAACAGATTACCTTTTTTTTATGAAAAATAACGTAAAAAGGACCTGAGGTCCTGTGGGTTTCATGACTTAGTTATAAATGACTACCTAACTTAGTGTCCTAATATATAAATTAGCATATTTAAGTACTATAACAAATTTATTTTTATGTATAGACTCTTCGTTAAAAATACAGAGACAGTGTCCATATACCCGTTTCGAAATAGAAGATGGTGACCCATCCAGTACTGTGATGTCTCGTACTATAATCAAATAGTACTCCAGGAGGAATGTCGTTCGGGTAGAGTCTTGTGTATAATGGAGATTACGTTACACCGAAAAATAATGGAGTACTCTCAAGGTAAATGATGTCTTACACTTAAAACACGTCGAAGATTAAATCTGACAGAATCTCTCTTTTACATTACCACCATTATACCAAGGAACGAAATATCCTTCCATACCGAGAACAGAGTTCTCTTGGTCAACTCTTGAAATTTTTAACAGACTCTATTTTTTGTTTTGGTAAGGACTCGTGTTCATTAGAGAAGACACCAAACTTGTACGTTTGTAATTCTTATATTGGTGCCCGTGACGAAAGGTATTGTGACTGAAAAACAATATTGTTTTTTATGGGTGGAGATACAAATTCGTGGAAGACTCCCTTTCACTCCCTCATGAGTAACCCTAATGACATGTTTTGTGAGAGATTTAAGTAACGATGAGATGGTCACCACCGAAATGTTGGAGGTCGACTGTGTATGGTCATATAAAAGGTGTTTATAGAAGAACTATTCTCTTCTCGTTCATAAGGGCAATTCGCATACAAGACAATACCCGACACCACTTTCACTCAGAAGTTCCCCGGTCTGAACCTGTAAACTATGTACGAAGAACTGACGGAGGTGTCAAGGTGAAATAATTTTCGTGTCCCTTAGTGAAAGAAGACGACTGACTGAAATTTAACATCAAAACTTTCTGTTAGAACTTCAGTGAATCCATACTTTAAAGAATGTATCGGGGTTCCACTACAACCGTATTTTAAAAGAGGGAAGAGAATAAGAAAAGATTAGGAAAATAGTATTGTAACTACCGTTAAAAGTGTCGTAAAAACCTGTAGAATTTCCTTTGTTTTGACATGAACCCTTAAGTAAATTGTTTTTAATTTTGTCCTCTGACAAATTTAAGTTATGACGAAAAGTGTGTTATGATAGAGGAATGTTGACAATTATTAATTTATACGTCAATTATTAGTAACTAGAGACGTTCCATGTTCAGTGGTACTCGGTGGTTCATGACACCGTTTACAAGGTTTCCTAACAAGAACAACACGTGTCAGAGGGTCAGCACAGCCTAAGTGACACTGGGGCACCTAACGTCAGGTTGTCCGAGGAGACAGGTACTCTGAAAAGTCCGTACTTATGACCTCACCCATCGGTAAGGGAAGAGGACCCCTAGAAGGGTTGGTTCTCTGACTTAAACCCAGAGAACGTGACGTCCGTCTAAGAAATGGTAAACTCGGTACTCCTTTCGAATAGGATATATGTTATTCATTGAGTTTTTCCCAGTTTCTGGATTTATCTTCTCAAATTTGGTTTTTTTGGAGAATCTTCTTTTGTTCTGTCTTCTTCGGAGTACTGTAACAGAAACTGTTACTAAAGAACCGATACTGTGGTTTCTGTGTCCGTTATTGTCTTTTTTTTACTCTATTTAACTTGAAGTAGTCTTAAAATATTGAAGACATGTTGTTTTGTGTGATAATTGTCTCCGTTCGACCCCTTTCCCTCTTTTATACACGTTTAGTATCTCATAAATGTAAGTTATTCCCTAATTATAGGTCCTATATATCTCTTGAGGATGTTACATTGTTGTTTTCGTTGGGTTAAACTTTTATCTTTTTTTTTTTTTTTGAAATTATCTGTAAAGAGAATTCTTTATATGTCTACCGGTTTTTCGTATACTTTCTACGAGGTACAATGATTAGTAAGTCAAGTCAAGTCAGCGAGCCAGTACAGGCTGAGAAACTCTGGGGTACTTAGTGTCGTGCGGTCCGGAGGGACAGGTAGTGGTTGAGGGTCTCAAATGGGAGTCAAGTCAAGTCAAGTCAAGTCAACGAGTCAGCACAGGGTCAGAAACGCTGGGGTACTTAGCGTCGTGCGGTCCGGAGGGACAGGTAGTAGTTGAGAGCCTCAAATGGGTTTGAGTACAGGTAGTTCAGCCACTACGGTAGGTCGGTAGAGTAGGAGACAGTGGGGGAAGAGGAGGACGGGGGTTAGGGAGGGTCGTAGTCCTAGAAAAGGTTACTCAGTTGAGAAACGTACTCCACCGGTTTCATGACCTCAAAGTCGAAGTCGTAGTCAGGAAGGTTTCTTGTGGGTCCTGACTAGAGGGAATCCGACCTAACCAACCTAGAGGAACGTCAGGTTCCTTGAGAGTTCTCAGAAGAGGTTGTGGTGTCAAGTTTTCGTAGTTAAGAAGCCGCGAGTCGAAAGAAGTGTCAGGTATGTAGGTATGTAGGTTGGTATCGGAACTGATCGAAACAACCGTTTGAATATAGAGACGAAAAGTTATACGATAGATCCAACCCTCTACGTTTAGTTTTGGTATTCTTCCATAGTAAAGTGTAGGTATTTGTACTCTTAACCGATAATAAATTCTTTTTCTTTTCATTCCTTTCTTCTCTTGTTCGTAACCGTTCCTACACCTGTTTGACTTTGTAGACACGTACTGACTACCCTTACATTTTACCATGTTGACGATACCTTTTGTCATATCCCTGAAAAGTTTTGTAATTTTTATCTTAATGGAATACAAGGTCCTTAAGACGAGGAGTCATATATGGGTGTTTCTTGACTTTCGTCTCTGAGTTTCTCTTTGGACGTGTGGGTACAAGTATTGTACCCCAAGTATCGTAAAGCGAGTCTTCGTTTTACCAACTTCGTTAGGTTGACAGAGGACTACCTATTTACCTGTTTGTTTTACATTTATCTATGGTTATTGAATAACCATTGATAAACGACTTTATAATGAGTCAGGGAATTTTTACTTCCTTTAAGACAGTGTACGACGATGTACCCTTTTGGAATTCCTGTACTGTCATTCACTTTATTCAGTCAGGGTTTTCTTGTTCATGATATATTAAGGTGAATACTTTCACTTTCATATCAACGAGTCAGGACAAGGTGAGAAACTCTGGAGTACCTAACATCGGGTGGTCCGAGGAGACAGGTACCTTAAGAGGTCCATTCTTATAACCTCACCTAACGGTAAAGGAAGAGGTTCCCTAGAAGGACTGGGTCCCTAACTTAAAGTGAATACTCTCCGGTTTAGGTATTTCTGTCCTTCATCTTATCAATGGGCCTCAACCCCCCGCCCCCCCCCCCCCCCCCC